>LR990624.1:22871089-24356089 GCA_905147815.2 Phalera bucephala
GAGCACTTCAAAAATGCGCGTTGGAAAATGTTGGTAAAGGGTCTCGTACAAATTGTTTCATCCCCTAACTCCCACGGCTATATTGCTGAATTGCAGTTCCCACATTATTCCGATACTGTTAATACCAATACCAATACATAAGTCAGTCAATATTCATTTGGTAATTAGTCTAATTGCTGTCCAACTACGGACCTGGTTGCCTGCTGGTTGGCTCAGCAGTGAAAATTAAGCTACCAAAAGGGTCTGAATTCGGCAAAGACCTTTAGGAAGTCTCGCGTTAGTTATAATAATTGTAGAACAAGTAATAAATGTCTAGCAATCTAGTTGTTTTTTTATGACAGCTGAGTGCCCGGACCTAACAGAATGCAGGCTAGGCAAGACGAAAATTTGTGGCGCGTCTCCATCTATCAAAAAAACTATTCACGTCATAGAACATATCTACATTGGACCTTCGTCACAGACGCAACACGGACTGTCGTCAATATTTATACAAACCGGAGCCCAGTCCACGCAAAGTGTCTTTGCAATTGTTAGCTGAGCTTAACCCGCTCAGCCCACTGGATTGAGAAGTCGCGGTTTCGATGCCCGCACGGGACAAATCTTTGTGTGACTCACTAATGTTTGTTTCGGCCTGGGTGTGTGTAGGTGAATTTCGTGGTTGTAAACGCACTTACGACACAGGAATTGTTCCTATTATAGTTTGGGGCTATGTTTTTTTTTAAAAAGAAAATCTCTTTTTTCTTAATTCGTGTGTTAATAGCAGTTTACCTAACCTAACTTTCCATGGGTGGCCGAGTTACGATGGACAAAATGAAAAATCATCATAGCTCAGTTATTTTGCACAAAATAATTTCGTACAATATATTTTTTTTACAATTTACATTATAATAGAAGCTAGAAGTATATAAAGAAATGCATAAAGATATGCAGCGTGTAAGGAATGATATGTAACGTGGCTTAGGATCTTAGGAGGTATAAACCAGAAATCTGTCTTTTACCTGGCTTGCTAATGGATTAGCGGCATTTTATCCACAGAGTACTACATTCTTGGACTCCCTCGTTGATCGAGTGGGACTGTCTCGTTAGTCTAGTGGTGAATAATGTCCTTTGCGATCACGAGGTCCTGGATTTAAATCCTAGGTCGGACAATTGTAAATAGAAAAGCTTTCTAAGGAAAACCTCCCACTTTCAGTCCGTAGTCTGGAATTGTACCCGGTATATGGAATAGCCCCTATTACATGGAACCTAACATCGTCGGCGAAAAGTGGGTGTACACTGAACACCTCTACTACACCCGCTTGAGGAATATAAGGGTACACGTCTTTTTATTTTTGTTTAGTACATTCTTATTTTACCTCCAACCTCTAGTATACTTACCTCTTACTTCTCTTTTGGATATTAAATTCCTTGCCTCAGTGCAGAGAACCGATAAGGTATTTGCTAGTAATCTGCCGCAATAGCGTAATGGCTTCTCTTCTGGATATTGCGGCCTTGCATTAGTTATAGCCAATATCGCGATTAACAGAAGTATAGTCTTGACAAACATGTTGGACCTACAAGTCAAAGTAAAAAACGCTTAATGAGTCTTAAATCAAAGAAGTAAGATGGAGTTTTAGTCTTGGGTGCATGATTTGTTCAATTCTGTTCTTTAAAAGTGTTTGTTTCTTAGATAAGGGTGATTTCTTTGTATTTTAGCCTTACAATAAGTTACATACCACGTTACAATCCCACTTCCTAATAGGTGATATTATTTGTATAAAAATACATCGCCCCGATCGGATACGCAAAGAACTTGATCTCTATCTCTCTTTTGTACAATGAGACTACCCTTACCAAGATAACCATAGCAGTGGCATAGCTATGGATGGCATGGGTGGTAACCGGTGAGGATATCATGGACTCAACCCAAGAATCAAAACTGTTATAATGTATAAACTCTTAGTATCGGTTCGGAGTCTGGAATTGTGCCCGGTATAAGGCTTGCCCCCTATTATATAGGGATCTATCATCATCGACGAAAAGTTGGTGTGCACAGTACACCTCCTCCACCCCCGTTTGGGGAATATAGACCTGACGGTGTTTAACACAATAAACAGGAAAATATTACTTACGAATTGCACACGTTTACTTGAACTGGACGATTCTTGCATATTATCTAGTGTTATGTTATGACAGGGTCTAGATGATAAGAACAATCTTTACTTACAAAATAATCTGTTACAACTGTAATATTTTTAAATATCTTATTTAATAAAAAAGTATGTTTGATACCTATAACTTCCTTTTAAAATAATTGTGTTACCATGGTAAAGGGATAACTTCACTAATTGAGCCTTCTAAAAAATTAATTCGCAGATATTAAACGATTTTTCGAGGGGTTCTCAGTAGCTATCAATCAATCAATCAATCAGCCTATCGCAGTCCACTGCTGGACATAGGCCTCTCCTAACACGCGCCATTAGCGCGTTTTAGGAGAGGCCTATTACTCAGTAGCTATACCATGGGTTAAAATCACGGGTAAATCGCAATAATATGTAATTTCTGTCGTTAAAATTAGTATCACTCAAGTTTGAAAGTTTACACATTTTTAGTTACAATTTTAAATTAATTTAATTAAAGATCAAGACTCGCCTGCCCACAGAGACTCTTCAAATACTTCAGACACGTGGCCTGACGAGAACCAGACAACTTGGAAAAGCTTATAGTAGTTAACCACGCGAAAAGAAAGAGGAGTAGCGGAAGATCGCAGACCAGATGGACTGACGTCCACAAGACGACCACGAGCACAAATATTCCAGCAACCATCAAACAGGCTAAATGCTGGGAAGCTTGGAGAACGCTTGAGCAAAAATCGACCCTTCCGATGCCTTTATATCCCTTCTTTCGGATACAGATACCGCACACAGGATCAGACACCGACCTCGCCAGCGAGGTCAAAGAATCCCTTGCCCGCCAGCCGGTGCAGAGCACCATGGCGAGACACCTAGTATACGGCCTTGCCCATAGCGACTGCTCAAGCCGAGGCCGTTCCTCCTTAAGGCGCCCTTGAGCTAGTTGCCCCCTTGCCCTTCTGGCTCGAGCGTAGTGGTTGCACGCACGCCTTCTTTTCCGGTGAAGCCGTAAAGGCCCCGCGGCCAACAGCGTAGATCATTCACACACACACAAACAAAAATTGTGCAAAAACTTGGACGTGGACGTGGACCGTGGTCACGACCCTCAGTCACGAGGAACTGATAAAGAAGAAGAAGTTACAATTGTTCATAGAAATAATATAGAAGCTTAGTATCAATAATAAACATTGAAAGTACCAATCTATCATAATGAAAATCAGCCTATACTGTCCCACAATTGAACAAAGGCCGTCTTTAACAAATCAAGACAAAATACTTGTACCCAGTGTGGATAGGTAGAGGCAAGTGTGTGGCCCTAAATTGTAGCCATTTGGTGTAAGTTGTTGATAAGTTTTAGTCCTTAGTTTGTAGTTTGATAATTTTAATACGTCGCACCTGCTATCTTTTCAAAGCGGCTGCTAAAATCATCTTGATATGAAATAGCATACTTTTCGGATTTCATTATTTAGCGGATCGATCATAATTCCTTTTTTACTATTGTAGCAAACAGTAGCTCCTAGCAAATCAAAATTATTGTCTGTGAAATAACAGTAAAATAATATTGTTGTTTCATTAAATGAAATCGAATTAGAAGTAGCAATAATTTCAATGCCTAATTAATTCCGTAAAACCAGGGAAAATTATATTGTTTAAAGTATAATTGTAATTACATTTTTTGTTACGTGTGATTTAGGTGCAAGCCATGTAAATTAAATTAATGTAACCGTGGAGATTCTTGTCCTTCTTCTCCACAAGAATGATATGCCGAAGGGAATTGTTCTTTCTTGAGTACTTTTTGGTTCACACGATTAAAAACACTTTGGATTTCAAATTTATTTATAATTCCATTGCTCGCTGCACTCACAGACTTGCCAAAACGCACAGAGAGCTATTTTATTACAATTCCTAATTGTATACACATTAGAAAATATTTTTCGCTTAGGTTAGAAAACTTATACCATAATTTACAAATTGTTTTGATATTGAATTAAATATGTCTAAATTTGGATTCTGAGCAATTAAGGTATTTAGTAATAAGATCGCTGTAGATGCACCAGCATATTGCGCTGTGTACGTGCGGTCCGGCGAAGCCGGCAGCAAAGGGCGCGCGCGCAGCCGCGCGTACTGCGCAGGAGCGGACAATGAGCAGCGCGATAATGCTGCTGAGTTCTCTATCTTACCGTTAAGAAGTAAATAATAATGAAACATTACAGCGCACTTTCGCCTGAGTTCTAATGTGTTTAAGCCTACCATACCTGCAACAAACCGAGATGGATACAAGTACGGATAATATCCGTAAAGTTTTGTGTAAAGAGTACGTACGAACTTCCGTTAAACCTTTTCTAACATTATTTTATATTTTGACTCATGAGGATCCCAAATAATTGACTTATACTCCAAAATGATACGGGCCAAAGTGAAGTACAATAACGTCATAGCTTTTTTATCTTGAAATGGACCTATTTGTCTCATGACAAAGAGAAGTGTTTTATAAGCTCTACAGCATAAACCAGTGATATGCGAATTAAATGTCAAACCAGTATCAAGAATTACACCTACATCCCGTATTTCCGCAACCCGCTCCATCTGTGTTGCAGACACCTTGTAGGTGCACACTTTAGGCGAGCGAGACCTAGTAAACGTTATCACTTTACACTTAGAAGGATTAAATTCTAAGTTGTTGTATTCACTCCACTTGACAACATTGTCGATGTCGCGTTATAGTTTTAAATTAATAATTAATCCATCAAGAATAGCCGGGGGGCGAACTACAATCACATCTATCATTTGTTTGTGAAACTGGGCATCCCAGTTCATGCCGATAACCTTAACAGATAAAATAAACTAATAACTTACGATTTTAAAACATTGTCACATTTGTGTAGAAAGACACACAACAAGAGGTTCCTTATTTCAAAAACAGTTAAGCGATATCAGTTAGACATTACCAAAAAGGGTTGGTTTTTTTTACAAATGCTTCGGAATGAGGGTTCCCTCGTATGTATGTCTATTTCTTTGGCCTAACGCTCTTTTTTAGTATGTGAATGACCTACGCTATTGGCCGTGGGGCCTTAAGAGCTTCACCGGATAAGAGGGCGAGCGTGCAACCATTGCGCTCGCCCCAGGGCCTTACGCTCGCCAACGTGCAGCCTAAACGACTCACTCGATTTGAAGATATGAGTTGCCTTTAGATTCACTTTGTGAAAAAAAGAAAAATGTTGCTCCACTTTAGTAAATAGTTTAGTTTTTTTTAAATAGCTCCAACGTCGTGGATGCGTGTATATAGTGTACATATATGAATTTCACAAACACAAACCCAGACCAAAACAAATATTTGAAAGCTGATACGCAAAACCATGTCAACCATACCCAACCTGGCATTCGATTTAGAATATGAATTCTGTAGAAATAAAATACAATGTTCAATAGCACATTTTAATGATTGAAACATTATTGCACCTCTGTGTCCATTTGTGGGGCACACAAAGAATTATCCTAAGCAAGAATCATAGCTTTTGTTTTAGGGAGGTGATCGTGGAGTTTCTCTACGGTAGTGTCTATTTATATTATTACCGATTCTTGCGCTTAAAGCACGTCTTTAATTGTAACACAAAAAAGAACCATGTTATAGTGTGTGTGTGTGTGCTTCTTTTTCTTGAATACTGTCTGGGGTCTGGGGATTGGTCATGCTCACTAAAAAGTCTATGCTTGTGGTGGTTATTTGGTGCAGGTCACTTCCTTTCCTCTAATATGGTCGATGGAAGTGATGGCTGCTCAAGTACTCATGCTCGTAGATAGATGCAGCTTGTGGAGACTGGTTCACCTGGAATCTTTTAGACTCTCATTCTTTAAACTTGTTATCCTTCGTAATATATTCATATTATTAGTCGTAAGCGATGCAATTCAAAGGTCGTAAGGCATCGCACTGGATAGAACTAGATCGCATGCTTAATTTTGTATACTATAACGTTGTACCTATATCCTAAGTCGGACAAATGTAGTTTTTCTAACGAAAATTACCCAGTATGAGTTCGGAGTCTGGAATTGTGCTCGGTATATGGCAATAGGCTCGCCCCCTATTACATGGGACCTAACTAAACGCGTTGGCGACACGTGGGTGTACTCAGTACACCTCGGCCACCCCCGCTTGGGGAATATAGGCATGACGGTTGTACCTACCACGAACAAGCCCGCTGTGTTTCTCGCCAGATCTCCTCAGTGGAGATTCGTATAGGACAAAAATGTTTAACATAAAGCAAGAAGGCGTAAGGTGTAACAATGAATAAAATATCCTAAAATAAGAGATAAACTAAAACCAAACAATAAATAACCAATTATACCTATTTTACATTACATAAATGAATGACGGACTAACTATAGAGGTAAGGAAAGACAAATGGGATAAGACCAAAGGTAAAATTTTAAAGAAAATATGCTAGACATGTTAAATATGCAGGGAATGTCCTTTAAGATCACGTTTAAATATTTCCCGGGACTTAGCACGTCTTATAGACTCAGGTAACGAGTTCCAAAGACGAATACTTTGAATAGTGAAGGAATTAGTAAAAAAGTTAGAAAAATGGGTAGGAATTGTAAGGCGAAGGGACTCAGAGCAACGGAAGTTACGCGATTGAGTAGAGGCGAGAAAGGAGAAACGTTCCTTAAGGTATATTGGAGAGCACGGGTTAAATAAGACTGAGTAGAGTAATGATAGTACATGCACTATGTACATATTCCTACGATGATGGACAGGGAGCCACTTAAGTTGACAACGGAATTTGGATACGTGCTCATATTTACGTAAGCCGAAGATAAATCGAATGCAATAATTTTGAAGTATTTTAAGTTTATTAAGAAGCTCCACTGACCAGTCAAGGTAGCTAAAATCAGTGTAGTCAAGAATAGGCAGAAGAAGGGATTGGGCAAGTGCAATTTTAGTACTGACAGGTAAGAAATTACGTAGACGTCTAAGTGAGGCTCCTGAAGCAAAAATCTTTCTGCTAACCTCAGCAACCTGCGGTCTCCATGACAAAGTGTTGTCAAAGATAACACCAAGATTTTTCACCTTGTCGCAGTGTGGAATATGGACCCCGTCGACCCCCCTCCTATTCAGCCTTTACACGAACGATATTCTTCGTTCGAGTACGGTGCATCTAGCCCTATTCGTGGATGATACCTCTCTCTATGTCTCGCATAGGAATAAGGGTTTCATTACCAGAAACCTTCAGGCAGCCGCCAAAACCCTAGGGGATTGGTTCAGGAAGTGGCGAATTGAGGTGAACCTGGACAAGAGCGCTGCGGTGTTCTTCTGCAGACGTGCTAACCCGCGCCCCTCCCTGCGCCACCCCAGAAGTAATCTCGGTCAAGTGACCATGTTCGACCTACCTATTACCTGGGTAAAACAGGTCAAATATCTAGGGGTCACCCTAAACAATACCATGACCTTCGGACCGCACATCAAGCGAGTCCGTAACCGAACAGCCTTTGTGTTCGGTCGTCTTTACCCGATGATTTGCAAGCGGAGTAAAATGTCCCTTAGGAATAAGGTGACACTTTACAAAACTTGTATACGGCCCATCATGACGTACGCTTGTGAGGTGTTCGGGCACGCTGCCCGCTCTCACATCGATAGACTCCAAACGGTTCAATCCCGCTTCCTCCGCATTGCCGTCGGAGCCCCGTGGTTCATACGGAATGTAGATCTCTATTCCGATCTCGGTCTCGAACCTATTCGCGCCTTTATTAAAAAGGCGACAACCCGATATTTCGCGAACGCGTCCAATCATAGAAATCCGTTAATCGTAGCCGCCGCCGACTACGAACTTAACTCCCCTCCTATCAGCCGCTACCGCCGTCCGCGGCATGTTCTCACCGACCCTCCCGATGCCCTTACATCCCTTCTTTCGGATATAGATACCGCACACAGAATCAACGCGCGTCAATAAAGGACGGCAATGAAACAGCGAATAACAGTACACTTTTTTGATAAGTGCTTACAGCGCTTCAGCACTATCAGTTAAAAAAAGCCTCACTAACCTGTAGAGCGCGAGTCCTTTCCGATCCGGTCCGGTTTTTTTAAATTGTTTTGTAGCTTTTAACTATTTTTAGCATCATTATGATTCGCCAATGAAAGGTCACTTCGCAAAACTTCAACAAAAAATTGATCGATCGCTTCTGTGGATTCATTATTGCCACTTGGGTAAAAAATACCACATATATCTACTTCTGAGCTACTTGGGAGCCGGCAGTTAGGCCAAAAGGCGCAAAAGGCGCCCTACATAACGAAGTAATTATCCCAACGGTGTTATATGGCATTGAGAATTGGATATGTAGAAAAAAAAATCAAGATAAATGCGTTAGGAATCGGATCTGCGGATGATGTGCGAAGTCAAGCTAACCAACCGTATTCGCAACAGCGTGTGTGTGTGTGAATGATCTACGCTTTAGGCCGCGGAGCCTTTACAGCTTCACCGGACAAGAGGGCGAGCGTGCAACCACTACGCTCGAGCCAGAAGGGCAAGGGGGCAACTAGCTCAAGGGCGCCTCAAGGAGGAACGGCCTCGGCTTAGGCAGTCGCTATGGGGGAGGGCGTATACTAGGTGTCTCGCCGTGGTGCTCTGCACCGGCCGGCGGGCAAGGGATTCTTCGACCTCGCCGGCGAGGTCGGTGTCTGATTCTGTGTGCGGTATCTGTATCCGAAAGAAGGGATGTAAGGGCATCGGGAGGGTCGGTGAGTACATGCCGCGGTAGCGGTTGATAGGAGGGGAGTTGGGTTCGTAGTCGGCGGCGGCTACGTTCGCAAAATATCGGGTTGTCGCCTTTTTAATAAAGGCGCGAATAGGTTCGAGACCGAGATCGGAATGGAGATCGACATTCCGTATGAACCACGGGGCTCCAACGGCTTTGCGGAGGAAACGGGATTGAACCATTTGGAGTCTATCGATGTGAGAACGGGCGGCGTGCCCGAACACCTCACAAGCGTACGTTACACAAGTTTTATAAAGTGTCACCTTATTCCTAAGGGTCATTTTACTCCGCTTGCAGATCATCGGGTAAAGACGACCGAGGACAAAGGCTGCTCGGTGACGGACTCGCTTGATGTGCGGTGCGAAGGTCATGGTATTGTTTAGGGTAACCTCTAGATATTTAACCTGTTTGACCCAGGGAACATGGTCACTTGACCGAGATTACTTCTGGGGTGGCGCAGGGAGGGGCGCGGGGTGGCACCTCTTGAGAAGAAGACCGCAGCACTCTTGTCCGGGTTCACCTCAATACACCACTTCCTGAACCAATCCCCTAGGGTATTGGCGGCTGCCTGAAGGTTTTTGGTAATGAAACCCTTATTCCTATGCGAGACATAGAGAGCGCTATCATCCGCGAATAGGGCTAGATGCACTTGCTGGGCTGTAGGGCTGATGCTAAATAGGAGGGCAGAGAGAGCTGAGCCTTGTAGGACACCAGCATGTATGGAGTGGAGGGTAGAGTGCGTCATTTCGACGCGATACCGAAAGGCGCGATTCGACAGGAAGTCTCGTAAGATGAGCACGAGTCTGTCTGGTACTCCAATTTGGTAAAGCTTGTAGACCAAGCCGTTGTGCCAGACTTTGTCGAACGCTTTCGCGACATTGAAGAAAAGGGCACCCGTGTAGACGGGTTTGGATTTGTTGAGGCCAGTGAGGATGTGCTCCGTGATGCGGTGCACTTGATGGACGCAAGAGTTTTTGGCTCGAAAACCAAACTGCTCATTGATGAGAATACCCTTGGACAATACAAAGTCTTTGAGCCGTGCCAGGAGCAGGCGCTCGTAGATCTTTGCCAGGGAATTGAGGAGAGTGACGGGGCGGTAACTCATGGGACGGTCACGAGGTTTACCGGGCTTACGGATGCCTATGACGTCGGCCTCCTTTCACTGAGTGGGGAAGGTGCAGTTCGTCATGGCCACTAAGAGGCAGATGAGTTGGGCGGGTAAGCATTTGAGTACGCGATTAGAAATGCCGTCAGCCAGGGGCCTTTTTCAGGTAATCGACCTCGGTCTGGGTAATAGGGGGTAAGGAATCGGTGGGAGGAGGGACGCCCTGCGCTCGACTTCCCCGTCGATCGAATCGACATGAGCCAAGTCAACGGGAAGAGAGCTGGGAGTGCACTGGCTTTCGAGGGTGTCGGCGAGAAGCTCGGCCTTTTTGTCGTCATCGAAGGCTGGAGTTGCGCCTGAGGGGTGGGTCAACGGGGGCATGTCAGAAATGGAGTCGGATTTAAGGGTACGCGCCAGCTTCCAGTAAGCCAGATGCGATGGCGTGAGGTCCTCTAAGAAGTCACTCCAGCGATCATCCCGGGCCTCCGCGACACGACGCTTTACATCACGTTGTAAGGCGCGCATCCGGGCCCGGTTGGCTTCGGTAGGGTACGCGACGTACGCTCGGACTGAGGCATTTTTGGCCCGAATAAGTTCCTAACATCGTCTGGCAGTCTAAAGCGGTTGAGATCCTCCGCCTCGACTTGCTTTGACGACCGACTGACAGCTGATTGGATATGGGCGGTGAAGGCATTTACAGCCTGATCGGTATCTTGAGGGGATGGGGTGGAGTCCGAGCTGAATGGAAGGGGGGGTAGGTCGGCATCCGCTAGGGCTGTACTCAGCGCATGCCAATCCACCACCGTCTTCTTGAGCGGCTGGGGGGTGGACGGAGAACCGACTCATGGACTAACTCCAAGGAGCGCAACCGTAAGGTTACACCCTTCAGAAGCGCCATGTCCAGGACATTAGGACGTTGGTCGATGTTGTCCGGATAGTCAGTGGGGTGCATAGGCGCGATGACGACAAAGTCGATCTGGTCGACCAGGGCGTCAAGGCTCCTACTGTTAGGGGAAGTGGTGAGGCAATTCCAAGCCACGTGCTTGCAATTGAAGTCACCCGCCAGAATGACAGCGCTTTCTAGATTAAAGAGTGCTTCGAAATCACTCCTGAGGACAAGTTTCGTGGGAGAGATTTCGAAGCACTTTTTTTCGAGCATTAGAATGGGTTGATGCCCAGTGAGAGAAATACGACAGACCGAGGATTCAATATTGGTGAGCGCAGGGGGGTCTAGAGGAGGGGGGTTTAGAGGAGCCTTTGGGCCAGCTCGCGAATCCTGTTGACGCATACCGTACATCTTATCCAGCAAAATATAGTCTGCGACGGCGTCGGCTGGCGGAGGAGGCGCAATCACGTGGCCCGTTCGGGGAGATGTGCGGGGCCCAGGTGGGCGAGGGGCCGCGGTGTAAGGGAGCGGCTTCGCCCACGCGTTGGCGCCGAGTGTCGGCCTAAGCGTAGGTGAACACGTCAGCGCCTAGGGCGCGGGAGCGCGGGGGGCTGAAGTCGCTGGGGGGAGGGGCGCTGAGGGTGCTGGGTGAGGGTGCGCTGAAGGCGCAGGAGGGTATTGCGCTCAAGGCGCTGGGGGCGAGCAGCCGCACGAGGGCGACGTCGACCGCACCTTGTCCGGCGCTTCCCCTTTGGGGCTTTGGAGCAACCGCGATAGTTCGCAGTGTGCCCCTTGGTCCCGCAGAGGACGCAGCTGGGCGGTTCTGTCGCCGTTTCCCTCAAGCGTGAGCATTGCGAGGTCGCGTGGTCCACGACACATTTGACGCATCGAGGGCGCGCTTGGCAGTAACGGGCAGAGTGCCCGTACAGCTGACAGTTGTGGCACTGCCCGGGTGTGCCATGTTTGTGGGGGGCCTCCACGGAGAGGCCAGAGATGTGGCATACGGTCTTCTATGTCAAAGACTTTGCGACCGGCCACGGTGCGGTCGAGAACGACCAGCACCATGTCGTATGCCTGTTTGTTTTGGACCTTAACCATCCTGTGCACCTGGTGCACCGGAAGGTCTTGTGCTAGGAGGTCCTCCTTGATTACAGAGGTGTCCAGCTCCTTGGAGAGGCCACGAATGATCACCCTGAGCTCTCTCTCCTCCTCAAGGGCATAAGTATGATAGCCGATTTTCTCGGCGCGGAAGTGGGACGTACGGCAGTGGTCGTCCGAGGACGCCACGTTTACCGTTACCACCTTGCGCGGTGGATCGCGCATGGGTATAATTGATGTGGCGATTATAGATCGCCTTAGAGATACGCCCCCAGGCGCTCTTGTCATGAATGACAAGGGGCGGGGGAGGGATGGTTGGACGCGCGGGGCGCGGAGATGGGGTAATCCTCGGAGCCGCGTCGGAAGAAGGCTGGGGCGCGGGGGTGCCAGGGCCGGGGGAAGTGACGTCGCTTCCGACTCTTTGGATTTTTGGGGGTGGCGAGTCGCGCTTTTAAGACGGTTATAAAGTCGTCATCCGATGAAGATGACGAGGGGGGGGCACGGCAGGCCGATGCTAGCTCGACCTCCATATCGTCACAAGTCCGGCGGAGCGGGGGAGTACGTCGCCTCGAATTGCCGGATAAGCTCCGGAGACTTCGAGGCGATGAACTCGACCAGGTTCCGAAGGAACACTGGTGAGTAGTTAACTGCCATATCCAAGGATATGGCAGGGCGGGTGAAGGGAGTGGAAACCCTAAGTCCCGGGACCTTGCCCGGGGATGAGTAATGCCTGGGCCCCTCCGCCGGGTGTAGGCGGGGGGGGGGGGGGGGGTGCTACCGTGAGCCTAGCGTGCGTCCTTTCGCCAAACTTATGTGCGAAAGGGTGTGTGCCTATCACTAACTGCTCCGGGGGGCGAAGTGAACCGGCGCACGGGAGAATAGGATTTCGGGAAGGGAAAAGATAGGTCCTGGTGAAAGGATGAGCTCTGACTAGGGTAGTGCCCAAGGCCAGAACTCAAACCCTTCCGAGTTAGCCGCCCTCTGAAGGAGGGAGGCTAACTCGGAAGGTTGGTTGGTTGTCACCGTTAGGTATCCACCAGTCTTACCACGAACGAAAAAAAAAGCCGTGGTTTTAAAAACAAACTGCGACTAGTTGTCAAACATTAGGGAAAGGTCGACTGACACTACCGAACGCGGCGAGCGACACAGCCGGAATATTCGCAACAGCATACTAACACTTCGTGTAGGTATAAAAGATAGTATCGCTGTGAAGTTTTGAAAGGGTATTCTCCGGTGGTGGACGTCTTTAGTTCGTGGTCATATAGAGAGAATGACGAAAAAAAAAATTACTAAACAGATATATAATGCGAAAGTGGAAGGACGTAGGTACCAGGGTAGATGGTCAAGTCAAGAGTCTCCGTAACCGGCGACCATGTATGAGACGAACTATAAGAGTGGAGGAAGCCAGAGAGGTATGTAAGGAAAGAAACTGTTGGAACTCTGTGTTCTCTGTCTATCCCGCAAAGTATCTAGCGTGATGATAAAGTAGATAGGTGGAATAATAAATAATAATATTCCGTATGGCGGGGTTGGAAGACACACCACCACCATTTGTACACCCTTATTTCGTCAATGTAGAAGAAAGCACACAATACACATACATAGAATAGAGCACAATACTCTATTTTAAAGTAGGTATTGTTGGCAAGTTAAGTAAGTTAAGTGCAGAAACAGGATATGGAAACTAGAACTCACGGATGTTATGTCACCTTTGCCGAAGTTCAAACAACGAATGAATTATTCAAATGTTAGTCGTAAGATACGGGTTATTCCTGGCAATGACTCTACGTACTTTAAAAATTACATTTTGTACAATAAGGTGTCCATTAAGAGCACTTAAAAATTCGAAACGTTTATATTTCACAAAAAAAAATGGTGAATTTCTCTTGATGACTATTCGCTAAATAAATCAGGTTGCATTTGTATTTCTGAGCTGCTAAGACAAATAATAATAATAAGGGCCTCTACGTGTTAGACCCATGTCCCCATGCAAGCCTTTCAAAGGTCCGGGTAAAGCCTCACGGGCTTCCGCCAGGCCATCTCAGCGAGATCCATAATAATAATAATATAAACGTTTATTTTGCAACGCACAATACAGAGATAAGATTAAATATTACACGGTGTAAGTAGATGATGGCATAAGTAAATATGGTAAGTACCTATTAAAAGAGGCGGAACAACTTTAAAGTGCATTACAAAATAGGTCCTAACTCAGCAGGTTTGCCGGCTGTGGACAGCCAGCGCTGTTCTTCCGTTAATACCTTTTTCCAGGACCGTTGACGTCACGGCATCACACTTCATTATTTACGAATTAACAAAAGACAAATAATAGAGAAAAAAAATATATGACAAAAATAGAAAGAAAAAGGTCAAATGTAGTTTTTCCATTGTATAAGTCTCAGTATCAGTCTGGAGTCTGGGATTGTATATGGCACTAGGCACGCGCCTCATTACATGGAACCTGACATCGTCAGCGAAAAGTGGGTACACAGTACACATGTGCCACCCCCACTTGGTGAATTAGGCGGGACGGTGTTTATTTTTTTTAACATCATAATATGAGAGAGGAGAGAAAGAGGACTGAACTGAAATAAAAATGAGAATCTTTCTTTCCCCTTCAAGTTTTGCGTTCTATAATTGCGTTTTTAAGCAATAAGGGCAAAAGTAGTATTCAGAAATCTTTCTTTATTCTTTATTATATACAGTGGGAAGAAAAATAAAAGTTTACAATTAAAAAGTATACAAAAAGGCGAGCTTAACTAAAATATGAGTCATCTTACAGTGAACCTTTGTGTTGAGATATGAAGAGAAGTATAAAAATCTTTGACTACTCGTCTACAGAAGAGACGCTGCTTTACTGGTTTCAAAAAAACACCGCCTCGCCTATATTCCCCAAGCGGAGATGGCACAAGTATACCGTGCACATCCACTTTTCACCGATGATGTTGGGTCCTATTTAATAGGGGGCGAGCCCATTGCCATATACCGGGCACAATTCCAGACTCCGGACTGATACTGGGATTTTGTCTTTTTTTTAATTTCTGTTAGTAGCGTTATACCAGTCACAATTCTAAATTCTGGATTGATGGTTTCTGCAACATAATAATAACGTTGATGGAACCAATGAGCAGTTGTAGCTGGGGCGTGACCGCAGGGTTGGACGAGAAGAGAAATCTCATGGGGTCCCATGCGCAGAATAGTAGGGTTAGCACGGAGGGGCAAGACTTTTCTGGCGCGGTACAAGTTATGTCGACCCTTGATATGAGTCGTACGCAATTCAAAATAGTCTTATCTATATGTCATTACAATACAAATTCGTAAAACAAGTTTCCTCGGGTAAAACTTTTATCAAGGCACGCCATGCTAGCATGTTATACAATGCGGTTATCTTACGCCTAAGTCAGCAAAAGCCGTGACAGCGCGGCTTATAGCCATAAGCCTATGGCTAGGCTAGGTAGTCGACAATACCTTCTTCGTACAAAATAAGTTTTTGGGGAGCACAAATTATTACCTGCCTTGAGCACTCATGACCTTAGCTACGACACTCTCCATTAGTTCCATGAACGTTATTATTATCGGGGGTCAAACTAGAAGAGAAGTTTCTCCCTTATTGCAACATCAGACGTAAATGAAAAGTCTATTATATTATCTATTGCCTTGTCTGAAGGGCAAGTCAAGAGTCTCCGTAACCAGCGAGCGTGTATGAGACGAACTATGAGAGTGGAGGAATCCAGAGAGGTTTGTAAGGAAAGAACCTGTTGGAACTCTGCACTCTCTGTCTACCCCGCAAGGGATATGGAAACGAAACTGTCCACAGTTAGTGGGGTGCGAGAAAGACGACCATTTTTATATTTGTTCTCTTTTAAGGAGGGTAACAACAGATACAAGATTAGACTCTCCTGTTATACAGGTCACTGAAGTGGTCCACCTACTTGCCGCCTTTTTTATGTACGTAGATATCAATTAGCCAGCATTGAACATTAATTTGAGTCAGCAACAACATGAATGTCTTTTGAATTGAAAAATAAATCATCTTTATACTATATTAGTACGAATACGTCAGTCATCTCGATATAGTAATGTCCGATGGTTTTTCCCGAACTGTACACGTGGAAAGAACTAAAGGTATATTTGTAACTAACCGTTACCCGCGCCTGTGTACCCATTTATTTACGGCCGGTTTTAATATTTATCTTACGGATAGATTTGCCTACTACAGATTGAAATTTGTCATTTTTTGTATGGAAAATCTGTCGAAATTCTACTGACAGTAAGCAAAAATATCCTTGAGTAGAATATTGACACCGGCCATTAGTAATTTCTCTATAAATTATGGCCTATGTATCTGCCGGGAATACTTCTCTCACAAATCTAGGTGAGAGAGATTAGACCACGCGGACCCACCGCGGATTGGCGGAGATTTTTATTTATTATACTGCCTATATTACTATAAAGTATCTTCAAAATCAGATGAGTAGTTTTTGCGTGAAACTAACAAATATCCAAACACCCAACCAAAGACTAATCGTGGAGTTTCTTGCCTTTTTTCTCCACAGGAATAACATTCCTTAGTGGTGGTAGTCTTTGTTACTATTCTGACGATTCATAAATACTGTAATGATTTACATGAATAGAAAATATTTTGATTTTTATTCATTCTCACACACTTTCGCGTAAATAATACTTGTAGGATGTATACCTATACTCCATAGGTTTTTATGTAGCTAGCTCTTAACTATAGCTTCTCTCGCATGAACGAATGCGCTTAGTTTTGCTGCTTTGTAGACTGTTTTTGAGCACTGTGCCTGTGGCCTTAGATTTATCATGCTTACTAAAGAAGTCTTTGCTAATAATGGCTGGTGCCGATCACTCCTTCCTCCAATTTCCTTCTTTTCGTGTAAATGGTTTATATCCCACCAAGTGAGTGGCAATATTAATCGCAGTATCCGAGGTCGCTCTTAGCTCTGCCTTGTACAGCTGGTGGGACACAAGGAACAGACCAGCTATCACTTTCCTCCAATATAATTGAGGAAAGTGATACCAGATCTAATAATCATACTCGTGAACAAAAGATTTTTTGTTTTATGCAAGCTGAAATAAATGTTTTTAACAAAACTGCCCTTCTGATCCAAATCCTACATCTTCGTTGGGTGTATATTATATTACAAAGAAAATGAATGCATATATCTATAAATCGTAAATATACTCGTAATATTTACAGTTACATCCGTGGAATGCCAGTCTTAAGTTAAAGGAAAAAGACAGACATATAAAACATGTTTAATAAACGTAGTGCTATCCTCTCACGAATTTTATGTAAATATAAGCCTTGATCGTCTCAATTACATACAGATACCAGTCTCCTGTGTAGCGCACACAATCGTCAGAGTTTTTTTAATCAATATTTTTTATGTCTACGATTCTTCGAAGACATTAGTCTTAGAATGTCTTATAGATACGGTCTTAGTTCCGTTTTGAATGGGTATATGTATAAGATGACCGTCGATATCTGTGGACATACTACTTTAGTGTATAAAGACGTTTAGTGACGAAATGTCTCGACAGCTCTCAGAGATCTCTGTGAGAATTAAAAGTGTTATTGTTTAATAAACTGTGTTATAAACTGAAATAATGTGGGCTGTGTTTTTAGGATGTTTGTTTCTGCTTGGAATTACATTAGGTAATGTTTATTTATAGCGTATATATAATTTTATTGGTTGTATTTAATAAGGATAATCATTTAGGTAAAACAACAACAATATTCTATTCGTGTGCAAGTAGTTTATTTATTTGGCGCCATTTTTTTTAATGTTTATATAATCGCGAAATGTTTACGATTTTTTTTGTATTTCCATTTCATTGACTGATTTGTTTATGTAAAACCCAGTTGTGATTTTGAAGAGAGCCGTGTTTTTAGATACATTTTTGTAATGTTAGAAAAAAAACTGAAATTTAATGGAAAAAGTGGCCTAGTCGGGTCCAGTCCAAGTGGGGTTGGCGGTTCCTTAAATGGGTGCCAAATTCTGTAGACTTTTTTAATCAGTGATAGGTTGATGATGGTGACTGGTATAGGTATTAACTTTATATATACCCCACCCATCACAGCGCACATACCTACTTATTTTTATCACATGAAATAAAAATACATAGTTATATTATTATAGTCATTTTCATACTTGGTGTTTGAAATTCATACAGCTCAAAGCTGGTCGTTGTGGCGATCTTTGTGGGGAGGTCTTTTTCCTGCAAAGGACGTCTTTTGGCGGATGATGATGATGACCATTTGTACTTTTTTTAATATATAATATAATATGATAATATATGATGAAGCAGTGATAGCTTAGTGGTTAGACCGTTGGACTGCAAAGTCAGAGGTCTCGGGTTCAAACCTAGGCACGCACCTCTGTCTTTTCGAAAGCATGTGCGTATTAAAAATTAACTATCACTTGCTTTAACGGTAAAGGAAAACATTGTGAGGAAATCTGCATGAGTACAACACTACAGCAATATTACTGAGTTCTTAGATTTACGCGAATAATACACATGAAATAAAACTATTTTACGGATTTTATCGCGGTTTATTTTTGATTTTTAGTTCTCGACGTTTCGAGTGCTTTGCAGCACCCATGGTTACGGGAGGGACTCAGGTGTTAGATGTCCAAAAGGCATAGTTGTTCCGGGGTACCCTCAAACTTCTTAGTTATTTTTGTTGGTCCGATCTACGCAGAATGAGCTCACGGTGTATTGCGTGCAAAGTGTGTTTGAAAACACCGTCGCTCAAAGAAGTCTGCAGTCTGTGAACATGTCCTTGACCGCACCCACCATAACATCAGATTTGATAGACCACAAATCCTTGTGGAAAAACACTGACTCCTACCAAGGATGGTTCGCGAGGGAACTAAAAATCAAAAATCAACCGCGATAAAATCGCGGTTTATTTTTTATTTTTATTAAATAGTTTTATTTTAGGGCTAATATTATTATTATATAATAATGATATCAGCCTATACTGCCCACTGCTGGACAAAGGACTTATCTCACAAATCGATGTGAGAGAGATTAGGTTATATTCCACAACGCGGACCCAGTGCGGATTGGCAGGTTTGTGGCCAACTCGGCGACTACCACATTAAATGGCAGCCGGGACTAACGGCTTAGCGTGCCTTCCGAAACGTGGAAACGCTCGAATATGAAAATGCCACAAACGGTCACCCATCTCAGGCCGACCGAGTCGAACGCTGCTTAACCTTGGTAATGGGTAAGAACACCGCAGTCGCACAGCGCTACGAGGTTTGCGCATTTTTCTTTAATACTTACCCATAAATTGCTGTTTCATATATTTCTTTCTTTCAGTCGCTCAAAGATTTATCTCGAATCCAAATTTCAAATTTCTAAGCCTACGTTCGCACGAGCGCTTTTTCAACGCGCGTTAGTATAGCGCTTAAATGAAATAAATGGCTAACCGTACATTTTTAAAAGCGATGCACAGCGCTTCTCCACCTCGCAGTGAAAACCGTCCATGCGAACGAGGAGTAAGTCACCTTGATGTCGGTTAGGTTTTAATGGGTCAGTGACTGAAAAAAAATGTTTTTGGAGGCCAAGAACCGAGTCTTATCTGTTAAACTCAGGTAATCTCTGGGATTAATAAATACTATAATATAGAATATTTAAAGCGTATATATTTAATAGATTTCGGGTTGTATAAGGATCAAAAGTAGCTCGAAATTATTCTTTCCCAACTTGACTTGTAACTGCCGTGTGCCAAGTCTATCGTCATAAGCTCTATGTAAGCAGTAAAAATCATTTGAGTTTCGACCCATCTTGTGGCGGCCGGCATAGACCTCTAGAGGTCTATTCCTACGTCGACTCATCCTTACCGCTGTGGGAAGCCATATCCTATAATATTGAGATATAGTTACTTGTTCAAAGATTACTGTCACGTCCGAGACCATCAGTACTCATTACTCTATCTGTATCATCACACAAGATCCTTTACAGAGTAGACAGAGGGTCCAGAGTTCTAACAGGTTCTTTTCTTGCATACCTCTTTGGCTTTCTCCACTGTCATAATTGGGCTCTTTGACGCTTGCTGATTACAAAGACCCAAGACTCGTCCTTCAGTCATTCATTACTCAATTTGAAATATTCAATTCTTCTTCAAATAATATTTTTATGAAGAAGAAACTTGTTTTGCATTCACGAACACACCTGTGGGTTTGTGATTCCCACCTAAGTGCATTTATCACTTGCTTATGGTGACGGAAACCATCGTGAAACTCATACCCTGTCGCATTGGGATCAAAAATATCACGTAGAAATTTGGGTGTTCAATGTACACCACCGCCTACCCCTTCAGGAGAAATCGAGCGTGAGAAGTAGTTATTTTCAGTTTACTTACTTATTAATTACCTACCTTATATTTTTATAATCAAAATTAATTAATCAAAAACAAACATTACTCATTTTTATTTAATCATAATAAAAATGAGTAATACTTGTGTATAACGAGTTTTGTTCGGTGTCAATAGTAATTTGTTTTAGACTTTGACTTTGAACAACAATTAAAAACATTAACAAAGGGACATTAAAAAAACTCCGAAACTTATTTACTTTCGAATAAAAATATTCTTAGTATTGAACATAAGTTGTTGTTTTTATCATTAATTGTTCTGTGGTATCAAAGAACATATTTACTGTCTATCGTAGTCTACAATATGATAATATAAAGGTGATGCTAGCATTAAGGATATCTGTAAATAAATGTAGACATTTGCCTCAGAGAACCTAAATGTCAAGGAAAACTGCTTTCATTTACTAAAAATACAATAATAACTAGGTCTACGCCTTTGGACTCTTGATTGATGATATTGTTCAACCTCGCCGATGTGGCGAGTTCGAGTTCTAAGAGTAGACGGCGCAATTTATTAGATTGAGTAGTCACGGGCTCGTTTCCCGCATAGGACTTCTATTGGTTTGACCCATAGATATTTGATTCGGTCAGGGTATGTGTGAAATATGTTTTCAAAACGCACCTACTACCCTACCACCTACTATTATATGTAAGTAATTCCTAGTGTGGGATAGTTTATTTTTTAATTATTTTATAATATACGATTTTTCTCCTTGACTTGCTTGACACAACCAATAGAGCGATAGAAAATGATACTTTCCGATAATACTACCGGTAGTGCAATGGGTAAAACAGCTTCTCCCGTGGCACTACTGAGATCAGTAGTGCTACAGAAAATTAAAATTTATCTTGGCACAAACATTAGCATCGCCCCTTACGAGAACATTGGTCAGGCCTGGAATAAAAAATCTACTGTGATTGCTGTAGATTAGTACAAATAGGTATAAAATAACCACAATTCACCACACAACCACACAGGACAGCTCGATAACTCCAAGATTCCCCTCCTATCAGCCGCTATCGCCTGCCACGGCATAATCTCACCGACCCTCCCGATGCCCTTACTTTCCCTTTTTCGGATACAGATATCGCACATAAAATCAGACACCGACCTCGTTGGCGATGTCGAAGAATCTCTAGCCCGCCGGCCGGTGCAGAACACCACGGCGAGACACCTAGTATACACCCTTCCCCATAGCGACAGCCCAAACCGAGGCCGTTCCTCCTTGAAGCTTAGTTACTCCCTTGCCCTTCTGAATTTAACGCAGTGGTTGTACACTCGCCCTCTTTATCGGTAAAGCTATTAAGGCCCCACAGCCTAAAGCGTAGATTATACACACACACACACACACACACACACACACACACACACACACACACACAAAATAACTCTAAGTTTTCCCTACCAATTTCAGGAGAGAGAGTCTCTAACCTGAACGACGCGTGTTTCCGATGCCTCTGTCACGTGGCCGGATGCGACGTCACCAAGGGCTGCAGCGACGGGTACTGCGGCCCGTTCTATATATCCAGAGTCTATTGGGTTGACGCCGGGAAGCCCACATTACCGGAAGACGACCCCAACAGAAAGGAAGGTAGATATTGACGATTACGAAGATCTATCTATCTATATCATAGAGCCAGATCTACTTAGCTAGTTCTACAATATTCCCCTATACCCCATGGATGCTCCATACAATGTTATGTATGATAATTTTAATTTAAAAATACCTTTTTAAAAACTAGCTTTTCTAGCAATAACACAACGAAGATATCTTGCTAATTAAGGAGTTCCTGTAGATTCTTTTCGGCTCCATCATGAGACCCTAGACACCGGGTCTAAGGTACTCGTCAAGACAAATCCAACAAGCGCAAAGACGGTGGGGTTATATTGAGTACTTGAGTGGTTCTATTGGCCACCTCTCGGCTTTATCATCAGATCCCGAACACTATCTAGTTGTAAAGTACTTGTCAATACCAATCTAACAAGCCTAAACATGAGGGGTTACGTTGTATATTACACATGTTCCTATGGCCACCTTCGGACTCCATCATCAGACCAGCTCCGTGGTACCATACTATTGCTTGTCACTGAAGTTACATACGTATGTCAAATTTAAGCTCAATCGGATATCCGCAAGTGCTTGAAAAATGCATTACAAGATTTGAACCGGAAAGACAGACATACGAACATTGCAAGTTAAAATAAATTTTGTAAAAGAAGAATTGTAAAACTATAATTTTGAAAATAGTAAGAGTGGAGTTTTTTGCCCTTCTTCTCTATAGGATGGAAGAGTTTTAAGTACCTACCTAATCACTAGCCTTTTCTTTCTTTGCTGTTCATGGGTACTTTTTGTTCTACATAAAAAATATAATATGAGAGCACTTTTTTATACCTGAATTTTTCCCATGCATATGAATCATAACTTGTTTTTAATTCCTCCTAAACTCTTGAAATTACAGACTTTAACCAACGCTATCGTTCTGTTGACAGCTTTCGAGGACTGCGCCAAGGATTACAACTGTTCAAAGAACATCATTCAACACTACATGTCTAAATTTGGAAAGGTCGGTAGAGTTCATTCACTTGTGTATTCTGAATCCATAGTAGAGTCAACGCTAACCAGAAGCTAGTGTCTGTAGGTAAGGTCATGGGCGCCCAGGGCGTAATTTGAAGTTTGCAGTACCAAAATTTCTTTCGTAGGGAGAAGGTTTTGAACGGGTCTGCGAGTGGACTTCCTTAAGGTTTGTCGCTACCAGGGACAAGGGGCTGGTACGGGCAGCAGGGGATTGAGTAAATACTCACCACTCTGTCATAGTACTCAAGAACCGAAGATTCAGTCATTTTAACGAAGCGTTTCTCGAGTATAAATATAACTATTATAGTATTCTTTCTCCCCAAACAAACAAAACCTTGGCTACGACTGTCGATTAATTATCTTTATCGGCTTTTTCCAGGACTGCAACGGCGATGGTGTAACCAATTGCTACGATTACATGATGATCAACTTCCACGGCGGCAGCGCCTGCTCGCGGCCGCTGTTCCTTTCACAAGATGGCAGAAGATGGCTGGCTTCATTCCAGCAGTGTCGGTTATAGCACCAGCTATTAAACGACCTCTTGCCCTTTCAAATACTCACTCGTTACACCCTAAGAGAAGGCAAAGATGTCGAAGAGTTGACAATAATTTCATGCCTATAGGACAAATCAGGAGGGCAACTACAATATGCTTGATACGAGAGAAGGACTGAGTGACTTTCTTCTTCTTTCTACCTTTCAGAAAAATTAGCAGGAAACTTGCTGCCGGCCCATATTGAAACATTATCTATATAATTACCGTAGTTGCTGAAATACACTGAGTATATTGGCGGTTATAATTATACATTTTTGTACCTATAGACGTTTTTGCCGTCTCAAAATAAATAATTTGAACTTAACGGCCTTCTATAGAAGGGCAGTAATTGTGTACCCCAATATCGCCGAGGTGATTTAGAATCTGTTAACGGTTGTGTAGTGATTTAATTTACTAGACATCAGTGTCTGCAGCCAAGTAGACTGTCAACAGTCGTTATCGCTAATAGAAAACGAATAAATGTACAGAAATTTATCATTTCCGTACATTTCTTCGAAATGTTACGTGATGCGATCAATCCACTATCGATTGCGACAAGATAATCTTGACGCAGATACACTTGCCTAACAAAAAAAATGCTGGTGGTTTGAACAGAGGAACACCTTCCAATGGCACAAGGTAATGACAATAAACCCCAAGGGGCCCCAAGTCTGCTATTTTTTACGTGTTTGGTAATTATGACATGCTACAAAAATCCTTCAATTACAATTGTGCCAATAGTCCGCAATAGTTTGTACTGGTACCTAAGACTATGGAAAACTATAAGAATTTTTGATAGGTACCATAAGAATTGGAAAGCATAGAATTATTAGAATAATTGTGATGTAAATGATCAACATCTATCTATCTATATCATCATGCCAGATCCCTTACGAGGTAGGCAGAGAGTACAAAGTTCCAACAGGTTTTTTCCTTACATACCTCGTACTTCCCTTACATAGTTCGTCTCATACACGCTCGCCTGACTTGTCCTTCAGATAAGACCCGGTCTATTTGGTCATGGTAAGATAGTCTAGGTCTTCCCCGGTACTTACATCCTTCAATAATGATCAACAATTATATTAAAATCGCAATAACGGACTTGGGCCCCAGGCACATTAAGCTTTTGTCGTATCCTTGGTGTTTTACAGGAGCTGGGCTTATCCTAGCTATATCCTCCTTCTCTAGGGCTGATCTGGCAATTTTGTTATTCTACCTCCCACTTTGGAAAGAAGCCATGTGGAACTTTTCCTAGTTTTCTACGTTTCTGCTTTTCCTATTTTTTAGCTAGTTCTAATGTCTTAAACCGCTTTTCAAGTAGTTGAAAACACCCCAAGGTTTAAACTTCGATGCCATTCATGGAGGCCATTATTGATCCTGGCTTTCAAGTGTGACTGTGTGGAAATGTATCATCCCAGTCCCAGATTTGGAGGATCAATTCAGTTTAAATATAGTTTTAAGGATCAACTATTACTTTTTTGTAAGCCGTCTCGTTTGAAGGTCTATTAAAAAGTCTTTATTTAATCTGTGTAAGTACAGGAGTTTTGAAAAGGAGTCCAGGATCCGTAAATTAAATTATTCCGTCTATTTTTAATTACGTCTCATTTCTGTCGATTGGTCAAGTCCAGTTATTTATTTTATGTACTTTACTGTATGGTGTATAGATCTTAAGTGTGTTAATAATAAATTTTATTGTGAGAAACATAACATCAGTCGAATTTTACTTATATCTTATTATATATACCATATTTCCTCTATATAATTCTAGAGTATTCTAGTACTAGATTAAATGTCCGAAAAACCTTCCTAAAAATAAGAGCACATCTATGGGTGTGTTCTTATTTCAAATAAGTGTGATTCAACCATAACCGACGTAAGGACGCGTTAAAATGCTACTGCAATGCTTATAAAAACATCTGAGGTCATTAATAATTACCTATAGAACCCTCATACAATATGTCAATTTTCCATCATCTACTTCGGTTGTTAAAGCTACAACTTACAATATAATAATGAAACCAACGACAACTACATTCCTACAAGGATCTATTGGCCCGCGGCGAAAATTGCAACTAACACTGTCAGCAAGTAAAATGTGAAAGAAAGAAAGAAAGACGTTTATTCAATGACACAAAATACACGGCAAATAATAAAAAATACAATAAAAGTTAAATGTGGCACTGAAATGGTATACACTCAGCATAATACAAAAGAAATTCACGAAACATTTAAATTACAGATTTAAAATTCCGCCTTTGAGATATGAAGATCGCTGCGCTCGCTTCCATCTACTCTCCTTATACATTCGCATAAAAATTTCCGATGTTAGCTACCTAACCTAACAAAAATTGCGCAGTCCAAATTCGACTGCCCTCAACTTACAGCGAAAATATATTTAAGCAGTCCCCCGCGACATTCCCGCCCTAGACACTTGCTCCATACTCCATTCTCATACACCTTGTATCGTCGTAATTCATTCTTCCTGCGCACATGTAATATGCTTAAGTCGTTACTTAATGAAGTCCGACCACCTCACATTAGATCTATTTACTAGTTGCCCCACCTCTATTAATGCTGTTCTCACCAAACACTTCACCACCTCCTAAATCTTTTTCCATAATCTAAAAATCTTTCTTTTTGTTTGTTAATTTACGTTATTAGCAATTAAGCAAATTATCTATATCTTAAGTCTATATGTGGAGGCTTGTAAATGGCTAATTGTAACTATTTTATAGTATTTACTCTGTTATGCTAGCTGTAAGCCCCCCAAATAATTATAAATAAATAAAAATAATTCCGGGGCAACTCAGGTGCTACGACGCTGGTTTTCCGTGTATACCAGTTCAAATTGAGAGCGTAACTGCGCTACAAAGAAAAAACAATACAAACAATTTATCAGAGTAAATGTAGATCAGAGTAATGTGACTACATGACCCAAGTTCTTTTATTATTTAGTACGGACCCACCTGTTGAAATATCTTCCTGGAAGTAGGCATATTTTACTAAATGTTAACCCTAGTTTCACACCAATCACGTCAATTTCACCTACGGGCTAAAAGATCCTTGTCGGACTATATACTTAATTAAGTCTATGATTAAAGTAATACATACGCATACACATATACAAGTATACCGAATGTAATGGTGGCACAACTCAAAAATGCCGATATTCGAGTTAGGACTCTAATTTCAGGTCTGTAAAGATCAATTTTTCTTGTTCTTGCTTTTTAGTTGTGCCACTATTCCATTTGCCTAATCTAACCCCTGACTTACATTCAGCCTACTCGCACGGTAGTGTGCAGAGAAGTTGACATGAAAGTGAGTAGTTAGGGTGTTGGGAATTTTAAGTTTACATAATCACCCTCACCTTTTCCTTGCTAACGGCGTGACATTCTTTCTCTGGGCTCTTATTATGACCATATTCGCTAAGACCAAACGCGTCGCGTTACGATAACTTTGTGAAATGATCTATGATAATATGAGATAACTAGAATCGATCATTTCATTAAGTGTTTCGAAACGCAACGCGTTACGTGTTTATTTGGTCATAGCGAGTAAGAGCCCTGCTCAGTTCCATGTCCATTTTTGTTCTTACTGCCACGCGAATAATCTGAATATAATCAAGGAATACCTAATATTAAAAGAACACTAACTGCGTCAACCATTTAAATATTCCACTGATAAATGAATTTTATTTCTATGCGATTAGAATTTAAATTCGAATTTATGTTTGACACATTTTTTCTTAATTACATACACTAATATCCCAATTTAGTTGCCTTAAAACAATTTCACTATACTAAAATTTACAAATATATGCAATGAATACGATTTTTATTTAAGAAGTTTTAGTAAAGCGTTGTTTAAGTATGGCTTAACTAGGTGTGTGTGTGAATGACCTACGCTTTGGGCTGAGGGGCGAGCGTGAAATTACTACGCTCGAGCCATAAGGGCAAGGGGGCAACTAGCTCAAGGGCGCCTCAAGGAGGAACGGCCTCGGCTTGGGCAGTCGCTATGGGGGAGGGCATATACTAGGTGTCTCGCCGTGGTGCTCTGCACCGGCCGGCGGGCAAGGGATTCTTCGACCTCGCCGGCGAGGTCGATGTCTGATCCTGTGTGCGGTATCTGTATCCGAAAGAAGGGATGTAAGGGCATCGGAGGGTCGGTGAGAACATGCGAAGATCAACAAGGTACCAGCCAACATAATTATGTTCGTATTAAAAACAAACAACGCTCCTCACAGTAATTTTGTCCTCCCTGCATGCAAGTACAAACACCCAGGCCAAAAACAAATAGCCGTTGTTTACAGAAATATTTTTTCCCACGCAGAAATCAAACCCGACATTGGGAGAGAGAAAACGAAATTCTTTTAAGAATTTACCAAATGACTACATGAAATGACACCTCGATTTAAGCAATGGTTAATTAACTGAGTTCTTAGATTTACGCGAATATTACACATGAAATAAAACTATTTGTTTCGGATTTTATCGCGTAATATTCGCGTAAACCTAAAAACTCATTATGGCTGACCATGGGTGCTGAGAAATCAAAAATAAACCGCGATAAAATCCGAAAAAAAATAGTTTTATTTCAATGGTTATTTAATTTATTTTATGGCAGCTATAAGTGATTTTATTTTGAAAATGTCAATGACGGATTCTACAAATAGACGCAGTCGAATCCTAAGATTACCTGTTGCGCCCACGCATATAAAAACATCGTCACTTTGTAATATCTTATATACAGACCTTCTGCATACATGCTTATTCTGTTAAATAGACTGTAAGTATATAATACACTGTGCTAATATGACATTGTGAAAGTGTATAAATATGACGTTTTGCGAACATGACATTAAACGCCGAGAGGCAATATGTACAATATATAATGTTCAATTGGGACAGTAATTTTTATTTCGATTCTTACTTCGATTTAGATTCTTAAAAACATTTGCCTTCTGATATTGATATGCTTGGTCATTCTGACATCTTCTCCAAGACCGACCTCACAGATTCTGCAATAAACCTTTAACGTACCTATACAGAGGATAACGAAAAAAAGATTATTTTATTAATTATTAGGAATTTAAAAGGTAAGATTTTTCCAACAAGATTTTTCCGAGAACATGACGACAGAATTGTAACATGAAAATCCTGACGCCATTATTGGAAATCCAATATTTTTTGAGACCGCAATTTTTTTAAATCTTTATCTATATGATGTCGTCAGAGGCCTTGCAATTTTTTTTATGAATTTTCTTATTGTTTTGACGATAGACATGTCGAATCTATTATAGAAGCGGCTCAGAACGCGGCCACCTCGACCGCATTTTCGGTGGCGTTCATCAAATCCTGCCCCGGGCAGGTGTTGGGGCATGCAGACCACAATGCAAGGTGGGCCATCACTTGGGTAACACCGCACAAACACTTCAGATTGGTATTGTCTGGGAGTCTCCACCTAAACATGTTTTCCTTGCTCCGACCGACCCGAGTCTGAAGTCTATTTAAAGACTTCCAGACCGGCCATGGTAATTTATGTCCAAATGGGAGACTCCCAGGAGGTGGTACAAAAGGATTTGGTAGAGGTACTCCATCTCTCCAAAGGTCGCACCTCGCTTTTGATGGCTCCAAAGTTAGTGGGTCGACACACTTGATAAAATGGAGGAGGCAATATGTAAAATGGAATGTCTCCCCTTGTTAATAAGATTTGAAATCGAGACTACCGTCTGTAATTTTTACCGGCTAATAGCTATTAATTTACGTCTATACATTCTTCTGTTTCATATGTTCAAGGAGTGCGTAGTATCATCAAGCGAAGGACACCAGTGGCGCCGGAGACTGCCACTCCTCAGTATCAGCCTCTTCGTCTGACTCTTCCTGGAATCGAACCTGTAACATGTATGTTTTTTCTTAGACAGTCAACCCAAGGAAAATTAATATTCTTCTTTTGTACAATGTAACAATGATTAAATTAACGAAAAAAATATCATCATCATTATCATCATCTCAGCCTATACTTGTCCACTGCTGAACATAGGCCTCCCCAATCGCTTTCCAGCGTAACCGGTCCGATGCCACCTGCATCCAACGACTTCCTGCGATTTTCACAATATCGTCGGTCCATCTGGCCGGTGGTCGTCCCACGCTGCGCTTGCCAATACGTGGTCTCCACTCTAGAATCTTTCTGCCCGAACGCCCGTCCGATCTTCGCGCTATGTGGCCTGCCCATTGCCACTTCAGCTTGCTAATCTTAAGGGCTATGTCGGTGACCTTGGTTCTTCTACGAATCTCCTCATTCCTGATTCGATCGCGTAGAGAAACGCCGAGCATAGCTCTCTCCATAGCTCGATGAGCAACTCTGAGCTTTTTTATGAGACCTATAGTAAGAGACCACGTGTCTGATCCATATTTCATCACTGGTAACTCACATTGACTAAAAACTTTAGTCTTTAGGCACTGAGGTATTTTGGATGAGAAGATGTAGCGCAGTTTCCCGAACGCTGCCCAGCCGAGTTGGATTCGTCGATTGACCTCTCTGTCAAAGTTGGACCTACCTAACCGGACTACCTGTCCCAGGTAAATGTATTCGTCGACAACTTCAAGAGTAGAGTTCCCAACGGTGAGTGCGGTGGGTACGACATGGACGTTAGACATTGTTTTCGTTTTGTCCATGTTCATTTTAAGACCCACTTGTTGAGATACTCTGTTGAGGTCACCGAGCATTCGTCCTAGATCTTCCAGCGACTCCGCCATGACCACAATGTCGTCGGCAAATCGAAGGTGAGTCATGTATTCGCCATTGGTGTTGATGCCAAGTCCTTGCCATTCCAAGAGCTTGAAGGCGTCCTCTAAGGTGGCCGTAAACAGTTTCGGAGAAATGACGTCTCCCTGTCTTACTCCTCTTTTTATGGAGATCGCCTTCGTGCACTGCCCCTGTACTCGGACTGACATGGTGGCGTTATTATACAAGCACTTCAACACTTCGATGTACCGATAGTCAATGCGGCATCGCTGGAGAGATCTAAGAACCGCCCAAGTCTCGATCGAATCAAAGGCATTCTCATAATCCACAAACGCCAAGCATAGTGGCCGATTATACTCCTCGGTCTTCTGTATAATCTGCCGCAGCGTATGTATGTGGTCTATGGTACTAAAGCCTTTCCGGAAACGGGCTTGTTCGGGAGGCTGGAAGTCATCAAGCCTGCGTTCGAGACGATTCGTGATGACTCTCGAAAACAACTTGTACACATGGCTCAGCAGTGTGATGGGCCTATAGTTCTTTAATAAAGTGTTATCACCTTTCTTGAAAAACAGTACCACCACACCCCTGTTCCATGCTTCCGGCGTTTTCCCTTCGAGCAAGACGGAATTAAACAGCCTCTGAAGGACTTTAAGTACCGGCGATCCGCCCGCTTTCAGAAGCTCTGCGGTAATTCCGTCTTCACGCGGCGCTTTGTTGTTTTTAAGTTGTTTGAGAGCCATCCTAATCTCGTACAGGCTGATGTCCGGGATATCTTCAGTGTAGTGTCGGGTTAGCTTGGCTCTTGGGTCTTTTACCAAGTCAACAACAGGTTCAGCTACTGAGGTATACAACTGTCCATAGAACCTCTCTATCTCCCTGAGCACCTCTGACCTATTCGACGTTACGTTTCCGTCCTCCGTCTTCAGCTTCGTCAACTGGCTTTGCCCAATAGACGCGTCTCTTGCGAACACTTTGGAGCCCTTGTTCTGCTCTATGGTCTTCTCAATACGTCTTGTGTTGAAGGACCGTAAATCGTGTCGCAAGGACTTCAATATCTGTCCATTGAGCTGCCTATAGGACTTAGCATCATCGGAGGTTTGGAGTGTCATGGTACGTCGCTCAGCCATAAGGTTTCGGGTGTAGTCAGATAGCTTTTGAGGCCTATTTTTACGGTGGGGCTTAAAATGCTTGGACCCGACCGTATGGACAGTCTCTACCAGCCTATTGTTGATTTCGTCCACTGATGCGCTCCTGTCTAGCAATTCGAAGCGGTTTGACAATTCGAGTTGAAAGTTCTCGGGGTTTTGGATATGTGCATAAGAAGGTCGGAGCGTAGACTTCATCAGACGCGATCTTTCCATTTTGACATTAATATTTAATGTGCCTCTGACCATTCGGTGATCACTGTTGGTTTTTACCCTGTGAATCACGGAGACATCATTAAATATTTGTCGCTTGGTACTCATGATGAAGTCTATCTCATTTTTTGTGAAACCATCAGGGCTCATCCAGGTCCATTTCCTATGAGGCGGCTTCTGGAAGAAAGAGTTCATCATAAAGAGTTCTTCCTTCTCCAGAAATTCGGCCAGCCTCTGACCCCTGGGGTTGCGCTGCCCATATCCAAATTTCCCTACTCTCAACTCATCATTGCCCCGTTTGCCCAGTCGCGCATTGAAGTCACCCATAACTACTGTAAAGTGTGCTTTGGAAGTATGTATGGCTCTACTAATGTCCTCATACATAACTTCGACCTCATCATCTGAGTATGCCGAGGTCGGTGCGTAGACCTGTATGACCTTCAGCGAATATCTTTTGGATATTCTGAGTATCAGGTACGCTACCCTGCTCGACACACTAGTGATGGACACAACGTTGTTTATGAGTGACTTGTGGACGATAAATCAGACACCACCTTGGGACTGCTGTTCGCCCTCCCGGTAGTAAAACAAGTTGCCGGATTTTAAGATTATCGTGTCCTCGCCCTCTCTTCGGACCTCCAATAAACCAACAATACTCCACCGCAACTTGTTTAACTCTTCTTCCAGCTCAACTAGCTTCTTATCTGTCCTAAATGTGCGTGCGTTGTTTGTCACCAGGGCCAATTTTCGGTTTTGGTGGTAGCCGAATCTCTGCCGGAGATTCTTAGCCCCCCTTGTCCTGTCGTTACGATGGCTGCTACCGTGGCCAGGACGAACAGGACCGCCGGGGACTAGGGGCCTGGTTTTCTTACTTTCTTCCATAATTGGGGGTGTTTGCCATACTCGCCACGCTTGGCAGGCGGGTTGGCGAGCGCAGTTTTTGGTCCTATTCTAAGCCGGGAACCACGCGGCCAAAAAATATCAACATAATATAACTATTGTACAAACCGCCACGCCTATATTCCCCAAGCGAGGGTAGTACAGAGGTGTACTGAGTACACCCACTTTTCACCGACGAAGTAAGGCCTATGTAATAGGGGGCGAGCCTATTGCAATATACGGGACACAATTCCACACCCCGGAATCATACTGGGAAGTTTTCGTTAGAAATACCACATTTGTCCGACCTAGGATTTGAACCCAGGACCCCGTGTTCACTTTGCCACTAGACCAACGAGGCAGTCATAAGACATTAAAGATTTTCACAAATCTTGACTCATGCCTATATTTTACTTTCTATTCTATATTTTGACTGACGATTTGTTCCGGTCTGGGTATTTGTGTATGTGAATTATCATATTTGTAAACGCACCCACGATACAGGAATAAATCCTAGTGTTAAAAAATATGTTTTAGAAATTATGATGATGAGTCTTACCCATGGAGCTAAGCGTTTGCTGTCATTTTGTATGGAACTGCCTTGGTTTGATTGCCATGCCTGTGAAAAAAAGAAATTCATAAGGATATATAGAAGTTTCATTAAAATATATTCAGCCTCGTAGTGCTCGTAGCGCTGTGCTACTGCGGTGTTCTTACCGATTACCATGGTTAAGCAGCGTTTGACTCGGCCGGCCTGAGATGGGTAACCGTTTGTGGCATTTTTATATTCGAGCGTCTCCGTGCTTCGGAAGGCACGCTAAGCCGTTGGTCCCGGTTACGACTTAATGTGGTAGTCGTTAAGCCGAGTTGGAAGCCTCATAGGCGGCTTGATAAGTTCAAACAGCAGGTGGCCACAAACATGCCTCCGCCAATCCGTACTGGGTCCGCGTGGTGTAGTATGACCTAATCTCTCTAACCTCGATTTGTTGGAGAAGGCCTTTGCCCAGCAGTGGAGCAGTATAGGCTGATATTATTATTATATTTATATATGTTCAGCCTATGTCAATTCCTCCCTGTTTGGCACAATGTGGCTGCCAGTCATCAACCTTAGCTCTACCATCCCATCTCACTAGTGAGAATGCATAATTTGGACAAGTTTATATAAAAAAACCTAGCAGAAGTGACAGCCTAGTGTTTAGACCGTTGTACTACAAAGTCAAAGGTCTCGGGTTCAAACTCAGGCACACACCTTTGTCTTTACGAAAGCATTTGTGTATTAAAAATTAACTATTTTAACTTGCTTTAACGATAAAGGAAAACATCGTGAGGAAACTTGCATGCCTAAGAGTTTCTCCAAGGTGTGTAAAGTTCGCCAACCCGCACTCTTACTTAACAGAGCTAATATTATTATTTATTATATATAAAAACATGTCCAAGAAACACCCCATCCAAAAACTCGGATGGCCACAAACTTGCCTCCACCAACCCGCAGTTGATTTGCGTGGTGGAGTCCCATACTCTCTCACAAATCGAGGTAAGCTTACGATTTGTGAGAAAAGGTCTTTGATTCTCCATGAGACCGAACTCCTGATAGGCGTACTTACCTGGTACGCATCATTGAAGGCGTGGGCCAAGGCCAGCGCCAGGGTCCTGGCGTGCTTCCTCCGGGAGCAGACAAACACGTGCACCACGTGGGACTCGCCCATACCACTCACTGTCTTCCCCTCCACCACCGCCAGTACTCGGGCGTTCGCAGCATCCGCTGAGCAGTAGGAAATCCTGTGGAGAAAGAATCTGTTTATTGCCTGCTTTGTGACTTTTGAATTTCCTCTGAAACGCTGGTCTTTGAGGTAGGAAGATTTAGCGCAGTAGTCAAGAGCTTAAGCCGGTCCGCCCACTGTGACTAATAGTCGCGGGTTCGATTCCCGCACGGGACAAATCTTTGTGTGATCCACAATCATTAGTTCCGGTATCGGTATTTGTGTATGTGAATTTTCATGTTTGTAAACGCACCCACGACACAGGAATAAATCCGAGTGTGGGGAAAGGTTTTTTTTTAAATTATTATTTCATTGCCATTAGTCATAATTTTCAATTTTCATCAGATAGTCAAAAAATTTCAAAATTGTAAATGTTGCTATTCCACACTGGCAAAAATGACGCAATGTCGTAGCTGATTGCCAAAATAAAAAAAGAAAGTCTTATAGACACACACTGCAGCCCGCATAAAGTTTCCTTGAAGCGCCCTTGAGCTAGTTGCCCCCTAGCGCTTCTGGCTAGAGCGTAGTGGTTGCACGCTCCCCCTCTTATCCGGTGAAGCTGTAAAGGCTCCGCAGCCAACAACGTAGGTCATTCACACTGGTCTGAACCACTACACCGGATAAAGTTTTTGTCACACACCACACCACTACACCGGATAAAGTTTTTGTATTTATAAAATTACATTCTTACAAACTTCAAAATTACAATTAATAATAATATCTATGTGGCTAATGACTACCTCGTTGGTCTAGTGGCAAAGCGCATCGCTTTGTCAACACGAGGTCCTGGGTTCAAATCCTAGGTCGGACAAGTGTAGTTTTTCTAACGAAATCTTCCCAGTACGAGTCCGGAGTCTGGAATTGTGCCCGGTATATGGCAATAGGCTCGCCCCCTATTACATGGGACCTAACATCGTCGGCGAAACGTGGGTGTACTCCGTACACCTCTGCCGCCCCGGCTTGGGGAATATAGGCGTGACGGTGATATCTATGTGGTAAAAAATCAGACACCTGGCAACTCCAAAACTGTACCCACACTTGTGCTGTCATATTTGTCAAACAGAGCTGTCAGATTCGATATAGAAATAATACGTTCTGTTATATATCCTATCTGTATATTATATCACCCACCATGTGCATATAATTGGATAAAAAAAAAACAGAAGGGTGATACATTTATTATTATATTTTTAATTTAAAATAGACGTAGCCCCACACTAGGATTTATTCCTGTGTCGTGGGTGCGTTTACAAACATGAAAATTCACATACACAAAGACCCAAACCAGTACAAATAATTGTGGATCACACAAAAATTTGTCCCGTGCGGGAATCGAACCCGCGACTATTAGACACAGTGGGCGCAGCGGCTTAAGCTCCTAGCCACTGCGCTAAATAGCCCGTAACTATATTCACGTCCGCAAGGGATATGGCGTGAAGATATATAGATATTAACAAAGGACGTCAACGACTTCATAAATGCGAATTTATTTGCAAAGTATTTTAATATTGACATTACTGATGGCAATAAAAATTAATTGTACTGTCGCTGTCTTGTTAATTAATTATAATTAGCGTGTGTTATATCGGCGGGTCTCAGAGACGTCCCCACAAGGCACTAGATAAGTGTTATCAATGAGATCAATTGGATTGTATACAAATATAACATTTTATTATCATAAACTCCCAAGTTGAAAAAAAGAGCGGGAAACGTGAAACTTGAAGGGCGCGTTTTTTTTGCAAATTTTCTTTTTTCCACTTTTATTCATTATTAATTGAAATTTATCAGTGAAGTAGCGTAGCGACTATATATATTTGTATTTATTTACGTTTTATTATAATTTATTAGTGTAGAAGTCTGTTTTCCTCTTCACATCTGGTAAGTCAGCTCATTTTTCTTTAATGTCTTCGGAGCCCCCTGATCCGGGGGGCTCTGCCCCCCCGGTAGCTTGCTTTGTTACTATACCTGGTAATTGTAAAGTCCAAGAACAAAGATTAAACGACACGGATATGTCTGGAATGGACACGGATTGCTCATCCCGCAGCCGTTCTGGAGCACTCAAACGTACTCGCTTACATAAAAAATGTAAGCATTGTAACAAAAGAAAGAGGAAAAATATCACCAGTCCACTTGCAGCATCTGACTGTGTTTGTTTAGACGATTCTGGCTTAAAACAAATAATTTCGGATGAAAATTCCAAATCTAATATTACATCTTTCACGCCTCAAAAGCCTGATTTACCCGTGCCCACAAGGGTCTCACGCGAAATTTACCTAGCCTCTGATAACGCACCTTACATAGTCCATGTGCAGAGGGAACAATTGTCGCCAAATGATGGGACAATTTTCCATCCCGTCACATTTGGGAAATTTTTAAAAAATAACAATATTCAGAATATTATAAACGGCAGTGTTAAAAAAATTGGTAGGAACAGAATTTCCTTGGCATTCTCTAATTACAATGATGCTAATTCTTTTATAAATAATAGCAATCTAGAAATTAGCCATCTAAAAGCTTTCATTCCAACCTTCTCTGTTACACGGATGGGGCTTATAAAAGGAATTCCTGCAGAGTGGTCACCAGAAGAAATTATTGGTAATGTGTCTGTTCCTATTGGTTGTGGCCCTATTTTAAAAGTTAGAAGAATTAATTATAAAGTTATTATAGAGGGAACTCCTTCTTGGAAACCAACCCAAACTATAGTTCTAACTTTTGATGGTCAGATATTACCAAAAAGGATATTTGTTTGTTACAATTCTTTACCTGTGCAGTTATACACTTATCCCACTATTCAATGTTACAATTGCTGCCGGTTTGGGCATACCAAGGTACAGTGTAGATCTACACCTCGCTGTTTTAAATGTGGCCTTAGTCACTCAGGTGACACTTGCAATGTGGAAGAAGATGAAGCATCTTGCTGTCTTTGCCAGGGTTTACATTATGCCTCCAGTAAGAACTGCCCTGAATTTTTCAGACAGAAAAACATAAAAACTTCTATGGCCGAGAATTGCTTATCTTATTCTGAAGCTTCCAAAATGCATCCCCCAATTACTAAATCTTATGCTGATGTTCTTAATACCTCATTCCGTAATCCAGTGATACAAGAAAACAAAATATTGCAATCACCTCTTTCTTATAAAAAAACTGTCTTTTTAAAACCTCGGGCCCCTCCTTCCCTAAGCAAAGGATACAATAAAGCAGAACATAATGCCATTATTCAGGGATACAATGTACCATCTTCATCTAAAGGTTGTGCCCTTGATAAGGACAATAACAGTGATAAAGAATCATCTGAATCCTGTACTCAATTAATAAAAACGATTCTGGATCTATTAATAAAATCAAATTTGATACCGTCCCACGCTGCCCCAGTTATAAATACACTAATACAACTTTTCAATAATGGATTCAATCATTCAGTGGAATTGCAGGAGTGTAATTAATAAAAAACATGATATAATGCACTTAACAAATAAATATAATCCACTAGCTTTTGCTCTTTCAGAAACCTGGTTAAAATCTAATTATAATTTCAATATCTCTGGCTATTCTTGCATCAGGGAGGACAGGCATGATGGGTATGGCGGTGTCGCCATCCTAATTAAGAAGTCAATTTCTTACTCCATACTTAATATTCCTCCGCATAGTGAGGACTTTTCTATTGTAGGGATTAGATTGAATAATATTTGTATAGTTTCTTTATATATTCCAAGACCAACAATGCTTATATTAAATGATATTAAAAATACTCTGTCTTCGATTCAGCAACCTTGTATTATTTTAGGAGACTTTAACTGTCAACATACAATGTGGGGAAGTAGCTTATCCAACTGCTATGGCGAAGAATTATTAGAGATTATTGACAATCTTAATCTATGTATTTTAAATACTGGAGCACCTACCCGTCGCACTTCACCCACTGAAAGGGCGAGTGTCGTGGATTTGTCTCTGTGTTCCCCTAATGTAGCATCTTCACTCTCTTGGTCCGTCCTTCCTTATACATATGGCAGTGATCACTTTCCTGTTTTGATTTCCTTTCCAAGTACAAATCCACAATACAGTAAGCCTTTATCTCGTATGAAATACAGGGTAGCAGAAGATAAATGGGATTCATTCAAGTTATTTATTGAGAATAGTATTCCTTTATTACCTCATCCTTCCAGGAATGAAATAGACAGTGTCAGTATGTTTACACAAACTCTAATTGCTGCTGCAGATAATACATTTCCTATTAAAAACTATTCTTCTAAGAAACCTCTTCGTCCTCCCTGGTGGGATAATGAATGTACTGAAGCTATTAAAAAAAGAAAAATTGCAGAAAAAAATTATAATGACAATATGTCTTCAGAGAACTTCAGCATTCTTTCAGAGAACATCTCATCCACTCAGAAGTTATTAAAAAAGAAAAAGTTAGATGGCTGGAGAAACTTCTGTAGCTCGATTTCTCCTGATACACCTTGTTCTACAGTTTGGACTAATATTAAACGTTTTAAAACAGCTTGTGCAATGCCTGTAAGTCATCCTCTTTCTCCCTCCTTAGCAGACAGTTTTCTGGATCAAATAGCTCCACCGTTTGTCCCTCAAGAAATTCCTCGTCCTCTTCCTGTAATCCTTGTTAGTGGCCTTACTGATCTTAATGCCCCATTTTCTATAACAGAACTTCTTAACATTCTCTCCGTTGTGAAGGACTCTGCTCCAGGGGATGATGGTATTCCATACTCATTTTATTCACATCTTGGAGAGAAGGCCCTTGACTATTTATTGTGTATCATAAACTCTATCATGTTCACGGGTAATGTTCCCTCATCTTGGACAACACAAATAGTGTTGCCATTTTTAAAACCTAATAAAGATCCGTCCAGTTCTTCTTCCTACCGACCAATTGCCCTATCGTCTGTCATGTGTAAAATAGCCGAACATTTAGTTAAAAATCGATTGGAGTGGTTTGTTGAAAAGAGAAACTTGTTGTCATCTAGTCAAAACGGTTTCCGAAAGGGAAGAAGCACTATGGACAGCCTAAGTATATTTGTTTCGGATATTCGCTTGGCTTTATCACGGAACCATTCCACCGTTGCAGTATTTTTAGACGTCTCTGCTGCATATGACAGTGTTCTCATTCCGATACTACGAGTCAAGTTGGAAAAACTGAGTGTTCCCGAAATACTAATAAACTTTATTATAAATTTATTATCGGAAAGAATGATACATTTAGATTTAGATCCTAAAATTAATTGTAGACGCTTATGGAAAGGACTACCACAAGGATCTGTTCTTAGTCCTTTACTCTATAATATTTACACTCATGATTTAGAAAATTCACTAAATAATTCAGTTAGTATTTTACAATATGCTGATGATTTGCTTCTTTATTGTTCTGATGATTCAATTTCTAAAGTATCTTCACAAATATCTTTATCTCTCTCACTACTTGAAAAATGGATGGATGATAATGGCCTACAGATATCTGCTCTAAAAAGCTCTGTTGTTTTATTTAACAGACAAAGACATCCTCCTCCTATTAATATATCCTATAATGGTCATACAATCCCAGTAAAAAAACATGTAAAATTTCTAGGTCTTATTTTAGACTCTAAGCTAACTGGTGTTCCGCATTGTGAGTATGTAGGTGATAAATGTGAGCGGGCTCTAAACATGCTCCGTTGTCTTTCGGGTGTCTGGTGGGGTGCTCACCCTTATTCCCTAAAATTGGTTTACAATGCTTTGATAAGAAGCATCCTAGACTATGGATCTTTCCTTTTAGAGCCGTGTAGCGCTGCTGCTCTCAAGAAGTTGGATAGCGTTCAATCTAAAGCTTTACGGATAATATCTGGAGCTATGAAATCAAGTCCTATCAATGCTTTACAAGTTGAGTGCGGCGACCCTCCCCTGAAATTACGACGTCAATATTTGTCTGATAGATTCCTCGCAAGAGCCTTTCAGTTTTCCTTTCATCCCCTTCGCCAGAAGCTTTCCTCTTTACTAGAACAGATTAGTTATTCTGGGTATTGGTCCTACAAAAACACACCATGTTTAGTTAAAAGCTATCAGAAATTAATTAATGTGAATGCTCCCTCTCATTGCTCTACCCAACTTCCTTTATTTGAATGTAAATATTTTGAGTCACTAATATTAAATCCGAATATTTGCTATAATCTTACAATTCCTAAAAAAAGTAATTGTTATTCAACTTCCTTTATTTCTTTAGTGGAAAATAAGTGGCCAGATTATCATTTCATTTATTGTGATGCTTCGAAAAGTCCCTCTTCTTGTGTTGGTGTTGGTGTGTTCCATCAACAATACCAAATAATCCAAAAAATTAAATTACCCCCAGAAGCATCCGTTTTTACGGGCGAATGCTTTGGAATATTAAAATCTTTAGAATATGTTTTAATAGCAAAGTTAAGAAAAGCAGTAATATTTACAGACAGTAAAAGTGCGTTACAGGCCTTGGGTCGCAATCCGTTCAAATCAGCCCACTGCAATATTATTATTGAATCTCGAGAACAGTTATTTAAATGTATTAGTAGGGGAATAGACGTCACTTTTGCGTGGGTTCCTAGCCACAAAAACATTGAAGGAAATAATAAAGCAGACTTGCTGGCCAAAGAGGCGGTTACATCGGGCGATGTTTACCCATATAAAAATTACACTCATGATCTAATGGCGCTGTCCAAAAATCATCTCCTGAATTCCTGGAGTGATTGTTGGACAAATGATATAAGTAAGGGGAAATTCTACCATTCCATCCAACCAAATATACCCAGCAAACCCTGGTTTGCCAAGGCGGGCTTCTGTAAATGGACTACATCCATCATTATTAGAATGCGTTTAGGTCACGTTTGTACACCAGAACATTTAGCGAAGCTTGGTATAGTCGGTTCAGACCTTTGTGGTTGCGGCGAAGTTGGTGATTTAAACCATATATTTTTTGCTTGCCCCCTGAATGACTCTTCTGTCTTTTATTCACAGCTTCACCAACTTAAAATTCCTTGTCCATTCTCCATTCCTTCTCTATTGTCATTTAATAATATTGATATTTATTCTACCATAAATATGTTCATTCTACACAACAACATCCACATATAATCATTTCCTTCCTTTGCAACTTTCCTGATAAATCTTTCCAAATTTCCTTGTTACCATTCCTTTTTTCCTTTGTTTCCCTAACTTTGAACAATGGCATAATGTAAACGCAATTGCCAAAAAGGAAAAAAAAAAAAAAAAAAAAACTCCCAAGTTGCAAACATTTGTACAACATATTCTGTTTCCGCGATCGATAACGCCTTATTATGACCACGTTACATTTCGGTGTAAATAGTCATTCCCGTATATTTTCCATTCTTTCTTTTCCGTATATTTTCCATTAATTCTGTTAGCTTTAAGGATTGCAGTAAGTCAACCTAGCGTTCATTTTTGCTTTTTAGTCTGTGTTGACTAAACTCTGATACTAGTCAGGAAAAGAGAGAAAATTACATGTCTGCACTGTTCAGTGGTTAGATTGACCTTTTTTTTTTAATTAGCCCTGTTAAGAAACTGTCCCACTGTTGGGCACGGGCCTCCTCTCAAGCTGAGAGGGTTTAGGCCATAGTCCACCACGCTGGCCCAGTGCGGATTGGCGAATTTCACATACCTTCGAGAAACTCTTAGGCATGCAGGTTTCCTTACGATGTTTTCCTTCACCGTTAAAGCGAGTGATAGTTAATTTTTAATACGCACATGCTTACGAAAAGACAGAGGTGCGTGCCCGGGTTTGAACCCGAGACCTCTGACTTTGCAGTCCAACGGTCTTACCACTAGGCTATCACTGCTAGATTGATCTATTAAAAAATAATTAAATAAACACCGTCATGCCTATATTCCCCAAGGGGGTAACAGAAGTGTACTGAGTATACCCACTTTTCGCCGACAATGTTAGGTCCCATGTAATAGAGGGGAACCCCCTGCCATATACCGGGCACAATTCCGGACTCCGGACTCATACTGGGAAGTTTTCGTTAGAAAAACTACATTTGTCCGACCTAGGATTTAAATCCAGGACCTTTGCCACTAGACTAAAGGGGCAATCAGACCCACGAGGCAATCAAAATGCGAAACGAATATCTAGAAAACGTAAAAATTTACGGGAATGACATTTCACGATGAAAAGTTACCTGGTCAGAAAAAGGCAATATCGATTAGGGAAAGAGAATCTATGTATATATTCTATATCATCACACCATCTGTACTGTACTATAGCGCGAAGATCGGACGGGGCGTTGGGACAGAAAGATTCTAGAGCAGAGACCACGTAATGGCAAGCGCAGCGTGGGACGGCGGTCTAACAGATGGACCGACGCTTTTGTAAGGATCGCAGGGAGTCCTTGAATGTAGGTGGCGTCGGACCGGCTGCGCTGGACAGCGATTGGGGAGGCCTATGATCAGCAGTGGACCAGTATAGGCTGAGATGATGATAATGATCTGTACTCTCTGCCGACCCCGTAAGGGATCTAGCGGAAAGAGAATAGGTATACCAAATACCTGCAAATGAGCTAGACCCACTGATCCCTATTAACATTTACTATGCGTTCGCGTGTACGCACCACTATGCGTTCCTAACATAAGAATTGACTTATAATACCTATTCGAGTTCAGGGGCTTAACTCTGCTATTGCTATTTTAAATAAAATGTAGTTCTATATCTCTATCTCTATCTATATCATTACGCCAGATCCCTTGCGGGGTAGGCAGAGAGTACAGAGTTCCAACAGGTTCTTTCCTTACATACCCCTCTAACTTCCTCCACTCTCATAGTTCGTCGCATACACGCTCGCCGGTTACGGAGACTCTTGACTTTTCCTTCAGATAAGACTCGGTTTATGTAGTTCATTGATATTAAAGTTGTTGATTTTTGACAGATTTGGTAATACTAAAACTAAATGGTGTAACTATGGGTGCCCACAGGCATCCCACTTGAAAAAAATGTTGTTATTTGGGAATCTAGTAAACAATGGCAAAATAATTGTTTGTTTATTCGGTACTATGTTATTACTTTTACAACTTAGATGCAATTATCGTCTTTTTCACACATTCGACGGAGGATTTGCTCAGTTGTTAAAAGCTTAGACCGCTCAGTCCACTTTGTCTAATAGTCGCAGGTTCGATTCCCGCACGGGAAAAATCTTTGTGTGACCCACAATTATTTGTTTCGGTCTGGGTATTTGTAACTGAATTTTCATGTTTGTAAACGCACCCACGACACAGGAATAAATCCTAGTGTGGGGCTACGACTTTAAAAAAAAATCAAATCAAACCGGAATAGTTAAATTATACTTATGGCACAATATCTGTTGAATGGTAGTTGCAGCCTGTAATAATGACAAATTACGTAAAAAATAACAAAGTTGAAGCCCGGTTAAGTTAGATAACTATAGGTACTGACATGTGAACGTTATATTCATATATAACCGCCAATAAGGAAACTATTCGAACAATAATATTCTATTAATAATTAATTGCTACGGCATATTTATTTAAAGGGAGGCTTCCAGCTAACATCACGGAAAGGAAAACAACATACAATATGATATTAACACTATAAAATAGGCATGTTTATTGATAGATATATACTTAAATATACATTCCGAAGAGGGTTTAGTATAAGCACTTATCATAACTCGGCCTCTGTCATATTGTTGAGTGCCCTTAACCCATGCTTAATTGACACTTATCTTTAGGTTTTTTTATTGCGACATCATAAACACCGCCTGTGTTCCCCAAGCAGGGATGACAGAAATGTAATGTACAGTCCGAAAAGGATCTTTTGGTCCGCAGCCAAAATTGGAACTAACGCTGCCATCAAGTGATATGTCACTTTATGACAATCGCTTCTTCTTCTTCAGCCGAAAGACGTCCACTGCAGGACAAAGGCCTCCCCTAAAGACCACCACAACGACCGGCTTTGTGCTGTACGCATCCAACTTCTACCCGCGACCTTCACCAGGTCATCGGTCTATCTTGTAGGGGGCCTACCCACTCCACGTCTTCCGGTACGTGGTCGCCATTCGAGAACCTTTCTGCCCCAACGGCCGTCAGTTCTACGAGCGATGTGCCCCGCCCACTGCCACTTAAGTTTAGCAATTCTAAGTGCTATGTCAGTGACTTTCGTCCTCCTGCGGATCTCCTCGTTTCTGATTCGATCCCACAGGGTAACTCCGAGCATAGCTCTCTCCATCGCCCTTTGGGTGACCTGGAGCCTTCTTATGAGGCCCATCGTAAGCGACCATGTCTCAGTGCCGTAAGTCATCACTGGCAACACACACTGGTCAAAGACTTTTGTCTTGAGACACTGCGGAATTTTGGACGAGAAGATGTTACGTAGCTTCCCGAACGCCGCCCAACCGAGCTGGATTCGACGATTGACCTCTTTCTCGAAGTTGGACCTACCTAATTGGATTCTTTGTCCCAGGTATATATAATCGTCAACAACATCGAGCGTAGAGTCTCTAACCTTTATAGAAGTTGGTACTACATGGACGTTTGACATGATCTTCGTCTTGTCCATGTTCATTTTAAGACCTACTTGTTGAGAGACTCTACTGAGGTCGTCGAGCATGGCACTGAGGTCTTCCAGGGTATCCGCCATGAGCACGATATCATCGGCAAATCGAAGGTGAGAGATGTACTCGCCGTTGATGTTGATGACAATCGCAGTGCTATGAAATCTACCCAAGTTCTTTTTTTAATCAGTTACCGAGAAGACGAACCTATGAAATATCTCCTTGGAAGTAGGAATAGGACATTGTCGAAAATTGCCCCAAAACCAACAAATATTTGGCCCCTGCCATCATTAATTATCTATTTCATTAAAAGAATGGCAAATATCCGTATCTAATGGACAATTTGCAGTCTAAAACGAATATTTCAAAGTATTCTTATATCGATGTCGCCGACATCTTTACTGAATGTCAACACACAATATAACCTCATATGTATTAATGGCTACTGAATTATAACCTCAAAATCTAATACTTTCTGTGCAATATTGCGATTCCCCCGCTTGTCCGCTTAATAATAAATTCCTTAAGAGAATTTATGGGTGATTTGAAATCATATAAGTATTTTTTCATTGCTGTTGGTTCTGGGGAAAATCATGTTTGGGCGCAGAACAAAGTCCTTTACTAAATGATAACACTGATTTCACGCCAATGTCCTTGTTCCTATTCTACCCGTCCAAAAACCCTGTCAATGTTATCTACGAGCCAAAAAATCATTGGCGAACTATATTCACCTACAATAGCCGACGTTGTCAAGACTCCTTATACCTTCCTCGCCCCTACAGCAACCCTATTGCCCCTATACCGGGCACAATTTCAGACTCCGTACTGATACTTATAATTTTCATAAGAAAAACCCCAATAACACTTTGATTGTACGTAGCATTTGAACCCAGAACCTCGTAATCGTAAGACGCAGAATCCATCACTAGACCAAAACGCAGAGACATTCGAGCATCATCAAATCTTTACCTGCATATAATCATAACCTGAATTTTATACAAATAAAGATTAATCTATTCTGTTCTATTCATACTACATTTTGTCGCCTTTCACTTCCTGGACATAAGTATTTTTGCTTGCGCCCTTCTATTTTTCGATTAAAAATCCTTCATCATCCTCCAGACTTAGATACTACTTGACGTGTGACCACCGCTAGGTATCCAGTTGGTGACGGCATTTACTCACTTCTTCGAGTTCATGCGGGCTACATGAATTACATAACAGAATAGTTACGAATATATTTACCTGTAAATTGATACGCTGATGACATTTTCTTCAGATTCTGCGTCGGTGACTACGATCCCCTTCGCACTGATGTCCAAGTTCACTCGCTTTAGTTTCTTGTTAGCCACTGAAACAATAATAATAAGGTTATCGCAAGATTCGGCTAATGAATCATGTATGAGTTGTTTGAAAATCTATCTTATATCTAAAATGACGACAAGGTTCCTTAGAACATATTTTTCCAATTATACTGATCCTTTCCAATATTGAAGATAAAATTTTAGTCATTTAAACACTACTAAACAGAGCCGCCGTGTGGTTCCCGGCTTAGAATAGGACCAACCCATCTCATCCCATCGGGTGTCGTACAAGGCGACTAAGGGAAAACTAGGGAATGGGCAGCAGCGTTCCCTTAGCACTTCGACGACCAATAACTGCGCTCGCCAACCCGCCTGCCAAGCGTGGCGAGTATGGCAAACACCCCCAATAATGGAAGAATGTAAGAAAACCAGGCCCCTAGTCCCCGGCGGTCCTGTTCGTCCTGGCCACGGTAGCAGCCATGGTAACGACAGGACAAGGGGTGCTAAGAATCTCCGGCAGAGATTCGGCTACCACCAACACCGAAAATTGGCCCTGGTGACATACAACGCACGCACGTTAAGGACAGATGAGAAGCTTGTTGAGCTGGAGGAAGAGATAAACAAGTTGCGGTGGAATATTGTTGGTTTATCGGAGGTCCGAAGAAAGGGCGAGGACACGATAACCTTAAAATCCGGCAACTTGTTTTACTACCGGGAGGGCGAACAGCAGTCCCAAGGTGGTGTCGGATTTATCGTCCACAAGTCACTCATAGACAACGTTGTGTCCATCACTAGTGTGTCGAGCAGGGTAGCGTACCTGATACTCAGAATATCCAAAAGATATTCGCTGAAGGTCATACAGGTCTACGCACCGACCTCGGCATACTCAGATGATGACGTCGAAGTTATGTATGAGGACATTAGTAGAGCCATACATACTTCCAAAGCACACTTTACAGTGGTTATGGGTGACTTCAATGCGCGGCTGGGCAAACGGGGCCATGATGAATTGAGAGTGGGGCAATTTGGATATGGGCAACGCAACCCCAGGGGTCAGAGGCTGGCCGAATATCTGGAGAAGGAGGGACTCTTTATGATGAACTCTTTCTTCCGGAAGCCGCCTCATAGGAAATGGACCTGGATGAGCCCTGATGGTTCCACAAAAAATGAGATAGACTTCATCATGAGCACCAAGCGACAAATATTTAATGATGTCTCCGTGATTCACAGGGTAAAAACCGGCAGTGATCACCGAATGGTCAGAGGCACATTAAATATTAATGTCAAAATGGAAAGATCGCGTCTGATGAAGTCTACGCTCCGACCTTCTTATGCACATATCCAAAACCCCGAGAACTTTCAACTCGAATTGGCAGACCGCTTCGAATTGCTAGACAGCAGCGCATCAGTGGACGAAATCAACAACAGGCTGGTAGAGACTGTCCATACGGTCGGGTCCAAGTATTTTAAGCCCCACCGTAAAAATAGACCTCAAAAACTATCCAACTACACCCGAAACCTCATGGCTGAGCGACGTTCCATGACGCTCCAAACCTCCGATGATGCTAAGTCCTATAGGCAGCTCAATGGACAGATATTGAAGTCCTTGCGACACGATTTACGGTCCTTCAATACAAGACGTATTGAGGAGACCATAGAGCAGAACAAGGGGTCCAAAGTGTTTGCAAGAGACGCGTCTATTGGGCAAAGCCAGTTGACGAAGCTGAAGACGGAGGACGGAAACGTAACGTCGAATAGGTCAGAGGTGCTCAGGGAGATAGAGAGGTTCTATGGGCAGTTGTATACCTCAGTAGCTGAACCTGTTGTTGACTTGGTAAAAGACCCAAGAGCTAAGCTAACCCGACACTACACTGAAGATATCCCGGACATCAGCCTGTGCGAGATTGGGATGGCTCTCAAACACCTTAAAAACAACAAAGCGCCGGGTGAAGACGGAATTACCGCAGAGCTTCTGAAAGCGGGCGGATCGCCGGTACTTAAAGTCCTTCAGAGGCTGTTTAATTCCGTCTTGCTCGAAGGAAAAACGCCGGAAGCGTGGAACAGGGGTGTGGTGGTACTCTTTTTCAAGAAAGGTGATAACACTTTACTGAAGAATTATAGGCCCATCACACTGCTGAGCCATGTTTATAAGTTGTTTTCGAGAGTCATCACGAATCGTCTCGAACGCAGGCTTGATGACTTCCAGCCTCCCGAACAAGCCGGTTTCCGGAAAGGCTTTAGTACCATAGACCACATACATACGCTGCGGCAGATTATACAGAAGACCGAGGAGTATAATCGGCCACTATGCTTGGCGTTTGTGGACTATGAGAAAGCCTTCGATTCGATCGAGACTTGGGCGGTTCTTAGATCTCTCCAGCGATGCCGCATTGACTATCGGTACATCGAAGTGTTGAAGTGCTTGTATAATAACGCCACCATGTCAGTCCGAGTACAGGGGCAGTGCACGAAGGTGATCCCCATAAAAAGAGGAGTAAGACAGGGAGACGTCATTTCTCCGAAACTGTTTACGGCCACCTTGGAGGACGCCTTCAAGCTCTTGGAATGGCAAGGACTTGGCATCAACATCAATGGCGAATACATCACTCACCTTCGATTTGCCGACGACATTGTGGTCATGGCGGAGTCGCTGGAAGATCTAGGACGAATGCTCGGTGACCTAAATAGAGTATCCCAACAAGTGGGTCTTAAAATGAATATGGACAAAACAAAAATAATGTTTAATGTCCATGTCGTACCCACCGCACTCACCGTTGGGAACTCCACTCTTGAAGTTGTCGACGAATACATTTACCTGGGACAGGCAGTCCGGTTAGGTAGGTCCAACTTTGAGAGAGAGGTCAATCGACGAATCCAACTCGGCTGGGCAGCGTTCGGGAAACTGCGCAACATCTTCTCATCCAAAATACCTCAGTGCCTAAAGACTAAAGTTTTTAGTCAATGTGTGTTACCAGTGATGATATATGGATCAGAGACGTGGTCTCTTACAATAGGTCTCATAAAAAAGCTCAGAGTTGCTCAGCGAGCTATGGAGAGAGCTATGCTCGGCGTTTCTCTACGCGATCGACTCAGGAATGAGGAGATTCGTAGAAGAACCAAGGTCACTGACATAGCCGTTAAGATTAGCAAGCTGAAGTGGCAATGGGCGGGCCACATAGCGCGTAGATCGGACGGGCGTTGGGGCAGAAAGATTCTAGAGTGGAGACCACGTATTGGCAAGCGCAGCGTGGGACGACCGCCTGCCAGATGGACCGACGATCTTGTGAAAATCGCAGGAAGTCGTTGGATGCAGGTGGCATCGGACCGGTTACGCTGGAAAGCGATTGGGGAGGCCTATGTTCAGCAGTGGACAAGTATAGGCTGAGATGATGAAACAGAGTTAGTATCCAACTCTTTCAAATTGGCCGATTTTTAGGCCTAATCTCCTATAATTTGTAGTAAAATACTCCAAAAGTCACTGGACGTTAAAGATTTGATCGAATAGCCGACAGAGCGCGACGTAAACGTGACAGAAGCTCTCGATATCTATATCGCCGCGCGGGACTGCGCTGTGTAGTGTCTACCGTTCATTTCAGTACATTACAACTCCCCAAGCCACGCCACCGTCGCGCTCCCGTCGGCTATGTAGCGAAACCTTAAATGTGGTTCCTCAATTCTAACGTGGTAGTATCTTCGTTTAAATATCAATGTGACTCCTCAATCCATACACACTCTTCGATGTTACCTGTATAATAAGTCAGTTTATACTGTCTCACCGCTGGGCAAACGAACTCTCCCACAAATCAAGGTAAAAGAAATATGATTAAGAGTTATAAAGCATATTGGAGGTCTATATTTCAACCTTACCGACGAGATACCGTCTTGATGCATTTATGACAGTTAACTTATCTCGCTGAGGGCTATAAATAGGAGCATCAATCAGTTTCAGATACTAGTAACAAGTAATAATGTGACCGCAGAAACCTTTGTAATATTATCCTGGGCTTCATTCATGTACATACGTTTTGCTATCTATCTACATCACCACGCCAGTACCCTTATACAGTTTCAACAGGTTATTTCTTTACAGACCTCTCTGGCTTCTGACCTATCTGGCTTCTGGCCTTCTGGCTGGAGACTTTTGATTTGCCCTTCAAATAAGATACGATCTATTACCTATGTTTTGTAACTTTATTATGTTACAGATTATAAACTTAAAAAAAATAGATCAAGTTTTTATGTAAACACAATGGAGCTACCTTATTTAATAAGGCCACATTTCGGCTCCATTAACAGACCCTAAGCACCATCTAGGTTAATAGCACTTTTGAAAACAAATGTGATGAGCTCAAACACGACGGCGCTATCTTGTTTAGTTGAGGAGTTCCTATGTTCTTATTGTCACCTTCCGGCGTTACATCGATATGTTATTTTACATCGTCGCATGTATATATTATTTGTACAATAATATATACATGCGACTTCATCATCAGACCAACTTCAATGTCACCAAAGTTATACATGTATGTCAAACTTCAGTTCAATCGAATTACAGAAAGTGCTTGAAAAATGCGTCTTTGGAGTGTCTTTGTGCTTTGAACATTAAGTCTTAGGCATGTTAAATGTTTGATTCCGGCTACCACTTTATGGAGTAATAGTAAAGCTAATTTAGAAACCTTTGAGCTGTTCTTCGGTTTTACAGCAGGTGTCCACAAACTTACCTTCAGCAATTCCCACCTGAGCATACCTATTCTCTCTCATCTGCCATGGGCTCATTTTTATTAACCGCCTTTAATTCTCACGTGACAACAGCTTGGTCCTGTGGTAAACAACTTGGCCGCACCGCACACTTTATCCAGTCGCGGGTTGGATTCCCGCTCGGGATAAATCATTTTGTGGCCCACAAATATTTGTTTCCGACCGGGTGTGAAGTGTTTTTCGTGTTTATAAATTCACCCAGGAACAATTTCTAGTGTATGGGGCTAAGTTTTGTAAAAAAAAAGCTGATTTGCGTTTATTAAAATAGGTTGTTAAATCATAAAAGCGGAGGATACGTACATTTGGCCGAGTGTAAAGCTGATCGCACAGCGAGCGCGGTAGCGGGAGCGGAGGCGGCCCGCTCTACAGGCGCCGCGCCCGCGTAGCGCACATCCATCTGTCCCGCGGCTGGCTCGCGGGCCTCCCGCCACCAGCCCTCACCCTCACATTCTGCTAACGCCCATTCCTCGCACAACTCTGAAAAAAATGGCGGATTTAAAAAAATCGTTTTACCTCCGTTCTTTTTACGTAGAAATTTTGCCTTAGGAGAGATACTTAATTTGACATACTTAAGAACGGCTTATCTTGAAGAAATACCCCATTAGTTTTCATTGTTCTAGCCCACGTATTGTACCTAGCGAAAGTCAAAGTCAAAAAATGTTTATTTGTATAAATAGGCCAACTAACATCAAAATTATGTTTATTACACTGAGAAGATCCGGCGAGAAACTCAGAGTGGTAAATGGGTTAATGTAAAAAATAGCGTTTGTAAGAGCTTATTATTGGCCTACAAAAATAAATGATTTGGACTTTGTACCTAATTATATTAACAATTTGTTTTTAATGTTTGTGTAATCTATCTTTTTAAAATATTCTTCCTTAATGCTCACTATAATGTCTTTGCTTGCGGTGACTGTCTGGCGCGGGTTACTTCCTTCCCTCCAATATGGTAGAGGGTAGTGACGGTTGTTCCAGCAGTCATACTCGTGAACGGGTGCTGCTTGTGGGGACTGGTCCATCTGGAATCCTTTAGACGCTCTTTACAGATAACATCATTAGATTCATATCTCGATCGTAAGGCATCACACTGGAGCTAGGTTGTAAACTATTTAATTGTAACCTAAACATTGCATCCACACAATATGATTTAAAAAAAGAAAAGGAGAAAGAGAAAGTGAAGTAAATAAAAAAGACAAGCCCGCTGAGTTTCTTCGCTGGATCTTCTTAGTGGAGGCCGCTTTCCGATCCGATAGTAGATTAATAGTTAAATTAGATTATTAGTGGAAGGATGTAGGTGCCGGGGAAGACCTAGACTATCTTACCATGACCAAATAGACCGTGTCTTATCTGAAGGGCAAGTCAAGAGTCTCCGTAACCGGCGAGTGTGTATGAGACGAACTATGAGAGTGGAGGAAGCCAGAGAGGTATGTAAGGAAAGAACCTGTTGGAACTCTGTACTCTCTGCCTACCCCGCGAGGGAGCTGGCGTGATGATATAGATAGATAGATAGATTAAAAACATAAATGCAAATTGACTATTTATAAGTGCCGCCGCAGGGCTTATACAAAATAAATTATTTGAGTTTGAGTTTGAATGGTCGTAGTAGTATGTATACATGAATCATAAACAAATAAAAAATCTAGAAAATATATGTCACTCTCATCAAGATTGTTATAACGGCAAAGTCGATTGAAAACCAGTATTCGAAAAGAAATAGTGGTTCAGACACATGGACCTTTTATAGATAAGTAGAGACTAGTATAAAGTTTATAAAAACTATGTAGATACCTACGCCTATGATTTTATTTTCTCTGATATAGAGGTGAAACGAAACACGATTAGCGGAAACATTATTTATTATCTATTATATTATTTTCTACCCAAGTCAAAAACATAATAACCGGGTTTTTATTTAAAAATCCAACAAGCTTTACCTACTTAAGAATGGCTTACACATAGATCTCTCATTTTCTCATACAGACAGTTTAAAAGTTATAGTATTTTTTATGCAAGATGGGTACTCTGACAGTTCTAACTGCCAAAGGAAAGAAAAGAAATTATACTATATTCAATGGCAATAAGAGGCATGACCTTTAATGTTTCTATAATTAAATATGGTTACTCCTTAACACCATTGATTAAAGATTAATTTCCTTTGACACTAAGTACTGTCTACCCATCTTAAGTGAAAAATATTATAAGTAACACACACAAGTACTGAGCTTTATGATGACATGTGATCAAAGAAATTGATAGCATCGGCTAAGAACAAACGAGAATATCTTTATTTTTTAAATAACGGCAAAGGGAACCTCTAAGCGGAAATAAATAAAAAAGAAACGCCGCCAAGCCCGCATTCCCCAAGCGATCACCCCAGTAAAAGACCCACTTTTCATCGATGATGCTAAGTCCTGTGGAATAAGGGGCAATTGCCATATACTGGGCACAACCCTGGACTCCGAAAAATCTATCTATCTCTATCTATACCATCACGCCAGATCCCTTGCGGGGTAGGCAGAGAGTACAGAGTTCCAACAGGTTTTTTCCTTACATACCTCTCTGGCTTCCTCCACTCTCATAGTTCGTCTCATACACGCTCGCGGTTACGGAGACTCTTGACTTTTCCTTCAGATAAGACTCGGTCTATTTGGTCGTGGTAAGATAGTCTAGGTCTTCCCCGGTACCTACATCCTTCCACTTTCACATTGTATATCTGTTTTGCCATTCTTTCTTTTGACATTCTTTCTATATGCCCGACTCCGAAAAATGTTCGAAGAAAAACTACATTTGTCCAACCTAGGATCTGAAGCCAGGCCATCGCGATCGCAACGCGCATTATTCGTCCCTAGACCAATGAGACAGTCTACGTAGAAAATTAATAAAAGTATTTAATACATATTATATCTGCGCGGTGATAGGAAAGCGTTATAAAAAGGGCGTTGTCGCCGCGACGCAGATAATTTCGCTACGGCCGGACCACTAGCACCTGGACCGGGCAATTTTCTTAGCTTAGATACATTACTTTATTACAGGTTACATGGAGCAGGTTTCGTAACGTCTCTTGGAAATCGATCAGGTAAATTGCGCCGAATCTTTTGAGCCATTGCAGATCATACAAACTTCACTAATATTTTAAAGATGTAAAATAATATTATTGGAGGTCTATACGGAAAGAAGTTGTTGGAACTTTGTACTCTCTGCCTACTTGACGTCACTCAACTTAGTGAAAATAAATTCAAATTCTGTATTAGACGTACGCTCCGCAAGCGAGCTTACTATACTCTAGATGATTATTTAAAAGATAAAAATGCTTGGATAGGTATTGTTCCAGCTCCACCAGAATGTGGATAACATGTTCAGCTATTATTATTTATTATTCCCTCTCTGCCTTCTAGTAGTTACATAAAATTTATAATTTTTTTCCTCATTTCTTTATCTGTAAATGAGAGAACCATGTAGCCATTCACATGAATAGTTTAACTTGGTTAATTTAATTTAGACACCTGATACTACATTGTTCTCCCATACCCCACAACAAAATGTAGATGGAAAAATTGAATAAATACTGTTTTAAAAGAGTAACCGTGGAGTTTCTTGCCCTTCTTCTCCACAGGAATGACATTCCGAAGTGGTGGTAGAATCTTTGTTACTATTTTGACGATTCATAAATACTGTAATGGTTTACATGAATAAAAAATATTCTGATTCTGATTCTTCGCTGGGGATGTGGTGATATAAACAGATACAGTCATACAAGGATCTGTTGGCCCGCGGCCAAAATCGGAACTAACGCTGTCATCAAGTGAAATGTCACTTCAAGACAGTCGCAGAGATGCGGTTTGCTATGAAAGGACATTGTCGAAAATTGCCCCAGAACCAACAAACATTAGATCCATGCCATCATTATCTATCTATTTTATTATAGTTATTAAATATCCGTATCTAACGGGCAATTTGCAATCTAAAACGAATATTTCAAAGTATCGCAAGTACTTATATTTTACTAAATAATAACCCTAATCTCAGACCAACGCCCCCCTGTTAACGTCATTCACGGGGTACTATATAGCTATATACAAGGTGTAACATAATAAACGCAAGACCTCAGACACCCCAATTAGAGAATTGCTTTATAAATTCAAAACGGAAACCAAGATTTCGAATTTATAACTTTTTACCCATTTTTTAAGCACTTTTATACCCCAATTAACAATGAAACTTGTACGTGTATGTTTGCGTTTTGAGAAACACGTTTTAGGAATACATTTGAAATCTTCTCATTGCTATGAATCAAGAATACATTTATTTTTTATAGCGCACTGAAGGAGTAAAGGCATTTTTTTGCAATTTAATAGAAATGTAAGTTACATTAAAAATTGTTATAATCAATTCAGATATCGATTTAGAACAAACTACTTTCAGGTCTTTCGTTTATTATGTTACAGCTTGTATAATACGCCAACGTAAGGGCACAAGGTTGGCTAACACAAATTTGTTAATTGTCAATGTCAGTCGAAAGATATGCAATGCAGAACTCCCCGTCCCCCAAAGATCGCCATGATGATCGGCTTCATGCTGTTCGCGTCCAGCTTAAAACCCTTACCCCTCCTTCACCAATAAGGTAGTTATTTATTTTTGTAGTTACATCAACAGTTATTTTCAGATCAGAGAGACTGCCTCGTTGGTCTAGTGGCAAAGCGCATCGCTTTGTGATCACGAGGTCCTGGGTTCAAATCCTAGGTCGGACAAATGTAGTTTGTCTAACGAAAAATTCCCAGTATGAGTTCGGAGTCTGGAATTCCGCCCGGTATATGGCAATAGGCTCGCCCCTATTATATGGGACCTATCGGCAACAAGTGGGTGTACTCAGTATACCTTGGGGAATACAACTCAGTACACCTATAGGCATGACGGTATTTATTTTATTTATTAATTTTCAGATCACTAGGAAAAAATATGATTAAATATTTGCGTATTATACGCATATATTTAATTGTATTGTACACATTCGATAGGATTTTCCTGTATTCCTATTGGTTTAATTAACAAGGGTATTTTTACCGACAACAATTGTAGCAACCTGAAGGGATTTGGCGTGATGATATAGATAGATACCTCTCCTATCAGCCGCTACCGCCGTCCGCGGCATGTTCTCACCGACCCTCCCGATGCCCTTACATCCCTTCTTTCGGATACAGATACCGCACACGGGATCAGACACCGGCCGCGCCGGCGAGGTCGAAGAATCCCTTGCCCGCGGGCCGGTGCAGAACACCACGGCGAGACACCTAGTATACGCCCTCCCCATAGCGACTGCCAAAGCCGAGGCCGTTCCTCCTTGAGGCGCCCTTGATCTAGTTGCCCCTTGCCCTTCTGGCTCGAGCGTAGTGGTTGCACGCTTGCCCTCTTGTCCGGTGAAGCCGTAAAGGCCCTGCGGCCAAAAACGTAGATCATTCACACACACACACACACACACACACACACACGATATAGATAGATAGAACTATTGTAGCATTGGGAAATGGACATGAAATTAAGCACAGTAGGAAATCATCTAAACTGAACTTGCCGGTACGGGAGAAATAAAATTAGTTTAATCAATGACAAAACATACATACAATGCGAAAGTGGAAGGATGTAGGTACTGGGACCGAGTCTTATCTGAATGACAAGACAATCGAGAGTCTCCGTAACCGGCGAGCGTGTATGAAACGAATTATGAGAGTGGAAGAAGCTAGAGAGCTATGTTAGGAAAGAACCTGTTGGAACTCTGTACTCTCTACCTACCCCGCAAGGGATCTGGCGTGATGATATAGATAGATAGATAGATAATTAATAAGTATCGCATACCTATCAGTCATCTCTAGCAGGATACCTCAATACCATACCTGGAGCAACCCTAATCATAAGCTATCGATAAATGATTAAAACAAGTTATTTATCTACACCGCATTACATATATATAGCCGCTATTAAAGATTGTACCGCTCTGCGTTTAGTAAACCGCTCTTCCTGACAAGTACGGTCAGAGAAATAAGTCACTGAATAAACTCTCATAGTATTTTAAATCGCTTGCAATTTTTTGCATTAAATAATTTTTGTACTCTCTGCCTGCCCCGCAAGGGATCTAGCGTGATGATATATATATAGAAATTATTTTTTTTCTTAATTAAAAAAAAAGTATCTTGCTGATGTATGTAAGAAGGAGAATGAAAGTAGGATAAATGCGGTAGAAATGCGAGCTCTGCGGAAGATGTGCGGAGTGAAGCTGACCGACCGCATTAGCAACAGCATAGTAAGACAGCGAGTAGGTATGAAAGATAGTATCGGTGTAAAGATGAGAAAGGGCATGCTCCGTTGGTTAGGGCATATAGAAAGAATGCCAGAGGAAAGAATGACAAAACAGATAAACAATGTGAAAGTGGAAGGATGCAGGTACCGGGGAAGACCTAGACTATCTTACCACGACCAAATAAACCGAGTCTTATCTGATGGAAAAGTCAAGAGTCTCCGTAACCGGCGAGCGTGTATGAGATGAACTATGAGAGTCGAGGAATGTAAGGAAAGAACCTGTTGGAACTCTGTACTCTCTGCCTACCCCGCAAGGGATCTGGCGTGAGGTTATAGATAGATAGATAGATAGATCTTGCTGATATTTGGTTTGTCGGTGTTGTTGAAAAATGTAGAGTATTTGGAATATAGAGTGTTCAATGTAACTGTACCAATTAGTTTAATTTGATTAAAAATTGGTCCATCAAAATCCATTATAAGAAAATGTAAGGAAAGAACCTGTTGGAATTCTGTACTCTCTGCCTACCCCGCAAGGGATCTGGCGTGATGATATAGATAGATAGATAAAAAAATATATCCCGATTTGCTGATTGCTTTAATTAATAATGCTTAAATTTCTCTTCTTTCGCAGTCTGGAATTGTACCCGGTATATGGCAATAGGCTCGCCCCCTATTACATGGGACCTCACATCGTCGGCGAAACGTGGGTGTACTCATTACACCTCTGCCACCCCCCCTGGGGAATATAGGCGTGACGGTGTGTGCTTTAATTTCTATTATAAAAAACCTGCGTCAATTAAAACAACAACTAATGGTACCTAGAGGTATTACGTAACGGATAACCCTAGTAGGTATCTACGATAGAATGAAGAAATTATAGTTAAAGATAGCGATTCACGCATCAAATGAGAATTAATTGCTTATTATTATTAAACACATAATGAAAGACTATGACGTACTTTACAGTCCAAACAACATTCTGCATAAGATATATATCTTATGCAACAATAATAATAAATAAAGTCAACCTATGCAATGCCCCATCGCTGGGCAAAGGCTCCCTTGCTAATCGAGGTGAGAGGGAATAGGTACTAACTCGACGGACGATTTACGGCCGCTTTTAATATTTAACTAAAGGATAGATTTTGCTACTACGGAAAAAATTTTTTTGTGGCAAATGCGTTTACATTATGCCATTGTACAAAGTTTACGAATATTCATTTCTAAACCAATCCAACTCCCCAATGAACTTGATGACAAAGATGATAATGAAATTTATGAAGTGGCCCACCCTGGATAGTAAAGTGATGGATACTTTACATACCAATTGCGACGGCCGTTTTGAGGGAAATCGAAAAGGCACGTTTTGTGCCTTTTCGATTCAATCACTTTGTTACAATTACCTTCACTCATGCACATATAGGAATACATAATGGTTAATATTCCACCAACATTACACATTATAATTGAAAATAACACAAGTTTTGGAAATTAAAACAAATTGACAACATCACTCTTCGATTTCCCGCCAATACTTCCCCGGATAGAATTTTGACATATTTTTTATCGAAAATCTGTCAAATTTCTACTGACAGTAAGCAAATCTATCCTTGAGTTGAGTATTGAAACCTGCCCTTAGTGCAGTGGTTAAGAGCTTAAGCTGCTCCACCCACTGTGTCTAATAGTCGCGGGTTCGATTCCCGCACGGGACATATCTTTGTGTGATCCACAATTATTTGTTCCGGTCTGGGTATTTTAAGTATGTGTTTTTTCATATTCGTAAACGCACATACGACACAGGAATAAATACTGATGTGGGTCTACGTGATTAAAAAAAAAGGAGAGCGTTTCGGTAGAGGCAAGATTGTGACGTCTTCTTACTGAAACTTGTCAAGCTGCCCTTAACTTTTAATTTGGTTTAATCAATAAAAAACAAAAACACAACTTCACGCCTATATATCCCACGTAGGAGTGCCAGAGATTTACTGAGTACACCCACTTTTCGCCGACGATGTTAGGTCCCATTTAATAGAAGGAGAGCCTATTGCCATATACCGGGCACAATTCCAAACTCCGGACTCATAATGGGAAGTTTCCGTTAGAAAAACTACATTTGTCCGACCTGGGATTGAACCCAGGAACTTGTGATCGCAAAGCATATTATTCGCGTTACACCAACGAGGCAGTCAGACCAACAAGACAATCAGGCAGGTAGTTGGTTTAATCAATACCACATTAAGGGGAAACCAGGATTAAAGGCTTACCGTGCCTTCTGAAGCACAACAATTTCAAATCAAAAATGGTTATATTTATTTCTTATATTTACGCAAAAATGTAAATAAGAAAGCGTGTTAAAAACACCGACCGTTTCTCAGTTTTGAAGATAAACGCCACTTAAGTTTTACTAAAAAAATACTAGCTGATTTTTTCTGTTAAGTGGAGTTATTTGCCAGAAAAATATTAGGTACAGTTCCACAAGAATATTTTGGCCCGCAGGCAAAATCAAAACTAACGCTGTCATCAAGTGAAATGTCAGTTCATGATAGTCACAGAGTTACCGTCTGCTAAACTAGTTCTTTTTTATTAATAAAAAAAGAAATTCGGTAATTTCATAACATTTCCCCAAGATCTTTTTAATAAGTAACCGTGAGAACACACCTGTTGAAATATTTCCCTAGAAGTAGAAAAAGATTACTAAATAATAACCAACAACCAAGGAGGCAGTCAATGGTTGACTGCCTCGTTGGTCTGGTGGCAAAGCGCATCGCTTTGTGATCACGAGGTCCTGGGTTCAAATCCTAGGTCGGACAAATGTAGTTTTTCTAACGAAAAATTCCTAGTATGAGTCCGGAGTCTGGTATTGTGCCCGGTAGGCATATAGGCTCGCCCCCTATTACATGAGACCTAACATCGTCGGCGAAACGTGGGTGCACTCAGTACACCTCTGCCACCCCCTCTGGGGAATAAAGGTGTGACGGTGTTTTTTTTTTTTTTTTTAAATTTTAACCCTAATTTCACACCAATCACCCCCTGTGTCGCACGTTACAAAGCATGGTGTAGTTAGTGCATTCAGTCAAAGATTGCTGCTTCAGTTACAATACTATGTACATAATGAGTAACTTAAAACCCTAGTCCTTCCTTAACCAAACTCTGACCATGAGTTGTAAAGCTGGACAAACATCAGCCAGCAATAAAAACCGCTATAAAATCCGCTAAAATAGATAAATATTAATAACAAAAATATTTTTAAGCGGTGTTTTGTTTTGGTCCCAAAGTCGAAGGTCCCCGGCATATTTGCCGAAGACAATTATCGCAAAATGGCCGCATTCGGCGGGCTATTTTAGGGATATCTCTTTATCTCGGCCAGACGGGTTATATCGATAATGGAACTAGGCTATAGGTCAGTTATTAGGCGCGATATGTTGAATGAAAAGACGACTATGAAGAATTTAGTAATACTTTTAGAATTTAGTATTTTACTAATAAATTTTCGAAATACTTTATCACCAACGTCAGTTGTAGCTAAAAAGTTGCGCTACACAAGTATTTAATTGCGACTATCATACTTAAGAGCGCACTTTTACCGCTGTGCATTACCTATTTGCTTTACAAAGATATTGAAAAATGACACCATGTATAAGAAAGAAACTATAGTAACTATCTATCTATATCTATAGTATATCTATAGTTGTCATTAAAGAATGGCACTATACTACGAACTTGGAAACCGTAATAAAAAAACTACTGTACTATGTTACTACTCTACTCCCCAGAACTACTCCTCAGATGCTATATGTTCCGGTGGCATAAAAGATGAGTTTGCAAGTGCTACATTTCTTTTTTGTTAAGTATTCCATTTTTTTGGTTTCATCTCACTAATGGGCGATTCCTAATTTTTTTTTTTTTTAAAGACAAATTTATGTTATTTGACATTTCGTCACTTAAATCTTAGTCATCTTCAAATGCTTAAATCAAAAACCTGCTTTTATCTAAGCCGAAGTCTCCAATAGTTATTATTTTCAATCAATTATCAATCAGAGACGCATATACCATGACCATATGACTGATGTTTTGTCTGGCCATATTATATCATATTATTATTTACTTTAAGTAGGCCATAGGTCAGTTATTAGGCGCAATAAGTTGAGCGAAAGAACGACGAGTGCCAGCGCTTGATAAACGGACCGATGTGCTCCCGCCACCGGATCTAAGCGGTTACGATTGTTCCGTTAGATATATAGAAATTAATTCATTATTAAATTATTTTACTTAATTGTAATATTACATAGTAATTATATTGATGATTATTCTGCTGAATTACATTTTGTAACGGCGTAGTTTAGTTACTAGATTTTTGTAAAAGAAATGTATCTTGAAATAATAAGCTTTAAAATACTAAATTATTCAAAGGCTTATAGTTTCCAGGAGATAATTTCAAAATATGACTAATTATATTATATTTTATATTCCTTAAAATATAAACGGAAAGCTTCCAGCAATAAAATCCAAGTGAGTCGAATACGTACTTGCGCTGAAAACCCCATGTCTCAGATTTAAAAAGTTTAGATCTTCTCTCGTCTTGTAGAACAGCGTCATTAAATTTATTGACGAGGTTTTTTGGCGGGAAATCGAAAGTGATGTTGTCAATTTGTTTTAATTTCCAATACTTATGGTATTTCAACTAATAATGTGTAATGTTGGTGGAATTTTAACCATTATGTGTTCTTATATGTACATGAGTGAAGGTAATTGTAACAAAGTGATAAAACGTGCCTTTTCGACTTCCCTCAAAACGGCCGTCACAATTGGTATGTAAAGTATCCACCCCTTTACTATCCAGGGGGGGTACTTCATTAATTTCATTATCATCGTTGTCATCAAGTTCATCGGGGAGTTGAATTAATTTAAACAAACACAATTATTGAATTAACACAAAAGAAGAAAATTATTGACATTTCCTTACGCTTAGATGAATAAAATTATAGTGCGAGAAGGTTAATTTGGCCCGTGGATGACATTGGCAGGCCCCTCTGTCGTGGTGGTGTGAAATTAGGGTATCATTCAGAAAAATGTTCCTACTTCCAGGAAAATATTTCAGCAGGTGGGTCCACACGGTTACTAATCAAAAAAAGAATTTGGGTAAATTTCATAGCAAACGGCAACTCTGCGATTGTCATGAAGTGACATTTCACTTGATGACAGTTTTAGTTCCGATTTTGGCCGCGGGCCACAAGATCCTTGTATGACCGTACTTGTCTAGATGGAGCACCACGCACGCGGCAACGGCATATAATTTATGTACCCAGAGGGTAGAGAAATTATAGTTACGCACCTGCACATAGTGACAGATTTGAACAAGCTTTCCAAAAAAAAAGAACTGAAGCCGCTGATAAGGTTCCGCTCTGTCCAGACAAATCTTAGTCTAAGTCCTTACCATAAAAACTAAGAACATAAAGAAACCACGTTTCAAGAGAACCTAAATAATTACCGAAAGACAAATCATTTCTGAATGAATATTATTTATTTGCCTGAAGACAACACCGATACTTTCACGACTACTGCATCAAAGTAATAAACTATTACAGGCTAAAAAGATATTCTATTTATCTATTTATATGAACACGCCAGATCCCTTGCGGGGTAGGCAGAGATAACAGTTACAATGGGTTCATTCCTTACAGACCTGTCTGGCTTCCTCCACTCTCATAGTTTGTCTTATACACGCTCGCCGGTTACGGTTATAAGCGTATGTATCACTAAAACTACAAAAAAGGAACTATTTAGGTACCTAACACTAATAAATCAGACCCTAGAATTTCGAGCCAAGTTCTCAGCAAAAACCCTTGAGCTCTATAATTAACGATTGGAAAATAAATTAATAGTATTTCGCGTAACAACTTTCTCGTTATAAGTTTTTGCGCAGTATGCTATAGGCTAGATAAGAGCGATAATTTACTAGGAATGTGGACCCAGACCGTTTTACCATCGTGTTTCAGTCTGATCGTAGGCTTTCATTCAATTAATTATTTATCACCTATTCGAATTTACGCGATCACATTTTAATCGTATCGTACCAGTAATATAAATTGAGTTGTTAATGTCTTATCTATTGTTAACTGTTCTGTACGTCAATAAATAAATAAATGTGTTTAAATCAAAGATACGAGCTTTTCCAATGTTTTTAAATAAACAAAAGACTTTGTATCATATTGAAATACCTACATCATATTTTATTAAAAAAAATACATAGCATTATCAGAAAATAAAATAATCAATCCTTTGTTTGATTCCTCGAAAAAAGTACTGGGATTTTTTGTAATGGCTTCGATCGATACCTACGCATAATTATAAAAGTTGCCACCATCATTTTAATTAAAATCTCGATGTTTATTAGAATTTAAAATTTGGATTACAGAAATTATAAAAGGGAAGATAAAGTTAAATAGGTAAACATTATGTTTGAGCAAAGTTTGGAAATCAATAGCTGATCTTTACAATTATGTATGTATGTGTGTGTATGTATATCATCACGCCAGTTCCCTTGCAGGGTAGGCAGAGAGTATAGAGTTCCAACAAGTTCTTTTCTTTACAATTATAAAATATTGACATGAATTAATTAATGAAATAGGAAGTCATAACCATAATTCCTAAAATTATAATACACTAAGGGCTTAAAGAGTTTTTTTTATTTAAACATGCACCTATGGCGAAGTGTAGAGTTAAGTTATAGATATTCTACGGCCTTCCCTATTTAAAATTCCGTTTAGTTTAGTATTCACCAAATAGGTACATGCTTGCTAACGGAAAAGAACCCGAAAGTAAACTCTTAAAAGTGACATAACTAATTAAAAAGTTTAATTTTTTAATTCAGGAAAAATTTGAATATGCGGAAATGCATGAATGGTTTTATGAATGTAAATGAAACGTGAGAGGTGTGTCAGAATCGTAGTAACTATTTGGCAAACTGTAGTCTCTACCTACCCCAGTGGGATAAAGGCGTCAGTGTATGTTATGTGTCAGAATCAAAATATTTTTTATTCATGTAAACCATTATATGTAGTATTTATGAATCGTGTGTATTTAAAAACATCTAATTATTAACCACATTTTAAAACATATACATCGCCGACCTTGCTTGTAAGACGCGGTATACATCATAGACATACAATTCGATGAATCGCGTATAAAGTACGGACGGACGGCTCACTAAGCAAGTTTTTTCACAGTCGCCCATGTAAGGCTTAGCGAGAGCTCCTAATTCCAGAGTAATTAGAGAAACTTGCACCCGGAGATGCACTTGGCTTTACCGAACTTGGAACCTATAATAATTAACAGTTAATAAAACTAGATGGCCGTCCAATTGTATTAAGTAGAATTTGCGCATAGATTAGTAATTTTATGTGAATAGATATTATGGTTTATGACAGGATGGTCAGTGTCACTTACCAGGTCAGAAAAAAAAATCTGATCTAAATAGAGTATGCGACCACACAATAAAGTTGAAGACAAGTACTCGGTCGGAAATTGGTAAATAAATAATTTAAATAAGTGCCTACACAATATGTAGTTCAAATACACATAAAACGAGATAAATTATGACAATGACCTAATTATATTCTTGCCTGTTGTCTTAAACTAAAGACATCACTAGATAAACTTAAATTATTATAGCTTTAATTGAACTTATTTAATCCTATTTGTCGTAAATTATGATTAATTAAACCATTAAGCACTATCTATATACTTAACTTGAAAGCGGTTTATCAATTTTATTGTCACCTTTAATGTAGTAAATCGATTAATTTATTATAGTGTAAAAATAAGATAAAAATATTAAATATAAAAAGGAAATTATATAAAATTAGTATCAAAAGAATTGCTTACTTTTATGTTTCGAATGGGTCCTCCACATTTTTCTTAAGAGCATAGTCATTTTAATATTTATATTTTTAAATGATTAAATTGGTAAAACTTTTTATTTTGAAAAAAACAGTAGATAATTTAAAAAGTTACGGAGTGACTTTTCCCGCGCGATGTTCCAGATCGACTGCGACACGAGAGCGCCACCTCGCGGTCGGGCCACCCTACACGATATGAGGGCAACACGAGATGAATGCTTTTATATGTACAAATAAAATAAAAACATTACATTAAACATATACATCTATAAACCGCATAACGCGATGTAGGTTACTCGTGTTGTATCCTTAACTAGTTTTTTAGAAGGGGTACAAAATATATATATGATTTACTTCAAAGTAAATTAGGACACTACAATGGTAGTGTGTGTACACTTCACCTGTCCCTATACCTTTTCTTCACAGTTTGGCGACTGCTTGATTCTTAGCTGCTCCGCTCGCTAGGCTAGGCCCGCCCGCTCCAATAGGTAATCGCGGGTTCGAACCCCGCTCGGGACATACTTTGAATGCCCCACAAATGTTTGTTCCGGTCTGGATGTTTGTGTATCTGAATGTCATGTATGTAAACGCACCTACGACACAAAATAATTCCTAGCGCAGGGCTACATTTGTTTAACAAAAACGACAACCAAAACCACATTTAGCACCTAAATACTTGCTATAGGCACAAATAAATCTGTTAATTGTGGCTTCTATTTCCTCGTTATGTCATATTTTAGGGCTATCTATGGGATACCTTTTAAGCTTTTGTTTTGGCATAATAATTATATTTATTAACATTATTGTGTTTTTTCTTCGCAAGTATAAAAACTACGGAGAAAGTTTTTATTTTATTAATTTTACAATGCTGTAACTCGTAATTTATATGTTCATAAATACCAATCATTTCAAGTAGTACCAAGCGAATTTTTGCGGCGCCTTCAGCGCCATCTAGATCTAATTGTTATAAACTTACAATTTATAACAATTAGGTACTATTTCTCTTAAATATGACACTATAGGAAGAAATATCATATTCACAAAATAAATGCAGCTGGTTATTCTAACTCGCACTGTTCGAATTAGGTTTTAGAGCTGTGCGTTTTATTTGGAAATCCTGATCCTTTTGTATAATTATTGCAAAGGATTTCCCGTCCCCAGTAAAAGTCTTACAAACCCCTGCCCCACTGTGACACGGAAGTCTATGTATCTGACGAAGATTATAGAAGTATGGAAGAGGGTTTAGAAGTTGCTAAAATAAGTAATAACACACACGGTCACGCCTATATTCCCCAAGCAGGGGTGGGAGAGGTGTACTGAGTACACCCACGTTTCGCCGACGATGTTAGGTCCCATGTAATAGGGGGCGAGCCTATTGCCATATACCGGGCACAATTCCAGACTCCGGACTTATACTGGGAATTTTTCGTTAGAAAAACTCTAGAGTAATCTCTTTACTAAAATAAGTAATCTCTCGTAAATTATGCAGCAGGAGTATGACGCAAGCGCCTGCGAACGTCGATCATTTCTGATGCAATATGATAGCTTTTGCACTCACAACCAGCTTATAAGGCGCTCCCCTTTGGCGCTTTTTTGGTGGAAACACCGTAATTACTTACTTTGACGAGTAATTATGGCTGGAATTTGTACGCATTATTTTGTACATAAGGAAAATAATGAATTGCAATTCGTGTCATGTGTTGGAGATTTGTCAAAATATTTATATTTTATGCAGTAAGATTCCAGTAAAATCGTAAAATTCCGTTGGAGTGTTCGTAAGGTCAATTGAAAAGCAATAACTTGACGAAATTAATGACACCTTTTCATCAGTCGTTTATTACTGGAACCACCTCCCGGCTGCTGCGTAATAATCGTTTCTACAATCTCTACAACCATGGCTATCTACCTACTCCTGGTATTAATTCACGTATGCTTGGCGTAAGTAGATTATTTTGATTTTTTTCTAATAGTCCCCGTTTCCTTACAATGTCTTGTGGCTAATATCCCGATAACTATCTTCACATAGTTATCAGATCAGTAGAAAAGTGCCTCTCTTTCCTTCTGTAAATACGCATTACAAGGATTTAAAGTTATCACCTAAAGCCATCGCTTTGGGACGTACCAACATGAATGAAACTAAACTATCTATCTATCTATATCATCTCGCCAGATCCCTTGCGGGGTAGGCAGAGAGTACAGAGTTCCAACAGGTTAATTCCTTACATACCTCTCTGGCTTCTTCCAGTCTCATAGTTCGTCTCATACACGCTTGCCGGTTACGGAGACTCTTGGCTTGTCCTTCAGATAAGACTCGGTTTATTTGGTCGTGGTAAGATAGTCTAGGTCTTCCCCGGTACCTACATCGTTGCGCGTTTTGGCTTACGTGCCGGCTCCCAAGTACCTAAATGTAGCTAAAACTAAACTATGTTCATTATTTTTATCATTTAAAAAGTACAAAAGTAAGAAAAGCTCGTGATTTTGAACACAATGATAATAAAGAGCCTTGGTCCAGTTGTTAAGAGCTTAAGCCGCTTCGCCCACTGGATCGAGTAGGCGCCGATTCAATCCTCGCACGTGACAAATTTTTATGTGACTCACAAATATTTATTTCGATCTAAGTGTTTGTGTAATTTGTAAATTTCATATTTGTAAACATGAGGCTAACTTTTTTTTAAAGCGCCCTTACACAAACATTAGATAGCGATACTTAGTTATGCATAGTGTACACCGGACATATTATGGCTTAAGATATGACATTTTTTGTCTCTCAGGTGTCGAACATAATATATAATGTAGGAGTTTAGAATACGAACGCACAATCGCAGCCGCCGCAAATGCCTACATAATAAAAATAGCATTTTGTAGTCTTAAGGCCAATAGTCATACCAAATGAAATTTCCAATACGTCCTGACTGCACCCAGAGGGCAAATAATAGCTATTTGACGCTTTTGATCGATGTTATCAATGCACTCACCACCTAGTTGATAATAAGTACCTTTTTTCTTGTTGATAATAAGTACCTTTTTTGTTGATAATAAGTATCAAATATAGACGTAGCTAATTCAAATAGCTTAAACACATCACATTTTAAATAATAATTATAAGGTAAATAATTCAATAATATAATAATCTTTACAATTAAATCCCAATAAATATTTTAAAAATTATAATACACAATAATCAAACATAAATTGAATTCTAAATTAATAAAAAAATACTAACTAAATCCCCGCCCCCCTTTTAATACAGAACGTCATTACACAGCCCCTTTACAGCTGTAGTAAGTTCATAAATCCCAGAGTAACCCCTTCACATTACAATATGTACGGCTTCCGTACCCCTATCAAACCTTCACAAAGTGAACAACAGACGTCCCCAAAAGCACCGGTGAAGCCTCACACCACCACCAGCGTGAGGCGAAGCATCGGAGAGTGGGAGTCAGCCGCAGAAGTGTTGGAGGGGACGTCTGGACCAAAATCCTCATCAAGAGCAGCCGAGGCCAAGGCCTGCCTCAACAAAGCCAAACTTCATCTAGGCAATTCTAGAAATTTAAAAACTGATATTAAGAACGCCGTGACGCAGGCCGTGAATCGGCTTTATCAATTAGTGAAGGAGTCGGAGGCCGTAGGAAAAAAGAACAGGGAGGAATCCGAAAAGAAGGAGGAAAAACTGGTCCCTGAAAAAGAGGAAGAGAGAGCGACTGTCCCAGAAAAGCAATCCTCCATCGCCTGGGAAATAAAACTACAAAAGAACATTGCAAGCTACTACAAGAGCATACACAGGAGATGGAGCAGCTCCGTCAGGAGATGGGGAAATCTGCTAAGGCAAATGTAGAGTCCGCAGAATTAAGATCAGCCTGCGCGGAGGTAAGACCTACCTATGCCGAAGCACTAGCAAACAAGATGACAGTAACAGAAAAGAACGAGGACAAAATAAGAAAGATGAATATTATCAATAAAATAAAAACAAAATGCTACAGTCGCATCAATAGATAAGATGAACAAGGGCCCTGACTCATATTAGGGGAAACTCTGGAAATCAAAGAAAAAAAAAGTACCTTTTTTGTGTGTGTAAATGATCTACACTGTCGGCCGCGGGGCCTTTACAGCTTCATCGGATAAGAGGGCGAGCTTGCAACCACTATGCTCTCCTTATTGAGAATGAGTATCAACCACAGAATATGTCTGGGTATAAAGCCGTTCGTCGTCGTGGTGATCTTTACCCTGCAGTGACCGTCCCGGTATACTCGACTTGTGACAAGCCATCCACTACCATGTAAAAGCATTAGACAAGATAGTGAGCGCATGTTCATATTACTTACCTAATATTAGAAGCACCATGTCGAAATATCCAACCTTGCTTATCAGCATTTCAATATTTAACAACGAACTTGAGCGTGGTTGAATTAACTATCTTGCGCATAGCATGCACTTTGCACCTTCTTCTTCTTTAAGTTACAGCTTCACACTAATTTTAAGTGTATTTTGCCAGTGTGCAGCGAGATGCATAATCGTGTTTGTCTAAATTAATTCAACTCCCCGATGAACTTGATAGCTGGATGGATGAAAGCGATGGATACTTTACATACCAATTGCGACGGTCGTTTTGAGGGAAAACGAAAAGGAACGTTTTATCACTTTCTTTCAATTACCTTTACTCATGCACACAAGAATACATAATGGTTAATATTCCACCAACATTACACATTATTATTCGAAATAACACAAGTTTTGGAAATTAAGACAAATTGACAGGATCACTCTTCGACTTCCCGCCAAAAACTCCAATTCGAAGGTTCGCACCTATATTCCTTTTTTCATGTTCGGAAACGTAATTATAAACCCGCCGTTTATCTTCTAGCGTGAGGCGAAATCCTAGTCTACTAGGATAGGATAACAGCTAAACGCAATCAACTAATCAGCGGCGGTTAAGCTGTGGTCTGGCATAATTTTGATGATAGAATAGTAATACATACACCTATTGGGAAAAATAATTAAATTTATCGAGACGTCATAAATAAAATTCAATATATTTTATTTAATAGGTCTTTAATAAACACATTAAAATGGCAATAACAAAACTTGAATTCTTTTCGATGTTCTTTAAATAAACTAATTTTCAAAATATAATAGTGTGATATTATAATTCATGGTAAACTATAGGATAATTTACATTAATACAGCAAACAGATGGAATTCATAATAATATTCTTAATACCTTTGTGTTAACCTATCGCGTTTTAAAACGACCGTGGACAGACTAACTAATCGATTAGATTAATTTCTGCGGATTTCTGATTTCAGACTTTCAATACAACCGTTACTCAAAAAGATAGCTACTGAATTTATACTTAAGCGCTATGACAACCATGACCATCGTCGATTTTCAACGGAGTCTTTCACCCACAAGACGCGCAGGTTACGTGGCGCAGATCACGTATACGAAGGCTAGGGTCTGAATGCCGCTAATAACGATATATGTATATGCGTGCCGTAGCGGCTTAAGCGCACCACAACTTGGGGCCTACGCTAATATTAGCGTGATTCGGACCGCAGCCGAAGTAGAAAGACTGTATCATAATCAAGAAATATTGAAACGATTGGGACCTAATTACTTGATGATATTACACACAATTCAATCGAACATATAATTCAATATTTATGACACAGTCAAATCCTATACGCAACAGATTAACATAAATGTATAATTTCTCATACTTTTTACACTAAAGCAATAATCAACTATATCTAATATACTAAATAGACTGGGTTTAAGCCAACCACAAGTCTGTGGAGACAGACTCAACACGACAGTAAAACATGGTTGTCTCAGAAGGCAAAATAAATGTGGACGTACCAAATGTACATTTAGGACCAACGCACATCATATCGACTCAACACTATATCAACAGACTCAAATCAAACTTTTGGTTCAACCCAACAAGTCGCCCCAGTTTGGGAATCTACTGGGGTGTCGACCTGGTAGTGACTAAAGGACCAACCCTTCGACATAGCTACCGCACATCCTCAACTACCGTATTCACTATATCTTAATCCAGCCCACACGTAGTAAGTAGAGAAAATAAAATTATATTGGCCAGCGCCCGAATGTAAATTCCGGCAATAAGTAGGGAACTGGATATGAAAATTTTAAATTTATGTGTGAGAATGGTCCACGCTGTTTGCCGCGGGGCCTTTACAGCTTCACCGGACAAGAGGCGAGCGTGCAACCACTACGCTCGAGCCACAAGGGCAAGGGGGCAACTAACTCAAGGGCGCTTCAAGGAGGAACGGCCTCGACTTGGGCAGTCGCTATGGAGGAGAGCGTATACTAGGTGTCTCGCCGTGGTGATCTGCACCGAGCGGCGGGCAAGGAATTTTTCAACCTCGCCGGCGAGGTCGGTGTCTGACCCTGTGTGCGGTATCTGTATCCGAGAACATAGCGCGGACGGCGGTAGCGGCTGATAGGAGGGGAGTAAGGTTCGTAGTCGGCGGCGGCTACGATTAGCCGATTCCTATGTATAGAGGCGTTTGCTCAATATCGCCTTTTTATTAAATGCGCTAATTCGTTTGAGACCGAGATCGTAATGGAGATCGACGTTCCGTATGAACTACGGAGCTACGACGGCTGTGCGGAGGAAACGGAATTAAACCGTTTGGAGTCTATCGATGTGAGAGCGGGCGGCGTGCTCGAACACCTAACAAGCGTACGTCATGATGGGATATAAATTTTAATGTAATCGATGAGTGGACATAGCAGGTCCCTTGAAGTGGATGAGGGCCGTAAGAAATTTCAAGTGTACGACGAGTAGGCAATACACGTGCCACGTGTGGTGGTATCTATTCATGTAATTTTTGCCATACGTGACACGGCATACTCTTACATTTCATAAATACAGTTGAGCTCAAAGATTTTGAGTTGATATTGAGCTCAAAGGTGTGCAACGGCCTTTAGTCTACTGCTTCAAGGGTAACAGGGCTTTGAATTGGCAGTGAGCAATAATTTATCAGTCAGCGTGTGCATTTTGAACCCTGCTACATTGGAATCGAGTTGTGGTTCCGTTCACCCAATATATAGTACATATTTGTTGGCAAATACTAATAAAACATTATACTATAATTTATAACATTATAAAATTTACGAATAGTACATTATTAGTAATATTTGGTGTATTTTACTGATTATTATATTTATTTATTGCCAGTTACATATAAATTTACTTAATTTGCAATCAGTATGCGATATACCGATTTAAATATGCATTATATTTCCTAATTACAAACAAAACAGTCATAATGCCTATAATAACCATAATGTATTGCTTTTGTCTCTCTGATATAATCTATGTAGTAATATCCAGTGAATTATTTACAAATCTATACAAGGTGTTAGGGTCACATGCGCTAATCCTGAAATGGATAATAGTACCCATCAATACGATCAACTGGAGTCTGAAACCTACGAAACGAAAGCTGATCCAAACAAACAGCACCAAATTTAAAACTTAATGCTTTTATCAGTTACTAAACATTGCATAAACGGAGTAGATACTTTTTAACATTCTGTAATTCAAGTGACACTAAAATTTGTTTTTAATACTATGCGAGGTGTATAGTAAGTGATATCAGCTTTAGATATTTTAAATTGCCGCCATTTTGGGTCAGCTTTCTGGTCAAACTCTATTACTATAAGGACAATCACCGGAAATAAAAAAAAATGGTTCAATATGTTGATATCTGCTTTATCCTAATAATTAGTATAATTACGATTTCTGTGGCGTTGCCATAATTGAGGTTTTTTGTATTGATATGTACTATCATCAGTCCCTTACACCTTGTGTGTAACACACACAAATTCTGGGCATGACTATGAAGGTGATATATTACAAACTACAGAGAATCTGGTGGGAAACTGCTTCTGGTACCACAAATACCTCAGCCGGATTATGTGATGCATCATTCATACACTTACAATAATATATAACACAATTAGTTTGTACTTATGGCCCTTATCAAATCCATATCACATTATTGCAAATGTTTGCGCAGACATAGTGACGCCAATTCTTTTGTCCAACTCAATACACTAAAGTTATGTTCCTTCTTGTTTCCAATTATATAAAAAAAAATTGTCCAAAATAAAATAAAAGCACCATCACACCTATATTCCCTAGACCCGATTTTTGTACTAAAATATTAAGTTTTGAAACTAGATTCACGACTGATTTTCGTTCTGTAATACAGGCCTTAGTGTGGGTGGCAGAGGTGTACCATATATTCCCACTTTTCACCGACGATGTAAGGTCCCAATCGAATAGGGACGAGTCTGCCATTATACCGGGCACAATGCCGGGCCCTACTCCAAAATGCTATTGAGAATTTTTCTATAAAAAAATTAAACCTTGTCCCACCTAGGACTTGGAACTCAGGACCTCACTACACACATTTTTGCTACTTTTTTTTTCCTAGTGAAAATCCTGCATAGGACTTCCGCGAGCCTCGGGGGAAGCTCGTGGGAGGTGTCGGATTCCTACAGACTAAAAACCCCAGAGTGGCCGACATCAGCACGAGCCCGCCATCGGACACGCTTCCCCCCGCACCGACGCGGTGCTCACGGCGACGTGGGCCACACCACGCCGCCGTCCTCCTCGGGGTTGCTCGTGAAGGACGCTCAGGGCTCCCGCCCCTTGCGTCCGCGACCCCGAAGGCCCCCCTGCTGATGTTGTTGCAGGGGGGGGACACATTTTTGCTACTAGCCCAACAAGGCAAGCCAAGATATCTGATATTTAGTACAAATAATGTCCAGTTTCTAATGTAAGCATTATAAAATAAGGATAACTAAAGAAATTTTAAATAAATCCATACATAAATTATACAGTTTATCATTTACGGCTGGTTTCAATATTCAACTCAAGGATAGATTTGCCTACTACGGATACAATTTTAACATATTTTATTTTTGATTGTTAAGTTCCCGACGTATCAATTGCTTTGCAGCACCCATGGTCACAGGAGGGACTAAGGTGTTGGACTTCCAAAAGGCATAGTTGTTCCGGGGTACCCTCAAACATTATTTTTGTTTTTTTTTTGTTGGTCCAATCTACACAGAATGAGCTCACGGTGTCTTGAGGTCTTGCGGTGTTATGCTTGGTTTTGGATTTGATTATATTAATTACCGGATCCCAAGTCGATGGGAGCATCCAGCCAAAATCAAAAATAAACCGCGATAAAATCCGAAAAATAGTTTTATTTCATGTGTAATATTCGCGTAAATCTAAGAACTCAGTATATTTTATTTGTCAAATCTGTCAAAATCCTACTGACAAAGCAAATCTATCTTTGGGTTGAATATCGAAACGGGCCATTAAAACGTACTTAACTTTGAATGCTTACGTCAGAAAGTAGGTGTTACACATTGATTCAAAATATCCTGAATAAAAGTAAGGAACAGACTGATTCGATAGGACAACAAAATGATTTTCTCCTTTCCAAAATACTAAGAAATACTATTCACTAAATACTATTATTCAAATGAAAATATTTTAACTTGAATATGTTAACTATTTTCTTCAATATTAAATAGCTTTAGACATTACCTACATTTTTAAAAAGCCTCAATGAATTGTAAAATATCACCTTCTACTCGCCATATCTACACACATGGTCAGACAGCAAAAATATTTAACAACACATTACATACACACAATACATATTTCAATAGGTACATAATATTACCCATAATAATTGCCCTTGAGTCTGCTCATTTTTACAAACAATTTACATAATAATTTTCAATATTTTTTGCATCATATTAGGCACTTGCAGAACATAATTTAACAGCAATAATCCGGTAATCATAAATTATGTTTTTAGCATGGTTTATAAACTGATAATTAGATTGATTTTTATAATCTAACTAGGACCCGCCCTGGCTTCGCACGGGTGATTTGCAAACATAAACCCTTCTACCCCTAATTTTGAATTACTCCGTCCATTGGTGAAAAACTGTATGAAAATCCGTTTGGTAATTATTGGGTTTATCGCGTTTAGATAGACAGACAGACGCGGCAGGGGACTTTGTTTTAAAATATGTAGTGATAATAAGTTTACATTTTGTCCAGTGACAAATAAGTGACTGAACAAAATATGCAGCAAGACATGAAAATTAACAGCATGATTATATATATAAAGAGCAGTATCCATTGATCAATTTTTTACGAAGATACATATTCTATATATAAAAAAATCAGTGAGCCCTACAGTAGCCGCATATGATGTGTAACATCTGACATGTTATCCTACTATAAAAGTATGAAAAAGATCCGCATCAAATTAAATAGCGCGCGCTTTCCCGGTTCTCTGTTGGCACCATCCCACAGCCACCGCGCACGCTCATTGATCAAATCAAATAGCGCGCGCTTCCCCGGTTTCCTGTTGGCACCATCTCACAGCCATCTCTCCGCCAACGCGCGCGCTCATAGGTCAAATCAAATAGCGCGCGCTCTATGGTCAAATCAAATAGCGCGTGCTTTTCCGGTTTCCTGTAACACATTTCCGTCCCTTTTGCAAAATCACTCCCACAAAAAATATCCAGCAACCGAGAGGAAAGATGTTACGCATCAAAAGATTGAATCACTCTTTTTATAATACTGAGTCTAGAAGATTTTATTGAATAGAATTTCAGAATTTGATTACTCATAAATACCATTCTGTGCATTTATTTAATCTACAAAAAATTGATGTAATTTATTTCTAAACATTGGTCAGTTGTTGGTGGTTGGTGCCTTAGACATTTTTTAATGGTCAGGGGAGTACAAGATGTATCATAAATAACGCAAGAGCTCAGACACAGATCAGATAATTGCTTCACAAACTCCATATGAAAATCAATTTTCCAAATTTAAACCTATTATTATTAATTTTTAACCCATTTTTTACGCACTCATACATGTATGTGTGCGAATTGAGAAATACGTTTTAGAAATGCATTTGAAATCTCCGTATTGCTTTGAATCAAAAATAAGTTTAGTTTATTATAGCGCACAAAGGCACGCAGTATTCTTGAAAATTTAAAAAAATGTAATATACTTTAAAAATAGTTGGAATCAATTCAGTTATCGATTTAGAACATACTACATACAGGTCTTGCGTTTATTATGTTACACCTTGTATACAATTAAATGGTCAAGTTTTACCAATTACACTTTCCTGCTCCCTGATACATGTACAGTGGGAGTATCAAAGATATCAAAAAAAGTGTAAGAAGCACAATTTTTTCAATATATCATTGAAGTATGAGTCATGTAAAAACAAAACCAGCAACATCCATATCGATCGATATGGATATTGCTGATTTTCTTACACCTCTGCCATCCCTGATTGGGGAATATAGGCGTGATAGTGTAATTATAAGGGACTAGCATCTTTAAAAATCTTGTGGTAATGTACTGACAACTATAAACTGGAAGGGCAAATTGCCCTTCAGAAGCAAAACCAGCAACATACATATTGATCGATATGGATGTTGCTGGTTTTAGCAACATACATATCAATCAATATCGATGTTGCTGGTTTTAGCAACATACATATCGATCGATGTGGATGTTGCAGGTTTTAGCAACATACATAGCGATCAATGTGGTTGTTGCTGGTTTTAGCAACATACATATCGATCGATGTGGATGTTGCAGGTTTTAGCAACATACATAGCGATCAATGTGGTTGTTGCTGGTTTTGCTTCTACATGACTCGTATCTACATGCTCTCCTGCCGAACGAACAGTTTTGGCACTGAAGTATGTAACAACATGCCTTTTTGATAACAAAAAAAATATATAGATTATTTAATGCGAATCTTAATAATACGATCCTGTAGAAAAATTTTTGTTTCACCTAAAATATGTCTAGCATTGAGTTTTAAATGAGTGTAGCTTATCAATTAGTCAAATCTTTTTTTTATCAGATGTAAGTATTGAATTCATATCTTGCATCATCTCATCTTATGTTGATAATGGACAGAGTACTATTCTATTTCAATACATACAAAATTAACAACAAATTCCCTATTTTTATCTCTTAATTTTGTAGTTCATTATGAGCTGCATACCTTAACAATTAATGCTTAAAAAATGGAAGTAGCATTTATATCTGTTCAATTATCCAATATTATATACAAGGCATACACTCTCCTACAATTATGACTGCATCATATAAAATAAATGCTAGGTAAGGCTTTTATATCATTATCATAAGATATACTTATCTCTAAAAGCAACTATCATTAATGTATCTAGCATTTTTATATATTACTTTATATGTCACTAAATAATGTATAATTATAATAGCTAATTAGTTGATTTCAATTGAACACTATTATTTTGTGCTTGTACATTATTTTTGATCATTTCTATGTTTGGAAGATTTGAAAACCATACTTGTCTAAGGCATTTTGTTTGATAATTATGGAATACTGTTACAATAACATCATTAACTATTTCAGCTGACTGCCTCGTTGCTCTAGTGGCAAAGCACATCACTTTGTGATCACGAGATCCTGGGTTCAAATCCTAGGTCGGACAAACATAGTTTTTCTAACGAAAAATTCCCAGTATGAGTCCGGAGTCTAGAATTGTGCCCAGTATATGGCAATAGGCTCGCGAATCGTGGATGTACTCAGTACACCTCTGCCACCCCTGCTTGGGGAATATAGGCGTGACGGTGTTATTTCAAATGCTACAAATATGGTTTAATTGTATTGGGTGATGTATAAACAGACTGGGACTTCAAAAAAAGCTTATAGTATTCTAGACTCCCTTAAATGATATTTCTTAAGATCTCCAACACATAGCCATTCAAATATGATCACATTTGATGCCTCTCCACACAGTGAGTTATTATGTACTAGAAAAGCTGCTCCAAACAAAAATGGCAGGTAACTTGGTGGCTGCAGGGTTCACAAGGATGTTAGTTTTCATATATTATTAAATCTTGTTTCTCGAATCGTTTAAACTGTATTTCAGTACACATGAAGGCATATTTTTGAAATAAAACTTAGCACTTCAATGTCACGTTGCAAGTACCTGGCACATAGTGGACTACAGTGCTTTTGCTACAAAAAATTACAGTAGAATCTATTTATTATGACTCAGGCTATATTGTCCAACCACTTAAAATTACTTAATTGCAGTGATAAGTTTGTTTCCATATAAACTACTATGAAGCAAGTTTGGATATAATGACTTCACTTATTGATTTATCGCATATTATGAGCTATTTTTAAGAAATTGCGTTTATTTCTTCTGTAAAATTCTCAGGTCAAAAAAAGGTAATTTTTTAACTTATGAATTCTCAGGTGATATGTTAAAAAATGTTACAAGTTCTATAGATTCTTACATTTTGTGGTAATTTTTTTCTCTATTTCTAACAAAAAATATTGTATGACGGTTGCTCAGTCTGAAATTTTTTTCATTTCCCTTTGTTGTCATTATAAGCGGATTCTACTGTAGTTGTCTTCTCTACACACATTACATAATAACTCAATGCCTCCACATCCTCAACCAAACATTGGTTGACATGATGGAGTATTAACCGTTCTCTCACCTTTGTTTGTGAGAAAAGGCCTCTGCCCAGAAATGGGACAGAATTTACTGACTTATAATTATACTATTACATTTGACACACAAATGTTTTTTTATCTAGCTTAGAATACACTTCACTTCACTTCTTTTTTAACAGTCACAGTCTTATCTGCGGGTTTAGCCGGAGGCTTAACTGTGGATCATTTCTTCTTCCTATCCTGAGTACACTTAGGGCAGTACCACTTGCCTTTAGGCTTGATCTTAAGATCTACACAGGCAAAGTGGAACCATTCAATCGGGCAGTCGGGGTTATCACAGCCGATCATTTCACCATATGACACTTGGTGGCAGAGGCAATAAGTGGGTTCATTAGGATCTACCGGCATGTCGAGCACGTCGCTCGGATGCGCCATGCCCGCGACGGAATCAAGATCAGCATTTTCCTCCTGTTCTTTTGCAGCATTGGCAGTAGCCGTTGCTCCTTTACGTTGCGCTTTTTTCTTGGCAGCAGACCTACCTGACGCGACGGCGTCGTCTTCGCTGGACGCGCCCGCGCGTTTCTTTTTACCTGTTGTCGCTGCGGCCTTTTCATTCCCTTTGTGTTTCTTCCTACCTTTCTTCACGGTGGTGGTGTTCGTGTCCTGGTCGGCGGCGGCCTGCTGCGCTGCACGTGCGCTCATTACTTTCTCCTGTATCTCGGATTCGAATCGCGCGAGGTCAGAGTCAAGGCGACGTATGTGCTTGTCGACCAACTCGTAAGTTTGAATCGCGAGTTGCACTTTATCGTCGCCGTACTCCTTGGCTTTATTAAACAACCCTTGTATGGTATTTACCTTCTCTTTCTTCGTCTCCTCATCCATTTTAGGTATATTAGGTAGCAATTCGTCGGCCATAAGGTCAATTGTCCTCATTAGACCGTGTGCACGATCGTCCAAGTCCCGCATTAATTTGAAGTTCCTCTGCAATTCTATCGGTAAATGCTGAAGACTATCCAGGTAGTGCTCTAAATAAAGTGCTGAAGTCATTTTGCAATATTTTGTAACGCCGTGAAAATGAAAGTAAAATACACTTTTAAATTAACACTCAGTAATTTGCGGTCAAAAGACTTTGAAAACTATTCATACATCACTAAGAAAGTACAAGAACTGCGTTAACTCATTACATTTAATTTAACACAATTACAAAAAGCAAAAACTTAAAATTCGTGATATGCACTTTACTGCTCATTCTCGTTCAAGCTTGAAAGAAACAAGCGAACAATAGAATGTTGCTATTGTACAAAATAGATTTTGAAACTTAGGCAGCTGTTGAAAGAGATTTTTAGAGATATAACTTTAGGGCGTGTTTAGGGCACACTTTAGGGCATCCATTTTAGCTCTTTTTGTGTTAGAAATTTATCCAATCTACATAAAATACGGGATTAATTCATGATACATGACAAATATTTAGTAAAGATTACGATAGTTTATTTTGAAAGATTACATTAGATTATATTTTAGAGTGGCAGCATTTGAAGCGCGGGCCGAGGAACAGCATGCCGTACGGGTTTTTTGGCGGGAAATCGACGAGTGATGTCGTCAACTTGCTTTAATTTCCAAGCCTTATGTTATTTCGAATTATAATGTGTAATGTTGATGGAATATTAACCATTATGTATTCTTATATATGCATGAGTGAAGGTAATTGTAACAAAGTGATAAAACGTGTCTTTTCGATTTCTCTCCAAACGGCCGTCGCAAATGGTATGTAAAATATCCATCGTTTTACTAACCAGGGTGGGCACTTTATCAATTTCATAATCATCGTTGTCATCTAGTTCATCGGGGACTTGAATTAATTCAGAAGTGAATAGTTATATTCGTAATAGTTGACATTGGCAAAATACGCGTCGTCGTGATGCCATAAACATAAAAAAGCATGCCATACAAAAGTTTGGGCGGGAAATAAAAGTGATATTAAATTTGTACCTATGGTACAATCTCCAAAATTTGTGTTGTTTGCAATGTTGGTGGAACAATTACCATTATCTAAATTAAGTATTTGTGTATGTGCATGATAATGATTGAAGGTAACAATGATAAAACGTGGCTCTTCCAAGACTTTCTTTCAATCACAGAGCATATAAAATCACACGTGACTGTCAAAATTTGGATATTTTTAGGCATGCAATTTAAAATTATTTTAAATTGACTTAATTTACTAAATCGATACAGTTAGTCGATCAATAATGAATCTATCCTTTCTTAAAATCACATAATTGATTCCGTATAAGCCCTGCGGGGGCGCTTACAAATTGTGTGTGTGTGTGTGAATGATGTACGCTGTTGGCCGCGAGGCCTTTACAGCTTCACCGGACTTAAAGCGAGCGTGCAACTTCTACGCTCTAGCCAGCCAGAAGGGCAAGAGGCGACATACTCGAGGGCGCCTTGAAGAGGCGCCCTCGGTTGGGACAGTCGCTGTGGGGGGACGGGGTGCACTACTAAGTGCACCGGTCAAACGCCTGCTATGGGAGGGGATCTACTACTACGTCGTCGTCGTCGCCCGTATTCTGAGCGGAAAGAAGGGATGACAAAGCATCGGGGGGGTCGGTGAGAACATGTCGCGGACGGCGGTGGCGGCAGGGGTCGGGGGGGAGATCGTAGTCGGCGGTGGCTACGATTAACGGATTCGCATGGGTAGATGCGTTCGCGAAGTGACGTGTTGACGCCTTTTTAATAAAGGCGCGAATAGGTTCGAGACCTAGAGGTCGACGTTCCGTACGAACCATGGGGCTCCTACGGCTTTACGGAGGAAGCGGTTTTGAACCACTTGGAGTTCATCGATGTGAGAGGGGGCCGAATGCCCGAACACAACACACGCATAAGTCATGATGGGTCGAACGCAAGTTTTGTAAAGTGTCACCTTATTTCTAAGGGACATTTTACTCCGCTTGCAGATTAACGAATGGAGACGACCGAGCACAAATGATGCTCGGTGACGGACCCGCTTGATGTGCGGGCCGAAGGATAAGGTACTGTTTAGGGTGACCCCTAAATATTTGACCTCTTTGACCCAGGGAATGGGTCGGTCGAACATGGTCACTTGGCCGAGATTACTTCTAGGGCGGCGCAGGGAGTGGCGCGGGGTGACACCTCTGGAGAAGAACTCCGCAGCGCTCTTGTCCGGGTTCACCTCAATACGCCACTTCCTGAACCAATTCCCTAGGGAATTGGCGGATGCCTGAAGGTGTCTGGTAATGAAACCCTTATTCCTATGCGAGACGTAGAGAGCGGTATCATCCGCGAATAGGGCTAGATGCGCCTTACTCGAACGAGGAATGTCGTTCGTGTAAAGGCTAAACAGGAGCGGAGAGAGAACTGAGCCCTGTGGGACTCCAGCACTGATGGAGTGGGAAGTGGAGCGCGTCATTTTGACGCGATAACGGAAGGCGCGATTCGACAAGAAGTCTCGTAAGATGAGCACGAGTCTGTCCGGCACACCCAATTGGTAGAGCTTGTAGATCAAGCCGTTTTGCCAGACTTTGTCGAATGCCTTCGCGACATCTAGGAAGAGGGCGCCCGTGTAGATGGGTTTGGGTCTATTGAGACCGGAGAGGATGTGCTCCGTGATGCTGTGCACTTGGTGGACGCAAGAGTGTTTGGCTCGAAAGCCAAACTGCTCGTCGATAAGAATACCCCTGGACGTTACGAAGTCTTTGAGCCTCGCCAGAAGTAGGCGCTCGTATATCTTGGCCAGGGAGTTGAGGAGACTGATAGGGCGGTAGCTCGCGGGGAGATTGCGAGATTTGCCGGGCTTGGGAATGCCTATGACGTCTGCCTCCTTCCACTTAGCGGGGAAGGTGCAGTTCGCCATGGCGGCGTTCAATATGGCCACTAAGAGGCAGATGAGTTGGGCGGGCAGGCATTTCAGAACGCGATTCGAAATGCCGTCAGAGCCGGGGGCTTTTTTAGTTTTGAGACCCATAATTAGATCTTCGACCTCCGTTTGGGTGATAGGAGGTAAGGAATCGACGGGGGGGAGGGATGCCCTGCGCTAGACTTCCCTGTCGACCGCGTCGACGTGGGACTGTCGACGGACTGAGAGCTGGGGGCGCACTGGCTCTCGAGGGAGTCGGCGAGAAGCTCGGCCTTTTCGTCGTCGTCGAAGGCTGGGGGTGCGCCTGAAGGGCGGGACAGCGGGGGCATGTCAGTCGTGGAGTCGGATTTGAGGCTACGCGCCAGCTGCCAGTAGGCCAGATGCGATGGCGCGATGCCCTCTAGGAAGTCACCCCACCGTTCCTCCCGGACCTCCGCGACACGACGCTTTACCTCTCGTTGTAAAGCGCGCATCCGGGCCCGATTGGCTTCGGTGTCAATTAACATTTTAATCGAATTTTAACTACTTATCTACCACCGGATCGGACTTCTTCTTTAAGTTATGGCTTCACACTAATTTTAAGTGTATTTTGCCAGTGTCCAGTGAGTTATATAATCGTGTTTGTTTATGATGAACTTGATTATAACGATGATAATGTTTTTTTTTTTTTATATCCTGCTCAGCACAGCGATCTGTTTCTCACATTTAGCTGCTAGTTTCGTTGACCAGAGTCTGGGTATGACATTTGGCTAGGAGGAGAATCCATTGACCTCACTCACTATATTATGGGGAATCGGTATTGGAGGGTTGGAACACAATTCCTCCTCAGTCTTGAGTATATGGTACTACCAGAGCCCTTAAGGTTTGTCGCTAAAGCATTGACATGTTTTGATAACTTATTCTGGTATTCAAGACTTCTTATGAATATTTCTTGCTTAACAGATGTTAGGTTCAGGTCTTGTAGGATGTATTTGTTGCTGATGCATTTTGGAATATTGAACATGAGTCTCATGGTTTTGGTCTGGAATCTTTACAAGATTTCGATGTTGCTGTTAGATGCTGTGCCCCAAAGTTTAATTCCATATGTCCACACCGGTTTGAGTATAGTCGTGTAGATTGCCATTTTGCTTTCATTATTTAGCTGAGATTTTCTTCCAACGAGCCAGAGCAAACTTCTTAACTTTGTATCGAGCTGTTTCCGCTTATTCAAAATGTGTTTTTGCCACGTCAATCTCCTATCCAGTTGCATACCTAGGTATTTGGCGGTGTCTGATTGCGGTATTTGGTTGCCGTTTAACGTCACTGGTGGGCAATCGCCTTTCCTAAGGGTAAAGGTGACGTGTACGGATTTACTGTTCTTATCTTTTATTCTCCACGTACCAAGCCACGTTTCAATTTCTCTAAGGTGTTTTTGAAGTGTAGCAGATGCGGTCAATGCATTAGAATTGATCGACATTATAGCAGTGTCATCTGCATATGTGGCTATTACTGTGTCATCTTTTTTAGGGATGTCAGCCGAGAATATGAGATATAACGTTGGTCCTAAGATGCTGCCCTGTGGTACACCTGAGCCGATTTAGAACAGTTTTGAAGTTTCCCCGTTGACTTTGACTTCAAAGCATCTTTTGTCCAAGTAGCTCTTTAATATGGAGTAGAATGAGTGCGGTAGATGCTTTTTAATCTTGAATAAAAGACCTAAGTGCCACACTTTATCGAAAGCCTGACTTATGTCTAAGAAAACAGCTGAACAGTACTGTTTATTTTCTAGTGTTTGGCTTATGGTGTTTGACAATCTATGTACTTGTTCTATGGTGCCATGTTTTTGCCTGAAGCCAAATTGGTGTTCAGGGAGTATGTCGTTTAGGTGAGACTGCATTCTGTTGAGTATTGTTTTCTCAAAGAGTTTTCCAATTAGAGGTAGAAGGCTAATAGGTCTGTATGATGAAGGCTCCTCTGGTGCTGGTTTCAAAATCATTACGACTTGAGCAATCTTCCACTGACTTGGGTAATAGCTGAGTCTTAGACAGGCATTGAAAAGTATTACCAAGTACATCATTTCTTTTTTTGGGAGATTCATAAGCAGAGTGGAGTCTATTTGGTCGTAACCAGGTGCTTTTTTAAGTTGAAGAGCTTTAATATCTCTGGATATTTCTCTGTGGCTTATCGCCTTCAGTGGAATGCATAATTGGTTTGGTGCTTCAAAAATTCCATTATTTCTTTATCGTTTTCTGGATTCATGCAAGGCAGGGGTGCGAAAACGCCTTGGAGGTGTTCAAAAGCAAAAGCGATAGACTTATCATAATCTGATCTGGCCCAGCTGCGGTCTCGGTTTTTTTTTTTTTTTTTTAAACGTAGCCCCACACTAGGATTTATTCCTGTGTCGTGGGTGCGTTTACTAACATGAAAATTCACAAACAAATACCCAGACCGCAACAAATAATTGTGGATCACACAAAGATTTGTCCCGTGCGGGAATCGAACCCGCGACTATTAGACACAGTGGGCGGAGCAGCTCAAGCTCTTAACAACTGTGCTAAATCGTCGTCAAATGGTGGGATATGTTCTTTTGGGCGATTGAGATTTTTAGTTGCGCGCCAGAGTGAGTAGTTTGAGTCCTTGTGGGGAGAAAGATGAGCCAAGTAATTCTGGAAGCAGGTATTTTCATGTTTCTTAATCACCTCCTTTAACTCAGTTGTTGCTCTGTTGAGACTAGTTTTGTCAGAGGGACATATCTAATCCTATGCCATTCTTTTCTAAGTCTGCGCCTTTCCCAGACTTTATCCATGATATTTCTTGGGTATTTCTTTAGTTTAATCTTGTGTTTTTTGCCTGTAGTAGTTGATTCCTCGGCTGCCGAGTGGATAATGGAGTTAAGTAGTTCTATGGCAGTCTCTATATCATCTTCTGTTTTCAATTTTATATTTAAGTCTATGTTGGTGGAGATAAATTTCTTGTATGTGTCCCAATTGGTGTTTATATTGTATAGTCTAATGGGTAAGTCAGTGTGGATGGCTAGTTTGGTTAAATTTAGAATGACCGGGGAGTGATCTGACGATAAGTCTTCGCATTTTTCTATTTTAGTATGGTTACGGCTAATGTTCTTTGTGATATAAAAATCCAACAAATCAGGTTTTTTTTTTTGATCCGTTGGCCAATATGTTGGTTCCCCATGGGATAGGCATTCAAGGTTGAGATCTCCTGTGGCTCTGTGAAGTCGCCTTCCCTTAGGGTTGATCAGTCTTGATTCCCACGCATTGTGCTTCGAGTTCCAGTCACCTCCACAGATAAACGTCAGGCCAAGCACTTCAAAAAAAATTTAAATCGATTCCCCGATGAACATAATGACAACGATGATAATGAAATTAATAAAGTACCACACCCTGGATAGTAAAGTAGTCGGCGGTGGCGGCAGGGGTCGGGGGGGGGGGGGGATCGTAGTCGGCAGCGGCTACCATTAACGGATTCGCATGGGTAGATGCGTTCGCGAAGTGTCGTGTTGTCGCCTTTTTAATATAGGCGCGAATAGGTTCGAAACCTAGATCGGAGTGGAAATGTATTCTTATATGTGCACGAGTGAAGGTAATTGTAACAAAGTGATAAAACGTGCCTTTTTGACTTCCCTCAAAACGGCCGTCGCAATTGGTATGTAAAGTATCCACCGCTTTACTATCCAGGGTGGGGTACTTCATTAATTTCATTATCATCGTTGTCATCAAGTTCATCAGGGAGTTGAATTAATTTAAACAAAAACGATTATATATCTCACTGGACACTGGCAAAATACACTTAAAATTAGTGTGAAGCCATAACTTAAAGAAGAAGAAGAACACAAGTTTTGGAAATGACTTTTTGGCGGGAATTCAAAAAGGGCGGTAGTATTTTTGCACAAATTATAATAATTATTTATTTCTCATCCATTTTATTGATTATTCATAGTTGTACAGTGTTCTTATTAGTAGCGTAGTGTATATATTTAGTTTAGCAGTTTTATTGGTAAGTTTTTTTGTATATATTATAAAATATGGAAATGGAACCAGAACCTCCTGACAAAAACCCACTATTTACACTATTAGAGGCAGATTCGTTTCTCTCCCAAAATGACGTAGAAATAATGGATACTGGTAAGGTGCCTATATCAAGGGAGAAAAAAGTGAAAAAATTTTTAAAAGCTCCACTTTTTAAAAATAAAGCGAACCCTAGTAAATTGCTTACTCATATCCCTGAGTCATCATTAGTTATTTCAAATACTCAACTTAGTCCTTCAACCATATCAGCTGAACATGTGATACCCACCCCTGTCATATCTCCGTTCCGATCCAAATACAATGAAGAAGATCCTGGTCCATATGTGGTGCATGTTGAGCTTGAAACTCATACCCCACAAAGTGGTATTACACTTCATCCGATAAAATTTGGCCATTTCCTATATCAAAATAAATTATCAGATATTTTAGAGAATGGCATTAAGAGGATTGGCCGTAATAGACTCAGTATTCAATTTAAAAATAGTAAAAGTGCCAATACATTCCTGAACCTCCCATTGCTGACCTTAAATAAATATAAATGTTATATTCCCTCATACAATATTTGCAAAATGGGTATTGTTAGAGGCCTTCCTACAGAATGGTCTCATGATGATATTGTAAGTAATTTAAGAGTTCCAGAGGGTTATGGGTGCATTATTAGATCTAGGCGTCTGAGCAGAAAGACTATTGGACCAGAGGGGACAGTATGGGTTCCCACCCAGACTGTCGTACTAACTTTTGATGGTCAATCACTGCCTTCCCATATTTATAGCTTTTTTACTTCTCTTCCAGTAGAACAATATATTTATCCCACCATACAGTGCTTCCACTGTTGCCGATTTGGACATACACGCACTCAATGTAGGAGCAAGCCACAATGTTACAAATGTGGTGAGGAACACGATGGGGCATCTTGTACTATAGAAGGACACTATTGTATAAATTGCAATGGCTCTCATATAGCCTCCAGCAAAAGTTGCCCTGAATACATTAGGCAAACAAATATAAAGAGGCATATGTCCAATCATGCCATTTCTTATCAAGAGGCTTCAAAACTGTTTCCAATCTCTAAGAAATTATACTCTGAAATTGCTGCTGCACCTCCCCAAAACATTTCCATTCCTGACATTTCATCCCAATCTTCCAAAATTCATCTTCCCACATCCTCATACAAGAAAACAATTATATTAAAAGAAAAACTAATTAGAAACCGCCAAATGGGTTATGATAAAGCCACACATAACAAAATTATTTCATCCCCAGCGTCATCCCTAAAAAATGGTTGTGCCCTACAGACCCATGACAAAGAATCTCCTGAAAAGAACAGCCTTCAGGAGTTGAATGAACTCATAGCTATGCTATCTAACACTATCATTAACTCTTCATTACCGGACCCCGTTGCCATTAAAATTATTACTAATATTTCTGTTACTATTTTTGATTACTTTAAACATGGATCAAATTCTTCAATGGAATAGTAGAAGTCTAGTTTCCAAAAAATCTGAATTAATTCAGTTAACTAATGATTTTAATTTATCTGTGATCGCAATTTCTGAGTCCTGGCTAAGGCCAGGTTTCAATTTTAGATTACCAGGTTATAATATAATACGAGATGATAGGGCAGATGGTTGGGGTGGTTCTGCCCTACTCATTAGAAAAAATATGATTTTTTCCTCAATCTCATTACCACAATTCCACCATGATAATTTAAATGTAGTTGCAGCTCGTGTTGGTGAGATATCTGTAATTTCTATATATATAGCACGTAAGAATCATTCAGTTTTTTCAATTCTAAGAAAAATTGTTGCAGTGGTGCCTCCACCTTTTGTCCTCCTGGGTGATTTTAATGCTCATCATAGCTTATGGGGGGCTCCAAATGATGATAATATGGGCTCCTGTCTATCTGATCTTATTGACGACTTCGATTTGTGCGTTTTAAATGATGGTTCCCCGACGCGGCACATTATTCCTGGGCAAGCACAGAGTTTTGTTGACATTTCCCTTTGCTCTGCTCGATTATCTTCTCTCTTAACGTGGAAACGTCTATCTTTATCATATGGTAGCGACCACTATCCTATACTTATTTCTTTCCCTATTAATCCTTCAAATCGTGTTCCATCCTTACCTCCTCTGTTGAAATACAAATTAAATAATTGCGATTGGGAATCATACAGTTCAACTTTAGAAGTCAGGATTAAAGCTCTACCCAAAATTAATTCACAAAATATTCAAAATTGTTATGACAGCTTAGTTAGTGCGATGTTGTCAACAGCTGATGAATTTTTTCCCAATAAAAACAGTGCTAGTGGAAAAATTCCCTCACCGCCATGGTGGGATAAAGATTACACTGAGGCAGTGAATAAAAGAAATTTGTCAGAAAAAAGTTGTGGTGACAATCTAAATTTGCAGTCATTTTTAGCTTTCAAAAATTCAGTAGCTGCAACTAAACGATTACTCCGAAAAAAGAAATTGGAAGGGTGGCGTCGATTTTGTTCCTCTCTTTCTCCTGATACTCCAATTTCTTCAGTTTGGTCTAACATCAGACGTTTTAGATCTTCTTACAATCATAATTCACAGCCGTCTCTATCCCTTGATTGGGCATCTCCTTTTTTGCGTAATTTGGCCCCGGATGTAGTTCCTAGTCGCGCTCAAATGCCCTTTTTGTACTCTAGTCAATTTGATCCCTTAGAAAATAATTCTATAAGAACCCCTTCCTCATTAACTGAACTTAAGTTTATTTTAAATCGAGTTGCTGATTCTGCGCCTGGTTCAGATGGTATTCCATATTCCTTTATTGCTAAATTGAAACAAAATTCACAGTCTTATGTTTTAGATTTGATAAATATTATAATTGAATCGGGCCATATTCCTCCATCTTGGAAACATCACACAGTAATTCCAATATTGAAACCTCATAAGGATCCTTCGGACCCGTCATCTTATAGACCAATCTCTTTATCTTCTGTGTTTGCTAAATTGGCTGAGCATTTAATTAAAATGAGGTTAGAGTGGTTCGCGGAACATAACAGCATATTATCGAACTCCCAATTCGGATTTAGAAAAAGAAGAGGAGTAGCTGATAATCTTAGCATTTTCTCCACTGATGTTTTGTTATCTTTTAGTAAGGAAGAGTCCACAGTAGCAGCTTTTCTAGATATTTCAGCGGCCTACGATAACGTGGATTTGTTATTATTAAAATCAAAACTCGAATCTTTAAATATTCCGAATACCTTCTCCAATTTTTTGTTTAACCTTTATACAGGTCGTTCTATCACATTAAGGGTTCCTGGCACCGATTATTCTCCTAGATTGTTATGGAAAGGAGTCCCTCAGGGATCGGTCCTTAGTCCTTTGTTATACGACATTTACACCACAGATCTTGAAACAGCTGTTTCTCCTTGTTCAATTTTACAGTATGCCGATGATATCGTTATTTATTCATCTAACCCTTCTATAACGGTTGCGGCTGAAGATATTGAAAAGTCTATCAATAAATTATCACTTTGGTTAGATAATCATTGTTTATCACTATCAGTGAATAAAAGTATAGTTGTCCCATTTACTAAGAAAAGAAAGATCCCGATTTTGAATGTTAAAATTGGTGAATCACGATTGCACGTTGCCAACGAAGTAACTTTTCTTGGCAGAAAATTCAACTCAAAACTTAATGGGTCTTCTCATATTCACCAAACTGTTGCAAAATGCGAGAAGAACATTAACATTATGAGAGCACTTTCAGGTGTTTGGTGGGGAGCTCATCCTGCTACATTACGACTAGTTTATAACGCTTTAGTCAGAAGTCTCCTTGATTATGCGTCCTTTACCCTTTCTCCAGCGAATAAGACTGACATTAATAAGTATAATGTGGTACAGTCTAAATGTCTTCGTATCATACTAGGTGCAATGAAAAGCACACCAGTTAATGCTCTTCAAGTTGAATGTTCTGACCCCCCTCTGCATCTTAGACGGCAGTACTTATCAGATCGTTATTTTTTCAAAGTGTGGCATATTCACACTCACCCCCTCCTCCCTAAGATAGTAGCTCTTAATACTCTGATAAACTGTAACAACCATTTCTGGCACAACAAAGATATTCCTCATCTTATCTATAGTTACAGAAAAATTCTTAACTCTAATAATGTGACTTTTAAAAGATTCCCTATCCACCCGGTTTACCTATATGACTATAGAATTGTTTTATATGTACCAAGTATTTTATTCTCTATAGGCATTTATAAAAATACGCCGGATGCTAATGATAAACTGCACGAGTACATTAAACAGAACGCTAGCAGAATGGAAATTTTCTTTACGGATGCGTCCAAATCGACAGGAGAGGGAGATACTGTATGTAACAATGTGGGTGCTGCTTTTTTGCGTCATTCCACTGGATTTTTTAAATTATTTAAATATCCTTCTGTGTCTAGTAATTATTCTGCGGAATGCATGGCTGTTTTGGAATGTCTGAATTACATTATTCTATATAGTATAAACAACTCCATTATATTTACGGATTCTCTTAGTTGCTTGCAATCTCTGCATGCTAATCCATTTAGCAAACATATGAATCCGGTTACACTTGAACTAAAAAGCAAACTGAAGGAATGTCAGGACTCTAATCTACAGGTTTCGTTGGCCTGGATTCCTGGACATTCGGGTATTCAGGGCAACGAAACTGTGGATTGCCTGGCAAAACTAGCAAGCCTCCAAGGTCGTTTAGATAGTTTTGTTTATTGTAATGACATGTTATTACTTCCACGTGTACACTTATTTGAAAATTGGAATCGTGATTGGGTGACGGCAAATTTACACAAAGCCAAATTTTATCGGTCAATTCAATCCGTAGTCCCAACCAAACCCTGGTTCTCCAAATTAAAATTAACTAAGAAAACGACTTCTATCCTTTTTCGTCTTAGATCTAATCATTGTTGCAGTCCTTTACATCTTTATAATTTGAATATAAGGAACTCACCGCTGTGCGAGTGGTGTGGCCAAGTAATTGGCGACCTCACCCACATTTTATTTTTCTGTCCTCGTTATAGCTCTCCATCATTACATGATTTTCTTATTGAATATAAAGCTCCTCTTCCTTATAATTTGTCAACTACCTTGTCACTATCTAACCATTTATATATTAAAGCTATTGTAAAGTTTATTGTACATCATAATATCTCCATTTAATTTTGTAATATGTCTATAATTGTTTCTTAAATGATCTTATTAAATTTATGTTTGTATTGCCCATCTTCCTCAAATCCTTACCTAAATCTTACAAACACGATTAAGCAATTCACTGGACATAGGCAAAATACACTTAAAATTAGTGTAAAGCCACAACTTAAAGAAGAAGAAGAAGAAGAAGTTTTGGAAATGTAAACGCAATTGCCAAAAAGAAAAAAAAGAAGAAGTTTTGGAAATTAAAACAAATTGACGTCATCACTCTTCGATTCCCCACGGATACTCAATTCTCTTTCTCTTTAATCCTTTCTATTTTGTTTTATATTGTGTGGATACGATATTTAAATTACAATTAAATAGTTTACGATCTAGCTCCAGTTTGATGTCGTACGATCGAGATATGAGACTAATGATGCTATTTATAAAGAGTGTCTAAAGGATTCCAGATGGACCAGTAACCACAAGCAGCACCTGTTCACGAGTATGACTACTGGAACGGTCATCGCTTGCCTCGACCATATTGGAGGGAAGGGAGTGACACGCGCCAGACAGCCACCGCTAGCAAAGACATATAGTGCGCATAACCAAACCTACTTTACTCTATGACCAAACCGAACCCCCAAGACAGTGGTCAGATTAGGAAAGCAGCAATACCCCAAGCTCGTCAGGCACAACACGCTACGCTCTAACATTGATGTAATTCCAAGAGAACAATAAATAGCAACACTTCAACAATATGGCACTTTAATCCCACGAATTTCAATTCCGCTTATTCTTCTGGCTTTACACTATTTTACCACCAACCAAAGTTACCGTTCTTCTTACACTTTTCAAGAGTTAGAAACGGCACACCAAAACGTCAAATGCAGCAAAGCAGCAGTTCTTCAACATTTCCCCGAATTCCTAAACCACCTTTGAAACTTGGGCAACAGGTGGCTACTCGATTTCTTTAATGGTATCCTAGAATTGAATAAACTCCTTAACGTCTTTTTTAAAGCTAAATTGATAACCGTCCTGAAGCCCGGGAAATCAGCTAATGGAACTGCTAACTATAGACTAATTTCATTACTGACTGTTACCTAGAAGCTAGTGGAGCGGAGCGTTGACAATGTGTAGTATCATGATAATACACATCATTAACGCTAATCGTCGTTCGATCACCTGATTCCCGCGGACCAGACCAAACCATACTGAAGCTGCGCTGACCAGGTCCTGGCGCCTATATCCTACATCGAGGCTAGGTTGCAGCAGTCAAAAGTCGCTTTCGTAGACCTCAAAGCTGCGTACGACACGGTTTGGGTCCAAGGACTGCTGTACAAATTAAGCACTACAGTACCTTGCAAAAGAACCATTTCGCTGCTTATGATGCTTGGCCCGCGTAGTATCAGTGTGGCTGGGCGACGAGGAGAGTAGATTCCATCTGCCCAAAAACGGATTACCACAGGGTTCAGAGCTTGCTGCCCTGTTGTTTAATGTATTCAGGAGCGACATGCAACCGGTCCGAAAAGTGTATATACACACTAGCACACCAGGGGCGGACATTTGAGGCGAGAGATATTACATCATCGCAGGATCTTCGGGATATGAACGCGTACTATACCAAATAGAGGCTATGCCCTAACCCGTCTAAAATTGAGGTAAGCGTATCTGTAGGCACATAAGACCACATATACCGGCGAATTTATAGTGTTATCAAAATTAAAATCCATCCTGTCAGAAAGAGCCACCGTTCTGTTTATACTGAAAGGGTTATGGCATAAAAATAGGTATATAGTAAATAAATGATTATACATATTATTATAGAAGGAAGTGCCGTTAAATAAAACGACGCCAATTATTTTTTTAACTTATATTGTATTAGCAAATAAACAATTTATAAAATATACTTCTTAATACACAATGACATTATAGTCCAAGATACGAAGCACTTTAGCTCGATCAGTCCATTAATTGCGACGTCATTTACTTCAGGTTCATACCAACCGATTCACATTACAAGAGGTGGTTTATATCAGCTATTTTTTTAGAATCGATAAGTAACTAAATCACGTCGGAATTAATGCCATTAATCATGTTATAATGGACTATTTAGCGATTACAACAATTTGCTTCCGATTTTATTATTAAAAATTATAAACATTTAAGAAAAAATGCAAATAAATAATTAGCAATTGCCATTTCAAGGCAAAATAAAGAGGCGTTCACGTAATCTACATAATATAAAACATGCTTTATTCATTTCCTTACATCTATAATTACATTTCTTACTACTTATTCGTGACCGGTACGTACATTACACTACTATCCTACATGCTGCTCATACTGAATATAACGCAACCGAAGTAGAACATTTCAAGACTTTGCAGGTAGTTTAGTAGAAATTAGTCCTGAATTATACAAGATATTATTCTTGAATTCATATTATTGAATAATCAATAAGAGATAAGACTCGTTATATACAAAATGGCGGGTTTAATATCTTACGAAATATGATTAACAGGTAAAAAAACGTTACACGATAATTTAGGACGAGTTTGTCATTTAACATGCGCATTTCTTGATAAAAAAATCGAGAAAATGATCAAGTTTCCTATATAGAAATAAAAAAGTAAGACAAACACATAGTAGTACATACATGAAGGAATTTGTAAACTTATGCCTAGCTAGGTACAACACTACATATTTAGACAATTTGGTACACATTCGTTGCTCATTTTAACATTAAATGTATTTTAACACAGTCGCGTGGGGCAGTGAGCAACTAAACATTTCGGAATGTATATTGTGCGGGAATACAAACAAACAAGCTCACACAGAGTACATACATATACATTGTATAGAGAGATGTGAAAGAAAACCTTGAGATTCCTTTCTTAGACAATACCATAGAGCTAAATAAAACATTCCAGTACATTTTTCCACTATCTGACGACTAACTGTATTATAAAATGGTAGTTAATATTTTGAAAATATACAATCGTTATCATTGGCACTACATACGCAGGTCACATATTATATGAAATTACAAAAATCGTATTTTATAATTTATTTTAGAAATTGCAATCTTATAGGTAGGTATAGGCATCTAAATATTATTAATTTTTCTCACCTAATAAACATGCCTAATGGATATAATTGTTCATAAGTTATTATAACAAGAGAAACCGTATTTGAATACTAGACAGAACGATATAATATCTTACTAAATCATATACATATACTGCACCTTATAAAAGTTCGAATTCATTTCGACTAGCAACTTCAAATTTTCTGTTTTATTAAAGCGTTATTTGACTCCAAATTATATTAATCATAATATCAAGAATCTCAAAAGTAATGTCAGAACTGTTCAATGGAAACAGTTATTCAAGGTCAAGTTTAAACATACTAATAAGCGAAGCACCATGCAGTCAAATTGTGCTAAGGTGGGTCTATTATCAATACAAACAACGTAAAAGTGAGACTTAATTTCGACTCCTAGACAAACATTGTCAACAAAAAAAAATGAAGTCATAAGATTTTGTCTTCATTAACATTACAGGGAAGAGTAGATATCTTTAAACTTTAAAACTACAATCTAACCATTCTCATAACTACAGTTATCGTTATCGCGTATATATTTTTGGTTTTATATATGAAAGTTATTTTCATCTGTCTCAATATACTTACTACTTTACTGATAAATATTAATACCACATTGATTATGTGCCGGTAATTAAAAATATTCCATTCTATGCACCATAATTCATTTCCTTCGCCGCCCTCTGACCTTAAATACTTCAGATATGGAATAAATGCGCTTCGATAATGCTCGTTAAAATTAGATGAATTGATCTCAATTTACTGAAATATGTGTAGGTGAAAGCCATTCCACAATACCAAATATCACAATAACCACGCGTGGTACAAGAAGGTCAGATATAGAGACGATTCTGCGTTACACAAGTGTTTCATACTTATCTAGTACATGACCTTGGTTGTTTTCATCGCCGTGCGAACGGGACCGGGGACGGGGTGTGGTTTCCGCGCCAGCACTTTTGGCTCGCGTCTTTTTGTCGTGACCGCAGGTGCACGCGACTGAAGACTGGCGCTTCAACGTCTGGGCGCGTGCACCTGCCCACTGCGGATCCAAAGACTCGCTTCTCGCGTACATCTGACGCTTATTCCTACCCATAGTAGCGTGCGAAAAAGATACGCTTTGACCGCTATCAGAAGAAGGACGCATCGACTCGCTCCTCATGCATATGTTGCCGCCGGCTCGTCTGAACGAATCGAGAACTCTCTCCTCAATCTCTTCGATATCCTTCTTCTTCACGAGCCAAATTTCTTCAGAGCCCCGCGTGAAGTAGCTCGATCCCTTGCTGACGGAGTACTTTTCCTTGTTTTTAAATTTACACGTCTTAAAATTATTTTGAGTATTTACATCGTCGTTGAACTTGTGATTATCACGCGGGCGAGCCGGATCAGGCGAGGCGACGTTGCGGAACGCCGTGCCGTGCGAGGGGAACTGGTCGGCGATCTTTGCGCCGAGACTGGGCGATCGGATGGTAACCTCCACCGGCGACGGCATCGGCTTAAACTCGGGCTTTATGATTTTCTGCGGTTCGGATCGCGGCTTCGCTCCCTCAATCGAGTTGCTGTCGGCCCTCTGCCACCTCGCGGCGATCGAGGCGGACGATGCATTTCTTGTCAAACTCTGCTGTCTCTCAAGAACGGTGGCCGGTTTTTCAGTTTGCGTCGTGGAACCGAGGTCGAAGTGGACGTTATCTTTGAAGGGTGTGGCAGGCGGTGGGAGGTCCTCCCTGCTATTGTCTGAGCCGAGTCGCTCGGTGCGCGGTCTGCCTCTGACTGAACCAGGTCGTGAAAGTCGACCAACATTCGCGCTGGCGTCCTCGGCTGCCTTCTCAAACTTTTTTATTTTATCACCGACACCGTTCGACTCCTCGGGTTTCACAGACTCTTCGCCGTCGCTTCCGGTTTCCTCTTTAAAAGATTCAGGAGCAGTCTCATTTTTATCAGTGGGCGGATCAACATCGGTCGCAACCAGGGACAGTTTTTCAACTTTAGCTGGCATCTCGCGAACTAAGGATGTCTCACGTTTAGGGATTCGTGGGGTACCCGAACTCTCATCGGTCTTCACAGCTTTGTGTTCGACGGGTGGCGGGGAGGTGACACCGTTTTTTGAAGGGGATATAGTAGGTTCAGTGACCGGCGGTGGGGTGGAACTGATTGTCGAGGGGGAGGCAACGGGCTCATCAAGCGGCGGCATCGGTTTCGGCGGAGAAGGTGCAATGGCTGGAGGCGAAGGAGACTTAGCCTCAGAGGCGCGGCGCGGCGGTTCGGGGCGTGAGTCAGTACGCTGCAGCGGCTCGGGCTTGCCGCGTGCCTTTTGCGCCTCGATGTCGCGGCTGAGGAAGGACGAGTTGCGCACGTAGCGGCGCTCGGGCTCGGGCTCGCGGTCCGGCTTGATGGTGATGGCGACGGGCTCGCCGGGCGCGGGCGCGGGCGCAGCCGGGTCGGGCGGGCGCACGCGGGCCGGTGCGGGCCGGGGCGAGGCGCGGCGTCACGCGCGCGGCTCGGTCCACTGGTCCGAGTCGTACGAGTCCGACTCGCCCTCCGACTCCGAGTCGCTGAACTCGACGGCAACGCGCCGCGCCAGGATCGAAGCCACGTCGAGGAATGCGGGCACGCCGCGGAGAGTATCGTACCGGCCCGCGGTGTCTTCTGGCTTCTCCACTTTGCGGAGCGTGATGCCTAGAGTAGAAGATGGAATAATAAGTTTTAAAGTTTTTTTTTTCTCAAGCTCTCGCAATCAAATGAACTAAAAGAATAGTTTTGCAAGTTATTTCAAATGTTCATATATTACAATAACTTTGCAGCTCTGCAGTTCTGTTCATTCTAATTTTTAATTTGGGTATTAAAAATTTGGGTGCTGTGACCTATATGGTAACATGAATATATTATTTGTATTATAATAGATTAAAGGTGACAGTCCAAGAAACGGTGTAAAAATAAGAGCACATCTATGGGTGCGGTCTTACCCTACATTCGCATGGGCGCTTTTTGAGTGCGTAGCCCTAAAACGCTGTAAGTGCTCTTCAAAGAAATGTACTGATAGCCATTTGTTTCAACCGTAATTGGTTTGACCCAACCGTAGCCATAAAAAGATCTAAAATAATTAGTAATTTAAACACTGTAGCTACGAGTATAGATCTGTCAGTATATGTAAACGCGGCCGGTTCTTGGCTGTCATTTTGTTCGTTATTAATCGTCTAGTAAGAATACCTATAGACTGCCTCGTTGGTCTGGTGGCAAAGCGCGTCGCTTTGTGATCACGAGGTCCTGGGTTAAAATCCTAGGTCGGACAAATGTAGTTTTTCTAACGAAAAATTCCCAGTATGAGTCCGGAGTCTGGAATTGTGCCCGGTATATGGCAATAGGCTCGCCCCCTATTACATGGGACCTAATATCGTCGGCGAAACGTGGGTGTACTCAGTGCACCTCTGCCACCCCCTCTGGGGAATATAGGCGTGACGGTGTTTTTTTTAAGAATACCTATCGTTGGTAAATCATAAACAGTGTGCTGACCTCCTCGAATAGCTTTGAGCAGGTCGGATCTCGGGTCGGGCTGCGGGTCGGGCGCGGCTCGGGGCGGCTTGAGTGCGGAGGCGCCCCGCAGCAGGGCGCCGGGCGAGGGCGGGCGGGGGCGGGCCTCCGCGGGCGGGGGCGGCGGGGGCGACGGCGGCGCCACGGGCGGCAGCGGAGCCGCCGGGGGCGCAGGCACCGTGTGCGCTGTGCTGTCCACGTCTTCTGATGACATCATACCTGCACAGTCATTGGTTTACTGAGCCTCTAGTTTGTACCCAATATAGTCTACGTTGGGTGGATATTTTAGAAAAAGATATTTATATAAATCAATAGCACTTCATAAAAATAAGTAAACAGAAAAGCATTTTAGGACTAGCGAGCACTTTCGTGATTCTTATTCGCCGCAATAGTATTAAACATTCTACTGTTTACGTATTCTTTATTCTGTGCCAATATTTAAAATTGCTAGACGCTTTGGTCCAGTGATTAAGAGCTTAAGCTAACTAGATCAAACAATCGCGGGTTCAATTGTTGTACGAGACAAATCTTTGTGTGTCCCACAAATATTTGTTCTGGTCTGAGCGTTTGTGTATGTAAATTTTCATGTTTGTTAAAGAAAAAAAAAATAGTGATAATTTTTGTACTGTTTAATCAATACTGATATTTCAAAGTAACAGAAAAAATGTTTTTGCAGCGATAATTTTACCGTAATAACATTCAGGTACCGTTAATGTATAATGTTATTGGTAACGTAGACTAGAGAGATTTTGAAGTGATAACTTCTTATGGAAGGGTAAACCTCTTCGTACCGTAACGCGTAACGGCGCCAGTCTGTCTGGCTTCCCTTTCTCTCACGCATACGGCAGCGGTAGGCAATCTCTTTCTCTCTCACTCTAACCCACAGCGCTAGTTTAAGTTATCACTTCTATCGGGCGTCCCGAGCACACATTTTTTTTTATTTTTATAGTTGTATTTTTTTATTTTCATAATTTATAACTGCAACACTACTATACTGGAGTAACCTGTAAAGATACTGCTAAGTTTGGATAAATAAATAAAAAACTTTCCCGAAACTCGATTAATAGTCGATATGAATTGTTGTGGTTACCTATGACCGCGTGCATGTGGTCGAGATGTGCGTCGAGTGCTGTGCGATGCGGGGGCGAGGCGCCGTTCACCATGGGCGGCGACGTCGAGCCTTCCGGCGGCGGGGGCGGGGGTGGCAGCGTCGACCTGTGGCAAGGGGCAAGTCTTAACAAACTATAATAGAATCAGAATATTTTTTATTCATGTAAACCATTACAGTATTTTTGAATACAGAGGCGCTCGTAGCGCTGTGCGACCGCGATGTTCTTAACGATCACCAAGGTTAAGTAGCGTTCGACTCGGTCGGCCTGAGATGGGTGGCCATTTGTGGCATTTTCATATTGGAGCGTCTCCGTGCTTCGGAAGGCAAGTTAAGCCGTTGGTCCCGGTTACCATTTAATGTGGCAGTCGTTAAGCCGAGTTGGAAGCCTTAAAGGCGGCTTAATCTTACCTAATCTCTCTCACCTCGATTTGTGAGAGAAGGCCTTTGCCCAGCAGTAGGCAGTATAGGCTGATATTATATTATTATTAGAATTCCCCAGAGGGGGTGGCAGAGATGTACTGAGTACATCCACGTTCCGCCGACGATGTTAGGTCCCATGTAATAGGGGGCGAGCCTATTGCCTTAGAAAATTAATTATTAGAAAAACTACATTTGTCAGACCTAGGATTTGAACCCAGGACCTCGTGATCACAAAGCGCTATGCTTTGCTATCAGACCAACGAGGCTGTAAAGATTTCCTTTTCATATTTATGGTACATCGATATTTATGGATCGGTGGCGAACCTTTTAAGGAATCGTTGAATAGTGTACCTGGTGGGCGTGTGCAGCGGCGGCGTGTCGAGCGCGTGGGGCGGGTGCGGCGCGGGCGGGGCGTGGGGCGCGTGCGCGAGGGGCGCGGGGGGCGCAGGGGGCGGCACGGAGGGGCGCGCCCGGCGCGGCGTGCCGGCCAGGCTGCCGCCGTAGATCGCCTCCGACACAGACCCGTACGGACTCTCCTCCGCCACCACTGAGTCAACACAATAATACCATTCAGTACCTTTAACAATTTACATGTCGACAGTGATAGTTCAAAACTGCGTAACTAACAACAGACAATACAGCTTAAATTTGGTATAGCAAATTTTATAGCAGAGCCATAGAACTATTTCTCTTCTACTTATTTTTAATGTGTCTAAACTATAACACTTTACAGGGCAGCCAAAAAACGAAATATATCGTTATTGGCTGCCCTGTAAAGTGTTGCCATACCTAATTTACGGCGTTCTGTCTGTTTTTAAGGATCAAGAGCCGCATAGAAATTTCCCGAACTGCCTTCAATACTATGCGAGTTGTACTTTCCAACAGGAACTTAAACATCAATTTACGTACCCGTCTTCTTCACTGTTACATCTGGCCCATAATTCAATACGGATGTGAGTCGTGGTCCATCAAGGAAAACCTCGGGAAACGAATTGAAGCATTCGAAATGTGGACATACAGGCGAATGCTGAGAAAAAGTTGGACTCAAAAACTCATCAACCAAGAAGTTCTGCGACAAGTCAATCAAGAACGGAAACTTATCATCATCATCATCATCAGCCTATAGCAGTCCACTGCTGGACATAGGCCTCTCCAAGTGCACGCCACTGGGTACGATCCTCGACTACTCGCTGACCCTCATAAAAAGACGAAAAACTGCATACCTCGGCCACGTGCTCAGGCACGATAGATATCATCTTTTACAGGTCATTATGATTGGGAAAAGTTGCCGGTAAAAGGGGTGTGGGTCGCAGAAAAAAGTCGAGGCTCCGAAACATCCAGGAGTGGACGGGAATTGCTAGCGCGGTACAGCTTTTTCGTGCCGCACAGGATAAGGACGAATTCCAAAAATTGATAGCCATTCTTTACTAGTTGGAGAGGCACCAGAAGAAGTCTGTTGTTAGTTACAGAGTTTTGCACGATCCCCGACGATATGTAAATAGTTAGCAATTTTAGTACTAGCGGTCCGCGTCCACACTAAGACGGCCTACGCGGCTACGAGCTGCCGAGATTCTACGTAAAACGCGCGTCTGCATCGAAAATTCTAATTCAACAACTAAAACTAACATACTCAACCATTTACTTTACATCGTGTTTACTGAGCTTTAGAGCTTCTTTAATCTGTCGATGTGTTGAAACATATTTTAATTTAAAAGTTCAGTAACGCGGAGAACATGTGGATCATTTCTAAGATAGGAGCCATACTTGTACAATCATACTCGACTCATGACCTTCCAGTGTAATTTAAAAGTCTTATTTCCAGCTTCTTTTCTTTACAATCATCAAATACCTGATTACTAACCTACTAAAATTTACTAATTTCTGTAGAAATCTTAAGGTATATCCAAGTATCTTACAACACTAAAATTAATAACTTTGGAATGGATGCTAGCTCACAATTGTCGAAAATAAAGATAATATCTACCACGCGTAATTCTCACAGAATATCAAAATTTGCTTGAATGCAGGAGATGATGAATAAAATACAATTTACCATGTCCATTGCCAGTAATCCTGGGTTGTCTGTTCTGGTTCTCTATCTCGATCGAGTTGGGTCTCGCGGGCTGGGACGAAGGCGGCCGGTTCTGTGACGCTCTGTACCCGCCGTCTGTGATTGTTGTGGCTAAAAATAACAATATCAATAAATTCGCCTTCCTGGCGGACGATTTGGCGCAGTGGTTGGTCAGTCGCGGGTTAGATTCCCGCTCGGGACAAATCTTTGTGAGACCCACAATTATTTGTTTCGGTCTAGGAATTTGTGTATGTGATTTGAATTTTCAAGTTTGTAAACGCACCCATGACACAGGAATAAAGCCTAGTGTGGGGCTATGTTTTAAAAAAAAAAAAAGAATTCGAGCATAAGTTCTGTTTTACATTCAAGTCTGCTAACACAAAAAAAAGCACCGTCATGGTTTGCTCTCCAAGTGTGGCCGGTGGCGGCAGGATATACTGGGTATACCCCCATATCGCCGGCGTTAGGTTCCAATATAAAAATTTGAGCCTATTAATATACCAAGCATACATATATACTAAGCACTGATAGAACCTAGCGGTTAGACCGTTAGACTGCAAAGTCAGAGGTCTCGGGTTCTAACCCAGGCACGCACCTCTGTCTTTTCGAAAGCGTGTGCGTATTAAAAAGTCATGATCACTTGCTTTACCGGTGAAGAAAAACATCGTGAGGGGAGAGCGTGGGAGAGGGAAGGAGGGAGGGAGGGAAAGCGAGGGAGAGAGAGCGAAGGAGAGAGGGGGGGGGGGGGGGGGGGGGGGGGGGAAAGCATCATTCGCCAACCCGCACTGGGCCAGCGTGGTGGCCTAAACCCTCTCAGTTTAAGAGGAGGCCCATGCTCAACAGTGGGACAGTTTCTTAACAGGACTAATATAAAATTATTATTAATACACCGGAAAAACTCACTGGACAGCTACTAAAGCACACTGTTTCCAAACCAGGAATCGCGAAAAAGCGCTCATGTGAATGAGGGATGGTTATCTGTGAACGGTTTGCGGCTTACCTTGGTACACGGGGTCGGGTTTGTACTGGTCGATGTGCTGGTACTGGCGCAGCTGGCTGGGCGCCATGATGTGCTCGCCGCGCGTGACGGCGGCCTCCTTCAGGCGGTCGCGCGTCGAGTGCGGCTGGCGCACGCGCCGTGCGCCCCGGCCCTCCGCGCCACTGCCACTGCGCGGCTGACGAACCTGCCCGGGAACACTCCTGTTAGTGTGTGTGACTGATCTACGCTGTTGGCCGCGGGGCCTTTACAGCTTCAACGGACGAGAGGGCGAGCAACCACTACGCTCGAGCTAGAGGGGCAAGAAGGCAACTAGCTCAAGGGCGCCTCAAGGAGGAACGGCCTCGGCTTGGGCAGTCGCTATGGGGGAGGGCGTATACTAGGTGTCTCGCCGTAGTGCTTTGCACCAGCCGGCGGGCAAGGGATTCGACGACCTCGCCGGCGAGGTCGGTGACTGATTCTGTGTGTGGTATCTGTATCCGAAAGAAGGGATGTACGGGCCTCGGTAGGGTCGGTGAGAACATGGATGGCGGTAGCGGCTGATAGGAGGGGAGTCAATAAGTAACATGCCAGAGACAGATCTCATACTACTTCATATACAGAATAAAGCTAATCGTTTAGTTTTTGGACTCTCAAGTCTCCACGCCGTTACCATTGTGCAGCTAGCGAACCAGCCCGGGCAAACTCCTGTTAGTGTCCTCTCATACTGCTTCATATTGAAGCTGTAAAGGTCCCGCGGCAACAGCGTAGATTATTCAAACACACTGCTTTCTATACAGAATGAAGCTGATCGTTTAGTTTTTGGACGCACCCAAATCTCAAATAGTGTCAAGACAACAAAGCAGTATTGAAAACGCGTGCAAAATTGGTTCTGGTCTAAATATTTGTACTATTCGGCTCGAACTTGAAAACTATTCATAAAAGATTATAGTTATGATTTTAAATGTTCTATAAAATGGAATATGAAAAAATGAAAAAAATCAAAATTTTAAATTGTGAATTTATTTGTGAGGCAAATGACACTATTATTGAGTGTACTCTCTCTCAATAATAGCAGATATCACGATCATTATGTCGTATTCCAAATAACCCAGAGCTGTGCAAAACTCCCTTGCGAATTTCTCATCATCTTTGATCAGATAAAAATTCTTTGATGATGGTAAATAGTTATGTAGTCAACGAACGCTGCTCGTTTTTACCACATTTTTAGTAGAGTCAAATAACTAACCTTCTTCCCCCTATCGTGCTGAATGCGCTCGGTATCTTGCAGCATCTCCCGTCGCCACAGCTCGAAGAAGTAATCCGGGTCGGTGTAGAACTTCCTCGCGTCCCTGCCGTCGTCCCTGAACTCGTTGAGCATCTCAAGCGGCGGAGGACGGTCGCAGCGCGCGTACGTCGACAACATGGCGGACGGCATGGAATTCCGCGAGAACAGTTGCTGTTGGAATGTTCTGGCGGATCGGAACGCTTTGCGCATTTGGATGTCTTGGAGAGACACTGTGGACAGAGGAATATAATTTTTAAGATTTTTATATAATAGTTGTTTTAGTTTGACTGCCTCGTTGAGCTAGTGGCAAAGCGCATCGCTTTGTGATCCACGAGGTCCTGGTTTCAAATCCTAGGTCGGACAAGTGTAGCTTTCCTAACGAAAACTTTACAGTACGAGTCCGGAGTCTGGAATTGTGCCCGGTATATGGCAATAGGCTCGCCCCCTATTAGATTTGACCTAACATGGTTGACGAAACGTGGGTGTACTCAGTACACCTCTGCCACCCCCGCTTGGGGAAAATAGGCGTGACGGTGTAATAATTAATAGTTGCTTTATCGCTATTCAATTATTTATTTAGGTTTAATGTACTCTATCATTTAAAAATGCTACTTTCAACAACATTATCATTGTTATCATCAGCCCTAAGATCGCCACTGACGACTGGCTTTGTACTGTACACACCGTCACGCCTATATTCCCCAAGCGGGGGTGGCAGAGGTGTACTGAGTACACCCACGTTTCGCCAACGATGTTAGGTTCCATGTAATAGGGGGCAAGCCTACTGCCATATACCGGGCACAATTCCAGACTCCGGACTCATACTGGGAATTTTTCTTCAGAAAAACTTCATTTGTCCGAGCTAGGATTTGAACCCAGGACCTCGTGATCACAAAGCCATGTGCTTTGCAGCTAGACCAACGAGGCAGTCTAGACTGTTGTACTGTACGTATCGATTTTTAATGTATTCTGTTCTATATCATCACACCAGCTCCATCGCGGGGTAGACAGAGAGTACAGAGTTCCAACAGGTTCTTTCCTTACATACCTCTCTGGCTTCCTCCACTCTCATAGTTCGTCTCATACACACTCGCCGGTTACGGAGACTCTTGACTTGCCCTTCAGCTAAGACACGGTCTATTTGGTCATGGTAAGATAGTCTAGGTCTTCCCCGGCACCTACATCCTTCCACTTTCGCATTGTATATCTGTTTTGTCATTCTTTCTTCTGGCATTCTTTCTATATGCCCGAACCAACGGAGCATACCCTTTCTCATCTTTACACCGATACTATCTTTCATACCTACTCGCTTTCTTACTACGCTGTTGCGAATACGGTCGGTCAGCGTGACTCCGCACATCTTCCGCAGAGATCGCATTTCGACCGCATTTATCCTGCTTTCGTTCTCCTTCTTACATACCCAACTCTCACTGCCATATAACAGCGTTGGGACAAGCACTCCGTTATGCATGGCCAGCTGCGCCTTTTGGCTTAAGTGCCGGCTCCCAAGTAGCCTTCCCATCGCACCATTCACTCTATTACCTCCATTTTTATAATAACAATATACTGATAACACAGGCAGTTGTTATAGTATGTTATAAGCCTATACCTACTGTCCCACTACAAGGCAAAGGCCTCCACTCCCTTCTATCAGTTGTAGGTTATAATAAATATTTAAATGAACAACGTCACGTCTCTATTCTCCAGGCGGGGGTGGCGGAGGTGTAATGTGTACACCCACTTTTTGCCGACAAGGCTAGGTCCCAAGTAATAGGAGGCGAGCCTATTGCCACATATCGGGCACAATTTCCAGACTCCGGGCAGATACTAGAAATCTTTCGATAGAAAACATTACATACATTTGTCCGACCTAGAATTCAAACCCAGGACCTTGTGATCGTAAAGCGCATTATTCACCACTAGAAAAAAAACATCCTTATCCCTTGTAGGCTAGGCAGAGAGTACAGAGTTCAACAGGTTCTTTCCTTACAGACCGCTCTGACTTCCTCCACTCTCATATATAAAAAAAAAACAAGTAACTACCTTCTTCGACGCCGGAATCGAGCTGTGTGACTTTGATGGCTAGCTTATCTATTCTCGCCTGGAGAACATTGGTCCGCTCCGCCAGGTTGGTCGCCTCCCGCGTCAGCTCGCCAAACATGTCCTCGGCATGTTTGGACAGCGAAGACAGCTGCCTGCAGACAACACACAAGAAGGTTTTAACACAGACAGAATTTACAATTACAGTACGTTAACATTTCTCTCGGTAAGTTTTTTGAGATTGATTACATTCTCGTACTGCTGATTTTCATGTCCATTTTCCTACTACCGCGAGATTTGGATGAATGTAAATGCAGTATTCAAGATGGTTTGCAGTAAATAAATTGGGCTTTGGCTAGTCTATTCTAGCACCTCTCAGATCTCTTACATCACTGTTTCATTTCAAGAAAGTGAAATGTTTTTTTTCATTAAAATGTGTACTACATAACATGTTTTAGGTTATGCATACTTGTATGTCCCTTACAGCCTGTATAACTCGTGATAATATAAATAATAATATTAGCCCTGTTAAGAAACTGTCCCACTGCTGGGCACGGGCCTCCTCTCAAACTGAGAGGGTTTGGGCATAATCCACCACGCTGGCCTAGTGCGGGTTGGCGAACTTCACATACCTTCGAGAAACTCTTAGGCATGCAGGTTTCCTCACGATGTTTTCCTTCACCGTTAAAGCAGGTGATAATTAAGTTTTTTGTTTTTTTTTTTTTAATTCGCACGTGCTTTTGAAAAGACAGAGGTGCGTGCCTGGGTTTGAACCCGAGACCTTTGACTTTGCAGTCCAACGGTCTAACCACTAGGCTATCACTGCTACTGCTGATAATATACAATTGTACCAAATATCGCCAGATATACACAAAACTTTTGTGTGAGTGATCTACGCTGTTGGCCTTAAGGCTTTAACCTCTTCACCGGACAAGAGGGCGAGCGTGCAACCACTACGCTCGAGCCAGAAGGGCAAGGGGGCAACTAGCTCAAGGGCGCCTCAAGGAGGAACGGCCTCGTCTTCGGCAGTCGCTATGGGGGGGGGGGGGGGGGGGGGGGGTCGCCGCGTATACTGGGTATCTCGCCGTGGTGCTCTGCACCGGCCGGCGAGCAAGGGATTTTTCGATCTCGCCGGCGAGGTCGGTGTCTGATCCTGTGTGCGGTATCTGTACCCGAAAGAAAGGATGTAAGGGAATCGGTAGGGTCGGTCAGAACATGCCGCGGACGTCGGTAGCGGCTGATAGGTGGGGAGTTAGGTTCGTAGTCGGCGGCGGCTACGATTAGCGGATTTCTATGTATACACAAAACGTCATGTCCTCCAAAAATACATTTAGAAAAATAACTCTTTTATCGTCACAAATGTCTAACTAAAATCCCTTTCACTATTAAAAATTTTAATTTACTTAATATAGTTAATCTCTGTATTAAATTACTAATAATTATTTTTTTAAAGATACATAAAAAAGTAGGAAAAACTCGGGGAACTAACGAAATTTTGTTACGAACAACATAAAGTTATGAATTACGATGTCTGAGTATGCATAACCGGAGTATGTCTTTGAGACGACGATAAAAGGAAAACATGTGACCTGTTTCGTCCTAGAACGTAATTTAATAGTCCCCAGCTTTGAGGTAAACGAGAAACATTTAATTACAATGTTATTAGATGCGTGGTATTTCAATATGAATGCCTCAAAATAAAAGTTTGTTAAATGTATTAAAAGTAGGATTAAAACATGAAATTTATATTACAGAGTAACATTAAGTCCTATTTATTACATGGGACCTAACATCGTCGGCGAAAAGTGGTGTACACAGTACACCTCTGCCACCCCCGCTTTGGGAATGTAGGCATGACGGTGTTTTTTAAAATAATAAACAAATAATTATGAGATCAGAATGTGAATCTAGACTTATTACGGGTCTGTGGGCCGATTTATAATTTGAAATATATCACGATAAATTTACTTAGGTGTTGGTTTGGTTGACTTCTTTAGAAAAACCTATCTATATATACTGAGTTCTTAAATTTACGCGAATATTTATTTTGGTATGTTTTTTGATTGAACCATTGGGAACTTAAAAATCAAAAATAAACCGCGATAAAATCAGAAAAATAATTTTATTTCACGTATCTATATATATCTATATCAACACGCCAGATCCCTTGCGGGGTAGGTAGAAAAACCTATCTTCTCTATATTAACATTTTGGATGGTTCTCGGGGTAGGTATAGTTTCTGAGTTCTAAAGTAATTTTTTCAGACCTTTCTTGCCTCCAATTATTTAATCTCGTAAAAAAATAAAAACTGTCACGCCTTCATTTCTTAAGTGAACATGGCAGATGCGAACTATGTACAACCATGTTTTCATACCCTACTTTATACCCTAATCTAATAATGGGCTAATTCGCTAAGTCTTGGTTATTGTTTTGAGAATATATAGATAAAAAAAAAACAAATAACGCTTTGTCCTATGATCTGAATCCAGGATCTCGTAACCGACCAACGTAGCAGTCATCGTAAGTCTCAAATCCGAAACCAACATTGAGAATAGGAATTCATTTATGGATATGCTCTTTATTGCATTGATAAAATTACAGAGTAAACAGTCAATTGCCAATTTTATCGCTAACAGCAATTTCGTGCAGACGATTACATCACGTGTTCAATGAAATGATTCATACTCATTCATACATCATGCATCTTTAGTTCACTAGCGTGGATGTCCCTCTCTATTGCGATATTTTCAACTTGCTTAGTCAGTGTTGCCAGTTTAGAAACTTTAGTGCGATTTTAGGAAAAGAAAATATTTGTATAGGAAAACTTGACGATAATCTAAGGAAATATTAAAAAAAATCAAAAGAAGCATAGGAAAACTATTAACTATAAAAATCGGCTTGGATTTATCAATTCATGGGGAAACTCATTCACACACAAAATTCAACGGAATTTTGTGTGTGAATGAACTACGCTGTTGGCGGCAAGGCCTTTACAGCTTCACCGGACAAGAAGGCGTGCAACCACTACGCTCGAGCTAGAAAGGCAAGGGGGCCACTAGCTCAAGGGCGCCTCAAGGAGGCACGACGGAGGAAGTCGCTATGGGGGAGGGCGTATACTAGGTGTCTCGCCGTGGTGCTCTGCACCGGCCGGCGAGCAAGGGATTCTTCGACCTCGCCGGCGAGGCCGGTGTCTGATCCTGGGTGCGGTATCTGTATCCGAAAGAAGGGATCGGCATCAGGAGGGTCGGTGAGAATATGTCGGGTCGGACGGCTGTAGCGGCTGATAGGAGGGGATTTAGGTTCGTAGCCGGCGGCGGCTACGATTAGCGGATTTCTATAATTGGACGGGTTCGCGAAACATGGAGTGTCGCCTTTTTAATAAAGGCGCGAATAGGTTCGAGGCCGAGATCGGAATGGAGATCGACATTCCGTATGAACAGCGGGGCTTCGACTGCTTTGCGGAGGAAACGGGATTTAACCGTTTGGAGCCTATCGATGTGAGAGCGGGCGGCGTGCCCGAACACCTCACAAGCGTACGTCATGATGGGTCGTATACAAGTTTTGCAAAGTGTCACCTAATTTCTAAGGGACATTTCACTCCGCTTGCAGATTATCGGGTAAAGACGACCGAGGACAAAGGCTGCTCGGTTACGGACTCGCTTTATGTGCAGTACAAAGTTCATGGTATTGTTTACGGTGACCCCAAGATGTTTGACCCAGGGAATAGATACGTCGAATCGTCGAAACGAAAACGTCTTATGTGAGACATAGAGCGGTATCATTCGCGAATAGGGCTAAATGCACCTTACTTGAACCAGGAATACTGTTCGTGTAAAGGCTGAATAGTAGGAGGGAGAGAGCTGAGCCTTGTGGGACACTAGCTTGTATGGAGAGGCTTGTATGGGTAGAGCGCGTCATTTCGACGCGATACCGAAAGGCGCGATTCGACAGGAAGTCTCGTAAGATGAGCCCGAGTCTGTCCGGCACACCCATTTGGTAAAGCATGTAGATCAAGCCATTGTGCGAGACTTTGGTGAACGCCTTCGCGACATCGAAGAGAAGGGCACCCGTGTAGACGGGTTTGGGTTTGTTGAGGCCAGTAAGGATCTGCTCCGTGATGCGGTGCACTTGATGGACGCAAGAATGTTTGGCTCGAAAACCAAACTGTTAATTGATGAGGATACCCCTGGACATTACAAAGTCTTTGAGTCGCGCCAGAAGCAGGCGCTTGTAGATCTTTGCCAGGGAGATGATGAGACGGTAGTTCGTGGGGCGGTCACGAGGTTTACCGGGTTTGGGAATACCTATGACGTCGGCCTCTTTCCACTTAACGGGGAAGGTACAGTTCGTCATGGCGGCGTTAAGGATGGCCCCTAGGAGGCAGATGAGTTGGGCGGGCAAGCATTTGAGTACGCGATTAGAAATGCCATCAGAGCCGGGGGCCTTTTTCGGTTTAAGACAGGTCGGTCCTCGACCTCGGTCTGAGTAATAGGAGGTAAGGAATCGGTGTGCTAGCCCTGCGCTCGACATCCCTGTTGATCGAGTCGACATGAGTCGGGTCAACGGGCAGAGAGCTGGGAGTTCACTGGCTCTCGAGAATCCGTTAAATGTTAACACAAACAAAAAAGAGAAACAGCAATGCAAGTACGAAGTGTGCATTTGAAAAGGGTGTCTCCTCAATGCTCTCTCTATACGGGAAGTGTCGGCAGTGTTACTTAAGTACCCCTATTAAGTAATGGTATCATCCTATGGTATTTTATATATTTCTTTAGATTCTTATCCTCAACTTTTACCCTCAAACGTTTTGTTACCATATAATTGCAAAAAGGGCTCTCTCTAAATCGAGAATATTGATTTAGCAGGATACGAGGCAGGCCTTTTAAGTTTTGTCGTTTGAAGAAAAAAACACAACTAGAACCTTATAGAACTTTTTATTGTTTTTAAAGTATTCACCACGTAGCTTAATACACTTTTCCATTCGCTCAAACCAGTTATTATAACATTTATTCCACTCTAAAGTGGTGGTGTTCAAAATGGCTGACTTGAAAGCGTCGACTGCTTCGTCACCGGACTGGAACCTTTGACCACGAAGACTTTTCTTAATTTTAGGAAATGTAAAGTAATCGTTAGGGCTTAGGTCAGGACTGTATGGAGGATGGTCAAGAATTTCTACTTTTTTCCTGCTTCAAATACTCAATCGTTTGACGACCGCTGTGTGAGCTTGCGTTGTCCTGGTGCAGGATGATGCGCCGCTTTGAGTTAGATTTTCGAAGTTCTGCGATGACTTGTAGTAAACAATCAGTGGCATACCACTCTGCGTTAACCGTTCTACGATCTTCAAGTGCAATAGTTGCAACTTGGCCGGTTTTTCCAACGAACGTGGCCACCATCTTCTTTGAAGTGCTTCGAGAACGAACAACTTTAGTCGGCTTTGGCTCGTCTTGAAAGACCCAGATTGTAGATTGTTGTTTGGAATCAGGGTCGTAGGCATAGATCCAAGATTCGTCACCACTGTTGACGTCGTAGACGTGATTTGACTCTCCTCGGTTGAACCTTTGCAGAGTTTTCTTACACCATCTGACGCGGGCCGCCTTGTGATCGTCGGAAAGCAGATGCGGTATCCAACGGCAAACTAGCTTTCTCACACTAAGCGCTTCATGCAAGATCTTCTGAATGGTTGTCCCTGAGATGCTTAATAGAGCCTCTATCTCTCGATACGTCACATGACGATCTTCAAGGATTAGTTGTCTCACAGCAATGATGTTATCTTCAGTGAAGGCGGATTTTGGGCGTCCTTCGCGAGATTTGTCACTAACACTAGTATGTTCACGCTGGAATTCTAAATACTAGCGTTCGACAGACATGGGGCTTCATCACTGAATACAGAAGTTAGCTCTTCAAAACACTGAAGCTGTGTCAGGCCTCTTCTAAAGTTGTAGAAAATTATTGCACGAACATTTTCCTTAGAAAAAATCATTTTCGTACGTAACCTGACAGATTCCAATCGACGCTGTGACTAAACAATAGCATTAATCCTAATACTTTCAACTGTTTTGAGATTCAAAATTTCAACACATTCGAATATAGAACAGTTCCAAATTCAAAATTTCCGGGAAATATGGAAACGACAGAACTTAAAAGGCATGCCTCGTATCACTTGTCAGTCCTTCGCTTCCCGTCAAAAAACCGCCAACGAAAGGAGCGCCGTACAGTGATAGTGTGGGAAGGGAAGTAAAGCGTAAGTGGCGCGTTCATACGACTTACCTTCCCTCACTTTACGTGGAAGTGGGCTGTAAACCGGAGCGACTGGCAGTGATAATGAGAGATATGAATGACAGCGCAATTGGCGTCTTCATGACTGAACCGCCCTCGCATCCCGCACGAGTCGGCAACATATTGTTACGACCCGGACATACCCCGATATCTCGAAAACCCTTTATCCCCCCGATATCGTGTCCGATGTCGATTCTTAAACGCATTACTCACCCTTAGGTGAGATATAATATATCGATCCGTCAAGAAAGATCTAAAATCCGCGTTTAAGTGCTAAAACATTCCTCCCCTTTTATTATCGCCGGCGCACGTACTTTTTTGAGTACAGATAGGTATTTAAAAATAATACCGCTTTGAGAAACGCGCCAGCTATTGTTCGATGTACCAGGACTTTTCTATCGATGTAATTGGAGGGTGTAATGTACGTTCTAAAACTTATATGAGTATAAAGGAACACTGACAGCGCCACACAGTCTCTCTTCGGAAGCGACAGCAATATCGAATCGGGAACAAGCGATCTAAGTGGAATACTCCTGCGACCTTAGCAAAGTTTTACGGATACCAAGAGTGACTCAGCGACTTGTGTGGTTTTAGTGCTTGTGTGTACTAGTGTTTGGCGTACTGTTCTGTGGGTACAGTGCCTAAGTACTTCGCACGTTATTCGGCATTTATTTACCCCGCAAACGTAACAATATAGATCGGGTATTAGGTACCTGACAGTGTTGGCGAGGGTGCCGTTGGTGACGGCCTCGAGCTCGGAGGGCACCGCCAGCCGCTCAGGCACGGTGCCGCGCGACACGTGCACCGGCTCCACGCAGCGCTTCGGCAGCGGCATGGCTGCGCGCACCGCACACGCGCTACCTTGCGAACATCACTGCAACAACAACGATACTACTTTAGAACCATGAATGATGAGTTATATCTATACCGTTCTGAAGGTGCAACATGCTGCTGAAAGAATGTCAGAAGAAAGTATAGTAAAACAGAGCCCCTTGCTCATACAAGTTCTCTCGATCAGCTGATCAATTCGTATTGAAAGGATGGATGTGGTCTTATTTCGAATTAGTTCGATCCGACGTTCTCTCGATCAGCTGATCAATTCGTATTGAAAGGATGGATGTGGTCTTATTTCGAATTAGACATTAGACAACCCGATATTTCGCGAACGCCTCCAATCATAGAAATCCGTTAATCGTAGCCGCCGCCGACTACGAACTTAATTGCCCTCCTATCAGCCGCTACCGCCGTCCGCGGCATGTTCTCACCGACCCTCCCGATGCCCTTACATCCCTTCTTTCGGATACAGATACCGCACACAGGATCAGACACCGACCTCGCCGGCGAGGTCAAAGAATCCCTTGCCCGCCGGCCGGTGCAGAGCACCACGGCGAGACACCTAGTATACGCCCTCCCCCATAGCGACTGCCCAAGCCGAGGCCGTTTCTCCTTGAGGCGCCCTTGAGCTAGTTGCCCCCTTGCTCTTCTGGCTCGAGCGTAGTGGTTGCACGCTCGCCCTCTTGTCCGGTGGAGCTGTAAAGGCCCCGCGGCCAACAGCGTAGATCACACACACACACACACACAAAATTTCGAATTAATTCGATCCGACCATAGCCAATGCGAGGACGCGTTAAAATGCTAAAGTTTGCTAGAAAAACTCTGAAGTCAAACGTATTGTTAGAGTTACTAGGTACGAGTAAGTTAAAGATTCGGAAGTATATCCAAAGGCGACCATATTTTGGCTGTAATTTTGTTAGTTATCTATGCTAATAATATAAAGAGGAAAGATTTGTATTTTTGTATGCTTGTAACGAATAAACTCAAAAACTACTGGACCGATTTGAAAAATTCTTTCACCATTAGAAAACTACCTTATCCAGAAGTATCATAGGCTTTATAACATAGACCCGGTAGGTGGCGCTGTTGTCGACCGGGTACCAAGTCGCGGGAAACTGCTATAGATAGCATATACCATGAATAAGATACCGATGTTTACAACGATGAAGTATGAGAAAGGATAAACACTTTAAAGAATGCCGGAAGAAATTATGACAAATTCGAGCCCTTGCCCATACAAGGTCACTCGATCAATTTGTACTGAAAACGAAAACAAACAATTCGCTAAAAATAAAAGTTCTACAACTAAAGTTGTTTGGATTGACGAATAAATGCTACAGCTTTGGGTATGATACCTTAATTTCCGATTCGGCTAATTGATGTCTTGTAATATTCATAGCAGTGACAGCCTAGTGGTTAGACCGTTGGACTGCAAAGTCAAAGGTCTCGGGTTCAAACCCAGGCACGCACCTCTGTCTTTTCGAAAGCATGTGCGTATTAAAATAAAATTAATTATCACTTGCTTTAACGGTGAAGGAAAACATCGTGAGGAAACCTGCATGCCTAAGAGTTTCTCGAAGGTGTGTGAAGTTCGCCAACCCGCACTGGGCCAGCGTGGTGGACTATGGCCTAAACCCTCTTAGTTTGAGAGGAGGCCCGTGCCCAACAGTGGGACAGTTTCTTAACAGGGCTTATATTATTAATATTCGTTGAAGTCCGAGGAAGGTTTTTATGAGAAGAAAAAATGGAATAATTGCACGGAAAAACGTAAAAACCCCTTTTTTACCATTCAAACGCGTGCGCAGCCGCGGATAACAGCTAGTACATAATATAAGGATTTCCTGAGCAAAATTTTAAGCTTGTTCTTCACTAGTTTAAGCTGTGCTTTGTCTGAAAGTCAGTGTGAGATTTTTATCTATATGACCACGCCAGATCCCTTGCGAGGTAAGTAGAGAGTACATAGTTTTTAGTGTGTGTGTATGATCTACGCTGTTGCCCGCGGGGCCTTTAGAGCTTGCAACCACTACGCTTGAGCCAGAAGGGCAAGGGGGCAACAAGCTCAAGGGCGCCTCACGTAGGAACGGCCTCGGCTTGGGCAGTCGCTATGGTGGAGGACATATACTCGCCGTGGTGCTCTGCACTGGCCGGCGGGCAAGGGTTTCTTCGATCTCACCGGTGAGGTCGGTGTCTGATCCTGTGTGCGGTATCTGTATCCGAAAGAAGGGATGTAAGGGCATGGGGAGGGTCGGTGAGAACATGCCGCGGACAGCGGTAGCGGTTGATAGGAGGGGAGTTGGGTTCGTAGTCGGCGGCGGCTACGATTAGCGGATTACTATGATTGGACGCCTTCGCAAAATATCGGGTTGTCACCTTTTTAATAAAGGCGCGAATAGGTTCGAGAACGAGCTCGGAATGGAGTGGATGATAGCGCTTGGTAGCTTTAAATACGTGTAGGCCGTAGGTACCTATCGACAACGTATGTTTGCCTAATAACAGTGGCAAGTTAAGGTGGCATCCATTAATTACGCGAATTCAAAAAGGGGGGGAAGGGTCCAGTAAAATCTCATCCAATCTCGTAATTGAAAATCTAACGTCAACTTTTCAAAACAAGTATCCCATTTTGTACGCTAATAATCTCATGGCTATTAAAAACATTTGCTTCGAGAATTTAGTCTTTTAACAACTAGACCGTAAATCTGACGTAAGGGGGACGGGGGGGTCCCACCAAATCTCACCAAGGGGAAGGGGTCCAAATTAAAAGAAAAACAGCTCACGTAATTCATGGATGCCCCCTTATAGGTTGCCTTATAGGTATTTACTAGCGACCCGGTCCGGCTTCGTACGGGTGAATTACACACATAAACCTTCTTCTTGAATTACTCCGTCCATTATTGAAAACCGTATGAAAATCCGTTCGGTAGTTATTGAGATTATCGCGTTCAGACAGACAGACGCGGCGGGGAGACTTTGTTTTACAATATGTAGTGATTACAACAGACTTCATTAGCATAATGAAATTTAAAACAAACAGCTTACACATTATGTTCTTATAGAAATTTGATTAATGAATGAATGGACATAAAACAAATTAATTACTTCACTCCATAATAATACGAGAACCATAAGTAATTTGAGTAATAACAGGAGACTAGATAGCAGTGATAGCCTAGTGGTTAGACCGTTGGACTGCAAAGGTCAGGTCACAGGTCTCGGGTTCAAACCCAGGCACGCACCTCTGTCTTTTCGAAAGCATGTGCGTATTAAGTATTAAAAAAAAACCTAATTATCACTCGCTTTAACGGTAAAGGAAAACATCGTGAGGAAACCTGCGTGGCTAAGAGTTTCTCGAAGGTGTTTGATGTTCGCCAACCCTCTCAGTTTTTGAGAGGAGGTCCGTGCCAAACGGTGGGACAGTTTCTTAACAGGGCTAATATTACAGATTGCTAAAATCATCAGGGCGATATGACCGATCCCGTCATCAGGTCTGCCACAATGAACCAAATTAATCAAAGCAGTCACCGTTTCTACTTTTGCTGTGTGTCGCCCGCCTATGATTTATCGTCAAACAAACATGTTCTTCAAACATTTACAGCTTAATGGCCTGCATTTCGTCGCAAAAACTGTGGTCAACGTTGTCGGACGCCACACGCCATGCCTCGGTACGGTACAGTTGGAAGTAATATTCTGGGTTTTCGCCACTTTCCGCAGTCTGTTCCTAGTAATTACGTGTTATTAAGTTATCCGCCGGCTTATAAGGCGTGACGGCCATGCGTGCCGCGGATGTGGCCATCGTGGAAGTGGGAATTAGATTCAAGTTCCGTTATTAAAGGTTTCACTAGGTAATACGTTCGGTGGCTAGACTATTTGTTTATATGGGGATGTTATTAAATGAGTCATAGTTATTTACTAAAGTAATCTATGTACAGATCGTGGTAAGCTGGTCAACTAGATTGTAAACTGAAGGATAATATTCGAACGCATTAGAAATGTTTTTTTTTTCATAGAAATTTATTAAGAATGTTTACTAATTTATTAACTTCACATTTACTAATTTATTAATGCAATTAACAAATTAGTTAACATGATTTTTTTTACTATGTACAGATGTAGATTATAGCTATATTTTATTTATTTCTTTTGTTATGTAACTAGCTTTTAAATTGTAAATAAAATCGTTCTTTTTGTACATAGCGTATGAAAGTGCCATATCATGAATATTTACTTCGAAGTATTTACAATAAGTGCATTTGGGGTGCATGAGAAGAGCTCCCCGAGTGGTGTTCCATAATCGCTTTGCGAAAACGCCCGTCGCACCCTGGCACTCGGTAACGCAGAGTCCAACAAGCCAATCTTCTCATGACAACGGTTCCTAATAGTCCCCAGGATCATCTTACAAGGACGGCGCGATTGTGCTAGCCACTGGCCACTGGACAGATATGAACCATTGACACGAAATTTTTGAGGACAACAGCATTCTACGAATACACTTACTTGTATTCTGTAATAAGAAATCGAGACTAGTAGCTATAAAAAGATACCTATAAACCCTAATTGCCGTACTAACTGAGAATAGTGTAGGCAAAGTCAACAACCTAAAAATACTTTCGTTTGTGGCGGCAACGATCGAGTATAATATCAGCCCATACTGCCCACTGCTGGACAAAGGCCTTCTCTCACTAATCGAGGTGAGAGAGATTAGGTCATACTCCACCACGCGGACCCAGTGCGGATTGGTGGAGGCAGGCCACCTGCTGCTGGAACTTATCAAGCCGCCTTTTAGGCTTCCAACTCGGCTTAACGACTACCACATTAAGTGGTAGCCGGGACCAACGGCTTAACGTGCCTTCCGAAGCACGGAGACGCTCGAATATGAAAATGCCACAAACGGTCACCCATCTCGAGCCAACCGAGTCGAACGCTGCTTAACCTTGGTAATCGGTAAGAACACCGCGGTCGCACAGCGCTACGAGCGCCTCTAAATACAATAAAAATATACGATAGGTTATATTCCAGTTTATCAGTAATACAGTTTGAAACATTGAGTTTTCGAGAATAAACATAGCATGTGGGGTAAACATGTAGAGCGTATACCCATTTATGTTTAGGTCTTCAGACAATTTTAATGTCGATACATATCAATTCATTAACTGGTACAGACTTATGAGAAAACTTGGGATATTTTTAAGACTTCGCGAGCGATATTTAAATGTATTTTACGGTTTATTTTTACGAACGTCGAGAAACAAAAAAAGAAGACCACTAATCTCATTTTTAAGTAACATACTAGGGGAATTGTCATGCCTAACTCATTTTCCTATTCTTAATGTGAGCTATCAACCAATAATTCCAAACAAACTTTAACTTAATTAAGCAGTTTTAAAGTCGCACATCGGGCTATGGAGTGAGCTATGCTCGGCGTCTCTTTGAAGGATAAAATTCGTAACGAGGTAATCCGACAAAGAACCAAAGTTACCGACATAGCTCGCAAACTCAGTAAGCTAAAGTGGCAATGGGCTGGTCACATCTGCAGAAGGACCGACGACCGATGGAGCAAACGTGTCCTAGAGTGGAGACCGCGACTTGGTAAGCGGAAGGTAGGACGGCCCCCAGCTAGATGGACCGACGACCTCAAAAAGGTCGCTGGGACAGACTGGATGCGGAAGGCGGAGGACCGTGTGCAATGGCGCGTGTTAGGAGAGGCCTATGTCCAGCAGTGGACTGCGATAGGCTGATTGATTGATTGATTGAAGCAGTTTTAACCTAAAGAATCACCAAGAATCTTGTTCGGAAATTATATAGTATCAAGATTATTAAATCGACGTTGCAAAATGACGTATAGCGAATACTGGCAATTGGCATTAAACGAATGGCACCGCTTACGAAATGTCAGTGCCGTTCTACTGACTTTGTGTGCTGAATGAAACAATATCGAGCTGTGGCAATAGCCATGTAGATTTTAATCATAAAACAGTCGGGTGCATTAACTGGACATACTATGGACTATGAATGGAGTAGGCAGGCCCCCCACAAGATGGAACGATGACCTGGTGAAGGCCGCGGGTAAAAATCGGAATGCGTATCTAACAAACCCTATTGTTGTGAAGGTCTTTTGAGAATCTTTGGGGGTTGTCCTGTCTATCTCCTGCAGTGAAGGTCTTAGGGCTGATGAATGTGGACGTTCGATTTTTCAGTAAAAGAACCATTGTTTGATAGAAATATATAATGCCAAAGTAATATGAGGTTATTATAATACTGCTACGCATTTTGCAACATCGATTAAAGAAGCAAAATCTACTTGAACTTAGGCTGCTTACAAACTAAGAATTACTAAGAACTATAATCGTTAGACGAGGGAGTAAAGGGGATGTTAACCCGTATATGGTCTTTACAGCATCACTGACCAAAAGGAATGTGAAGAAAGGATACACTTACTAAACTGAATATTTACATAAATACTCATATTGTAGAACATTCTTTTTTGACCAATTTTTCTGAGGCTGGTACTCAACGTCTAAGGTCCTCGGAAAATCTAATTCTAAAGATGCCCTTGCATAGTAGCAGTTTCTATGATAGGTCTTTTGCTGTCCAGGCAGTGAGACTCTGGAATGCTTTGCCTGTCATTATACGGCGCGCGACGACTTTAGAACGATTTAAAGAACAAGTTAAGGAATTTTACTTTTCAGACCGTTTACCAGATCCGGTATTAACACCTTCATTATAATTACGCGTCACTTTTCAAATATGTTTTTGCTTATCCTACTATTATTAGTATTTTGATTAAGATTTTATTTTACTTATCACGCATCTTTTTGTTCTTATAGTATTTAAGTAATGTTAATATTCTCGTTTCTATCATTTTAATTTAGTGCACCCCCGTACATTCCTATCACTTGAAAATTCTCCATCCTAAGGTTGCCTGGAAGAGACCGCTCATTAGCGATAAGGCCGCCCTTTGTGTTACTTGTAATGTTGTTTATGTCCAATCACTATTTGTTACATTATTGGTGCACAATAAAGAATTTATCTATCTATCTTTCATCCGTGTCTAATAATCATGTACTCATGATTATTATTACAATTCCAGTTTATAACGGTTTAAACAATCAACACAACGTCAAAACATTAGAAATGTAATAACACGCATCAACACGTGCGAACGTAACGTTATTATTAGTGGTGGAGATCCAAGATACATAGTACAGTTCCCATGTTTACAGCAACACAATAGTAGTAATTAGCGCGTAAATTAGTTCATTAGAACGCAATACACGGAAGTTCAATGTATACAAGGTGTAACTGAAATGGGTGACCACAATTTAGGGGGTTTAAGTACTAAATATGACCAACATTTCGCAAAAATGATACAACAAATGCTCGACAAATGTCTAGAACGTTCCTTTAAAATGGGGTTAATAAGCACTGAAGTATACGAATCCGCGGTTTTCTGTCTTTTAACGCCGCGTGGTTCCCGGCTTAGAATAGGACCAACCCATCTCATCCCATCGGGTGTCGTACAAGGCGACTAAGGGAAAACTAGGGAATGGGCAGCAGCGTTCTCTTAACACTTCTGCGATCAAAAACTGCGCTCGCCAACCCGCCTGCCAAGCGTGGCGAGTATGGCAAATCCCCCCTTTGGGGAGGCCTATGTTCAACAGTGGACAAGTATGGGCTGAGATGATGATGATGATGAATGACATTTTTAGGATATTATATTTTCTTTATGGTATATTAATCAATGTTAACCACACATACATTCATATTGACTTGTACCATTCTCTTAAATCGTTATAATATCAGCCTATACTGCCCACTGCTGGGCAAAGGCCTTCTTTCACAAATCTATGTGAGAGAGATTAGGTCATACTCCACCACGCGGACCCAGTGCGGATTGATGGAGGCAGGTTTGTGGCCACCTGCTGTTGGAACTTATCAAGCCGCCCTTTAAGGCTTACAACTCGGCTTAACGACTACCACATTAAGTGGTAACCGGGACCAACGGCTTAACCTTCCGAAGCACGGAGACGCTCGAATATGCCACAAACGGTCACCCATCTCAGGCCGACCGAGTCGAACACTGCTTAACCTTGGTGATCGTTAAGAACACGGCGGTCGCACAGCGCTACAAGCGCCTACCTTAAATCGTTAGAATAGTTTAAATGAAAACAAAAACAGTTAAATTTATCAATAAAAGAGTTATTTAATTATTTTTTTTCTCTCTATTGTGGAAGCGCAAATGTATCATTAGTTATAGTCTACAAAACGGAAATCGATTAGACTGGTAAAAATCGGATGATTAAATTCGATTTGAGCGATTCTATTGACGCAATCGGTACAGATAAATTATGCAAGATCAATGAAGTGGATTCCGTGGGAGTAACTGAATATGAATGGATGCATAAATAAGAAAGTAACTTCAGACTAAACTAAAACTATCACTGTGACTCATTCTGTCATTAAGGAGACGGTTTATTGTATTTTATTCTATAAACACGTGCTCCTTTTGCCGACCGAAGTAAGAATCGGTATGAAGTATTTAAATACACGAATACACAGCTACCACATATTATAGGAGTAACGCTATACAGCCAGCTAGTAATTGCAGTACGTGAAAGAAAGTATATTTATTAGTACCGCTAACAGTTAAGTACACTACAAATTAAAAGTGAAAACGATAACACAAAAATTACATGTAGGAACATACATACTACGTAGCCGCACTAATGGGGTAACACTTAGCGTAAAACTGTGTTACTATGAACCACAACACAGCACTGATACGAGGCATGCCTTTTAAGTTCTGTCGTTTCCATATTTCCCGGCCATTTTGAATTTGGAACTGTTCTATATTCTAATGTGTTTAAATTTTGAATCTCAAAACAGTTGAAAGTATGAGGATTAATGCTATTGTTTAGTCACAGCGTCGATTGGAATCTGTCAGGTTACGCACTAAAATGAATCTTTCTAAGGAAAATGTTCCTGCAATAATTTTCTACAACTTTAGAAGGCCTGACACAACTTCAGTGAGAAGAGTTGAAGAGCTAACATCTGTGTTCAGTGATGAAGCCCCATGTCTGCGGACTGTCGAACGCTGGTATTTAGAATTCCAGCGTGGACATACTAGTGTTAGTGACAAATCTCGCGAAGGACGCCCAAAATCCGCCTTCACTGAAGATAACACATTGCTGTGAGACAACTAATTCTCGAAGATCGTCATGTGACGTATCGAGAGATAGAGGCTCTATTAGGCACCTCAGGGACAACCATTCAGAAGATCTTGCGTGAAGCGCTTGGTGTGAGAAAGCTAGTTTGCCGTTGGATACCGCATCTGCTTTCCGACGATCACAAGGCGGCCCACGTCAGATGGTGTAAGAAAACTCTGCAAAGGTTCAACCGAGGAGAGTCAAATCACGTCTATGAAATCATCAGTGGTGACGAATCTTGGATCTATGCCTACGATCCTGATTCCAAACAACAATCTACAATCTGGGTCTTTCAAGACGAGTCAAAGCCGACTAAAGTTGTTCGTTCTCGAAGCACTTCAAAGAAGATGGTGGCCACGTTCGTTGGAAAAACCGGCCATGTTGCGACTATTGCACTTGAAGATCGTAGAACGGTTAACGCAGAGTGGTATACCACAGTTTGTTTACCACAAGTCATCGCCGAACTTCGAAAATCTAACTTAAAGCGACGCATCATCCTGCACCACGACAACGCAAGCTCACACAGCGCTCGTCAAACGATTGAGTATTTGAAGCAGGAAAAAGTAGAATTTCTTGACCATCCTCCATATAGTCCTGACCTAAGCCCTAACGATTTCTTTACATTTCCTAAAATTAAGAAAAGTCTTCGTGGTCAAAGGTTCCAGTCCGGTGAAGAAGCAGTCGACGCTTTCAAGTCAGCCATTTTGAACATCCCCACTTTAGAGTGGAATAAATGTTATAATAACTGGTTTGAGCGAATGGAAAAGTGTATTAAGCTACGTGGTGAATACTTTGAGAAACAATAAAAAGTACTATAAGGTTCTAGTTGTGTTTTTTTCTTCAAACGACAAAACTTAAAAGGCATGCCTCGTAACTGGTGCGTTGATGTGGTTGATGCTTCTAGACCTCTTTTTTTATATGAATTCTTTTAGTTAGTTTACAAATTAGTGTTTACAGTAGAACTAAGAAAGAAAGAAGAAAGGAAAAGTTTACCGCAACAGTCTGTAGCCTTAATATTTTCTTTCTATATATTCCCATTGCATCGTTAGATAATATGGTGCTATATAATCGAATTACGCAGTTATAAACGTTTTATCTTTATTAGCAAGTTGATAACCCTACACTTACTAAAAAAAAATCAGATTGTCAACATTATGTGCAAGTTTTTTGATCAAACTTACAAGCTTTTAAACGCATATCGTAAAACAAAATTCCAAGTAGTTCGCTAGGGATTCTCATCGTGATAAAAAACATATTGAACGGCACGTTTTACGACATAAGCTAATACTATGTACACACCATATCGTGTAGATATCTAGGTATCTGCATCAGAATGCAGGAGTTGCAAGCGCGGCTTGTCTAGGACTTACGGACCCGATCTGACATCATCGCTATGCATAGTTCTTACATCATAACGTGACACGCGATAATAAACCTTAAGATCAAGGTAAATGACTACAGAATTTGTACGTTGTTGGTCCGATAAAGAAGCATTACATTGGCTGGTTATTTGATATTCTTATCAAAGTGGCAATTAGTTGGATACGACACCAAAAATGTAGTGTCAATGAACTTAAATTTTGCAACGTTGACGAGTGGCATCTTAATTTGGTATTTCAAACTAGATTAAAAGCGTCAGTTGATGAACTATGAGAGTAGAGGATAGACAGAGTGTTGTTAATATGGTACTTATGAAAACTTCTGTAACCGGTGAAGCAGTAGTAACTTTGCGCAAATTTAATTTACTTACACAGGCTTTATAGACCCCTAGGGGGATTCCCTATAAAAGATTGGTGCCCTGAACATAATTCATTAAGTTCTTAAGATCATTTTAATGGCATATGAAAATGCGGTGGGTTCTTAATCGTTCGGGATGTCGTCATAACAATGTCTAAGAATCTACGATAATAATTTAAAATAGATAAATTAATTATTCCTTGTACACCTAGCTACACCTGGCTATTACACCTGTAATAGCCTAAAGCCAGAAGTTTTATATAAGTATGTATTATCGTAGGAGGTAATCTATGACACTACTGACCCGCTTCTAAATATTCTATCACAGACATGATGACACAACATCATTTCTAAGAGCTCTAGGCTATTTTATTGTGATAAAAAAGCCAAATTACAAAATACCCACGTGCGAAGCCGCGAGCGGGTAGTTATAAATAACCACAATACAGGTGTATTTTAATCAAAATGTTATCAACGATTAAAAATATTAGGTACACGATAATAATAATCAGCGCAAAAATACTAGCAGTGTGTTGACTAACAACGAATTAGTTCATTTGCACTGCCCTCGATAAGATTATCCCGACACTAAATTTCATTTTTAAACAAAGCTAATAAACACAATAGTAAACATATAGGAAATATCTACCTATCTATATAATTATGCCAGACCCTTGCGGGGTAGGCAGAGGGTACAGAATTCCAACCGGTTTTTTCCTAGAACCTTGAGAACTCTTAGTGTCCTAGTTAGTCCTTTTCAAGTTTTTTAAAAAATATTCTCTAAAATATAGTTACACATTTAATAATATTCGACTTTCAGAATGGACCACGCCATCTTAGTCCACCCTTATGCCAAACCACAGACATCTACGTCCCGTTTCGAATAAAAATTATTTTATTGATATCAAACTATATTATTTTTCACATAAGATGGGTAGTGACAGTTCTAAGTGCCAAACGAAAATAATATTTAATTCAATGGTATTAAGGCATAACACCATAAGTATAGAAACAGGTCATGCCTCTTATTGCCATTGAATAAAGTATAATTTTCTTTGACACTTACAACTGTGTGTGTGTGTGTGTGTGTGTGTGAATGATGTACGCTGTTGGCCGCGAGGCCTTTACAGCTTCACCGGACTAGTACCCTCCTTTAAAGAAAAATAGTTTCATTTGCTTACTAAAGACAACAAACTAAACTCAATTTGCAAACAGTTTATACGAGTCATTAGATCATGGAACAGACACTATTTGGCTAATTGTGAACAATTGTCTTTATAGAACAAGAGGTCTACGTACTAAAATAAAATCAACGAATAGATATTACAAATGCGTCATCAAGAGAACGAGTGTGGCATGCGACACAGCGAACAGGAGTACATGAAACAGGTTTTTGTGCAATGCACAGAAGAAGTACCTTAGAAACTGTGATAGAAGGTACTAGATTCTGCAAGAAGTCCTTGCCATAGTCATATAGAGCCTACCTATATTATTACCGACGGCCGATGGAGCAAGCGTGTCCTAGAGTGGAGACAGCGACTTGGTAAGCGTAAGGTAGGACAGCCCTCAGCTAGATGGACCGACGAGCTCAAAAAGGTCGCTGGGACAGACTGGATGCGGAAGGCGGAGGACCGTGTGCAATGGCGCGTGTTAGGAGAGGCCTATGTCAGCAGTGGACTACGATAGGCTGATTGATTGATTGATTGATATTATTAAAACAACATCTTCCCATATCGTATGTGGAATCAGTCAAAATACTGTACGAACTTACTTTTATTACGATGAATGCATCCATGGGCACGTGAAGTGAAGAACTGTCTATAGTATATTCCAATCAAGCTTTAAAAATCTTTTTTCACTCTACATGAAAACGTCGAATTCTTGCTAACAGTATTTTCATTTACATGTCTTCGGAAACACTGTCGCCTTCATATTACACTTGTAGATTGCAATCACAACTAAAACATCCAAAATAGTGATGGTTTGTTCACAAAGTTTTAAAATTTAATACATACATACATTAAAATTTAATATATACTCACGCTTTCATCCCACAGGGGTAGGCAGAGACCACAGTTTGCCACATACTACGTTTCTGACACACCACTTTCGCTTCATCTACGTTCATACATCTCCCCTTCATACATTTCCGTCAATTTAGTGCTACGCATTCGACCCTTTTTAAAGTTTAATTGGAATAGAATATAGGTTGCGTTAGGGGAATAATTATGTCGACTGATGACCTGGTGAAGGTCGCGGGTGAAAGCTAGATGCATAAATCACAAAACTGTTCGTCGCTCGTGGCGATCTTTGAGGATGCAGTGGACTTCTTTCGGCTTCGATGATGATCAATAATTATGTAGTTCGTAGAAATGGCTATGTCTTAGAATATAAAAAATCCAATATTGAGTTCTTAGATTTACGCAAATATTACACATGAAATAAAACTATTTTACGACTTTTGGACGTCTAACACCTCAGTCCCTCCCGTGACCATGGGTGCTGCAAAGCACTCAAAACGTCGGGAACTAAAAATCAAAAATAAACCGCGATAAAATCCGTAAAATAGTTTTATTTTATGTATAACAAATCCAAGTTAAAGGAAAAGGTTTAATTATTGTTTAAGACTTGGTCAGGAATCTTGGTTCTGTAAGTGAAGGAACCTGTTGGAACCTTGTACTCTTTGCCTACTCGCAAGGAATCTATAGTAACGATAAAATATAAATCTTTCGAACATGATATGAGCAGTCCTGTGATAAATAAAACCGAAGTGTTCTGCTCATAACTGCAGTTTTACTAGCTCACCAAACGATTGGAAAACAATAGCAACGAAGAATAATCTCTCACGACTCCATGTGTTATTATGTAAATAGACTTGGTAGCGATAATTAAGCTTTTACACTTTGGGTACAGTTATAGCTACATTTGACTCGTGCTTTGATCATGAATGCTTTACTAAGGCGGATATGTCAATTTAAGCCCACACTTGTGCGCAGTTCGCTGACGCCATGCTGTCTGTACTGGAGTTATAGTCATTAGATTCGGACCTATCGGGGTTGGTTGCCCATACCCGTGTTATTAGTTTCCGAAGTAGCAGAATAACGCCACTTCTTTCTATGTAAATATAGATGAGTTAAAGCAGTAAAAATATTTTTAATCCATGCAATAGTTGTGACTGTTAAGGAATCTGGATCAAAGGTGCAGTTTTGTCTAAGCATTCATTTAATGACTGTACTGTCAGAGTGTAGTAGGATACAGCGTTATGTACTTGACTTAATATTTTCTCATATAAATTGCGGTACTTCTAAAAAGAATTGTTTCTTAGCATCTCTCCCGCTGTTTTTAATTTTGACTTGGTATCATTAATCGTGTTCTAGATACATACTTAGCTTAGGATCTGGGGCTTACCATAACATTATAATACGCAGTAATATAGTAATCTTACTTTGCTGTGAGAACGAGACATGGATATGTGACAGTTCTTAGCTCCGTTCTGTTTCCCACGAGTAAGATTACAATATTACTACTAAAGATTTTATAGTAATCCCTAAACCTGCTGGCTTGGTGATATGTTCTATTGGAATGTAAATTAGGTATAGAAGTTGTGTTTGGTATTAGTATTGAACAGGACGATTAGTACGTCGTGCGTCCTGTTGCTGCTGTGGCTGGTATGCGTCGTGAAGGAGAATTCAATGAAAGCCGAAATGTCTTGAAACAGTGCTCCACCCACCAGTTGTGACCCTCTTCGCGCAGAGTTTCTTCCTATTATCTTCTAATGTCCAGTCGCTCGAACGTGCCTGGCGCGATTTTTCGCGCTCTTATATACTATTTGGTGTGTCACAACTAGTGGGCTTTGTACCGAGTTTATTAATCCAATAAACCAATCATAATAAATTATTCCTGTCCCTTTCCGGGGTTACACTCTTCTTACTATTCCTATCCCTTTCAGGGTTACACTCTTCTATTATTCCTATCCCTTTCAGGGTTACACTCTTCTATCTTTATACTAATGCTTATGCGCTAGGATTCTATGACATTATCTTTCTAACTTAAATTACTACTACAGTAACTTAATCTATTATATACAAATTATACAGACGTCGTCCTGTACATTTCTCCCGCCGTGAACTGTCGGCTTCACTGACGGTTCATAAGTCTTCGTGGAGGGACGACGTCGGCAACACTATCAATTTCTTCGCTGGCCTCCGAAGAACTCCTCCCTTGGTGCGGACGTCCACCGCACGCACAATTCCATCTTCTCCAGGGAAGGTCCTTATTATCCTCCCAAGAGGCCACATGTTCCTGGGGAGTACGTTGTCAACAATGAGGACGATGTCCTCCTCCTTCAGGGCGGCGCCGCGTCCATGGGGCTCCCGCCGGTACTGAAGTCCAGGTAAGTACTCCCTTATCCATCGTTCCCAGAACATGTCCGCGAGTCTCTGTGCCGCTCTCCAATGGGTGCGGCCGATGAGGTCAGTGTCAGTGAAGGTCCCCGGTGTCGGGTTGCGCGCTGGGCCGTAGAGCAGAAAGTGGTTCGGTGTCAGCGCCTCTGGGTCCTCAGGGTCGACGGGTACATGAGTGAGCGGTCGGTTGTTTAGTGTAAACTCGACCTCCGCCAGCAGTGTGGTGAGAACCTCTTCTGTCGGGTGCCTCTCCGTCAGGATCGCGTATAGGGCCGTCTTCACACTGCGCACCAGTCTTTCCCATGCGCCACCCATGAACGGGGCGCCGGGGGGAATAAAGCGCCAGCTGATGGTTCTTCTCGTGGCCTCTTCTCGGGTGGCGTTGTCCAGCGCCTCCCGTAGCTCTCTGTCGGCGCCGCGGAGATTGGTCCCGTTGTCCGACCATATTTCAGTCGGGCAGCCGCGGCGGGCGATGAACCGTCGTAGGGCCATCACAGCTGACTCGGTGCTGAGTGATGCGGCGACTTCCAGGTGTACGGCGCGTGAAGTCAGGCAGGTGAAGAGGGCTACGTAGCGTTTCTGTGTGCCCCGACCCACTGTCACAGTCAGAGGTCCGAAATAGTCGATGCCGGTGTACGTGAAGGCCCTCTGATGGTGAGCCAGTCTGCAGGGCGGCAAGTTCCCGGTGCTCGGCTCTGGAGGCGCGTCTCTTCTTCGGCGACAGCTGTAGCACTTGTGTATGACCATCCGGGCTACTGTACGTAATCGAGTTATCCAGTACCTTGCTCGACACTCGTTGATGGTCGCCTCTACTCCGGCGTGGTGCAGCTGTCGGTGTACGTGCTCGATGTACAGGCGGGTGACGCGATGATCTCCGTCCAGCACTGCGGGGCACCGTAGCTCGTCGCTGATGTCCGGCGTCGCACTTATTCGCGACTTGATCCTTATCACTCCACTGATAATCTGCGCTGATAAGGGGCGGAGGCGACCCTTCGATAGCCTATCACTATTACTCAGTTCGCTATAATACGAGTCGTGTTGTACTACACGCACTAACAACGCCTCCGCTCTTATCAATAGTTCTGCACTGAGCGGTAAACACTTAACACTGTCCTTATCACTAAACTTAATTCTACACTTATCGCTACACTTATTCCTATTCTTAACACTATTCCACTGCGGGTCCTTTTCACGATTCCTAGCCTGTCTCTTATAGTTCACTGATTGTCTATTAACACTGCACAGGTCGATGAACTGCAGCACGCGCGCCGTCGCTCGTAGCAGGCGCTCCCACGTAGAGAAACGCGCTGGATCCGGAACAGCTGATCGCGGTGAGACGGGCCGTTGCTCGGTGATGTTGTGTGTCCGCTCCTCGCCCGTCGCTGCGTCGAGTGTTGGTCGCTCCGCCGGCCATGTTGATGGGTGCTCGCGCAGGAACTCGGGCCCAAGGAACCATCGGTGATGAGAGCCGATGTCCCTGGGTACTTCGCGCGTCGCGTCGTCGGCCACGTTTAGCTTCGTGGGCACCCACCTCCAATCATTTATGGCGCTGTTCTCTTCTATCGCGGCGATGCGATGTGCGACGAACGGGCGGTAGGATCGCGCGCCCGTCTTCAGCCACGTCATGACGGTACGGCTGTCCGTCCAGTAGGTCACTGCGCTTGGCTTCTTATCATGTTCGGCGATGATAGTCGCGCCCAGGCGACTACCCAGTACGGCGGCTTGCAGTTCGAGTCTCGGGATCGATGTGAGCTTGAGCGGTGCCACCTTCGCCTTCGCCGCCACGAGGGTTATATGTACCTCGCCATCGCTCGTGGTGGCTCTCCAGTACGCCGCTGTCGCGTAGGCTGACTCGCTCGCGTCCACGAACACGTGCAACTCGAGCGTCTCGGCGTGCGTGTACCCGTGGTAGCATCGTGGTATCTTCAGGTCCCGCAGACTCCGCAGGTGTTGGGTCCACTCGACCCACTGTTGTGCTAGGTCATCGTCGATGTTGTCGTCCCATCCTGTGCCGCGCCGCCATATCTCCTGCAGTATCTGCTTGGCCCGTATGGTGATGGGCGAAGCGATTCCGAGCGGGTCAAACAGAGACATCAGTATGCGGAGTGTCTCCCGCTTCGTCGGCGTCGGTTTGTCGAGTATGCCCGGGGGGAGGCGCGCCAGGTCAAGGTTGAACCCGATGTCGTCGGTGTCCGGCCTCCACTCTAACCCAAGCACTCGTTCTGTCTTCCTTTCTTCATTAATTCCGATCGCCCGCTGTGTCGCGCCCGGTTCGAGAGTCTGTAGTACCGCCGTGGAGTTGGACGACCACTGTCTCAGCTCATAGTGCGCCGCCCGATGTATCTCGTCGATCTGTTTTGAGATGTTGATGGCGCTGTCTTCATCGTCGAAGCTGTGTAACAAGTCGTCGACATAGTGATTGCGAACGATGGCGCGGCTCGCTTCTGGATGGGTGTCCTTATACTTCTCTGCGTTGTGATTCTTCACGTAGATTGCGATGGACGGTGAACATGTGGCCCCGAAGATGAGTGACGTCATCCTGTACTCTTCGGGCGGGTGTTCATCGCGCCGATCGCCGCGCCACAAGTACCGCAGCGCGTCTCTGTCTTCTGTCTTGATTTTTATCTGCATGAACATCTCCTTGATGTCGGCAGACACGGCTATTCTGTGCTGTCGGAACCTCATGAGGACGCCGGGGAGTGACTGCAGCAAGTCGGGACCCGTCAATAAATGGTCATTGAGTGACACTCCTTTCGTCTTAGCGGCGGCGTCGTGGACTATTCGCACTTTGTTCGGTTTCAATGCGTTCAGTACTGCAAAGTGCGGGAGGTACCACGTTCGATTCTCAGTTCTATTTTTCGGTGCGGGTTCGGCGTATCCCTTCTGGATAAGTGCGTCCATCTGTTCTGTGTACTTCGTTTTCAGAGTCGAATCGCGGTCAATCTTCTTTTCTATGTTGTGTAAACGCTTCAGTGTATTTTCATAATTCTCGGGCATCTTAATAGTGTCGGTTTTCCACAGTAGAGGGGCTTCATATCTCCCGTCGCTGTCGATACGGACTTCTTTGTCGAGCTTGTCAAGCGCGCGTTGATCTGGGCTGTTCTTCGGGTTTCTGGGCTCGACGAAGAGTGACTCGAGTGCGAAGTAGTGTCTCAGCTGATCGTCCATGTCTTCGCTTTCGCTCTTGTCCGCGATGAAGTTGACTTTGTGCGCATCTTGTACAGTGAGCCGTGAGCGCGCGCCGTGTAATACCCAGCCGAGAGGAGTCCGGGAGGCAACGGGTTGGTGTCGTTGTCCCCGGCGTACCTCCGACGTCACTAGCAGGTGCCAATTGTCTTGGCCGATGAGTATCTGGGGTTTCGCTCTTCTGTAGGTGATATCGGTTTCTATGTCCCGCAGATGCTTGCAATCGGCGATGTCTTGCACGGTGACGGCTTGTGGTGACAACTTCATATTTTCAATGGTGCGCGCTTGAATCCGATGTGCGCGCTGGGACGTACCTCTCAACGTCAGCTGGACCCGACGGGAGTTCGATGACCGGACGTTACAATCGCCGATCGCCTCGATGTGCAGTGACTCGCGGGGGCCGCGCGCGCCTGTCTGGTTGGCGAGCTCGGCGTCTATGAGCGTCACCGTTGACCCGTCGTCGAGGAGGGCGTAAGTGTCTACTCCTCCCGCCGGTCCGGAAATGTGTACCGGCACTATCTTGAGATACGATGCGAAGCCTCTTGTCCACGTTGACGCGACTGTCTGCTTCTCCGCGTTGTCGTCTTCGGCGACCCTTTCGCTTTTGACGTGGTGAAGCAGTCTGTGGTGCGAGTATTTGCACCCGTCGGTGTCGCAAGTGTGCTTCTTGCAGTGATGACTCTTGGTTCTGAAGCGTAGACACGCGAAGCATAGTCTTCGTGCCTTCGCGATGTCCCATCTGTCGTTGACCGTCGACTCAATGAATTTCTTGCACTTGGTTACCTCGTGCTCTGTGTCGTGACACGCCGCGCATTTTTCTTTCCTCGGGCTCGATACAGCGGTGCTATAAGTCTTGTTCGTCTGTCTTCTGGCTGTATGTTCCCGTTCGGGTGTCACGTGTTCGGGAGGTGCGTAGCGCCCGCACCTGTCGGCCTCCCTACTGAGGAAATCAGAGAGCCTCAGTAGGTCGGGTTCTTCTGTCTGTTCTTCCGCTGCGTAGTCGAACCATCTATACTTGAGCGCCGGTGTGAACTTTTCAATGGTCGTCTTGACAGCCTCCGGGTTGTGCAGGTACGCCACGCGGTTGAGTGCGCGTAGCGTCGCGACGATGTTCATCACCCGCGTGGCGAACACGCAGATGTCTCTCGGGTTGTCGCTGAGTCGGGGCAGCGCGCGCAGGCGTTCTAGTTCGCCCAGCGCGATGCAATCTGGTCGGCCGAAGCGTGCTTCGAGCGCCCGGAGTATGTCAGCTGTCTTGGCGTTGTATATGAGTAAGTTCTCGACGGCTTCTTTAGCTTTACCTTTTAGCGCTCTTCGTAGTCTCGCGACGTTCTCTGTGTCCGTGAAGCTCGGCGCAGATTCTTCATAAGCAGCTTTGAAGGTGAGCCACAGTGTTGGGCACTAATTGTTTAATTGTTCAATTGTAGGATCAAACAATTGAAATTTCAATCGCAAAAAACATCAATTGCAATTGACGATTGAAAAATTAATTGTTAATTGTAGGTTTTCACAATTAACAATTGATCAATGGTAATTGTAAAACGTTGCAATTACCATTGATCAATTGTTAATCGTTTTTTGCATGTTTACGATTAAACAATTAACAATTAAACACACGACAGAATATATTTTAAACACATCCAAGATGGCGGACGTGACTTTTGAAGTAAAATGGGTGTCACTTTTGGGGTTTCGGGAATAATGATTGCGAATATGGCGTGAATTTTTGAAATAGATGTCGCACGCGATTTTTGAAGTTAAATCAATATGGGTGTCACATTTGCGATATTAGGGCATGCTGATTACGAATATGACGTTAATTTCTGGATCTAAGATGGCGGACGTGACTTTTGTAACAAAATCAATATGCGAGTCACTTTTATGGTTTTGAGGGATGTTAATAGCGAAAATAATGTTAATTTTAAAATCCAAGATGGCGGCCGCGACTTTTTATGAAAATCAATATGGGTATGGACTTTGGGGTTTTAGGGGATGCTGATAACAAATGTAAAGTTAATTTTAAAATCCAAGATGGCGGACGCGACTTTTTATGTAAATCAATATGGGCATCGATTTCGGAGTTTTAGGGGATGCTGATTACGAATATGGCGTTAGTTTCTGGATCCAAGATGGCGGACGCGACTTTTTATGAAAATCTATATGGGTATCGATTTCAGGGTTTAGGTTATGCTGATAACAAATATACCGATAATTTTAAAATCCGAGATGGCGGACGCGACTTTTAATGAAAATCGATATGGATATCGATTTCGGGGTTTTAGGGGATGTTGATTAAGAATATGGCGTTAGTTTCTGGATTCAGGATAGCGGACGCGACTTTTGAAATAAAATCAATATGGGTGTCACTTTTAGGGTTTTAAGGGATGCTTAGTAGAAATATAACGTTATTTAAAAATTCAAGACGGCGGACGTGATTCTTGATGTAATATCAATATAGGTGTCACTTTTGGGGTTTTAGGGGATGCTGATAACGAATATGGCGTTAACATTTAAAACCGAGATGGCGGACGCGACTTTTGGAGTTAAATCGATATGGGTTTCATTTTTGGGGTTTATAGTTTATCATATTTTGTGCAAATTTTTCTAGTGTATGTCATCTTCAACTTTTCTTAAGCCCCTTGTCGGTAATTTTTTTTGGAATTTTTGCACTTTTTTATTATTTTTGTTTGTTTTTATGTATCTTTTATATTCATTTACACAATGTTATCCATGTTTCCGTTTGAGGTGACTCAGAAAATTGGACGTACAGTTGTCGAATCCTCTGATTTTAGTAGTGAAAGGCGAGCATTTAGTACACAGAACTGTGATTATATGTGCAAGTGCAAGACGCGGGTGTGAAGATATTGACGTGATTGAGCTCGACCCTGAAGACTGCCCATCTCGATCTAACTGTTAATTGATGTCCGTATCCGGCGTGTTATCTGATATATAACTATATTCCTTTTCATCCATAATGACTATAATATCCAAAAAGGGTGGAAATATTCGTTGAAATATGCGAATATACTTAATAGAAAATTCGTAAGTTTAAATATCTACTACTATAAGTACACACACAAAAGTACTCTGAAGTGAGATCGTGTTGAAATGTAGGCGATACTTTGCGCTCCGAAAAAAGTTATGACAATATGTAGGCGGGGTATGTGGTGTGCCCTACCACACTGTACTATAACACAGTAAAACATCTTAGTACTTACGGTCCGAATCAAACTCACGCACACAGACGCGCGCTCTACACGCCTTCTCGATAGTTTTCCGCATGTAATAAGCCGCGGTGGCATGCACGTCCGAGACGGACGCTTTTTTACAACTAACATTAGAACGTTCTGTGAAAAAATAACCTGTTCGAACTCTTTACTCTCTGCCTACCCCACAAGGGATCTGGCGTGACAATATAGATAGATAGAAAATTAATACAAATTTAAATATTTTGTCTTTTTGTGCTATTAGGCCTTAATATTTAGAATAAAATGACCACTTTAAACTTATTAGTTACTACATCGCTATTTGCTTATTGCTATCAAAATCGATACATGAGGGCTTGTATGGTTTCTCAATATGTTCTCTATTATTAGAATTAAAATAATGGCCACTCGAATCGCCAAATTGATATTTAGTAACTCATGTGGTTTTTAACATATATCATAATATATATTATAACATATATAAACTCTCAATAAGAATGAGATACGAGAATACTTATATATAATGAGAATACTTATTCGTAAAAGGAGAAAACGTGTTTCTAGAAACAATTTGCAATCAAGGTAAATAATATATTCTTGAGCATAAAAATTAAAATTATAATCGTTTTCATTATGCTGTTATTGCACAATGTCTATGTTAAATTGTATTACTCTGCACTCATATCGAAAAAATACAGGCTTATAACCACTGCAGTAGATTAGTTTTAATAAATGACAAAAAGTAAATCCAATAAAAGGTGCTAAAGTTAACAGCGTTCTGACGGGAGTGTAATTTTGCCACTAAAACGGCTTAGATGAGTTACTGGATAGATAGATACTGTGGCACTACCGACTGACTTTACCTACCTACGCACGTGCACTTTGTCGGCTCGTGTCGGTGCCGAAAGGCGACGAGTATCTAGGGTTGCCACCCATAGTTTATTCTAAAGTACGTATTGTACGTTATTTAGGGTAAGTATACTTCATACTTTATGAGAACTGTAAAGTACGCGAAAATTGATTATTTAAGATTCATTTTACATAAATCATTAAAAAGAAAATAATTGATCGCATTAAAAGCAAAGTGGATGACACTGAGTTCTTAGATTTACACGAATATTACACATGAAATAAAACTATTTTTTCTGATTCTATCGCGTTTTGTAACGGTTATTTAACGTCGGGAACTTAAAAATCAAAAATAAACCGTGATAAAATCCGATTTTTTTTTTTAAAGTGGATAATGTCTGGTTTTAGAATCCGAATATATGGTAAGCTAGATTTAAGAAAAAAACATTGTTACATGTACAACTTCGCTAACTTAAAGGAAATAGTAAATACTATAAGCACTTTTAAATTCTTTTTCCAATTTATTTAAATTATCATAGACTGTTAACATGCTGTGAAGGTGTTTAGCAATGATAATAGTGATTGAAAAGTTCTAAAAGTAATAAAACATGTTTTAAACAAAATAGTAAAGTGATATAAATAATATTTTATTTAGAGACAATGTAATTTTTTGCCTTCCTTTAAAAACCAATGTACTTTATTTGCTCAAATAATAGGTGGCAACCCTACTTGTCGGTTCGTGCCGCTGCCGAAAGGCGACGATTGCGCGCGCGTTTCTTTAAAGTTTAGGTACTTATTTATAAACAAATTTATTGATAGCACGGGGGGTTGGCAGAGGGGTGCAGTGTATTGAACGAATGTCGAATGCTTTTATATGGAACTGGAACTTGTAAAATATTCAATTCTTATATGGACAAAATAGAAATACTTAATTTTTTACAAACTTTTATTTAACTTTCACTGTTCGTATGTCTGTCTCTCTTTCCGGATCAACTCTTCTGATCCTTTTTTCAAGCACTTACGGTATCCGAATCAGCTGAAATTGGCATACGTATGTAAGTTCGGTAACAATACAATAATATGGTACCATGGGGTTGGTCTGATGATGAAGTTGGAAGGTGGCCATAGAAACATGTGAACTGGACAAAACCCCTCGTGTTTAGGCTGGTTAGATTGATACTGACAAGTACAAGTAAATTGATATTGGTGTTAAATTAATATGGATATCATTTTTGGGGTTTTGGGGGTGCTGATAACGAATATAATGTTCGTTCGTTCGTGTTTAGTTTGTTCGTAATCAACCCATATTTATAATCAGCATACTCTTTAACCCCAAAAACGATGCTCATATTGAATATTCATAAGAAGTCGCGACCGCCATCTTTGATCCAAAAATTAACGCCATTTTAGTTATCACCATCCCCTAAAATCTCATAGATGATTGTGTCTTGTTTTGTCTTGAGTCTTTTTAGAAGGCAAGCTTTCACTCAAGCATCGTACTCCCGATTCAAGCCTTACAACACCAGACAGAAGTGTACATTGTACAATCCCACATTGCGCCAACGTTAAGTGTGCTTTTAACACCTACATTGCGCCGACGGTTTTTTGATGATTAATTGTTAATTGTTTAATCGTAAATGTGCATAAAACGATTAACAATTGATCAATTGTAATTGCAATGTTTTGCAATTACAATTGATCAATTGTTAATTGCAAAACATTGCAATTACAATTGATCAATTGTTAATTGCAAAACATTGCAATTACAATTGATCAATTGTTAATTGCATAACACTGCAATTACAATTGATCAATTGTTAATTGTCAATTGTTTAATCAATTGATTTTTGCCCAACACTGGTGAGCCACTCTTGGTGTGACCCACTGAAGTACGGCAATTCAGTAGCGAAGCGGTGGTGCGGGGCGCTCCCGGACCGGGCGGCGAGGGTGATTGCGGACGCCAGCTCACGCAAGTCAATTTGCTGTGGCGGCGTCGCGACTGTCGTTTCTTCATTCTTCGACACGGCGATGGGTGGTGGCTGGATCGGTGCAGGGGGCAACAGCGTTGTCGCCCGCGGCGCTGCATCGATGGTGCGCCCCACGTCTATGTCGTGTGGCCTGTCGGCGATGGCCAGGACGTGAGGTCGCGAGTCGTTCAGCCAGCTCCCGACTCTTTTCTCTGTTTCTTGTTCGTCTGATATGCACGTGTCTGCGTCACTCTCGCTTTCTTCATCTTCGGCTTCGATTCGTGATATCTTCGCGGCTGCTAATTGGACTTGCAATTCTAGTAGCTCCTCCTTGGCGCGGGCGAGCTTCAATCTTCGCGTCTTCGTTGAGAGCGTCTTCTTTGTTCCAGTCCTCTTGGACACTGGCTTCTTTGTTTTCTCCGTCGCGGAAGTGTCTGCCGTGGCGGTTGTTTCCGTCATGACAGTAGATTCTGTCGTGGCGGTCGACTCTGACGTGGCGGTCGACTCTGTCGCTGTAGTCGACTCCGACGATTCGGCGACTGGGGCCGATGCTGCTGGTCTACTGGTGGTGGAGCGTGTGACTGGCATGTTTCTTTCTTCTATTTTCTTCCTTTTTCAGCTTGATTCTTCTATTTTCTCTTGCGTCTTCTATATTCTCTTGACGACGATAATCCGGCTTCCGAAGGACCAAATGAACAGGACGATTAGTACGTCGTGCGTCCTGTTGCTGCTGTGGCTGGTATGCGTCGTGAAGGAGAATTCAATGAAAGCCGAAATGTCTTGAAACAGTGCTCCACCCACCAGTTGTGACCCTCTTCGCGCAGAGTTTCTTCCTATTATCTTCTAATGTCCAGTCGCTCGAACGTGCCTGGCGCGATTTTTCGCGCTCTTATATACTATTTGGTGTGTCACAACTAGTGGGCTTTGTACCGAGTTTATTAATCCAATAAACCAATCATAATAAATTATTCCTGTCCCTTTCCGGGGTTACACTCTTCTTACTATTCCTATCCCTTTCAGGGTTACACTCTTCTATTATTCCTATCCCTTTCAGGGTTACACTCTTCTATTATTCCTATCCCTTTCAGGGTTACACTCTTCTATCTTTATACTAATGCTTATGCGCTAGGATTCTATGACATTATCTTTCTAACTTAAATTACTACTACAGTAACTTAATCTATTATATACAAATTATACAGACGTCGTCCTGTACAAGTATTCCGGAAAAACCATAAAAATATTATACATTACAGGCTGCTTCCAAAACCACACAGATCTTTCATATATTATATAGTAAACATTATAATATCCAATTATTATTTATACGATAATAACCAATAAGTTATTGTATACAATCAAAAATGTCGTAAGCACCTAGCAGACAACTAATATCCCGCAGACACGTTTTAAATTTACTTTATTGAAGCATTTGAGAGTTTTATCATGCGGAAATGATGATAAAACACTGAACAATGAAATAAGCATGTGTCATAGAGATTACGGGTATAACATTTGATTTTAAATTCGTATGACTATTACATAGCGCACACTTGAATGATCACGCATCAAAAGATGGCGCTGGTTTAGCGACAATATCTTCTTAGAACATTAGACGTCAAATATCCTCACAAGTCTAGAACGCGCAAGTAAAGTTTTCACTTAACACAAGTATATATTATATTCATGCTCACTATAATTTATTTGCTTGCGGTGGCTGTCAGGCGCGGGTCACCCCCTTCCTGTAGTCATACTCGTGAACGGGTGCTGCTTGTGGGGACTGGTCCTTTTAGAATCCTTTAGACACTCTTTATTAATAAAATCATTCGTCTCATATCTCGATCGTAAGGTATCACACTGGAGCTAGATCGTAAACTATTTAATTGTAACCTAAACATTATATCCACAAAATATGACTAAAAAAAAGAAAGGAAATAAGAGCAAGGAAATTAAATAAAACAGACAAGGCCGCTGTTTCTTCGCCGGATCTTCTCAGTGGAGGTGGCGTTCCGATCCAGTGGTTAGTAGTCCGAGATTAGTAGATAAATTGACTATTTGTACGCGCCCCCGCAGGGCTTATACAAAATAAATTGTTTGAGTTTGATTACTTGTCCTTCACAATACCTTGAAGGATGCTGGTTAACATTAATAAAGCAGGGTTTTAACTGAATTTAAGCAAACGCATTACCTCAGGTATTACCCAATTAGATAAGTTTGGCTTATAAAGATAAGTGGTCAGTGGTGTTAGATAAGAGAAAGCATTGCATAGATAAGTTAATTATTTCTGATTGCTTAACATTACCCAAGTTGTAAAAGTTGATACGCAATAAGTGAACTATACGGAAACGTCAGAAACATAATTGAAGTCGTAAAATAGATGAAAATTAACATGAGGGTATTAAATCAATCATGAGACGAACTATGAGAGTCGAGGAAGCCAGAGAGGTATGTAAGGAAAGAACCTGTTGGAACTCTGTACTCTCTGCCTACCCCGCAAGGGATCTGGCGTGAGGTTATAGATAGATAGATAGAAATCAATCATTTGTAACAAACTGCCATGTGGTCATGTTACGAAATCATTAAACCCTAATTGAGCACAATACAGCTTGTTCTTAGTCTAAATTATGGCTAGTTTCTGAATTAAGAACTATTTACTGAGTTCTTAGATTTACGCGAATATTACACATGAAATAAAACTATTTTTTTCGGATTTTATCGCGGTTTATTTTGATTTTTAAGTTCCCGACGTTTCGAGTGCTTTGCAGCACCCATGGTCACGGGAAGGACTGAGGTGTTAGACGTCCAAAAGGCATAGTTGTTCCGGGGTACCCTCAAACTTCTTAATTATTTTTGTTTTTGTTGGTCCGATCTACGCAGAATGAGCTCACGGTGCCTTGAGGTCTTGCAGTGTTATGCTTGGTTTTAGATTTGATTACATTATTTATTATTTATTTCATAAGAACTATTTATTGAATTACGAGCTTTTATTCAACTGGCAATGTTTATTGATTTAGGTCAAATGTTGCAAGCTGAATGAGAACCACTTCCACCTATCCTACGGAGTTGAAAGGACATTGTCGAAAATCGCCCCAGAACCAACAAACATTTGACCCATGCCATCATTATATTTCTATTTTTTTTAAAATAATGGCAAATATCCGTATCTAACGGACAATTTGCAATCTAAAACGAATATTTCAAAGTATTGTAAGTACTTATACCGAAGTCGTCGAGATCTTTAAAAATTCTAAATGTCAACACACAATATAACCTCATATGTATTAATGGCTACTGAATTATAACCTCAAAATCTAATACTTTTTGTGCAATATTGCGATTCTCCCGTTCCCGTTGCCCGTTCAATAATAAATGCCTTAAGAACATTTATGGGTGATTTAAAATCATTTTATTATTAAGTATTTTTTCATTGCTGTTGGTTCTGGGGCAAATCATGTATGGGCGCAGAACAATGTTCTTTGACATGTTAGTTCAGTTCCGATGACAATGCATATTTGTGGCAAGCATACTCTGGTTCTACACCTAGGGTTGGCTCCAGACGATGGAACTCCTCAACGGCCTTCAGCATAGACATGAAATTTGGTATACAAATTTAATTGTGATTGGCCGATAGTTATTTCTTTTCAATTAAACCACAATGTCAAAAGGGTATACTGAACGCTATAGATAGATTTAGATTAATTTAATCCCAAACTAAGATTTGGAATATAAAACGAAATGTTTCATTTCAATGATCTTACTACGAGAAATTGTAGCGTGAAATTATAATCTCTGAAAAGCTATTTATCAGAAACATAAAATTCGCAACACTGCACCGCATATCCATGACAAATGCATAACGAACTCCGAAATTGGCCTCAAAATTGCTGAAAGGCCGATTCCGTAATGCAACTGTATCAACCCAGATTCATATTCTAATTCGTATTATACATTCAGAAGAATATATAGTTACTTACTGAGATATTATGTACTTGTTGTTGCTATTCTAATTGCCGAATTATTGCAAATTTTCATTAAATAAATCAAAATAGATCAAAATATAAAAAATTATCACATTATTCGCAATTAGAGCAACAGTTTCAAATACCGGACAAGTTAAAAACAACAGTATAACCAAATCGAAAGTGTTTAGTGACTGCTATTGATTAGAAAATTAACAGCTTAACGAACTATCCAAGCACACGCAACGAGATAAGATGGCGTGTAAATCGACTGTTATTAATTAGAAATAACTGACACGTTTTTTACTGGTCGCTTTATATTGGAGCAGTAAAATAAACGGGACAAAAAATGTGAAAGTATAATCGAACTGCTGAAAAATCTTCTATAGTGTCGTGCGGGTTACATAAGATAGGCGCAGCCTGTCCAGGCCTACTTCCCAATAAGGGCATATAAGAATACGGGTTCACAAGTAATACCCCCGTATCATCTGGTACCGCTGTGTCCAGCAATACAGGGGACCTTCGAAATATGAGATGCCGAGAGAGAAGGAGTTGTGGTGTGACCTACACACCATTGTGACCACTATGTGGGAAAAAGTACAGTTCGACTCTCCGTTGAAGAAGGGCTCGTTGGAGCATGGCACAAATGGGGCGTGTGTCCCATTTGTGCGTTCTTCGCAATCTCGGGACCCCATCAGGTGTCAATGTCAGCCAACGTGGAGTTTTTACTCGGTAGGAGTCCGACACGCCTTACCAGCTTCTACCGAAGCTCACAAAAAGCACTATGCACGAATGTCCTCAATTTAAAAAGGACTTAGAGCCATTGATACATCCATAATTTTCCGGTTTTGGCCCAGTTTGCAATGCGTGTATGATTTTCTTCATCGTCCGGTTTTCGCAATATAATTCGCAAGCGAGCCATTCTACTCATACCATTCGCAAATTACCGCTACCTTTGCACGCATTTCCACATGCCTAATAAAATTTTATGAGAAACTTCCGTGTAACCTTTGTATCATTTACCTAAATATCTTACTCGTATGTATCTAAAGGAATTTTTTCAAGATATATTTGCAGGTATACGCAGGCGGTTTATTTTCGTCAAGCCAAAAATTCGAATACTACGAATATTTTTAAGGTACCCTAATTGGCCCTAGCAATGCGTAGCCATGGACTTTGACCAGGGAGCTCGTGTGGTATGATTCATAAAATTAAAGGATTCTTCACCAGCATGAATCACACAACATAAATTCTCTGCTCAGATGTTGTAAAATATTATGTAAACTTAATAGACTTGGGGTGTAAGCTAGTCTGACCCCTATTTCAAAACGACCCTCGTGTACTCTACTTACAAAACCACGCCAAAAATATAAAAATAAGTGATTTTTTTAATTCTACGTTTCATTACAATTTAGCTCTTATTCTACTTCTGTTCTGTTACATAAATTCAAAAAAAATAAACAAGTTACTTTATGTATCAATTTCCGAAACGTGAAAGCTTAAAAAAACTGCGCCCAGTAATTTCCTGAGATAGCACCACTAATTTCATAGATATAACGAGCTGATAATCGGTAGCTAGTGTGCAATAAGTACAATCACAATATTTTTATCGTCTTAAAAACATATTACAATGTTATTTTGTAAATTATACCACACCTGAATTTTAAAGCGTTGATTTATTTTTCAATACACAAAGCAGAGAGTCAGAGAGAGAAAATAGAGGTGTACACAGTACATTTGTACAACCCCTGTACTATGTAAGCAAGACAGTATTTATCATAATTTTTTCTAGTTTAAGTATCATCATAGTTTAAGTGTCGCCGCAAACAGGAAAATCGATCTAATGCAATAATCAACTCATTAAATAATCGTTTCATTATTACGTTAATTAATATTATTTAACTAAAACCTAGTTTAAAACGTCGTTTATTAGTAGTTGTAATCGCATTTTTATTATACGGAAGATATTAAATTAAATATTTTCATAATCAACAGGTTTCTGGAATACTTTAGATATTCTGTAAGTGCAATCTTAACAAATAAGGGGATAAATTCACTAACGATATTAATGGTATTTAATGTAGTAAAATCTCTAAAGGCTTCTTTTAGAAGGGCATGTGAATAGCTCTCTAGATGGACGAAAATGCACGAGGAAATATTTGAACTTAGATGAAGCGTAAGAAGTGACCGAATAGATGCACAGGATGCACTGTCTACTTCAGTCGGATATAGACGTGCATATGTAAGTTTAGTTAAATTAACATGCAGCTTTCTGTCTAACCAACTGTTATGCACAAAAATCAGACACCTTTTACTCTACAAACGGACAGAGCGAGACTCAAAATAATCTCATTAAGATTCAGGTCACTGATATCCATGCAGAACGAATGGACAATAGCCTAATTAGGTAATTGTTAGGTAGCGCAGTGCTCCAGTCCAAGCAATCTTTGGATATTAATCAAACGCAGTTCTAGTTTTTATCTGACTAGAGAGCGTCAGCATGATTTCAAAATGGAATATGGTAATTAGTAACCGGTCTAAATTAATGGCTGTCGGACATCGCACCATGCCCAGTTTGGATTGCGTAGCTTAGTCTAGAACGTTTGCAGTCATATTTGTGTTTAAACTACTCTAGGGATACTCACCTCCAGGTGTATTTAAACTGAATAGCATAAGACAGTACAATAGGCAACTGAGCCTATCGAAATGTTAAGAACCGTCTACAGAATACAGCCGCAAGGAATTACATCTAAAATTGAGATTGCCGAAAGTCTTAGCAGTTTGGTGGTTCTGTGCTGTTTCTTTTCTGTAATGAAAGAAATCCCACAGTTTTTCAGCAACAACTTTATAGTATAGTTGGCCTATTAGTTGGCTGGTGCAGTAAATTGCTCATAAGTCACTTAACTTGGGTGGTGGCTAAAAACGATCACAATCAATCAATCAGCCTATCGCAGTCCACTGCTGGACATAGGCCTCTCCTAACACGCGCCATTGCACACGGTCCTTTTCCTTTCGCATCCAGTCTGTCCCAGCGACCTTTTTGAGGTCGTCGGTCCATCTAGCTGGGGGCCGTTCTACCTTACGCTTACCAAGTCGATCGATCCAAACGATCACACATAAATGAAATTATTGTTGATCAATATTTAACGGCAGTTTTCGGTTTTTTCATTCAATCTTCATCTTCAAGACTACGCGTGTTAATTTCAGTCAGTCTTGCGGTAAGTTAGCCGTCGTACATCAATGCAATTTCATGCTACGATAGTCAATAATTTCAATAATAGTGATGGTTTTCATTGGTACTGTTAGTTAGCTGACTAGATTGTAAACGGCCACGCTATGCATTAAAACCGTAGCCTTCAAACAAAATTGGACTACAATACCCCGTAAACAAAATAAGAGGTATGAACAGACGTTTCTGCGAAAATCGATATATCATTGCGGTTGTAAGTTGCAGTATTGACAGTTCGAACTGTTGATGGACGACTAGCAATGTTTAATAATTGCTTTACTCGGCAAAATGATTGATAGTTGATTTTCTGGCCAGAAACAGTATCACGCACGGTAATGCTGACTTAACTTTAAAATTATGCTTTTTGAAATATACGTATTAGCAACTAACGCGGAATCAGTAAAATAAGCCTTTCACACAACAATTTCATCCAAACCATCCGATGTCTTTGCTGTTGTTTACGTATACGCGATATGTGAGCGAAGGTCCTAATTGTATTCGCTTGCTTTTGAATAGACTTTTATACTCTCATAATGTATTCGTTTAGTGTTGCAAAGCTTCCTGAAAACAAATAGCGTCCAATTTTGAACTTACTTTTCAATGTACATGAAACAATTGAACACTGACTTGTTATTTTACTATGTGGGCATCAACCTCCTTCCTCTTACGCCACATATATCCTGACCCCAATCTAGGGTAGGGATAACACACTATAAAAACACAAATACACAAAAAAAATCACTAACTCCCGCAACCGTTAGGGGTTCTCACATCTCACATTCATATTTTTGTTTTTTTTAAAACGTAGCCCTAGGATTTATTCCTGTGTCGTGGGTGCGTTTACAAACATGAAATTTCACATACATAAATACCCAGACCGAAACAAATAATTGTGGATCACATAGATTTGTCCCGTGCGGGAATCGAACCCGCGCCTATTAAGACACCGTGGGCGGAGCGTCTTAAGTTCTTAACCACTGCGCTAAATCGTCTGTCAAACGTATCTACAATCGTCCGTCAATCGTATCTGTATCTACAAAAGAGTTTGGCGCTATTTAAAGACACGGAAATAATTATTATAACAAGTTCCAGGGTAATCCCTAGAACTTGTTATAATGTCTTGTTAAAATAGATATCACACAACTATAAATGGTTAATTATCACAATCAAAAGCAGAATCGTATAGGACCTCTTTCACTAGGCATTATTAAATATCACCACTATTTCCTAGATCCTAATGACTATCTTGCCTATGATGCGTTCGCTGTGGAGCGCGCGCGCATCTCAGCCCGTCAATGCGCCGCTTCCGTCCGCTCGTCACGCGGGAGGATGTCGCGAGTCGAGACTCACGCGCATAATGAGTAGGTACTGTGCGCACACGCTATTGGCCGTACTTACCCGACATACCGAACCCTCATATTAATAAAATGGATGTAAAAATAGAAACATCATTTCCGCAATTTTTTATTATTATGATTTTACAATAATATTTTTTTAATTGCAGAAGGTGAATCTTAAAGATAACTTACCTAGTTAAAATTCTGTATCGAATAATATATATATATATATATATATCTGATTTTTTTATTGGGTAAGTATTTATTAGGTAAAGCATGTAATTTTATACATTTCATGGAATACCGGACTTTCTTTCAAAGTATACAATGTTTTACTGAGTTCTTAGCTTTACGCGAATATTACACATGAAATAAAACTATTTTTTCGGATTTTATCGCGGTTTATTTTGATTTTTAAGTTCCCGACGTTTTGAGTGCTTTGCACCATCCATCACAGTTAGCTACTGTGGGTAAATCTTTGTTTCAGAGAGCACAAGGGATCTGTGACAAGAAACATCTGGCTGCCGAGCTTCAACATGTCAAGCAAGTCCTGCACGACAATAAGCTTCGAGTCCCACGCCAACGTCACAGTGACCGAGTGAAACCAGCCACAGTCGAGCGTCTCCCTGCTGTACTACCTTACATAAGAGGAGTCACAGACAAGATTGGCTACATCTTGAAGCGTGCTTCAATTATAACATTTTATAAGCCGCCAAAGAAGATCAGTCAGTTTTTACCATCTGTCAAGTGTCACATCCCTCTTCAAGATGCAGGAGTATACAAGCTTGATTGTGAATGTGGTCTCTCTTACATAGGACAAACGAAAAGACCAGTAAAAACTCGAGTTAAAGAACACATAGCTGACCTAAAACACCGTCGCTCAAAGAAGTCTGCAGTCTGTGAACATGTCCTTGACCGCACCCGCCATAACATCAGATTTGATAGACCACAAATCCTCGTGAAAGAACACCGATTCCTACCAAGGATGGTTCGCGAGGCTATTGAAATAAAAAAACATCCTAATTTCAATAGAGAAGATGGCTGGGTGCTTCCATCCTCTTGGGATCCAGTAACTAATATAATCAAATCTAAAACCAAGCATAACACTGCAAGACCTCAAGACACCGTGAGCTCATTCTGCGTAGATCGGACCAACAAAAACAAAAATAATTAAAAAGTTTGAGGGTACCCCGGAACAACTATGCCTTTTGGACGTCTAACACCTCAGTCCTTCCCGTGACCATGGGTACTGCAAAGCACTCGAAACGTCGGAAACTTAAAAATCAAAATAAACCGCGATAAAATCCGAAAAAATAGTTTTATTTCATATACAATGTTTTATTTGAAAGAACCAACGACCTCGAGAAGAATAGAACTTTGAAGATAAAATGTGTAATGTATATTAATAAAACAATTATCCTTATTAGAGGCTTCCAAAGAAAAACAAGTGTGCATTAGTTTGTTTACAATAATACATGTCATACTAATGAAATATTTGTAAGTTGTGCGGCAAAGTCGATTTTATATCATTTTTTTAATATATAAGTGGTCTGAGCTGTTTTTACTGGAATAAATTTAACTTCTCACTTGTACTTGTTTCATATTTTCATATGTGACTAAACAATAATTTGACGGTCTGTCGGTCGGACACTGTGTCAAATAGTCGCGGGTTCGATTCCCACACAGAACAAACCTACAATTATTTGTTTCGGTCTGGGTATTTTGTGTATGTAAAGTTTCATGTTTGTAAACCCACCCACGACACAGGAATAAATCCAAGTGTGGGGCTACGAATTATTTAAAAAAAAAATAATAACAATAAGCTTGGAAAATAAATCCACCAATTACTTGAATTCTAGCTCACTATAAGCCTCAATTTTTGAGCTCAAGAAGTCTCTTTGCCATAATGTTTTAAAGAAGTTTTTTGCATCAAAAAACTGTAACAGAAAAAATGATGAAAGTCTCAGTATTGAAAAATGTAAGATAGGATAGATAGCCTACACCCAGGCAAAAGTCTCTCCACAACTAATATACAACAATAAATAATGTATGTTTATTTAATTTTGATGCATGCAAAATGCATGCAAAACCATGCACCTTTTGACACTAATAGCCCTAGTGCTAATATTAACTAAGAATTATTTTAGTTTTTTAAAAAAGATACTCTTGTGGGGACACTAGGAAATATTCCTGTATCATGGGTGCATTCACAAACATTTAAGTCACATACATAAACACCCAGACCGAAACATATATTCATGGCCAACACAAAGATTTCTCCCTTGTGGAAATCCAAGCGACGACTACTCAATCCAGTGTGTAGAGTGAATTAAGCTTTTAACCACTGGACCAAGTCATCCATCAAATTTATTGGGTAGTTTGTAAAAATATCTAAAATTGTCTTAAATTTTAATTATGAGGACTTGTAAGTATATGATTACGACTACTAGGGGCACTGTTTAATTTCTTATACAAAAGATAATAAGATGCGGTTTGTTATTCTTAAAACTCATACAGGTAGGCCATACAGTATGATGAGAGACAATTCAATTTAATTATCTCATAAACATACAGTAACTAAACAATAAACTTAAATTTAATAAATAAAATATATTTATACATAATCTTACACAATGTGTGCATAACTAATTAGAAATCAATAAGATATATTCAACTCTTATTTACACATAAATTGATAAACAATGTACATTTTTATTTGAACCAGTATGTATGTTTAACACACATAACATTCATCATAATTATTGTCTCCATATCATAACAAATCTAATATTTTCGTCAATAATTGTCTATGGAGTATTATGAGTAATTGTTGTCAATGGTTCTTTTACTATCATCATCAGGCTGAAGATATCCACTGCAAAATAAAGGGTTCCCCCAAAGATCCAATGTGTATTGAAATAATGCATGTGTATGACATTTTCATTATCAATCAAAGGCTTATGAAAAAAATGTTAATAAGAATACAAATGATGCTTGTAGTCCATTCAGACAAGTACCAATCCCAGCTGGATCTTTACAATTTATGAAGGTTGCATCTGTATTAGTGATGTGTACTGGAAAACCAGTCACCGGAGATTTTCAGAGAATTTACAACAATAACCAGAGAATCTTCAGAGTAAAACCGGTTGATAAAGATGTAATGAAAATAATAAACATACCAAATAATTCATAGGTAAATAGCAGTATGTATGTATACATACCTGATTACCTATCTTCACGACTTAAGTAAGTTCTGATTGGATTGAGTTTTCATTTATACATTCATGTGTACATTAACTACGAAATGAACAATACTTATTTAACTACGTGTTATGAATTTTGTAGTAGATAGTTTTATACTATCAAAACTATAGAATAAATTGGTACCTAATTACACATATCTGGGTTTGTTGGGAGTTACTATATGGACAAAATTATGGACTAAGGATGCATTCAAAAGACTCCAGTATTTTTAGTAATTACCAGTTCATGTGTTAACGAGTGAATCTGCGGTTTTAATGGAACAGGTTCACATCACTTATCTGAAGATTGATGGATTTTTCAAATATTACCAACAACATACATTCAATAGTATTTTCAAAGAGTAAACTAAACAAGATCATTGTACCTATGTTGCATTGCAACACAACTATTGATTAGATAGCATTTATGTATTACAAAAAAATTGTATGTTTATTATCAATTGAATAAACTTCTATGAAACAGCAAAAATAGTAATATAAAAGGCCATTTTATGTGCTCTACCACAATTACAAATTAGCCCCATTATAAAACATAGTACATTGTTAATAAAACGATGATAAAATTCAATAACATGATAAAAGAAGTTGTCTCTGACGAATCGTAAATAGTATAATTACAAGGTGCGGTGACGATACTACGATAAACCTTCACTCTTCATCACAACGCCCATTTTAGCGAACTAGTTGCGAATACGAGAAACTACCGATAAGAAACAGATAACTTAGCCATAGATGAAGTGCAGAGCCCAGTAACGTTGTGGAAGGAGTATCAGAACATAAGACAGGATTACCAAGCCGTAAACCCCGAAATATTGATAAAAAGTACATACCCTCTCCACCCAATGAAGTCAACACTTATCCGATGGTACGAACACTGTAATCGCCACTTGCTGGTGATGAACAAAAAAACAAACACACCGATATATTTTCAACACTTCGTAAATAAATAATATGCTGGTTATTTCGGTAAATTCACATTTAGACCGCCGCTATAACCGTGCCACAAAACGAAAATGGCAGCGTCGAATTGAAATGTGTAGATTAATCTGACATAATCAAAACGACGCTACCTCCACACCCTCACGGTTTATACTCCATCTACTGAGAAGTGTTTTGAGACTTGATTGCGATCATCTAGATTTTGTCGTATAATACTAGTTTCCAATTATACCGCTAGAGGTCCATCAGGTAAGTAACATCAATCAAGAAGGTAAATCTCCTAAGTAGGTACCTTCATCTTTCACGAATAATTACCAAATTTAAGTATTTCTACAAAATACATACAATGAAAATAACAACCTTTCTAACATAAAACAATAAAAAAACTAGACCTTTTTGTGGTCTAGTATGAAATAACAAAACGCAACGGAACAACCAATACGTGCGTTCAGAATTTAACATTCCCCGAATGAAGAATATCATTGAGGAGTTTTGGCGGGAAGAGAAAAGTGATGTTTTCAATTTGTTTTAATTTTTAAAACTTGTGTTATTTCGACTAATAATGTGTAATGTTGGTGTAATATTAACCATTATGTGTTTCTATATGTGCATGAGTGAAGGTTATTGTAACAAAGTGATAAAACGTGCCTTTTCGACTTCCCTCAAAACGGCCGTTGCAATTGGTATGTAAAGTATCCACCGCTTTACTATCCAGGGTGAGGTACTTCATTAATTTCATTATCACACAAACACGATTATATATCTCACTGGACACTGGCAAAATACACTTATAATAAGTGTGAAGCCATAACTTGAAGAAGAAGAATATCATTCTTCGTCTATGAGTACGTTCCACTTGGTAGAAACGTCAACATTTTCGCCATTTCGGGCGTTCCACTTGGCGCCCGCGATCGATGTGATCGCATCGATGACGTTATAGATGACGTCATGGATTTAGCTCACAAGACGCTCACGGTGACCCACCTCAAGAGGTGGGTCGCGGTGGGCGCTGTCAATGTGCTGTCAGTGTCAAAATAGGCGGTAAATATTAAACTTTGAAAATTGTTATAGAATTTTTATCTTAAGTTTAACAAGGCTATTTTTATAAATTATAGGTATCAAACATATAATATAACTTGAAAAACCGCGAAATGAGCTGTAAAAGGGTGAAACGACATGTATAGAAGAAACGCAATTGTGTAAAAATAATTCGACACGGGTAGATAATCATCGGAGGATAATCATACGAACTTTAGGGACACACGATGTTGCAGTAAGCAACAAGTAAATCGAGGTACCTAGGCTATTAAATAATATTACGTTAGCAGCAGTATTTAATATAGGTATTTGATACTACATTCCCAGTAGGGAATGTGTAGTAGTAACTACACCTTACGTTATTAAAATGAGCACAAATATTTAGTTGTATTATTTATAAATGTCTTGTACTCTCTGCCTATCTTGCAAGGGATCTGGCATGATGATATAGTAGATAGATTGTACTTAAAATATTTTTTTACACTTGTATTCTCAGATATATCAACATAGATAGAAACTATAAAATATCATGATATTAGTTAAATAAGTAAACCTTGTTTAATGTGATATTCAATGTAAATATATGCAATAACTTACAAGTGTTTGGCCTTAAAATGATAGTTTTTTGCCTATTTTGCCTTTACTTTTTGTTGTTTTCATGCTCAGTTTTCTTTGTATGTTTCTACCAATAAATGTGTGGTGTCTATCCATTCAGCAAACTAACTCATAATCCTGATATTGATTGGCATTCAATTAGTTATTTCAGCAAATACTTACAAACATGTGAAACATACTATCACAACTGTTACCCCAGAGGAGAGGGTCAGAGACCTAGAAAGATAGATGAGGAAATAGTATTTATTTAATAATTACTGAATTAATAAACAAACTTATTTTGATTTCAGAGTTTACCTATTATAACAACCGTTACTTACATCTATTTAAGAAAAAGATTGAATAAAAAGGGGGAGATGTATCTTAGAATAACAATAATAGATGTACAAAGTAAAAAGTCATGAATAGCCAATGTGAATTAAAAATCTGGAAGTATAAAGGTATCGAAGAAGCTATCAAATGAACATTATCTTTGTAATTTCACGATTGCTCATAGTAATTAAGTTTATAAGTAATAAATAAAAAAATAAACACCGTCACGCCTATATTCTCCAAGCGGGGGTGGCAGAGGTGTATTGTGTACACCTACTTATTGCCGACGATGTTAGATCCCATATAATAGGGGGCGAGCCTATTGCCATATACCAGGCACTATTCCAGACTCCGGACTCATACTGGGAAGTTTTTGTTAGAAAGACTACAATTGTCCGACCCAGGATTTGTACCCAGGACCTCGTTATCTCAAATCGATGTGCTTCGCCACTAGACCAACGAGGTAGTCAGTAAGTAATACTTTATTATTTTTATTATGTTAATAAAATTATCTATCTATCTATATCATCACGCCAGCTCCCTCGCGGGGTAGGCAGAGAGTACAGAGTTCCAACAGGTTCTTTCCTTACATACCTCTCTGGCTTCCTCCACTTTCATAGTTCGTCTCATACACACTCGCCGGTTACGGAGACTCTTGACTTGCCCTTCAGATAAGACACGGTCTATTTGGTCATGGTAAGATAGTCTAGGTCTTCCCCGGCACCTACATCCTTCGACTTTCGCATTGTATATCTGTTTTGTCATTCTTTTTTCTGGCATCCTTTCTATATGCCCGAACCAACGGAGCATACCCTTTCTCATCTTTACACCGATACTATCTTTCATACCTACTCGCTTTCTTACTACGCTGTTGCGAATACGGTCGGTCAGCGTGACTCCGCACATCTTCCGCAGAGATCGCATTTCGACCGCATTTATCCTGCTTTCGTTCTCCTTCTTACACACCCAACTCTCACTGCCATATAACAGCGTTGGGACAAGCACTCCGTTATGCATGGCCAGCTGCGCCTTTTGGCTTAAGTGCCGGCTCCCAAGTAGCCTTCCCATCGCACCATTCACTCTATTACCTGCATTCACTCTTCTCTCTATATCAGCGGTGTATTTCCCATCCTTACTGAAGGCGCATCCAAGATATACAAACTCATTCACTTGCTCCAGCACATCGTTACCAACCACAATCCTTGCATTCGTTCTGGTTTCTTCCCGTTCAAAAACCATAATTTTGGTTTTCTTCACATTTCTTAATAAAATTAGCTAATGCATAAATGACGATCGATCATTACACTGCAAGGGATCGTCAGAGATATTTAGAATGGAAATATTACTATTGTAAACATGCACTTTTCACCAATATAAACACGAACAACCCAAAAATGAAGTGGTGATTTTATTTCAAGCTATTTTCAACTGTTATACATTTGCGAGATATAGGAGTGGTCTGTTTTACTATCATGTGTCTGCAGTCCTGACTAGCACCACACAAGGTTTTATAGGGGCATTATATGTCCTATTTATTTACCTATATAGTCACATTTTAAAATTACTGTATATTATTATAATTACCTTCCATACATCTCAATATTTACCTATTTATATTCTATATAGTTTAAAGTTAAAACAATATTTTTTAAAATTTTCTTTATTGTAAACTTACAATCAATTGCATTTTTTTGTTATAATGTTATATAATTACATCATAGCATTGTGGTTTCTATAGTATTCCATAGTAAGATTTAATCTTTACAATTTGTACCAATTATAATAAGGATGGTAGGCACCTACTACACACATTCAGAGCATGATATTCATTGAGCCATTGTTTATAGCTGGAGGCTTGTCCTTCAATTTTGTAATTTAATAATACTTATCGAACTTCTTGATTTCGTAATAACAAATTCACAATTCATGATTCGAACTGGAGAAACAGGTTGCTAGAATGAATTATGATAATTACAATTGATTAAATGTTATGACTACTTCCTTTTTTTTTGCAATTTAGATACATGCATCATATATGAAATACCTTACAGGTCTTTTACAATAGACCGTTTTATGAATATATATGTTAATTTACTACTGTAACAAAAAAATATACTTAGAGGAACAATATTCTAAAATCCCGCCTTTTGTACTTGAAAAATCGATCACTATGGTCACGTGGTACGTTCCACTTGCGTGAACGATTGCGGCGCTGATAACCTTGTGGAACGGCAATTGTCACAAGTGGGACCGTGGTCGGCGTGGGCTACAAGTGGAACGCACCCTATGAAGAATATCTTCTTATCTCTTTTACTCATGAAGCGTACACCCAGTGTTAGAGGAAGAAACAATAAGTTAATTAATTCCTCGTTAATTATTCAACGTCATCTGCACTTATTGAATGTCAAACTGACAAAATCTCTGAAGATTTTTGTCGTCATTTTACAAATATACGCGGGAGGGAAAGTTATTTTGTGTTTCTTATATTTTAAATAAAAATGAGCAAAATAATTACTATTGTCGCTCCAGTGAATATAGCTATGATCAAGTACTGGGGTAAACGGGACGAGGAGTTAATATTACCGTTAAATGACTCTGTTAGTGCTACTTTGGACACCAGTGTTATGTGCGCCAAGACTTCGGTCTGCGCTAGACCTGAATTCACGGACGACGAAATATGGCTGAACGGGAAGAAAGAATCGTTCTCCAACCAGCGGCTTCAAAATTGTCTGAGGGAAATAAAATGCAGGGCTGCAAAAGAAAACAGTGTTGACGAGGATTTTCTCCAGTGGAAAGTTCACGTATGTTCTGAGAATAATTTTCCAACCGCGGCGGGACTGGCGTCTTCGGCTGCAGGGTACGCTTGCCTAGTGACGGCGTTGGCGAAACTATACAAGGTGCAGTCTGACGTTAGTTCAATAGCCCGATTGGGGTCTGGGAGTGCTTGTAGAAGCGTTTATGGGGGTTTTGTTAGGTGGCACATGGGCTCGAGTCCTGACGGCTCTGATTCTATCGCCAAGCAAATAGCAGAGCCGTCGCACTGGCCAGAAATGCGAGCTCTAGTCTTAGTTGTTGGTGATGCAAAAAAGAAAACTAGTTCCACCCGAGGCATGAATATAACAGCTCAAACTTCGGAATTGTTTAAACACAGGATACAGCACTGTGTACCACAGAGAACAGAGGAGATAATTAAAGCAATTAAAGAAAGGGATTTTCCTAAATTTGCTGAAATCACTATGAAAGACAGTAATCAGTTTCATGCCATATGCTTGGACTCATACCCACCATTTTCATACTTGACCGAAGTGTCCCATGCCATCATTGAATTAGTTCATAAATATAATGAAGTATCAAGGGAGGTAAAAATTGCCTACACTTTTGACGCAGGTCCAAATGCATGTTTCTATCTTCTAGAGAAAGAAGTTCCTAAAGTGGTTTCATTGATAAAATATGCTTTCCCTTCTTCAATTCCTGACAAATTTGTCACAGGCCTTCATATTGAAGAAGAGATTTTGACACCAGAGTTGTTAAATGGTTGTAAACCTCAAGAAAAGGATTTGATTAAATATTTGATTTACACTAGAATAGGAGATGGGCCTACTGAAGTGACAGATGGTTCTCATCTTTTGAATGAAGAGGGATTGCCTAGGACAGTATGAATTGAATTCCATTACTCCTGGCATATATTCAGCAGCAGCTACTTGTAAAGCACTGAGCAGTAAAATGGATATGAAATGAATATTATTCAAATGTCTAGGTCTTCCTCGGTACCTACATCCCTCCACTTTCACATTGTATATCTGTTTTTTTGGTATATTCTGTCTCAGTAACCGGAGAGCGTGTATGAGACGAACTATGAGAGTAGAGGAAGCCAGAGAGGTCTGTAAGGAAAGAACTTGTTGGCACTTTGTACTCTCTGCCTATCCTGCGAGGGAGCTGGTGTGTTGATATAGATAGCTAGATATATTATTCAAATGTTAACTGTGGCTTTGAGGAAAGAAGTGGACTCTATGTTTAGTTCCCTGTTGTGGAGTGAATGGGCCAGCAATATACAGCCAGGGAAAAGTTTTACTTAGGACCTTTATTTGCTACAACCAGTTAAACATGTAATAAGGCACATCTTGATAATTCCATCGAATAATTGTTTACTTATTTAAGTGGCAGTGGTTGGGTCATAGTGAATAGGTGCCCAGGAGTTTAAATTGTTTTGATAACCGTATTTCAAGTTCACTTCAGAGTAATCATAATGAGTATAGGCTAATAGATAATTGTATGTAATCTTAAAGATTCAGGGACAGGTGGACAAAATTTGTAATTGGTTTTATTAATTGTCTATAAAAATCAATGTTACTATGACACAAATTACCAGTAATCTGTAATACAAGATCTGGAGTTTCATACATTTTGGTGGCATACATCGACAATTTGTATGCAACTGTTTTGTTTATTACTGGGCAGTTTAGTCATAGTATTATTTGATTGTATTTATGAGTATTATTGTGTTAGTACCTATTTCTGCATTTGTGCTCCTAACCCATACATGCTAGTATACAGGGTGGATTTTGAGATGGTACAGTAAGGAAGCCAGAGGTCTGTAAGGAAAGAACCTGTTGGAACTCTGTACTCTCTGCCTACCCCGCAAGGGAGCTGAGGTGATGATATAGATAGATAGACAGTAAGGGCAGCTACCTCAACCATTGCAGCTACAGGAAAACCGTTTTAGTAGACTATACTTAATTGAAAGATAGTATCGGTGTAAAGATGAGAAAGGGCATGCTCCGTTGGTTCGGGCATATAGAAAGAATGCCAGAGGAAAGAATGACAAAACAGATATACAATGTGAAAGTGGAAGGATGCAGGTACCGGGGAAGACCTAGACTATCTTACCACGACCAAATAAACCGAGTCTTATCTGATGGAAAAGTCAAGAGTCTCCGTAACCGGCGAGCGTGTATGAGACGAACTATGAGAGTCGAGGAAGCCAGAGAGGTATGTAAGGAAAGAACCTGTTGGAACTCTGTACTCTCTGCCTACCCCGCAAGGGATCTGGCGTGAGGTTATAGATAGATATACTTAATTCATTGCGATATTTTGGACTGTATTTACAGATTTTGAAAATGTACAGTCAGCAAGAAAATGGGCAATTTACTCAAAAACTCTTTTTGATACCAATCAATCCTGTTTCTAATAACACATCACACACACATCCTCTTGATAACATAAAATTCACATACATTAACATCCAGACTGAAACAAATCTTCATGGGTCACACAAAGATTTCTCCCGTGCGGGGATCGAGCCCGCGACTGATCTATCCAGTGGGCGGAGCGGCTTAATTTAATTGTATTCACAGGTAATTTTTGCCCAACTCTTGACGAGTGTTAACTGGGCTATAGCACCTGCAGTAGTAGCGGCAAGCATAACTTGTAGTACCTAATATTTTAATAGTTAATTCCTGGCCAACATTCAGGAGACTTCCAGCCGCGAATAGAGGTGGACATAAATTTGACGCGAGTGTGCTTACATGTCCATGCTCTAGTTTCATATCCAATTTCTTGCTCATTGCTGCTGGAATAGACTTAATATAAGTAAGGGTAAGATAGTTTGCTACCACTATTAATGACTGCTTCTTCAAAGCCCGTTATAAATCTCGCAAGAACTGCAGCATATTTCAGATTGTATTATTGACTGATGTGTTTCTAGGCGATTTGATTTGTAAAGCAAATGTGTTTTTCTCTATGTAAGGTCGGTTTCATAGTTGCGTTAGCTAACACGCTGTCAGGTATGGACTTTGGGGGTCAGTGCAATGTAATCGCACTGATAATTACCTATTATCGCCTTTATCTATTTCAAGAGTTGTAGCTACATGTCCCTGTACACTGGAGCAAATATATTTTTATCGTGCTATTTACATCTCCGTTTGAATAATTTAGGATCAATATTAATTTTAGTATGAATGTGAAACTGCAGTGAAAACTATATGATGCTGATGCAATATAATATTTACTGTTTCGGAAAACAAAGTGTTTAGAAAAGCTTGTCGTGCAATGTGACAATGCAGAGAATATCTGCTAGCCCAATATGCGTTAGCTATGCGACGCGGGTCAACTGCGCAACTATGAAACCAGCTGTATCAGACTGATTTGCAATTATGATAGAGGTGTGGCCGCATTTTTATTAATAGTTCTTTATGTACGGTTGGGTAAGGTTAACTTGAATATTTTTATACTTTTGTTAGAAGGAACAAAGATGTATTTATAAGTCGACTTTTATTTACATAACAAATCATACAATACATGTATTTATATACAAATAACCTTACATCCTCTCAGACTTAAATATCTTAAAACTAATCTTACAAGGAGATCTTAATGAAAACACTAAATTATCCATTATACAATTCCATTTATTTTTATCCATACAGTCAGATGGGATACATGTTTAGTAGCACAAAAATAAATGAAACTATGTACCCTAAACATCTTATCGTGCAGAGACTGAAACCTGCCAGACTCTGATGATGTTGTCGGAGTAGCCAGCAAAGAGGGTCTGGCCATCTGTGGACCATGCCAGGGAAAGACATTGAGGTGGGTCCGACTTGGAGGACTGGTTCTGGTTGATGATTTCAGGTTTGAGTTCCTCAACCATCTCCTTGCTTTCCAGATCCTGTAGAGAAAAAAAGACAACATTAAATTTTGTACACAAGAATAATTAGGAAAAGAAGTAACTGTTGTTACTTCAACATTCCACAATATTTTGAGTCCTGCTCTCCTGCCACAACACACAATTTTAGTCCATTGCCCTAGGACTGCAACTTTATTCTATTTCTTACTAATAGTCAACACGAATGAAACCACAGTTGAATATCAAACTAAATGTCTTGTTCCATTTATGTATAAAAAATATTGCTGCTATGCCCTAGATGTCAGTTTAAGTGATAACAATCAACTAGTAAATAGTACAATTTCATTGTGGTTCCTGGGGGAGTTACATGGCTATTGATAGTATGAATACAAAATAGTATCTATATGCACCATCAATTATATAGTCTGCAATCTTTCATGGTTAACTATCAATACTTTTGCAACTAATTAATAATCTCAAGTCAAAAATAAACTATAACAGGAAGTAAAATCAGCTTACCCAAATCTTGATGGAAGGACCAAAAGCAGCACACAGCCAGTATCTGTTGGGTGAGAAGCACAGTGATGTGATGATGTCATTGTGGTCCAAGGTGTGGAGGTGCTTGCCGTCATTCAAGTCCCAGAGCATGGCCTTCATGTCCTTGCCTCCGGAAGCGCACAGGGAGCCATCAGGGGAGACGGTCACTGTGTTCAGGTAACCAGAGTGGCCAAGATGGTTGATCTTTAGCTTGCAGTTGGTCAGGTGCCAGACCTATAGATAATGATAATATTAACCATTTATTCTGGAATATCTACAACATAATAAAGTCGAAAAGATTTGTAAATGATATAAAAAGTTGTATTCTCATTTTAAATTGACGGACGATTTAGCGCAGTGGTTAAGAGCTTAAGCCGCTCTGCCCACTGCGTCTAATAGTCGCGGGTTCGAGTCCCGCACGGGACAAATCTTTGTGTGATCCACAATTATTTGTTCCGGTCTGGGTATTTGTGTATGTGAATTTTCATGTTTGTAAACGCACCCACGACACAGGAATAAATCCTACGTTTTTTTTAAAAAGAAAAAAAAAACAACTCCTATGGTTTCTTAATTGTTAGGGGCTTGAAGTTCTCAGATTCTTCTTAATGATATTTGCTTGCCTAATGACGAAAATATGGCGTAAGGCATAATTTTAACACGAACCCATTTTCCCAAATAAACTGATTTGATTTGAAAACATTGTAACAAATGTTTGTCCCTTGACCCTGCAGTTTGTTCAGCCATTATATCAATTTGAACACATTTATGTTTTTATTAGCATATATTGTTGGAATAAAATAGTTAAGTTTGATTAGAATCAGTTGAACATCTGACAGACAGTTTTGAAAGTGTCAGAATATAACTGCAGTTGAATAGACAAACCTTGACAGTGCGGTCCCAACCAGCAGATACAATGATTGGGTTAGCATGGTTTGGTGAGAATCTGACGCAGGACACCCAGTCACTGTGGCCGTCATCTTGGATGGTGTACTTGCACTCAGCGAGTGTGTTCCACAGTTTGATGGTCTTGTCACGGGAGCCAGAGACAATCTGACGGTTGTCAACTGAGAAGGCGACCGAAAGGACATCCTGTGTAATGTAAAACAGTATTAGAACATTTCAAAATAGCTTCTGAAGTGTTAGTATTAGACAAATTTAAGCTCAAAAATACTCTATGCACTAGATGAGTAGTGATGCAACTGATCAAACAAGAGTAAGGTAAATCAAGTCCTGTGGTTCTGAAATTACAGTGCAAACTCATCTAAAGTAAGAGTAAATAAACTTTGCCACTTTGAAGTTTGCTTCAGAGCTCCCCATCTGGGGGGCTGTGAAGAATTATGCACATCTGAAAAATTATGCCCAAGACTGCACAACCCCACTTGCGACAGACTAAGGAGAGGTAGTTTAATAACCATGTAAAAAAAATGTGAAATGTACCCTACATTCGCACGAGCGCTTGTTCAACGCGCGTTATTAAAGCACTTGAATGAAATAAATGGCTAACGGTACATTTTTTAAAAAGCGCAGCGTGTTATCGCCGTGCTTTGAAAAAGCATCCGTGTGAACAAGGGGCAATGCATCCGGCCAACAATACATAAAATGATGATTCAATCTTCATGATTGAACCTTACCTCACATTGCCAGTAGAAATGGTCCTAGCAGCAATGTCTTCTGCCTCGCATAGGCACAGATACACTTGTCTTCTGCCTCGCATAGGCGCTAAACACAACACATTACCCTATCAAGAGCAAAAAGTTCTATCACACCTTAGTATGGTCTTCAAAACGCCTGGTGGTTTTTCCGGCGGCAAGATCCCAAAGACGCAGGGTCTTGTCCCACGATCCAGAGAGCGCGTAGTTGCCGTCGCTGGAGAGAACGACGTCCGAGATGAAGTGAGAGTGGCCGTACAAACGCTTTTGTGGCACGCCGTAGTTAGTCTCGTCCCTTGTCAGCTTCCACACGATCAGGGTCTTGTCTGTAAGGCATTAGGAACGTTTTAAACACCTGAAGTAGCGCGGAAATTGCATAAAATGGAGGCTAAATCAATCAGCCCCATATCCGCTTGCCGCTCAGGAGTCGCGTGGCAAAAATGTTTGTTCATCATGTGTGAGAATAAAAATACAATTGACGCCAAAATCAATGGATAGATTACTACTAATAAAGGAAACTCATTGCGGGAACAATGGGAATTTGAAACAGATTGCGGTGGATTGCTTTATATGAAAAATATAACCTTACCTCGAGATGAAGACAAAATCATGTCCGGGTATTTCGGGTTGGTCGCAATTTGCGTAACCCAGCCATTGTGACCGCAGAGGGTTCCTCTAAGCTTCAGAGTTTCAGTCATTATTTTTATAATTGTGCAGCTAAGCACCAGCACTCCAGCTCCAAAGCTAAAATAGAAAGACCGGAATTTGTTACTTTTGACAGTAGTATAGGATAAGGATAGTACAAAATAGTGATGCTCGATATTCATCAATGTTCGGTAAATATCGATATTTAGTAAGAAAAATCACAAAAAAACATCGATGTTAAGGTTTCTAGGATACGTACAGCACAAAGCCAGTCGTTGTGGCGATCTTTGGGGGAGGGCTTTGTCCTGCAGTGGACGTCGTTCGGCTGATGATGATGATAAGGTCTCTAAAACATCGACAAATCGATGGTACGATTATAATATTGGAACATCTATATTTCCTTACTAAACTAGATCATTCAATATTATTGTGGTAATCTTTGGGATGCTATGCTACAAAATCTTTTATATACGAACTTAGTTTACTCATGGTTTACTCAGTTTAAACTAGATTTCGCGGACTAAATTTTGACATTAATCATTCACTCAATCTACAATAGATGTCGCTAATCAATGTAATCTGTGGAGATTTACACACGCACACACACAAATAACATCGATGTTTTCAGTTCGATATTTATAATGAATTGATATTTTGAATTGATGTCAACATCGATGTTTATCTAATATCGAGTATTACAAAATAGATAAAAAAATGAATCCTTTAGTTGTATATGAGGCTTTTTACACACAACCTTAGTCAAAAGTTGGACCAATTAAAGAATAGCATGGTTTAATTTAAACAAATCTCAAAACATGTGCTTCTTGGATATCCAATTTCAAGGAAACCTATTAAAAAGGAGAGAGTGGAATACCCATAAATATTTAATATCAATGGAAATACCAAATAATTCGACCTCGAAAATACTTTCAAACAAAGGACAGGTAAAAAGATGCGTGTGCGTTAATAAGCGTTTCTGTATTTAAAAATAGGAAGGATTAACGTTTAAATAACAAACAGAGTTGCATAAGGATAATTAAACTTTTGAGTTGCAGGTTAGGCACAGACTAAATGTATAAGATTATTTTGAAAAACGAAATAGCTGTCAATAAAATTCAAAAGAAAATTATGAAATTTGATTAGCAGGTTTGACATAAACTTAAAGTTGTCTTTAAATTTACATTTTTATTAGCTAGAAAATATATTTTTACATTTCCCAACTGTATATACATAATCCGATCTAAATGGACTTCATCGTTGAAGTACCATTAGCGATGGCAAAAGCAAAACTCGTATCATCTGGATCTATAAAAGTAAGTACTTATTCTCAATGAGGTTTATTTGCGATTGTAGAATTATGCCAGGATCTATATACCGGTAATAGAAAACATGTTGAATGACTAGTCCATCCAACATGTTTTCACTTTCTGCCAAAAGTAATACCCGGTTTAGACACTGCCACTACCGCGACTTCCCGCCAAAAGAATTGAGCAGTACCGCGGAGCGACAACTGTTACTGTTACTGACACGTACTCCCTTCGCAATTTAAACATCACCCTGTGTTTCTCTTATATTTGCAAAAACTCCGGACTTCAGATTTTCTTTTCTCCGAAATAATATTGTTTTCATTAAAAATATCCCCAAGCAAATTTTTATACTTTTTTTGTTTGTATTTTTTTGATGCACCACCCTCACATATTTTTTTTGTATTTTATATATTTCTTTAGTTTTTTAAGTTTTACCCAAAATTATTTTTTCCCTATCATTTCAAAAAGGTTTCTAAACCAGTCACAATGAGTGGGCGTGGTCTGTCAGTTTTTGACTCCTGCTCAGAGAACCACCAACGAAGGGAGCGCCCGGCAGTGATAGTGTGGGAAGGGAAGTAGAGCATAAGTGATGGGTTTATACAAATAACCTTTCTTCACTTCACGTGGAAGTGAGCAGTGTGTAAATTGGGTATTAGGACTATAAAAATAGTTTTTAACATTATCTTTTGGGGAATACTCAAGATCGTCGCATCTTCGTCGGTAGTAATTAATCATTATTTTTGAACGCATCCACAAGTGGCATCATCATTTTAGTTCCCCCAATGGCCGCTTGGAGGATTCCTTTTAAGAAAATTGACGTCACGCAAACGCCATTTTGTAAAGTGTCCGCCGTAGTCAGTTTTCTGAGCACAGTGTAAAATACGTAATTCGCATGGTTTTGTGTACATTTAAAACATAAAGACAATCAAATCCCAGTTAACGTCTCGTACGTTAATCTCACAGACACAAACTATGGAGGACAAGGCATCGTTAAAAGAACTGGATCAATGGATAGAGCAACTAAACGAATGCAAGCAATTGACAGAAAATCAAGTAAAAACGTTATGCGACAAGGTAATGTACCTTTGTATTCATTATTAGTATTAGTTTCAATAGATTACTGATCGATTGATTTAGTTTTGTGTGTATTCCAATCGGCTCGGTATCTATATGTATGATTCATATACCTACATAGCGAGTTACAAGAACGCGAGTCTACATTGCGTATAGATTGTGGTGGAGGCAGTCCGCCGTTGGTACCTAATTGTTACGGGATGTGAGGGTTGTAAAGAGATTTCTATGGTGAAGCGGGTCAGCGTCCCGCCTGGGTGTTTACCACACCCAACTATCAATGTTTCTAGCTTGATATAAGCCTAATTGGTTAGAAGATATTTTTAGCCGCGCCGCGGAAATTCTATTAATCGATTAACACTAGTTTTGTATCTGTAAATCACTAATTTGTTGGTTGTAACATGTTTATCAATGATGTTTTATTGATTTTTTCTTGTTTCCTGAGGTTGTCTATAGTGGATGTCTTTTGTTGATCATGTATTATGAAGTTATTGATAAATTAATAATTTATAATCAAGTTTTTAAATGAAAACTTATGTTCTCAAAAGGACATGAATAATGTTCCTCTATATTATGTAAGTTTATATACTTACAGATGATACAAAAGAATTTTAAATTCTGAATCCTCATGAACCTAGTCATGTTAGTATTAACAAACTAACATTCCAAGCAAAGCTAAGTTCTGTACTTTTATATTTCAAAATGTAAATCCCAAGTATCCTAGCAACAGTACGTAAACAAAATCATGGGAGTCATATTTTGGCCTTCAAACATCTAAGTGGAATGACACAGGATGTGTAAGATACACATCCTGTTGTTGTTGTTGTTTACACAAAACCTTCAATTTTTGTAGAGGTATAAAAAGACAGTTTTGTTTTTTTAAAACGTAGCCCCACACTAGGATTTATTCCTGTGTCGTGGGTGCGTTTACAAACATGAAAATTCACATTCACAAATACCCAGACCGGAACAAATAATTGTGGATTACACAAAGATTTGTCCCGTGCGGGAATCGAACCCGCGACTGTTAGACACAGTGGGCGGAGCGGCTTAAGCTCTTAACCACTGCGCTAAATCGTCCGTCAAACAGTATAAATGGTTAAAAAAAAATACCATTTGTTGTATGCTCCTTTTATTATATTACTAAAATCTATAGGTATTGTAAGCTGTTAATGTTACCGATATTGAATTTTCAACTTCCTAATTTCATATGCAATAAGGCAAGCCAAAGCCTATTTTCTACCTGTGATTTCTGAGTAAATATATCTGTTTGATCAATATAACTTATAGGTGATCATAAGGCACTTACATACATCATACATAAGTATGCTTTATGCCTAGATAACATTCAAGTGTTGTCACATAAAGAAAACATAGGTATGATTTATTCATATTCTCTATATCATCATGCCAGATCCCTTGCAGGGTAGGCAGAGGTACAGAGTTCCAAAATGTTCTTTCCTTACATACTTCTCTGGCTTCCTCCAATCTTATAGTTTGTCTATTACACACTCACCGGTTACAGAGACTCTTGACTTGTCCTTCAGATAAGACTCTGCCTATTTGGTCATGGTAAGATAGTCTAGATTAATATTTTTTGATAATTAAAAATATTTCCTTTTAATTTTTCTCATGCTTCAAAACTTTTATTGGTATGATTTAGCAACTGTAAGAGGAGAGTGGAAGAATGTGTAGAGGCATAGCATTGGAACAGTAATGTTTTTAATAATCTCCGCACACTGAATGTAAACCTTTACCAACCTCTCTTGCGGGAATATAGGAGTGACAACGTGTATTTAATTTCAACAACATTCTTTAAAATTGGCTCCACAACATGATTAGCTATGGGGGACGGCGTATACTAGGTGTCTCGCCGTAGTCCTCTGCACCGGCCGGCGGGCAAGGGATTCTTCGAACTCGCCGGCGAGGTCGGTGTCTGATCCTGTGTGCAGTATCTGTATCCGAAATAAGGGATGTAAGGGCATCGGTAGGGTCAGTGAGAACATGCCGCAGACGGTGGCTGTAAAATAGTTTGTTAACTCACGTAAATGTAATGGTGCATGACCATGACATGTAAGATTGGATTATTATGAATTGTCAATAATATTAACAATTCGACTGCCTCGTTGGTCTGGTGGCAAAGCGCATCGCTTTGTGATCATGAGGTCCTGGGTTCAAATCCTAGGTCGGACAAATGTAGTTTTTCTAACGAAAAATTCCCAGTATGAGTCCGGAGTCTGGAATTGTGCCCGATATGTGGCAATAGGCTCGCCCCCTATTACATGGGACCTAACATCGTCGGCGAAACGTGGGTGTACTCAGTACACCTCTGCCACCCCCTCTGGGGAATATAGGCGTGACGGTTTTTTTTTTTTTTATTAACAATTCATAATGTACCGGAAGATGTGGAAGTGGGCAGGCCCCCCACAAGGTAGACTGATGACCTAGTAAAGGTTGCATTGAAAAACCCCATCCGGTTTTCACCCTTTACAGCACGAAGCCAGTCGTTTGTCCTGCAGCGGACATCTTTTAGCTGGTGACAATGATCTCTATCTATCTATATTATCACACCAGATTCCTTGCGGGATAGGCAGACAGTATACAGTTCCAACAGGTTCTTTCCTTGCATACCTCTCTGGCTTCCTACACTCTCATAGTTTGTCTCATACATGCTCGCTGGTTACTGAGATTCTTGACTTTGACCTTCAGATAAGACTGTCTATTTGGTCATGGTAAGATAGTCTAAGATGATGATGATAATAATGCAATATAATTATATTAGTTCTATACAACATAGTAATGCCTACCTATAATCGTTTGTTTAGAGGTAACTGTAACATGTTGGAACTCTGTACTCTCTGTGAAGTGAAGATGTGTTGCTCTTGTTGTTTAGAGGTAAACTTTTTGTAAATATGTGTTTATCACAATATTGTTAGATAAAGAAGGAATGTTATTGCACTGGTGTGTTCATTGACCTGGTGAAGAACTTGCATAAACAAATTCCTATGTTAATGTCTACATCAGAATATGTTTAATTAATTAAGTTGCTAAATTAATCTGACCTTAATCAATTCAATATTGCCAAGGTCCCCCCCATAAAAAAGAAAAATGATTTGTGTTCTTTTTTTTTTAACGTACCACTGTTACATAACATACATACAAATAAATCATATGTTTTATGAATACATGTGCATATATGAAATCGAGTGAAATTTTCATAATATCGGTGTGCAAGATGTTATAGAAGGAAAGTGCAAGTGTGTTTTAATCATCGATGGTGTGCAAATATTAATAACAATAATAATATCAGCCTATACTGGCCACTGCTGGACAAAACCTTCTCTCACAAATCGGGGTGAGAGAGATTAGGTCATACTCCACCACGCCGACCCAGTGCGGATTGATGGAGGCAGGTTTGTGGCCACCTGCTGTTGGAACTTATCAAGCCGCCTTTAAGGCTTCCAACTCGGCTTAACGACTACCACATTAAGTGGGAGCCGGGGCCAACGGCTTAACGTGCCTTCCGAAGCACGGAGACGCTCGAATATAAAAATGCCATAAACGGTCACCCATCTCGGTCAGACCGAGTCAAACGCTACTTAACCTTAGTAATCGGTAATAACTTCGCGGTCGTACAGCGCTACGAGCGTCTCCGAATTATTAATAAAAACACAGTAAAACAATAATCATCCTTTATATCACCATTGAATTGACATACATAGTGGTCAATAAGACAAATCGAAAAAGAATACCACCAAATAATTACCAATGAAATATATTTAAAAACTAACAGCAAACGATACTCATCCTATGCAAATAAATAAATAATAGTGGTAGATTTGATGTGAGTAAAATAGACACTTAAAAAATTAATAGAAAAAGGATAGAGTAAAAGTGGAAGGATGCAGGTACCAGGGACCTAGACTATCATACCACGAACAAATAAACAGAGTCTTATCTGAAGGAAAAGTCAAGAGTCTCGGTAACCGGCGAGCGTGTATGAGACGAACTATGAGAGTGGAAGAAGCCAGAGAGGTATGTAAGGAAAGAACCTGTTGGAACTCTGTACTCTTTGCGTACCCCTCAAGGGATCTGGCGTGATAATATAGAGAGAGAGAGAGAGAGGATAGAGATAAAATGAATCTCAAGAAAATTATCTCTTATATTGTATTTATTTTTGTAAACATAGCCCCAGGCTCCGAAAAAAAAAATTTGGGTCACAAAGATTTGCCCGTGCGGGAATTGAACTTGCGACAACTCGATTCAGTGGGCTGAGCGGGTTAAGCTTAGTGTTGTAAAAACGCTGGAGCCGGCGCTTAAACGCTCGCATCTTCTGCGTGCTTCAATGCTCGTAAGCAGCGCTAAACTTTCGACTTCAGCGCTCATTTTCACAACACTATATAAGCTCCTTAACCACTCGACCAAGCCGTCCGCCATTTAAATTAAACCCAATGGACAAAATCACCTTTGGTAAATAATTAGCAGTTTCAATCTCATTAAACACTTTGTTCCAGTGATTGTAATGAGGATATACATTAACATGAGAATCCTGCATGATGTACCTATGTGGTGTTGTTACACTGCACTCATAATTATCTGAAAGGATGTTACCATGACAAATATGTTAATTAGTACAGAGCCCTTATTCGCTATAACCACGACACGAAACACGTTACGCGGCGCGTTATTATAACTTCGTGAAATTATCGTTTTATGGTATTGCAGTGGCAGACAGAATACTCTTTACATGATTGTTTTACCAAAACTATGAGAATGGGGGAAGCTAGAGAGTTTTATAAGGATTAAACTTGTTGGAACTTTGTACTCTGCTATTGTTGGGCATTTATCAATGGTAGGATCAATCAATTGAAAGGACATTGTTCTGCGCCCATACATGATTTTCCCCAGAACCAATAGCCATGATTTCAAATCGCCCATAAATTCACTTAAGGCATTTATTTTTAAACGGACAAGCGGGGGAATTCCAATATTACAGTTTGAGGTTATAATTCAGTAGCCATTAATACATATGAGGTTATATTGTGTGTTGACATTTAGTAAAAATGTCGGCGACTTCGATATAAGTACTTACAATACTTTGTAATATTCGTTTTCGATTGCAAATTGTCTGTTAGATACAGATACGGATATTTGCCATTATTTTAATAAAATAGATAATAAATGATGGCATGGGTCAAATGTTTGTTGGTTCTGGGGCAATTTTCGACCATGTCCTTTCATTTGCAATTAAATTAATCCCCCTGAGGTACTCTGGAATAACAATGATTTTTGGATGTCAAACGCCTCAGTCACTTTCCGATCATATGTGCTGTAGAGCACTCGAAACATTGGGTACTTTAAAACCATAAATAAGCCGCGACGAAATCTGAAATATAAGCAACTTAATTTTTCACAGTTAATATTTGCCCAACATTTATCTCTGCCAAACCCGTAAGAGATAGTCATTTTCTATCTATCTATATCATCACGCCAGATCCCTTGCGAGGTAGGCAGAGAGTACAGAGTTCCAACAGGTTCTTTCCTTACATACCTCTCTGGCTTCCTCCACTCTCATAGTTCGTCTCATACACGCTCGCCGGTTACGGTAGTCATTTTATGAAGTTATAATAACGGGCCCCGTTTGATCATAGCAAAAATGGGTCCAGATATGTATAACCTATTTTTAAAAAGAAAAAGAAAGAAAAATTTGGCTATACGCGCCAAATTAGGTTATAGGATTCCACACCAGTGATATTTTCTTATATTTATTGAACTGCGTGATGGTGTCACACTATTATGCCTGTATCAAGTGAGATTATTAAAATTTTATAAGTTATGCAAATAAAAACGTGTCTTGGCGACATTACGGCGGTTCCCAACCAGATATAATCTTTTTTTTTCTTTTTAACAATAAATGTTTCCACGCATTTGTCGTCCCTGTGACGTCGCGTCGTTGCGTATACAGTTTCAATTCCCAAACACCCATGCTGAAACTTATATCTGTAGGGTCACATAGAGATTAGTTCCGTGCTAAGATATAATCCGCGAGTGGACCGAGTAGACCACTAGGCCAAGCCGTCGTCATCTTCATACTTGAATTATGATGGAAACGTTATAGAGTGCAAGAAAATTAGCACTGCGGGTATGTGAACGGAACTCTAACTTCCGTCTTCCTAGCCTATTTCTAAATGAATATGCTGTTGTTACTGAGGTAGCGAGCCACATATTCGGCCCCATCGTGACTTTACATCATATTGACTAGGGATCAATCGTTGACCAGTCCTTAATAAAAAATAATGTAAACACCCTAAGCACTGCGTTACGTTATTTCGATCAAGTATCTTTCTGAACATGTCTAATCACTCAAACACTCTAATCGTGGCCGCTGCCGATTATGCACCTGAATCGCCTCCCATCAGCCGTTATCGCCGCCCGCGGCATATTATCACCTACCCTCCCAACGTTCTTACTTCCGTCCTTTCGGATACAGATAGTGCACTCAAAATCAGACATGGACCTCGCCGGGGAGGTCGAAGAATCCCTTGCCCGCCGGCCGATGCAGAGCACTACGGCGAGACACCTTGATTATGTCCTCCCTCATAGCATTGATCTAGCGGCTTTCATAGCCTTCTGGGGCGGTAGTTGTTGCACGCTCGCCCTCGTACCTGGTGAAGCTGTACAGGCTCCTCAGCTAAGAGCGTAGATAATTTACACACCAAGAAAACCATTCCTTGTTACTAGATTTTTAAGCGTGTTTATCTGTCGGTATTCAATCATGTAATTTCTCAATCATATGCCTGAGTTCGAACGGACGTTCATTAGGTAGTTTAGTCTTACATAACGTAGGTTGAAATAGTCTTAACAAGCGTCGTCAGTTTCATGTCACACAATATTTCTTATTTTACACGAATAATGATGACTATCTTTTAATGAGTTCTCACATAGGTTCCGAAGTTTCTGTGCATTTCTGAATGAACCGTAAGAAAGGACATAAGTTATCTAATACAGATTAGGTAACAGGGGCCCACGGAAGAGAAAGGCTAAAGTCGTTACTTTGCCAATAAATTCATAAAACGGCTTTGCGTATTTATGAATTAATTGTTCATGGTAACTAGGTTTTACCTAAACCAAAAGTTACCGTGTGTTCTTCCGATTTATAATGACAATAGGCGGCGCTAAGATTTATTTGATTCATAAATTTGACTTGTATAGCTAAAGCGAATCACGAGGCGGTCGTACCGCTGCGAGATAGAATGCTGTTCTTAGCAAGCACCACGGTTAAGCAGCGTTTGGCAAGGTCGGTCTGAGATGGGTGATCATTGTTAGCATATTGTCGAGTGTCGTCATGCTTCGGAAGGCACGGTTACCCGTTGGTCCCGATCATCACTTCATGCGGTAGTCGTTAAACCTAGTGGCGCTTATATGCGGCTAGAAAAGTTCCAAAAAAGGTAGCAACAAGCTGTTAGTAATTTCCAATCTAGAAATGTTGCGATATAACACACCGTCACACCTGTATAACCAAAGCGGAGGTGGCAGAGGTGTACCGAGTAAACCCATTTTTCGCCGACGATGTTAGTACCAGACGTCGCCAATGTAATAGGGGGCGAGCTTATTGCCATATACCGGGCACAATTCCAGACTCCGGACTTAATACTGGGAATTTTTCGTAAGAACTAAAAAACTACATTTGTCCGACCTAGGATTTGAACCTAGGACCTCGTGATCACAAAGTGATGCGTTTGCCATTAGACCAATGAGGCAGTCAAGTTACGACTTCTCTGATTATAGGGATATAATAATAAAACAATAGAAGTAAAACAGCGCACGATTTTCTTTAAAACCACTGTCGCCGCTTTTCCGTACATGCACAGTTTGAAAAAAAAAAAAAAACTAATAGGCACATAAATACTAATCATCATCATCATCTCAGCCTATACTTGTCCACTGCTGAACATAGGCCTCCCCAATCGCTTTCCAGCGTAACCGGTCCGACGCCACCTGCATCCAACGACTTCCTGCGATTTTCACAAGATCGTAGGTCCACCTGGCAGGTGGACGTCCTACGCTGCGCTTGCCAATACGTGGTCTCTAGAATCTTTCTGCCCCAACGCCCGTCCGATCTTCGCGTTATATGGCTTGCCCATTGCCACTTCGGCTTGCTAATCCTGAGGGCTATATCGGTGACCTTGGTTCTTCTACGAATCTCCTCATTCCTGATTCGATCACGTAGAAAAACTCCGAGCATAGCTCTTTCCGTAGCTCGCTGAGCAACTCTTGAGCTTTTTTATGAGACCTATTGTAATAGTCAACGAGAAATACTAATATAAAATATTTTCCGTTGAAGTGCCAATTTTACCCACTGTATTACATTCCTTATTGTATACATTGGGATGGAATAAAAAGTTTACTTCAGAAGAGTAGTGACTTATCTCAAAAAATCAAAATTCTGAGGAACTAATCGGGTCCTTTCAGAACCGAGCGGCGCGGGACGGAATGTGAAAGAGACCGAAGTATCGTAATTTCTTCATCTACCATAAAAACGCCGCTGTTTTAATATTCACCAGCTAGAGCGTACCTTTTAATGGCCATTAAAAGGCTCTATGACCGTAACTCGATTTCTTCTGAAGGTGCGATATCGTCGGTGACGAGTGAAAACGAAATCGAACGAAACTCACACCCTGACAGTCTTGCAGAGTTTTTCATTTCAAAATGGCAGACTTCATCGATTCACGACAGTCATAGATCCTAGTGAACTATCAAACTGAATTTGAGTGCGTTCAAGTTATGCGATATGAACTTTTCTACTTATATAAAAATAATATTCGTCGACCGACGATTTAGCGCAGTGGTTAAGAGCTTAACCCGCTCCGCCCATTGTGTCTAATAGTCGCGGGTTCGATTCCCGCACGGGACAAATCTTTGTGTGATCCACAATTATTTGTTCCGGTCTGGGTATTTGTGTATGTGAATTTTCATGTTTGTAAACGCACCCACGACACAGGAATTAATCCTAGTGTGGGGCTACGTTTTTTTAAAAAAAATATTATTTTGGTAAAACATCCGATTTACAAGGTTTTCACGCGTCGCCGACTCGAGTAAAATTTCGTGACTCTAGTAACTTGGGCTATTTTATTATGTCACTCGAGTTATAGTCGAGTTTTGGACTGTTTTATAACACCAATTGGCCTATTAATTCACCCATAAATTATAAATCTTAATCATAATGGTAAAGAAAACACACGAGTTCACTATTTACAATCCCGGCAACTCGAGTGAAAGTTGTCACTCGTATTGTTAGTTTCGATTATTCGATTAACGTACTTAATGCATTTTTAAATAGCTACCTTTATTATATAAATAATATGTGTTAATTGAGAAATATTATATTATGCAGGTAGGTACTTTGGTTGGAATGAAACAACGTCTCACTGTCACGGCATATATTCGCAGACTGGCGCTTGCGACACAATTTGACATAACTATTATATACGTACAAATATTAACAATACATAACACCTCCCTTCTTAAAACTACAATTCTTAAATCTATCAACAAAATACATTAAGTGCATTCAAATCGGACAACTGGCTTTCGTGTTCGCTTTGGGTATTCTCTATGTTGTGGTGACGAACACGGTGATTGCCTAGGAGTTTGATAAAGCTCAACCTCTCTAGCACTATCACTATTTATTAATTGCCCTGACTTCTGGTCTCCAGAAACACTTACACCTATCTCATTCTCCTCCCACTTAATTTGACTGTCCTTAGCGGGTGCCATGGAGCTCTCATTCCCTATCGCTTCATTTTTTTTCAAATCGGGCCCGCTTACGGATACACGGGATCTGCGACGTAACTGATCAATATGTCTTTTAGTTACTTGACCGTTATCCCTTGCTACCATATACCTACGAGCACTGTCTACCTCTGAAATGGAACCTTTTACCCATTTTTCCGAAGAACCGTATTCTCGCATCCAGACAGGGTCACCCACGTTCAGGTTACGCGAAGCCCCGCCAGAGTCATCGATTTGTCTCTGTTGTGCATCCTGCACCTTGGCATACACTGACCGATCAGTCCGTAACAAATCCAGCCTGGAGCGTAATGCTCGCTTTTGTAGCAGCATGGCGGGGGTCTCGCCCGTGGTGCTGTGCAACGTATTCCTATACGCCAGAAGAAATGTTTGTAAAGCTGCATCAACATCGACGCGATCTCTAACCGCCTTTTTAATGGCACGCTTACAAATATTTACGGCATTTTCCGCTGCTCCGTTTGATGACGGATGATAGGCAGGTGAAAAATACTGTCTGATCCCATTATTAACAAGAAAATTCTTAAATTCTATGCTAGTAAAAGGGGGTCCTTGATCTGATACAAGCTGTTCTGGTAAACCAAATCTGGCAAAAGTCGATCTTAAAACTTTAATAACACTCGATGCGTTAGTACGAGGCATTTCAAATATCTCTAACCATTTCGAAGACGAGTCAATAAGCACCAAGAATGTCATACCTCGATAAGGGCCCAGAAAATCAATATGAAGTCTAGTCCATGGTCGGTCGTGATAATATGGCCAAGGTTGTATGGGGGCCCGTGGGGGCGCCTTTGCTTCACCCGCACATGTTTCACAATTTTTACATGTTTCTTCTATATCATTATCGATGTTGGGCCACCATACATAGCTCCTGGCTAACCCTTTCGTTTTTACAATACCCATGTGACTACTGTGTAATTGATTCAAAATTTGCCTTCGTAATTCACACGGAATGACCATACGGTAACCCCACATTGTGCACCCACATTCTATGTACAATTCATTTCGGCGAGCAAAAAATGGCTTAATATCCTCATTGTTAGGACACTGCGAAGGCCACCCCGCTTGTATATACAACATTACCCTGCTGAGTACCTTGTCCTGACATGTCACTTTCTTAACATCATTACTAGTAATAGGTAAAAATTTCTCCACAAAGTTAACATAAGTAGTCTCTGTTTTTACCCTACCAGGACTGCCCCGTTTGCATGGAAGGCGTGATAACGCATCTGCGCAGTTTTTATGAGACGCGATATATTCAATATCGTAATTGTAACCCGATAGCTGTACTGCCCAACGCTGTAATCGCGAGGCGGCCATCACTGGAATACCTACTTTGTTCCCGAAAATATGTGTCAGGGGCTTATGATCCGTCCTTAGTAAAAACTTGCGACCATACAGGTACTGATGGAATTTACGCACCCCGAAAATAATTCCCAAAGCCTCTCTGTCTATCTGTGAATACGCTCGTTCGGTCGGCGTGAGCGATCGTGACGCATATGCTACCGGGCGTTCGCCGCGCGCAGTCATGTGCGATAGCACCGCGCCGACCCCCACACTACTCGCATCTGTAGTCAAAACCAGAGGTAATGCCGGGTCGTAATGGATTAGTACCTCACTATCTGCCAAAAGCCGCTTCACTCTTACGAACGCGCTTTGACAATCCGCACTCCAAATATATTTAACACCGGACTTAAGAAGGTTATATAATGGCGCGAGAACTGTGCTTATGTTCTTAATAAATTTTGCATAGTACATCACTAAACCTATAAACGCTCGTAACTCTGAAACAGTCGTAGGTGCGGGCGTCTCCAACGCCGCCTTAACCTTGTCGGGGCACGTATGCACTCCGTCTTTACTAACAATATGACCTAAATAGCTAACGGACTTTGAAAACAACACACATTTTTCCTTTTTAACTTTGAGGCCATAGTTTTGTAATCGTTGGAAAACCTTATGCAAATTATTAATATGATCAGTTTTTGTTGAGCCTGTAACAATAATGTCATCCAAGAATACGCCGACGTGCGACATATCTGCAAACAATTGTTCCAGGCGTCGTTGGAAAATGCCCGGACTAGACGCTAAACCATACACTAATCTATTATACATATATAAACCCTTGTGTGTGTTGATCACTGTATATTTCCTCGTATCATCGAGTTCAAACTGGGCATAGGCTTGAGACAAATCAATTTTACTATAGTATTCTCCTCCCCGCAAGCGAAATAGTAATTCTTCAACCCTAGGCAATGGATAACGATCAATTTCTATAACTTTATTTAAGGTTAGTTTGTAGTCCGCACAGATCCGAATGCTACCGTCTTTCTTTACCACGGGTACGATCGGCGTCGCCCAGTCGGAGCGCTCGACCGGGGTGAGAACTCCATCGCGCACCAGCTGGTCCAGCGCGCGCTCCACCGGCTCGCGCAGCGCATATGCCAGCGGGCGCGCGCGCATGAATACGGGCTGCGCACCCGCACGCACGTGTATGCTCACCGCGCCGCCGGTGAAGCGCCCGAGACCCTCCGCGAACACATCACAATATTTGGAACTGAAAGCGGATACATCGAAATCATTATTTTCTAACATACTACTGTTATGCACATCATAGTTAACTTCGGGTAGCTGAATTTTTAACGCGGCTATCCATTGTCGGCCTAAAAGAATAGTTTTTCCTTGTTCGATAACGAGTAATTCCAGAAATTCACTTTTATTTTTATATCGAACTAGGGGTCGTATTACACCCAATGGTTTTACAGTTTCACCCGTGTAATATCTCAATATTAATTTACAAGGCTGCAGGGGAAGGTCAGAAAATAACCTATCGTAACAATCTCGACTAATACACGACACTGCACTACCGGTATCACATTCCATGCGTAAATCTTTATTTTGTATGTTTAACGTTATGTAGATAGGTTTACAATTTGATATGGATAATCGACAAATATCAACATGAAATACCTCGTCACTGTCCTCGTCCTCCTTGTTGTTTACAATCTGTGCTTCTACCTGATATTGCCCCACTAGATTGGGGCACATGCGCCGTAAGTGACCCTGTCGATTGCAAACCCTACACGCGTAGCGCACGAACTTGCACGTCGCCGCGTCGTGGTTGGCGCCACACACCCGGCACCGCCCCTGTGGTTCCGCTCGGTCCGCCGGCGCCGGCGCCGCCGTGCCGCGCGGGCCCGCGCGCCCATCGAGCACGCTCCACCGCCCCGCGCCTCGCCGGCCGCCGCGCTCCGCCACGCCCACCGTTTGCCTTCTCGCCGTGCTATGCTGGTACGCCACCGTGATTGTACTCGCTGCATCGCCCGACTTTTGTCCTTCTACGATAGCGGCGTCTTTTTCTGCCGACTCCATGCTTGCAGCTAACTTGTAAGCCGTTGCAAATTCTAATTTAGGTTCTGCGAATAGCCGTTGTCTAATACTCTCACTCGCTATTCCACACACCACCTGGTCTCTTAAACTTTCTTCAAGCCAACTTCCAAATTCACAGGTTTTAGACATTTTTTTAAGTACCGCCACGTACTCGGATACAGTTTCACCCTCCTTTTGTTTTCGCTGTCTGAATTTATACCTCTCGGCGAGCTCGCTAGGCTTGGGTTGTAAATGTTTTTCCATAATCTCCGCCAACTGTTCAAACGTCTTCATTTTTGGTTTACTTGGTGTACACAGGTTAACCAACAACTCGTAACCTTCGGCTCCCATAACGGTTATTAAAGTTGGCACGTGTAAGTCCTCTGGAATTTTGTTGACCAGAAAGTATTGTTCTAATCTTTCGATGTACAACTTCCAATCATCTGTATGTACGTTAAATTCTGCTATTTTCCCAATAGACATCGTGGATCGTGCCGTAATTACACGCGTAGTGTTCCTTCACGTCGCCACTGAGAAATATTATATTATGCAGGTAGGTACTTTGGTTGGAATGAAACAACGTCTCACTGTCACGGCATATATTCGCAGACTGGCGCTTGCGACACAATTTGACATAACTATTATATACGTACAAATATTAACAATACATAAATGAAATAAAACACAAACTAAGTTAATGTTTGTATTATAACTTGGTGAAGCCGTAACCTCTAGTGAACGGACGTAATCTCTAGTGAACTAGTAAAGTGACATCGATCTATCGCTCATCGAATCTTCTCGGTGCGCCGAGTTGACCCTGTAACTCGAGTGCATGCGGACTCAAATTTATTTTTATTCGAGTACCGAGTTAGATAAAGTCACTTGAGTGAAAAATGGCTCGAGTCGCATCACTAATATGTATATTGGTCCACGCAGCCCTGAAGCATATTGTGATAATCTTCTCACATATGTGGCGACACGTTTCCGCGGCTATACAACTTCTTGTCTTATTACGATTTCTATACAGATAGTCTTGTTGTTAAATATAACGCATATGTTAGCAATATGTGCAATGAATAATATTATACATGGTTATAGATCAACATGTACAAAACAATAGGAAAATTGTTTTGAAATGCGAAGTGGTTTCTATAATTATCATTATCCTGACAATATGGGATTTATAAACGCATATGGGGTTTTATGCACATAGAAATAAGCTACAACATTATACATACGGAAAACAAGAATGTTAGGCGTTTTTTCGACATTATCGATTCGATCTAGAATCATCACGCCAGATTCCTTGCGGGGTAGGCAGAAAGTACAGAGGTCCAACAGGTTCTTTCCCCACATACCTCTCTGGATTTCTCCACTCTCTGGCTCGAGCGTAGTGGTTGCACGCTCGCCCTCTTGTCCGGTGAAGCTGTAAAGGCCCCGCGGCCAACAGCGTAGATCATTCACACACACACACACACAATCCTCCACTCTCATAGTTAGTCTTCTACACGCTCGCTGATTACGGAGACTCTTGACTTGCCTATCAGATAAGACATGATCTATTTGGTCTCATGGTAGGATAGTCTAGGTCTTCCCCGGTATCTACTTTCTTCCACTTTCGCATTGTATATCTGTTTTGTCATTCTTTCATCCCACATTCTTTCTATATGTCCGAACCAACGAAGCATACCCTTTCTCATCTTTACACCGATACTATCTGTCATACCTACACGCTTTCTTTCTTCCTAATTTTTCGACATAACTGCACCTAAACTACCGGCAGTATACGATGGTACGTTTAACAACTCATGTGTGTGTGAATGATGTACGCTGTTGGCCGCGAGGCCTTTACAGCTTCACCGGACTTAAAGGCGAGCGTGCAACCACTACGCTCTAGCCAGCCAGAAGGGCAAGAGGCGACATACTGGAGGGCGCCCTCGGTTGGGACAGTCGCTGTAGGGGGATGGGTGCACTACTAAGTGCACCGGTCAACCGCCGGCTATGGGAGGGGATCTACTACTACGTCGTCGTCGTCGCCCGTATTCTGAGCGGAAAGAAGGGATGACAAAGCATCGGGGGGTCGGTGAGAACATGTCGCGGCCGGCGGTGGCGGCAGGGGTCGGGGGGGAGATCGTAGTCGGCGGTGGCTACGATTAACGGATTCGTTTTAACAACTCACTATGGTATTGGTAACGTAATTTACAACCACGGGTTGCACTATTGACAGCTTACAATTGCGTTTGTAATGCATAACCGTGGATGTCACTTCTGACGGTTAAGCATATAACCGTCAGAAGTGACATCCACGGTTATGCATGAGGTTTTGTAAGGATGAGTGATAGAATACTATAGAAGATGATATCCTTTATGATTTTGGGCTACCATAAAAGGTTTGGTAACAGTTATACGAGTTTCTTGAATCAAAAATGCTATTCTCGACTGTCAAATACGCTCGTCTCGTGTAAACTAATACATGTAGCACAAATTTTGCGGATACTTCTCCAATACATTGATTCTTGTTCGTAACGTTCAAGAAACCTGTGTAAATTAAGTTTAAATGCAAGTGAAATAAGAATACAACATCATTTTCTCCCTGTATATATTAGGATTGCGGTGATATTCAATCGCTTGGAGACGATTTTAATCAGTTACCTAATTAACCTTTTAAGCTCAGTTTATATCTTAATGTTGTTTCTAATATCTGAACTATCATTATATACAACATTAACAGTTTAATAATAGTTGTTGCATTTTACCGACGATAACAATTGCTTTCTTATTTATATAACAGACAGGTGAGTAGCTAGAGAAAGGACCCATTGTATTGTTCAATATATTAGTTAATAAACAAACACAGATCATTTCCGAAATCTTCACGGACTTATCTCCCGTATGGCATTTGTTAGAATAATAATGCTTCTTTCGTAAATCCTTACATGACAAGCGCCTTTGTAAGCAGAGGTTCGTGAAAAAAAATACGGCCCCATCCGTATAGATACATCAGACGCTTAGAACATTAAATCAACGTACTGAGTTCTTAGATTTACGCGAATATTACACATGAAATAAAACACCGTCGCTTAAAGAAGTCTGCAGTCTGTGAACATGTCCTTGACCGCACCCGCCATAACATCAGATTTGATAGACCACAAATCCTTGTGAAGGAACACCAATTTCTACCAAGGATGGTTCGTGAGGCTATTGAAATTAAAATAGTAATTAATATAATCAAATTCAAAACCAAGCATAACACTGCAAGACCTCAAGACACCGTGAGCTCATTCTGCGTAGATTGGACCAACAAAAATAATTAAGAAGTTTAGGGTACCCCGGAACAACTATGCCTTTTGGACGTCTAACACCTCAGTCCCTCCCGTGACCATGGGTGGGGCAAAGTACTCGAAACGTAGGGAAATAAAAAATCAAAAATAAAACCGCGATAAAATCCGAAAAATAGTTTTATTTTATTAAATCAACGCTCTAAAATCAGTAGGAATTTCGGGAATGAATACCTCTACTTTCTTTTTAATAATAACGAGGTTCCAAATTCAAATACTAAACACCCTAGATAGGAAGAAATAATTCAGGTTTAGACACAGGGTTTGGGATTGAATACGCGAAAATGACATGACTGTCTGATATATTCTACAAATCGCATAAGTAGATAAAATGATGACGACGGATGATGACGGCGACCCACGGCTTGGTTCAGAGGTTTGGATTTGGAGCGTAAGCTGCGCCGCTGACTTTGCACCGGAGATATGCAAAATGTAATCAGATTAATGATTAATCACCCCCGCTTGGGGAATATAGGCGTGATGGTTTATTAATGTTAGTGTTAACGATTACAATTACATTTTGGAATCTTCAACGATTACGATTAAATTTTTATTCTTGAAATGCAATTGTAATCATTAATCTGTTTACATTTTACCCCATCTCTGGTCAGCACACTCTTCTCAGAAATATTTAGTGTAGGACCACGTTTATAAAAAGAAAACAAAAAGGAAAATAAGAGATTAAAAAATAATGATGTTATCTAAAACAAACGACAGCTGCAGAATAATGCCCGGTTATCTGTTTCATTGGGTGCACGTGTATATTTATTTACATTTTATACTCACACGCACACGTGTGAATTTATTCTGCATTTGCTTAGCTTTGCTACTCTCCCACCAAGCGATATTGCGAATATGTATTAATCTTAACATACTGCTGTTAAGGGATCGAATGTGAAGACTTTAGATTTTTTAGAATGAACACAGCGTCACGCCTAGAATACGAAAGCGGGGGTGGCAGAAGTGTACTTACACTTTTCGCTGACGATGTTAGATCCCACGTAGGGCGAGCCTATTGTCATTTACTGGGCACGATTCCAGACTAATACTGGTAATTCTTCGATAGAAACACTACATTTTGTCGGATCTAGGATTTCAACCCAGGACCTCGTGATTGCTTAGCGCATTATTCGCCTCTAAACCAACGAGGCAATCATAGAGTTAACCGAAAAATTCACTTGATTAATTAATGAATTAGCTGGAGGTAACTTCGCAAAACTTCTCAAGATATCTCCGATGTAAAGGTCATATAATGACACGCTACTAACTTACACCTATTGCACAAGCTGTTGCAGGTTTTTGCGAAATGTGGGTATTCTGATTAATGTATTGCTCAGAATGTCACGTATGTATAGAGCTTATCTTAAACTAGACTAACTTTAGGGGCCTCTGTCGCTAGTTTCCAGTAAACTGCTGGCAATTAAAATTGCTTAGTTCAACCTTTTGTGTGTGTGTGTGAATGAGCTACGCTGTTGGCCGCGGGGCCTTTACAGCTTCACCGGACAAGAGGGCGAGCGTGCAGCCACTACTCTCGAGCTAGAAGGGCAAGGGGGCAACTAGCTCAAGGGCGCCTCGAGGAGGAACGGCCTCGGCTTGGGCAGTCGCTATGGGGGAGGGCGTATATTAGGTGTCTCGTCGTGGTGCTCTGCATCGGCAAGCGGGCAAAGGATTCTTCGACCTCGCCGCCGAGGTTGGTGTCTGATCCTGTGTGTGGTATCTGTATCCGAAAGAAGGGATGTAAGGGCGTCGGGAGGGTCGGTGAGAACATGCTGCGGACGGCGGCAGCGGCTGATAGGAGGGGAGTTAGGTTCGTAGTCGGCGCGGACTAGATCGTAAGTGTAAGATAATTAATTCGCGCGTAGAAATTGGCATCTGAGCCTTTATTCGCTATGACCAAACGCGGTACGTCACGATAACTTCATGAAATAATCAGTGGTATTCTGTATACAAAATTTAAAAAAAAACCTACTTCTAAAAGCAAGAAATAAATATTTGAAGTCGGTGCCAAGTAACCGACTGCACTTACCGGTACCGACTTCAAATATTTATTTTTTGCATATTGAATGCTGATTTTTTTAAAAAGATTTTTATTTTACAATTTTGGGTGATAAATGAATTATTTACTAATATTTATATACCTATATTATATTATTTTGCTAAATACCACGACCAAATAAACCGAGTCTTATCTGATGGAAAAGTCAAGAGTCTCCGTAACCGGTGAGCGTGTATGAGACGAACTATGAGAGTCGAGGAAGCCAGAGAGGTATGTAAGGAAAGAACCTGTTGGAACTCTGTACTCTCTGCCTACCCCGCAAGGGATCTGGCGTGAGGTTATAGATAGATAGATAGATTTTGCTAAATTGTACTGCAAGGTACCTACAGGAATAAGAAGAATAACCATAATAACGGAATCTATACATTCGTGCTGTTCGCGGTTAAGGAATCCCCTGGTGTATCTTCAAAGTCCAAACTTCAATACCGATTTCATTAAAATGGGACCACCTCGAAACTATACTAAACCCACCGCAAAAAGAATCATCAAAATCAGTTTATAAATAAAGACGTTATAAAAAACACAGACGAATTGACGACCTCTTCCTTTTTTGAAGTCTGTTAATATTCTGATTAGTTCTCTGGCAGGGTACCTATAGGATTGACGTAATACCCATAATATCTCAATCTACGCATTCGTATTGTTTGTCGTTAAGGAGTTCCCTGGTGTATCTTCCAAATCCAAGGTCCAATACCGATAAAATTAAAAAAAGGACCACCTTGGAGTTATACTGAACCCAATGCAAAAAGAATTTTTAAAATCGATTTATAATTGGCGGAATGATCGCGTAATATACATACAAAAAAAAAAGGAACACAGTCGAATTGAGAACCTCCTCCTTTTTAGAGGTCGGTTAAAAATACAATTACACTATCTGTAACGTACAATTTGTATCCTATTGGAGTATCATTATAATATCAATTGACAAAGTTACCGTGTTTAATTGGTCAAGGCGAATAAGGGTTCATAATGTTATTAGGTCGAAGACATCTTATTAAACAAGCACGTAGTCAGGAAAGTCTGAACTACTCGTTAAAAATTGAATACCAATAGTGAATCATCGTGATTCATAGATGAGATGGACTTAACGTTGATTTGTGAATCATTATCATTGTTACTACTACAGCAAAATACATCACTCATTATGCTTTGGATTATCTTTAATGATACGGTTTTGTCATTGCGGTGATGCGCTTGTTCCGTCATACTCGAAATTTGTTCGGCATTTCGTCATTAGATTCTTTGAACAGTTACAAAAATGTAGCTTATGATGTTAAGCTTAAGCAGACTTGCACACTCTAAATTAACTGTAATATATGCGGACTAGATTAAAAAAAATAAGTTAATATTAATAACCAATAAATATTTAATCTATCTATCTATATCATCACGCCAGATCCCCTGCGGGGTAGGCAGAGAGTACAGAGTTCCAATAGGTTATTTCCTTACATACTTCTCTGGCTTCCTCCACTCTTTAAATGTTTTATGTGTAAACAAAATTTCGTTTCTAATCTTTTGGCTGTTGAGGAGTTCCTTGGAGCAAAACCTGGGTGTGGAATCGAATAAAGCTTAGCAAAAAAAATGCATTATTATCAGAACCGAACCAACATGTCAAATTTTGACTCTGGAGGATAAAAGGTAGTGGTTCTAATGCAGGTTGCAAAATGTGACCTTAACAAACATTGCAAGTTAAATAAAAACTATTACTACCTTTTACTAGCTTAAATCAGACAGTCTTGTAACTTCCTTCACTGTCGCTCTCTATCCCACTCTAGCCCTCCCCCCCTCCCCTTACAATAAGAAATACCCCCGATAGGTGCGGACATAAGGAGAATGTGGTGTAAAATCAGAAAAAGATACATGGTATCACCATCAACTTGTTTATATTGCTGCGAAGATCACTTCAACGTAAGAATTAACTTAAATGATTTAAACTAAAATTTTGTATTTGTGTAAATCGACAACAAACAATAACAATAAAACTAACTCAATAGCAAACATCCAACAAATATGCACTTGTTGACATTTGTATTGTAGCCTTTGACGTCATATTCGATCTGACCAATAGCGTAGCGTTCCCGCTACTTTGAATTTCCCACTCATTTTTTGTACTTTCAATAATTATTTTCTTAATAAAAAAGTAATGTTATTAAAAAAATATTGGTATAGATAGACATTATTCTTAAGCGATAAAGGTTGTAAAAAAATTGACCCTTATTTGAATTACACGCATATCCCCTATTACCAGTGAAAACCCGGTTCATGGTTAACCGGTGAATCTCCGGTTTTTATAGAACCGGTTCACATCACTAATTGCGACCCGAGGAATTAGTTAATAATTACGGATGCAATGCATCTTATGCTAAAGATCGGTTCATACGAAATAAAATTTAAAACGACGGACGATTTAGCACGGTGGTTATGAGCTTAAGCCGCTCCGCCCACTATGTCTAATAGTCGCGGGTTCGGTTCCCGCACGGGACAAATCTTTGTGTGATACACAATTATTTGTTCCGGTCTGGGTATTTGTGTATGTGAATTTTCATGTTTGTAAACGCACCCACGACACAGGAATAAATCCTAGTGTGGGGCTACGTTTAAAAAAAAAAGAATTAAAACATTAAAATGGTCAACAAAACTTTTTTTTTCATCAGCCATTATTGACCCACCGTTAGGGAAAGGGGTTTGGGTTTTAAAAACAAATGTTCCTAAACTTCATAAATAAAAAAACAGCCAAATTGTATATGAATTCGACTACACTTCTTTATTAAACTTGTATTTAATAAATTACAAAAATAATCACGTTTAAAGTAGTTCCTATAAATAATACGGCTTTGACCTTTGATCACATCAGTGTTGTAAAGTTTTTAAACAGGAAAATGTTGCCAGCATGCTTATCCAAACTTGGGACAAGGTATTTTCTTCTCCGCGAATCTTGTATTCGATAACGAATGTATGTATGTGTATAGTGTATTCATGACTCAGTCGTTAATGTTGACATACTGATAACAAATTTATTTCAGTACAACTACAGATTTATTAATCCGCGTTTTAAATGAGTAGGTAATTAAATCATAAATTATAACATTATAATTAGTAGTAATAACTGGACTCGTCAGTCATTGCTGGCGTTTTATATAACCGTTATAGAGAATTATGATAATTTATCTGTGAAAAGCAGTGATAGACCGTTGATTGGTTAGTGGTTAGACCGCTGAACTGCAACGTCGGAGGTCTCGGGTCCATACCCAGGAACGCACCTCTTGCCTTTACGCAAGCATGTGCGTTTTAAACATTAACTATCACTTGCTTTAACGGTGAAGGAAAACGTCGTGAGGAAACCTAAGTTTCTCAAAGGTGTGTGAAGTTCGCCAACCCGCACTGGACCAGCGTGGTGGACTATGGTCTAATCCCCCTCAGATTGAGAGGAGGTCCGTGCCCAACGGTGGGACAGTTTCTTAACAGGGCTAATATTATTATTATTAGAAATTTAAATACATATATGGAATACTTTTTCATAGAGATTATTACGATTGATTTTTTAATCATAGCCCCACACTTGGATTTATTCATGTATCGTGGGTGCGTTTACAAACATGAAAATTCACATACACAAATATCCAGACCAGAACAAATAATTGTGGATCACACAAAAATTTGTCCCGTGCGGGAATCGGATCCGCGACTATTAGACACAGTGGGCGGAGCCGCTCAAGCTCTTAACCACTGCGCTAAATCGTCCGTCCGCTAAATATAAGCTTTCACGTAGCTTAAAAACATATTTGACGAACAGTTTGGTCTAGTGTAGTAGTGGATCGAGTAGTCGGGGGTTCGATACCCGCACGAGGCAATTCTTTGTAATACCCATAAATATTTGTTTCGCTCTGGGTGTTTCTGTGTGTGAATTTTATGTTTGTTAACCTACCCACGACACAGGAATGGTCATAAATGTAAGTGTGGTGTTACGTTTTTTTAAAAATATTTGTATAAAGTTTAGGATCACTAGAGATTTGGCGTGAAGATATAGATAAATTAATAGAACGTTAAAATGTAATTTACGATTCCTAGTTCTTCGAAACTTGCCATAAATTCTTCGCAGTCAATATTCTTTCAATGTGCTAATAATAACCTTTTTATTTTAATTTAGTCACATAAATTATTATAAAAAACAAACACAAAATATCATACATGCATTAATACAATCCGCAAATCAATATTTTTTGCCTTATTATTAACATTATTTATTGTAATCTAGAATCCATGTGACATGCTCCATTATACATGAAATTAAACTATTTTACGGATTTTATCTATCTATAACCTCACGCCAGATCCCTTGCGGGGTAGGCAGAGAGTACAGAGTTCCAACAGGTTCTTTCCTTACATACCTCTCTGGCTTCCTCGACTCTCATAGTTCGTCTCATACACGCTCGGTATGTCATACAATTTACGGATTTTATCCAGGTTTATTTTTTATTTTTAAATTCCCGACGTTTCGATTGCTTTGTAGCACCCATGGTCACGGGGAGAATGATGCTATTGGTCCTTCCCGTAACCGTGACTCACTCGAAACGTTGGGAACTTAAAAATCAATAATAAACCGCGATAAACTCCGAAAAATAGTTTTATTTCATGTGTAATATTCGCGTTAATCTTAGAACTCAGTATGCTCAATTATAGATTATTCAAAGTGATTTCTTTTAACTTGCAACAGATTCATCATTGCTTTACCCGGACATATTTCTATGGGGGATTGAACAAGTGTATCGTCCTCATTCAATTACTTTTTATTAAGCCATATATAGCGCGGAATGGTTTCACCTCTTTTCTACCCTTGACGATTATCAGGCCGAAAAAGAGATGCAATTACCTGATGAGCATGTCTGCAATAAGAACATTTTTCATGTAAATGTGGAAATGAATAGAAGCTAGGTTTTCTGTTATCAGACCATCTTGCATGTTGCCTTCTATAACGGTTTACTTGCAGACCGGAATGTGAAGAATAAATATTTAAAAAATATCACCTACTCATTCGCAATCATAACAAATAGGATTTAGGTACTACAGTTTTCTAATTCTTCATGAAAATGTATTTGAAGTGACTTGGAATTAAAAACCCACGTGGCTACGAACGTGATTATCTTGCCCACGCATAATTCTCCAGCTAACCATCCATTAAGATATCTTCTCATGTCTCTGGTAGTAGATGTATTATCTTGAACACTCGTATCGTTTTTAGTTTTCTCAAAACGTGACGGGCTATTTTCACCATATATCCTTCCTGCTGTCCTGTTACGACTTTTTTCAGTCGAAAATAGACAAAGTATTCTTTAAAACGACTTCAGTTCCATCTCTTGGCAAAGCAGTTCTCTTGAATTCTCAACAAAAAGGCCACTTCTGTTTTTAAGTAGAATTACATTATAAGAATTTTTACTATCAAGTTTTAATATGATTAAAACTAGTTTCTAGAATGTTTAAGGCGTACGTTCACACTTGTATTAAACATCAGAACACTTCAAAAGCGGTTTCAACGTCAGTGAAAATCGCATTAAAACTGTAAAGTTCGAGTAGAAACGACTCGACGTTCCGTTTAATAATAAAATGTTGCAGATAGCGTATCTATGAATTCACTTCGTACTAAATTGGTGTTATTTGATCGACCAAATATTAAGTTTTGTATGAGTTTGTATAATAATATTTTTGTTGTAATTCTACAAGCTGTTTAACTTGCAATGTCTTTTCGGTTATAATATCTGCCTATACTGCCCACTGCTGGACCTTTGTCCAGCCAGGCCTTTGCCTTCTCTCACAAATCGAGGTGAGAGAGATTAGGTCATACTCCACCATGCGGACCCAATGCGGATTGGTGGAGACAGGTTTGTGCCTACCTGCTGTTGGAACTTATCAAGCCGCCTTTAAGGCTTCCAACTCGGCTTAACGACTAACACAGTAAGTGGTAGCCGGGACCAACGGCTTAACGTGCCTTCCGAAGCACGGAGACGCTCGAATATGAAAATGTCACAAACGGTCACCCATCTCGGGCCAACCGAGTCGAACGCTGCTTAACCTTGGTAATCGGTAAGAACACCGCGGTCGCACAGCGCTACGAGCGCCTCTTCTCGGTTAAAATTTTGTGATCCATATTTCAAGCACTTGTAGGCATCCGATTGACCTGAAATATGGCATACGTATGTAAAGTTGATGGCAATGCAATAATATGGTACATGAAGCATGGCCATAGCAACATGTGAATTATACAACGTAACCCCCTCGTGTTTAGGCTTTTTAGATTGGTTTTGACAAGTACTGTACAACCAGATAGTGTTTAGGGTCTGATGATTAAGCCGAGGGTGGCAAGAGGAACCATCCATCTACAAAATATAACCCCGCCGTGTTTGGGCTCTTGGATTTGTCTTGACGAGTACTTTAGACCTGATTAGCGTCTAAGGTCTGATGATGAAGCCGGAAGGAACTCCTCAACTAAATATCTTCTTTATACGCCCTCCTCCATAGCGACTGCCCAAGCCGAGGCCGTTCCTCCTTGAGGCGCCCTTAAGCTAGTTGGCCCCTTGCTTTTCTGGGTCGAGCGTAGTGGTTGCACGCTCCTCCTCTAGTCCGGTGAAGCTGTAAAGGCCCCGCAGCCAACAGCGTAGATCATTCACACACACATACAGCTTGTGTTTGAAAAGGTCTTTTTAAATTAAAATTATTAATTACCCATCCAACAACGTAACGTTGGTTGTAAAGAGGCTAATAAATCGACCTAAAAATATTCCGTATCGACCTTGCCAGGACATATAGTGTTGTAAACATTTTACGTCCTCAACGCTTAATTTTGAAAGGACAATAGTCCAAGATATATAAGATAGTGTCCACGTACTTCATATTGGTTTACTGCTCATTGAAATATCGTGACCATTCCTTCCTAGTGACCAGACCTTCAGTCAAATAACCTCACGTGGTTTTTCAAGGATATATTAAGTCTTACATGTTTTAAGTGATGAATATCGAAAAATATAAATAGTAATATCGATAAGTAAATAATTACTTAAAATTCAGATAACCGATCCATGAATGAACTTCTAAAAATAATCTGTTAAGATTTCATTTTCCTGTTAGAATTGTTATGGCAATCAATATTTTTTTATGATAGACTATTTGGCGCAGTGGTTAGGAGCTTAAGCCGCTTCGCCCACTGGGTCGAATAGTCGCGGGTTTGATTCCCGCACGGTACAAATCTTAGTGTGTGTGTGATGAGAATTTGCATGTTTGTCAACGCACCGACGACACAGGAATAAATCCAAGTGGGCTACGTTTTTGAAAAAAAAATAAGGTTACTATATAAGTTAACTAACTAACAAGCAGTTACGTTAGTTTTATTTTATTTAGGATATCCGGAACCCCCTAAGGGAATCTCTTGGATGTCTGATTACTATTGACTAAATCTCCTCTTCATCGATACTTTGGAGAGCTCTTCGCAAAGAACGCCTCCAATAGCACCGAAATGTATCTCTCTTTCATTTCATTGCAGGCAAAGGAGATCTTAACGAAGGAGTCTAACGTGCAAGAGGTGAAATGCCCAGTGACGGTGTGCGGGGACGTTCACGGTCAGTTCCACGATCTGATGGAGCTGTTCCGCATCGGCGGGCGTTCGCCGGACACCAACTACCTGTTCATGGGCGACTATGTGGATCGCGGGTACTACAGCGTTGAGACGGTCACATTGCTCGTTGCGCTTAAGGTGAGATTAAGATACCTTCAACATCTTGGCCACTTAGTCATGGTGTTATAAGGCGATTTTGTGTTTCTTCAACATAGGACTTAAACTTTCCTGTATACCACTGCTCTAGTGGGTAAGTGTAAATTAATTGGTGTTATGCAAAAATCTTACAATGATACATTTGATAATATAGAAAAAATGGGCTTTATGCTACTCTTGCAAATCACGCGCGTAATTAATTAAAAAAATAACGATCTACTTAACCTAACAGTTATTTATTAACATAAAGACCCTAATTATACGAGGCATGAGTTTTTTTAAGTTTTGTCGTTTGAAGAAAAAACCTAACCTAGAACCTTATAGTACTTTTTATTGTTTTTCAAAGTATTCACCACGTAGCTTAATACACGTTACCATTCGCTCAAACCAGTTATTATAACATTTATTCCACTCTAAAGTGGGGGTGTTCAAAATGGCTGACTTGAAAGCGTCGACTGCTTCTTCACCGGACTGGCGCCTTTGACCACGAAGACTTTTCTTAATTTTAGTAAATGTAAACAAATCGTTGGGTCTTAGGTCGGGACTGTATGGAGGATGGTCAAGAATTTCTACTTTTTCCTGCTTTAAATACTCAATCGTTTGACGAGCGCTGTGTGAGCTTGCGTTTGTTTGCTTTTGTTTGAGTTGGATTTTTGAAGTTCGGCGATGACTTGTGGTAAACAAACTGTTGTATACCACTCTGCGTTAACCGTTCTACGATCTTCAAGTGCAATAATCGCAACATGGCCGGTTTTTCCAACGAACGTGGCCACCATCTTCTTTGAAGTGCTTCGAGAACGAGCAACTTTAGTCGGCTTTGGCTCGTCTTGAAAGACCCAGATTGTAGATTGTTGTTTGGAATCAGGATTGTAGCCATAGATCCAAGATTCGTCACCTGATGATGTCGTAGACGTGATTTGACTCTCCTCGGTTGAACCTTTGCAGAGTTTGCTTACACCATCTAACGCGGGCCGCCTTGTGATCGTCGGAAAGCAGATGCGGTATCCAACGACAAACTAGCTTTCTCACACCAAGCGCTTCATGCAAGATCTTCTAAATGGTTGTCCCTGAGATGCCTAATAGAGCCTCTATCTCTAGATACGTGACTTGACGATCTTCGAGAATTAGTTGTCTCACAGCAATGATGTTATCTTCAGTAAAGGCGGATTTTGGGCGTCCTTCGCGAGATTTGTCACTAACACTAGTATGTCCACGCTGGAATTCTAAATACCAGCGTTCGACAGTCCGCAGACATAGGGCTTCATCACTGAACACAGATGTTACCTCTTCAAAACACTGAAGCCGTGTCAGGCATCTTCTAAAGTTGTAGAAAATTATTGCACGAACATTTTCCTTAGAAAGATTTATTTTCGTACGTAACCTGACAGATTCCAATCGACGCTGTGACTAAACAATAGCATTAATGCTAATGCTTTCAACTGTTTTGAGATTCAAAATTTAAACACATTCGAATATAGAACAGTTCCAAATTCAAATATGCCGGGAAATATGGAAACGACAGAACTTAAAAGGCATGCCAGGTAATAACACTATGAAAGAATCAGTTACAAATAATTATTTGAACTAAAAGTCTTCTAAGAAGCGTCCGTCGCATCCGAACGCCAGTGAAAAAGTGCCAAACGTTGACAGCTCGACCGTATTTATAGCCTACTGCTCGGACCGGGCTTGGGGAGTCTGATTTTTGATCTCTGAAAGATTATATGTGAAATACCAATGATATAATTGATAGACGTAACAGTGCTTAATAAGCTCAGTTACTCACTGAAGTTACAGGTTTGTTTCCATCAAGTGTTGCAACTCGCCAGAATCTTTAGCTTTTATTATTCAAATTAGCAGGTTGGTGTATAAGTCTGACAAGGACTGAAAGCCTTGACCAATAATGGTACCGGTAGCTGGAGATCTATATATTAATACGTGAAGCAAAAACTTTGTACACATTTTTACGAAAATTGCGCGGACGGAGGAGTATGAAATTTCCCACACTTATAGTTTATATAGGGAAGGAGTGCAGAATGTTAATATTTATAAATATGCATAAAACATACATTAAATCAATGAAATAAACATTACACAAACTACCATGTATTTGACACAATACGCGTCAAATTGATGTTAGTCTTTAATATTATTTGTTTATAGACTTACTGAATGTCAAACATAACCAGCAAACGATGAACGAGTGGGTCGAATATCGACCTATAGGCGACCACTAGTACAAATAAAAAGGCACGAGAAATTAGGCTTTTTATTTATTAAAATAAGAAAAAAATATTTTTGGGTAGCAATTATTATTAAGGGCTAATTCTTACTACTCAATACTTCGTTACATAATTGCTAATTTACGTAATGGTAATATTTCGCCATTAACTAAAGAGGTCGTTTACATCTCCTAGCTTATAAGGTCACCATTAATTTCGGATGCATAATGTCTACCCACGTACTTGTAGATATAACATGAACAATACAGTTAGTTGCATGTCGAATTTTGGATCCACAGGTCGTTAGCATTTGCTTTTCATTCAATAGTATCAAAATTGCGTTTCATTATTGTCGTTTTTTTCCTCATAGAGGTGGGACAACATTAACGTAATTTGCGCAATTAACTTCAAGACATGTATTGCTGATAAACAGCGTATGAATATAATCTCACGGTTGCTAACTCCCAAAGGGTTTGCTGGGCTGTACCCAGTATATACCCAAGTCTTACCAAATTATTTATGTTGTTAATGAAACTTGAAGCGAAATTACCATTCTTTGGTTTCATTAATTCGTCTCTCAAAAACTTGTGAGATCTTTGACATATCCCGCGTCAATAACCTATACTTCCTGATTTTTTCATTCTAATCAATTTTATAATCGTACTCAATATACCATTGATTTTCGCACAACCGTGTTCATGCACTTCGGAGCGTGTTGGTGGGATAGGTTTTCTCTTGAGGTTGGTTTTCCTTCATTAGTCACCCATCACCTTACCCACCTTAGTCTTAGCCACCACGCCCTAAACTAATGATAATTGTACCGCATCATGATAATCCTTTAGACTGTTTCTTGCCTTTTCTTGTATTTTCTACAAACGTTTTCTGCAATCCTTTTATGATTAATGTTTTTTCCGTTAAACAACTTAAAACAATATATAATACTATTTTAGTAGTTTTAAAAGTAACTGCGACAGACAGCGTAGATTGGTCGTCGACGTCGGGTGCGTTGACTCATGGCTTATCACAATGGATCTAGCTGAAAAATCGTACCTAGATACCGTTGCAAATAATGTCACCTTCGTAGAGATATTGCGTGCACCATTTCCTTATATTTCAGTCACAATGAATCTTAACTATATTATACATTCATATGTCAGATTGGTATTAAATGAAAGCTATATGAGCCTTTTCTGATTTATCCTTTTTATATCATAAGTATATATGTGACAGAGACTTGTTCTCTCTTTGTGAATGCATCAATTATTCTTTCCTAATTCATCCTCCATGAATCTTATTTCGCTCTATAACAGTCTTCATGTTGGTTTAACAGTTTGCAATTATGGATTCTTTTGTCAATAAAATGTTGACATACATACATACTCGATTCGCACGTGATACACAAAATTAAATAAATACCACGTGGGAGATATTTCAAGTATCATATAAACACGCACTTGAACTAAATCAAAGCTGCGTGTGAGACAATAAATCGTAGTAAACGTTATGGCATCAATAAAAATGCAGATACGCGATTTTCGGCGCATCGATTCAATGCCTTTGCTTTCATAAAATTTTATTACTGCTATCTCTTAACGTTCAAATAATGCTGTAAGGGGTGGAAAATCGTTGTTTCTACTAGGATTTCTTTTTGCCCTTTGTGATAAATAGGAGCGACTATACGAACTACAACCGGAAAAATTAACATCAGTTTTAACTAGAGCAAGGGTCAGTTTACATAGGCCGGCTCGGAGCACGCTTGTTTTTTTTGGAGCCGTTCGGCTGCTTTTTCACTTATTAGGATAACACTCAAGCATTTTATTTTATCACAAAATATGTGAAATATAACAATAAATCTTATTTCAATGTCCCTATAAACACAATACTTTTTAAATATAATCAAAAAGGCTGTGCTCGCCATGCCGCTCTATGTGAACGGACGTTAATCCGGTCAGATTAATTTAAACATTTCGCTATAATCCCGAAGGCAAACATCGTGAAATCTTAGGTTACTGAATAAGCATTGCCAGCGCGGGTGCTCGATCGATAGCCAAACTATGCTAAAAACGGTACTGTCAACATTTCCGAATGCTTGCTGTAAGTAAGTTTTGCGAAGATTATTCATGAAACAACCGTCTATAATCCTAAAGCGATGTACTATCTACTATTTTAGATCCTGTCGTATTAGTGCCCGATAGAATAGCAAGCCCTTAGCCCAAGTTGGCCCTTAAACAGCTTAAAAATGGAAAAGCCCCGGGTGAGGACGGCGTTACGACTGAGCTTCTGAGGGCAGAAGGTACCCCAGTACTTAAGGAGCTTCGGAAGTTTTTTAACACTGTCCTCTACACTGGGAGAACTCCGCAGGCATGGAACAGAAGCGTGGTCGTCCTGTTTTTCAAAAAGGGTGACAAAACCCTTTTGAAAAACTATCGACCCATATCGCTTCTGAGCCATGTATACAAGCTGTTTTCAAGGGTCATCACAAACCGTCTTGCGGGAAGGCTCGACGAGTTTCAACCCCCGGAGCAGGCCGGGTTTTGAAGTGGTTACGGCACCATAGACCACATCCACACAGTGCGGCAGATTATACAGAAGACTGCAGAGTATAATCTGCCCCTATGTCTAGCCTTCGTGGACTATGAGAAGGCCTTTGACACTGTCGAGACCTGGTCAGTTCTGGACTCCTTGCAACTATGCCAAGTTGATTGGCGATACATTGAGGTGATGAGATGCCTTTTTGAAGCTGCAACGATGACCGTCCAAGTACAGAACCAGCGGACTGAACATATCCACCTGCGCCGCGGAGTGCGCCAAGGTGATGTCATATCACCAAAACTGTTCACCAATGCACTGAAGGATATGTTCAAGACACTGGACTGGAAAGGTCGCGGCATCAATATAAATGGCGCATACATCTCTCACCTGCGATTTGCAGACGACATCGTCATCATGGCTGAAACGTTGCAAGACCTACAACAGATGCTAGACAGCCTTGCTAATTCGTCTCAGAGATTCGGTCTCCGGATGAACTTAGATAAAACTAAAGTTATGATCAACAAGCATGTTGACCCGGGACCGATCGCCGTAAACGGAGCCCACCTCGAAGTTGTTTCTGAGTACGTATACCTAGGGCAGGTGCTCCAACTAGGTAAAAACAACTTCGACAAGGAAGTTAAGAGACGGATACAGCTGGGCTGGGCAGCATTTGGAAAACTCCGTCGAGTCTTCTTATCGCCCATGCCCCAATGCCTAAAAACGAAAGTTTTTAATCAGTGCGTCCTACCTGTAATGACATACGGATCCGAAACGTGGCCACTCACTGTGCGGCTTGTCCACCAGTTCAAGATCGCTCAACGAGCTATGGAAAGAGCTATGCTCGGAGTTTCTCTTACGGATCGAATCCGGAACGAAGTTATTCGTCAGAGAACCAAGGTTACCGACATAGCTCAGCGAATTAGCAAACTGAAGTGGCAGTGGGCAGGTCACACATGCCGCAGAACCGATGGCCGTTGGGGCAGACTAGTTCTTGAGTGGAGACCGCGTGTCGGCAAACGTAGTGTAGGGCGCCCTGTAGCTAGGTGGGGCGACGATATTCGTAAGGCAGCGGGCAGGGATTGGAGAAGGAGAGCTGAAGATCGAGCTCAGTGGCGTGCCATGGGAGAGGCCTACGTCCAGCAGTGGACTGACACGGGCTGATGATGAGAATAGCAATAGGTTCAATTGCTATTATATCGGGCACAATTCCAGACTGCTACTGAATTTCTGTATGAGTTGTACACCTCAGTAGCTGAACCTGTTGTTGACTTGGTAAAAGACCCAAGAGCCAAGCTAACCCGACACTACACTGAAGATATCCCGGACATCAGCCTGTACGAGATTACGATGGCTCTCAAACAACTCAAAAATAACAAAGCACCAGGCGAAGACGGAATTACCGCAGAACTTCTGAAAGCGGGCGGAACGCCGGTACTTAAAGTCCTTCAGAGGCTGTTTAATTCCGTCTTGCTCGAAGAGAAAACGCCGGAAGCATGGAACAGGGGAGTGGTGGTACTGTTTTTCAAGAAAGGTGATAACACTTTACTGAAGAATTATAGGCCCATCACACTGCTGAGCCATGTTTATAAGTTGTTTTCGAGAGTCATCACGAATCGTCTCGAACGCAGGCTTGATGACTTCCAGCCTCCCGAACAAGCCGGTTTCCGGAAAGGCTTTAGTACCATAGACCACATACATACGCTGCGGCAGATTATACAGAAGACCGAGGAGTATAATCGGCCACTATGCTTGGCGTTTATGGACTATGAGAAAGCCTTCGATTCGATCGAGACTTGGGCGGTTCTTAGATCTCTCCAGCGATGCCGCATTGACTATCGGTACATTGAAGTGTTGAAGTGCTTGTATAATAACGCCACCATGTCAGTCCGAGTACAGGGGCATTGCACGAAGGCGATCCCCATAAAAAGAGGAGTAAGGCAGGGAGACGTCATTTCTCCGAAACTGTTTACGGCCACCTTAGAGGACGCCTTCAAGCTCTTGGAATGGCAAGGACTTGGCATCAACATCAATGGCGAATACATCACTCACCTTCGATTTGCCGACGACATTGTGGTCGTGGCGGAGTCGCTGGAAGATCTAGGACGAATGCTCGGTGACCTCAACAGAGTATCTCAACAAGTGGGTCTTAAAATGAACATGGACAAAACGAAAATAATGTGTAACGTCCATGTCGTACCCACCGCACTCACCGTTGGGAACTCTACTCTTGAAGTTGTCGACGAATACATTTACCTGGGACAGGTAGTCCGGTTAGGTAGGTCCAACTTTGAGAGAGAGGTCAATCGACGAATCCAACTCGGCTGGACAGCGTTCGGGAAACTGCGCAACATCTTCTCATCCAAAATACCTCAGTGCCTTAAGACTAAAGTTTTTAGTCAGTGTGTGTTACCAGTGATGATATATGGATCAGAGACGTGGTCTCTTACAATAGGTCTCATAAAAAAGCTCAGAGTTGCTCAGCGAGCTATGGAGAGAGCTATGCTCGGCGTTTCTCTACGCGATCGAATCAGGAATGAGGAGATTCGTAGAAGAACCAAGGTCACCGACATAGCCGTTAAGATTAGCAAGCTGAAGTGGCAATGGGCGGGCCACATAGCGCGTAGATCGGACGGGCGTTGGGGCAGAAAGATTCTAGAGTGGAGACCACGTATTGGCAAGCGCAGTGTGGGACGACCGCCTGCCAGATGGACCGACGATCTTGTGAAAATCGCAGGAAGTCGTTGGATGCAGGTGGCATCGGACCGGTTACGCTGGAAAGCGATTGGGGAGGCCTATGTTCAGCAGTGGACAAGTATAGGCTGAGATGATGATGATGATGACTGAATTTCTTTCTACAAAAGAACTTGTCCGAATAAAATTTGTGATTCTATGACTACAATATAAATATCGATGTTGACGGCATATATCATATCAATAGGAACGGCTAATCGAGTGTGTGTAGTCCTCACGACCTGTGTGACCGATATGAATCGATAGACCGAACCGATCAAACGGAAGGAGGGCTTTGCAGGAAGCCATGATTTTGATTCAACTCAGTGTTAAAAATATATAGCAATGCTAGATTCCAATATATTATTTAGACCAGCATAAGTGTCACAGCAGTGATAGCCTAGTGGTTAGACCGTTGGACTGCAAAGTCAGAGGTTGCGGGTTCAACCCAGGCACACGCACCTCTGTTTTTCAAAAGCATGTGCGTATAAAAAATTAACGATCACTTGCTTTAACGGTGAAGGAAAACATCGTGAGGAAACCTGCATGCCTAAGAGTTTCTCGAAGATGTGTGAAGTTCGCCTACCTGCACTGTGCCAGCGTGGTGGATTATGGCCTAAACCCTCTTAGTTTAGGACGTTTAGGTAACGAGGAGACCCGTGCCCAACGGTGGGACAGTTTCTTAACAGGGCTAATATTATATTTAAGTGTCACAGGATTTGTTAACATCCAGTATATAGGGTTAGGGTTGTAACTTTTTAGTGTTGTTAGTTATATCGTGGGCTTGTTTCGCAGCAAACAATCCTCGAAATTACTATATGAAGAAGCGTTCTTATTTGAGTACATAATGAGCTTATAGATTTTGTAGTGATAATAAGATTTAGTATGTTCGTCGGGTATAGTGTCTAATTGACACTTAGAATTGCAAAGGACGTTGTTATTTGAGACTGGACGCAATACTTATAGACACCAGTCTATAAGTATTGCTTCTACTTTGTCAAACAAATGCTGCTCTGTGTCCAAACGTCTAGATAGTATATATAGGTTACTTAACAAAAAGATTAATTCAAGTAACAAAATACTTATTCCATGCAAAAATTTGACAGTTCATCCCTTAAACCATGTTCAATGAATTAATTCAGAAACCGGTCGAATATCATCTAAACAAATAACGATAACCTAGTTAGTAGAATAGTACTAAATTCAGAGTTCAAAACCCGGCTGCCCTTTAAATTCTAAATCTAAAGATAAGTCAATAATATTTCTATGAAAAGAGAGGTCTGGAAGTAGGCGTCTGCACAAAGAAGTCGCACGCGAGAAGGGTGTGTGTTATCACTATCTCTGATAAAGTTCGGTCACTGTTTACATCGCTTCTTATCGCAGTAACATTCATGACATAAATAAGCCACATAAATGTCTCCGTCATAACATACTCATTTCGAATTTTTAGATTTAGATACTGAAAATAAGTGGTGTTATATTTAAAATTGCAGAATATTTCCGTAGACGGCCTGGGTCCCTATTCGGTATTACCATTTAATGACGTAACGCGGCACGTTACGAAAACTTTGTGAATTTTCGTTTGATGGCACTGCAGTGGTGGTCAAAATACCATTACGCGAACACTACATTATCTAAAGGGGGGGCAACCATACAATCTTTTCTGTTGACACCAAACTTCAGTTGTTGAAAAAGTTTGAGGTCTGTGTGTAGCTTAAGTAAAACAATATAAGGACTACGGCAATAAGAAAACTAAAGAATCCGCCAGATATTATAGTATAGTTTTCATGTAACAAGTTATCGTGATTACGATTAAAAACGGGAATCTAAAACGAAACTCCAAAGAACACCGGAACAATTTTACGCCGCTAACTAGGTCTTGTACAAACAAATACATAAAATCATTCTCCCCCTTATTTCTGTGGGCGTTTCGTATACGACTGTTTCCTAAAATACATCAAATGTCCTTTCCCGTCACGTTATCGTTTGTTCTAGTAAATGTTTGCTTGTGGCTACTTCTGATTCCTTTGGTATTGTACTTGTTTTACCTATAGAGCGATGAATGGTCAGTGACGGGTCCCTCAGTGAATAGAGCTTTCCATTGAGTCTCCAAAGGATATTCTTGTTACTATTACTTTCATTAGGTACCTACGTAACTAACGCAGAGTTATTGAGTAACTTGAGGTTATAACATTAAATTGCCTTCAACTTTACGTTATAACCTCGAGTTAGTCAAAAGGTCACCCTCACCCTGGTTCGAGACCCTCCCGATGCCCTTACATCCCTTCTTTCGGATACAGATACCACACACAGGAATCGGACAGGTCGAAGAATACCTTGCCCGCCGGCCGGTGCAGAGCACCACGGCGAGGCACCTAGTATACGCCCTCCCACATAGCGACTGCCTCAGCCGAGGGAGTTCCTCCTTTAGGCGCCCTTGAGCTAGTTGCCCCCCTTGCCCTTCTTGCTTGAGCGTAGTGGTTGCACGCTCGCCCTCTTGTCCGGTGAAGCTGTAAAGGCCCCGCAGCCAACAGCGTAGATCATTCACACACACACACATCCTGGTTCGTGCAAGTGGGCCTTAATGTCAGAATTTAACCTGGCCAAATTAGCTATCAATTCAAAAAGTAGTATGTAAAAAACATGGATTTACAGGTGATAACAAAAATATTTATATTTTACAACTGAGTGTTCAAACATTGTCAGTAAAGTATTTTAAAATTCCTTAACCAGAACATGTAAAAAAACATAGGTATTTTGATATATACATATACAGACTTTTTTTACATAGACTTTTTGTACTGACACCGACGATCTCGGGGATAAATACGAGTGTCATGTTTTTAAATATCGAACGTGTGCGAGCCTCCCATCTACTATTAATCTTTATAGACGCATAATTCAAGTACCATGTCCTTCGGCCCGCACATCAAGCGGGTCCGTCACCGAGCATCATTTGTGCTCGGTCGTCTCCATTCGTTAATCTGCAAGCGGAGTAAAATGTCCCTTAGAAATAAGGTGACACTTTACAAAACTTGCGTTCGACCCATCATGACTTATGCGTGTGTTGTGTTCGGGCATTCGGCCCCCTCTCACATCGATAAACTCCAAGTGGTTCAAAACCGCTTCCTCCGTAAAGACGTAGGAGCCCCCTGGTTCGTACGGAACGTCGACCTCCACTCCGATCTAGGTCTCGAACCTATTCGCGCCTTTATTAAAAAGGCGTCAACACGTCACTTCGCGAACGCATCTACCCATGCGAATCCGTTAATCGTAGCCACCGCCGACTACGATCTCCCCCCCGACCCCTGCCGCCACCGCCGGCCGCGACATGTTCTCACCGACCCCCCCCGATGCTTTGTCATCCCTTCTTTCCGCTCAGAATACGGGCGACGACGACGACGTAGTAGTAGTAGATCCCCTCCCATAGCCGGCGGTTGACCCGTGCACTTAGTAGTGCACCCGTCCCCCTACAGCGACTGTCCCAACCGAGGGCGCCTCTTCGAGGCGCCCTCGAGTATGTCGCCTCTTGCCCTTCTGGCTGGCTAGAGCGTAGTGGTTGCACGCTCGCCTTTAAGTCCGGTGAAGCTGTAAAGGCCTCGCGACCAACAGCGTACATCATTCACACACACACACACACACACACACGCATAATTCAAATAGACAACTCTAATCGAACAATTTAGTATAATCTTGGTACTGCAATTAGTTTGGTGGAATTTTGATAAGTTTAATACTACTAATATGATAACTTGCGAAAATGCTTTATAGCAATTTTTTGTAATATTTTCGTCATCATTTATTTTTTATGTAACATCTGAGAGTTTCGCAACATGTTTTAGGATCAGAGATGGGCAAAATGTAATCAGTCTAATGATTATCAACCCCCGCTTGGGGAATATGAGCGTGACGGCATATTAATGATTAACGATTACAATCACATTTTGTAATCTTCAAAGATTACGATTACACTTTTAATCTTGAAACAAATGCAGTTGTAATCATTAATCTGATTACATTTTACCCATCTCTGGTTAGGATTAAGGTTAGAATAGCGTCAATTTTTATTTCCGCGAATAATTCCTAAAAGTAAAACTCAATAATTATCATATAACAATAATCACACTCGCCAGGTAGAGGTGTACTGTTTCCATTTATATGACAAAATATATGTAAGTTCTGTGTAGTTTACGAGTTCGGAATATCTCTCGCCGCCACATAGGGAAATTGATCGACAACTTTTTTTTGCGTATTACCACGAAAACGTAGCATAATAAAAATACTAGAAAATGCGTGTATGTCGATCGTACTTCGGTACTTCTAGTTAATAATAAATAAGTCCACAGATTCGCCGAATGATTGCGTACCTACGTTTTTAACGAGCAAATCCGGACGAATAACCTACTTCTAGATATGCAATATAATCTGCCGCTTCATCAAAATGCCCACTTATTTGATATGCGCGGTAAACGGGCCCAGTTTGCGACGAGTCCCAAGCCGTTTCATTAAATTAACCCTTCCAATTGCGGTGTGGAATTTAATTTTGTTTTGCATAGTAGTTTATATTATAAACTAATATTCACAATCCACTTGCGCTTTTGGAATATGCCGAACGCAATAGCGACACATATAATAAAAGGACATTGTTCTGCGCCCATACATGATTTGCCCGAGAACCAACAGCAATACTTGTATGATTTCAAATCACCCATAAATTCTCTTAAGGCATTTCTTATTAAACGGACACGCGCGGGAATTGCAACATTGCACAAAAAGTTTTAGATTTTGATGTTATAATCCAGTAGCCATTAATACATATGAGGTTATATTGTGTGCGACTTTGATATAAGTACTCACAATACCTTGAAATCGTTTTAGATTCCAAATTGTCCGTTAGATACGGATATTTACCATTATTTTAATAAAATCGATAAATAATGATGGCATGGGTCAAATGTTTGTTGGTTCGGAGGCAACTTTCGACTATGTCCTTTGTTGTGTGTTAGCACACAACTAACCTCCCCCCGACCCGACCCCTGCCGCCACCGCCGGCCGCGACATGTTCTCACCGACCCCCCCGATGCTTTGTCATCCCTTCTTTCCGCTCAGAATACGGGCGACGACGACGACGTAGTAGTAGATCCCCTCCCATAGCCGGCGGTTGACCGGTGCACTTAGTAGTGCACCCGTCCCCCTACAGCGACTGTCCCAACCGAGGGCGCCTCGCCCTCGGCGGCAAGAGGCGCCCTCGAGTATGTCGCCTCTTGCCCTTCTGGCTGGCTAGAGCGTAGTGGTTGCACGCTCGCCTTTAAGTCCGGTGAAGCTGTAAAGGCCTCGCGGCCAACAGCGTACATCATTCACACACACACACACACACACACACACACAACTAACCAAAGTTCAGAACCAAATAGCTTGATTTATCCTATTCTTCCGTTTTTAGTTACGTCATTATTTCACTCAGCTATTGATAGGTTATCGGGATTATTGGAACTCTGTATTCTCTGCCTATCCTGGAAGGGATCTGGCAGATGATATAAGTAGATAGATTTTTAGGGTACCGGTCCCCATAAGGAGTTATTATCGGAATCATTACAAGATTACTATTGCGTCTGTCTCCGTCTTTTTTCTATGGATGGAACTTCACGATCATTTCCCTAAATTTCAGTTCAGGAAATATCAGCTTTTCAGCTATTTTTAAAATATTAATTTTTAAACTCTTAACCACATTTTGATGTGAATATTTAGAATTTCGAAAAGTCCTTTGCAATGATTCATAGGGTTTATAGTTCTATAGCGTATGATAGGTGTATGCGTTTTATCTATACGTAACTATGGATATAATGCATACGAAAACGACGTCTATCAATTATGTTTGCACGTCTAATTCTTCGAACTGTTAATGGTATTACTTCTAAGAAGTGCATAGTCATGTTGTCCGCTGGTACGTAGCTAATTATTATGCATAATACAACATATAGTTACGTCTAGTTCGATCTAGTCTATCTAATTATGCGATACAACTATCTATTCACATTTGGCCTCTGGCGGGATAACATTATTTATTGTAATTAGACACAACATCTCTATGTTACGAAAGAACAGAAAATATAAACAAACTCTGCTTAAAAATACATTTTCATGCGGCTTAATTTTTTTATATATAGCAAACTGCTTATTAGTGAATTTAGTACAGAATTTAAAGGACAGGTGTGCATATCCCAAAACGCGTGTTAGTAAGTTGGTACTCATGAATACTAACGATTTCGTCTCCAATTACAAAATAAAAGAATTTGCATTTTTATACATTTTGGTGGAACAAATATCAGTATTTTATATTAAACAGCTTATATAAAAACTCACTCAAATCTAATTGTAATCGTTTTTTTCTTTCTTTTATAGTAGAGATTATTGAATAAATTAACAAGAAGGTATATCAGGTATTCAGTAATATTTTTTTTTGTTTTCTACGAGAGTGCTCTAAAACGCAGTTTACATTCGCGCGTTGCCCAGTTTCATTTCCACTTCCTCCGCTCACTGTCGCGTAAGTATTGAATCTATCTAGATCAGGGATTCCTAAACTATTTTGGGCAAGAGACCCCTTTTCCAAAATGAACTTTGGGAATCGCTGATCTAAATCATGACGCGAGATCCCTTGTGGGATTTAATTAGTCCAAAAATAGGCTAGTGGGCTGAATATATAGTAGGACTAAGAAGATCGCGTGTAAAGGGTAGGTCACTTCCTTAAAAATATTGATTCATAGTTCCTAATTCCCGCAAGGGATCTGGCGTGAGGTTATAGATAGATAGATAGATAGATAGTTCCTAATGATTTTTATCTGGGATCCGTACTAAAAACAAAAAAAAAACTATCTTAGAAAGTTTTCAATCGCTTGTCCTCTTCGAACCCCGAGACAAGCGTACAAAGTGAAATTGTCGTTTTCTATAAAAAATATCGCATTTTAAATTTCACCTTCACTTACTTGAGATGTTAAATGAGAATGACTTTATTTATTAGGCTATAAAACTTGTAGTGACAGTGCAATTTCCAACGATTTTTTTTGCTGTATTATAAATACAACAATTGTAACATATGCGTGTGAAACTAAGTACTATTATAGCGGAATACAGTCATTGCTTTTAGCAATAAAACTGCTTTCATTTCTACATAATTAACTACTTCACTCTCATAGTTCGTCTCATACACGCTCGCTAGTTACAGATACTCGACTCGCCCTTCACCTTCTCTGTACTCTCAGCCTACCTTGCAAGGGATATGGCGTGATGATGATAACATTTAAATATTCTGGGAGAGAAAAAGTGACATTATCAGTGATATTTAATTATTAAGTTAATAACCTGTCTAGTCCGTTTTTCCCTGAAGAGGGATTTGTACATAGTACACTCATATTTCGGCGTGTTATCTTTGATCCAAATATGAGACTGTTACCATTCATTGCGCACATAATTTTATTTTTAACAATAATATAAGTCAACCACTGCTACATTAAGGTCTTCTCACATATAAAGGTGCTTATGTCATATTCTACCCGCATGTGCGTGCGTGCATTAGTGGTTTCATGTAACGAAAGCCCATTACGGATATTAATATGCACTATCTACAACTACTATACCAGCCCAAACCTGTCCATAGCAGTACATAAGACCTCTCAAAGATTACCTATCTACAAGACCACCATTAAAATTCCAGGTTAGATACCGCGAGAGAATAACAATCCTCCGCGGCAACCACGAGTCTCGCCAGATCACCCAGGTGTACGGGTTCTACGACGAGTGCCTCCGCAAATACGGCAACGCTTCCGTATGGAAGCACTTTACCGACCTGTTCGACTTCCTGCCGCTGACGGCCCTCGTCGACGGCCAGATCTTCTGCCTGCACGGCGGCCTGAGCCCTTCCATCGACACTCTCGACCACATCAGGGCGCTGGATCGCCTGCAAGAGGTGCCTCATGAGGGGCCAATGTGTGATCTTCTGTGGAGCGACCCCGATGACAGGTTAGTGGCGTTTGCTTGGTTGTATCTTCTTTGAAGATGATTAGAAAAGCCTTTGGAACACTGTTTGTATTCCTACTTGACATCCTTTGTGACTTCGGAAAAATCTAGGAAAGTGTTCGTAGCACGTCTAATTGTAATGCATGAAGTGATGTACATGAGCAATAATTCGCAAGCGTTTTAGTTCTTGGACGTAGGAACTTCTGTATTAAAAACGCAGGTCTTTTTAAACATGAGTTGGGCTAAACTGCTTACTTATCAATATTTGTCACTGTACCGTAAGTGTAAAAATCATAGCATTATAATCATATAGGGAGAGCAATGTAAACATTTGATCTTGCTTGTACTGTCAGTCCTTTGACTGTCGCTGAAATAACCGAAGGAAGCGCCGGGCATTGTCAATAATGGAAGTGATGAGAGTATATATATGTGCTTGCGGTGCGAATTAGCGAAATGTAAACCAGATATTAAACCGGTTTATACAATGCTACTGCCGGCACTTCCCGCCTAGAGCAAACAGCACTACCGCGGCAGCATCGCTATTCACATACTTCCACCGCATAGCTTTGTGTTTCTCTTATGTTTGCAAAAACTCCCGCCACCAGATTTTCTTTTCCCCGTTATGATATAGTTTTCATAAAAATATACCCAAGGTAATGTTTATACTAGATTTCCCATGGTTTAATTTTTATCATTCAGTTTTTTCCCCATAATTCCAAAAGATTTCTAAGCCGGCTACACTGAGTGGGTGTGGCCTGTCAGTCTTTTGACTGCCGCTCAAAAACCGCCAACGGGCGCCGGGCAGCGATGGTGTGGGAAGGGAAGTAGAGCGTAAGTGTAGCGTTTATTCGACTAACCTTCCCTCACTCCGCACGGAAGTTGGCACTGTGTAAATTGGCTATAACAGTGCAATAGGAAAAAAGAGGAGATAACCGAACTAAAGTCATAAAAACAAACACAACCTAGTGTCAAGGACGTAGTCTACATTCTATCGTTCGTCTCAACTAATTATAGTCTCAGTGATAATTATCGTGACAAGTGTCTTACTGCCCGATATCTGAGTATCGAGTCAGTACGGACGGCGGTGGAAACTGGGTTATATGTTATTGATTTTGTGATAATGAAGTCTGGGTTTATGTTAGTAATATTCAAATCGCGGACATATTTATGGACTATTTCAAAATAAAATGTGATGATATTGTTAGTTCGTACATATAGAAAAAATAATTAGATATTATTTGGATATTAATGGGGAACAGGAACCCATAGTAAGCAATTTAAATATTTTTTTATAAAGTGAATAATCTGCACGTAATGTGATAAACATGCAGTTGTATATTAGCTTCAAATAATGTTAAACCTGATTCATATGAAAGGAGTTTCTTAAAACTATTTTATAAAACTGTGTTATTCGTTAAATGTAAACTTATATAATATAATAATAAATAATATCAGCCTATGCTGCCCACTGCTGGGCAGCATAGGCTGATATTATTTCCTTCTCTCACAAATCGAGGTGAGAGAGATTAGGTCATACTCCACCACGCGGACCCAGTGCGGATTGGTGGAGGCAGGCGGATTGTGGCCACCTGCTGTTGGAACTTATCAAGCCGCCTTTAAGGCTTCCAACTCGGCTCAACGACTACCACATTAAGTGGTAATCGGGACCAACGGCTTACCGTGCCTTCCGAAGCACGGAGACGCTCGAAAATGACAATGGCATCTCAGGCCGACCGAGTCGGACGCTGCTTAACCTTGGTGATTGGTAAGAACACCGCGGTAGCACAGCACTACGAGCGCTTCAAAAATGTAAACTTATACGGCAATTAATTTACTGAAAAATCTAATCGTGTTTGTTAATCAGCTGCTAGTTTATCAAATGTAAAGCTGCTGTTCCATCAGAGATATATAAGATGCGTAGCCAAGGATGTGTGTAAAACCATTAGAACCGCTTAATCATATACCTCGTAGAAAGACCTACCTAAACCTAAAGAGAGACAAACTCTCCTCTTCTTAATTAGACTGTAAATATGATAAGTAAATGCTTCTCTATTTAATAATAGATAAATATTTGTGACACAATGTGTAACATATATAACGTAAGACCTGAGACACCCCAATTACATTATTGCTTTACGAATTCAATACGAAAATCAAATTTCCAATTTCAGGAGATTTCTACCATTTTTTTTTAGCTCTTCGGTGCATATTGATGTAGTAGGAATGCATTTAAAATAACCATATTGCTTTGAATAATTATTAAGATTTGTTTAATACGGCGGACTGAACGAATAACATCAATTTTTGATATAAAAAAAAATGTGGACGACGCAGCGTGGGACGACCACCTGCCAGATGGACCGACGATCTTGTAAAAATCGCAGGAAGTCGTTGGATGCAGGTGGCATCGGACCGGTTACGCTGGAAAGCGATTGGGGAGGCCTACGTTCAGCTGTGGACAAGATGGCTGAGATGATGATGATGATGACGATGAAAAAAAATGTAACATACTTTAAAAATAGTTGTAATCTATTCAGTTGCCGGTTTAAAACAAACTACTTTCAGGTCGTGCGATTATTATGTTACACCTTGTTTAAGTTACTGTTGTAGATTTAAGAATCGACTCCCAAATAGTCACAGCTTAGCCTCTAGAGTCTAGCTCTACAAGGGGATTTACTATAATTTCCTCGTTATCGTCTATTTGAAGGTACCCTGATAATACATAGCATCCTCGTAGAGATACTAACGCATTAATTTTATCTATATTTAATTGTTTTACGCCGTTTACACGTTTTTGGTATATAATTAGGTATAGAACAGATAATACAGACAACTTACTTTAACCTTTTATTATGGTGGCCCTGCGGTTTTGCCTGCCAGAGTTTAGTACGATATTTTCGTAGCCGGTTTATATGTAAAATTCCTAACAATCCTTTCCCTGATAGTCCCTCTGAAGACTACTAAATTCCATCTAAACGGGGCAGAAAACTTTGCATGCGAACACGTTAGTCCCTCAGAAGGCCTTTTAAATTCCATCTGAACGGGGCATTAAAACATTTTTCATGCGAACACGTTAAGTTATTTTAGTAAGTTCCAACGCTCGTTTTAAAGCCATCATTAGCGAACGCATGAAAAATTCGCAACTATGTGAACGCTCGCAGTAGAGACTCACACCCTATGAAAATCTTACATGCCAAATTTCATATTCATCATCATCATCATCTCAGCCCATACTTGTCCACTGTTGAACATAGGCCTCCCCAAAGGGGGGATTTGCCATACTCGCCACGCTTGGCAGGCGGGTTGGCGAGCGCAGTTTTTGATCGCAGAAGTGTTAAGAGAACGCTGCTGCCCATTCCCTAGTTTTCCCTTAGTCGCCTTGTACGACACCCGATGGGATGAGATGGGTTGGTCCTATTCTAAGCCGAGAACCACGCGGCAATTTCATATTTATAGATCTATAATATAATAGTTCTAGAGATATCATCTATCTATCTATATCATCACGCCAACTCCCTCGCGGGGTAGGCAGAGAGTACAGAGTTCCAACAGGTTCTTTCCTTACATACCTCTCTGGCTTCCTCCACTCTCATAGTTCGTCTCATACACACTCGCCGGTTACGGTGACTCTTTGACTAGCCCTTCAGATAAGACACGGTCTAAGAGATATCATGATAAGCGGTATTAGTTTTTACTTATTAGAACACTGATTTATTTAATCAACCTGAAAATATTTGACACAATATTCTATAAAATAAACGAAACTTAAGTACATACGACTATTTACAACTTAAAAGCTAGGAATAAAACAACAAAAAACAATAAATAATATAAAGCTAAAAACTATATCTGTACATACGATTTACATAAAATAAATTTGTGGAAAATCGCTGCCGCTTGGCGGTGTGCCCAGAAGGCTGGTAGCATTGCCACGTTGAATGGCAATGCTTAACCTTTGTGACTGGTATGAGCCAGCCCTCTGGTCACCTTTTACTTATATAATTACGATTAAGATTAGCCATATTGAGTCATTCACGTTATGGTGAAACTGGCTCATAATCTTAATTAATGTATCCTACTAGTGCAATTATGCATTGGTTCTCGATCATGCTTTCATTTCCTGCCTTTCAAAGAGAAAATTTTCTCTAGCAGTCTTGGGATTTTTTTTTTTCCCCTTTGGGTGTATGAAATAAACGTAATTTTTTTGCAATAGAAAAAATAGTATCTATGTTATTATGGCTATAATCTCGCCTGGACTATTGTTATTTGACAGCCAGTTTCTTGATTTGGAAATTCAAAAAACCGCGTTGTCTCTACATGTGACACCCGGTCCCGCTCTGTCTAATCTATATAAATTGCCGAATATATGTAAGCGCATCAACTTCAGAACGGTTGCACCTATTTACCTATATTTTTTTTGTTGTGTTTGTGATTGTCAGGACAAGATTTGTATGAAAGAAAATGTTTGAAAAATTGTACCGAAAAATTAAAAATTTTGGTTAAAAAATCTCCATATAAAAAAGTGACTGAGTGAGAGAGACAGATAGACTGAAGAGAATAAAAGATCTTCCGTTCTTCTAAATATGTACAAACCAGAAAAACTGAGCAACTAGCTCAGTTTTTCTGGTTTCTCATATTGTTTGTTACATCCGAAAAAAATGGTGTATTGGTTGTTTTGTGAAAAAAATTAATTACATGGTCGTGGGAACATTTGGTCTAATTTTTTTCATTACGGGTGTACCTTATGTAATCCACATGAAATTCACATGCACTTACACCCAGATCGAAACAAATATTTGTGGGTCACACAAAGATTAGTCCCGCGGGGGATTCGAATCCGCGACTACTCGATCCAGTGGGCAGAGCGACTTCAGCGCTAAACCACCGGACCAACCAGTCTGTCGAATATTTCGTTGTATTTCATTTAATTTCACCATGTTTTCTTTACTTTTTATCATGTAATGCTGTTTAAAAATAAACCTTTCTATCTATATCATCACGCTAGATCCCATGCGGAGTAGACAGATAGTACAGAGTTCCAATAGGTTCGCTCCGGAAGCTAGAAAGGTGTGTATACCTTTCTGGCTTCCCCAATCTCATAGTTCATCTCATACAGACTCTTGACTTGCCCTTCAGATAAGACACGATCTATTTGGTCATGGTAAGATAGTCTAGGTCTTACCCGGTAACCTACATCCCTCCACTTTCGAATAAACTTTTTTCTTTTTTCTAATGTATTATTGTTTGTCTGACAGAGGCGGATGGGGCATATCCCCGCGTGGCGCGGGCTACACGTTCGGGCAGGACATCTCGGAGACGTTCAACCACAGTAACGGGCTCACGCTGGTCTCCCGGGCCCACCAGCTCGTCATGGAGGGCTACAATTGGTGCCACGATAGGAACGTCGTCACTATATTCTCAGCACCCAATTACTGCTATAGGTGAGTTTGATGGTTTGTCAAGATCAAAAATCATTTATTTATAATGTAGTAGCACTTCGTCAAAATTATGGGTTAGGCCCAAAATGACCACTTTCTTAAGATGACTACTTTCCTAAAATGACCACTTTCTTAAGATGACTACTTTCCTAAAATGACTACTTTCTTAGAACTTGACTAAACCAATACAATGCGCTTATAATATATTTTATAACATACATCACAATATTGTGAAGAGGCTGTCTGCAAGATGAAAATATTAAAAAAATCTCATAGATTAGATTATCACGCAAAAACATTGGTCCGATTTAGACGTGACTTTTAGATTAGGATAGCACATTGTCTAATTTAAGTTGGATCAAAATCGTTTAGCCCGAGTCTGAGATAAGCTTGACCTCGTAGTACAGGCGGGTACTAGGAAATCGTCGAGTATCTTATCCATCCAACCAGAATCCCACATAATTTTTGTAGTTTAAAATAAAAATTTGTAGGCTTGTATAATTCTCGTATTGAATTTACACAGAATAAATGTTAACAGATTTCAGATTTAATTATAAATTGACACACAATTGGTATTCTATTCCACTAAAGTATCGTTCCGATTTCAGTATCAATGTGAAGTTCTTAAATTTAAGATATATTTATCATGTTAATCTCAGGTGCCCTAGTCTAACGGCCGGTTCCTATATTCAACTCATGGACAGATTTGCCTACTACAGATAGAATTTTGAAATATTTTGTATGGAAAATCTGTCAAAATTCTTCTGCCAATAAGCAAACCTATCTTTGTGTTGAATATAGGAACCGGCCGTAAATAATGAAAATCTAATGGTAATCTTCAATTTGATGTTTATGTCAACTTTCGGTCCCATCTAGATTTAGTCGATGTCATTGAAGCGTTTAATATTTTACAAGAATATCATTTGTGAGATTTATGCAACTGCATTTTTAATTACGAGAATTGGCCTTCAGGATACATTCGTATTTAGTACCTGCCATAATCATTTAACCAGAACTCGTTTAAAATAGAAATTACATTAAACTGCCTCGTTAGTCTGGTGGCAAAGCGCATCGCTTTTTGATCACGAGGTCCTGGGTTCAAATCCTAGATCGGACAAATGTAATTCTTCTAACGAAAAATTTCCAGTATGAGTCCGGAGTCTGGAATTGTGCCCGGTATATGGCAATAGGCTCGCCCCCTATAACATGGGACCTAGCATCGTCGGCGAAACGTGGGTGTACCGCTGGGGAACATAGCCGTAACAGTGTTCTTTTTTTTAACATTAAAATATTCCGTAAATTTTGCCTTTTACTACTTACTTACATTTAGGTATTGATGCAAAGTTGTTTTGTAACATATTAACCTTCATTTAGGTTCTAGAGAATGGCAAACGCACGTAATTTAGCCGACAAGGCCGGGTACACTAACAATGGGCAAAATTGACTATTTTGCATAACTCTTCTAGCAATTCTCGTATACTTACGTATCCTTGGTTTTACATGAATAAACATGGAAATTTGCTTTAATGATAATGTGTCCATTTGAATTTACATATTCTCTCGTCTCTGGGGTCTTATTTTTATTCATGTTTTTATTCTGTTAAAATTTAAAAAAAAATAGCTGTGATAGTGGTTAAGGCCGCTGGACTGCAAAGTCAGAGGTCTCGGGTTCAAACCCAGGCACGGACTCACCTCTGTGTTTTCAAAAGCATGTGCGTATTAAAAAGTAACTATTACTTGCTTTAATGGTGAAGGAAAACATCGTGAGGAAACCTGCATGCCTGAAAGTTTCTCGAAGGTGTGTGAAGTTCGCCAACCCGCACTGGGCTAGCGTGGTGGACTATGGCCTAAACCCTCTCAGTTTGAGAGGAGGCCCGTGCCCAACAGTGGGACAGTTTCTCAACAGGGCTAATATTATATTAAAATTCACCGCTACGTTCTGATATTTTTTTATAAAGAATCTACATCAGTTACAATGGATCAAGCAAGCATTTGCTGTAATTGCATTTTAAGTTACGCTGTATTTCTCATGTCTGTTCAAATTGTGTGCCTCTTGCGTGTTGCCCGAACAAACACAGTTTTTTTTTATCAATTTATCCTGTTCATATCAACTTTAATATATCTATTGAACACTAAAGAAACAGCCCATTAATCATTTTATCATAAAGAAAAAATAAAGAAGGCAAATCTTCGCCCATTGATATTATTATGTTTTATGCCGATTACGCAGTTTAGCGCAGTGGCTAGCTAAAGCCTCTCCACGCAATGTGTTTTAATAGTCGTGGGTTCGATTCCCGCACGGGTCAAATCTTTGTGTGTCCCACAATTTGTTTCGATCTGGGTATTTATGTGTGTGAATTTTCATGTTTGAAGACGCACCCACGACACAGGAATAAATCCTAGTGTGCCGCTACGTTTTTTATAAAAGAAAAAAGAAATATGGACACGCACCCCGGAATTTATGTATAAAGAATATTTAATATTATATCGAGAAGAGACTGCTCGTGATGTATCTGCAACATGGCCCTGCTAGAAGACCAGCGCTGCAGCACCATTACCTGGGGCAGGGACCAATTGTGATCTCACATGATTACTTTATTTTATTTCTGCTCCACATACTTTCTTTAATTAATTAATTAGAATTAATCCTAGTGTAAAAAAAAAACGTAGCCCGTACGTTTTGTTTTGTAAAGAAATTATTTGTTTTGTAGAGTATCTTAACGAAATCTAACACAGTATATTTAGTTACATTGACTCATTACAGAAATGGAGAGATACTCAGAGAGCTCATTATATGTGTTACATGTATTAGAACTATTTTAAATATCCGACGTTTCCAGTGGCAGAGTTGGGCAAAAATTAATCGTGAAACAATTAAGTTGCAATTAAAATATTTCGGATTTCATCGCGGCTTATTTGTGGTTGTCAAGTGCCCAACGTTTTTAGTGCTCTACAACACCCATGATCGCGGAAGGGACAGGCATTTGATGCCCAAAAATCATTGTTAATCCGGAGTATGCCAGGGAAATGAATTTAATTGCAAATGTAATTTCAATTGATTGATTCTACAATTGAAAAATGCCCAACACTGTCCAGTGGTAATCTCAACTCTACTCGGTATTATAATATAAATACTATTGTTTCAGATGTGGTAACCAAGCCGCCATTATGGAATTGGATGATGCGCTTAAGTACTCATTGTAAGTATATTGTTTACCCTGGCTATGTCACAGTTCTTGTTGTGCAACTTCGTATCTGTTCGTTATTAGATTACTGTATCATATGTAACAGGTATTTGTTAGTATACTTACATAATGTCTAAGAAAAGAATGAAGAATCAGATATGCAATTCCAAAGTGGAAGGATTTAGGTACTGGGGAGACCTAGACTATGACTGATGATAACATAACCATATAAGATTGTGACTGACGATCAGAGTCGAGCAAATTATTGTGAAAACATTAAATTACAATATTTCGGATTTCTATCTATCTATCTATCTATATCATCACGCCAGCTCCCTCGCGGGGTAGGCAGAGAGTACAGAGTTCCAACAGGTTCTTTCCTTACATACCTCTCTGGCTTCCTCCACTCTCATAGTTCGTCTCATACACACTCGCCGGTTACGGAGACAATATTTCGGATTTTATCTATATATAGTATATATAAAGCAGTGATAGCCTAGTGGTTAGACCGTTGGACTGCAGTCAGAGGTCTCGGGTTCAAACTCAGGCACGTACGTCAACCTTTTCGAAAACATGTGCGTTTTAAAAATTAACTATCACTTACTTTAACGGTAAAGGAAAACATCATGAGGAAACCTGCATGCCTGAGAGTTTCTCGAAGGTGTGTGAATTTCGCCAACCCGCACTGGGCCAGTGTGGTGGACTATGGCCTAAACCCTTTCAGTTTGAGAAAAGGCCCGTGCCCAACGTTGGGTCAGTTTCTTCACAGAACTACTATATTATAGGATATCTATATATATTATCACGCCAGTTCCCTTGTGGGGTAGGTAGAGAGTACAGATTCAATCGCGGTTTATTTTTTCTTTTTAAGTTCGCGAGGTTTCGAGTGGTCTACAGCACTCATCGTCACAAGAAGGGCTAAGGCGTTTGACGTAATATTGTTATTCTGTAGAACGTTACGGTGATTAATTTAATGGCAATGGAATTTTCAATTAATTGATTCAAAAATTAAATTAACTGAATTATTCTCAATACTGCTGTAAATAGTCTCCCTAACAAGCGAACGTGTACAAGGTGAACTATGGGAGTGGAGAAGACGAGGGATTTCTGTTAGTCCTCTGTAATTTCTGCCTACCCTGCAAGGGATTTGGTTGAGTTTGACTGCAATATGAAAACAGCTAAACACTACCGATCACTGAAGGTGGTTAAGATTCGGGAAGAGAGAGAAAAATACAAATAAAATAAAGATAGAATTGCAGGTTTTACCAAAAATGTGTCTTAATTAATTGTTATAAATAGAGCACATATATTTTTCTTAGATCTAGGGCTAATTTTAAAGTACAATGATACTAAGGGTGAGGAAACGGAATGATTATAAGCGCAAAGTGATGACAATAATATTTGATTCATGAATCAAATTATTCAATCGACGATATTCGATTAATTATCTATGGATATTGAAAAATATGACCGTTAAATTATTCTAAAACTTATCTGTTTTGATTTAGAGTTGTTTTTCTAACGTAATAATTTTTTTTCAGCCTTCAGTTCGACCCAGCTCCGCGACGCGGCGAGCCGCACGTTACCCGGCGGACGCCCGATTACTTCATGTAGGCTGCACGTGAGTACAATAATTTGTATTAAAATCATCTTGATGTCAGGAAAGGAAAGAACCTTTTGGAATTCTATATGCCTATTCCGCAAAGGAGCTGGCGAGGTGATATAGATAATCTTCGTCTACATTTGTATTTGTATCAGACATTCAGTTACATAATGTTGAATTCGCAAAATGTATTAAATTCTCATTATGTTAAATTCCCAAAATGTTGACTCCCGAAATGTTGAATTCATATTCGTTTCGTTGACGTTTTTGTAGTAGATCCTAATGCTTTTATCATTTAACCATTACATTCACATCAATACGCTGCTGCCAGTTTCGTAGTTAAGGTATTCAGAATCAGAATATTTTTTATTCATGTAAACCATTACAGTATTTATGAATCGTCAGAAAGGTAACAAAGACTCTACCACCACTTCAAATGGCATTCCTGTGGAGAAGAAGGGCAAGAAACTCCACGGTTACTCTTTTAAAATAGTATTTTTACATTTTCTTTCTCCATCTACATTTTGTTGTGGGTTATGGGAGAACGATGTAGGCTGGTCTATCAGGTAGGTCTAAGTTAAATTATGCAAATTATACTATTCATGTGAATGGCTACATGGTTCCCTCATTTAGAGAGAAAGATGAGAAAAAAAAGGAACATTTTACTAAATTAATAGAAGGACGAGAGGGAATATTAAATAATAATAATAGCTAAACAAATAAAAATTCCTACCTACCTTCTAGAAGGTACTACCAGTACAATTGATTGCACTTATAATATTTTGCCCCATGTTCAATAACGGGCGGGAGTAATATAATCTTGGTCAATGTACCAGGACATAATAGACTAGAAGATCTTACCCCATACACAATATACTCGAAAAATATGGGTACATTTAAAAAATATCCCCTTTTCAAAATACGAGGATATCCAGTACAAGTGTTCCCACGTGGCGGCAGACAGTAACTAGATGCAGAATATCCTGTCTGCCGCCACGTCAGTAGTCGAACACCTGTACTGTTATGATAACCTGGTACTTTGAACTAGAAATAGACCACTTACTTCACTTAACTGTAATTATAATAAACAAATTCAACTTCTTGTACTTGAATGCATTAGACGTAATTACTTAGGGATTCAACATTATCAGAATTCAACGTTATGAGAATCCAACATTTTGGGATTCAACATAATGAGAATTCAACATATCGGGAATTCAACATTATGACAATTCAACATTTTGCAAAATCAACATTTTGGACCTGAGTGGGTATCAGAGGGCTCAGCACGTATAGATTGACGTTAGCGTAACGCTATCGAGTTGATATGACATCCTTTTCACACTACTAATTGACTTAGTACAGATGAACGTGACAGCACGAACTCTCAACAAATTCACACAATACAAGGTGTAACATAAATAACACAAGACCTCAGACACCCCAACTAAAATAATTTGTTTACGAATTCAATACGAAAATCTCTTTGCTTGTAATCTCTTTGCTGTAATGCTTTGAATAATTATTAAATTTTGTTTAATACAGCGAATTGAACGAGTAACAACATTTTATGAAAATTGAAAAATAAGGAACTTATTTTAAAAATAGTTGGAATCGATTCAGTTGCCGATTTAGAATTATCTACTTTCAGGTCTTGCGTTATTTATGTTATATCTTGTATAACGGCAAAATTTTCGTGCTCGATCAAGCCTCTAACAATATCACACTACCGTTGTCTAGAAGAAGCCAGATTTCCATACTAAGCTGGACAACCCACGACTAACAAGCTTCATTTGCCTACAATTTTATTTATTAGCACATTTTATTTAAATACCTCACTTACTCTACTAAAGTATAGAGACCTTCGAAACTAGAAGCGATAGAAGATATGTTTTAAGAAATAGTATCAAGTCAAGAGTCTCCGTAACCGGCGAGCGTGTATGCGACGAACTATGAGTGGAGGAAGCTAGAGATATATGTAAGGAAAGAACCTGTTGGAACCCTGTACTTTCTGCCCACCCCACAAGGGATCTGGCGTGATGATAAAGATAGTATCATTGATTTGAGTGATAAGAATAACTGTATTCATTGATTTTAATAATATTTCATTATCGTGTATGCACACCCACCCATCGCCCCGTGCTTTACGAATATCTAGAGAATCGCGCTTATGATATTTTATCCAATACCATCGAGAAGGGTCGCGCTTATAGCGGTTTACCTGAAGTATCTAATAAGCTTCCGTACTTTAGTTTTTCTAAAAATCATATCCAACATGGCTTACACGCTAGCAAAAAATTCTGTCGGCCTGTGTCTTTTGCACTCAAGTCAAAATAGTCATCTCTAAATACAATACAATTATTGAAACGGCTTTATCGTGTTAACCTTTTGTCACGACACGCCACACTTCTCACTCCTAGGGCGAAAAAATCCATGACATTCGTCTTGTCGCGCCGCATATGCTAGCCCTGTTGACAATATATACTTAAAGCAAATCCATAGAATTAATGTATTACAATAACGCCTTTTTAATCTGTCGCAATTTATCAACAGTTATCGTATATTTTGCTCGAAGTGTCATTCGCAGTTTATCTGAGGTTTGATTGATATGTTTCGCATAATAATATTGATATCTTGTCTATTTTTTTCGGTCCACCCAATACAACTAGTACTTTTAGTACAAGTATTGTTGACATTAATGAATAAGTAATGAGTTTCATTATGAAATGGGTAGATATATATAATAAATAGAATTGAATTACAAGCACAGATAGCCTAGTGGTTAGACCGTTGGACTGCAAAGTCAAAGGTCTCGGGTTCAAACCCAGGCACGCACCTCTGTCTTTTCGAAAAGCATGTGCGTATTAAAAATTAATTATCACTTGCTTTAACGGTGAAGGAAAAACATCGTGAGGAAACCTGCATGCCTAAGAATTTCTCGAAGGTGTGTGAAGTTCGCCAACCCGCACTGGGCCAGCGTGGTGGACTATGGCCTAAACCCTCTCAGTTTGAGAGGAGGCCCGTGCCCAACAGTGGGACAGTTTCTTAACAGGGCTAATATTATAATATTCATTGAATTACGAAAGGACTTGGGAGCATGGAAGTTACATTTTGTTTCGAATTATTAAATTACATTATCGAATTACGTTATTGTCTTATAAATATTTTAAGCTTGTCGTCAGAGATGGGCAAAATGTAATCAGATTGATGATTAAGCTTGCATTTTGTAATATTCAATCATGATTTTAAGATTAAAAGTGTAATCGTTGAAGATTACAAAATGTAATTGTACTCGTTAATCATTAACACACCATCATGCCTATATTCCCCAAGCGGGGGTGGTTAATCATTAATCTGATTACATTTTGCCCATCTCTGCTTGTTGTGTTATCATTGCTTGATTTTTTGTGTCGGAAAATATAAATATAGTATTTGGAGGAGTTTCTGTGCATACCTGTATATATACAGCAGAGTTATAGTGGAAATTGTCGAGCGGTGGCCGCGTACTGGTGTAATAATAGCAATTATTTCTATATGTATCTATATCATCACGCCAGTTCCCCCGCAGGGTAGGCAGAGAGTAGAGAGTTCTAAAAGGTTCTTTCTTTACAGACCTCTCTGGCTTCCTCGACTGTTATGCACATAGTTCGTCTCATACACGCTCGCCGGTTACGGAGACTCATGAATTGCCCTTTAGATAAGACACCATATATTTGCTATTATTTATTAGAGAAAATTATTTAAATTCTTCGTCTACACCCGGTTTCTGTACATTTTTAATTCTTGCGCGTCTTTAGGCCCCCTTGCTTGCATACACACTTACCGTCACGCCTATATTCCCCAAGCGGGGGTGGCAGGGGTGTACTAAGTACACCCACGTTTTTCGCCGACGATGTAAGGTCCCATTTAATAGAGGGCGAGCCTATTGCCATATACCGGGCACAACTCCAGACTCCGGACTCTTACTGGGAAGTTTTCGTTAGAAAAACTACACTTGTCCGACCTGGGATTTGAACCCAGGACCTCGTGATCACAAAGCGATGCGCTTTACCAATAGACCAACGAGGCAGTCACTTGCTTGCATATATTATATATACTATTCTCCGCCCGTAAGTATTAAGTATTGACGTTTAGTTACAGCCTTAAGGGCCTAGAAGGCCTCCATTTAAAAGAGTAACAGTGATGCAATTATTTCACAAAGGATTATAGGAAATAATTGAGGGCGCGCTTGGAAATAAACGACGTATGTCTAAAAATAAATTTTATCATTTTCTAAAAAAGCTTCATTATAAAATTAAAAAAAAAATGCTACACGATTTCCCGTTTTTAAATAAATTATTAATTAGTTAAGCGTTTTGGGCTGGAATCAGAAAAAGCAACAAATATCAATTTTGTTTTTTTTTTCTATTTATTCGTTTATTGTGTATTCCTTTTATCAAATTGTAAAATATTCAGTCCAAAATCATATTTCGAAATAATATATCTCAAATCAATATACTTCTCGAAGTGCATGGAGTATAAAACACGTTTTTATTGCGCTGGCCCGCTGATTACATCTTACACTTATTTAATTACAGCTACTGTGTGACGCAATGCATACCCCCCACACTAGCGATGGGCGATTATTACTAAAAACAATCAAATCATTCGATGGTTCCGTTCATTCGAATGCAAACGAATGACGATTACAATTTTTCGATTGTTAGATTGTTGCCGAGCGTTTGGACCACGCGCGCGTAACGTTAGTAATGAGTAAGCAATCGACAGAGGAATCCATTGCACCATCGATTGTTTTAGCATCATTAAATAGATTTGAGTCGGGACATGTGATTTTAATTTTCTATATAAGAATTTATGTAAATAAGTTATTAGTAAATAAGTATAAGTCATAAAAATACTTTGGTTTTTGTAGTAATCTATAATCATGTCAGATCTCCTGCGGGGTAGTTTAGTGAATATAATTACGTTAGATTTATTTATAATTCAATCGAAGTTAACCTAAGCCCGTTTACCGACACATTCTTCACCGACGGAAATTACTGATCAACTAAATATCGTTGCTAAATCGAAACGTTCCCCCCGTATCCAATGTACCCTGGGCGTCGGCAATGCACCGTCGGTTTTCATTCGTTCGTCGATTGTTATTCGATTGTATTTTTCTGAGGACGAACGAATCGACAATCGAATGTGCATAACTAAAATGTATGTAGGTACCGGGGAAGACCTAAACTATCTTACCATGACCAAATAGACCGTGTCCTATATGAAGGGCAAGTCAAGAGTCTCCGTAACCGCCGAGTGTGTATGAGACGAACTATGAGAGTGGAGGAAGCCAGAGAGGTATGTGAGGAAAGAACCTGTCGGAACTCTGTACTCTCTGCTGAAATGATGATATATATAGATAACTAAAATTATAGATTCATTCGATACGAGTAGTTTTTCGTAACAATCGCCCATCGCTATCCCACACTACATCATATACAGTAGACGATAATCATGCATCTTGTTTGCAGAGGAGGCGCATATCAAGCAGGAGTGCGGTGCGGGCGCGGGCGCGGGCGTAGTGCGGCGCGCGCGCGGCGCCGGCGCGGGGCGGGCGCGGCGCTCGCGGCGCCACGCGCATGCGCGCCGCGCCGTGCTGGCGCGCTGGCTGGCCGCGCTGTAGCCGCTGCCGGCGGTGTTCCTGCCGCCCCACTCCACCACAGCCGCACCCGCCCCCGAACGCTCGCGACTCACCCGACTTCAATAATAAATATGTACTCCGCGATGATGAGTTATTATCAACCGCGTACTAGGGAAGCCGAGTTATTATACGTCCTAGAGAAGCTGCTTCAAACGAAAAATGGCGCGAACTCGATGACCGCGGAGTTAGCGGGCGTGTTTGTGTTTACATGGATAGTAAATTCATGGTTCTCGAGTCGTTTAACCGGTACCTCAGTGCATATGAAGGCATATTTTTTAAATAAAACTTACTACTGAAACGTTTTACGTTGCGGTAAGCACCAGGCACAAAATGTTTCATGTCACACAAAAAAATTAAGGTGTCTTCTCTAGTACATAATAAGTCTAAGCTCTGCGATCGTCCCGTGCGCCCGCGACCGCGGTACCTCATTTACACTCGTGTCTCGCGCCTCGCCTCGCGACATCTCACGCGCTAGTGTAAATTAGCTATCATGCTTCAGTAGATTCGCTCGAGAGGAAATCGACTCACGAAACGACCGTACCCTAGTTTTGTTATGAGCCATTAAAATTATAGAACAATCTATACGTTTACAGCGCACAAGATTGGGTCAGTGCAATGTCAAAATTTAATAATTTACCTCATAACAAAACAACTTTTGAATAATAATATCCTCCGTCATAAACATTTCCGACCGCTGCCTCATAAGCTCAAATGAAATTCTTGAAAAGCAAATGCACTTAACGAGCTTATGAAGACTACAAACAAATTGTACACGAGAGTGTATTTTAATTTCGTGGAATCCTTGCCATCAGCAGCGGTTGCCGCCGCTTGCCGTGCAAAGCGGATCCTTTGCCAGCACGTCGGTCCTTCCGGTTACGTCCGCCCCGCACTGCACGCACTCCTTCACTCTTCACGTACATAACTTATGAAATTCTATGACCGATAACTAAAAATGTATGCATAAAATTTCACGTGCTTCAAACAAAAGTTTAGTTCCATTGTGTTGTTTCGCTACTAATCATTTCGACTGTCGAATAACGGTCGCGGTATTTTCACATGGAGTTGAACTTGATGAGACCAAGTGATTTTTAATCTTAAATTTTTAAAATCTAAGAAATGCAAAAAGTAATTTTTAAATCACGTACAAAAGCCATTGTACACACTGAACTAGACATTATAACATTTTGTGCATTCATTTTTATCTGTTCATGTTGAATTAGTTTTTATGTACCTGGCGTGGAGTGAGTCTCGTGTCAAATCGATTGTTATGCGGCCGCGGCCCGTCCCAAATGTTAGGTTCTGAGATGTGTAAATGTACAGAGCGTGTGTATGTTGTTCCCGTTTTTGTTTCCCACTTTGTATGCGTGTGCGCGAGAATGGCAGCTGGTCACTGCGCTCGCGTTCTTTCGTGTCGATTCACCGGTCGAATTGGCGCCGAGCGGCAGCCGCGCACGAAACGCTATCTCGATCGATCAGGGCGGCTGGACCGAATCGATATTTCCTCCAATGAATGGCGAAGTTGAATGAAGTCGGCCTGGATCGATCTAGAAACCGTTTCGGCAGTGGTCCTCGCGACCAGCTTTAATTAGAAATTGTCAGGCGCTAATACACGAGCGAAACCCACGCAGGCGAGGGCGGCGGCGCGTCAAATCGTAAGTGATCGTCATCAGTCGCTAAGTTAGGTTCTTGCCCGTTCAGTGTGCGTTCGCCCCGCGCTAGTTATGCTGGTATGTTCATTTCGAGCGGCCGGACGGAGCGCGTCGTCACGTTACTATTATGATTATCTCTGTACAATTTATGATGTATCAAAGACGATTGGACCTCATTAAACGGCGTACATTTGCTAACACGGTAGTTTTATTTCGCATCCGTCGAGTCACCATCGAACACGCGTGGACATACCATCATACTGATCCTTGGTGACTGGCCGCGCCCGCGGCCGCGCAGCCGTCGATATTCTAATTAACTAGTGAATGCAATACGATCATTGTCACTCTAGTGAATATATTAATGTTTTTTCAAATTACTTGTAGATCAAAATCTGTAAAAGTCCGTTTTGTAATTTGTATTTTTAGTTACATTTGAATATTTTTACAGTTTGATAGCCAATTTGAATGTGCGTGAACTTGGTTACACAATTACTACACATGTTGAAGGGCGATCTGCCGATGTGTATATAATTTCAAGCAATAGTAAGCATTTAATTTTATGGCAGAATGGCATTATATAATGTTAATTTTAATATTATTATTGTAATATTTTTAGTTCGACTCTAAGTCTACGTAAAAGTATTAGAAATCCGCGTCTCGTTTATTCCCAGTGCAATCATTCTGTCATAAAACGCATAGAGAACGTGCATTTTTAGATTTATTATTCAAAATTCTCCTTTCCTTGTGCCACAGTACCTGTATAACGAGGAATAGTGTTTCACAAGAGTGGAGCTTTAAGTTCTTTTTCTATTATATATTTTGAGTTATTATATAATTTTAGGTAATTGTGTAAATACCTAAAGATCAAGGCATCCGATAGGTTGTTATTGTTTAAACTAAGTTTCAAATATTTTCCCGTAAATGTACTCAGTTCATACAAACTTTTTGAGAGGTAAGTTACATAAATATTATAACAATTTTATATGACATCATTGTGCTTGTATTACAAATTGGGAAAATGTTTTATATAGATTGATAACATCTAAGGATAGAGATTAATAGCAGGGGTTATACTGAACAGTGTTGAAAGCGTCTTTTAAAACTTAACACACTGATAATCCTACATTTCCTTTACAACGCATTTTTTTAACTATTTATAGAATAAACTGACAGAAGCATTTTTTTCGATTATTCCATTCTCTAAATAGAACCCATGTACTTATTTAGATTTCGGACAGTGGACACTTTCTTTTGTCAGTGCCATCTTTCGATTTATAATAAAATTTCTGATTTATATAAAAAATATTGTAATAAAATCATTTTTTTATTTCTAAAATTCTTTACGATACGCGTGTGTACTAATTATACAAAGACCTTACCCACCAATGACACCTGAAGCCACACGTTTCGTTGATCTAAGTATTAAGTATGTAAGTTATAGGTAAAAAAAATAATTATAATATTCTAAAAGCGAAAATAACAAAAAAAAAATGAAACTGTATGGCGAGCCTCGTTCGCGTGAAATGAAACGAAAAATAATACTAGCACAAGTTTGTTTTCTCCGCTTTGGAGTTATTTCACCCAATCGAAGCTCGTGTATAACTAAAATTAAGGCTTTCCTGGCAAACGCATAGGCGATGGACTTGAAACAAGCTCGTTATTTTGTATGCATCGTGTGTTCTTGTATAAATGGGACTCGATTCTGTTGATGATGCGCCGACCACACCGATATACAAACCTCTGGAGTCGCTACACAATGGCAATAATAAAATGTAAACAGACCGATAAAATAATTATTCTTGCAACTGTACTATGCCTGTTGATAGGAATTAGATATAATAAATAAAATTAATTATAAAATAAAGGGGTTTTCTTTCACTGCTCCAAATTCATGAATTAAAAAAAGTTGTACGAAAAATAATTTATTTTCAATAAATAATTATTATTGTAACTTCAGTGGGACAACTTTAAAACTGTAACACCAATACATTAGTTGCTCATTTAAATATTTTTGCATAAATTCTAAAATTCAAATAGAACCAGCACTTAATTTCAATGTATTTTGTTAGTACCATTTTTGTTTTCGAGTATAATAAAACTAATATTACAACAGACACAACATTTAATAATACAATAAACCATCCAAAAATAAACTGGGTTTTTAAAATATAATTTAAACCCTACAGAAACTAGCATTTATTGAGAAATAAATTGACGCGATGCGATCTTTAAACCTGTGCGTTATTAAAGAAGGAAAAAAGTTATTATGAAAGAAATTTAATTTCTTTCACACAATAGCGTGTCATATGTGGAATGGATATAATGCAACTCAAAACTACCCTGCTTCCCTCAGATGTCCACACCTGTATTGTAAAACGAAACACGAGACATTGAAGCTATATATTGAGTCACTTCACCTAACTCTAATATACAATTATGTACTTTCCATTGTAATTTGCAACTTTCGTTTATTTTCTACAAATAAAAACATTTGTTATATGAAGTCAAATTTTGACTTGTTGTAAGCTGCAGCCTACCCCGAAAGATTTGAGTGTTTGTCAATATCAATAATTTCATTAATTATTATGCTCATTTTAAAGATTAAAAAGTCTTAAAGAACGTTTCGTTAGAACGTAATAAGAAGTATTTTAAAATCGAAAATATTTTAAAGGCACAGAGATTATACTTATTAATAAAATATAAATCTACACGACTCCAATAATATAATATAGAACACAACACAATACCAACAATTTCAAATAATATTGCTAATCAAATTATACTATTATTATGTAAATTTCCGATAAATTATAAATAATAGCGAGCACTGCTGTCATCAAATACTGATTACATAAGTACAACAAATATATTTTCTAATATACAATATAAATAATGTCATTGACTTAGTGCCTATCGGTACGTACTTTTAAGTAGATAAAAATCGAACCAACTGTCTTCAAGAGATGGTATCTACTTCCACTTATCTTCTATTCCTACGAGACCTTCATCCCGGTGTCCAGCTGCAGGAGTTGCTTCATCAGCTCGTAGGTGGAGAAGGAGGTGGCCACCATGGGGATGGCCCTGATGTAGTTAATGCTCATGCCGCGGTACAGCCCCTTCACGATGCCGTTCTCTCGGTATATTAGCGTCAGCGTCTTGATCATGCCGGTACTGTTATTTGAGAAAGGTGTAATATTATTCTTAGGGCCTGTTTCACCATCCTCGAATAATATCTGAAGCTTACTAATCGACAATTACAATTGCAAAGAGCGAGTCTATAAACGTATTTCACTACCTCTGCCTAGCCAGTTTTAATTTCTGAGTAACACTAATCAAGAAGTAACTAACCAGCACTTTACTCGATGGTTGTGAGAGGCCCTTTATAGTTTGATCTGCATTTATTTATTTACACGTCAATTAAATTTCATATTGTGAGGTAAGAAGGTGGATGTGGTGTTAAAATTATCGAAACTGTAATATATTTATTTGCCTGGGAGTCTGGATTGAAAACTTTTATTGGGCAACTTGTGTTTCATAGCTTTTCACAATTGTGATTAACTATTTAAATACAATGTAATAATGACAATTTTTCAATAATATGTGTTCATTTTAACAAAATACACCCAACACAGCTTCATAACACAATAAAATCATATCTTAATGCAAAGTAAAATATTGTAGGATACTGCACAGGCCATGCATTCTTTATGCTCTACAAATTTATACTATCAAAATGTTAACTATGAACAGATAACAATATTGAATACCGACAATACCTAATAACTGTGCAAAATGGTATACATACATAACTATACAAGCTGTAACATAATAAACGCAAGACCTGAAAGTAGTTTGTTCTAAATCGATAACTGATTTCCAACTATTTTTTATGTATCTTACATTTTTTTTTAAATTTGCAAATATTTCATTTACTCTTTTAGTGCGCTATAAAAAACTAAATTTATTCTTGATTCATAGCAATAAGGAGATTACAAATGCATTCCTAACCCGTATTTCTCAAAATGCACACATATACGTACAAGTTTCATTGGAGTATAAAAGTGCTTAAAAAAGGGGTAAAAACCTTTAAATTTGGAAATTTGGTTTTCGTTTTGAATGTATGAAGCAATTCTCTAATTAGGGTGTCTGAGGTCTTGCGTTTATTATGTTACACCTTGTATAGAGAAATAAGCTTAGTCTGGAGGGATTTAGTTAGTAGGTCTCCAATAAGACCGGTATGTGGCACTTTCGCTAATTAATGAAAGTAGTAGGTATCTTCCTAAGGATACCTTAAGTGTGTATATTGTACACTACTAGCTTCTGCCAGCAACTTAGTCCGCGTTGACTTTAGACAGGATCCTTAAATTTTTCCGGGATATATGGTAATCCAGGTAAGAAACTAAGTGTCTGTGTGCCAAATTTCATCCAAATCCGTTTCTGCGTGTTTGAGTAACAAACATATAAACTTTAACATTTATAATATTAGTAAGATTAACTATTTACTGACCTGGATTGTTTAATCTGAAATTCGTCGCTCACAATAGAGACGACATTGTCGACGGTTTATGGTAAGAGCTACTCGACTTATTTGATCGAGTAGACGCGGATTTGATACCCACACGTACTAAATTTATATATAATAATAATATAATATTAGCCCTGTTAAGAAACTGTCCCACCGTAGGGCACGAGCCTCGTCTCCAACTGAGAGGGCTTAGGCCATAGTCCACCACGCTGGCCCAGTGCGGATTGGCGAACTTCACACACCTTCGAGAAACTCTTAGGCATGCAGGTTTCCTTACGATATATTCCTCAAATTTATATATCACAAATATTCATTTCGGTCTGGGTATTTGTGTGTTAACGACACGACGACGACCACGACATAGGAAATACAATCCTAGTGTGGAGTCAAGTTTAAAATTTTTAATTATTAGAACAACGAAGGTTTAGAACACTTCATTGAAGACTTGTGCTCCCGATTTCCAAAAATAATATATACAATAAACATGTAACCAACCTCCTGAAAATGTAGCCAACACCAGGTGCAAGAGACATGCAATCAGAAATGTTTCAAAATTAGTGACAATTATTAATATTATGTACATACTAAAGTTAGGTAGTTAATATATTCACCATGCTATAATAACGATACACAATAAAACTATGTCTGAATCTTTTTTAAGTCTAGTTTCTATATACAATGCGTAAGTGGAAGGATTTAGGTACCGGGGAAGACCTAGACTATCTTACCATGACCAAATAGTCCGTGTCTTATCTGAAGGACAAGTCAAGAGTCTCCGTAACCGGCGAGCGTGTATCAGACGAACTATGAGGCCAGAGAGGTGTATGTAAGCAAAGCACTGTTGGAACTCTGTAGCCTCTGCCTACCCCGCAAGGTATCTGGCGTGATGATATAGTAATAATACTAGTTTCATGTACATCTAACGCTCATTTCCTACTAATAACACTCTGTAAACATACCAGTTCTCTCTTTCTTCCGAACTATAAGAGTGGAGAAGAGGAGAGAGGTTTGTTGGGAGAGAACCTGTTCTATCTTCGCAAGGGATATGGGCTCACACCTGCCGGAATCAGTTTATCCGTGACTCTTTAAAGCGATGATTTATAATTTGTAACGTGCTAATTTCTCACTGGATCATAATCGCCTTTTACGACATCTATTGATAGGAGCGGCGTACCATTTGTGACCACTCCTCCCGATGCCCTTACATCCCTTCTTTCGGATACAGATACCGCACACAGGATCAGACACCGACCTCGCCGGCGAGCTCGATGAATCCCTTGCCCGCCGGCCGGTGCAGAGCACCACGGCGAGACACCTAGTATACTCCCTCTCCCATAGCGACTGCCTCAGCCGAGGGCGTTCCTCCTTGAGGCGCCATTGGGCTAGTTGCCCCTTGCCCTCCTGGCTCGAGCGTAGTGGTTGCAGGCTCGCCCTCTTGTCCCCCCTTGTACGCACCCGAACTTGGCGGTGGTGTGGTCCATGCAGGCGAGCTGCATGCGGCGGCGCGTGACGTCCAGCGGGTAGGACAGCGACTGCGCCACGGCGCCGGCCAGCCCGCCGCACAACAACTTACCCGGCACCGTCAGCACCAGCCCACCTGGAACAATTACCCCCGTGACGGTATATTCACCCATGATTCTCACATATTATATTATCTTACGCTTAAAGTTGTATTTGCAACGGAAAGCCTGTTAATTTTGCCTGCTTTTTGGTGGTGTCATTTTTCGTGCAGCGAGCGTGTATCTACATATATTTGATCGATTATCTATACGCTATATCAGGGATTTCCAAAGAGGTCTTTATCGGCCCCTTGGGGTCGATATCGGTTTTCAAGGGGGTCGACATATACGAAAACTGATTTTGGGGGTGGACGAGGTCTAAATATCTTATTTAAAACTTTCAAGATACTGCATAAGTTGTGTTACGGGTACCAACTTGAAGAATGACTAATATTTTAATAGGAAGTATCTTTGTTGTACTTTTATAAAACGCAATATGTCGATGAGCGTGCACAAGTTCGTGCAAGATAATGTGTTCGAGCGTACAAGTCTTTCAGGCACGTTTTGACTTGCTCTGTATTTAACGCAAATACTTACCAGCTTAAAAAAAATGCCGTTGGTTAAGTAAGTAAACTTGACATCATTTTCTCATCAAAGTTTAACAAAATAAATAAACATAAAACTCAGTAAATATCAAGTGTAATTAATAATTATTAATACAAATTACGTAAAAATACTTAAGAAGGTAATTAAGGTTTGTAACGTGCTAATTTCTCACTGGATCATAATCGCCTTTTACGACATCTATTGAAATCTTGAGGTATGTAAGGAAAGAACCTGTTGGAACTCTGTACTCTCTGCCTACCCCGCAAGGGATCTGGCGTGAGGTTATAGATAGATAGAAGGTAATTAGTTTTTGAAAAAAAAACCCCATTAAAATCGCAAAGAAAAGAGAAAATAAAAACTAAAACTAGAGATAGGATTTTGAAGTAATTTAGCTATGGGGGTCTGAGGTATCATATCATTTTTAAAAGGGTTCTCTTGCCTAAAATAATTTGGGAATCCCTTCGCTATATCATGGGATTGGTAGCAATGGCGCGCAACCTAGACTATACCAAGGTCCTTGGGTGAGCTGGATGTAACCACATCGCTAGTCCATATTTGAACTTTATTGTTAATAAACTGACTTTTTTTATAATTAACGTAGCCACACACTATGATCTATTCCTGTGTCGTGGGTGCGTTTACAAACATGAAAATTCACATACACAAATACCCAGACCGAAACAGATAATTGTGGGTCACACAAAGATTTGTCCCGTACGGGAATCGAGCCCGCGACTATTCGACCCAGTGGGCGGAGCGGCTTAAGGTCTTAACCACTGCGCCAAATCGTCCGTCAATGTAGAGTGCGTGATTACGTAACCACTTTGCTAAATTTTCATTTCGAATTGGGTGCTCGTTGCCGTGGTTTTCAGTTTTCGCACTGGCCAAGCCATTTAATAAAATGAAAAAATATTTATTTCCAAAATTGTAAAGTGACACAATAAGATATTCCTATTGATCCCCTCACTACGCATGACCTGCGCTGTGGGGATCTAACAATCTCTTTAAAAGTAATCTTACTTTGCTGTATAGCTTCGTCTTTTTCTCACGGTAACGTAGAATTACAATAATATTGCCAAAAAGGTAGTGTCAGTCCCAGTTGAAGGGGCTGAATTCATCAATCTCATGAAAAAAAACTCATGACGATGAGTATGTTTTTATAGGATTTATTATCAGAGATTTCTACCGTTGTAACTCTAAAGTTATAGAAGTATATACAATGTGCAACACAATTAAGGCAAGACCTGAAAGTAGTTTGTTCTAAATCGGCAACTGAATCGATTCCAACTATTTATAAAGATTGTTTTTTAATTTTCAAGAAACTTACTCGTTCTGTTCGCTGTATAATAATATTTAATAATTATTCAAAGCATTACGGCTATTTTATATGTATTTCTATTACACTCACCTCAATATGCGTACAAAAGTTAATTATTTATCTATCTATCTATCTATCTATATCATCACGCCAGCTCCCTCGCGGGGTAGGCAGAGAGTACAGAGTTCCAACAGGTTCTTTCCTTACATACTTCTCTGGCTTCCTCCACTCTCATAGTTCGTCTCATACACACTCGCCGGTTACGGAGACTCTTGACTTGCCCTTCAGCTAAGACACGGTCTATTTGATCATGGTAAGATAGTCTAGGTCTTCCCCGCACCTACATCCTTCCACTTTCGCATTGTATATCTGTATATCTAATTATTTACTTATTAAATTTTATACCAAAGAGCTTAAGAAAATGGTAGAACACTCCTCAATATCTATCTCCGTATTTAACTCGTAAAGCAATAATCTCATTAGGGTGTTTGAGGTCTTGCGTTATATATGTTACAACTTGTATATAAACTGAAAGCTTGTGTGAATCCTCAGGTTCATAAAGGCTTTCCATTTGAGGGGTATCAGAGGCAGGCTATGTTATTCCACGACAAATGGGTCCCCAGTCAAATCAGGAAAACTGGAAGAACTGACAAGAAATAAATATATTAATTAAGATCACCTGTGTTTCGATCACACTTTCGGCACAGCGTGGTGGGTAGGTATTTCATGCAGAAGAACTTGAGCGACTCGAAGCAGTAGAAGCTGAAGCCGGCGTAAGGAACCATGCCCACCATAGTGGGTACGAAGCCGCGGTATAGCGCGCGTATACCGCCCTCCTGTCGATGAACGGGCACATGAAGCACAAAAAAATATTGGACTAATCACAAATGTGGGGGGAGGGGGCACATTTGCTTGCTCAACTGCAGGGCTAGCATAGGCGGCGCGACAAACACATGTCACGGATTTTCTCGCCCTAGGCGTGGGCTAACCGTTTTGCCTTACGTGCTAGTATGGGGCGTGCCATGACGAAAGTTTGAGATTGACCAAATAAAATGTCTATGGAACTAATTTGAATATTTTAGTATTTCAATGTGAAATGTCATTAATATTTGTCGTATCCTATTATTTGAAAAATCAGTTAATGGGGTGGCAAGCAGTTATTTTCATTTTAGTAACCTTTTAATCTTGTCTTTAGACATAGTCTATGCCTTTAATAATTGCTTCAGTTTGTTTAGTTGTGAAGCGATGACAGATGACGAATTACCGATGACAGATAGTCGATGTAAGATGGCGGACGGCGCTGCGTTGTGATTCGATTGGCAACGGGGCAAGCGGTCGGACGTATCGCGGAGCAACTAACTTCACTGCATTCCATGTGACATTAATCTCCAAATATTGTGCGCATACTCGCATATTAAGGAAGATCAGTGTACCGGACGAAACCCTAGTGTTATTTCAAGGTTTTTCTTAATGTTCGGTCACCATGCACTATGACTATGAAAACGAAGATAAATCCACCTTTCACCGTTACCAGCATTGAAACGGCCATCCAGAAAACCCAAGCGCCGACATATTCAATTTTTAATATAGAACATTAGAGTGGACCGAAAAGCGGTTGTACCGTGTGGCTCAAGATACCAAAGCTGTCGGCCAACCTCCAGTAGATAATGGAGAGGTCCTGAAGGAGACCGGAATAGTGGGAGTAATCATCAACATCAAGATTCATTCATACCATAACGATCATGTCAAATGAGAAAACGTGGCATATGGCAATAGGCGCGCCCTCTATTACATGGGACCTAACATCGTCAGCGAAAAGTCGGTGTACTTAGTACACCTCTTCACCCTCTCTTGGGGAATATAGGCGTGACGGTGATCATGTGAAAACGGATGCAATTATTGGGTGATGATAAGTTGCTTGATCTTATAAGTATCAGGAGGCACGATTAGAAGTTAATTGAGATTACTCGAAGGTACGCGAACTTATCCGGATCTAGCGAGTGCATGTGTCGGAGCCTATTACTGAGCGAGCTTTTGGGTAAATATGAGCAAATGCGATGATAAACTTGCTCATAATGACACGATCACCATATATCTATGCTAACCGGTAATTCGGAAAGTTAGGTTTTTGATTACCGTGCGGAACATGGTGGTAGCCGCGTGTACGATGCCGGTGTACCGGTGCTGGCCGGTGATCTGGAATGCGAGCCGAGCCCGAATTGTGTCCAGTGGATATGTGAGGGTGACTGCCGTCAAGCCTGCCGCCGCCCCGGCGACGAACTTGTCCCCGTGTTGGACCACTGGTATGTGGACGACGCTCAGGTACTGGAAGAAAGAGAAGAATATAGTACAACTTTTAAAAAACAGCTGCACAAACTGGAATATTTATTTAATGATGATACAACTTATGCACCTTTATTAAACTTGTCTATTTCATTTGCCAAATAGGACTTCTTGTATTCAGGGCATCGATTATGATATATCGATGATTGAGGATGTAGCATTTAAGAATTTTATAGCGACCGGATACATGGCTATAATGTTGCAACTACCTAATGTCTGATCACGTATGTGTCTCCCGAAGGGTTGGGCAAAGGTGGGCTATTTCTTAAGCATACTCATTAACTTGCAATTAATTAACCTTTTGAACTGCTAGACTTTATTTCAGCTTTATTTGGCAGAAGGAGCAAAAATATGAGATTGGAAAAAGAGAACAGGACGTAAAAATATAGGTCGCTAGCCTGCCAGATGGTCCGATTATACCGTCAGGGCGATAGGAAAGGTCCCCTATCGCCCTGATCGCTTATCGACAAGAATAAGGCGCATAATTACGAGACCTGCACTCAACAATGGTATCATCAAATAAGTTAGAGACGATTAAACACGTTTAGTCAAATTTTAAGAGGGCATAGACACGTAGGAAACGCTTAGTGTTAATTCGAACAAACTGATAAGTTGAGGAGTAAACGATAGTGAACAGTTTTCGTTGGAGAGTTGTGGCGAGTGTTCGACCACTTCGTTTTGCTGTCATGTTTGATGCAATACTCGCGTCGACGACTAAATAAATTTGTCAAACGCATTCAATCAAGATTTTCAGCAAACATTTCGAAGATAATTATAGTCAAACACATGAAACATCGCTGCAGGTGATCAAATTACATGATAAACATATGATATTTGTCACATTAATTGCAGTCCTTATTATGTGGCAGTGGGTCACAGAGGCGCGTACGCATTCTTTTCACCACTCTCTCTTTCGTAAGGTCTCTGTGTCAGACACGCGACCGCGCTGTGCCGATGACATGTTAATGATTCTGTGATCACACAACTAAAAAAGCAAGAACCAGAGAAATCAAGATGTATATTTTTTACAGTTCTAATTGAATCAAATTTCTGGGTTGTATCGGCCTGTTTCCAATAGTATTAGAGATAGATGGGTAGAGGTTATCGCCACTCTACGGGTACAATGTTACTTGACATTTGGCAACTTATATGTGGAACCAGAATTATTAGACTTGACTGTTTCGTTGGTCTAGTGGCAAAGCGCATCGCTTTGTGATCCCGAGCTCCTGGGTTCAAATCTTAGGTTGGACAAATATAGATTTTCTAACGAAAACTGCCCAGTATGAGTCCGGAGCCTGGAATTGTGCCCGGCGTTACTAACATCGTCGACCAAAAGTGGGTGTTGTCAGTACACTTCTGCTTGCATTTGGGGAATATAGGGGTGACGGTGTGAAGAATTAGACGAAAGTGGGTATTTAAACTATTGCATGACTAATAAAGGGCGTCCCAAATGACGCATGTTGACATCGTATACAAAAACCGCAACAACCACGACTCTACATTCGCAGTTTCGCGAGAAAATCATTTTGTAATCAGCACAAAAAGGTTGGTAACCTTTCCGGGCAAATAGTGCCTACCACGCGACCTAGATTACACAATTTACTGCTAGCCTTTTGCAGGTAGCTATTCTTCGACCACAGACAGGAGTAGGTACTATAAAGATTATTGTTATAGTCGTATTATAATAACTATTAATAAGTTAAAAGTTCAAAGACCGACAAACAATCGAAGAATTGTGATTGTCATTCGATTGCATTCGAATGAACGGCACAATCGAATGATTCGATTGTTTTTAGTAATAATAGCCCTTGGCTAGTGTTAACACTGTTTATAAATTAAACTTTCAAAAAATGTTGATTGGTTTTGAATATATTATCTTAAATGTAATGTCCCAATAATATTCGTATTGAAATATTGTTTTAAATACATAAGCGATGATGATCCACAAAAAAATAAAGAATATAAATTATAATTAAACCAAAAAGAAAATAAAACACCTCGGAAACACACGAAAATATCTATTATCAGAATTTTTGATGCAAAATATCAAATATTTATCTTGTATATATATAATATATTATAACATTAGTCCTGTTAAGAAACTGTCCCACTGTTGGGCACGGGCCACCTCTCAAACTGATTTAGGCCATAGTCCACCACGCTGGCTTAGTGCGGGTTGGCGAACTTTACACACCTTTGAGAAACTCTCAGGCATGCAGGTTTCCTCACGATGGTTTCCTTCACCGTTAAAGCAAGTGATAGTTAAATTTTAATAGGCACACGCTTTTGCAAAGACAGAGTTGCGTGCCCGGGTTTGAAGTCGAGACGTCTGACTGCTATCACTGCTTTATAATATCATAGCATATATAATATCAAATTAATAAAATATCTACGTGGGCACGATTCACTGATTCACCTACAGATTCAGGACAAAGACAGGAACTATTAAGATACCACATTTAAGCATGATTATACTATTTTAATCTTTTAGTCAGTTTCTTGCTCTTGTAATTTTTAATGCGTTTTTTAACATTTAGGTATAATAACTTCTAATTTAAAAAAACCTTCTAATTTAAAAAAGCTTAAAACTTTCAATAACGATCTCTTACAGGTTTTTTAATCTATATTAATACGTGAAGCAAAAACTTTGTACACATTTTTACGAAAATGCGCAGACGGAGGAGTATGAAATTTCCCACACTTATAGTTTATATAGAGAAGGAGTGCAAAGTACTAATATTTTTTTTTTAAATTATGCATAAAACATACACTTTCAATCAATGAAAAAAACATTACACACACTATTTGACACAATACACGTCAAATTGATGTTTGTCTTTAATATTATTTGTCTATAGTCTTACTGAATGTAATGGACCGACGACCGATGGAGCAAACGTGTCCTAGAGTGGAGACCGCGACTTGGTAAGCGTAAGGTAGGACGGCCCCCAGCTAGATGGACCGACGACCTCAAAAAGGTCGCTGGGACAGACTGGATGCGGAAGGCGGAGGACCGTGTGCAATGGCGCGTGTTAGGAGAGGCCTATGTCCAGCAGTGGACTACGATAGGCAGATTTATTGATTTATTGATTACTGAATGTTAAACATAACCAGCAAACGATGAAAGAGTAGGTCGAATATCGACCTATGGGCGACCACTAGTTCACATAAATAGGTACCTCTATAATTTGTACAGTAAGTAAAGCAATAAAAGAAAGACACGCGCAAGCGCATATGATTGCGTGCCACTTAACGGTCCGCTACGGGATACCGTCACGGCGACCGGTTTTTGTAAATAACATAACTAGAAAATGAACGTAACATCACGACAGATTCCGCACAATAAATTGGAAAAGCCCCCTAGAATAATTAAGAGAATTGTGTTCAATGATATTTTAGTCACAGGAAAATTGTAAAAAGTGCTACGTACAAATCGATTGAGGTTTCCGCAATCTACAAGGTGTAATATAATTAACTATCTATCTATCTATCTATAATCTCACGCCAGATCCCTTGCGGGGTAGGCAGAGAGTACAGAGTTCCAACAGGTTCTTTCCTATAATTAACTCAGGACCTAAAAGTAGTTTGTTCTCAATCGGCAACTGAATCTATTCCAAATATTTTTAAAGATGTTACTCGTTCTGTTCGCTGTATTAAACTAAATTTAATAATTATTCAAAGCATTACGGCAATTTTAAATGTATTTCTGTTACACACACTTCAATACGCATACAAAAGTTACTTAATTATTAAATTATATGGTAAATTTGCCTGCCTCGTTGGTCTAGTGGCAAAGCGCATCGCTTTGTGGTCACGAGCTCCTGGGTTCAAACCTAGGTCGGACAAATGTAGTTCTGCTTATGAAAAATTCCCAGTATGAGTCCGGAGTCTGGAATCGTGCCCGGTATACGGCAATAGGCTCGCCCCCCCAATAAATGGGACCTAACATCGTCGGCGAAACGTGGGTGTACTCAGTACAGCTCTGCCACCTCCGCTTGCGGAATATAGGCGTGACGGTAAATTTGGGTACCAAAGAACTTGAAAAAATTGTAGAAAACTCCTTAAATTGGAATTTTGAATTCGTAAAGCCAAATGAAATTGGCGTATCCGCGGTCATACGTTATTTCTGTTACACTTTGTATATGCATCTTTCTTTATAAAAATATATCGCGCGGTTATTACTGAAGCTATATTTCTCTGTCTCAATAATCATTATAAATCAAAGATAGCAAAACTAAAAAATACACCGTCACGCCTATATTCCCCAGTGGCAGACGTGTACAGAGTACACTTACGTTTCACCGATGTTGTTAGATCCCATGTAATAGGCCAGCCTATTGCCATATACCGGGCACAACTCCAGACTCCGGACTCACACTAGGAATTTTTCGTAAGCACAACTACATTTGTCCGATCTAGGATTTGAACCCAGTACCTCGTAATCACGATGCACTTTGCCACTAGACCAACGATGCAGTCTAACTAGAAAATCATCTAGGACAAAAGTGATCTGAAATAACTTTCAACAATTAGTGAACTAAGGTAACTTGTCGAAATAGATGTATGCGTATTTGATGCGATGTGTGTCAGCTAACGGTCCTCTGACCGCTTCGACAAGTTCTAGTTGAAAGCGCAGATTATGTATGTGGAGACGAAGATAAAACCCTAGCAAATAGACATATCGTCGATCGTAATCTAATTTGGCTTACTTTACAGGAGAGTGAAAGGAAGAAGGAGAGATAATTTTGATCTATTACTTCCTTACTCTATTCGTTTAAACGTTTCATAGTTGTACTCTATTTGTTTAAAACGAACTTTAACCTTACGTTCGCACCACCGCTGCTTCAATACACGTTAATCAAGGAATAAAACAAACAGCACATTTTTTTTTAAATGCGCTTCAGCACACCGCATTCAAAAAGCGCCCGTGTAAACGAGGGGTTACTGCCGATTGATCGGTAACAGGTAAAAAAGATATTTACGTTAACTAACGGCTGAGAAGGCGGATCTGGGCAAGCGGCGCAAGTATTTAACTCTAAGAAGAGATTTCATTTTTCTGCCGTTTTGGGTGGAAACGCTAGGTCCGTGGAGTAATTGAGTCCAGATTGATTGCCTCTACAGGTGACAAGAGGGCTGGCTTATTCCTCGCGCAGAAAATTAGCTTAGCTGTTCAGCGAGGCAATGCAGCCGGCGCTTCTGCCACCACACCACGCGGACAAGGTTTAGATTTATGATTAGTGGTAGTGTATCGTCCTGCTTTTTTATCTAGAAATGTATTTAACTTTTTTATATATATTTGATGATTTTATACATATATATGATTTAATGTAAATAAACATTTATACAAAGACAGAATAACTAAGCATTTAAATACCGACATTCTTGAGATCGCACATGCCGACATTACGTCAAACAGCCAATTGCTTTGAACTAATATTGTAACTAGTTTAGACTTTAAAATCTTCAGCTAAATGTCTAAAAGCTAACAAACATATGCTATTGTTTATTTATACTATAATCACGGTTTCTGGTGTTGATTTAGAAATGTCAGTAGTACGATACATAAACAAACACCGTCGCGCCTATATTCCCCAAGCGGGGTTTGCAGAGGTGTACTGAGTACACCCACTTTTCGCCGACGATGTTAGGTCCCATGTAATAGGGCGCAAATCTATTGCCATATACCGGGAACGATTCCAGACTCCAGATTGATAACTGGGTTTTTTTATTAGAAAAACTACATTTGTCCGACCTAGGATTTGAACCCAGGACCTCGTAATCACAAAGCGATGCGCTTTTACCACTAGACTAACGAGGCAGTACATCTTGATCCAAAAGTTATTAAGAAATCTTTGAAATAATTATTTCATTTTGTAGATCCTATCGGAAAAAATAATTATATTTACAACCTCTAATTGCTACCGCTATTCAAATAAACATTATCTATTATTATCGCCTATGTAGGTCTCTATGAAAACATTTGCTTGACACCTCTGCCTTGTAGGTTAAATGTAATTGCTTGGTAACCTTAGTCCATTGCTGGAAATTTGGGGAGATCAGGTCTATTCCTTCACTGATAGGGATGTTTTTTTTTTAAATTAACGTTGCTGCTACTTGCGGCTACCCATACTAGGATTTATTCCTGTGTCGTGAGTGTTACAAACAAATTATTGTGGGTCACAAAAAGATTTGTTCCGTGCGACTATACGTCCCAGTGGGCGGAGCAGCTTGAGCTCTTAACCACTCCGCCAAATCGTCCGTCTGTTGTTGGAGAGCTGGCTTCATCGATGAACAGTACATTATAATAATAAACTCTTGCACGTGGTAATGAACTTGCACTCTGCGAGTCTATTTTAAACAATTCTAATTTAATAATGTCTGATCTTGGCATGAAAGTCATGGACAATACATTAGTGAACCCGGCGAGATATTTATCATTAGATTGGCTGCCATGTGGTCGAGTAGTCCGAGTGTGTGTGTTTGAGTGATTTACGCTGCTGGCCGTGAGGCCTTTACAGCTTCACCGGACTTTAGGGCGAGCGTGCAACCACTACGATCGAGCCAGAAGGGCATGGGGCGACATACTCGAGGCCGCTTCAAGGAAGAACGGCCTCGGTTTGGACAGTCGCTACGAAGGGAGGGGGTGTAATTAGTGCACCGGTCGGGCGGCTAGGGGATCTACGACTTCGTCGTCGTCGTCCGTATCCGGAGCGGAAAGAAGCGATGTCAAAGCAACGGGGGGATCGGTGAGAACATGTCGCGGCCGGCGGTAGCGGCAGGGGTCGGGTTCGTAGTCTGGGGCCGCTACGATTAGCGGATTCGCATGGGAAGATGCGTTCGCGAAGTGTCGAGTTGTCGCCTTTTTAATATAGGCGCGAATAGATTCGAGACCGAGATCGGAGTGGAGGTCGACTTTTTGTACGAACTACGGGGCTCCTACGGCTTTGCGGAGGAAGCGGGACTGAACCGCTTGAAGGCGATGTGAGAGTGGGCTGCATGCCCGAACGCCTCACATGCGTACGTCATGATGGGTCGCACGCAAGTTTTGTAAAGTGTCACCTTATTTCTAAGGGACATTTTACTCCGCTTGCAGATAAGTGGATAGAGACGGCCGAGCACAAAGGATGCTCGATGACGGACTCGCTTGATGTGCGGGCCGAAGGACATGGTATTGTTTAGGGTGACCCCTAGATATTTGACCTTTTTGACCCAGGGAATGGGTCGGTCGAACATGGTAGTCCGAGTGGTGGCCCTTTGGTGTATTGGATACCCCTATCCGTCCGAAAGCCAAATATTGGTTTCCTTATAATTTAGGTCATTTAGGAGAGAACTTTAATCGTTGTAAAAGAAGGCATCAGTCCAGCAGAGGATCAGAATAGGCTAATTTATTTGTTACTAGTTTCAGCCCGCGACTACGTCCGCGTGGGCGTTAGACTGTAACCTTGCATTTTTCCGGGATAAAAAGTATCCTATGTGTTAATCAAGATAATTGCCTATCTGTGTACCAATTTCATCCAATTCCGTTCAATCGTTTTTTCGTGATTGAGTAACAAACATACAAACTTTCACATTTATAATATTAGTAGGATTTAGCCAAGCTTTTATATGGTAACTATAATGCAAGCATTATGTTAGCATTTATAAATTTAATTATTAGTAACGTTTAGTAATACTGGCAATTGTGGTAGAAATGTCTATATTGATTTCAGTTTTAGTCTAATATTTTTAGTACGAATGGTAGACATTTATCTGAAAGTAGTAGAAATGGTTGGCAACATATATACGGTGACATGCGAGCGGTCCGCTACGTAGGCATTCTGACTTCAGGCGTGGCGGACGGCGGATGAAGAGACTGGACTGAGAGAGTTATTTGCTGTACAGTTAGCTATTGTTGCAAGTCTAAAGTAATAAATATTTGAACAGTGAACTAGTGGTTTCTCTCAATTAGGACGTTTTGGACGTAAACTTCTGGCGTATTTGTCTGCTGTTACTATGGCGTATTTTATAAATTAACATTTCCTCATTAACAATATTCTGGCGGTGGGTTCTGTAGAACAGGGTTTTTTTGTAAGTACGAGGATCCAACCAGGCGCCACGACTAATAGCTAGACCCAGCAATCTTCAAAGTTTGTAACTTCACAATTAATAAAAATGTTGATAAGCTTACGTTTCGGACTTTATCCAAACCTTAAATTATATTTGAAAGGTCTATATCTCAAAGGTGCAAAAAATTAACAAAGATCTATTCTTAAATTACTGGTTTCGATTCTTGATGCCAACAACAACATATACCTCGTTTTCATTTCTAGCAAAAGTACCTAGTTAACTAGGCCATTGATGCGATTACAAAGTCACAGGCCAATGTGTAATGGGTACAGATAATGAAAATTAGCAAAAAAACAGCATTTTATCACAAAATAAGAGTAGTTCATCAACCCTGTGAAGCATTAGTAGCAACAGGAACTCCTTTTAATATAACAAACAATATAATATGGAATTTCTTGAAGCATTGAGATTATTTTGTTTAAAAATCAGAAAGAAGACAAATACGGTTAGTTTATTATCAAGTTGTTAGATCTTGAAAAAAAAGACGTCATAATCTGCCTGTATAATGAACCGTTTAATGCGTAATTATATGAATAGTATTGCGTTTAAGTCTATATGAATATTTATATAAGTATATTGTTATTTATTCCCCTTAAGTCCAAGTCGGCATCTCTGACGTCACCCTTATTGGTGCTGCCAGAATACCAGCGCTGCACCATGATCCATCGTTATGGTGTAGCAATATGCTGAGGCGGTGTCCTATTCAGCCCCACACAACCTCTGGTGTCTGTAAATGTTTTGGCTAGCTCTTCTTTTGTTTTTTTTTTGTTTTTATTTCTATTTGTTACTATTTTTGTTATTAATTTTAGTTATTATCTTTGTTGCTAATTTTAGTATCACCATAACTATGCTTGTGTGGCTGAATAAAATGTCTTTTCTTTCTTTCTTTCTTTGATGAGAACATATAATATTCGCAAACCTGGGAAATATTTGAAGCCTCTGTTTCTTGTATAAATAGAATACGAAGCCATTAGCATATATTTGGCAAATAATAACAACACGAATACGAAACCGCGTTTCTCTAAAATCATTCTCTAGATGGTTCATAGTATAAGCCGATTGTCTAAAAACAATTTATACTTTTTCAAACCTTACGTCCAGTTGGACAATGAACACCTCTATTTCCTTAAACTGTAGACGGTGTATGGAGGAATTTTGAATTATTTTATTGGCAACTACTTGCGAAGGAGTAACTGTGTAAAGAGTAACCGTGGAGTTTCTTGCCTTCAATGACATTCCGATATGGTAGTGGTGGTAGGTAGTAGGTCCGTGGTGGTAGAGTCTTTGTTACTTTCCTGACAATTCATAAATACTATAATGGTTTACATGAATAAAACATATTCTGATTATGGAGAAGTATTTTTTTCTTAACACGCAACCAGGTTGTGGGCGAAGCAAACGACGATCAATATTTCAGAGTAAATCAAATATCTCATTTGTAAATCTGTATGCGTAGTAGTGTATTTGTTTTAGTCCAATGATTTAGTTGTGTGTATGGAAAATACGTCATGAATGTGAAACTAATTTATTCCATATTTACATATATGTTTAGAATCTTTATTCAGGTCAGGTACGACTCGCTAACCAGATATAATAATAGTATTGATTCTACTGTCTACTTATAGTTTGTTCGGGCATATAGAAAGAATGTCAGAAGAATGACAAAACAGATATACAATGCGAAAGTGGAGGGATGTAGGTACCGCGGAAGACGGTTTTTTTTCCTGGGGAAAATCCTGCATAGGACTTCCGCGAGCCTCGGGGGAAGCTCGCGGGACGTGTCGGATTCCTACGGACTAAAAACCTCAGGGTGGCCGACATCAGCACTTTGGAGGGGCTCCGGGATCTCCGTATGGAACGCACTGGTGCCCCTCTTATGCCGCTCTCTGACGAGCACGCCATCGGAGGGAAACTTGGTGACACGCTCCCCCCCGCACCGACGCGGTGCTCACGGCGACGTGGGCCACACCACGCCGCCGTCCTCCTCGGGATTGCTCGTGAAGGACGGTCAGGGCCCCCACCCCTTGTGTCCACGTCCCAGAAGGCCCCCCTGCTGATGTTGTTGCGGGGGGGGGGGGGGGGGGTTGGGGTCCCGCCCAGGCCCTCTCCCGACCCCGCTCGGCCTCCTCCTTCTGGGTCATCACAGTTTCGCAGAAGGAGGATACGGCCCCCCACGCCGATTCCTCTGCCAGCATAGCCGCTACTACTGCCGGCAGGGAGAGGTTCGGTACCGGGGAAGACCTAGACTATCTGACCACGACAAATTGACCGAGTCTTATCTAAAGGACAAGTCAAGAGTCTTCGTAACCGGCGAGCGTGTATGAGACGAACTGAGAGTGGAGGAAGCCAGAGAGGTATGTATGGAAAGAAATTGTTGAAACTCTGTACTCTTTGCCTACCCCGCGAGGGATCTGGCGTGATGATAGATAGATAAACAGATATCGATTCTATTTTTGGTTTTAATGAACTAATATTTATAGACGAACACCTCAGCGGTAAGGCCTCTAGCAGAAACAGAAGAATTCAGGACTAGTTTTCAACTATGCACACGATTATTTCATCAAAATGGTATGTACCTGCCACTCAATGGTATCACCACGACCAAATTGTCGAAAGAGCCCCGCCCTTTCGACACGTCACAACGTGGTCAAAGACGTTGGTCCTTTTTTTATTAGTGTGGAAATCGCCATTTAAATATCCACACTATTTATAGAGTGGATATTAAAATGGCGATGTTCTTTTATTCGAAGGCAATAATATCTTACCAGGTCAGGCGTAAGCTGTATATTCCTGATAAGCGTATTGACTTAATCTTTCGTGCTAATACCGCTATTACCTGATTAAAACCACAGTAATCTTAATTAAGATTTCCGTGATTACAACCTACCGTTCAACTATGCTAAGTATACGACTAGTCTTTATATATAAAAATCCGGTGCGAGCGATCTTCATTTTTCTCCTAAACGGCATGAGCAATTTTGATGATTTTTTTTGTACTTATGATGTCACCTGGATGGTTATCAGGTGTTGTTGGCTGTAGGTGGTGCTATTGTTGACCTGATGCGAAGCGGCGGGAAACTGCTAGTTTCTTATAAATGTTGAAGTTAATTCACCTTTTTATAAATCTCGAAGCTAGTGAACTGCGTTGCGGCGTAGGGGAATATCCTGACCATCTGAGCTCCGTTCCCCTTGTAAAGAGCCAAGAGTGACTCTTGTTTGACTATAGCCCCCAGTCCGCCGACTACGCCGTGGTGTTTGTAGTGCGAGGACTGAGCCTGCAGCAAGATCTTAATGCGGTCCAGCGGAGCTACAGTTGTTTTGGCGCACATCCCTGCTACACCTGCGAGAATTAAGATTGACTTTCTTGAGGGTAATATAAGGATTTATTGTACGGACATATCGACGTAGGAGTTTTGATGTAACTAGACGTATATCGTAAGCCTACTTTCTACGAATCGACGCACATGGTAGAGCCCCCTATAAACTTCTTCGATATTGTTCTCCAGGGAATGGTCAGGCATACTCGTATTTAAACATTACTATGAAAGGATAGTCAGATATATTAAAAACAAAAAGTATTCAGATTGCCCTTTCTTGTCATAGGAATGCAGGCACAATAGAACAACAACATATTTCTGCACCGGTGGCTTTGTGGTGCTTGAAGGTTGTGAGAGACAGCTTGAAGTAATATAGTTCTAGCTCCGAGTAAAATACTTTTAACTGCGTAAGTCGTGTCTACTTCATCCTCAAGAAGGAATTATTATCCCGGTAACCTCACAACCTGGAAACCATATGAAGTAGACCAAGCTAGGTTTTTCAGTGCAAAATATCTGGCTTTAGGATTTTTTTTGCGTACCCACAACTTATAAGTACCTAAATAGCGGCAGATTTTTTGTGCGTGCTTTTGTGGTTGTCTCATACACTTGATGTGAGGATAACATTGAAAGTTTATCATTTGGCTTATTGTATGTAAGTATGCATGAGTTATTTTTTGTTTTGTGACAAGGGTTTGGATGTTACAAGTATCAAAACATTCCGCTTATGTGAATTTCAAATGTAAATGACGCTATGTTGGTAATCATGTGTCGAAGCAACGTTCGCGCGAAAAGCTACACGCAAGGATGTGCAGTTTGAGCAATTAGTTCCAGTGGGGTAAGACAAAAAACAATTTTAAGTCCCAAAACGCTTGCACACTAAAACCAATTTTTACATTTCAGCTACTAAAGTACTCAGTACCTTATTATGGTTGCGGTGTTGTAAATACTACTACACACTACTTCACACTTAGTTCTTTAGTAGATAAGGTGTAAAAATTGGTACATGTTATTAAAAAGCTAGATGCTTAGATGAATAATGTTATAATGTAACCAAGATCGATGAAGTGCCATGACACCAGTTTATGTAGATAAAGCACATACTGGAAAATAACCTCTGACATATTCTGCACAAGTCAAGCATAATTCGTACAGTCGAGATAGCGCTTTAAGGCCCGTATGACAGAACGGAAATAAATCCTGAACCTAGTTTCAAAAAGTTAGTTTTGAAACTTTTTTGAGCTAAAATGTTAGTTTTAAAACTAGATTCACGACTGAAAAGCAGTGGAAGCCTAGTGGTTAGACCGTTGGACTGCAAAGTCAGAGGTCTTGGGTTCAACAGGCACGCACCTCTGTCTTTTCGAAAGCATGTGCGTATTAAAACTTAACTATCACTTGCTTAACGGTGAAGGAAAACATCTTGAAGAAACCTGCATGCCTGAGAGTTTCTCGAAGGTGTGTGAAGTTCGCCAACCCGCACTGGGCCAGCGTGGTGGACTATGGCCTAGACCCTCTCAGTTTGAGAGGAGGCTCGTGCCCAACAGCGGGACAGTTTCTTAGCAGGGCTAATATTATTATATATAATACGTACGGGCCTTAGATTTTATTGATGATTTTCTGAATTATCATCAGCCGAAAAACAGTCTACTGTTGGACAGAGGCCTGTTGATGATTTTGTGCATATATCACCCAATTAGCTAGATGTGACTCCAGGATGTTTATCCTGCGATAGTTCTATCCCTTAGGGGCTACCGCGATAAAAAACGGGTTTTTGTATTCCATGCACTACAAGAAGTATATGGATTAGACACTTAACATTTATAAATATGATTTATCACTGTATTTTTTAGAATCTGGTAAAAAGAATATACGATTAAACGAATTTTTTTTCGATAAAAATTCAATCTGATTCCAATGCGAATCGCCGCGCCGCGAACTGATTTAGTCGCGCCGCCCCAGACCCCCGCCGACCGCCCCGTCTCGCCGTGCGGGTCCGAGCCTCTCTCGGACTCGGATATGGAGGTCGAGCGCGCGTCCGCGCGACGCGCCGCCCCCGCCCGGTCCCCGTCCCCGTCGCTCTCGTCGGAGGACGACTTCGTTCCCATAGCGAATGGGAAGCGCGCGCGCAAACCGCGCGACTCGCCGCCTCCCAAGATCCAAAAGGCCGGAAACGTTTCCGTTTCTCCCGGCCCCTCCGGCCCCCGGCCGTCTCCGTCTCCCGACGCGGCCGCGAGGGCCTCCCCCCTCGCGCGCCCCGCACGTCCGAACATCACTCCCCCGCCGCTTGTCATTCAGGACAAGAGCGCCTGGGAGCGCATATCCAAGGCGATTTACAATCGCCAAATCAACTATACGCACGCGCGTTCCACCGCGCAAGGCATAGCCGTCAAGGTGGCGTCTTCGGACGACCACCGACGGCTATCCGCTTTCCTGCGATCGAACAAGATCGCATACCACACCTACACCCTGGAGGAGGAAAGGGAGCTCAGGGTGGTAATCCGCGGTGTCCCTAGGGAGCTGGACACCGCCGTCATCAAGGCCGACCTCCAGTCCCAGGACCTTCCTGTGCGCCAGGTGCACAGAATGGTCAATGGGCGCTCCAAGGAGGCGTACGACATGGTGCTGGTCGTCCTCGACCGCACCGAGTCCGGCCGTAGGGTCTTCGACCTGAAGGCCGTGTGCCACATTTCTGGCCTCTCCGTGGAGGCCCCCCACAAACGTGGCACGCCCGGGCAGTGCCACAACTGCCAGCTGTACGGGCACTCTGCCCGTAACTGTCACGCGCGCCCTCGATGCGTTAAGTGCATCGGGGACCACGCGACGTCCCAGTGCGCCCGCTCGAAGGAGACGGCGGCCAAGCCCCCCAGCTGCGTCCTCTGCGGCACCAAGGGGCACACCGCGAACTATCGCGGTTGCCCCAACGCCCCGAAGGGGAAGCGCGGCCGGGCGAGGCGCGGCGGCCGCCGCCGCCCCCGCGCGGTTGCCCCCCCCTCTGCGCCCTCAGCGCAACACCCCCCTGCGCCCTCAGAGCACCCTCGTCCGGTGCCTTCTGCGCCAGCGACCACGGCTCCCGCGCCTCTGAAGCTGACCCCCCCTCCCCTGCCGCTTAGGCCGTCCCTCGGCGCCAACGCGTGGGTGAAGCCGCTGCCCTACACCGCGGCCTCCCACCCTGCGTCAATGGGCCCTGCCCGCCCCCCGAAGCGCGCGCCGGCGATCCAGCCGGTGGCGGCTTGTCCCCCTCCGCCCACTAACGTCAGTCAGGACGTCGACCTCATCATGAGCGTCTCGGCGGTGATAAGCCCCGCACTTTTCCCCAGAGTCCGCGAACTCGCACTTCGACTCCCTCGAGAGCCAGTGCACCCCCAGCTCTCAGTCCGTCGACCAGTCCCACGTCGACGCGTTCGACAGGGAAGTCGAGCGCAGGGCATCCCTCCCCCCGTCGATTCCTTACCTCCTATCACCCAAACGGAGGTCGAAGATCTAATTATGGGTCTCAAAACTAAAAAAGCCCCCGGCTCTGACGGCATTTCGAATCGCGTTCTGAAATGCCTGCCCGCCCAACTCATCTGCCTCTTAGTGGCCATATTGAACGCCGCCATGGCGAACTGCACCTTCCCCGCTAAGTGGAAGGAGGCGGACGTCATAGGCATTCCCAAGCCCGGCAAACCTCGCAATCTCCCCGCGAGCTACCGCCCTCTCAGTCTCCTCAACTCCCTGGCCAAGATATACGAGCGCCTACTTCTGGCGAGGCTCAAAGACTTCGTAACGTCCAGGGGTATCCTTATCGACGAGCAGTTTGGCTTTCGAGCCAAACACTCTTGCGTCCACCAAGTGCACCGCATCACGGAGCACATCCTCTCCGGTCTCAATAGACCCAAACCCATCTACACGGGCGCCCTCTTCCTAGATGTCGCGAAGGCATTCGACAAAGTCTGGCACAACGGCTTGATCTACAAGCTCTACCGATTGGGTGTGCCGGACAGACTCGTGCTCATCTTACGAGACTTCTTGTCGAATCGCGCCTTCCGTTATCGCGTCGAAATGACGCGCTCCACTTCCCACTCCATCAGTGCTGGAGTCCCACAGGGCTCAGTTCTCTCTCCGCTCCTGTTTAGCCTTTACACGAACGACATTCCTCGTTCGAGTAAGGCGCATCTAGCCCTATTCGCGGATGATACCGCTCTCTACGTCTCGCATAGGAATAAGGGTTTCATTACCAGACACCTTCAGGCATCCGCCAATTCCCTAGGGAATTGGTTCAGGATTAGAATTGGCGTATTGAGGTGAACCCGGACAAGAGCGCTGCGGTGTTCTTCTCCAGAGGTGCCACCCCGCGCCACTCCCTGCGCCGCCCTAGAAGTAATCTCGGCCAAGTGACCATGTTCGACCGACCCATTCCCTGGGTCAAAGAGGTCAAATATCTAGGGGTCACCCTAAACAGTACCATGTCCTTCGGCCCGCACATCAAGCGGGTCCGTCACCGAGCATCATTTGTGCTCGGTCGTCTCCATTCGTTAATCTGCAAGCGGAGTAAAATGTCCCTTAGAAATAAGGTGACACTTTACAAAACTTGCGTTCGACCCATCATGACTTATGCGTGTGTTGTGTTCGGGCATTCGGCCCCCTCTCACATCGATAAACTCCAAGTGGTTCAAAACCGCTTCCTCCGTAAAGCCGTAGGAGCCCCCTGGTTCGTACGGAACGTCGACCTCCACTCCGATCTAGGTCTCGAACCTATTCGCGCCTTTATTAAAAAGGCGTCAACACGTCACTTCGCGAACGCATCTACCCATGCGAATCCGTTAATCGTAGCCACCGCCGACTACGATCTCCCCTCCGACCCCTGCCGCCACCGCCGGCCGCGACATGTTCTCACCGACCCCCCCGATGCTTTGTCATCCCTTCTTTCTGCTCAGAATACGGGCGACGACGACGACGTAGTAGTAGATCCCCTCCCATAGCCGGCGGTTGACCGGTGCACTTAGTAGTGCACCCGTCCCCCTACAGCGACTGTCCCAACCGAGGGCGCCTCTTCGAGGCGCCCTCGAGTATGTCGCCTCTTGCCCTTCTGGCTGGCTAGAGCGTAGTGGTTGCACGCTCGCCTTTAAGTCCGGTGAAGCTGTAAAGGCCTCGCGGCCAACAGCGTACATCATTCACACACACACACACATCCAATGCGAAACTCTTAAGAACTAGTCCATAGAATTTACTTAAAAACACAGCAAATAGGTGTAGCAAAGTTCTTGTAAGGCACACACCGTCACGCCTATATTCCATAAGCGGGGGTGGTAGAGGTGTACTAAGTACACCCACTTTTCGCTGATAGGGGGCGAGCCTATGGGTATGGTTGAGGAGAGTGATGGCTGCTTCTCAGGTCATACTCGTGAACAGGTGCTGCTGGTGGGGACTGGTCCAACCTCTGTCCTTTGACTGTAGAACGTGTACCGTAGTGCTGTTGAATTTTGTCTCGTTCGGCATCAAACTGGAGCTATAACCAGTAGTTTTGGACGAACTATTTATCTATTTTATAGTAACCCTTTCTCTTACTATTATGTATCTCGCTGAGCTTCACGGGCTTTACCCGGACCTTTGAAAGGCTTGCATGGGGACATGCGTCCAACACCTAGAGGCCCTTTGCGAGAAGTTAATGTTATGTAAGCCACCTGCTGAGATCACTTGCTGAAAATGAAGAAACATAACCAGCGAACTGACCCCGGCAGGTGCAAGGACTATTGTGAATTATGGAAAGAAAACAAGGGTTATGTAAATGAGGTTTGATGGACAAAAACTGGACTATTCCAAAGGGGACGGACATATTATTATACTTTTTATTATATACCTCTTTTTCTCTTAAAAAAAAACGTTGCCCCACACTAGGATTAATTCCTGTGTCGTGGGTGCGTTTACAAACATGAAAATTCACATACACAAATACCCAGACCGGAACAAATAATTGTGGATCACACAAAGATTTGTCCCGTGCGGGAATCGAACCTGCGACTATTAGACACAGTGGGTGGGGCGGGCTAAGCCCTTAACCACTGCGCTAAATCGTCCACAACATCTCTATTTTGTAAATGAGAGAACTATGTAGTCACTGACCAATACCATGTATCTAAATACACTTGTGATTAATCTATACATAAGCACATCTATTTAGCTCGTTCTGCATTGTTCTCCCATACTCCTTGAATGCAATGTATATAAAAAGAATTGTAAAGCTCTCATTTTTAAAAAGAGTAACCGTTTCTTGCCCTTCTTCTCCACAGGAATGACTTTCCGAACGGGTGATAGTCTTAAGTAATAATTCTAATAATTTTCTCTTTCTGACCATTCATAAGTGCCTTTTGGTCTACATGAATAAATATCTTTTGATTTTGTTGCCATATACCGGCCACAATTCCAGACTCCGGACTTATACTGGGAAGTTTTCGTAAGAAAAACTACATTTATCTGACCTAGGATTTGAACCCAGGACCTCGTGAACTCAAAGCGATGCGCTTTGCCACTAGACCAACGAGGCAGTCTCTTGTAAAGCAGTTTTTTATTTCATAGTGTAGTTTTTTCAGAATATGATAAAATTTGTTTTTCCACATACATCGTTTATTTCCGAGCGCGTGCTCAATATATCTATCATCATCACGCCAGATCCCTTGCTTGATTAATTATTTATCGCACCAATTGTATAATTACATCTATCTATCTATCTATCTATAACCTCACGCCAGATCCCTTGCGGGGTAGGCAGAGAGTACAGAGTTCCAACAGGTTCTTTCCTTACATACCTCTCTGGCTTCCTCCACTATCATAGTTCGTCTCATACACGCTCGCCGGTGGCGGAGACTCTTGACTTGTCCTTCAGATAAGACTCGGTCTATTTGATCATGGTAAGATAGTCTAGGTCTTCCCTGGTACCTACATCCTTTCACTTTCGCATTGTATTATATTGACATTCTTTCTACATGCCCAAACCAATGGAGCCCTTTCTCACACCCTTTTTCATCTTTACACCGACACTCTATTTCATATGGTGGTTTCATCATTCCAATTTGGGGAAATTGCTTATTGGAAATAAGATTTTCACTATTATTTTGCTAGCCTTTAATTTAAAACCATATGAATATTAAGTTTATACGTAATTTTTTTATATAAATGTGATGTATGTGTTTTAATTGGTAAGCCTAATAAATAAAATAAAATGAATTAAAATACTACTAAACTGCACAAGGTCACCTGTGTCAAAGCATATTATTGATCTATTGTATCTGCAATCCTAAGGTGTTAAAGTTCGAAGAAATTAATAACTTTCAGGCCTCTAACAATGACAAGTTGGACATAATTGTAATGAAGGACTTGATGGGAGTTTTAGCGGGAAATCGAAGAATGATGTTGTCAATTTGTTTTAATTTCCAAAACTTGTGTTATTTCGAATTATAATGTGTAATGTTGGTGGAATATTAACCATTATGTATTTCTATATGTGCATGAGTGAAGGTAATTGTAACAACGTGATAAAACGTGCCTTTTCGATTTCCCTCAAAACTGCCGTCGCAATTGGTATGTAAAATCCACTTTACTATCTAGGGTGGAACACTTCATCGATTTCATTATCATCTTTGTCATCAACTTCATTGGGGAGTTGAATTAATGTAGAAATGAATATTCGTAAACATTGTACAATGGCATAATGTAAACGCAATTGCCACAAAAAAGGACTTCATAAATTAAAAATTAAATTTACATAATGAATAATTAACTTAAAAGTAGTTGCTCCTTTAATTATAATGCTGATTGTAATGTCGTATAGTTAAAACAAAAACATCAAATTTTTAAAGAGGCCATATGCATATCTACTTTTAAAAACATAATAACAAAACTTTATATTATAATAATATGTTTTTCACTGAAAAAATTATCACCTAATTTTGGTTGGGAGAGAATTGATGAAATTGGAAGACATCAAGCCTGTGGAGTTTCTTGGCCTTTTTTCACTATTAGCAGTTTTCCGCGACTTCGTACCCGGTCGACCACAGCGCCACCTACCGGGTCTATGTTATATAGCCTATGTTACTTCTGGATAAGGTCGCTTTCTAATAGTGAAAGATTTTTTGGAATCGGTCCAGTAGTTTTTGAGTTTATTCATTACAAACATACAAAAATACAAATCTTTTCTCTTTATAATATTTGTGTAGATGACCAATAAAAACGTAACTCGCCGCGTAAAGACAACTTTGTGAAATAATCCTTTAATGGTACTTGAATGCAGAGATCGGAAAAATGTAATCCGATTATGATTACATTTTGTAATCTTCAATCATGACTCAAACTTACTTTAAATGTAATCGTTGAAGATAACAAAATGAAATTGTAATCGTTAATTATTAATCTTATTATATTTTGTCCATCTCTGCTCCAACGGCATAAAGAATACCATGATACAATCATATCATAAAGTTATCATAACATCCCGCATTTGTTCATAGCGAATATGAGTCCTTAATGAGGGCTTCATTTAGATTCAATAGTGGATGTAAAAAATGTTGCAATGTACATGATGTATACAAATAATTCGATTTTGTCATAAATAGATTGATCCACGAAGTTTAAAAGCAAAAGATTTTTGAGTAATGGACAACCATGGAGTTTCTTGCCCTTCTTCTCCACAGGAATGACTTTCCGAATGGGTGGTAGAGTCTTAAGTAATCAATAATTATCTCTTTTCGACTATTCATAGCCAGCACATGCCTTTTGGTTTACATGAATAAAAAACTTTTGATTTTGATTTTTTGAGTAAAGTTTTAATGACATGATATTTTCTTTCTCTACCTATTTATATCATTATGCCAGATGCCTTGTGGGGTATGCAGAGAGTACAGATTTGCAACAGGTTCTTTCTTTTCAGACCTCTCTGGCTCCCTCCACTCTCATAGTTTATCCCATACACACTCATCCATTACAGAGACATTTGACTTGCCCTCCAGACATCATATTTTAATCATTAAATTGTATATAATTATAGATGCAATTATATTAAGGATTATAAATCATGAAATCATAATTATGATGACTATTTTACCAGGTATTTTATAATACTTGTCATTTACATAATCATAAATCATTAAACAATAGCTTCATGAATTTAATTAGATTGCTTGCTACTCTGCTGCGATGAACCTAGTGCATTGAAAAGTATACGTTATTCCAAAAACTAAAATATTAATATTCATCAACCCCAAGTTGTACCATCCCCAAATAACTTGAGCTCTTCCTAGTACTCATCTGCACACATCAACTTTTGAGTGATGCACAATTATTTGTTTCCGTCTGGGTTTTTGAGTATGGGAAAAGTCACGTTTGTAAAAGCAGCTACAATACAGATATAAATTCTAGTGTGGCACTGTTTTTTTTTTAAATTATAAATTTTTGTTTTGTATTTGAAATAAAAAAAAAATTTAAGAACATACAGAGCTCTATATCGTCTAGATAGAGATCTATATCATCACACCCTTGCAGAATAGGTAAAGAAAACAGAATTTCAACGGGTTATTTAGTTACAGATCTCATTGGTAAATGCATGGACGGGTTTATTAATTATTTTTCTAAGTAGATACAGGCCACAAATGGTTTTTACAGCAACAAAATATTAAGTTAGATTTTGCAGATCATAAAAAATCTATCTTACAAAAGTTTGTTCTTCAAAAAGTTAATCCTGTCTACAAAAATTGATATTTCTTACTCACCTCCAGCCAACAGATTTTTAAGAATAAAATCAAGATCATTCTTCTGTTCTATTTTTAAAGCCATTTTAACGACCACAAACAATTATCACTTTTTAAAAACGATATTATTCCACTGGGACTTCGCTCCTACAGGTAATTGCTCCGTTATACTATAAACTATTCACACCATGATACGCATTTGGAATGTCTAAATATTTTAAGTTTAATCGAAGAATGCACGTCTTGGACTATCTTCGTGAGACATATTTTGTCATTACTTTCACTCACGAAAATTTTAAATTAGCGATATTAACATGCTCGAGTCAATGGGCGACTGACTGAGTGAAGGAGAGCGTGTGGCATTCGTGGCGTGACGAACCAGACTCCAATTTGAATGAAAACTATTCGCACTGACTCGGCTATTGACTGTCTGCCGATCAGCTGTTCACGAATTGTTTGGTCACAGTATGACTTAAGTTTTCTTAGAATATATACCAAAACAAGAAATATTCATCACATTTTATTTGTCAATAATAACTGTTAAAGTTATAACAATAATGTAATATTAATAAGAAAAAAAAGATAACCCATGAGAAAGATAAATAAATATCACACAGTTTATTTCCCCTCCACTGACATTCTCTTTGCCATTGACACTGCCAGAAAAATGAATGACAGCTAGGGATGCGATCTGAGATCGATTAAAGAATTTTTTTTGTGTACAAACAATATGTTTTATTTAATTGATATATTTAATCAAAGAATCGATTTCATGAATTGAAATTTTCTGCTTCGATAACATTATTTACAATCAGGTTAACGTACCCAAAATAACTAATATTAATTAAAGGTAGGTTAAAGGTTTTTAACATAAGTAAAAACTCGAGAGATGGCTGCGTGGCCATTTCCTTCGCCTCTTTAAAGTGAAGGGATTTTAAGGTCACTAGGACGCTCAAAATACCCCTGGTGTAGAAAGCGTCCAGGCGTTGCGGTGTCTATTTCAGGCAGGAACATCAGGCAAGATGTTATATGCCACCTTCGTGATATTTATATTTTTTTAACAGACAGTTTTAATTTAAAATTATTGTTACATTAAAAAGTTCGTAAATTATTTTTAACTAAATCTTTGATATGCTTGTAAAGACCATTTTAATTAGTTAAAAATAAAAAAAAGCGGTCACAGTGGCCATTTTTATTATCCATAATGTGGATTTATATTATAAATAATAACTCGGACCAAACAAGTCGAAAAAAGATTAATTTTTGAGAGCTCGTTGTTTAAAACCTCGATTTTTTTGTGAATTAATTTATCAGAAAGCATTTCTAATCGATTTAAATATAGTTCTTCGGAAGAATCGCCATCCCTAGTAACAAGCTCATCCATAGTGAAAATTTAACCTTCTTTAATTTATGCTCAATGTGAATGTAAATAAGACTATGATTATTCGAATTATTTTGCAATAATTATTTCAAAGAATAGAAAACACATTTTAACAAAAATACATACTAACAAATACTTTTTTTTCTAGAATTATTTTTAGTACCTAATGAAAGGGTAACATTCTAACAGCGACATCTATTGGCAAAGGCACCAAATTCGATAAATACATTTATGGCGGTATATTAGAATTAATGTTTCACCAATTTAGCCATTTTTACTCGAATATGAAAAAGATCACTCAGGAAAATTTTGCATCTTCAGTCAGTATTTCTAAAAAATTAGGAAATAGGCCTGAGAACACTTTGATAATTTATAAAAAATAAATTTAACCACCTGTTACCCCACACCCAAAATTAGGCGTATCCATTCTTTCTTACTTTCATTGATCTGAACTTGAAGGTCACCTTGAAAGAGCTTTTAAAAGGCGGGAAAGCTCAAATAGGACGCGCGTGACGCGATCCGCTGAAATCATTTCGGGGCGGTACATGGCGCTTAACACGTTGCCCGCCGGCACTTGATATAAAAAGTAAATAACAGAGCTGGAACATTGCTTTTGAATATTTCGCCATGCTACGAGCGTGTTGCATGTATTGAGTGTTGCATTAGTTTGTCCGTCGGAGCATACGCGTCTTTAACTGCGTAATAATCGCCGGCCGGTTATTTATATTTTTAATACAAAAATTGTTTAATAAATAAACAAGAAAAAGTTATAATGGAAGTGGCCGCAAAAGGAAACGTTTTGGGACGTGAGTAATTTTTTTAAGTTTTTTTTGTTGTGGTGTTTACTTTATTTTCCGCGAAAAATGGTTTATCAATTTTAAGTAATACTTACTTACCTACCTACGTTAAAGAATTCGATATGAATTTTTTTTTATGAAATCGATTAAAGTAAAAAAATAAGTTTTCTTGCAACAAGGAATTAATTTGTCTTTATGGTAGAAATAATTAAAAAATAGAAGTAGGTAGGTAAATTATTATTAAAAAAAAGCGTGTTGGTTTCGTCTTTCACATGTATACTTCAGCAGCGTGAAAGATATTCAAAGGTGATCCATATACTTTGATAAATTAATTTTACAAATAAAATATATCGATGTTGGTGATACTTCAAATACATAAAGGCGAATTGACTATAGATACTTCTTTCTAGGTAGATACTTCTTTATTGTTTGTATGGCATGTTGGTTACAAATTCGAAAATTTCATGATCGTATTATTATTGTTTTTAGTCTTATATATCTACTCGCTAGGTCTTAATGAAGACAAGTCTTAGTAATACTGATTAAAATATTCTGTAATGGTAAATAGTAAGCTGGTAGATACTGCATTCCTGCAGTGCAGTTTACCGACATTTCCAAAGGTCACTGAAGGACGCACAGTCCTAGACGCAGAGCAGACGTCTCCTTATCCAAGAGGTCAATGAGCTAACTAGAGAGATAATAATTATTATGTCCGTGACGCATCAATTTGCAATTATTAAATTGATTTCTTGGTAATATTTTCAATTTATCGGTAAATGATGTGTTTACTACTAGATTTATGTAAAAAAAACACTGTATTTTGATAAGTTAATATATAGCAGTTCAGTTTATATTCGGCAAACAATTGCAAACTTCGATTTGACTTATTAAACGAATTTTGTATTTCTATTATAAATACAAGAAATCTTTATTAGGATACAAACTTAAATTATTCAAGAATGTTAAACAATATATAATTCTTAAAATAAATATGTTATAATAAATAGGATAGTAAAAGTTAATTAAAAAGGTGTAGATACCATGCATTTTTCGAAGTCTACGCAACTAGGAACATAACATTTTTTTAGGGAATCAAATACTATATTTAATACGGTTAAATTGGCACTTAATGCAGTATTATAAGTGTTCTGTGATCATGCCATAAGTATAGTCACTAACTTAGGATTATTAGTTTTAATAATGACCATATTTCTAATTCAAGATACACTGTTACGACTATATTCTTCAAACGGGGGTGGCAGAGGTGTACTTTGTCCACCCACTTTTCGCCGACGATGTTAAGTCCCATGTATATGGGGCGAGCCTATAGGGCACAATTCCAGACTCGGGACTCATACTGGGAATTTTTCGTTAGAAAAATTACATTTGTCCGACATAGGATTTGAACCCAGGACTTCGTGATCACAAAGTGATGCGCTTTGCTACTAGACCAACGAGGCAGTCACGACAGTTCTAGTTCAACTAATGATGTAATTAACTAACTGTAATTAACTAATTCGTAGTGAACTAATATGCAATGGAACACATGTTATTTTCCTTTGTAAGTACTTATTGAGTCATTAAGATTACATGATTATAATGTAAATATAGCTTTGTCCTTTATTTATATGGTTATTTGAAGCTTATAGGTATTGATAATTATCGTCATAGAGGCGCTCGTAGCGCTGTGAAACCGCGGTGTTCTTACCCTTACCAAGGTTAAGCAGTGTTCAGCTCGGACGGCCTGAGATGGGTGACCGTTGTCATAGTCGAGCGTCTCCGTGCTTCGGAAGGCACCATAAGCCGTTGGTCTCGGTTACCACTTAATGTGGTAGTCGTTAAACCGAGTTGGAAGCCTTATAGGTGGCTTGATAAGTTCCAACAGCAGGTGGCCACCTGACTCAACCAATCCGCACAGTCCGCGTGATGGAGTATGACCTGATCTCTCGCACCTCTATTTGTGAGAGAAGGCCTTTGCCCAGCTGTGGGCAGTATAGGCAGATAGTGACTATCATCACGATCACAAATATTAAAAAAAGCCCCACCAGCGCATGTCTGAATTCGATATACTCAAACGGATCTCTCTGATCTGAACGGATTTTCATACGGTTCTCACCAATGGATAAAGTAATTCAAGTGGAAGATTTATGTGTTTAATAAGTATAATTCACCCTTGCGAAGCCGGGGCGGCTCATTAGTTCACAATATACAGATACGTACAGTTGATTAACTCGAGGTTGGGCTCTAATCCTAGGTTGGATAATGTTATTGAAGATTTTCTGTCGGTAACGTCTCCCGTGCCTGATATAATGGCATAGATTCGTAAAAAATGTAATTATTTTTAAGTTTGTAAATGCTTTTTTTTTGGCTTATACAAATAAAGAATTTTTAACTTTGACCTATTAGAATAGGACCTAATATCGTTAACAAAACGTGGGTGTATACAACATCAATATCGGACAGGACATTTCTGCCACTCCCCGGTTGGGGAATATGGCCTTGACAGCACAGAAATCCAAATAAAAGTCTCCTTCCTTCCTTTCAAATATCTTTGCTCGACAGTGTATATTTTTTAGTATTATTTGATGGACGATTTAGCGCGAGTGCGAAGTGTTGAAGCCGCTACGCCCACTGTGTCTGATGTCTGGGTTCGATTCCCGCACGGGACAAATCTTTGTGTGATCCACAATTATTTGTTCCGGTCTGGGTATTTGTGTATGCGAATTTTCATGTTTGTAAACGCACCCACGAAACAGGAATAAATCCTAGAGTGGGGCTACGTTTAAAAAAAAAAAATTATATACCGAACCGGTCACAAGCCGTTTGAATCATATTTTAAAATCATAAAATACGTTGCACAAGACAAGCATGTTATTTCTAATACGTGTAGTTTGCATTTGAATGCCTGATGCAATGATAAGAAATTCATCGGTAACCCTACGTTCGCTCGAGCGCTTTTTTAAGTTCGCTAGTAAAGCGCTGGAATGAAATAAAAGGTTAACAGTATTTTTTTAAAAGCGCTGCACAGCGCTTCAGTACCAGGCGTTGAAAAATCCACCGTCCGAACGGGGGTAATACGTCAACTTACCGTTAATACAGAGAAAGGTGGAAGAACGAAATGTTTACAGAGAAAATTGCTACATTCATGTCCGCACGGGACAAATCTTTCCGTGAGCCGCAATTATTTGTTTCGGTCTGGGTATTTGTATATAAAAATTTTCATGTTTGTAAACGCACCCACGACACAGAAATAAATCCTAGCGCGAGGCTACGTTTATTAAAAAAAACAAAATAAAAAATAATCTTAGTCCTAAGCCTGATATAGTGTAATTTATCGATGGCAGAATTCCCAGTGTCAGTGGCATGCCCGGTATAATGACAATAGGCTCGCCCCTATTACATTATGACTTAACACCGTGGCCGAAAAGTGGATGTACAATTATTGTACACAGTACACCTATGGCACCCCCGCTTGGGGAGCAGTGTTGGGCATTATTCAATAGTTTTTTAATTGTGGGATTAATCAATTGAAATTTAAACCAATCCCGGTCAAATAAGGTACTCCGGAAGGATGGATGGATGTAGGTACCGGGGAAGACCTAGACTATCTTACAACGACCAAATAAACCGACTCTTATCTGAAGAACAAGTCAAGAGTCTCCGTAACCGGCGAGCGTGTATGAGACGAACTATAAGAGTGGAGGAAACCAGAGAGGTATGTAGGGAAAGAATCTGTTGGAACTCTGTACTCTCTGCCTACCCCGCAAAGGAATCTGGATAGGTCTATATAGATAGGTTCTCCGGAATAACAATGACTGTTGGACGTCAAACGTCTACGTCTCTCCCGTGGAGTGACTATGGGTGTTGTTGGGCAATCGAAACGTCAGGAACTGAAAAAACAAAAATAAACCGCGATAAAATCCGAAATATTTTATTTGCAATTAAATTTTTTGACTATTAATTTTTGCCCAACTCTGTTATTTTTTTACATAATTGTCACATCTCTCCCGGGGTACATTGCAGAATTTCTATTTGATGCTTTGACTTGACTTTGATGATTTAATTTGACTGCCTCGTTGGTCTAGTGGCAAAGCGCATCGCTTTGTGATCACGAGGTCCTGGGTTCAAATCCTAGGTCGGACAAGTGTAGTTTTTCTAGCGAAAACTTCCCAGTACGAGTCCGGAGTCACACAGGATCAGACACCGAACTCGCCGGCGGGGTCGAAGACTCCCTTACCCGTCGGCCGGTGCAGAGCACCACGGCGAGACACCTAGTATATGCCCTCCCCCATAGCGACTGCCCAAGCGCCCTTCAGCTAGTTGCCCCCTTACCCTTCTAGCTCGAGCGTAATGGTTGCATGCTCGCCCTCTCGTCCGGTGAAGCTGTAAAGGCCCTGCGGCCAACAGCGTAGATCATTCACACACACAAAAACTCAGAAATACTATGACAATATCTATCAAATAGTGACAAAAGGACACAACAAGAGTTCGTTTATTTTATTTTTTAATTCAGTGTTAATTTTTATTTTTAACATCTATTTATCTATCTATCTATAACCTCACGCCAGATCCCTTGCGGGGTAGGCAGAGAGTACAGAGTTCCAACAGGTTATTTTTAACATGTACCTACTTAAACAATTGTACTCCAAGTAAATTAAGATTTCCTATAAGTATTCATTTGTTGAAACTCTGTACTCTCTGCCTACCCCGCAAGGGATCTGGCCTGATGATATAGATAGATAGATAGATAAGTATTTACTTACACAAATATTTTCTAATTCTTCGTTGCACTAGTAGCGAATAATGCACGTAGCGATCACGATGTCCTAAGTTCCAATCCTAGGTCGGACAAAGTGTAATTTTTCTATAGAAAATGCCCACTATCAGTCCGGAGTCTAGCCCTAGTGCCCGCAATAATGGCAATATGCCAACGTCGGCAAAAAGTGAGTGTACACAGTACAGTTCTGCCGGCCTCACATGTGGTATAGGTGTAATGGCCATTAATATGATGGTTTCTTTTAATATTCTAATAAATCATAACATCTGGTAGGTAACAACATTGCGTCATGCAATGAGTTGGGATACATGCACCCCGGCGAGACACCTAGTTAGTATACGCCCTCCCACATAGCGACTGCCCAAGCCGAAGCCGTTCCTCCTTGAGGCGCCCTTGAGCTAGTGGCCCCCTTGCCCTTCTCGCTGGAGCGTATTACGCTCACCCTCTCGTCCGGTGAAGCTGTAAATGCCCCGTGGCCAACAGCGAAGATCACTCACACACACAAAAACAATTCCGGGCAGCCGTTTCGGTAAACGCCCGATGCGTAAGCGCCATCGATTTGATCGATGGCGGGCGCATGAATGCGCGTGCCTATTTAAAATGCATCCCCGCGTTGCGCTGGCGCATGGCGTCAATATCGGTGCGGCCGATGCGCCACGCGTCACGTCGGCATCTTGGCCGCATTATTGCATTTCTGAGAATTGTTATTTATCACAGTCACTTCGTCTTTTTGACAGTTTTATAATAAATCTATAAAATAATATTGAATCGTAAACGTATTTATAGAATAATAAAAACTTCGTGTACTTAAGTAACCTTTACCTAACTCTTGTCTGTACCTTCTTTTTTATCTTCTTTATTACCTTAAAAATAACAAATACATTTATAACGTAAAAACCAACGGTGGTCGACCCGAATTCTGTTGAACTTCTAAGTTTCCTCGTAAATGTATTTTAACGACAATACAAGTTCCTCGTAAATGATAAGATGTATCCTAACTATAAACTCAGTTACCATTTGCTTACAATAACTCCAATCGCCCAGGATTTACCAGGTTTTTTAAGAAAACAAGCGTTTAACAATAAGAATTATTAGACGCGCTAACATACATAAATTTCACATCATACTCAATAGTCAATACCGAACCCAAACTGGTGTGGACCACAAGAAGATTTAACCCGTGCAATTAAACTCGGCTCTACTACGAGTATGTATCCAATAATCTGATTGGGTCAGGCCGTCTAATATGTATATAACTTGCTGATTCCGTGTCATACGTATTTCTAAAATAACTCCAACGTAGAGACCAAACGGTTTACTGTAATCCAAAAATAGTTCCCTGACCACAGACTGTACGGTAACACCATAATAAATAAAACGTAACTGACTATGGAATATTGTTATTAATAGTGTAAACATTGAGGAAATCGCTTATTATAAATACAAACCGCAACCTGACACGAATCGCGTCGGTTCACGTGAATGATCTACGCTGTTGGCCGCGTGGCCTTAACAGCTTCACCGGACAGGAAGGCGAGCGTGTAACCACTACGCTCGAGCCAGAAGGGCAAGGGGGCAACTAGCTCAAGGGCGCCTCAGGGAGGAACGGCCTCGGCATGGGTAGTCGCTATGGGGGAGGACGTATACTAGGTGTCTCGCCGTGGGGCTCTGCACCGGCCGGCGGCCATGGGATTCTTCGACCTAGCTGACGAGGTCTGTGTCTGATCCTGTGTATGATATCTGTACCCGAAAGGAGGGATGTAAGGGCATCAGGAGGGTCGGTAAGAACATGCTGCGGATGGCGGGAGCGGCTGATAGGAGGGGAGTTAGGTTCGTAGTCGGCGGCGGCTACGATTAGCGGATTTCTATGATTGGACGCGTTTGCGAAATATCGGGTTGTCGCCTTTTTTATAAAGGCGCGAATAGGTTCGAGACCGGGATCGGAATGGGAAGGCGAAGGCATGCGTGATGGCTTTACTGCTCTGAATTATTATTCTGGCCAACCCTTATTATCATTGTGCTCTCCAGTGACTGATAGATCCAATTTTGACCGTAAAAGTGCGAGCGGAGCGTGGAAACGTTATCAGGGTGGCTGTAGTTCTGTTAACAAAATCGCTCAAAAACCGAATTGTAGCAGAATATGACAACAGCTAACCGCCGTTGATCGGCGGCGGTTGAAATTTGATATTTGCAGATTTTTTATAGTCACCTAGTAAATTCAAACATAATGTTTTTTTGACAACTTAGCCCCACACTATTATTGAATCCTGTGTCGTGGGTGCGTTTACAAACATGAAAATTCACATACATGATGATGGTGATTTTTTTTTCTATTTGATTTCATGCTGGTATTATCAAAGACTGCCTTTTAAAATTATCGGGGAGTAATTTTGGAATTCATTCGAATTGATGCCAGCTATGGACCCGGTTTCCGCCTTCTAGCTCTGGTCTGCTACCTGCTCCAGTAAGACTAATAATCCAAAAGTCTGAAATAGCTAAAAGACCTTCAGAAGGCCTCGTGCGTGAGTCATATTGTTAAAACGTTATTGTAAGCAAATGGTAACTGAGTTTATAGTTGGGATACATCTATGAACTCAGTTACATTTAGTATTGTTGTTAAAATACTTTTACGAGGAAACTTAAAAATTTAACGGAATTCGGGTCCACCACCGGTGATTTTTACGTTATAAATGTATTAGTTATTTTTAAGATAATAAAAAAGAAAAATAAAAAAACGAAAATACAGTCAAGAGTTAGGTAAAGGCCTCGTGCTTGATCATATTCTTAAAACGTGAGTCGTGTATAGATAATAAAATTGTGTGTAAAATATGGTCTTGGTATTACAAGTGTACAAATAACCATTTATTTCTTCTAGTTTTCTCTCCAGCTCCTCTCGCGATGTAGGGGAATGGGATGTCTTGTGGGGAAAATAAAAACCTTTGGAGGAAATTACTAAAGAGACTAACCGCCAGACCTTCTAAATCAAGGTTAGGCGTAAATAGTACTAAATAGTTAAATAGAAAAAAGAAATGTAAAATTGAGAATTTGTAAGTTCCCCCGCTAGGTTTATACAAAATAACCTCGCAGTAATTAAGAGGTTAATCCGCTCCGCCCACTGTGTTTAATAGTCGCGGGTTCGATTCCCGCACGGGACACATCTTTGTGTGATCCCCAATTATTTATTTCGGTCTGGGTATGTGTATGTGAATTTTCATGTTTGTAAACGCACCCACGACACAGGATTCAATCATAGTGTGGGGCTAAGTTGTCAAAAAAAAAATAATGTTTTGTTTACTAGGTGACTATAAAAAATCTGCAAATATCAAATTTTAACCGCCGCCGATCAACGGCGTTTAGCTGTTGTCATATTCTGCTACAATTCGGTTTTTGAGCGATTTTGTTAACAGAACTACAGCCACCCTGATAACGTTTCCACGCTCCGCTCGCACTTTTACGGTCAAAATTGGATCTATCAGTCACTGGAGAGCACAATGATAATAAGGGTTGGCCAGAATAATAATTCAGAGCAGTAAAGCCATCACGCATGCCTTCGCCTTCCCATTCCGATCTCGGTCTCGAACCTATTCGCGCCTTTATAAAAAAGGCGACAACCCGATATTTCGCAAACGCGTCCAATCATAGAAATCCGCTAATCGTAGCCGCCGCCGACTACGAACCTAACTGCCCTCCAATCAGCCGCTACCGCCATCCGCAGCATGTTCGCACCGACCCTCCTGATGCCCTTCCCTCCTTTCGGGTGCAGATATCATACACAGGATCAGACAGATTTATGTATGTTCAGCGATATTTCCGTCAATTGTGGACCGATTTTGATAATTTTTTTTGCATTGGGTTCAGTATATCTCCAAGGTGGTCCCATATTAACTTTATTGACATTGGACCTTGGACTTAGAAGATACACCAGGGAACTCCTTAACGACAAACAATAGGCATGTGTAAATTGAGATATTATGGATATTACGTCAATCCTATAGGTACCCTACTATAGAATAATTCACTGGTCACTTAAAATTGTAAAATAGAAATCTTTTATAAAAAAAGGTAAACCGACTTCAAAAAGCAAAAAGATAAATATTTGAAGTCGGTGCCAAGTAACCGACTGCACCAACCAGCACCGACTTCAAATATTAATTTTTTTGCTTTTGAAGTCGGTTTATTAAGGTAATAAAGAAGATAAAACAAGAAGGTACAGACAAGAGTTAGGTAAAGGTTACTAAAGTACACGAAGTTTTTATTATTTTATAAATACGTTTACGATTCAATATTATTTTATAGATTTATTTTAAAACTGTCCAAAAGACGAAGTGACTGTGATAAATAACAATTCTCAGAAATGCAATAATGCGGCCAAGATGCCGACGTGACGCGTGGCGCATCGGCCGCACCGATATTGACGCCATGCGCCAGCGCAACGCGGGCGATGCATTTTAAATAGGCATGCGCATTCATGCGCTCGCCATCGATCTAACCGATGGCGCTTACGCATCGGGCGTTTACCCAAACGGCTGCCCGGAATTGTTTGTGTGTGTGAGTGATCTACGCTGTTGGCCACGGGGTATTTACAGCTTCACCGGACGAGAGGGAGCGAGCGCGCTCCAGCGAGAAGGGCAAGGGGGCCACTAGCTCAAGGGCGCCTCAAGGAGGAACGGCTTCGGCTTGGGCAGTCGCTATGTGGGAGGGCGTATACTTACTAGGTGTCTCGCCGGGGTGCATGTATCCCAACTCATTGCATGACGCAATATTGTTACCTACCAGATGTTATGATTTATTAGAATATTAAAAGAAACCATCATATTAATGGCCATTACACCTATACCACATGTGAGGCCGGCAGAAGTGTACTGTGTACACTCACTTTTTGCCGACGTTGGCATATTGCCATTATTGCGGGCACTAGGGCTAGACTCCGGACTGATAGTGGGCATTTTCTATAGAAAAATTACACTTTGTCCGACCTAGGATTGGAACTTAGGACATCGTGATCGCTACGTGCATTATTCGCTACTAGTGCAACGAAGAATTAGAAAATATTTGTGTAAGTAAATACTTATCTATCTATCTATATCATCACGCCAGATCCCTTGCGGGGTAGGCAGAGAGTACAGAGTTTCAACAAATAAATACTTATAGGAAATATTAATTTACTTGGAGTACAATTGTTTAAGTAGGTACATGTTAAAAATAAAAATTAACACTGAATTAAAAAATAAAATAAACGAAATATAATAAATCTCTTGTTGTGTCCCTCTGTCACTATTTGATAGATATTGTCATAGTATTTCTGAGTTTTTTGTGTGTGTGAATGATCTACGCTGTTGGCCGCAAGGCCTTTACAGCTTCACCGGACGAGAGGGCGAGCATGGAACCATTACGCTCGACCTAGAAGGGTAAGGGGGCAACTAGCTGAAGGGCGCTTGGGCAGTCGCTATGGGGGAGGGCATATACTAGGTGTCTCGCCGTGGTGCTCTGCACCGGCCGGCGGGTAAGGAAGTCTTCGACCCCGCCGGTGAGTTCGATGTCTGATCCTGTGTGCGGTATCTGTATCCGAAAGAAGGGATGTAAGGGCATCGGGTCAGTGAGAACATGCCGCGGACGGCGGTAGTATTTTTGAGGAAAATTGTTTGCTGTCATTATTTAAATGGAAGTAGAAAATGGTGCATTGCTTGGAATTTGTAGGCCGTGGGTCGCATAGTAATCATCGTTGTGAAACTGGCTTTTACCGTTGTAACTGTTTAACGGTACCACGAAAATATGCATATCCATCTGTGCATACCGACTCCATTCACATGAATCTATCTTGTTTACATGTTCGCTTAATGAAGAAAAAGCCTTCGTTAGAGATAATTGTAACTGAAATACCGGACAAGGATCTGTTGGCCCGAGGCCAAAATCGGAACTAACGCTTTCAATAAGTGAAATGTCACTTAATGACAATTGTAGAATTGCCGTTTGCTATGAAATTTACCCGTTTTAGTTGGGAACTCTACTCTTGAAGTTGTCGACGAATACACTTACCTGGAACAGGCAGTCCGGTTAAGTAGGTCCAACTTCGAGAGAGAGGTCAAGCGACGAATCCAACTCGGCTTGGCATCGTTCGGGAAACTGCGCAACGTCTTCACATCCACAATACCTCAGTGTCTCATGACTAAAGTTATTAATCAATGGGTGTTGCCAGTGATGACATACGGATCAGAGACGTGGTCTCATGAAAAAACTCAGAGTTGATCAGCAAGCTATGGAAAGAGCTATTCGCTCGGTTTCTCTACGTTATCGAATCAGGAATGAGGAGATTCGTAGAAGAATCAAGTTCATCGACATAGCCCATAGGAATAGCAAGCTGAGGTGGCAATGGGCGGGACACATAGCGGGAAGATCGGACGGGCGTTGGGGCAGAAAGATTCTAGAGTGGAGACCACTTGTTAGCAAGCGAAGCGTAGGAAGGCCGCCTGCCAAATGCACCGACGATCTTGTGAAGATCGCAGGAAGTCGTTGGATACAGGTAGCATCGGTTACGCTGCAAAGCGATTAGGGAGCCCTATGTTCAGCAGTGGACAAGTATAGGCTGGGATGATGATGATGAGGAAATTTACCTTTTTTTAATTAGTATCCGTGAGAACACATCTATTGAAATATTTCCCTGGAAGTAGAAAAATTTTGCTAAATAATAACCCTAAGTTCACACCAACGCACCCCTGTCAATGTCATCTGCAGGCCAAAAGATCTTTGATATACGTAAAAAATGTGTTAAAAAATTAAAAAGTACGTAAAAAATTTACACTTAAAAAACACCGTCACGCCTATATTCCCCAGAGGGGGTGGCAGAGGTGTACTGAGTACACCCACGTTTCGCCGACGATGTCAGGTCCCATGTAATAGGGGGGGGGGGGGGAGAAATTTACACTTGTTTAGGTAAACGTACATTTTTTTTAGGTATTTGTTTTGCTCACTGGCATTCTTTATAGGATTTCAACGAGCCTTTTCGAGCGTATAATACCAATAGGCTCAGTATTATTCTTGAGACTATTGTTTTCACAACAATATCATTGGGACTTCACATCGTCGGCGAAATATGAGTGTACAGTATGCACAGTACTTAAGCCTACGTGACTCCCGTTTAAGAACTGTATGTGTAATGGTTTTCTTATCAACAGGGAAATTATAAAGCGGCTATCGCATAATTGCATTATTATCAGTAGGTAGCGGTTATATAATCGTGTAATATATGCCACTGGTGCTCCATTAATTAGTGTCCGACCGAATAGATTTTTGACCGAAGTAGATTATTAGGCCATCGCCAAAACCTTCTGCCGAAGTTGAAACCGAAGGTTTATTAACCTTAAACAATTTGGTTCATAAGTAACACCTTCACCCCTATATTCCTCAAGCGGGGTGGCAGAGGTGTAATGAGTACACAGTGTTAGGTCCCATGTAATAGGGGGAAATTTTATTGCCATATACCGGGCACAATTCCAGACACCGGACTTATACTGGGAATTTTTCGTTAGGAAAACTACATTTGTCCGACATAGTATTTGAACCCAGGACCTCGTGATCACAAAGCGCTGTGCTTTGGCACCAGACCAACGAGGCAGTCTTTCGGGTTGGAACATGATTGGCAGTTTTTTAAAAAGTCATGCCGACTTTATTTATAAAGTTGTTTTGTTTTGATTTGCAACGCAATGTGAGCCCTGCTCCTCGCGCGTCGCCTCTTCCGCGGCGCTCTCGCGCATTCGTAATAGGTAGATAGGTGCATGCATTTCGGCGCTTGCTAGGAACTTTTGGCTTTGGCCATAACTTCGGCTCATTTTGTCCAAAGCCGAAGTTTAAGCCAAAGAACAGAAAAAACAGAATGTGGCCGAAGGTTCAGTCGGACACTGCTGCAATGTGGGCCGTTGGGGGTATCACAAATAAAACAGTTTGCGTCGACGTATGCTCGTATATTCTCTTTATTACACTCAGTGTAGCCCTTTATATAGGCAGGCTTCACCTAAGGTAGGCGGGTTCATACACCCTTAATAAAAAAAATTAAAATAGTGTTGGTATTTTAAATTTTACAATAAATTAAGAAAACTAGGCCCCTAGTCCCCGGCGGTCCTGTTCGTCCTGGCCACGGTAGCAGCCATGGTAACGACAGGACAAGGGGTGCTAAGAATCTCCGGCAGAGATTCGGCTACCACCAACACCGAAATTTGGCCCTGGTGACATACAACGCACGCACGTTAAGGACAGATGAGAAGCTTGTTGAGCTGGAAGAAGAGATAAACAAGTTGCGGTGGAATATTGTTGGTTTATCGGAGGTCCGAAGAAAGGGCGAGGACACGATAACCTTAAAATCCGGCAACTTGTTTTACTACCGGGAGGGCGAACAGCAGTCCCAAGGTGGTGTCGGATTTATCGTCCACAAGTCACTCATAGACAACGTTGTGTCCATCACTAGTGTGTCGAGCAGGGTAGCGTACCTGATACTCAGAATATCCAAAAGATATTCGCTGAAGGTCATACAGGTCTACGCACCGACCTCGGCATACTCAGATGATGACGTCGAAGTAATGTATGAGGACATTAGTAGAGCCATACATACTTCCAAAGCACACTTTACGGTGGTTATGGGTGACTTCAATGCGCGGCTGGGCAAACGGGGCGATGATGAATTGAGAGTGGGGCAATTTGGATATGGGCAACGCAACCCCAGGGGTCAGAGGCTGGCCGAATATCTGGAGAAGGAGGGACTCTTTATGATGAACTCTTTCTTCCGGAAGCCGCCTCATAGGAAATGGACCTGGATGAGCCCTGATGGTTCCACAAAAAATGAGATAGACTTCATCATGAGCACCAAGCGACAAATATTTAATGATGTCTCCGTGATTCACAGGGTAAAAACCGGCAGTGATCACCGAATGGTCAGAGGCACATTAAATATTAATGTCAAAATGGAAAGATCGCGTCTGATGAAGTCTACGCTCCGACCTTCTAATGCACATATCCAAAACCCCGAGAACTTTCAACTCGAATTGTCAAACCGCTTCGAATTGCTAGACAGCAGCGCATCAGTGGACGAAATCAACAATAGGTTGGTAGAGACTGTCCATACGGTCGGGTCCAAGCATTTTAAGCCCCACCGTAAAAATAGGCCTCAAAAGCTATCTGACTACACCCGAAACCTTATGGCTGAGCGACGTACCATGACACTCCAAACCTCCGATGATGCTAAGTCCTATAGGCAGCTCAATGGACAGATATTGAAGTCCTTGCGACACGATTTACGGTCCTTCAATACAAGACGTATTGAGGAGACCATAGAGCAGAACAAGGGCTCCAAAGTGTTTGCAAGAGACGCGTCTATTGGGCAAAGCCAGTTGACGAAGCTGAAGACGGAGGACGGAAACGTAACGTCGAATAGGTCAGAGGTGCTCAGGGAGATAGAGAGGTTCTATGGGCAGTTGTATACCTCAGTAGCTGAACCTGTTGTTGACTTGGTAAAAGACCCAAGAGCCAAGCTAACCCGACACTACACTGAAGATATCCCGGACATCAGCCTGTACGAGATTGGGATGGCTCTCAAACATCTTAAAAACAACAAAGCGCCGGGTGAAGACGGAATTACCGCAGAGCTTCTGAAAGCGGGCGGAACGCCGGTACTTAAAGTCCTTCAGAGGCTGTTTAATTCCGTCTTGCTCGAAGGAAAAACGCCGGAAGCGTGGAACAGGGGTGTGGTGGTACTCTTTTTCAAGAAAGGTGATAACACTTTACTGAAGAATTATAGGCCCATCACACTGCTGAGCCATGTTTATAAGTTGTTTTCGAGAGTCATCACGAATCGTCTCGAACGCAGGCTTGATGACTTCCAGCCTCCCGAACAAGCCGGTTTCCGGAAAGGCTTTAGTACCATAGACCACATACATACGCTGCGGCAGATTATACAGAAGACCGAGGAGTATAATCGGCCACTATGCTTGGCGTTTGTGGACTATGAGAAAGCCTTCGATTCGATCGAGACTTGGGCGGTTCTTAGATCTCTCCAGCGATGCCGCATTGACTATCGGTACATTGAAGTGTTGAAGTGCTTGTATAATAACGCCACCATGTCAGTCCGAGTACAGGGGCAGTGCACGAAGGCGATCCCCATAAAAAGAGGAGTAAGGCAGGGAGACGTCATTTCTCCGAAACTGTTTACGGCCACCTTAGAGGACGCCTTCAAGCTCTTGGAATGGCAAGGACTTGGCATCAACATCAATGGCGAATACATCACTCACCTTCGATTTGCCGACGACATTGTGGTCGTGGCGGAGTCGCTGGAAGATCTAGGACGAATGCTCGGTGACCTCAACAGAGTATCTCAACAAGTGGGTCTTAAAATGAACATGGACAAAACGAAAATAATGTGTAACGTCCATGTCGTACCCACCGCACTCACCGTTGGGAACTCTACTCTTGAAGTTGTCGACGAATACATTTACCTGGGACAGGTAGTCCGGTTAGGTAGGTCCAACTTTGAGAGAGAGGTCAATCGACGAATCCAACTCGGCTGGGCAGCGTTCGGGAAACTGCGCAACATCTTCTCATCCAAAATACCTCAGTGCCTTAAGACTAAAGTTTTTAGTCAATGTGTGTTACCAGTGATGATATATGGATCAGAGACGTGGTCTCTTACAAAGGGTCTCATAAAAAAGCTCAGAGTTGCTCAGCGAGCTATGGAGAGAGCTATGCTCGGCGTTTCTCTACGCGATCGAATCAGGAATGAGGAGATTCGTAGAAGAACCAAGGTCACCGACATAGCCGTTAAGATTAGCAAGCTGAAGTGGCAATGGGCGGGCCACATAGCGCGTAGATCGGACGGGCGTTGGGGCAGAAAGATTCTAGAGTGGAGACCACGTATTGGCAAGCGCAGCGTGGGACGACCACCTGCCAGATGGACCGACGATCTTGTGAAAATCGCAGGAAGTCGTTGGATGCAGGTGGCATCGGACCGGTTACGCTGGAAAGCGATTGGGGAGGCCTATGTTCAGCAGTGGACAAGTATAGGCTGAGATGATGATGATGATGATGATGAATAAATTGTTGTTCCTATAAATACAAACGATCCGTAAATTTATAATTATCACCAGAAATACTATGTTATCTAAATAATGCGAATTTAATTCAAATTTATACTTTTCATTACACTTGGTAATAAATTGGATTACTTACTTCACAACAAAAATCCGAGTAACACATTCCCATGTCATACGTAGAATTATATTATTTATTGTATAAGTCTTTATACTACCCAATTTATTGATTATACAACAAAACAACAATAAAATCATAAAAAAGAGTGATAAAAATTAATGAAAATTCATTTAAATAATAAATGTAGAAAAGAAACAAAACCTTATTACTATGTTCCATATCCTTTTCTATGTAGGTATATACGTCTATATCCCCATTTACGTGTGTCATAATCCTTTATAAACTTTGACTAGTCATAATTCAAATAAAAGTATTTTTCCTTGTAATTATAATAAGGAAAACGACGTCTTATTCAATACAAAGCTATATAAATCATGCTATCAGCTGTTAATAATGTCTTTATATAGTCACTCCATTTATGTTATACTTTCTTTTAGGTACCTAATAATTCATTTTACAGCGCTTGGCCTTATCTTTTATAAATCTTCATTCATTTATTTTCATACATGACTATGCTCTGCAATGCAACTCTGACAATGTAATTATTCTCTAGGTACACATTTAGTATATGGGTAGGCCTCCCTATTTTATGCAAATATTTATTTAACTATGCAGGATACACGGAATTATTTTACATTATTGTGCGCACATAACCATTATACAATATAATTATTAATTCAGGCAGTTCTTTTAACACATCCTAACTTTTAAATCACACCATGTGTCAAAGTTATCTGTACGAGTGGTATCTCGACCGAAACATAATCAAATTAACAAGGATTCCGTGCCTGCCTTGTATCCTGGTGTACCTTGCTACTCATATTGCAATTCGCTCAACAGCGCATCTCGGGCTACTGTTGATAACGAATGCTATTTTAATAATAATTTTCACGTAACTATTTTTAACCATCCACATTTAAAACCTCTCAATTACAAACAGAAACTCGGATCAAATTGAATACCACGACTTATATGAATATCACAGAAATAACTTAGGTGATCAGGCTAAGCTTTCGTTGATACCTTATATGCATAGGAATTCCCATCACAGTTTTATATGCCATTTTACACCTACCTTAACCATCTATCAAAATGACCTTTTCTTATTCCACATCTCTTAAAACCATTTAATTTCAATCACATTTTCCAAAATTTGTCAATGCCAACTATAATATTCTGTTCAAAACCTACCAAGTTAAGTCCAGAATCCAGCGTTATACCAAACCAACTCCTACTTTTCCTTTCCAAAAAACTAGTTTACTATATTTGTAAACACACATTCTTTTTCTAATTGATTATCACCATAGCATTATCATTTCGAAAGTCATAACTTTCAATTCATGGTCTTACTTTTTCTTAATTAATTTTTATATTACCATAGTACACAAATATATTATGTAAGTATTGAATAAACAATATAACCAAAAAAAAATTAACTTTCACTTGCTTTAACGGTGAAGTAAAACATCGTGAGGTAACCTGCATGCCTAAGAGTTCCTCGAAGGTGTGTTAATTCGCCAACCCGCACTGGGCCAGCGTGGTGACTTTGGCCTAAACCCTCTCAGTATGATAGGAAGCCCGTGCCCAACAGTGGGACAGTTTCTTAATAGGACTAATATTATTAGACTAGGAGGGATCAAAAAGTAGTAAGAACGACATACTCCTTGGTAAAAAAAAATACTGGCAGGCATAGCTCAGATACATATTTGTAATATTAATTAAAAAAAAATCTTCGATTCTATTTTGTTTTTTCTGAATGTAGTAATTTGTTTGCTTCGTGTCGGAACGTGTTCTCGAAAATGGAGAAAAACGAAGTGCGAGCCGTTATTAAATACCTCTGTTTAAAAAAGTTAACGACGCAAGAGATTCATTGCGATTTGGAGGCAACATTAGGAGAGTCTGCTCCGCCGTATTCCACTGTCGCAAGGTGGGCTTCTCAATTTCGAGTAGGGAGAACGAGCACGGAAGACGAACATCGTTGCGGCCGTCCATCGACGTTAGTCACCCAACAAAATGTTGCGAAAGTCGAGAAAATTGTATTGAGCGATCGAAGAGTTACCATCCGATACTTAATTCAAGAAACGGGCATTTCATATGGAAGTATTCAATCGATATTGAAACAATCTTTGAATATGAGAAAAGTCTCCGCAAGATGGGTGCCGAGAATGTTAACCGACAGTCAGAAACAAAATCGACTTGATATTTCGAAGATATTGTTGGACAAGTTTCAAGAAGATTCTGAAAACTTTTTGTCTCGTTTCGTAACAATGGACGAAATATGGGTCCATCATTTTGATCGCGAGACAAAACAGCAATCTTCGCAATGGAAACGGCCATCATCACCGACCCCGAAGAAGTTTCATGTCGTGGCATCGGCTGGCAAGGTTATGGCCTTAATATTTTGGGACTCAGAAGGAATATTGTTGATTGATTACCTGGAGCGTGGAACCACTACTAAAGGCCAATATTATGCAGCTTTAATTCCCAAGTTGAGGAATTCCATCAAAGAGAAAAGGAGAGGGAAACTTCGAAGGGGCGTGCTGTTTCATCACGACAACGCACCCGCGCACAGGTCGGCAGTTGCGATGGCTGCCATTCAGCAAGCTGGCTTCGAATTGGTTGACCACCCCATTTATTCACCAGATCTGGCGGCTAGCGATTTTTTTCTGTTCCCCAAATTGAGAAAATACTTAAGGGGAAACAGGTACGAAGACGATAACGAGGTGATAGATGCCGTGGAGAGCTTTTTGCAGGATCAAGACAAAACTTTTTTTGTGAAAGGGATTGAAGCCTTGGAAAAGCGCTGGACTCGGTGTGTAGAGAGACTCTGAAACTATGTAGAAAAATAAATTATTAAATTATCAATAGTCATTATATTCTATCTCATTCTTACTACTTTTTGATCCCTCCTCGTATAACCATGTTTACTATTCTCAGACATAAACTTTGTTTTCTAATTATACTAGAAAATATTCTTATAAAAGAGTACCAAACTACGCGTGAAACCCATACAGGAATTACTGATACATTTTCAAATAATCTACATAAAAAAACACCACTTTTAACCACACATCTATGCTATTCTTTCCTAACACTGTATATGACAATGTATATTTCTGCTCCTTATTATAAAATCCGTAACGAAAGTTATTAAAAAAAGTGTGTATGCCCGAAATATTTATTAACCAACCATCAATACTTAAAGTCAATGTTATTTTTTGGTACCTTTATAAAAGTCCTAAATATCATTAAAATTAATTGTAAAAATCGAAAACTACGTACCGTTAATTTTTTTTTATCATAATGATGAGAGAAAATTTTTAGGTTATTAAAAGAAAAAGTTTTAAAATATGTATTAGGAGCTCAAATTTCATTACAACGTTTAAAAGATACATAGATACAGTGCATGCTAACTAAAATGACCGCGTCGGTATCGTGTAACGCGAGACGAAATAACGTACCCATATTTACACCTGCATTCCAATGTTTTGTTATGAGACATGCTACCTAGTTATGTATACTAGACCAGTACACAGCTCAGTGCAAGTACTTTAAAAGATGATGCAATAATAACAGACTTTTGCTCATACAAAATAATTCCAAGTACTGTTTTGCTGAATCAGCTTAACTTGCCTCAGCTGCGTATTTATCATGTAAACGGATATCAGGTTACGTGTTTAGTCTCAGTCTAATAACTATTTTGATTAATAAGCAGATATTAATTAATAAGACGCACACTGCGTGGGTGTCTTCTAGAAAGAGTTGTTTACTTGACGATGCCTATAAATAGCCATCGCCAAGCAAAGTACATTTAATATCGACTTAGCTCTCTTACCGTTCGCACTAACGATAAGCAATACTAACTGACTGCATAGTATTTTGAGTATTTATTATTAATTTATATTGTTAAATAAATATATTTTTATAAAGTCACGCTGGCCTTTATATTTGACTACCTTATTCGTTCACCTATAAAATCAAACAATATTGAGTAATCTAATTTGTTACTGGTGGCTAAAACAGATTGCCTATTCATATACAAAGAAATAGGTTCCTTCAGCTATTACATAGTCTCCACACATTTAACAGTAGGTATACAATATACATCGGTATTCGTTAAATATTATTCTGCTGTATATATTTTTTAATAGTAAAAAAAACTTACGTCTTTCTTTCAAACACCTTATTATTGTTGATATTCTTATTATTGTTGAATTCTGGATTTTAAAATTTTAATACTATGAACTTTATTAACATTACATTGTTTAGCTATATTCAGTTAGTACAACATAAAATAAAATAATTCACAAAAATAGATCAATATTTTCAAAAAACTAATTCAAACTCATTAAACAAATTAGGTAATATTTTATATCGTGTCGTATCGATCCATGTTACAAGAAATGAATCAATAATATGAACAAAGTGAAAAAAAAATGACAAATCTAGAAAATCAATGACAAATTGGCTATCGGTTGCAACAATTTAAAATATAAACAAAATAAAAATACCTATAAAATAAAATAAGATAGTATGTATAAGACAACTCTCAAAATTTTAAATAGGTACTTACGTCGTTAATCACATGGTCGCATATATATTTCTAATTGAACACATTATTCTTTAGCTATTAATGATATTCATAGATATTAAAACAAAAAAACAAGGATATTGCCTCTATTTCAAATTATTTAAATTACAGAGTTTTAAGGGTCAGGATTAATATAAAATAAAATAATAAAACATTTAAATATTAACAACTGTTTAGAATCCTAATTTTGTTTTCTTATTTAATTAAAACAACTAAATATTTCCTTAAGGATATGTTTTGTTTTGTTTAAGTTGGCCCTTTTTTTTAATCAAATATTCTCTAGTCTCTTTAAAAATAACATAAGGATTAGATGAACTAATATTTTAAGTAATCATCTTGTATAATTCCTTCTTTCTTTTCCTTCTTTTTTTTTAAAACGTAGCCCCACACTAGGATTTATTCCTGTGTCGTGGGTGCGTTTACAAACATGAAAATTCACAAACAAATACCCAGACCGGAATAAATAATTGTGGATCACACAAAGATTTGTCCCGTGCGGGAATCGAACCCGCGACTATTCGACACAGTGGGCGGAGCAGCTCAAGCTCTTAACCACTGCGCTAAATCGTCCGTCAAAGGGGCAAATTCCCTCGCCTCTCTCGATTGCCTCGTTGGTCTGGTGGCAAAGCGCATCGCTTTGTGATCACGAGGTCCTGGGTTTAAATCCTAGGTCGGACGTGTGTAGTTTTTCTAACGAAAACTTCCCAGTATGAGTCCGGAGTCTGGAATTGTGCCCGGTGTATGGCAATAGGCTCGCCCCCTATTACATGGGACCTAACATCGTCGGCGAAACGTGGGGGTACTCAGTACACCTCTGCCACCCCCTCTGGGGAATAAGGGCGTGACGGTGTTATCTTGTATAATATAATTATATTTTTTCACTATTGCATAATTGCCATATCCTGTATGATGACCCCCCCCCCTTACTACAACTGCTTTACTGTGTAGAAAGGGATTCCCCTAAACGAACACCACAGCTCAGCACTGCCCAGAAGCAGCACTGGCAGGGTCGCCATGCAATATGGGCCATTGGGGGTATCACAAAAAAAAACAGTTTGGTTCGACGTGTGCACGTATATTCTCTGTATTACACTCAGTGTAGCCCTTTATATAGGCTACACCTAAGGTAGGGGGGTTCATACACTATACTGCCATTAATCGATCATTTCACGAAGTTATCGTAACGCGCCACGTAATGTTTAATTGGTCATAGCAAATAAGAGTCCACCTGGTCTGTGGTATTAGCTAGTACCTATGTACGTGGTATCTTACAATAGGTCTCATAAAAAAGCTCAGAGTTGCTCAGCGAGCTATGGAAAGAGCTATGCTCGGCGTTTTCCTACGTGATCGAATCAGGAATGAGGAGATTCGTAGAAGAACCAAGGTCACCGACATAGTCCATAGGATTAGTAAGCTGAAGTGGCAATGGGCGGGCCACATAGCGCGGAGAACAGACGGGCGTTGGGGCAGAAAGATTCTAGAGTGGAGACCACGTATTGGCAAGCGCAGCGTGGGACGACGACCTAGTGAGGATCGCAGAAAGTCGTTGCATGCAGGTGGCATCGGACCGGCTGCGCTGGAGAGCGATTGGGGAGGCCTATGTTCAGCAGTGGTCAAATATAGGCTGATATGATGATGATGATAATGTACGTGATAAGAACTCCGTAATCGATTAGTTTCTTTAAAAAAATCACTAATTAGTAAAGTAATAAGTATCTATTTTGGTCACACTTTATCTAAACAGTATTTTCTTTCCTAACATTTTTCTTTGAATTGGGATGTATGTACCTAAAATTTATAGGTTCAGTGAACTTAATAGACAATTTTGAGTCACTGGTCGTTCATAACACTTTTACGAGCTTTCTGTCTCGGCCTAAAACCTTTTTCTTGACGCATTATAATAACACTCACAATCACTGGTAAGAATTAATACAATGTACTTATACAAATTTGTGTGATATAATAGAACGCGCATCTAACGAAACGGTAAAGGTCAAATAAAATTGTGACTCTGGCTGTTTACTTTATTTTCTATAGAAAAAAAACGTGCGTAAAAACCATAGAGGTACCAAAAGCATAGAGAGGTATAATTGCACTGTTCACTCTTATGTCATGTCAGTGACAAGAAAGGGGACATATCTATCGTAATCAGATACACTCTTGTACGCTTTAATTAATTATTACTTGAAAACAAATAATAACTCATCAAGAAGAGTCACTAGACAAACAAATCAATCAATCAATCAATCAGCCTATCGCAGTCCACTGCTGGACATAGGCCTCTCCTAACACGCGCCATTGCACACGGTCCTCCGCCTTCCGCATCCAGTCTGTCCCAGCGACCTTTTTGAGGTCGTCGGTCCATCTAGCTGGGGGGGGGGGGGGACAAACAAATATTAGCTGATAAATTTGCGTGGAGCCTACGTCAAAATGACAAACCATAATATTTTAACTAAATAGGAAGGACGAATCATGTAGGAACAAAGATTTTTAAATTGGTTACCTAAATGTGTCCGCAAAAAGTGTACAGCTGAACTGGGTTTATAATCCCTCTATGCTTTTTAGTTCCTATCTCTATGGTAAAAACAACCCTCCTTTTAGAACAGTCAGGTAAAAATAACAATGAATATATTCATGGTAGAGCGATGCATGGTAGATACAAGATTGGTGGCCGTAACTGGCGCGGTGCATTACTTGATTTTTTTTTTCTTCAGATATACTAGCATTCATTAGAGAAGCATTAATCTGTACAGTCTTTCTTTCTCTTTTTAACTCATAACTGCGTCACTCTCTACAAGAAATGTTATGCTTCTACTCCACCTGCGTTAACGTAAATGTTAATGCCTGCGTCAAATTGTTCCTTAAATGAGGCGTTAAAAATAACACTTCGACACACCTCAAATAACGCATTGTAATATTGACTAGACCTCTTTATTAACGTGTTAACTAACGAATTACTACATAGGTATACTACATAGCCAATTAGTGGAGTATTACACTGATACCATACTCATTCTAAAATACTTTTTCTTTTGCCGCAGGTGTTGTACCAGCGAGGTACATCTTGTCCATTCTCGGATCCATAGGCATGGCTATTGTCTATGGTCTTAAGGTGAACCTCTCCGTGGCTATGGTTGGGATGCTGAACCACACAGCCATCAAACTCGCCTTGGATCATGATGATCACGACGAAAAGAACGTTACTGCAGTACAGTCTGATGTGGAATGCACGCCCACCGGTGGTAGTGGAAATTCTACAGTAAGTATTTTCTTTAAAAAGGAAGGCCAGTAGAAGGTTTTCCTGTTTTGTTGGTGCTTCCACTCAATCACACATGTCAAGATCAGACACCGACCTAGCCGGCGAGGTCAAAGAATTCCTTGCCCGCCGGCCGGTGCAGAGCACCACGGCGAGACACCTAGTATACGCCCTCCTCCATAGCGACTGCCTAAGCCGAGGCCGTTCCTCCTTGAGGTGCCCTTAAGCTAGTTGCCCCCTTGCCATTCGGGCTGGAGTGTTGTTGTTGCACGCTTGCTCTCTTGCCCGGTGAAGCTGTAGAAGTCTCTCTGCCAACAGCGTAGATCATTCATACACACACACAAAACAATTACAAAAAATCACACAAGGCCTAGACTGCTTATCTCTTGATCACAAAATATTTGTTCATGTGAAAATTCAAACCCACAGCGTGTTTACGTCACGCCACGGCAAAATTCACGGGAAATTATACAGGTAAATTAGTCACAAGATGGTCACGAGATATAAATACTATCAAATCTTGCTACTTAAGTAATATAGTAACACGTGGAGGTCATTGAAAAGTTTCCACAGCTTGAATTCGGTGATGTTTTGAGTATCTGGAAATAACACAAAGATATGTATGTAGAATATTACATATTATGGTTTTAAAGCAGAATGACTGTGACAAAGGGTTTTAGCCTGATCGAACAAACCCGACTCGAGCGATTAGGTTTTCTCAAGGTTACGGAAAATTCCATAAATTTGTCTCGCGGTTGGTTTACTCAAAATCATACGAAACAAACGCAATTGAATAATAAGTACATATTATGTAGCCTATATATTGTACCTCACCGAAATGCCCCGAAGTTGTACAAAAAAAATAATGTATCGTTATCATTACTAGGTATTTGCACAGATTTGTTAATAAAACTCAAGTTTCTAATATCTGAAAAGATGTTATAATTATTCTATGAAATAGAGGCGTTTATAAACAGACGACATATCGAGACTTAAATACGACATCGTGCCAGGGAGGACCTTACGGTTTTTAGTAACGAAAGAGTTGGCATACTATTAGTAAGTATTAATGTGTTGTTGTAGGTATGATTAGGACACGCATTTCACATACACAAGTCCAACATACGAAGCAACAGTTATTGAGGGTATTGATTGAACTTACTTAATATATGAACCAACTTCGTCCTTCGCGTCAACCCCTGTAGACGAGGCGGTTGTTAAATATATTGATAAGATATTGCAGGACCAGCCTCAGACAGCGGGCATGGTAGTTAAATACTTAGCATGGCAAAATTTAAGATTGTCTAAAAATCTTTAAGTATTTTGCTAACTTGTCTTAACTGTCGCTACCGGTGCGAGACGAAAAGATCTTTTACTTAAAATAACAAAAGAATATTTAATAACCATAAATGCCATAACATTAGAAACCTTGATTAAGATTGCCGTTTTAAAAACGTCGAAGTAAATGAGATAGCAATCAAACCTGAATTGGGAAATAACTTCAATCTGAAAGAAGTTATATGTAAAATTGCAGATACCTTCGATGTTCTTTTAACTTGGGTGTAGATAGGATTTATGTATTATTTAAAACTAGTGTTGTTTATTGCTTTAAAAATATTTATGTAGTCACTGAAAATAATTAACATAAATAAATTATTATTTATACCTAATTCTTTGAAGCTAGGGGACGGCATGTGTTTTCTACTTTAGCAAAAAAAAAGCTAAGACTGACCCTAGATGCCGTAGAAGGTACCTTCTACAGCATTCTACGCTACTAGCTCATAGTTCTGCTATTTCCAAGTAATGTTTCTTGATTCATAAATACCGTCAATGACGTCCGGAGTCGACCCCATTCCTTGGTGCAGCTCAGTTGTTTTTAAACATTGCAATAATCAGGTCGCTCGTAAACGATGATTTACATTCATTATTTTTTTATACGTCTTGTTGAAGTGTCCCTAAATTGTCACTGAAGGTTGACTTACTTTATTATGTTTTACAAATTTCAAAGAGATCCTTTTAGTTACCCTGCCCCATGTAGTTGGATAATAGAAAACGTCGCTCTTTCTGCTTGTAGTCAATAAGTCAATTAAAGTAAAAATTTTATTATTAATTTTTGGCAACAGTAAAAAATAGTTAATTACAGTATCGTTGATTTCTGGTAATCGCTAAGAACACGGCACCAGTCCTCAGAAGCACTACGAAGTTTTAGTGTAAGGCTCAGTCAGCCTGCGATGGGTAACTGATTGTGCCATTTTCATTATAGAGCATCTGCGTACTTCAGCACTACAAGCATAACTTTATGTGGCAATCGTTACGTTAATCTTAGCAAAAGGCACATTATAGGCTTATCTAAAAATAGTCTCATAGCATTCCTATTAAATAGTAGCGACAATATAACCTACTATTTTTTCTCTCTATTTCCCTTTGGAATGCTTTTTCTTTTACTTTCTTGCTATGTACTTGGTCTGTTGATGTGAGCTGGCGGGTGATGCAGTAATGCAACACCACTGTTCGAGTTATTTACGTATATTTTTTTTTTGTATCGTTTACTTATTTTAGTATTCAGTTATATTTATTTTATATATTTTTATGTTTTCAGATAATGATTCTTTTTATTCTGCCACCGTTTCTGCTACCTCGTGCGATGCAAGTTTTTGCTCTTTAGATGACAATCTTGGAGATTTTTTACGCTATAAGTTCGACCAAAAATTTAGGCATTTGCTAAATGTGTGTCATATTTACGCTCAAAGTATACCGAGTCACCACAGCGAATTGTATGACACATTCATTAATAGCAATGTTCACGCCATCCTGATCTCCGAGAGCTGGCTCAAACCTCAACTCTTATCAACCACTTACGCCCTCCCTGGCTTTGTTCTTATTCGGAACGACCGGGTTGGTAAGGGCAGGGGTGGTGTCGCGGTTTACATGCGCAGTGACCTCCCTTATAAAATATTAGCCATATCTTTGTCCAACTATTCGGCCTCCTTAGAATTTCTCTTCCTTGAGGTTTGGGTCAAAGGGATTAAAGTCATAGTTGGTGTAGTGTATTGTCCTCCTACTATTGATTACTTCGCCGAATTCGAATCCGTACTAGAATCAGTGGGGTCTGACTACGAGCATCACATCATCATGGGCGACTTCAACACTAATCTCCTAGCCACCTGCTCCCCCCGTTCCCGTAAACTCCTACATCTCATCGAGTCCGCCAGCTTGCATATCTTGCCCCTGCAAGCCACACATCACAACGTCTATGGCGACGATACCTGGCTTGATCTCATTCTTACCTCTAACCCCTCACTAGTTTCCACGCATGGTCAATGCGATGCCCCAGGCTTTTCTCATCATGACCTTATCTTCCTCTCTTATCTCTTGAAGTCCCCTAAACCCCACCCCAAGGTTTTGCACAGACGTTGCTTTGCGCGTATGGACATTGATACGTTAACCAAAGATGCATCTGAAATCAACTGGGAACCTCTCATGAAGGCCGATACTATCGACATAAAGGTACGCCTGTTTAACGAAGAAGTGATTCAGTTGTATGACATCCATGCCCCTGTTAAAAAGGTAAGATTAAAGCGACCGCCTGCACCATGGATGACAAGAAGTATCCGCATGGCAGTGAGACGAAGAGATCGTGCTTTTCGGAGTTTTAAAAAAGAACGCACTGAAGATAAATGGTCTCACTTTAAAATTGCCAGGAACTGTTGCAACAAGATGATACGCGACGCTAAACGCCGCCATATTCTAAACAATATTACTTCTTCTTCACCCACCAAAATTTGGAAATTTCTAGGAACCCTAGGAATTGGTAAAGCGCGACATATAGATCTACCAAAGACATTATGTTTGGACGATCTTAACTGTCATTTCTCCACTATCTCCCCGGTAAATCGTCAAACTATACACAACACCCTAGCTTATTTAGGTAGTCTCAAACGTCCCATCATCAACTTCTTCTATTTCTCTCCAGTTGACTCTCGGGAGATCAAAAAATCATCCTATCCATTAAATCCAAGGCAGTGGGTTGCGACAAAATTTGCCGTTTCATGATCACTACAGTTCTGGACAATCTTCTTCCTATCATCACCCACCTTGTCAACTTTTCCTTAGAGTCCGGGACTTTTCCGTCTCTCTGACGTAAAGCTTTTGTGCGCCCTCTTCCCAAGATCTCAAACCCCTCGCTCCCAAGCCATTTCCGTCCAATATCCATCCTTCCTTTTCTTTCTAAAGTGCTCGAGGTCTGTGTTCATAAACAATTCTCCCATTTTATCTACACTAACAATCTAATTAGTCCTTTTCAATCTGGTTTCAGACCTGGTCATAGTACCGTTTCTGCCCTACTCAAACTGACTGGTGATATACGAAAAGGCATGGAAGAAACCAGAGTCACTGTCCTTGTGTTGATTGATTTCTCCAATGCTTTCAACACCGTTAATCATGATATCCTCCTGTCTATTCTTTCGTATCGCATGTGCTCACGTGAGTCCCTGGATTGATTTTCCTCTTATCTTCGGGAACGTCAGCAGTCTGTTTTAAGTGACGATTCGTCATCGTCTTGGCGCTGCTTAGAAACTGGCGTCCCCCAGGGCGGTATACTTTCTCCTCTTCTATTTTCAATTTTCATTGATCTCATAACTCATGAAATTCAGAGCGCGTATCATCTTTATGCTGATGACTTACAATTGTATTCACAAAACAGTGCCGACCGAATCTCTGACGCCATCTCCGAACTAAACCGGGATCTGGGTGCAATCAAGAACTGGGCTGACCGGTTTGGAGTTGCAGTAAATCCGTCGAAATGCCAAGCTATTCTTGTGGGTAGTTCTAGAACAATAAGCAAGGTGAACACTGCAGCTCTACCTACACTTGTTTTTGATGGGACAATTATCCCCTTTAGTTCCAGCGTTAAAGACCTCGGTTTACATATTGACAATACTCTCAGTTGGCAAACTCAAATCGCTGCCGTCGGTCAAAAGATCACCGGTATGTTGCGACATCTTTACCGCTTTAAAAATTTGCTCCCCTCCAACACAAAAGCAATGCTTGTGCAGACCTTGATCCTGCCCATATTCGACTATGGTGATGTGTGCTACTTCGACCTGAATGCAGATCACCTCAACAAACTAGACCGGCTCCTTAATAACTGCATTCGATTCATCTATAACTTGCGTAAATTTGACCACGTATCTGAGCATCGATCTCAATTAAATTGGTTACCTATTCATCAACGCAGAGTTTTGAGGGCACTGACAATGTTGTGTTCCATTCTTGACTCTCCTACTTCGCCAGAATATCTTTCTTCCCATTTTCAATACCTTTGCTCGAATCATAATAGAAGTCTTCGATCCTTAAATAATCGTCTGCTTAAATGCCCTTCTCACCAAACAGATTTTCTACACTCTTCTTTCTTTGTTCAGTCCATTTTGCTATGGAATGCACTATCCCAGGATCTCAGGATGGCGGCCGATCGCTTTTCTTTCAAAGTAAGAGTCCAGGATTATTTGCACAAAATGTTGGTAGAATCATCTCAACTATAATATGTTATATTAATGTATTGTATGTATGTGTATTGTATGTGTTCGCCGCGTGGTTCCCGGCTTAGAATAGGACCAACCCATCTCATCCCATCGGGTGTCGTACAAGGCGACTAAGGGAAAACTAGGGAATGGGCAGCAGCGTTCTCTTAACACTTCTGCGATCAAAAACTGCGCTCGCCAACCCGCCTGCCAAGCGTGGCGAGTATGGCAAATCCCCCCAATCACTATTATGGAAGAAAAGAAGAAAACCAGGCCCCTAGTCCCCGGCGGTCCAGATCGTCCTGGCCACGGTAGCAGCCATGGTAACGACAGGACAAGGGGTGCTAAGAATCTCCGGCAGAGATTCGGCTACCACCAAAAACGAAAGTTGGCCCTGGTGACATACAACGCACGCACTTTGAGGACAGATGAGAAGCTTGTTGAGCTGGAAGAAGAGATAAACAAGTTGCGGTGGAATATTGTTGGTTTATCGGAGGTCCGAAGAGAGGGCGAGGACACGATAACCTTAAAATCCGGCAACTTGTTTTACTACCGGGAGGGCGAACAGCAGTCCCAAGGTGGTGTCGGATTTATCGTCCACAAGTCACTCATAGACAACGTTGTGTCCATCACTAGTGTGTCGAGCAGGGTAGCGTACCTGATACTCAGAATATCCAAAAGATATTCGCTGAAGGTCATACAGGTCTACGCACCGACCTCGACATACTCAGATGATGATGTCGAAGTTATGTATGAGGACATTAGTAGAGCCATACATACTTCTAAAACACACTTTACAGTGGTTATGGGTGACTTCAATGCGCGGCTGGGCAAACGGGGCGATGATGAGTTGAGAGTGGGGCAATTTGGATATGGGCAGCGCAACCCCAGGGGTCAGAGGCTGGCCGAATTCCTGGAGAAGGAGGGACTCTTTATGATGAACTCTTTCTTCCAGAAGCCGCCTCATAGGAAATGGACCTGGATGAGCCCTGATGGTTCCACCAAAAACGAAATAGACTTCATAATGAGCACCAAGCGACAAATATTTAATGATGTCTCCGTGATCCACAGGGTAAAAACCGGCAGTGATCACCGAATGGTCAGAGGCACATTAAATATTAATGTCAAAATGGAAAGATCGCGTCTGATGAAGTCTACGCTCCGACCTTGTAATGCACATATCCAAAACCCCGAGAACTTTCAACTCGAATTGGCAAACCGCTTCGAATTGCTAGACAGCAGCGCATCAGTGGACGAAATCAACAACAGGCTGGTAGAGACTGTCCATACGGTCGGGTCCAAGTATTTTAAGCCCCACCGTAAAAATAGACCTCAAAATCTATCCAACTACACCCGAAACCTCATGGCTGAGCGACGTTCCATGACGCTCCAAACCTCCGATGATGCTAAGTCCTATAGGCAGCTCAATGGACAGATATTGAAGTCCTTGCGACAAGACTTACGGTCCTTCAATACAAGGCGTATTGAGGAGACCATAGCACAGAACAAGGGCTCTAAAGTGTTCGCAAGAGACGCGTCTATTGGGCAAAGCCAGTTGACGAAGCTGAAGATGGAGGACGGAAACGTAACGTCGAATAGGTCGGAGGTGCTCAGGGAGATAGAGAGGTTCTATGGGCAGTTGTATACCTCAGTAGCTGAACCTGTTGTTGACTTGGTAAAAGACCCAAGAGCCAAGCTAACCCGACACTACACTGAAGATACCCCGGACATCAGCCTGTACGAGATTAGGATGGCTCTCAAACAACTCAAAAATAACAAAGCGCCGGGCGAAGACGGAATTACCGTAGAGCTTCTGAAAGCGGGCGGAACGCCAGTACTTAAAGTCCTTCAGAGGCTGTTTAATTCCGTCTTGCTCGAAGAGAAAACGCCGGAAGCATGGAACAGGGGTGTGGTGGTACTGTTTTTCAAGAAAGGTGATAACACTTTACTGAAGAATTATAGGCCCATCACACTGCTGAGCCATGTTTATAAGTTGTTTTCGAGAGTCATTACGAATCGTCTCGAACGCAGGTTTGATGACTTCCAGCCTCCCGAACAAGCCGGTTTCCGGAAAGGCTTTAGTACCATAGACCACATACATACGCTGCGGCAGATTATACAAAAGACCGAGGAATATAATCGGCCACTATGCTTGGCGTTTGTGGACTATGAGAAAGCCTTCGATTCGATCGAGACTTGGGCGGTTCTTAGATCTCTCCAGCGATGCCGCATTGACTATCGGTACATCGAAGTGTTGAAGTGCTTGTATAATAACGCCACCATGTCAGTCCGAGTACAGGGGCAGTGCACGAAGGCAATCCCCATAAAAAGAGGAGTAAGACAGGGAGACGTCATTTCTCCGAAACTGTTTACGGCCACCTTAGAGGACGCCTTCAAGCTCTTGGGATGGCAAGGACTTGGCATCAACATCAATGGCGAATACATCACTCACCTTCGATTTGCCGACGACATTGTGGTCGTGGCGGAGTCGCTGGAAGATCTAGGACGAATGCTCGGTGACCTCAACAGAGTATCTCAACAAGTGGGTCTTAAAATGAACATGGACAAAACCAAAATAATGTCTAACGTCCATGTCGTACCCACCGCACTCACCGTTGGGAACTCTACTCTTGAAGTTGTCGACGAATACATTTACCTGGGACAGGTAGTCCGGTTAGGTAGGTCCAACTTTGAGAGAGAGGTCAATCGACGAATCCAACTCGGCTGGGCAGCGTTCGGGAAACTGCGCAATATCTTCTCATCCAAAATACCTCAGTGCCTTAAGACTAAAGTTTTCAGTCAATGTGTGTTACCAGTGATGGTATATGGATCAGAGACGTGGTCTCTTACAATAGGTCTCATAAAAAAGCTCAGAGTTGCTCAGCGAGCTATGGAGAGAGCTATGCTCGGCGTTTCTCTATGCGATCGAATCAGGAATGAGGAGATTCGTAGAAGAACCAAGGTTACCGACATAGCCCTTAAGATTAGCAAGCTGAAGTGGCAATGGGCGGGCCCCATAGCGCGTAGATCGGACGGGCGTTGGGGCAGAAAGATTCTAGAGTGGCGACCACGTATTGGCAAGCGCAGCGTGGGACGACCGCCTGCCAGATGGACCGACGATCTTGTGAAAATCGCAGGAAGTCGTTGGATGCAGGTGGCATCGGACCGGTTACGCTGGAAAGCGATTGGGGAGGCCTATGTTCAACAGTGGACAAGTATGGGCTGAGATGATGATGATGATGATGTATGTGTATATGTATTGTAAGTATATATAATATATTATATTTATTTTTCGCAACCACACTTTTTCTCTTCACCCTTGTGTAGTTTTCGCACCTGCCTCACTTGTTTCTGCATCACCCGAAGGTTGACTGGTAGAAAATGCCTAAGGCATTAAGTCCGCCTTTGTACCACTAGTGCATAAAGAATAAATGAATAAATAAATAAATGCTTGTTCAGGGATGTGGGTCCAGAGGCGGTGTAAGGCGTGGGCGACGTAGGCGTGGGCCATCGCCTACGGCCTTTCGGTCCGAAGGGCCTCGCGCCTTAATGAAAGCAATAAATAAAATATTCGACATAAAACGATAACTATAATATACATACCAAATTTAAAATATTCATCATCATCATCATCTCAGCCTATACTTGTCCACTGCTGAACATAGGCCTCCCCAATCGCTTTCCAGCGTAACCGGTCCGATGCCACCTGCATCCAACGACTTCCTGCCATTTTCACAAGATCGTCGGTTCATCTGGCAGGCGGTCGTCCCACGCTGCGCTTGCCAATACGTGGTCTCCACTCTAGAATCTTTCTGCCCCAACGCCCGTCCGATCTTCGCGCTATGTGGCCCGCCCATTGTCACTTCAGCTTGCTAATTTTAAGGGCTATGTCGGTGACCTTGGTTCTTCTACGAATCTCCTCATTCCTGATTCGATCACGTAGAGAAACGCCGAGCATAGCTCTCTCCATAGCTCGCTGAGCAACTCTGAGCTTTTTTATGAGACCTATAGTAAGAGACCACGTCTCTGATCCATATATCATCACTGGTAACACACATTAACTAAAAACTTTAGTCTTAAGGCACTGAGGTATTTTGGATGAGAAGATATTGCGCAGTTTCCCGAACGCTGCCCATTATTATTACTTTTATGTATTTTATCGCGATTTATTATTTACTTATTATTTGTTTACACTTTGTTTTTATACTAAATTTGTTTTTTATTTAGTCTAATAACATGTGCCGGCTCTGCATTGTCAGCGGGAAATCACTGCAGAGCTGGGAATTTCCATATCAGGCGAGAAATAATAATGCGTGCGATTGGCAAGCACGGGTTGGACGTTTGGCTGTAATTGGTCGCTCGCCCATCACTCTTGTTTACTTGTCTATAACATAAAATGTGGTTTTATTTCATTCTTTGACGGACGATTTAGCGCAGTGCTTAAGAGCTTAAGCCGCTCCGACCACTGTGCTTAGGTCGCGGGTTTCGATTCTTGCATGGGACAAATCTTTATGTGACCCATAATTATTTATTTCGGTCTGGATATTTTTGTATGTGAATTTTAATGTTTGTAAATGCACCCACGACACAGGAATAAATCCAAGTGTGGCTAGCCAGCCACACTTGGATTAAAAAAAAACTGTCGTTTTCTGTTTTGAATTGTTTTGTACACAAAACAATCAACAACCACAACATCATCAAACAACATCAACATATCTCGCTTATTTAGGTCTAATTTACTTGGCTTGTGTAGTACGATATAAAATCATAAACTATCAATCTAATAAAAATTAAGCGGTTTTAAAATGTTTTTAGTTTTTTATCTCATCAAATTTGTCGTCGTGCGCCACTAGAGGGCCTCGCGAAATATAATTTGCCCACAACAAATTTAGCACTTGCCCCGCCACTGTGAGGGTCCAACACGAGAAGCTTTTTGAAATAATGTGATGATCGCTTGCCGAATTTAGGAACATACACAATAAGCTCTCGGCAGGTAACCAGTATGCGTTTGTCATTGGTTTATAAAAAATAAGGATTGGATGGACATGAACCTAAGGGTTTGAAAAGGATTCGAAAACCCGCTTTAGTTTGCATTTCTACGATTATCACGTATTATACAATTCTGTGGAATGATAACCACCACATCAGAATAGCCGACCTTGGGACGGGTCAAGCAACCAAATCCCACCGATTACAATTTTTTGGGTCGTTTCCAAGTGTAATTGTGCAGAATTAATTCGTGGCGCCACATTCACGAATATGACCGTTTTATAGACTTAAATTATTTTAAGAATGACTATTATATATGTTGGTTACTTTCCTTTGAAAATTTGTTATTGGGAAGGGCTTAAGTCAACCTTGGATATAGTTTCATTACTGGATAACCTCGTTTGATGTTGTCTGGTGTAGGCTGGTATATACCTATCGTGCAATTAATGTGTTCGGCAGCGTTGTTGATTTGCAGTAACTCAATAGACTATTAAGTTAATTAAAGTAACAAGTTCTTCCAGTACGTACATAGAGGTATCCTCATGGTTAAGCACAAACCATTTCACGTTATGGTAAAGTTGTTGAGAAATCGTGCTATCACGTTCATCTTCATCTGGTAAATTTGTAGTATAAAAAGATTGGCACATCAAATCGATACCATTACGCTAACGTCTATATGTTCGTGCTAAGCCCTCAGCTTACCCGCATAGGGAGAAACAACATGAAACATGTCACAAAGATCAAACAACTGAATTGTATGTATACGGGCGTCGTAATTCAAGGCCTGTTCCGCAGTTACAAATGTATCTTTTCCTGTTATAACTTACTCTATATATAGGAATGCTTTTACGAGTATGTATATATTATTTATTAGGTAAGTCAAAAGGTTATTTCGAGAGTCTCGATCAAGTCTCGATGCACTTCAATAAACACCAATCATCCATTCATATGAATGTTTATCTATAGAACGCACGCGAGTCAATGTTCGCATATTTAGGGTCACGAATAGGGTTGCCGGACATGTCCTCCACCATAGTAGCCGTGCGGCTTTTTAGGTGGACATGTTCGGCTTTTTGTGGACGTATCCGGACAAAAGTTTATATATCCGCCCTGTCCGGGTTTTGTTCGCTTTTTTTTCAGCGTGAAACGTTACACGAGGTAAATTCCCAATAGATGATAGGACTGATGAGATGATGGGCTAGTTACAGCTTGTGTTTACAAACTATGAAAACGTAACTGAGCCTTTTTCTTATTATGAGACTTAAGTACAGCTTAAAAAACGTTATGGCATCTTTAAAAAGTATGTTTGGCTATTTTAAATCATATGGCTTTTAGGGAAAAACGTACAGCTTAATGAATATCGCCGGGTTCAGCTTTTGTATTTTAGGACTATATGGCAACCCTAGTCATGAGAAAGCATCTTGATGTGTTTTTGTCGATGGTGGAAGACTTTAGACTGATGACGGCTTGGTTTAGAGTGAACTGAGCTTGGCTACTCGAGTGGTTTGATCCCCGCACTGGACAAATGTGGGTTTCCCTTCCATATGTATTTGTGTGGATTTGGGTATTTCTGCATGTGAAATTTGTGTTTGCGAGTGTGAAGTAACTTTTTTAATACATTCTGAGAATCATCATCATCATCATCAGCCTATAGCAGTCCACTGCTGGACATAGGCCTCTCCTTTAGGAATAAATGTAAACTGGCGATGACGTTGGTCTGGTGGCAAAGCGCATCGCTTTGTGATCACGAGGTTTTGGCTTCAAATCCTAGGTCGGACAAATGTAGTTTTTCTAACAAAATTCCCAGTATGAGTCCGGAGTCTGGAATTGTGCCCGGTATATGGCAATAGGCTCGCCCCCTATTACATGGGACCTTACATCGTCGGCGAAATGTGGGTGTACTCAGTACACCTCTGCCACCCCCTCTGGGGAATGTAGGCGTGACGGTGTAAAATATGGTAAGTTACGCACGTATGAGTTTAATTGAGAATTCTCTTCTGACACATAATTTTTAATTGGTTTCAGGAACTGGACGGCCCGTTTATGTGGCCATCTAATGTCCAAGGCCTTATTCTCAGCTGTTATTTTTGGGGATACTTTGTTTCACAAATACCTGGTAAGTCATAGTGTTTGCGCATAATTGTGTACATGTACTTACATAGAGTCATCTACCTTCCTACCAACCGTTGTAGGCATCATTATGAAAAGACTTATTTTATGGTAGTTTTTTTATACTTTTTACTTGATTACATGGAACGGGTATTTTAGAAACACCATAAGTCAAACATACCTAGTGTCAGGAGAATTGTATCTTGATGAAAAACAGTGTCACCCCATTAGTAAGGCGCCCCTGAGCTAGGTGCCCCCTTGCCCTTCTGGCTCGAGCGTAGTGATTGCATGCTCGCCCTCTTGTCCGGTAATTTTGGACTAGTCGTTGTAACTTTTATATTGCACTAAATTGTATGGCTTCTAATTGACCTATAAGAGTATTTATTTTGTACAAGTCGAACACAGATGCAGAGTCTGTTAGAAAAAAAAACTTAAGAGTCTCTAAGTCTATAGGAAAGAATCTTTTGGAACTCTGTACCCTATGCTTATCCCTCAAGGGATCTGGCGTGAAGATGTAGATGATAGATAAATAGATGACTTATGGAAGGCTAGTTACCCTAATATTCAAAATCACAGCACTTTCCCAATTCCAGGTGCTCGTGTCGCGGAGCTATTCTCGGCAAAATGGGTGATGTTCTTCAGCGTGGCTATCAACGTTGTGTGCACTCTGCTTACCCCCGTGATGGCGGAGGCGCATTATTCAGCTGCGATCCTTATGAGGGTTGGCGAAGGAATTGGGGGGGTAAGAATTAACGCACACATACACACACGCACAAATTTGAATACCATACATATAAATTCACTTTCGGGCGATTTCGCGTGTTTCCACAACCTGTATGCAATGCTGCGGCTGGATCGTAGTCATTGCACGCTCGCCCTCTTATCCGGTGAACCTGTAAAGGCACTTCGGCCAACAGCGTAGATCATTCACACCCACACACAAAAACACTCGATTTGAGAGCGAAGGTCTTGCCCAGCGTGGGGCTGTTAAGGCTAATTTATTATTAAGTATATGACTGCCTCGTTGGTCTGCGACTGCTTCATTGGTCTAATCTGCGACTGCCTCGTTGTTCGTTGGTCTGCGATTGTCTCGTTGGTCAGCGATTGCCTTGTTGGTCTGCGACTGCCTCGTTGGTCTGCGACTGCCCCGTTGGTCTGTGACTGCCTCGTTGATCTGCGACTGCCTCGTTAGTCTGTGATTGCCTCGTTGATCTGCGACTGCCTCGTTAGTCTGCGATTGCCTCGTTGATCTGCGACTGCCTTGTTAGTCTGCGACTGCCTTGTTGGTCTGCGACTGCCTCGTTGATCTGCGACTGCCTCGTTAGTCTGTGATTGCCTCGTTGGTCTGCAACTGTCTCGTTGATCTGCGAGTGCCTCGTTAGTCTGCGAATGCCTCGTTGGTCTGCGACTGCCTCGTTGGTCTGTTACTGCCTCGTTGGTCTGCGATTGCCTCGTTGGTCTGCGACTGCCTCGTTGGTCTGTGACTGCTTCGTTGGTCTTAGACTACCTAGTAAGTCTACGACTGCCTCGTTGTCTAGTGGCGAAGCGCATAGCTTTGTGGTCGGAGCTTCAAATCCTAGGTCAGACAAATGTAGTTTTTCTAACGAAAACTTTCTAGTATGAGTCCGGAGTCTAGAATTGTGGCTGGTCCATGGCAATAGGCTCGCCCCGTACGTATTACATGGGATCTGACATCGTCGGCGTGTGTGTACTCAGTACACCTCTGCCACCCCCGATAGGGGAATATAGGCGGACTGCCTGGTTGGTGGCAAAGCTAGTGGCGAAGAATGCGTGTAGCAATCACGAGAATTTGGGTTCGAATGCACTCGAAAAAAAGCTTATATTTTTGTCGAAAATTGCCAGTATCAGTCTAGAGTCTGGCATTGCGGGTCGCTATAAATGCTGCAATAGACTCGCCCCCTATTACATTAGGACCTAACATTGTTGGCGATACGTGGGCGTATATAGTACACCTCTGCCTCCCCCGCTTAAGGAATATAGGCGTGACAGTAGTAAATAACTATTACGAGAACAAAGTGTGCTTACTGCAATATTATTTTTAACATGTTATTTATAGTTTTAGTCCAAAAAGGTCTACGGACTAATAAGTGATCAAACGAACTTACCTGAAGTGAAGTTCGATCATTATTATACGAAGTCCTTCGTTCGAAGATATAAACATGCAGCTCTCTCTACTCGCTTGGCAAGCCGCTAAATTTTTTAGAAACGTCAACGCCTCCTCTATGGTATCTGTGGACATAACCTCTGCGACCATTCCTTTTAGAAGTAGTACATTTCAACTTTACCAACGGGCAGGGCGGGTTGGGTACTTATATCTTCGAACGAAGGACTTCGTATAATAATGATCGAACTTCACTTCAGGTAAGTTCGTTTGATCACTTATTATACTGTGTCCTTCGTTCTCGATATAAACATGCAGCTGTTTAGAGCTATAAGGGTAAAGTTGAAGTATACCACATGAATGTCATTTTTAAGCGTGAGCTCTAAAACATAATATGTCATGAGTACATTTGTATAACACATTCCCGTTGTTTGCATTGCTATACAACACAAATACAACATATATATATATATATATATATATATATATATATATATATATATATATATATATATATATACAGACGAGTATATATACACCTATATTGTTTCTTACAACCAGTCTGTCTAACTTATTCAAAATAAATTTATTTAATCAAATTCTATAACATGTTATGTTATATAGCGTAGATCCATCCCAACAAAATTCTTTAAAGCACCTGTTATAGCACACCTGTTGTCCTTAACTCATTACTACCGGGTAATAATAATCAATCATTACTTATCAAGATATCAGTGCATTCTCCATCTGTTATGTCTTCTATATAAAGATTTTTTTTTTTTTTTTTTATAGATGTCCCTTTATATAACGAGAGTTGAGGAATTACCGATCCAGAACTTTGTTTATATGAAATTAATCCCTTTATAATAATTCTTGTATCATAGAAAACCCTTCCGAAACGAACTATGAGAGTGGAGGAAGCCAGTAAGTAAAGAACCTGTTGGAACCCCGCACCCCCCCGCCTACCCCGCAAGGGGTCTGGCGTGACGATATAGATAGAGATCGATAGAAAACTCTTACTGTGTACTAGATCTAGAAACAAACTATATTAGTACCCAATCTATAACAATATAAGACAAATAAGACAGGGAAACCTGTTTCCCCACTAACGTGTCTTCCAAGTGGCATGTGGGGCTTTATGTGTTTTTTTTTTTTTTTTTTTTTGTCAAATGTTCTCTTTTGTGAGTACAGTACCAGACAAAGGCTACCAATTCTATTGGTGATTATAAGGATGCTTTGCTATAATTACTTATTTAATTTATGATAAAGTATTTTCCTTTATGTCAAAGTTCGGTTATATTTAATGTTAGTTATATTTATAATCTTTAAAGATGCACATATACCATTTTAACAAATTTAACATTTTTGTACTAGAGGCCTTTGTACTAATGTCCTTATCTAGAGCTATTCCTCACATAAGGCTATGTACCTTAACTATATGATCTCGCCCCCCCCCCCTCCCCCATTTTTGGGTTTGGAACGAAGGGCAGTGCTGATGTGTGGTAACCTAATTTAACCTGCCCCACTATACTACTATTATTATTATATATTCCGAAACTATCCCGGATATCATTTTTATGTCCACCTAAATATTTATGTATCACTTAACAATTCGTTCTTGCGCAATAACGCCCGCGAACATTCATTTTTGGCAATACGATCGGGCCACCCCTGACCCGTTATATTGCTGATGAAAATTACACTCAAATTTACTAATTTAGTAATGACTTAAGTAGCGAATAAGTCACAGGCAACTAGACCAAACCACGGACTATAACTTTATGATATTGGGAATCCTATTCATAACTTAACTTTTTCATACCCTTAAATGCCACACTTCCTCTGCTTCTTTGTATGTGGTTGTTTTTTATAAGTAGCAACTGTAGTGAGTAACTTTTTAGTTAGTTCTAGATTTCCAACCGTGAGGATTGAGTGTCACTTAACTTATACATGTAGTACCTACGTATCATTCATATTTCATTTAATATCATAATAATATGTTTTGCGCCCTCGCCTACCCACTTGGGATCTGGCGTGGTCTTATAATTATTAATAAATAAATAATATCAAGTTCCCTAAGACTAAGGTTATTGCTGATACTACCTAATATTTATCATACCTGTGATAAAAATATACTTTTGATTATTCTTGTTTAAGATAATCTATACTTTTAAATATTGTAACTCAATATTTCATCAACTTCATCAACAATTTTTAAATAGGTATTATTATTAAGTCATTTGCATGACTTTATTTTCTTTTTATATATAGATACATTAATAAGATACATGTAACATGTGGATGTAATAATTTAAATGTAACAATATGAAAAATGCAAATTTTTTGTATGACATTTCCAATTCAATACTTTTACACTGAACCACCTTTAAATAAATTACAGCATGTATAGTGCTCTAAAACCACCTGTTTCCATAATAGTAGCAGGTTGTGTTTGTGTCATATCTCCGATATCCTAACTGTACCAGAAACATCACTGGTGCTCAATATAAATGTGCACATTCAAAACTAAACACAAACCTATTTTTTATAGTTATTAATTAATTGAATAATTTTATTTGATTATATATTATTAATTGATTAAAATATTATCAAACAAAAGTACAATAAAAACATCTAATTCTTCAATTCATGAATTGATGTATAATCTTTCCTCTGTGTGTCTCAAATTTCTAATGTATTAATTACACTATAAATGATGCAGGACGCAACCAAAAACCAAAACTATTGGACTCATTACCCAATAGAAAGCTGAATAGCTCCTAATAAATTTTTTATTAGTATATTTAATATGACTCTAATGTCTATTATTAGCATTGAGTTTCTTTGTGGGATAAGGATTATAGCACAGTTGTGATCATCCATCTTTAATTAAATTCTAATGAGAATGGCTATAAATTGTATATCAATTATTAAAAATTATGTTTCTAATAATAATGTTTCTATAAATAATGTTAAATATATGTAGGACCAGATTTATTTAACCTTCACTTGTCTGGATTACTTGCAGTATTTGCACAAAACCCATAAAGTTATGTTTGCCGTTGAAGGCAGACAGACACACATTTTTATTAGTGTCATAGATACATTGTTACATACCAAAGTCAGTGAATACCTTTAGCCTCCAATATTATGGTTTATTTGTAACAGCCATGTTGTATTCCTGAATGTTTAACTGATTTTTTCAGTAACATAAAAAAAAACAAAACAAGCCTTTATGTAAAAAGCCTAGCAAGCTTTTCTTACCTCACATTCTCTGGTAGGAGACTTCCAATGTCCATTGTGATTTGTTTTTGGTGGGCTGATAGGTACACTGTAGGTACATTTATACATACATTTGTGGATAGATGTACATTTTTACACACCGGATGAGGATTGTTGTTCCATATTGGTTACAACACTGGTGGTTTCTTGAAATTTAAACTACTGCTTATGAATAGCTAGTTATAATTCCATCTTGGTACTCCACTATATTAACCTTATTTAATACAAAATATATACTGCTGACCACAAAGGTTCTTATCCCAATCAATGTTTCATGACTGTATTGTTAGGACTCATCTTCCCTGGCTACCCTGCAAGGGGTCTGGGCTGATAATATTGATAATTATTAGTTTTATGTTAACTGGATAGACCAGGTATTTTATATTATATTTTAAGGATGTATGTGTGTAACACAAATTATTGTACAACTTGCCTGTCTCAGCATCGGTAGACTGTGATATTATATTTGGAATATTTCCACAATTCTGTTGCTTGTCAGTTATAACAGGCATTGTTATAAGTAGAGACTACTTTGGCTCATCTGTTTATAAACCCTGTTCAGGGATAAATATTGCAAGGTTTACCTTTTTAATACAAGTGCTCATAATATTGCACAATTCTTTGTGTAATAAGCTCCACTTTGGGCTATTTTAGGATTATTATACAAGTATGTCTAATAATGAAATCAATGCAAAACATTATGTTTCTGCAAAGGGGTGGCTTATGTTATTAATAATGTATTGTTATTCATAAATTCATAAACAATGTCCCTTTAGTTACCCTTTCAGAAAGTCTCCTTTAGGAGATATAATATCACAAATTGCTTATAGTTTATAGCAATAGTCTTTGTATTTACTGTTTAAGGTATGTATGTTGGGTAACATTTTAGTTTCTTACCATTGTAGAAATGTGAACTGCACAGGAGCACCTCATGGGTGAAACCTATGAGTAGTATGACCTTCAGCACATATCTCGTATGGGCCCCAAGTCTTGCGGATCACGCCGATGCATCTCGTACACCGCTCGTGTCCTTGAATTACCGTTAAGTCTTGCGGACCACGTCGATGCATCTCGTACATCGCCCGTGTCCTTAAATTGGCATCGATCCTTAACAATCATTATTGATTAATGTCCCCGCTAATTTCTCTCATTAGAGGTTTTACCTTGCCAATTTATAGACGGTTAATAATTGTTTGCAGGTATATTGCGTGTTAAACTGTTTTTACACGAAGAGGGACATGGGACTTCGTAAGTTTACTTTTCGAGTGAAGACTTTACTTTATAATAAAACTCACGTCTCCAAATATTCGATATTATTATACATAAACATGTTAAGCTGAAAACGCCACAATTAAACAACTATCAGTTGATCTTTTTGGAATGTACTTTTTTGTCAAGACGTAAATTATTTCTGAATTTGCCTATACGATGTTTTAAATTTATTTCACAACATCACTTGAGTATATAAAAACCTTTTGTTATATAATTTCACTGCTACGATTATTTGATTAAATTAAATGTCGACCAAAACTTTATTACAAGGCATCGGCTGCCACGCTAAAAGAAAGAATGGTCGCAGAGGTTATGTCCACAGATACCATAGAGGAGGCGTTGACGTTTCTAAAAAATTTAGCGGCTTGCCAAGCGAGTAGAGAGAGCTGCATGTTTATATCGAGAACGAAGGACACAGTATAATAATGCTAACAGTACACCAATTGAAACAATTAGAGCCACTACATGAATTTCACGAAGGTCAGCTGTAAAAAAATCAATTTGAAATTTCAATCTTCACATGACTGGCTTGCTAAACGAATGCGTGAAACTCGTTCACGATTTAATTACCCGACTGACTGTAAGGAGCGTTATGTTTTACGAGTGTATGTATATACTAGCTGTACCCGTAACTTCTTTTTCGTTATATTCAGGTGTGTTGTTCATACCCTAACTTTTTTTGAGACAAAGGGTAGCCCATTTCCTTCCACTGGATAAAATCTATGTCCCTGCCGAATTTGATCAAAATCTGTCCAGTGGTTTGGGCGTGAAAAGGTAACAGACAAACACACATACAGAGTTACTTATGAATTTATAATATTACTAGCAACCCGCCCTGGCGTCGCACGGGTGAATTATACATATAAACCTTCCTCTTGATTCACTCCGTTCATTGGTGAAAACCGTATGAACATCAGTTTCGGTAGTTATTGAGTTTCTCGCGTTTAGACAGACAGACAGACACGACGGGGATTATTTTTAACCGACTTCAAACAGGAGGAGGTTCTATGTTCGGTTGTATGTATGCTTTTTTTTTTTATATATTTTCAGCGATATTTCCGTCAATTGTGGACCGATTTTGATTTTTTTTTTGCATTGGGTTCAGTATATCTCCAAGGTGGTCCCATATTAATTTTATTGACATTGGACTTAGAAGATACACCAGGGAACTCCTTAACGACAAACAATAGGCATGTGTAAATTGAGATATTATGGGTATTACGTCAATCCCTACCCCTACGACCCCCGACCCTACTATAGAATAATTCACTGGTCACATAAAATTGTAAAATAAAAATCTTTTATAAAAAAAGGTAAACCGACTTCAAAAAGCAAAAAAATAAATATTTGAAGTCGGTGCTGGTTGGTGCAGTCGGTTACTTGGCACCGACTTTAAATATTTAATTTAAAAGATTTTTTTATAATATGTAGTGAAATATGGATATCTGTCTGTTCCTCATAATAAATGTGGTCTTGTTTTCACTCAGTGATATGCTTTGCAAGTATCTACGGACAGGCCTTCCACAAGGACCAATGATCTGGTGAAGTATGCTGACAAATGTTGGATGCTTACAGCAACTTATCCAGTCGACGTCGTCTATTCTCTTGCCGCAATTGATTGTTCTGACCAAGTGACTATTCGTTTTAAAATGTCATTCTCATACATCTTTAGATTCCTATTATTAGCCCAGACTCAACCTCAAATAATTTATTTTGTATAATCCCTGTGGGGGTACAGACAAATTCTCAAATTACATTGTTTTATCTAATCTAACTACTTATCTACTACCGGATCGGAACGCGGCCTCCACTGAGAAGACCCGGGGAAGAAACTCACCATGCTTGGCGTTTTTAATTTCTCTTTTTTCCTTTCTAATATTTTATAGTATAGTTGTGTAGGTACAATGTTTAGGTTACAATTTACAAGTCGGAAACTAATGTCTCGATAACAATAAGTATGTGTTCTGTGGCAGGGCGTGACGTTCCCAGCGATGCATGTTCTCCTGGCGAAGTGGGCGCCACCAGCTGAGCGCAGTGTCATGGCGGCCTTGGTGTACGCGGGCACTTCTCTTGGTACCGTCATCTCTATGCTGATGGCTGGCGTCCTTACTGCTAATGTTGGTAAGGGAGACTTTAATTACCTACATACGATGTACGAAATTAAATTTCCTTTTAGAGCAATCCTTTTGTGTACAGTCAGCTTGGTCAATAGTCGCGGGTTAGGTTCCCGCACAGGACATATCGGTCTGGGTGTTTGTGCATATGTATTTCATGTTTCGAAATGCACCCACGATACACGAATAATAATACTAGTGTGGGGCTACGTTTCACTGTCTGTTTGAACGCGATAATCTCAATAACTACCAAGATTTTAATACGGTTCTCAGCAATAGATGGAGTGATTCAAGAGGCAGGTTTATGTGTATAATTCGTCCGTGCGAAGCCGGGGCAGGTCGCTACACTTCCACACTAATATTATAAAGAGGAAAGATTTGTATTTTTGTATGTGTGTAATGAATAAACTCAAAAACTACTAGACCGATTTTAAAAATTCTTTCACCATTAGAATGCTACATTATCCCTGAGTAACATAGGCTATATTTATTACTAGAAAAAATTACCCCTACTAAAACTTCAATAATGGAACCCAAGGTGTATAAAAATTAGCCATAAAATGTCTTTCATCGCATGTGCTGCGGAAACTATTGATGATAGATCAAAAAAGGTTATACAATATTTAAGAACATATCAATATCTACAGAAGACTTCGCGACACCATATGTCCAACTATTGTTGTTACGTCACTATAACTACTTTTTTACATTTTAAAAATGCCGACCAAAGACCATGCTGTTTTTTTTTTTTTTTTGTCTTTGTACAAAGTTTACGAATATTCATTTCTAAATTATTGTGTGTGTGTGTGTGTGTGAATGACCTACGCTGTTGGCCTCGAGGCCTCTACAGCTTCACCGGATTTTAAAGGCGAGCGTGCAACCACTACGCTCCAGCCAGCCAGAAGGGCAAGAGGCGACATACTCGAGGGCGCCTCGAAGAGGCGCCCTCGGTTGGGACAGTCGCTGTAGGGGGACGGGTGCACTATTAAGCGCACCGGTCAACCGCCGGCAATGGGAGGGGATCTACTACTACGTCTGCGACTACTTCGTCGTCGCTCGTATTCTGAGCGGAAAGAAGGGATGACAAAGCATCGGGGGGGTCGGTGAGAACATGTCTCGGCCGGCGGTAGCGGCAGGGGTCGTGAGGGAGGTCGTAGTCGGCGGTGGCTACGATTAACGGATTCGCATGGGAAGATGCGTTCGCGAAGTGACGTGTTGACGCCTTTTTAATAAAGGCGCGAATAGGTTCGAGACCTAGATCGGAGTGGAGGTCGACGTTCCGTACGAACCAGGGGGCTCCTACGGCTTTACGGAGGAAGCGGTTTTGAACCGCTTGAAGTCTGTCGATGTGAGAGGGGGCCGAATGCCCGAACACAGCACACGCATAAGTCATGATGGGACGAACGCAAGTTTTGTAAAGCGTCACCTTATTTCTAAGGGACATTTTACTCCGCTTGCAGATTAACGAATGGAGACGACCGAGCACGAAGGATGCTCGGTGACGGACCCGCTTGATGTGCGGGCCGAAGGTCATGGTACTGTTCAGGGTGACCCCTAAATATTTGACCTCTTTGACCCAGGGAATGGGTCGGTCGAACATGGTCACTTGACCTCGGTTCCTTCCGGGGTGGCGCAGAGAGCGGTGCGAAGTTGCACCTCTGGAGAAGAGCACCGCCGCGCTCTTGTCCGGGTTCACCTCGATTCGCCACTTCCTGAACCAATCCCCTAGGGTATTGGCGGCGGTCTGGAGTTTCTTCGTGATGAGGGCCTTGTTCCTATTGGAATAATAAAGAGCGGTGTCATCCGCGAATAAGGCTAGTTTAACATCACTCGAACGAGGAATGTCGTTCGTGTAGAGGCTAAACAGGAGCGGAGAGAGCACTGAGCCCTGTGGGACTCCAGCACTGATGGAGTGGGAAGCGGAGCGCGTCATTTCGACGCGATAACGAAAGGCGCGATTCGACAAGAAGTCTCGTAAGATGAGCACGAGTCTGTCCGGCACACCCAATCGGTAGAGCTTGTAGATCAAGCCGTTGTGCCAGACTTTGTCGAATGCCTTCGCGACATCCAGGAAGAGGGCGCCCGTGTAGACGGGTCTTCCGGGCCCATTGAGACCGGAGAGAATGTGCTCCGTGATGCGGTGCACCTGATGGACACAAGAGTGTTTGGCTCGAAAGCCGAACTGCTCGTCGATAAGGATACCCCTGGACGTTACGAAGTCCTTGAGCCTCGCCAGAAGGAGGCGTTCGTATATCTTGGCCAGGGAGTTGAGGAGACTGATAGGGCGGTAGCTCGCGGGGAGATTGCGAGGTTTGCCGGGCTTGGGAATGCCAATGACGTCCGCCTCCTTCCACTTAGCGGGGAAGGTGCAGTTCGTCATGGCGGCGTTCAAGATGGCCACCAAGAGGCAGATGAGTTGGGCGGGCAGGCATTTCAGAACGCGATTCGAAATGCCGTCAGGGCCGGGGGCTTTTTTAGATTTAAGACCCATTATCAGATCTTCGACCTCCGTTTGCGTGATAGGAGGCAAGGAATCGACGGGGGGGAGGGATGCCCTGCGCTCGACTTCCCTGTCTACCGCGTCGACGTGGGACTGGTCGACGGACTGAGAGCTGGGGGCGCACTGGCTCTCGAGGGAGTCGGCGAGAAGCTCGGCCTTTTCGTCGTCGTCGAAGGCTGGGGGCGCTGCGCCTGAAGGGCGGGACAGCGGGGGCATGTCAGTCGTGGAGTCGGATTTGAGGCTACGCGCCAGCTGCCAGTAGGCCAGATGCGACGGCGCGATTCCCTCTAGGAGGACACCCCACCGTTCCTCCCGGACCTCCGCGACACGACGCTTTACTTCTCGTTGTAAAGCGCGCATCCGGGCCCGATTGGCTTCGGTGGGGTAGGAGTCGTACGCTCGGATGGAAGCATTCTTGGAACGAATGAGATCCCTAACATCGTCCGGCAGTCGAAAGCGGTTGAGGTAGAAATCTTCCGCTTCGACTTGCTTGGACGATCGACTGACAGCCGATCGGATGTGTTCGGTGGAGGCATCTACGGCCTGATCGGTGTCCTGTGGGGACGGGATGGAGTCCGAGCTGAGAGGCAGGGGGGGAGGGTCGGCATCCGCCAAGGCCGTGCTTAGCGCATGCCAATCCACCACCGTCTTTTTGGGTCGCTGAGGGGTGGAAGGGGGGGAACCGAGTCTCATGACTACAGGTCGATGGTCAGAGTCGAGTTCCTGGACTACTTCCAAGGAGTGCAGCCGTAGGGTGACACCCTTCAGAAGCGCCATGTCCAGGACGTCGGGTCGGTGATTGGGATTGTTAGGATAGTGGGTAGGGTGCATGGGTGCGATGACGTCAAAGTCGAGAACGTCGACCAGGGCGTCAAGGCTCCTACCGTTAGGGGAAGTGGTGAGACCGTTCCAGGCCACGTGTTTGCTGTTGAAGTCGCCCGCCAGAATGACGGCGCTTCCCAGATTGAGGAGTGCTTCAAAGTCACTCCTGAGAACGGATTTAGTGGGGGAAAGGTAAACGGAGGCGATCACGATGGGCTGGTGCCCCGTGAGAGAGACGCGACAGACCGAGGCTTCGATGTTGGTGAGCGCGGGGGGATCGAGAGGGATGCAGTGCAGGGACCTCCTGTAGTAAATGAGAGTACCGCCTCCGCGGGAGCCGATTCTGTCATTGCGCACGAGGTTGTAGTTTGCGATCCTAGGATCGCGTTGTGCGGGCTTCAGGAAGGTTTCCTGCACGAGGAGGATATCAAGTTGGTGATCTCGGAGGAAATCAGCAACCTGATCTCGCTGGGAGCGAAGGCCATCGGCGTTAAAGAACGCCAGGGATAGGTTGTGGGGCTTTTGGCGGGGAGATCGTAGATCCCATTTCTAAATTAATTCAACTACCCAATGAACTTGATGACGAAGATGATAATGAAATTGATGAAGTGCCCCCCCTGGATAGTGAAGTGATGCATACTTTACATACCAATTGCGATGGCCGTTTTGAGGGAAATCGAAAAGGCACGTTTTATCACTTTGTTACAATTACCTTCACTCATGCACATATAGGAACACATAATGGTTAATATTCCACCAACATTACACATTATAATTCAAAATAACACAAGTTTTGGAAATTAAGACAAATAACATCACTTTTCGATTTCCCGCCAAAAAGTCCATCAGGCCATGTTGTCCACACCTTTGTATTAATCCTAATCCAAATAAATCACATTCTATTTCAAAACCTGTAGATTACTTTTTGAATTATTCAAATTGGACATTCCATTCAAAAGATATTACGAATTTAAAAATATCAATCTAAACAAAATATTAATAGAAAAATAAACGCCGCCGCGCCTTGGCCCGTGTGGCCCCACGCAGCGCAGTGGGCAACGCGGCGAGGGAGGGGGGACCGAAGTGCGGGCACGTCTATGTAATAGGTAGCCGCGCGTTTCTACGTAGCGGACCAGCGTTCGGAACCGTACGATAATTATCGTACACATACGATAATTTTGTGCCTACGTACGATGTACGATAGCATATTATTATCGTACGCAGATTGTACGATAATTTCTATCATGATGCAAAATTTGAGAATTTATATTATTTCACTCATGCGCTGATAGTCTAAATCACAGTAGCATGATTTTATTTTGTCCAATAAACACTACCCATTCATATCCATTTCTTCTTTATAAATACAAAATTTTGGCGTGTTTCATACCCAACTTGCATGGGAACAGTGAAATTTTGTCTGAGTGAATTTTAAGCTTGGCGCGTTTATTGAACTTAAAGTGGAAAGGGAATCAGTTCAGGTCTGTACCACGTGTAAAACATTTGGGTTTCAGTGTTCTGTTGATTTGACAGCGGTGGTTTAAAAAAGATAAACTATAGAGTACTTGCATGCATATCAATATTACAATTTATATGATTTATTTATCTATAATAGACATTATCCTAAAAAATACGATAATTTCGATCCATGTACGATAATTTTACGCCCTGGTACGATAGTCAGTCCACTTCAAGTTGCTAACGCTGGCGGGCACATCTATGTAATAGGTAGCCGCGCGTTTCTACGTAGCGGACGCATTATTCACCCGTGCGAACTCGGCACGGGCCGCCAGTATAATATAAAGAGAAAACATTTGTATTCTTGTAAGCTTGTAGCGAATAAACTTAAAAACTATTGGACCGATTTCAAATATTCTTTCATCATTAGCAAGCGACCTTATCCAGAAGTAACATAGGCTATATAACATAGACCCGGTAGATGGCGCTGTTGTCGACCGGGTGCGAAGTCGCGGAAAACTGCTAGTGTTAAACGAAAAGACAATAAAGGATACCGATTAATTGTGGACTGTACATAGCAAAATAAACAGCGCAAATGCTACGCATGAGCGCGGGAGAGCTTATGAGCGTTGTCTAGTTTGAGTGTGGTCGAATATACACTCCTCACTATGCCTATCACTTCTGAATGCAGCCTGAATTTACAAATGTAGTTTCGGTCTCGGTCGTAGTTTCAAAAACTCCAATTTAGCGCTGGAATTTTCCAAAACCGAAAGTTAGGCCGGACACTAGATATTGAGCATGTGTTTCAGATTTTGTAGGATCCTTCTAAATACTAGTATACCCATTATAAGCGAGATTTATACATATAACTGGTATGACGCGCTATGAACACTCTTTGGGTGCTTGCATACACAAGTGGGTTCTTGGTACAGACAAATTTCTACTAAAGAATTGATTGAAAGTTGTCGGTGTTTCGACTGAAATATTTATACATTTTTTATTTCCGGTCACCCTTTATATGCTCTTGATACAAGCACCCGACTTCCAAAACCATTCTACTTAGTAAGTATAGACAGATGAATCTTTTTGGTAATTATTCGTGGGTCATGGATGACTTTACGATTATGAAATTCAGACATGTATGAGAGCGAGCGTGTATGAGACGAACTATGAGAGTGGAGGAAGCCAGAGAGGTATGTAAGGAAACTCTGTACTCTTTGCGTACCCCGCAAGGGATCTGGCGTGATGATATAGATAGAAATTCGGACATTAACACTTACACTTAGACCGACACAAACGTTTGATTCTTATAAAGATTTGTCCCGTCTAGAGATCGAACTTGCGATAATTTAATTCAGTGAGTGGAGACGGAGTGGTCTATGCTGTCATCTTTATACCTCATTATTAAATTACCTAATGTAATGTACTGAATTAAACTTTCACTAAAAGATTACATGTTTCCGTAGTGTAGCGGTTATCACGTGTGCTTCACACGCACAAGGCCCCCGGTTCGATCCCGGGCGGAAACAGTCTCTTTTTGTTTTACCAGACAAATTATATTATTTCAGAAAGGAAAACTTGTTACAGATGCTGTTATAATCTGTTGTAATAGCTTTCATCAAAATACTTCAGTTATTCTATCGTAAATCCGAACTTTTACATATGTAGTTCTATATCTTATCGTCGTGTCCAACGAATAAAGTCCTATATACTATAATCCAGTATTTATATTTGGTATAAATAAACTTATCGCCGGGCACGAAAGTTGCAAATGACATTTATTTTGTTTGACATAGGTAACGTTGTTCTATAGAACCGTCGATAAAATCACGCCAGATCCCTTGCGTGGTAGGCAGAGAGTACAGAGTTCCAACAGGTTCTTTCCTAGGTAGGCATAGGTAGTTATTTGTTAATAAAAACTTCAAAAAAAAAGGGAAACTGGTTCAAAAAGAAAAAAAATAATATCTAAAGTCGGTGCTGGTTGGTGCAGTCGGTTGCTTGGCACCGACTTCAAATATTTATTTTTGCTTTTTAGTTGGTTTCCCTTTTTTTTAAGATTTTTTATTTTACAATTATAAATGACGAGTGTATTAATTATGTGTATTTATATACCTATATTATATTATTCTACTTAGTTATACAGTGAGGTACTTACAGGATTGATATAATATTCATAGTAAATGATTTTACACATTCGTGATCGGTGTAGGAGTCCCGTGGTGTATCTTTAAAGTCCAAGGTCCAATATCGATAAAATTAAAATGGCCTACCCCGGAGCTATACTGAACCCAATGCCAAAAGAATCATCAAATTCGGTTTATCACCAAAGAAGTTATAAAAAAACACAGACGAAATATGAAGCTCCTTTTTTGAAGTCGTTTAATATTCTGCTTAGTTCTATAGTAGGGTACCTATAGGATTGATGTAGTGCATATAATATTTCAATCTACACATTCGTATTGTTTGTCGTTAAAGAGTTCCATGGTGTATATTCAAAGTCCAAGGTCCGATACCGATGAAATTAAATGGGACTACCTTGGAGCTATACTAAACCCAATGCAAAAAGAATCATCAACATCGGTCCACAATGTCGGAAATATCGGTGAACATACATAAAAAAATAATAATAATAAAAAGCATACACACAGACGAACATAGACCCTCCTCCTTATTGAAGTCTGTTTAAAATTAAATACGCCGTCTTACCTATACTTTACACGCCATCTATGCCGGTACACCAAGCCAAAGGTGTACTTACCTATCTATCGTGTACCGGCGTGCCGGGACACCTTTGGCGTGGATCTCTGTTTGATATGAATAAAAATAAAACGCTGACACCTGTTATATTCCTCGAGTGAGGTACAGGTGTATAACGTATTGTTACATCCCCATCTCCCACCGCTATGTTGCTAAATTCCAGTTCTTATTCACCTGCCAATATGCCAAACGGCAATATCATCATCTCGGCCTATACTTGTCCACTGCTGAACATAGGCCTCCCCAATCGCTTTTCAGCGTAACCGGTCCGATGCCACCTGCATCCAACGACTTCCTGCGATTTTCACAAGATCGTCGGTCCATCTGGCAGGCGGTCGTCCCACGCTGCGCTTGCCAATACATGGTCTCCTAGAAATCCTCTCTCTCTCTAGAATCTTTCTGCCCCAACGCCCGTCCGATCTACGCGCTAGGTGGCCCGCTCATTGCCACTTCAGCTTGCTAATCTTAAGGGCTATGTCGGTGACCTTGGTTCTTCTACAAATCTCCTCATTCCTGATTCGATCGCGTAGAGAAACGCTGAGTATAGCTCTCTCCATAGCTCGCTGAGCAACTCTGAGCTTTTTTATGAGACCTATTGTTAGAGACCACGTCTCTGATCCATATATCATCACTGGTAACACACATTGACTAAAAACTTTAGTCTTAAGGCACTGAGGTATTTTGAATGACAAGATGTTGCGCAGTTTCGGCAATATATGCCTTATAAACCACGAGTTTTTAACAAAAGTCAGTCATTTGGTAATTAGTAATTGCTGCCCAACTATGAACCTGTTTTATACGTGCCGGTTGTACCAGCAGTAAACATTGACCTACCAAAGGAGTCTAAATTCGGCGATGACCTTCAGGAGGTCAGGGTTACCAGTGTCTAGAACGAACTTGTTGTTTTATTTTTTTTTATAACAACAACTGCCTGGACCTTACAAAATACCTGTGTTTTGCTAAAGTATTTTAGTCGGCCGGAGCTGTGGGTAAAATCTACTAACAAATGATATCGGTAGGATGGGAGAGCGTGTTCTACGTGATGGGCGGCCTGTCCACCCTCTGGTGCGTGCTGTGGGTGATTCTGGTGCAGGACTCCCCCCAGCAACAGCCCCTTATCAGCATGGAAGAGAGGACCATGATCGTTGAGTCACTCGGCGGGAAAACGGGCGACCATGGACATAAGGTAAAGAAAAAATAAACATATAACCGTCTATATTTCCTACTTTGTGTGTGTGTGTAATTGGTCTTCGTTGTTGGCTGCGGGGCCTTTTAAGCTTCAACGAACGAGCGTGCAAATATAACGCTCCAGTCAAAAGGGCCCGAGGGCAACTAGCTCGAGAGCCTCTTAAAGAAAACCGGCCTCGACCTGGGCAGTCGTTATGGGAAGTGCATATACTGGGTGTCTCGCACCGGCAGGCGGGCAAGGGATTCTTCGACTTTGCGAGGTCGGTGTCTGATCGGTGTGTATATTCGAAAGAAGAGAGATTAGAGCATCGTAAGGGTAAATAATCCTGTATTCTTGTTTATACCTACGTTCTAGTCTTTTCGTAAACTTAAGTCTTGAAGCTTAGTAAGCTTAATATATACATGAACAATTATCATTTTACCTAGAAACTGCCAGTACCCTGGCGTGCTGTGCTGACTTCGCCGGCGTTCCTGTCGATCCTGGTGTCGCACGTGTGCTCCAACTGGGGCTGGTACATGCTGCTCATCGAGCTGCCCTTCTACATGAAGCAAGTGCTCAAGTTCAATATGACCGAGGTCAGTACATTCAATATAGTTTTGCAGCGACCCATATACATCGCTACAAAGCTGTGACTACCTACCCACTGGGGCGCCGAATATAGAATAGAAACCATTTTCTCCCTTAATGTTCGTACACGTTTGTTCGACGCGTAACATATGTACCTATAAGCCCGTACAGCTTTACCATAACTACTTGCTTCAGCCAACTACGGCCAATACTAATTATGGTGCAAATACATTTATTCGTCGTTCGTGTAAGTACAATAATATAAGGTTCTCCGACATAAATTTATTTTCTTTACCAATTACCTCATTTAATAGCTCTCTTATAAAATCTTTAAAATCTTAACTCTTATGCTAACCTATGACTCGTTGACTTTCTTCTATTAAATATTAAAATGTATTACTTATTAGTGGAAACTTGATTGGATTGTGAATTCTTTAATAGTTATATTAAGATTTAATACTATTGTTCTGTGTGTTTCCCAAATATACCTAAAATAAAAAATAAGGGCACACGGGGCCCGGGCCCCCATTCTTACAGGGTCCCCGAAAGGCGGATATATTTGCTTATATGGTTTTTTTTTTATTTTAGACTGATATAACCCAACTTAGCGTTGCCTATTGACTAACTTAAGATTTATAACGTTAAGTTGAACGCAATTTAACGTTATAACCTCAAGTTAGTTAACAGGTAACGCTAACCCTAGTTCGTGCAAGCGGGCTTTAAAGAGTAAAGCAGGAAGTTTTATTCGACTGTCTATTTACTTAGAAACACCGCCAACAATTTACTCTCTCTCCCTGGGTCTCGGTATATATCTAGAATCGATAACACCAAAGTTTGTGGACTCTCAAGATAGTGGCAGGCCCGCCAGATAACACCCGTCTGGCTAGAAAATGTTCCCTTTGACAAATGCTGCTAAAACGGTCCTGCCACACTGCCAGCTGACCATCATTACCCTGTAATTTCTGCCTACCTGCAATGGATCTGGCGTGATGATATATATAGATCACCATCATCAGCGGACAGACCTCCATTGTAAGGCAAGGGCCACCACATCGCAGTAACGACTCGTATCATGCAAAGTTCGCGTTTTACTAGAAAATCATTTCCGTGTTTTCTTTATAAACATAAATTCACATACACAAAAACACACTGAAATAAACATTTGTGGGACACTCATAAAATATTTAGGCAAGAATTTGTTGGAACTGTGTACCTTGTACCTATCCCGCATGGCATCTGGCGTGATGATATGGATAAATGAAAAGAATTATCCCGAGGGCGAATCGAACCCGCGACTTAATCCAGTCGGCGGCCTACGTTCTCACTACTCGACTACGTCATCATCGATTTTCAAGTAATTCTTACAGGGTACAAAATATTAGTATATGATCTCATTGTTAAGGCAGAACATTGTTATCAAACTCAAATAATTTATTTTGTATAAGCCCTGCGGGGGCGCTTACAAATAGTCAATTTACATTTTTTTTTTTAATTTAATTTAACTACTAATTTACGACCGGATCGGACCGCGGCCTTCATTGAGAAGATCCGGCGAAGAAACTCAGCGGGCTTGTCTTTTTTATTCACTTCTCTTTCTCTTTTTTCTTTCCTATTTTTTAATCACATTGTTGTTTTTAACAAGAATGTTTAGATTACAATTAAATAGTTTATCACCTAGTTCCAGTGCCTTACGATCAAGATATGAATCTAATGATGTTATCTGTAAAGAGCGTCTAAAAGATTCCTGATGGACCAGTCCCCACAAGCAGCACCCGTTCACGAGTAGGGCTGCTGGAATAGCCATCACTCCTCTCGACCATATTGGAGGGAAGGGAGTGACCCGCGCCCGACAGCCACCGGAAGCAAAGACATTATAGTGAGCAGTTATGTTCATCATCATCAATCACCCCCTGCTGAGGGTAGTCGTGTCGCCTATGACGCCATTCGTTCCGGTCCTGTGAAAGTCTATTCCACAATTTTCCAGCTACATTATTTTGTATGTGCAATAAATATTTTTTCATTTTCGTAATGAATAGTTTTTAGAACGAATGCAAGGATTGTGGTTGGTAACGATATGATACAGCAAATGAGTTTGAATATCTTTGTGTGTGTGAATGATCTACGCTGTTGACCGTGGGGCCTTTACAGCTTAAGCTTGTATATCTTGGATGCGCCTTCAGTAGAGCCGCTGACATAGAGAAAAGAGTGAATGCAAGGAATAGAGTGAATGGTGCGATGGGAAAACTACTTGGGAGCCGGCACTTAAGCCAAAAGTTGCAGCTGGCTATGCATAACGGCGTGTTTGTCCAAAGGCTGTTATATGGCAGTGAGAATGAGCGAGAAGAGAGTGTAAGAAGTAGAATGAAAGCAGGATAAATGCTGTCGAAATGCCAGCTCTGCCGCAGATGTGCGGAGTCAAGCTAACCGACCGTATTCGCAACTGCGTAGTAAGAAACCGTGTAGGTATGAAAAACAGTATCGGTTTAAAGATGGGAAAGCGTATGCTCCGTTGTTTCAGGCATATAGAAAGAATTTCGAAAGAAATAACAAGAAAACAGATATACAATGCGAAAGTGCAAGGTACCATGGCCAAATTAATAGTGTCGTAAACCGTGAAGAAGTCTAGTGGCTCCGTAACCAGTGAAGGTCTATGAGACAAACTATCAAAGTGGAGGAAGCTGGAGAGGTCTTTAAGGAAATGACCTGTTGGAACTCTTTCCGCCTATCCTAAATGGGTCTGATAGATTGATAGTTTGTATAGATAACCCTTTACGCCTGTTATAGGATAGGTACTTACATAAAATTCACGTCATCGGTATTTCAAAAGTAACTCTTTATTTCAGAACGCGGTGACCACATCCCTTCCATTCCTGTCGCTGTGGTTCTTCAGTATTGGGCTGAGCAAGACCCTGGACTGGCTGCGCGGCAAGTCTATTATCACGACCACTACTGCCAGGAAAATTGGCACGCTCTTCGGTAAGAATTCTTGGTGTAGAATATTACAAGAAATACAAAGACCTATTTGTGATCATTCTCGGAACGAAAACTATAAATTTTGTATTAGACGGAAACAACACACAAAAAAAAAACTTGTATGGTCGGTTGACCCCCGTCAGAAACAAAATTCTAATCAGATAATGTAAATCACTTTCAATAAAATTTTTAGTTATTGAAAAACGATTTTATTTAGGTGGAGTATACTCTGACCATCGAGCACATTTAAAAAACACGTCCGACCTACGCCGGACGGAATCGAACGTCTCGTAACGTTTTTTCGTTATGTTACGTTTTTACCTGTATCCCCTTCCCATCGCCTGCAGACCATTGTCAAGGTGTCATAAGACCTCTCGCTGCTGACCATAGCTAAGACTTAAGCTAGCAGCGACAGGTCTCTCAGGTATACCTATATACATATATATGTATAAGCCTGTCTCGACCAATCCGAACTGTGTCCGTAAGGTGGAGTACAACCTAATCTCTCTCACCTCGATTTGTAAGAGGAAGCCGTTGTTCAGCATTGGCACAATATAGCCGGATTTATTATGTGAACGTTATTGGAACGAAGTTCCTTAACGCGGCTTGCGGTAGGAGTTGACAGGTAGAAATAGTAACTAACGAAAAAACGTTACGTAACATTCGGTTCCGTACGGCGTAGTTCGGATGTTATCGTAAGAGCTGGCCCCCATACTTGTTTACATCACGTGTTAGTTAAATGTGCTCGATGGTCAGAGGAAACTCCTGATTCAGAAAATCGTTTTTCAATACCTAACAAATTCATTAACAGTGAGTTACATTGTTTGATTAGAACTTCATTCCTGACGGGGGTCCCCCGACCGCAGTTTTTAGTTTTTTTATTCTATTTAAAATCACTTTTCTGTAAACTATTTTTAGTGCCACTTTCGGCCAAAAATACCATCTTCGGCCAATCCTTCGGCTTTGGCCAAAATAGGCCGAAATTTTGGCCGAAGCCAGTTTCCAGCAAACACAGAAATTGAAGGATCTATTACGATTTACGCGACTTACGAATGCTTTTAAGTAAAGAAATATTATAAATAATATTATGTTAGATTTATTTTAAGCTAGTTGTAGGTAAATTTAATCAAGTTGTTAAGTTAAAACAGGCAACATAACTTTTTAAAAAGTTGGCCAATCATGAACCAAAGGACATCGTCGAAAATGGCCCCAGAACCAAACATGTAAACTATACTATAATTATTTATCTGTTATATTATAGTAGTTGCAAACATCCATATCTAACGGACAATTTGTAATCCAAAACGAATATTTCAAAGTACTGTAAGTACTTAAATCAAAGTCGCCAACGTCTTTTCCGAATGTGAACGTTGTTAACGATTTACGATTGGAGATGTCAATCCTATCAGTCGGTTGTATTCAATAGATTACATTTAATAATGATCGAATTGATTTTTGCTAGTGTATTTTCACATAACGATTTTACAAATGTGTTGTTGGCTACTAAATATACTTTAACCTCAAAATCTAATACGTTTTTTGCAATAATGCAAGCTCCCCACTTGTTCGTTTAATAATAAATGCCTAAAGAGAATTTATGTATTTTTTCATTGCTGTTGGTTCTGGGGCAAATCATGTATGGGCGCAGAACAATGTCATTTCTTAGGGTTATTAAAAATTCGGTTTCGGCGATGGCCAAACCTTTGGACAAAAAAAAATTTTGTCCTACAGCGTCGGCAGTTCCCGCGGTGTGTCTGCTGTCTATGTGCTACGTGGGCTGCAACCGCGGCGCGGCCGTGGCTCTGATGGCTATCGGCGTGACGTGCATCGGCGGCATGTTCTGCGGGTTCCTCTCCAACCACATCGACATCGCACCTAACTTCGCCGGTAAGTGACAAACTGCCGTCAGAAAGATGGAACTATAAACTCCATATATTTATCTATCTCCCTTTCTCACCATGAAGTAAGATTAATACGGCTATTGATTTGAAATATAGGACGTTGTGAGGAGTGACGTTTTAAGAAGTTTTATTTCCTATTTTGGAAATAAATAATGTGTTTGAATACCATTTGATTCTAACATTAGTGATGTTGCGGCAGTCAAGTGGCCTTTCTACGATAACGCTATCAGAAGTTTGCACGTTATTAATTCAGATTAGGACACGTGCTTTGGAATATAATCTAGTTAGCCTTTATATTGGATTTGTATGGATTGTATTCTGTTGTGTCTGAAATAAATTATAGAAGACGAAAAAATGTACGGTAATGACATTTTACAATCAAAAGAGACGTGGACAGAACTTTTCAGGCTATCATACAGTGCGACAAGGATCTTTTGGCCCGTGTGTGTGTGTGAGTGATGTACGCTGATGGCCGCGAGGCCTTTACAGCTTCACCGGACTTAAAGGCGAGCGTGCAACCACTACGCTCTAGCCAGCCAGAAGGGCAAGGGGCGACATACTCGCCTCTTCGAGGCGCCCTCGGTTGGGACAGTCGCTATAGGGGGACGGGTGTACTACTAAGTGCACCGGTTAACCGCCGGCTGTGGGAGGGGATCTACGACTACGTCGTCGTCGCCCGTATTCTGAGCGGAAAGAATGGATGACAAAGCATCGGGGGGATCGGAGAGAACATGTCGCGGCCGGCGGTGGCGGCAGGGGTCGGGGGGGGGGGGATCGTAGTCAGCGGCGGCTACGATTAACGGATTCGCATGGGTAGATGCGTTCGCGAAGTGTCGTGTTGTCGCCTTTTTAATATAGGCGCGAATAGGTTCGAGACCTAGATCGGAGTGGAGATCGACATTCCGTACGAACCAGGGGGCTCCTACGGCTTTACAGAGGAAGCGGTTTTGAACCACTTGGGAGTTTATCGATGTGAGAGGGGGCCGAATGCCCGAACACAACACACGCATAAGTCATGATGGGTCGAACGCAAGTTTTGTAAAGCGTCACCTTATTTCTAAGAGACATTTTACTCCGCTTGCAGATTAACGAATGGAGACGCCCGAGCACAAAGGATGCTCGGTGACAGACCCGCTTGATGTGCGGGCCGACGGACATGGTACTGTTTAGGGTGACCCCTAGATATTTGACCTCTTTGACCCAGGGAATGGGTCGGTCGAACATTGTCACTTGGCCGAGATTAGTTCTAGGGCGGCGCAGGGAGTGGCGTGTGGCACCTCTGGAGAAGAACACCGCAGCGCTCTTGTCCGGGTTCACCTCAATACGCCACTTCCTGAACCAATTCCCTAGGGAATTGGCGGTTGCCTGAAGGTTTCTGGTAATGAAACCCTTATTCCTATGCGAGACGTAGAGAGCGGTATCATCCGCGAATAGGGCTAGATGTGCCTTACTCGAACGAGGAATGTCGTTCGTGTAAAGGCTAAAGAGGAGGGGTGAGAGAGCTGAGCCCTGTGGGACTGTCATTTCGACGCGATAAAGGAAGGCGCGATTCGACAAGAAGTCTCGTATGATGAGCACGAGTCTGTCCGGCACACCCATTTGGTAGAGCTTGTAGATCAAGCCGTTGTGCCAGACTTTGTCGAATGCCTTCGCGACATCTAGGAAGGGGGCGCCCTTGTAGACGGGTTTGGGTCTATTGAGACCGGAGAGGATGTGCTCCGTGATGCGGTGCACTTGGTGGACGCAAGAATGTTTGGCTCGAAAGCCGAATTGCTCGTCGATAAGGATACCCCTGGACGTTACGAAGTCTTTGAGCCGCGCCAGAAGTAGGCGCTCGTAGACCTTGGCCAGGGAGTTGAGGAGACTGATAGGGCGATAGCTCGCGGGGAGATTGCGAGGTTTGCCGGGCTTGGGAATGCCTATGACGTCCGCCTCCTTCCACTTAGCGGGGAAGGTGCAGTTCGTCATGGCGGCGTTCAATATGGCCACTAAGAGGCAGATGAATTGGGCGGGCAGGCATTTCAGAACGCGATTCTAAATGCCATCAGAGCCGGGGGCTTTTTTAGTGTTGAGACCCCTAATGAGATCTTCGACCTCCGTTTGGGTGATAGGAGGTAAGGAATCGGCGGGGGGGAGGGATGCCCTGCGCTCGACTTCCCTGTCGACCGCGTCGACGTGGGACTGGTCGACGGACTGAGAGCTGGGGGTGCACTCGCTCTCGAGGGAGTCGGCGAGAAGCTCGGCCTTTTCGTCGTCGTCGAAGGCTGGGGGTGCGCCTGAAGGGCGGGACAGCGGGTGCATGCGTGCGTGGAGTCGGTTTTGAGACTACGCGCCAGCTGCCAGTAGGCCAGGTGCGATGGCGCGATGCCCTCTAGGAAGCCACCCCACCGTTCCTCCCGGACCTCCGCGACACGACGCTTTACCTCTCGTTGTAAAGCGCGCATGCGGGCCCGATTGGCTTCGGTGGGATAAGAGTCGTGCGCTCGGATTGAGGCATTCTTGGAACGAATGAGATCCCTAACATCGTCCGGCAGTCGAAAGCGATTGAGGTTGAGATCTTCCGCCTCGACTTGCTTGGACGTTCGACTGACAGCCGATCGGATGTGGTCGGTGAAGGCATCTACGGCCTGTCCTGAGGGGAGATCTTTTGGCCCATGGTCAAAATTGTTACTACCACTGTCATCAAGGGAAATGTCACTTCATGATAGTCGCACCGATGCCGTTTGCCTTGAAATTAACCCAAGTTCTTTTTTTAACTGCCTCGTTACTCTAGTGTCAAAGCGCATGGCTTTGAGATCACGTGGTCCGGGGTTCAAATCCTAGGTCGTACAAATGTAGTTTTCTATCGAAAACTTCCCAGTATGAGTCCAGAGTCTGAAAATGGTCTATTTTCCTAGAAGTACGAAAATTTTATAATTGGTAACCCCAATTTTTCACCACTGTGATTTATCATCCACGCGCCAAAATATCTTTGTCGGACTATAAATACAATATAAATTTCTATATCCAGTCAGCTTATAAATTATTTAGTGGAAAACTTTTATTTTATATGATGGAAGAATGAGCTTTGAATTACACCTTAATCGTTGCACCTATGTCGTATCACCATAATTCCTTCCTCTGACTTTCTTAAAACTTACCTTTTTCCCCGTGTAGTGGTTTTACCCACTAAGAAATTATTACCTAGTAGGAACCTCTAGTATCTTGTTGGTAGTTGTCAGTCTTATCACTGTTTAAACTTACTCATCTAATTAGTGTCGTAATCGATTACATTTTACGCGTAACAGACAATCTGCATACATAATATGTACATAAGAACATTACATATAGGTCTTCGAGACACGAGTCTGATATAATTTCAAAAGCCTAATACTGCGATAACGTGTTAACTAAATCCTCTACGACATTCAAAATTTAACCTTAATGCTTGAATGATAAGATTTATTTTATTATGTGTCAGTTTTGAAGGTTGACCGTGTATTGCATAACGGATCCGATCTAAATCTGTTTGGTCTTTAAACATGTTTTATTACAGGCACGTTGATGGCTATAACGAATACTGTGGCCACCATTCCAGGAATCGTGGTGCCTATTTTCGTGGGAGTTCTTACACACGGAAATGTAAGTATTGTATCTATCGATATCATCACCTCAGATCCATTGTGAAGTAGGCAGAGACGGACGACGACGACGAAGTCGTAGATCCCCTAGCCCGCCGACCGGTGCACTAATTAAACCCCCTCCCCCCGTAGCGACTGTCCAAACCGAGGCCATTCCTCCTTGAGGCTAGTATGTCCCTCGAGTATGTCGCCCCTTGCCCTTCTGGCTCTAGCGTAGGGTTGCACGCTCGCCCTTAAGTTCGGTGAGGCTGTAGAGGCCTCGCAACCAACAGCGTATATCACTCAAACACACAGTACGGAGTTCCATCAGGTTCTTTCCTTACATACCTCTCTGGCTTCCTCCACTCTCATAGTTCGTCTCAACACGCTCGCCGGTTACGGAGAATCTTGACTTGCCCTTCAGTTAAGACACGATATCTTTGGTCATGGTAAGATAGTCCAAGTCTTCCCCGGTACTTAAATCCCTCCACTTTCGCATTGTATATCTGTTTTGTCATTCTTTCTTCCGACATTCTTTATTGCAAATATCGTGTAAGTATTGTATCTATCTATATCATCACGCCAGATCCATTGCGGAGTAGATGGAGAGTAAATACAGAGTTCCAGTAGGTTGTTATCTTACACACCTCTCTGGCTTTTTAAGAGTATAGTAGCGCCCTCTATATCTTAATTACAGACGTTTTGAACATAAGAACTCCATTTTGTGCATTTATTTCATGGAAATATAGTTAGAAGATTTCACATGTGTAAATGCATGCATGAGGTGATTTCGAAAAATACTGTTGGAACGCCCTCCCCTATAGCGACTGCTCAAGCCAAGGCCGTTCCTTCTTGAGGCGCCCTTCAGCCATTTGCTTGTTGTGTTAGCACGCTTGCCCTCTTGTCCAGTGAAGCTGTAAAGGCCCCGCGGCCAGCAGCGTAGAACATTCACACACACACACACACATACACAGCGCACACTGATGGCTTTGCAGCCATTATGAAGGAACGGTGCGCCTCCATGATGGCACGTTTGCGCGGCAGTATTGATAGTATATTAAGTGTTTTTAATGATCCGTGGGGCTCGCCTATGTTGAAAGGTGGGTTTTATTGCACACAAATAAATTGTTGTGTAACACACACACACACAGAGACACACACAGACGGACACACATACAGGCACACACAGATACAGACACACACGCACGCACAGACACACACGTGCACACACCCACGCACACACTACTCTGCCTACCCCTCCAGGGAACTGGCTTTTATAAACAGATTTCACATTCACTAACACACACTGACAGTAAGCAGTGAAATGTCAATGTCGGCCGCAGAATTGCCGTTTGCTATAAAATTGCTTGCTTGCTTGATATATTTCCCTGGAAGTAGGAACATTTTACTGAATGATAAACCTAATTTGACACCAACGCCCCCTGTCAATGTCTTCCGCGGGCCAAAAGATCCTTGTTCCACTATAATTAAACATTGAAACTCGTGTCATCATCAAAAATGTTCTCCTTCTTTGTCGGTTCCTCATGACTGGGGGTCGTGACCACCACAGTCAAGATTTTGCGCAAGCGCTCTCCAGGCTTCCCGGCATTCAGCCTGCTTGATGGCATCTAGAATACTGGTGCTCGTGGTCTCTCTGATGACGTCTGTCCATCTGGTTGGCGATCTTCCTCTACTCCTCTTTCCTTCCACGTGGCCAACTACTATTAGCTTTTCCAAGTTGTCTGGTTCTCGTCGGGTCACGATCTGAAGTGTTTAAAGAGTCCCTGCATGCAGACTGTAGACAGGCGAGTCTTGATCTTTAATTCCGACAGAACAGATGCATTTGTTCGACGTGCAGTCCGTGGTATGCCCAACATTTTGCGCCAACGCCACATTTCGAATGCATCCATTCTCGATCGGATACGGGCCCTGTAAGTCCAGGTCTCAGAAGCGTACGTAAATATGGAGAAGATAAGGGTGCGCATGAGTTTGATCTTAGTGTTCCGATTGATGCTACGGTTCCTCAAATGTTAGCCATATCTTTAAAATTACTTCTTTTTATTTCCAGCAAACCATCTCAGCATGGCGCATCATATTCTTCGTGACGATCGGTCTGTACATCATTGAGATAATAGCCTACTCGGTGTTCGGCTCCGGCGAGGAGCAGCCCTGGAATAGACTGGCCGAGGAGGCGGAAGACCATCCAGAGAACAAGCCGCTTAAGAAGGTCGAAGAGAGGACTCATGTTTAGAAACTTTTGTATGCATTTATCCCTAGATGGAGCATCGCGTGCGCGGAAATTGCATAAAATTTTTATAAATGTAGATAAATTGTAGTACGCACGCGCACGCACACATTGACAGGTTTTGAACAAATTAAAAAAAAATTGTGTCCGACCGAAGATCGATTAGATCATCGTTACTCGGAAGTTTTGGCAGGAAGTTGAAGAGTATTGTTGTCAATTTGTCTTAATTTCCAAAACTTGTGTTATTTCGAATAATAATGTTTAATATTGGTGGAATATTAACCATTATGTGTTCTTATATGTGCATGAGTGAAGGTAATCGTAACAAAGTGATAAAACGTGCCTTTTCGACTTCCCTCAAAACGGCCGTTGCAATTGGTATGTAAAGTATCCACCGCTTTACTATCCAAGATGAGGTACTTTATTAATTTCATTATCATCGTTGTCATCAAATTCATCGGGGAGTCGAATTAATTTTATAAAACTACGATTATATATCTCACTGAACACTGGCAAAATACACTTATAATTAGTGTAAAGGCATAACTTGAAGAAGAAAAAGAAGAACTTCAAGAAATAAAGTTCATGATCGGCAAAATTTTCTAAAAGTTATAGAGACTGTTAATGTTATGATAAGACTGTAATAACTTAAAGAAATGATTAAAATTACCTACAACTGGCTAAAAATAATACTAATATTATTCACAATATTTATTTACTTAAAAGCATTCGTAAGTCTAGACTATACGTGAGTCAGTGATGACATACGGATCTGAGACGTGGTCTCTTACAATAGGTCTCATAAAAAAGCTCAGTTGTTGCGCAGCGAGCTAGCCCACATAACCCATAGGATTAGTAAGCTGAAGTGGCAATGGGCGAGCCACATAGCGCGAAGATTGGACAGGCGTTAGGGCAGAGAGATTCTAGGGTGGAGACCACGTATTGGCAAGCGCAGCGTGGGACGACCGTCTGCCATATGCACCGACGATCTTGTGAGGATCGCAGGAAGTCGTTGGATGAAGGTGGCATCGGACCGGCTGCGTTGGAGAGCGTTTTGGGAGGCCTATGTTCAGCAATGGACAAATAGAGGCTGATATGATGATTCGTCAGTCGTTAATCGTAATAGATCGTTCAATTTCGGTGCTTGCTTCGAAACCGAAGGATTGCTCGACGAAGGTGATATTTTTGGCCGAAAGTGATCGAAACCGAAGCTTCGGTCGGACACTACTACAAGTTGTATTAATAAAATAGATCATTGCTTCACTTTTATATTTATAGGTTAAGCAGCGTTCGACTCGGTCGGCCTAAGATGGGTGACCGTTTGTGGCATTTTCATATTCGAGCGTCTTCGTGCTTCGGAAGGCACGCTAAGCCGTTGGTCCCGGTTACCATTTAATGTGGTAGTCGTTAAGCCGAGTTGGAACCCTTAAAGGCGGCTTGATAAGTTCCAACAGCAGGTGGCCACAAACCTGCCTCCACCAATCCGCACTGGGTCCGCGTGGTGGAGTATGGTGGCGCTAATCTCTCTCACCCCGATAAGGGAGAAGGCCTTTGCCCAGCAGTGGGCAGTATAGGCTGATATTATTATATATAATTAGGTATATAATTTAGTCGATGGATAACTTTTATCAGATTAAAAATCATGACGTCCGCTTATTCCAGTGGTCTGAGTGTTGATTCCTCAGCTCCGTGGATATTTTTTGCGGGTTAGATCCCTGAACAAGACATTTTTTCAGGCCGGTTTTTTTCATGATAAGGGTTACAAAAGACGGATTTTTAAAGATAGTATATTTTATGATATGTTAATAATTCTCAAACTAATATATTTTGCAGACTGGTTGCTAAGATAAGATATTAATATTAAAACGTAATTTATTTAATATTTAAATGTTGTACGCTGGTAGTTGCATATATTTTAAGAGTGGTATAATTACCTATTAATAAACAAATTATATACTGGGGTCCTGGTGATCTGTAATACAGGCCTTGTCCTAACAGACACTGGCACCTCACATTAATTAATTATGATATTATAAAAAATCTTACCTTACTTATATTAGCAGTGATAGCTATATTAGATCGTTGGACTGCAAAGTCAGAGGTCTCGGGTACAACAGGTACGCACCTCTGTCTTTTCGAACGCATGTGCGTATTAAAAATTAATTATCACTTGCTTTAACGGTGAAGGAACCATCGTGAGGAAACCTGCACGCCTAAGAGTTTCTCGAAGGTGTGTGAAGTTCGCTAACCCGCACTGGGCCAGCGTGGTGGACTATGGCCTAAGCCGTCTGAGAGGAGGGCCGTGCCCAACGGTGGGACAATTTCTTAACAGGGCTAATATTATTATACTTATATTAATACCTGTACTTATATCATGTGAGGAGAAACACACGCTTATTATGAACTCCCACAATGTTTTATCTACATTATATTTTGGAGTCAAAACATGTACTTTCTTTAATATTTTGATATAATATATTAAATAATATGGAATAATATATAAAGTAATTCCATTGTGACTTCCGGTAAATTTGATAACAATAAAAAACATATGTCCAGTATAACTCGTTATATGATAATTATACAGGATGTAAGCGATAATTGCGCAAATGCTGAAACAGGTGATAATAGTTATCAAAGTTAATAGCTTACTTGTGGCGTCACATACGGGAAATTAAAAAAATCTACAAAAATAAAGCATACATTTTGTTAGAAAAGTTATAGATTTTGTATGAAAGTACATATTTTTTATGTAGCTGATCGTGTTTATGGGTGCTTTAGTGTGTGTGTGTGACTGACAACCGAGGGGTTTTTGAGTTACACCGGACAAGAGATGGGTATCACCTTGTTTTTGCTAGGTGTCTCGCCGTGGTGCTCACAGCGAGACACCTAGTATACACCCTCCCCCATAGCGACTGCCCAAGCCGAGGCCGTTCCTCCTTGAGGCGCTCTTGAGCTAGTTGCCCCCTTGCCCTTCTGGCTCGAGCGTAGTGGTTGCACGCTCGCCCTCTTGTCCAGTGAAACTGTAAAGGCCCCGCGGCCAACAGCGTACATCATTCACATCCACACACACTGGTTTTTGCGCACTTGTCTCTTACACCCTGTATAATTATATATAATATATATATATATAACACGGAAGTAAAGAATGAATTTAGATAAAAATTTATTAAGATGAGCCTGCTATATTTTTTTAAAAATATGCATTTTAGTTATAAATTTAATATTATGGGCATTTATTTGAGAAGATAGATGTGACTAACTATAAATATAGCTTGCTGATGACCTGGTAAAGGTTGCAGGTAAATGCTGCATGCTTACAGTACATAGCTGGTCGTAGTGGCGATGTTTGGGGAAGCCTTTGCTCAACAGTGGACGTCAATCAGCTGATGATAATGAAATCGACTTGTCCGACGAACAAAGATCTATAATCCAGTATTTATATTTGGCTTTTGTGTGTGTGTGTGTGTGTGTGTGTATGTGTGTGTGTGCGCGTGCGTGTGTGTATGATCTACGCTGTTGGCCGCAGGGCTTTTACAGCTTCACTGGACAAGAATTTATATTTGGCACTAGCTTTTCCCCGCGTGTTACTAAACAATTTTTATTCTCAATTAAAAGTAGCCTAAGTTACTCCTTATAACATCAACTATGTGCCAGTGAAAGTCCCGTCAAAATTAGTCCAGCCATGTCGGAGATTAGCCGAACAAACAGACAGGCAGACCAAAATTTTAAAAATTGTGTTTTTATTATAAGAATATATTTTATTATTCAAATTCATATGCATTTAGTAAAGAGCTGTTATATTGACATTACAAACAGACACTTTAATTTTATTTATATATATACCAGCGAAGGACAGCCTCGTTGGTCTAGTGGCAAAGCGCATCGCTTTGTGATCGAGGTCCTGGGTTCAAATCCTAGGTCGGACAAATGGAGTTTTTCTAACGAAAACTTCCCAGTATGAGTCCGGAGTCTGGAATTGTGCCCGGTATATGGCAATAGGCCTCCTATTACACAGGACCCAACATCGTCGGCGAAGTGGGTGTACTCAGTACACCTCTGCCACCCCCGCTTGGAATATAGTCGTGACGGTGTTTATTTTATTGTTTTATATAATTTATTTTGTTTGGCATATGTAACTTTGTTCCATAGGACCGTCGAATATAGCCTATTACTGTTCCACTAATGGGCAAAGGCCTCTCACCAATTAAGTGAGAGAGATAAATTGTAGTTAAAATAAACGTACTATTGTATTTTATACTATTATCACATAGGATGGGTACTGACAGTTCTAATTGCCAAACGAAATTAATATTTAATTCAATAGTGTTAAGGCATAAGCCATAAGTATAGAAACGGGTCATGCCTCTTATTGCAATTGAATAAAGTATAATTTCGTTTGGCAATTACAACTGTCACTACCCATCCTATGTGAATATATCTATATATTATATATAGTATCTACTATAAGCTGTGGGAATGTTCAGCTTTAAATGATAATTTTATAACATCGTTATAAGTTTCGCTTACCAAAGGCATTTTGTGTACTTACACATATAAGGCGTTTTGAAATAAAAATCTAATATTTTCTTATTTGTATATTATTTCATACTATATTAAAGAAAATATTTACAGTATTTACAAGGTACGTTAACAAAATACATTCTTAGAACATAGGCTCGCGCAAATTGGGTAATTAAATATAAACGGTCACATTTAATACTCAACTTTAGTAATATCCATATAAGGTCATCATGCCTGATGGCTGTTCCAGCAGTCATACTCGTGAATGAGTGCTGCTTGTGGAGACTGGCCGATCAGGAATCCTTTAGACGCTCTTTACGGATAACATTATTAGATTCATATCTCGATCGTAAGGCATCACACTGGAGCTAGGTCATAAACTATTTAATTGTAACCTAAACATGGTATCCACACAATATGATTAAAAAAAAAGGAAAGAAAAAAGAGAAAGAAGTAAATAAAAAAGAGAAAGAAGTAAATAAAAAAGAGAAAGAAGTAAATAAAAAAGACAAGCCCGCTGAGTTTCTTCGCCGGATCTTCTCAGTGGAGGCCGCGTTACGATCCGGTGGTAGATTAGTAGTTAAATTAGATTAAAAAAAATGTAAATCGACTATTTGTAAGCGCCCCCGCAGGGCTTATACAAAATAAATTATTTGAGTTTGAGTTCATGAGCACCAAGCGACAAATATTTAATGATGTCTCCGTGATTGACAGGGTAAAAACCGGCAGTGATCACCGAATGGTCAGAGGCACATTAAACATTACTGTCAAAATGGAAAGCTCGCGCCTGATGAAGTCTACGCTCCGACCTTCTTATGCACGTATCCGAAAACCCCGAGAAGTTTCAACTCGAATTGTCGAACCGCTTCGAATTGTTAGAAAACAGGGCATCTGTGGACAAAATCAACAACATGCTGGTAGGGACTGTCCATACGGTCGGGTCCAAGTATTTTAAGCCCCACCGTAAAAATAGGCCTCAAAAACTATCTGACTACACTCTAAACCTTATGGCTGAGCGACGTTTCATGACGCTCCAAACCTCCGATGATGCTAAGTCCTATAGACTGATATTGAAGTCCTTGCGACACGATTTACGGTCCTTCAATACAAGGCGTATTGAGGAGACCATAGAGCAGAACAAGGGCTCCAAAGTAGTGGTGGGCGATTATGAGATATACTAATAAAATCATTCGATTATGAAAATTTCTTGAGTTATCTCGATTATAACCATTAGTAATAAATTAGTAGTCAATAGCTAAGTTCGATTACGCCCCACGCGCGGCGGCATGGCCGATGCGAATGATGCGATGGCACTTGGCGCGGGCTCACTGTATGTACCTGCAGTGCCAGCGGCGTACGCTCTTCATTAATTGAGTTGTAAAAGTATTCTTTACGTGTTTAATTAGATATTTAAAAAAATATTACTATTCATGAACTTGCGCTTCAAAGGTATAATAAGGTAATAAGATATTTAATCATAGTTTTTGGTTCAATATAAATAAAATAAAAAGTAAACAAAAAAAAACAAAAAAACGACTGTGCTACGCAACGGATAACAAACGATTGACTAATTAGTAACGTCATTCGATTATAAAAATTAGTTAGTTACTAATTTCATGATCGATTATCAATAACTGGTAGAGAACTCAAATTGAGTTAAGTACGCCTTTGTACATCATATCTGTAAATGTACTTACTAATTTATGTAACTTTGTACAATAAAAAAAAAATTAAAAAAAAAAAAAAAATTAGTGTCGATTATGTAAATCATTCATAATCGCCCACCTCTACTCCAAAGTGTTCGCAAGAGACGCGTCTATTGGGCAAAGCTAGTTGACGAAGCTGAATACGGAAGACGGAAACGTAACGTCGAATAGGTTAGAGGTGCTCAGGGAGATAGAGAGATTCTATGGGCAGTTATATACCTGTTGTTGAACTTGTTGTTGACTTGGTAAAAGACCCAAGACCGAAGCTAACCCGACACTACACTGAAGATATCCGGACATCGATTCATTTAACAATAAAGTTCAAATATGTACTTGCGTTTTGGTTACATTCAGGTTACCCAAGGATCGTGGTATAGTATATAGTATTTTTCACATAAGATGGGTAGTGACAGTTCTAATTCATATCCATCGCTTTACCTTCACTCATGCACATATAAGAACACATAATGGTTAATATTCCACCAACATTACATATTATCAGTCGAAATAACACAAGTTTTGGAAATTAAAACATTGACAACATCACTCTTCGGCTTCCCGCCAAAAACTCACGTCATCAAGTTCTTCTTCTTCAAGTTATGGCTTCACACTAATTATAAGTGTATTTTGCTAGTGTCCAGTGAGATATATAATCGTGTTTGTTTAAATTAATTCAACTCCCCGATCAATTTGATGACAACGATGATAATGAAATTAATGAAATACCCCACCTGGATAGTAAAGCGGTGGATACTTTACATACCAATTGCAACGGCCGTTTTGATGGAAGTCGAAAAGGCACGTTTTATCACTTTGTTACAATTACCTTCACTCATGCACATATAAGAATACATAATGGTTAATATTCCACCAACATTACACATTATTAGTCGAAATAACACAAGTTTTGGAAATTAAAAAAAATTGACAACTTCACTCTTCGACTTCCCGCCAAACAAACTCAAAACTCCCGTCATCAAGTTCATCGGGGAGTTAAATTAATTTAGAAATGAATTACGTAATACTTGACATTGGCAAAATACGCGTCGGCGTGATGCCGTAAACATAAAAAAAAATATTGAAAGAAATAGAATCGATTGAATATCGTATCGAGATAATTTATAACGGAGAACGAATTGATTTTAATAACAATTACGGAACAAAAAGAAAACGAAACAATAATTTCATTATTTATTTACGAATTAAGCGATTCGTTAGAAAAATCGTCTGCGAAATCACCTAATACGTAGCGTATGTAAATTATTATTTAAAAATGTGTGAAACTATTTTAATGTGTCAAGATGGAACAGCCAGGTTTTTTTATTAATTTCTAGACTATGAGCATACCATGTGTGTCATGTTGGACACACAAAATAATGTTCGTACAGAAACCGGCAATTGATTTTATTATATTTTTTTAAAAGCAAAAGGTCGATTATAACGATTTCAATGTGTCTCTAAAACGCAAGCCGTTCCGATTTACAAAATTAGGAAAGCGTTTGTTTTTTTACAAAATTATAAACAGTATGATTTTAATGCAAATTAAAGTTTTCTTTTACTTTTATATCCTTTTTATTTTTATGGATTTCTTATTTTAAATATTCTTTAACAAAACACGCGTGAAACTGGATTTGATCAAACGTCACCTTACCCATGTCTCGTGAAAAAGACTATAATAAGCGTATTTTTGGAGTCCCATTGAATTTCAATATTCTTCAAAATTGATTAGAATGCATCCAACCTGGTGGGGTTGTGAGACATGAGACTTCTTGATTTGGGTTAACGCACTCGAACAAGTTTAGCGATGTAGGAAGGTCCGAAGTTGGCCGCAATGGCCGGCGTGACCAGCTGCCCGTACTTCGGCCCCGCGGTGCCCGTGCCTAGTACTAATGTACTGCTGAGCCCGGCCATTGATGCTGTCATATCCCTGAAGAAAACAAAATTGTATACATATAATATTTAGAGATAATATCCAAAATGTATGTTCATAAAGCAATATGGTTTTTTAAACGGGAAGAAACCAGAACGAATGCAAGGATTGTGGTTGGTAACGATGTGCTGGAGCAAGTGAATGAGTTTGTATATCTTGGATGCGCATTCAGTAAGGATGGAAAATACACCGCTGACATAGAGAGAAGAGTGAGTGCAGGGAACAGAGTGAATGGCGCGATGGGAAAGCTACTTGGAAGCCGGAACTTAAGCCAAGAGGCGTAGCTGGCCATACATAACGGAGTGCTTGTCCCAACGCTGTTATATGGCAGCGAGAGCTGGGTATGTAAGAAGGAGAATGAAAGTAGGATAAATGCGGTGGAAATGCGAGCTCTGCGGAAGATGTGCGGAGTGAAGCTGACCGACCGCATTCGCAACAGCGTAGTAAGAAAGCGAGTAGGCATGAAAGATAGTATCGTTACGGATACGGACGACGATAACGAAGTCGTAGATCTCCTAGCCCGCCGACCGGTGCACTAATTACACCCCCTCCCCCCGTAGCGACTGTCGAAACCGAGGCCGTTCCTCCTTGAGGCGCCCTCGAGTATGTCACCTCTTGCCATTCTGGCTCGAGCGTAGTGGTTGCACGCTTGCCCTTAAGTCCGGTGAAGCTGTAAAAGCCTCACGGCCAACAGCGTATATCACTCAAACACACACACACACGCGAAGCACAGTATAGGGGGGACATCGTTTGCGCTGTGCATATACCCCGAATGGGTATTGTCTGTGAATCTGTGAAACATATTTTCCTTGCCCCGGCCGACCTGAGACAGTTTATTTAAAGATTTCTAGACTGGCCATGTTATATTATATCCAGTTGGGAGACTTTCATACTTCGCAGATGAAACAAAGGCATTTGGTGATTTTAAACTGTGCATGTGTAATGAAGCGGCGACAATGGTTTTAAACAGATTCGTGCGCTGTTCCATTTCTAGTGTTAGATAGCCTATTAGATGTGCCCCGCGGTTTTACCAGCTATTTACCACGAAGCTAATACAGTCGCAACGCATCGTCCGCCCGCGCTTTTAATTCGTTTTTGCTTAGTGTTCTTTCTTAGTTTTTTCTTATTGCTCGGCTTTTAATGGCCGTAGCGTGATATTAAAATTTTAAAGCCAAAGTGCAACATTCCTCAAGATTTGGGATATCGAATGCAAAATGAATTTTTCTAATCCTACAGATAGTTCAAGAGATTAGCGCGTTCAAACAAAAAATTCTTAAGCTTTATTATATAAGTGTATAAATTACAATCTCTGTGGTGTATACCCCGAAGCAAATACGACTAGGAGATGGCCTAAGCTAGCGAACCTGTCAAATTCCTAAAAGCCGTCATCGTAGTAGACTTGGCTTACCTCAATTTGTCATCGCTACTCGCTCCATTCACATTATTCTCTTCTACCTATATAATAATAATAATACCTTCCATGTTTTTTTAATAAAACCTTTAAAATGAAGTGATGTATCTTCACAACGAAAATTTCTTGGATCGACATTCTGGTTACACATATGGTATCACATTTCACTTGTAAGTATTTTATCGTAATTTATTAGAATAATTCTATATTAAAAATGCCATCTACCGTAATATACTTGAACTTACAAGTAATATGGACGAACTGTTTAGTTTTTACCAGGCTCCGCCAGATGGCAAATACAAATATAGGTTAGGCGTAATGTCCCTCCCGCCCTGTGGCCCCCTCCGCGCAGTGGCACGCTTTAATTGTATGGGAAAATCTTATCACGTTATTCCTCTTCGTATTTACTTCGCGGTGTGTACTAACTTGATGGTAGCGACGATGGAGTGGTGCTCGAAGGCTCGTTTCAACGAAGCGTGCACCACGCCGTCGTTCTGCGCCGGACTCAGTGAACACGTCGCGTACACAACGGCGCCGCCAACCTTCACCAGCTTTAATGCGTTACTACAAAAACCCAGAAAATAAAAACTAGTAAAATAAAAACCATCTTGCTTACACCTTGCGCCAATCTTTATGACCGCTCTGAATGTAGCCGCTGAACACTAAGTTGTGTTTGCGTTCTGCGCAGCAGTACGCGGCTACATTCAGAGCGGCGATAACATTTAAAGAGAAAACCGGGCCCCTCACTAGTAATTATTCCTGTGTTCTGGGTGCCTTTACAGACATGACATTAATATACACGTTTACATATTTGTGGGTCACACAGGGCAGGGTCGCCATGTACTGTGGGCCGTTAGGGTATCTAATAAATAAAAGATATTGTGTTAAACGTATTGTGTGCATTGACGGATGATTTAGCGCAGTGGTCTAGAGCTTTTCATGTTTGGAAACGCACCCCGCACAGGAATAAATCCTAGTGTGGGCCACGTTTAAATCAAAAAATCAAACAAACAAACAGACTAACCTGCCCTGTTACATGTGTAGCCCATTTATTTATTTATAACCAACTTATCTTAACAGTCAATTATACAAGGTGTAACATAATAAACGCAAGACCTCAGACACCCCGAATAGAGAATTGCTTCATAAATTAAAAACGAAAAACAAATTTAAAGGTTTTTACCCTCCTTTTAAGCACTTTTATACCACAATTAACAATGAAACTTGTACGTGTATGTGTGCGTTTTGAGAAATACGTTTTAGGAATGCATTTGAAATCTCCTTATTGCTATGAATCACGAATAAATTTAGTTTTTTATAACGCACTGAAGGAGTAAAAGCATTTTTTGCAACTTTAAAAAAAATTTAAGTACATTAAAAATTGTTAGAATCAACTCAGTTACCGATTTAGAACAAACTACTTTCAGGTCTTGCGTTTATTATGTTATACCTTGTATATGGGCTACTGTGAGATAGGGGTCATACATACTACATGCCCCGTTCAGAGATCGACCTTAAGCTTTTAATCACCAGATCAAGGCATCCGTCAATTTAAAATTTATTTGGCATTATACGGGACACAATTCCAGATCTGTAAGGAAAGAACTTATTGGAACTCCGTAATCTCTGCCTACCCCGCAAGGGATCTGACGTGATGATATAGATAGATAGGCAATTCCGGATTCTGCACTGATACGAGGCATGCCTTTTAAGTTCTGTCGTTTCCATATTTCCCAGCAATTTTGAATTTGAAACTGTTTTATATTCGAATGTGTTTAAATTTTGAATCTCAAAACAGTTGAAAGTATTAGGATTAATGCTATTGTTTAGTCACATCGTCGATTTGAATCTGGCAGGTTACGTACGAAAATGAATCTTTCTAAGGAAAATGTTCGTGCAATAATTTTCTACAACTTTAGAAGAGGCCTGACACGGCTTCAGTGTTTTGAAGAGCTAACATCTGTGTTCAGTGATGAAGCCTCATGTCTGCAGACTGTCGAACCCTGGTATTTAGAATTCCAGCGTAGACGTACTAGTGTTAGTGACAAATCTCGCAAAGGACGCCCAAAATCCGCCTTCACTGAAGATAACATCATTGCTGTGAGACAACTAATTCTCGAAGATCGTCATGTGACGTATCGAGAGATAGAGGCTCTATTAGGCATCTCAGGGACAACCATTCAGAAGATCTTGCATGAAGCGCTTGGTGTGAGAAAGCTAGTTTGCCGTTGGATACCGCATCTGCTTTCCGACGATCACAAGGCGGCCCGCGTCAGATGGTGTAAGAAAACTCTGCAAAGGTTCAACCGAGGAGAGTCAAATCACGTCTACGACATCATCAGTGGTGACGAATCTTGGATCTATGCCTACGATCCTGATTCCAAACAACAATCTACAATCTGGGTCTTTCAAGACGAGCCAAAGCCGACTGAAGTTGTTCGTTCTCGAAGCACTTCAAAGAAGATGGTGGCCACGTTCGTTGGAAAAACCGGCCATGTTGCGACTATTGCACTTGAAGATCGTAGAACGGTTAACGCAGAGTGGTATACCACAAGTCATCGACGAACTTCGAAAATCTAACTCAAAGCGACGCATCATCCTGCACCACGACAACGCAAGCTCACACAGCGCTCGTCAAACGTTTGAGTATTTGAAGCAGGAAAAAGTAGAAATTCTTGACCATCCTCCATACAGTCCTGACCTACATTTCCAAAATTAAGAAAAGTTTCGTGGTCAAAGGTTCCAGTCCGGTGAAGAAGCAGTCGACGCTTTCAAGTCAGCCATTTTGAGCACCCCCACTTTAGAGTGGAATAAATGTTATAATAACTGGTTTGAGCGAATGGAAAAGTGTATTAAGCTACGTGGTGAATAATTTGAAAAACAATAAAAAGTACTATAAGGTTCTAGTTGTGTTTTTTTCTTTAAACGACAAAACTTAAAAGGCATGCCTCGTACCACGATATCAGTGTAAGAATACTACTAAAGAACTATATACTAAAGAACTCCTGAGAAACTTTCTATAGAGAAATATGGGTCGAAACGAAATGAAATAATTAATGCAAACGCAGGCAAAAGATAATTCTTTTTTTTTATAACGTGAGGCAAGAAATGACTGCTTACTTACACTAATAATTGTGACTGCATTTCTGGAATCCTTAGTCGCTCCTTGATCCTGTCGGGCCTAAAGATGTTGTTCTCATCCTCGTTAATTGAGTGTCTGTCTGTCGTGCACGGCACGTCTACAAGTACCTAAAATAATAGAAAGTAAATAAGTCTTTACTGTCGCCAGTGTTGGGCATTTTTCAAATGTAGCATCAATCAATTAAAATTTCATTTGCAGTAGTTGTAGAGCACTCGAAACGTGGGCACTTTAGAACCACAAATAAGTCGCGAAGAAATCCGATTTTTTTTTATTGCAACTTAATTTTTCACAATTAATTTTTGCCCAACTGACTGTCTGCTGGGAAATTGGACCTTGCCTCACAAGTAGATAGGTCGCCGCACACCTGCCTCCACTAATTTACACTGCGTCCGCGTGGTAGAACCTGACCCATTTTTTCACCCGTCCATTATACGATATTTTTATGTATATATTTTACGGCATTTTGTAGTACTTGAGAAGCTATTCAAATAAAAAAAGCGGGAAATTTGACAATCGCGGGACAAGCCTGAGCTTGTCGACTTACCCTTATCGGCCTCCCCCTGAGATAAGTTTAATGGATTACTTAAGGGTAAGCATGTTCCTGTTATCATAGATACCTACTCTTATTTTCTGAGGTACTGTTTAAACGATTAAACAGTACCTCAGTGCACATCAAATATATAATATTAGACCTTTTAAGAAACCGTCCCACCGTTGGGCACGGGCCTCATCTCAAGCTGAGAGGGTTTTCGGCCATAGTCCACCACGCTGGCCCAGTGCGGGTTGGTGAACTTCACACACTTACGAAAAACTCTTAGGCATGCAGGTTTCCTCACAATATTATGTACCTCAGTGCACATGAAAACATTATTTTTTAAATAAAGCTAAGTACTAGAACGTGTTACATTGCGGCACGAATCTGCCACAGACTAATCGACCTAGGCCGTATGCACCCGAAATCGTGCCACAAAAAAATAACTCGATGTGATTCCACAGCGATTTTGAGTTATTGAGTTATTTTTAATGGCCGACCGAAGCTTCGGCTTCCGCTTCGGCCTCCTTCGGCCAATCCTTCGGTTTCGGCCAAAACGAGCCGAAGTCTTCCAGCAAGCACCGAAATTGAACGATCTATTACGATTTGCGACTTACGATTGTTTTTTAGAAAATAAATATTATAAATCATATTATTCCAGTATTATTAGTGTTGACTAGTTGTAGGTAATTTTAATCATCTCGTTAAGTTTGTACAGACATAACTTTTTAAAAATATAGCCAATCATGAACCATTTTTTAAGGCTTATTAAACCTTCCGCTTCGGCCGAAGGTTTTGGCGATGGCCTGTTAACCGGCTTCGGCTTCGGACAAAAATCTACCTGCAGTAGGACATTAGTTATTTCTTAGAAGCAATGCTTTACATTTTAGTGTGATGTATAGTGCGTGCGTGCAAGTGCTGTGTATGTATGTGTGTGTGTCTGTGCAGGACACCATTTTTGACTTTTTGCCGAGTAAGCAGGTACTTTATTCCTTATCTCTTATTAAAATAACTTACTTTGTCGAATCCCTGATCGTCTACGAAGTATCTTCCATCTATCCTTTTGAAAAGGACTCGCTCACGCCATTTGTTGCTAGTCTCGAAATCGAATAGATAATCTTTGAAAGTTCTTTGTGTTCTAAAACGAATTATAATAGATAGTTGTTTTTTGTTTTAAAAAACTTGCCCCACTAGCATTTATTCCTGTGCCGTGGGTGCGTTTACATACAAGAAAACTTACATAGACAAGTACCCAGACTGAAATAAATAATTGTGGGTTACGCAAAGATTTCTCCCGTGCGGGAATCGAACCCGCGACTATTGGACACAGTGGGCGGAGCGGCTTAAGCTCTCAACCACTGCGCTAAAACGTCCGTAGATGTTACTAGACAACCACGTCGTGTATATATCAGTATAAGTATGCTGTTGGCCGAGGGGCATTTATAGCTTCCTCGTACAGGTGGAAGGCCTTGGCTTGGCCAGTCACTATGGGCGCAATTTAGGTGGTGCTGCCTCGTTTGTCTAGTGGTAAAGCGCATCCCTTTGTGATCACGAGGTCCTGGGTTCAAATCCTAGGTCAGACAAATGTAGTTTTTCTAACGAAAACTTCCCAGTATGTGTTCGCAGACTGTGACTGCGCCAGGTATATGGCAATAGGCTCGCCCCTTTTTACATGGGACCTAACATTGTCGGCGGGTGTACTTAGTACACCACTGCCACCCGCGCTTAGGGAATATAGGCGTGAGGGTGCCGTGGTGCTTTGCATTTACTTTACCATATTGCACTCGGAACCGTACTGAATCACAGTAAAATATTTGTTAGTTAAGCCTATCTAATAATAAATATATATAAATAACTGCTGAAAAAAGTTTGTTTATAAATCGTGATGTGGTTCTGGATCAAAAATATTTTACCTATTAGATCTAGAGATAGATATATCGTTGCAAACAACAACGTCGGGCAGCAGAGTCTGCAGCGCCACTAGGGCTTTGCCCCCGGGCGCGGAGCACAGGTCCAGCACGCGGTCCCCCGGGTGGAGCCCTAGGGCTAGCACGGCCAGGACACTTCCGCAGTCCATTGGGTAGTAGTTAAATACACCTGGAATGATTAAAATGGAGTATAAAATTATTTAATATTAAGCACAATATTAATGTTAAGAGCGGAATAGGGCCATGTATAGATAGTCCGATTATTCATAGCTCAATATATATACCGTATTTAAAAAAATACAGTTGTCATCGCATACTAAGTACCTAGGTTTTTTTAGCGGGGAGTCGAAGAGTGATGTCGTCGTCGTCGTCGAGTTTGTTTTAATTTCCAAAACTTATATCGAATAATAATGTGTAATGTTGGTGGAATATTAACCATTATGTATTTTTATATATGCATGGGTGAAGGTAATTGTAACAAAGTGAAAAACGTGCCTTTTTGACTTCCCTCAAAACGGCCATATGCGGCCGGTATGTAAAGTATCAACCGCTTTATTATTCAGGGTGGGATACTTCATTAATTTCATTATCATCGTTATCATCAAGTTCATCGGGGAGCCGAATTAATTTAGAAAAAGACGATTATGCATCTCACTAGACTTTGGCAAAGTACACTTAAATTAGTGTTTTAAGGACTAAAATAGCTCAGTATTTTAAAGACAGAAGATACATGATAAGAGTCACTTATAGTTTTCTACTAAAGTCAGCTAAGAAAAACAGGACTTAAATCATTAAGTCTGTACCGTTTAGCCAAGAAGGGAACTGGCGTAATCGTAAGTATTTTTTAAAAGACTGTTTTCCCACCTCAGGAATTATTTATGCTTCTTCATATCAATTATTTATTTAGACCCACTGGTTTAAGCCCTCTATTGGTTAGACGATTGAGTCAGTCAGTGATAAACAGACATTGTGTTTTATTGGATAGAGGAAGATATTACCAGTTTGACACCTCTTTGGCTCGGGAAACATTGTGTAATCGCTGTCCATCTCATATGTAAACACTTTTAAATGCTCAGGGTAAGATAATTCAGCATCCGGTTCAATTATGAGTGGGAAGTCTTTGCTGTCCTCTGAAAATAGAAATAAATATCAGTTATTATTTCTAACCTTAATATTGTATCTATACATTATAAAAGAAAATAATTAAATTAAAAAGAAATCAAGCCAGCTGATTTCACTTAACCCGATCTTTGGCCATATCAGACCATCACTCTTACCACAGATGGTAGACTAGATTGAAAAACCCAGCAGGAGTTATAAAAAATAAATTAGTTAAGTTTTAGTTTTGTTATGGCATAATGAGTAGCAGCTATCAGGATTTATTTTATTTTGAACTTAAAAATTTAGTAACATATCTAAAATAAAAATATTACTTGGGTTATAATATGCAAAATGCACTGATTCTGAAACAAATTCATCCATTCCCTTAAGTTTGGTCGCAGGCAGGAACTGGTACAACGCCTCTGAAGTTATTCCCAGAGAGGGGTCAATGATACGGGATTCATCAATCTCAGCATCAGCCAATGACTGGTCCAATGTCTTACTCGGTGGTTCACTGCATATATAAGAAATTACATGACTTAATCCACTATCTTCTTTTCATCACCGGACAATATATCATCCCATTTATATCCCAATTGCACGAATATACAGGGTAATGTAACATAATAAACGCAAGACCTCAGACACCCCCATTAGAGAATTGCTTCATAAAGTCAAAACGAAAACCAAATTTTCAACTTTTATACCCCAATTAATAATTAAACCTGTACGTTTTAGGAATGCGTCTGGAATCTTCTTCTTGCTATGAATCAAGAATAAATTAAATTTTTTATAGCGCACTGAAAGAGTAAAAGCATTTTTTACAAATTTAAAAAAAATAGTAAAATATATTAAAAACTGTTGGAATCGATTCAGCTACCGATTTAGAACAAACTGCTTTCAGGTCTTGCGTTTATTATGTTTCAGCTTGTATATATCATCCCATTTGCACGAAATGATTCATTTCATTATTCATAATGCACAATGTTCCAAGTGTACTTTCTATAGTCGTTAACACTAATAGAAAACGAAGAAATGTACAGGAATAACATTTTCAATGAAAAGTTATGTGGTCAGTACTGCATTGCTATCAATTGTGACAAGAGAATAGGAACAAAACACTTTATAATTGTCTAGGCCCTCTGTCAAGTAAATAAATTCGCTCCAGCAATCTGCTTTTGGAAATATAACTTGGGTATCTATTAGAAATCTTTCAGTACAAACACACCAAAATATCGTAGAAAACTGACTGATGGCCACCCAACCAAATCCTATGTTAGGATTTGGTACTGTGGTCCATCAGTCCTGTGAGGGAGAGTCAACAGGAAAATTTCATGAACTTGTTATTAAAGAAAAATCAACTTACACCTTCACATCAACTTTCCTATTTTCTTCATTACTAATATCTGATCTATCATCACTGAAATCCAATTTTTCAGGGATATTGTCACTTTTGGGGTATATCCTGGCTATTTCTTCGGATTGTTGCCTCTCCATGTATGCCTGCACTCTATTAGACTGTGGTTCTGGTTGTACAGGTGTTGGAGTGGGGGAATACTGTTTGTGAAAATTTTGCTGTACCGATATTAGCTTTTTAAGGCAATGTGCTCCTGAAACCATACATAAGTCATATTTAGTATTTTGATTTATTGGAATGTTTCTAAAGTCCATGCCAAAAGAAAATATGGATGAAATTAAAAAAGGTAGTTACAGCAAAGGATCCAATCTAGAAAACGCCAGACAGTAAAAAGCAATGCTTGGTACAAGATTGTTTTTTTTCAGTGGATGCCTTGTGGATTAGACTCTTTCGTTTAATCCTACTAATATTATAAATGTGAAAGTATGTATGTCTAGATGTTTGTTACTGAATCATGGAAAAAAAGGCTAAATGGATATTACCTAGATTAACACAAAGGATACTTTTTATCCTGGAAAAATGTTCCTGACTAGAGTCAGCACGGACAAAGTTGCAGGCAGAAACTACTCTAATAATAATATTAGCCCTGTTAAGAAACTCACCCACTGTTGGGCACAGGCCTTCTCTCAAACTGAGAGGGTTTAGGCTATAGTCCACCATCCTGGCCTAGTGCGGGTTGGCGAACTTCACACACCTTCGAGAAACTCTTAGGCATGCAGTTTCCGATGTTTTCCTTCACCGTTAATGCAAGCGATAGGTAATTTTTTAATACGCACATGTTTTTGAGAAGACAGGTGTGTGCCTGGGTTTGAACCCGAGACCTGTAACTTTTTAGTCCAATGGCCTAACCACTAGGCTATCACTGCTTCTAAATCCTCTATTGCATTTCTTTTTTAAACCTATATGCGATTTTAACTTAAGCTGAAGGATGAATAGAGGTACTAATATAAATATCCAACATGTAAAGAATAAAATGGCTCAGTTATCTGTGAACTTCTTGTAATTTTTACGTTTGTTAGTATTTACCTCTGTGAGTCAGAAACTCCATTGTTTCCTCGGCATCTCCATAATTGTTGACGATAGCTACATACTTAGAACGGCGAAGCATAGCTTCCCGCATGCCCTGCCATTTGTTGCCGAACACTGAACCGTAGAAGTCATCAAAATGATTTAATGCTTTGTATTTCGGGGTTGTTTTTTTTTTCAGTTTCGCCTGAAAAACATAATGTAAGAGAAAACTTTTTAGTAAATAAAACGAACAAGAGCATACAAGTAATGCTTATGGTAGGAAATGTTAGCTTGTTAGAGCTCGTTTCTATCTGGTTTCCTTGTTGGAGACCTGGCGTAATGATATAAATATAGGTAATAATTTTTAAAGTTATTTACCCAATGAACTTTTGTTTTAAACCTTGCTTGTACGAGAAAAAGATAAGACGTAAGAGATGTATTTTTATAAACACTTGAAATATTGAACATTTTGTACGCTAAATATTGCGAGAACTATATTGTCGTTTATTTGTGGATAAATTTTTAAGGTTATATTTCTTGCCGTATGTTTTTGACATTTACGTTTAGTCACAGAGCGGGCATGCAAAAAACGATTAGTTAAGTCCTAAAGCCTTGTTCAAAATCTAAAATATAAGTGTAACATGGTTATATAAATAGTTATTTTTTGAAGGCATTATGTATGTATGTGTACACTGTATGTGTACACTATACACTATAAACGCATTTTGTTTTGAAGAAAAAATTATGATAAATTAATAAAGTAGGTTTCTGTTTAATTATGAATGAAGCCTTAAAGCTGTCACATTGACAGCACCAGAGCCATATGGCAATATCTTCTATCCTGCTCCCACTTACGCCCGCGAACACCAAATTGGAGTATTGATTTGTTTACAAGTAGCAGTGCCCCGAGATTTTTCAAGTATCTTACCTATTAATTATAGTTATATTCCACAACCTTGTCAGAACGATTAGGAGATAATATCCCGACTTAATTACCGCCTTCCGTGTCAGACTTTATCAGCGTTTGGTGCCAGCTGTGAGGCGCGCCGCGGACTTTCGAGGGTTTTAAAAGCTAATTACTATAGTTCGGGGCGAGTTGTGTTATCGATTGCTCGCCCTTCCGTGCCCCGGTACGCCTTCTATATCCCATAACCGCCACGAGAAGTGATAAAGATCTAAGAATGCGCGACGAAGTGATATATGTCAATGGTTTTATTCACGAATTGGGTCACTGGTGAGTTTTTAAAGCACGTAAACGGCGTACTCGCGCGGTGCCGTGGATAATACTTGTTTATTTATTCAAGGTGTAATTACGTCTCCCTGGCGATGGACGGTGCGATGGTTGTGTACTGAAGAGCATCAGAAAACAATAGTCATGTATGGGATGGTGATTGGATCTGTTACTAAGGTGGCATGGATAGTGGAAGGTTGGAGGCAGTCCCTTCAGGGACTGTGCATTTGGACACAGTGAGGGCGTTGCACCAGACTGTTGTTTCCTTGAGAACCGCTCTAGAAGTCTCCAAAAATGAACTGAAGGAGTTGAAAGAGAAGTATGAGCAACATTCCCATTGTTTGGAGTATGCTGATGTTATAGAAAAGTTAACTTTAGAGAATCACATATTGAGACGTAGAATTATAGATTCTGGTTATGAAGAAAAGGACCTTGGTGCCCAGGATATAAAGTTGGAAGTCACTTACAGCCCTCAATCCCAACATATTGAAGAATACTCTGGTAGTGAAGTTGTAATTACTTCTGCTACAGATAGGCACAGTGTAATAGATGAATTAGAGCCCCCACATTCAGAAGAGCTCTTTTGCTCAACGGACAAGTTAAATGAAATTCCTGAAGAAAAATCAATATCTCCCGAATTAGATTTATCAAATGATTTAACTCTGCTTAATGATAAAAGTAATACAGAAGTAGAGGAATTCTCTCAAGTACCGAGTTTACCGAAAGAAGAAGAAAACGAAGAGATACATCAGCCAAGTTTTAAAACTAAACTAGAACTACTATCTAAATTTGATGTTAGGATCAAAGTTAGAACTTTAAAAGAGGGAACTGTTGTTTCGAGTACAACATCGGAAACTGATTCCACAACTGAAGATATTAGAAAAGACAGCAAGGAATTTGAAAAAGATTCAACAGATTCTAAAGATTATAATATTCAAGAACAGTCTGTTAATAAGAAAATAAATATAAAAGCTGTTTCTACGGATAACATTAAGATGGCGGTACCCAATGAGGCAGATGCTAAGTCTAAGACAGATAAGTTTGATGTACAAGTGAGGATCACTTCAGAAGAGAACCTAGTTGTGAAGGAAAATGTAGAGAGAAGTAGAAGAAAAGATACCCTCAATTTAGATGTTGATGATCTAAGTCTTAGGTACTTAACTTATTAGAAATATTATTTACTGGAATATATTTTGACTGTGGCTACCCTAGCATTTATATATGAATCATACTGAAAATCCATTCCAAGCATCTCGTCAAAGTTTGATACTCACAATATTCAGAAGTCGATTTTATAATATGTTAGGGTGGCTATTCTCCGCCGATCTCTGTCTCGAATCTATTCGCGCTTATATCAAACAGGCGACTACCTGCTATTTTGCGAACGAGTCCTGACATTCAAATCGTAGCCACCACCGACTACGCACCTTACTTCCCTTCTTCTTTTTCCAGTGCAGTATTGTCTTTCTTTCGGATCAGCTAACAGGAACAGACACCGACCTTTTCGGCAAGATTGAAAAACCCTTGCCCGCCGGCCGGCACAGAGCACTACGGCGAGACATACCGCGTTCTCCGTATCGACAGCCCAAGCCGAGGCCGTTTCTCCTTGTGCCGTGCTTGAGCTAGTTGCCCCCTTAACCTTCTGGCTGGAGCGTAGTCGATGCACGCTCGACGAACGCTCTCGGACGCTCGAAGCTGTAAAGGCCCCTTAATCAATCAATTGCAGTTAAATTAACCCCCCCTAAGTTACTCTGGGATTACAATGGCTTTTGGTCGTCAAATGTCTCAGTCCCTCCCGAGACCATGGGTGCTGTAGAGTACTCAAAAAGTCGGGTATTTAAAAACCAAAAATAAAACGAGAAACATTTTATTGCATTTTTTCATTATTCATTTTTTCCCAATTCTGCAAGGGACTTTAGTGTCATGTTTAGTATTATAATATTAAAAAATCTATGTGGAATGATAGCTTCCGAAAAAAACGAATCTTTTCTGACGATTTTTTCTGTTGTATCAGGTCAATGTCTGAAGGCGACAACTCAGTGTTCTCTGAAGGTGGAACCACTCCTATAGACCCGAATGTTGCGGCCACAGCTGATGATAAACTGTACCAGGAAAATGCCAGCGGCAATGAATCAGAGGAGGTGGATGATATTGAATTGATATTCACCACTGATGAGTCCAAAGATATGAGCAATTTGCAGGTAAATATTCTAGATTACAGATAACTAATACTCATTTCAATGAAGTAGATATTACAGTATTTCAACTTATTGCTTCACTAAGAAAGTAATTGGATTGAATTGGAAGTTACTTCATAACTTGTTTTTTGAAGTCTTCTTGTAGGCAGCTAATTATGTACTTTTATAGTCTATTGCCCAGTATTAGTTTTATTTTTATTTGCCAACAAAACAGATTCAAATATTTAAAACTAAAATTGAAAAGGAAGTTGACAAAACTTAGCATCAAAAATGATTTAAGTAATACTTTAAACTTTTGTATCTCTAGTTCTTTTTCCCATATCGTGCTGCCTTTCACCTATATCAAATACAAATACATATCATCAATAACTATAACTAATCTTACATAACTTACATTACTTAACATTTCATAGGAGGATCTCGTATCCATACGTGAGACCGACCAATGGGCGCCGCACTCCGCCTCCACGACACACTCCACACCTGTCCTCATTAAATTCCACACTCTAGATCCCGACTTTCAACCTGGTACGGACACCAAAGACGGCGAAAGCGACACCCAAGAAAACCGACCACAAATTTCCGAATCCGCATTAAAAATTAAAAGGGTATCTTTACCCAACGATAAAGAGATAAAACACGTAGCTTTTAATGGCAAAGGAAACCTAGAATTGCCTGGAAGAAGTATTTTAAAAAGTTGCGACAACAGATCTGATAATATGTTGTATAAAAGAAGCCCTAACACCAGTACAAGGAGGCTTGATAGCGTTGACAGTTTGACATGCGAATATAATAGAGGATTAAGCTTTGATAATACCAAGTCTTCTAGCTTCGAGTTAGGGTCCAGTATGGATATCCTGCATAGAGATGAAAGTGTCGACAGCTTTCATAGGACGAGTCATTTGGGCCATAGATTTTCGGTGTTTGCGGAGACGGATATTTCGAAGTGTGGCACATCGGAGGAGGAATTGGCAGCTAATCTGAATGTCAGAAGGAATACTTGCCCAAATCCTTTCCAGTATAGGTAAGATTTCGCCATTTCCATCCTCATTTAGAACTAGAATTTTTAAAGACATTCAAAGTTTTTTGTGTAGTCTGAATGATATATGCTGTTGGCCGCGGGGCCTTTATAGCTTCACCGGATAAGAGGGCGAACGTGCAACCACTACGCTCGAGCCAGAAGGGTTAAGGGCAACTAGCTTCAGGGCGCCTTAAGAAGGAACGGCCTCGGCTTGGGCAGTCGCTATGGGGCCGGCGTCTACTAGGTGTCTCGCCGTGGTGCTCTGCACCGGCCGGCAAGCAAGGGATTCTTCGAACAGGCTTAGTAACAAAGAACATCGTCTATTATCAGATTACGCTTGTTATATGGATCAGGAATCCTGCGTCGAACAAAGTGTTGTTGGGGTTTTTCTATCGAAAAATTCGTAGTAACAAGTCTGGGAATGTGTTCGGTAAAACGTGATTAGATCTGTCCCCTAATACGATGAGACCTACGATTATGCCTACGATATATACGATTTGCATATAGGATGTGTTTCTGTGTCGTGGGTGCATTTACAAACATGAAAATTCACATACATAAATACCCAGAGCGAATCAAATAATTGTAGGTCACACAAAGATTTGTCCCATGCGGGAATCGAACCCGCGACTATTAGACACAGTGGGTGGAGCGGCTTAAGCTCTTAACCACTGCGCTAAATCGTCCGTATATATCGTATGTATCCCAAATAGTATGAAGTGATTTAAGGCCTTTTTGCCACAAAATCTTGTTTATGATACAGGCCAGCAACACACCGCGTATCTCGCCCTCCGGGGCCTTTCAAAGCGCCTGTAACGACCAGCCGATTGCGACCTGTGCTCCGTGACCCGACCCACCCCCGACGGGAGAATGCGGCGCAAACCGACGTCTCTGCTTTACCACCTAGGTGGAGCTCTGATGGATACCTGGCACATAAGGTAAGCCTCTTAAGTTGCCTACCTCATTGGTCTCGCGATGTATGGATGGCTGGCTCTTTGTTTTCTATTAGCTGTTAAATCCTAAAAATTATCACGCATTTGATTTATTTTTCAGATAAGATAAGGCAGTACGGTAGGAAATAACTTCCTCAAAATGCAATTTCACGCTTATATATTATTATGGATTTGGCACAACTTTTAATCTAATTTGACGTGCTTTAAACCGTCAGATGATTACTGCATTGGATAAGTTGAAGCTCTCGGATTTTTTTCTATTAGTAGAACATATCACCACCTAAGTAGCTACTCAGATGAGCTATCAGATGTTATTCAGACCTCCGTCATGACTAATGACGTCATCAATACACTATTTCTCGAATTTTATCGCAGTTTATTATGATTTGTAAGTTTCCGACGTTCCGAGTGCTTTGCATTACGTGCCTTTTGGACGTCTAACACCTTGCTCCCTCCCGTAACCAAGGGTGCTGCAAAGAACTCGGAAACGTCGGGAACTTTAAATTCGTCGTTCCTAACACAAAGGCGTCGTCCTCAGATGTCAGTCCCCATAAGTACGGTGCCAACGGTGCCGCAGCGGTCCGCGTGCGTGACGTCACGCCGGCTCACCGTGCCCGACGCCCGGCCACCGCCACTCGTACGCAGGAACGATGAGGCGAGACGCGTACTACTTAGCGATATAGGTCAGAACCAATCACTTACCAACTGTCCTAATGTTCAGCAAAGGCTTCCTTCACAAATGGAGTTGAATAAGATTAAATCTGCCACGTGGCACCACCACGTGGACCCAGTGCAGTAGGGTGGAGGCAAGTTTTTAGCCACATGCTGCTGGAACTTAATAAACGGCTTGTGGCCACCAGCTCTTAGAACTTATTAAGCCGCTTATATGGCTTCCCACTTGGCTTAACGACTATTACTTTGAGACGTAACCGGAAGCAACGGATTGCATGGAGAATTTGAAAATGCCACAAACAGTCCCACCTCAGACCTACCCAGCCGAACGTTGCTTAAACTTGGTGTTCGCTCAGAACACTGCGGTCGCAGAGCGCTATGAGCGCAGAACTAACATACTCTGTCTATATCATCGCGCCAGGACCCTTGCGGCGTAAGCAGAGAGTACACAGTTCCAACAGGATCTCTGGCTTCCTCCACCCTCATAGTTCGTCTCATACACGGTCGCAGTTTACGGAGACTCTCGACTTCTCCTACAGATAAGATTCGGTCTATTGGGTCATGGTAAGATAGTCTAGGTCTTCCCCGATACGTACATTCATTGTACTCCATTCACATCTGTAACATAATAAAGCTATCGAACTGGTTGTCAAACACAATATAATACATTCTGTACTTGTCTTAACATTTTTTTACATTTTTAAAGACGTCTTTCTATTCGGTCGTATTAGATTTTTCAGTCAAATTCTTATCATTCTTATTAGTATAAGGAATAGGCATGGGATCTATATAATTTAAAAATAATATCAGCCTACATTTTCCGACTGTTGGGCAAAGGCCTTCTCTCACAAATTCAGGTGAGAGAGATTAGGCCATACTCCACCACGCGGGCCCAGTGCGGATTGGTGGAGGCAGGTTTGTGGCCACCTGTTGTTGGAACTTATCAAGCCGCCTATAAAGCTTTCAAATCGGCTTAACGACTACCACTTACATGGTAACCTGGATAAACCACTTAACGTTTCTTGCGAAGCATAGAGGAGCAAGGGATATGGCGTCATAATATAGGTAGATAGGATAGAAGGCCTTAAACCATAGTAACATTCACACACATTCGTCATCATCATCATACATCACATAATCTTCTTCAATTGCACCCTTCTGAGTTATTGCAGCTGATACAGCACTCAGAATTGATAAACTTATGGCAGTGGGCAGGGCACATCGCTTGTAGAACTGACGGGCGTTGGGGTAGAAAGGTTTTCGAGTGGCGACCACGGGTCGAAATACGTGGAGTGAGCAGACCCCTAAAAGATAGACCGATGGCCGGACGAAGGTCACGGGTACTAATAATAAGAATGTCCCCATGCAAGCCTTTCAAAGGTCCGGGTAAAGCCCGTGAATTTCAACGAGATACAAATAATAATCTTTATTCAGTACCAATAAAATCAACTAATAAATTACAATAGGTCTCCTAAAAAAGCTCAGAGTTGCTCAGCGAGCTATGGTAAGAGCTATGCTCGGCGTTTCTCTACGTGATCGAATCAGGAATGAGGAAATTCGTAGAAGAACCAAGGTCCCCGACATAGCCCTCAGGATTAGCAAGCTGAAGAAGCAATGGGCTGGCCACATAGCTCGAAGATCGGACAGACGTTAGGGCAGAAAGATTCCAAAGTGGAGACCACGTATTGGCAAGCGCAGTGTGGGACGACCGCGTGCTAGATGCACCGACGATCTTGTGAAAATCGCAGGAAGTCTTTTGATGCAGGTGGCATCGGGCCGGTTACGCTGGAAAGCGATTGGGCCTATGCTCAGCAGTGGACAAGTATACGCTGATATGATGAGTATTAATAAAATTACCAATTCTTTGGAGAAACCTAGGAGAAACACACTTACTAAAACAGTTTAAAAAATGAGGTAATGCGTACTGCGTGCTAGATATGTGTCGATCTTTACTGATATGTTACAGTGATATGAAACATGAACGAGAACTCTCAAGATTCGAAGCAATAAAATGCTTCATTTGTATCTGAATCTCGATCTTACATTCACCAGTCAGTATGAAAAGGCGCCAATCTTCCAGAACAAACAAAATGCTTCGTAGTTCATTCCAATCTGAAACTGAATCTCGATCTTATATACACTAAACTTGCTATCTCACAGAACGAACAAATACGCGACGCGACGGCGGTCGATGGGCCGACTGCGCTTGAATTTAGTTGATTCAAATGTTCCAAATTAGACATATTGGGATTCGAGTCCTTGCACTGTTTCAGATACAAATGATCGAATCTGAACAGTGAGACACTTTTGACATGTCTAATGCGCTGGTTGTCGTTTCGGTATTTGGGGAAGGCATTTATCCTGCAATGCATGACCAAATAGACCGAGTCTTATCTGAAGGACAGGTCAAGAGTCTCAATAACCGGTGAGCGTGTACGAGACGAACTATGAGAGTGGACGAAGTCAGAGAGGACCTGCTGGAACTCTGTACTCTCTGCCTACCCTGCAAGGGATCTGGCGGGATGATATACATAGATATTTCGGTTGAAGTTAGTTAAAGTTGCTACTGCCGGTACTGAATTGCTGCTAGTTTGTACTAAGGTGATTATCTCTGTATCAGGGTTCACGTCTATGGTCCCCGAGTTGTCCCGCTCAGCAGACCCTGTGTGGGCACTCAGCAAGCGACAGCCCCAGTCCGAGGACTCCGTCACTACATCCACTTCCAAGTATGTTTCACAAATAATAATGTTGAAAATAATTTATGAGTAAATTTTCCGCACAACTTCGCTTGTGTGATTCAATTTTATTGCAGCGCCATCTATTGTTGACTTATGAAAATTAAATGGTGCATTTAATGGTCAGCGCTCATCAACGGCATAGCAAGCTTACAGAAGTTGTACGTATTATGTTTCTATTGTCTTTTTGCAAGCGATAGTACCTTGTTCTGAACACGTGGAACATGGAGAATATGAAAGTCGTTATAAAATATCATTCCCGTTACATTATCATTATCCTGTTTTTTTTATTACTCCCTGATGACTTCGGAACAACTTGACTGCAGGCGTAGAGCGGAATGGCATTATTTTAAACTGAAATTATATTTTATTTTAATACCTTTGTATTTTTTTTAAATAAACGTCTTCCCACAGTTGGTTTTATTCCTGCGGCGTGGGTGCGTTTATAAACATGAAAATTCACATACATAAATACCCAGACCGAAACAAATAATTGTGGGTCGCACAAAGATTTGTCCCGTGCGGGAATCGAACCCGCAACTATTACATAGTGGGCGGAGCGGCTTAAGCTCTTAACCACTGCGCTAAATCGTCTGTCATATCTGTAGCGTTCGTATTCCGTCAGTATCATCTTAACGGCGCTTCGACATACCGAAGCCCAATGATAAAATACCAACAGAGAGCAAGTGCTATTCGTACTAAAATAAAATTGAAAATAGGTAAGTTAAAAATATCCCGTTCAGGCCCTTGCCGTTTTTGCGCGCTGCCCGTCGCGTTATTCGTATTTAAAACTTATTTGTTTTAAAGTTAAACCATTTTGCTTAACAATAAATGACGTTATTCCAGGTTCCTGTCTCGTGGCTCATCGTACCGCTCGCCTTGCCTGAGTATAGACAGAAGCAACGACTGGACTCCACAACATGTCTACGTGCCGCCTACCAGAGGTGAGTTATCTATATATTAATACGTGAAGCAAAAACTTTGTACACATTTTTACGAAAATTGCGCGGACGGAGGAGTATGAAATTTCCCACACTTATAGTTTATATAGAGAAGGAGTGCAGAATGCTAATATTTTATTAAAGTTATGCATAAAACATACATTAAATCAATGAAAAAAACATTACACACACTACCATGTATTTGACACAATACACGTCAAATTGATGTTTGTCTTTAATATTATTTGTCTATAATCTTACTGAATGTCAAACATAACCAAAATAATGCTGCTCGATTTTAAAAACAAAAAAATTTTGGAATGCGCCTATAGAAACTTCAAGTCTAGTACCCGGTTTAAATTATGCAATTGCGGCCTATTTACTTCGTACAGCATTGAGCAGTTCCTACCGAGAGAGCGTCGACCCTTCGTTAGCGGTATATAACGGGAGTCAAAGCTAAGTCAGAAAAGATCTTCTAAAGATCTTCGGTCAGAAAAAATCTTGAGATTAAGCATCTAAAACAATACATAAAATAAAAAAAAAATTAGAATGAAGTATCAGCAATGCATAAGCAGCTAGTATAAAAATAGCTTAGGGATTTATGATAAGTATAATCTCATTTCATTTAACGGTGAAGGAAAAGATCGTGAGGAAACCTGCACGCCTAATAGTATCTCGAAGGTGTGTGAAGTTCGCCAACCCGCACTGGGCCAGCGTGGTGGACTATGGCCTAAGCCCTCTGAGTTCGAGAGGAGGCCCGTGCCCATCGGTGGGACAGTTTCTTAACAGGGCTAATATTAATAATAATATTAGCCCTGTTAAGAAACTGTCTCACCCTTGGGCACGGGCCTCCTCTTAAGCTGAGAGGGCTTAGGCTATAGTCCACCACGCTGGCCCAGTGCGGGTTGGCGAACTTCACACACCTTCGAGAAACTCTCAGGCATGCAGGTTTCCGAACGATGATTTTGTTCAGCGTTAAAGCAAGTGATAATTAATTTTTAATACGCACATGCTTTCGAAAAGACAGAGGTGCGTGCCTGGGTTTGAACCCGAGACCTCTGAGTCCAACGGTATAACCACTAGGCTATCACTGCTTTGCAGTCCAACGGTATAACCACTAGGCTATCACTGCTTTTTTTAAATTGGGTATAAAAAATATATATTATCGAAGTTCGTGATGTCTTCAGAAGGTCACCGGCCATGGCGCAGCTCTCTACCCGATGTGCGACGTGATGACATCGACGAACTGCTTGAGGAAGCAGAGATATTCCTGCGACGCTCCATAGACAATCTGCAGTCCCCTGGACTTGACTGTACGTAAATTTTCTCACTTCTCTGTTTGTCATAAGTTATAAATATTACTAATCTACCTATTAAAGCATTACGTGAATTATTTCTAGATTTAAAGCTTTGTAAATAGTCAGGACTGCCTCATTGGTCTAGTGACAAAGCGCTTCGCTTGGTGATCACGAGGTCCTGGGTTCAAATCCTAGCTCCGACAAATGAGGTTGTTCTAAAGAAAAACTTGCTAGTATAAGACCGGAGTCTGGAATTGGGTCCAGTATATGGCAATAGGCTCGCCCCCTAATACATGGGACCTAGCATCGTCAGCGAAAAGTGGATGTACTCAGTACACCACTGCCATCCCTGCTTGGGGAATATGTATATGGCGTGACGGTGTGTGTAAATAGTCTTTTGAATTTATTTACATATTATGCTGCAGCACTGGACTTGGAAAATCTTTACCCATAATTGTGACCTACAAATAGTGTGATTTTAGGTTTATGAACGCATTGTCTACTTATGAATAAATCCTAACGTGGCTGAATTTTATAAACAACATGAATTAATAATTTAGCGCACGGACGGACGATTTAGCGCAGTGGTTAAGAGTTTAAGCCGCTCCGCCCACCGTGTCTAATAGTCGCGAGTTCGATTCCCGCACGGGATAAATCTTTGTGTGATCCACAATTATTTGTTTCGGTCCGGGTATTTGTGCATGTGAATTTTCATGTTTGTAAATGCACCCACGACACAGTAATAAAACCTGAAGTGGGGCTAAGTTTATTTAAAAAAAAAAAAAATTTGGTCTGCCAAATATGGAAGGGACATTTTGGTACTTATAATCTTGACTTGTCCCAGCTGTAAATAATGTACTGAGTTCTTAGATTTACGCGAATATTACACATGAAATAAAACTATTTTACGGATTTTATCGCGGTTTATTTTTAATTTTTAATTCCCGACGTTTCGAGTGCTTTGCAGCACCCATGGTCACGGGAGGGACTGAGGTGTTAGACGTCCAAAAGGCATAGTTGTTCCGGGGTACCCTCTAACTTCTTAATTATTTTTGTTGTTGTTGGTCCGATCTACGCAGAACGGTGTCTTGAGTTCTTGCAGTGGTATGCTTGGTTTTGGATTTGATTATATTAATCACCGGATCCCAAGTCGATGGCAGCACCCAGCCATCTTCTCTATTGAAATTAGGATGTTTTTTAATTTCAATAGCCTCGCGAGCCATCCTTGGTAGGAATCGGTGTTCTTTCACGAGAATTTGTGGTCTATCAAATCTGATGTTATAGCGGGTGCGGTCAAGGACATGTTCACAGGCTGCAGACTTCTTTGAGCGACGGTGTTTTAGGTCAGCTATGTGTTCTTTAACCCGAGTTTTAACCGGTCTTTTTGTTTGTCCTATATGTCACAACAACTATGCCTTTTGGAACAACTATGCCTTTTGGACGTCTAACACCTCAGTCCCTCCCGTGAACATAGGTGCTGCAAAGCACTCGAAACGTCGGGAACTAAAAATCAAAAATAATCGCGATAAAATTCGGAAAATAGTTTTATTTCATATGTAAATAATGTGTTTGTATGATATTATTATAGTGGAAAAATCGTCATGTGTGACGGGCCAGCCGTACATCCCGGCCGAACCTAGACACTTGCGACTGGGGCACACGGTCAAGGTTATCACGCCGCATGGACGCATCGCCGTGGGACGAGTCAGGTAACTTGTAGCCACACATGTTACGATAAATACAGATTGTACAGTACACTGCTATCACAGTAAAGATATGTAAAGGCACACACACATACGCGCTAACACACACAGACATACACACACGCGCGCGCACGCACACGCAGATACATACACACACCCGCACGCACGCACGCACCCACGATCGCATGCACGCACGCACGCTAACAAAAACGCATGTACGGGCGCGCGCTCTACGCAGCTTAGCCTCATCCTACGCTCTGACTACTTCTCGAACTATTTCCATTATTCTTTGATCACTTCTCGAAATATTTACACTATTCTCTAAACATTTTATGAAATATGTAGGTACACTACTCTCCGACTGCTCTTAAAAATATTTATATTAATGTCTGACCACTTCTCAACATACATTTACACTAATCCGACCGCCTTTCACAAATATGGTCTTTCATATAAAATAATTACATTATTCTCTGACCACTTCCTAAAATATTTCCTCTAATCCGACAGTTCCCATATAAGTTTATGAAAGGATGTAGGTTCCGAGGAAGACCTAGACTATCTATCTACCATGATAAAATAGTCCGTGTCTTATTGAAACTGGCGAGCGTGTATGAGACGATCTATGAGAGTGGGGGAAGACAGAGAGGTATGTAAGGAAATAATCTGTTGCAACTCTGTACTCTCTTCCTACCCCGCAAGTGATCTGGCGATATAGATATATAGATAGATAAGTATATTCCCTGTCTATCCATCAGGTACGTGGGCCTGGCCGGTGGCAGCGCGGCAACCAGCAGCGTGGTCGTGGGAGCTGAGTTCATCCACACCCAGCACCCAGGACTAGCTCGGAACGACGGCACCTACAAAGGCAGGAGGTATTTCTTAACCCCCCCACAGCACACAGCCCTGTTCGTGCCCTTCTCCAAAGTCGTCATGGCATGGGCTAACTGAAAAGCTTCGAAAGTATATGACGCTGGGCTTTGGCGTCTTCTCAAAAGGCTGGAAGAAGGAGGCTGATGTGATATCCTTTTGAGAATGGATCTCTATACGAGAACAAGTGTTTCAATTTTGGGTTGAAAAAAGGAAGGATTTTGGGGCACAGTCTTACCATAGTGTGCCAACTAAGAGACGTTGTTTTGATACTGTGCTTAGAACTATTTAGAGACACGGTGCCAGTTTTACGGTAAAGAAATCTGTTCAACTCTGGTTGGAAAAAAAGAAAGGGGTTTTGGTCAGTCTAAGCTTAGTGGCCTGGTTGAAGAAGACGCGGTTTTGAATTCATTTTGTGCATGAATCTTTAAAAAGTAAAAGGTTCCATTTTAGGAAAAAAAGATATTCTTACTCCTGAAAATGGTTCTCAATAGGAGAATTAATGTTCCAACTCCGGGTAGAAGAAAAGAGAGGGCGTTAAATCACAGTAGCATACTGTGTCCACGTCAAAAAGGGGTCGTATCAAATTCTTTTTGTGCATAGAACTCTATTTAGGCAGAACATGGTTCCAGTTTTAGCGGAAAAAGCAGTTTTTGTGAAAATGGACTCTCTATACTCTTATGTAGAGTCCATTTTCAAAAGTAAGTTAAAGTAATTTTCCACCGTTCGGAAGAATATTTTACGGCACAGTCTTAATTTACTGTGCTCTTCAATGAGCGTCTTTAATCTCTTTGCTCATGAGACATACGGAACGAAGACTGTTCTAGTTTTGGGGGAAGAAAGGTATCCATATGTAATTGGACTTCCTAGTCTTCTACTTTTAAGTGGAAAAAGGGTTTCAGTCTTAGCATGCTGTGCACATAAAGAAATCGCATTTTTTTTTGTGCGTAGGACCATATACAAAGAAAGGACTGCTCCAATCTTGGAGGAAAGAATGATAGAGGGATGTAGGTAAGAAACTCAATGTAGTTCAGAATTGTTTCAGTTGAATGGCAGGTACAAAGGCAGGACGTACTTCTTAATCTTCGGGTCGGGCCCTTTTTTAAATTCGTCATACATAATCGACTGCGATAAAGTTTAAAATTGAATGATAGATTCGATTTTGTACAACATAATGATGCTCGATTTTGCCATTTTGAGTTCTATTCAAATCGGGTTTAAGTCGATTAAGTATTCGAACGGACTAACTAAAATAGCTTAAGGTCTGACAATGTAACTGACCTTTAATGACTCTGGCATTCAATGAAGAGGCTGGGTATAGGATAAAACCTCTATTTAAAGGAGTTCTTAAACAAAGTTTTACTTCGTTCCCTAACGAAATTCTACTTATGAGTAAAAGAAATAGCTAACTCTTAGCAGATGGCTAGCTGGTTTAGCCCTTAGTAACAGTAGGGTATTTCTCTCGATTCAAGAAAAATGCTTAAAAAATGATAATAGTATTTTTGCAATCAAATAATGATGTTTTCAATTTATAACATTAGATAATAAAATTTAATTTGAAAGTCTACTTTTAATCTGTTCTATACGAAATGGTGGCCGCTAGGATAGAATCCGACGTGAGTTCATTTGCATAGTAAATGACAAAAATTTTAATCAACTACTTCAGATTCTAGTTGTCCATATGATAATGTGTATATTCCACACAGTTTAGCTGTGATTAACATATTTTTCCAATTTATCTATTAATTATTGCGTTTAAACTCTCAACAATCGGTTTAATTATAGCACAGGATTAATTGCGTTACATTATAGGCGGTCGGTCATTACGGACATGGCCTATTACTCGTTTTAATAAGTAAAATTTCGCTAGGGAGTCGTCCATTAATCTCGTAATGTTTTTAGCTAACCCCCGTCCTCTTTGATGGTACGTCATGAGGTTAGACTAAAGCCCCTACCCAAAATAACGAGTATTTTTGTTACAAAGTATCTTAAAATTTTCAAGGCGAGTCAAAGTCACGCCGCTTATTGGTCTACAAATCCCCCGATTTGCCCCCCTTGTGATATTTCGTAATATTTTCCGAACCCCTCCTTTTCGAGCCTCAAGTTAATGAACCTAGATGGGACAAAAATAATACAAAGACTTATTTTAATGTTGTAAGGAATTGCATTTGCGCTTTTAATTAGTACGAATAAAATCAATGTGTTACTAGATTTATATAAAAAGAGCGAATAGTAATCGACTTCAGTTACATCAGGATAGAGTTTTAAATTGAATATAAGATTTTGGACAACGTAAAAAGACGCCCGAGTTTGTCGGTTTGTATTCTATTTTAATACCGTTTACGTTGATTATGTATTGTGAGCATAAATTACAGCTTTGCTCTAATAATACCAGAAAATAATTACCAGAGGTCAGCACTAATTATTATGCGTAACATTTTACTATCGTGATAGCACGCTCTCACTGTCATCCTTATTAATTAAACTAGCAACATGAAAGAGATAGCAATACATCTTGATAGCGATATGTTAAGTAAGATTATTTGTGGTTATTCTTTTTAAGTAAGTATTGTATAATAATGCGTAATAATGTAGACATTTAAGTATTTTTCTCGGCTTTTATAATATACTAAGTAAATGTTTTAAAATGTTAATATTCATAAGTATTGTGTATACAGATTATATAACTATAATAGAGTTATAAATTAAATTTTTTTAGATTTGAATAATGCTGATATAGATTTATAAAAAGAAATGTTGCTAGTAAGAAGAATATTACTATCTTACCTCAAAATAGTTTCAGTAAATACAATAAACATATTGATTATTTATCCAGTAGTTTCGTCACGATAATATTTTTTGGCTTATATAAGAACTCTATTATAATGGTGTAAGATATAAATTGGACTGTTTTTACTATTGTGGGATAGGCTAATTATATGCATATTATATAAATGTGTATAAATGTATGCTTAAAGAGATAAATGTTGACATAAGTGTGTGTAGTTACGAATTTTGTCAATGGCGTTAGCTGTTTAAAAAATACTCTGTCGATATTTATGGATCGGGTCTAGTTATAAATTCTTTTTAATATATGACTTATGATCATGATTCTAAGGTCTATTTTAGCTGTGGAATCATCTGAAACTGAATGGGCAGTGGCGGTTGGTTCGGCTAAATAAGCATTTTTGTTGACGGCCAACGGAATCGAACGGAATCGCTCGCACGGGCGCTTTTTCAAGGCGTTGTGCTGAAGCGCTGGAGTGTAACAAACGGCTAATCATATATTTTTTGGAAACGCCCTTCAACGCTTCCGAATCGTACTTTTAAAAAGCACCCATGCGAGCGAAAAATACCTCTGATTCATCTAATTGAGGTAATTCTTACTCATTATAACAGGATCTGCCGCCTCCCCCGACTGAATGTCGTAAATTGCTGTCGCGTTTCTCTTTCCCTTATATTTCACATTAATATAAAGGTTATAGGGATATAAAACATTACTTAGATAAACTGTAGCGAAATTTAATAGGTTTAAAGTTAGGCAGACTTAAAGAATAACGTAGACGGGGCACGCGGTACACTGGTACAAAGATTTGTAATTTACGTATATTGCGCAAGCAAATCTTATGTGTTACGGTCTTAAGTGAATTAGCAGTTGGAGATAGTACATAATCAACAGCGGGACTATCACGGGTGGTAAGATTATTCTCATCTATCTATATCATCGCGCCAGATACCTAGCGGGGTAGGCAAAGAGTACAGAGTTCTAACGGGTTCTTTCTTTACAGGCCACTTTTTTTCGTACCGGACACATATTGTCTTCTACGCAAGTCAAAATCGTTTTATCTACACGTGAATCCAATTCTTGAAACGAGTTTTCTTGTATCCAACATTTGTTACGGCACGCCATGATAGGTTGTAAGATAATACGGTTATCCCACACTAGTGTTGGGAAAAAACAATTGTTGAGACAATTAACAATTGATCAATTGTTAATTGTGAAAACCTATAATTAGCAATTAATTTTTCAATCGTCAATTGCAATTGATTTTTTCTGCGACTGTAAATTCAATTCTTTGGTCCTACAATTAATCAATTAATGCCCAACACTGTCCCACACTTAAGACAACAAAACTCGCGTCCTAGCTCGCAGATGGGAGGTAAAAAATCTTGGAAATCATGATGATTCACTACTACTAAGGTTTTTTGTGACATGTGATTAATTCTATTCTGTGTTAGTTTCAAATGCAGAACGTTCCTCCCTGTTGCCCCGTCTCCAATTCTTTTAGTATGAAATTGTATATGTTAAAGAATATAGCAAGAAAGTTCGTAACATATTAGTATATGAATATATGTATAGCTAGATATTGCTCATACTCTCTATGATGGTGCTCTGTTAGTCTATCTTTTTGTATACAGGGTGTTATGGAAAAATATTGAAAAGAAAAGTGTTTTTTTTTAATACATTTCACAGAACGTTTCATTTGTATTAAACTTTAGTGTATTTTTTTTTTTTTTTTTCGCTTAACATCCTGTATAATAATATATTTGCTTATTTTTGCATTTTATTAATTACGTCCTTAGTTCAGAAAAATGTAGAAAATCTATAGAAGTTTATAACAGATTTACTTTAGGTATATTTTTATAAACAATTATTTTTCTATGCAAAACTGTACAATTTTATACTCTAATCCGAATGTAATAAGGATGTGATTGTCATGAAATTTGTTTGCTTGTACTGCCAGGGAAAAATCTGAGCTCGAATCTCATTGAGCCCGGGATTATACCAATTTATGAAGTGGGAGTCGGGGGAAACTGCAATTGATATTTTTTTTTTTTTTTTTAAAACGTTGCCCCACACTAGGATTAATTCCTGTGTCGTGGGTGCGTTTACAAACATGAAAATTCACATACACAAATCCCAGACCGGAACAAATAATTGTGGATCACACAAAGATTTGTCCCGTGCGGGAATCGAACCCGCGACTATTAGACACAGTGGGCGGGGCGGACTAAGCCCTTAACCACTGGGCTAAATCGTCCGCCGTATGAAGTAAAGGTGTTAAGGCTGTAACAACGGTGAATTCCCGAAAACACGCCCGATTGATACAATATTCTTGTAGAATCTATTGCTTATTTGCTATGATAAGTATGTATAGAGTTGAAGGTAGGAATCTTGTGAATACAGAGTATTGAACAAAATTTGATTAAATGCACTCAAATTCTAACAAAGTGACTTCTAAAAAACTTTTCTTTAATATGATTTGTAAATTGTCTATTTAAAGGCTGAGCAGTACATATAAAATATACACAAAAGTTTAAAATAGAAGCTATAAATTGTATTGAGCTCATTCTGCGTAGATCGGACCAACAAAAACAAAAATAATTAAGAAGTTTGAGGGTACCCCGGAACAACTATGCCTTTTGGACGTCTAACACCTCAGTCCTTCCCGTGACCATGGGTGCTGCAAAGCACTCGAAACGTCGGGAACTTAAAAATCAAAATAAACCGCGATAAAATCCGTTAAAATAGTTTTATTTCATGTGTAATATTCGCGTAAATCTAAGAACTCAGTATGGATTTATTATGTCTAAATTAGAAAAAAAAACTGCAAGTTTGGTCTTTCTGGCACTCTTATCACTCTTGTCAAGGTCAGCAGCTTTTTACCTTGCCGTTACAATCGTTACTTGAGAGATGACTTCATAGCCGCAGCTAAAAAATTCAGAACTTTGACAACTTCTGACTTGGGTACAAGTGGCGACAGCGGGATCTTTGTTAATGATCATTAAATGATCATTAACAAAGATCCTACTGCCGTCACTTATATGAGAATAAACAATTACTTAATAGGGTGAAAATTCATACTAAAGAGTAGAATTTTGCCTACGTCTGGGTAAAAAACTGTACCTTCCTAGTAAAAAAAAGTCAGAAGCCGATTTGAAAAAAATTCTATAAAAATATTTGTTTTGTTAGTACCTATATACTGTTACACAAAAAGTTTTAGAAACAATGGTATGTTTAACTATTTCTATTCATTAGCTTCGTTGACGGTCCGGACTTTTGTTTCCTTATCGCTACTTGGGTCGGGCCCGATTGCAATTTGTATTTTTCGCAGTTATCTTGTGCCGTATTCGTTAATACTTTAAGGATCAGTCATTGGGCGGAGGAGTACTTATTGCTGTTCTGCGTGAACTTATTGCCGAGCACAAATACTGGTCTTCTTCCACTGAATACATATGGATAACACTAAAACTTAATCGTTCTAGTCCTAAAATATCTTACAAACTACACATCTGTACAGCTTATATTTGTAAATAAAACCTAGGTAACTCATTAATTATACAGTTAGCTTGTTTATACATCAAATTAAAGGACAAAGTCATAAATAATGTTACAGATACTTTTTTGATTTTAGGGGATTTTAATCTACCCAATTTGACATGGAGATCTGCAGATGATGAGTGTTCTCTTAATCTGGATAACATTCAAGGGCCTATTCAGTTTGATTTTTTTATATATTAAACACATGTAATTTACTACAATACAACTGTCACAAGAACGCGAATGGCAGAATATTAGATTTAATACGACACTATCTATAAGTAACTGGTCTGACCCCTTAGTCCCCGAGGACCCTCATCATGTATCTCTTTGTATATACATAGATTTTATTGAATACCATTCATTAACGGCTTGGCCAAGAATAAAATACTTGTATCATGTAGCCACTTTACGGAAAAATCGCGTGAATTAGAAGGTTTTGACTGGCCTCATGATTTCTGCAATGGTACGGTTGAGGATGCGCTATCATTATTGTACAGTCGACTTGATAGATTATGTGACACATACATACCTACCAAAGTCGTAAAGTCCTCCTCTAAATATCCCCAGTGGTTCAAAATTCCACTAGTCAACATTTTGAAGGAAAAATTTAAATATCACGCTAAATATAAGAAGTATGGCAATCTGTCAGACTACCAGTCGTTTTTAATCCTACATGACCGTGCGAAAATGTTGGAAAAGGCAATGTTCGTAGAATACACAAAAGTAATAGAGGACAACATAAATAAATCCCCTAAAGCTTTCTGGTCATATATTAAAAGTAAACAAATGTCCAATACCTATCCATCTATCATGAAATATGGGCACAACTAGTCTGGTCAGGGGGACGATATTTGGAAAATGTTAAGTGACTATTTCTACTGTAACTTTCTCCATTCTAGCAGTAATATTGATACTGAAATTGATCAATTTCAATATCAGACCATCGCGGATATTAGTTCAGTTGAGATCTGTGAAAGTGAAGTACTCAAGTTTCTTAAGGCTATCGACATAAATAAGTCTGCTGGACCTGATGGTGTACCGCCCATACTTATACGCAATTGTGCCAAAGGCTTAACTGTACCATTAACAATATTGTTCAGACGTTCATTAACCGAGGGGGTAGTACCTCTAATTTGGAAGACAGCCTTCATTACTCCCATACATAAAAAGGGCCCCAAAGACCAGGTTGTCAACTATAGACCCATTTCTAAGCTCTGCTTATTTACTAACATCTTAGAAAAAGTTGTCTATATGACCGTCTATCATAGCATTAAACAATCGCTCAATGAGTATCAACATGGTTTCCTAAAAAAATAGATCTTCTGTTTCGAACCTTCTCACTTGCGGAGACTATCTAGGGATCGTCATGTCTGAACCTTTACAAGTGGACGTAGTCTACACAGACTACAGCAACGCGTTTCATCGGATTGACCATTTTATATTACTGCGAAAGCTGTTAGAAATTGGTTTCAGGGGTGATTTGTTCAGATGGTTCAAGTCTTACGTCGAGAATCGCTGTCAAACAGTTGTTTTTAATGGTTATACATCGGTATCAGTCAAAATCCCCTCTGAAATCCCGCAAGGATCGTTACTAGGTCCGTTACTGTTTATTATATTTATCAGTGATATAGGTTCCTGTTTAACAAATTCGAAAATTATTCTTTATGCCGATGACATGAAAATTTCTCAAACACTTGACTATTTTGACCTCCAGCACGATCTTGTTGAACCGGAAAATTATTGCCTACGCAATAAACTCGAACTTAATGTATCCAAATGTTTTGTTCTTACGTTTACTCGTAAGCCTAATCCTATCACCTTCTACTACAAATTACGAGACAACATTTTAAGCAGACTAAAAGCGGTTAGCGATCTTGGTGGTATCTTTGACTCTAAACTTCTTGTTGACATTCTTCCTCTTCTTCTTCAGCCAAAAGACGTCCACTGCAGGACAAAGGCCTCCCCTGAAGACCGCCACAACGACCGGCTTTGTGCAGTGCGCATCCAACTTCTACCCGCGACCTTCACCAGATCATCGGTCCATCTTGTAGGGGGCCTACCCACTCAACGTCTTCCGGTACGTGGTCGCCATTCGAGAACCTTTCTGCCCCAACGGCCGTCAATTCTACGAGCGATGTGCCCCGCCCACTGCCACTTAAGTTTAGCCATTCTGAGTGCTATGTCAGTGACTTTCGTCGTCCTGCGGATCTCCTCGTTTCTGATTCGATCCCGCAGGGTAACTCCGAGCATAGGTCTCTCCATCGCCCTTTGGGTGACCTTGAGCATTCTTATGAGGCCCATCGTAAGCGACCATGTCTCAGTGCCGTAAGTCATCACGGGCAACACACACTGGTCAAAGACTTTTGTCTTGAGACACTGCGGAATTTTGGACGAGAAGATGTTACGTAGCTTCCCGAACGCCGCCCAATCGAGCTGGATTCGACGATTGACCTCTTTCTTCTGCAGTTGAACCTTCCTAATGGATAGAAATAATTAAAATAAAATAATTCCTGGATTCTATGTCCCAGGTATATATAATCGTCAACAACTTCGAGCGTAGAGTCTCCAACCTTTATAGGAGTTGGTACTACATGGACGTTTGACATGATCTTCGTCTTGTCCATGTTCATTTTAAGACCTACTTGTTGAGAGACTCTACTGAGGTCGTCGAGCATGGTACTGAGGTCTTCCAGGGTATCAGCCATGAGCATGATATCATCGACAAATCGAAGGTGAGAGATGTACTCGCCGTTGATGTTGATACCTAGTCCTCTCCAGTCCAGAAGTTTAAAGACATCTTCCAGCGCGGCGGAGAACAGTTTCGGAGACATAACGTCTCCCTGTCTCACACCACGCTGCAGTTGCATAGGTTTCGAGCTCTGGTCCTGAAGGCGGACTGACATAGAAGCGTTTTCGTACAAACTCTTCAGCACATCGATATACCGGTAGTCTACTTGGCACCGCTGGAGAGACTGTAGTACAGCCCAAGTCTCGATCGATCACTTGACTTGACATTTGACAATCATACGGAAAATATTATAAATAAAGCAAACAGGGCTATCGGATGCATTAAGATACTCTGCTGATTTTAAAAATGTAAAAACTTTTAAAATTCTTTATTGTGCTTTTGTTCGCAGCCACTTAGAGTACGCTTCACAAGTGTGGAATCCAGTAAAAATATTTATATTGATAGTATAGAGCGCATACAAAAACGTTTCCTACGTTTTGTACAGTTTAAAACACAGAAATACACAGCAAACTACTTATTAAGGTGTAAAAAGTTTCACATCTTACGCAGGCGGATAGCAGATGTGACTTTTCTCTCAAAATTAGCGGACGGTACTATCGACTGTCCGGAGCTACTAGGTAATCTAGGGCTTGTAACACGACCTAGGATCTTAAGGAACCCCAGGTTACTCCACACGCTGCTAGTCAGGACTACGTATAGACAGAATTCTTTCATGATACGGGCGTGTAGGACCTTCAATGTTATCGCTGCTGAAATGGACTTAGATTTGATCAATACCAGTGGTTCTCAAACTTATTGGCTAGGACATTCGTTTCTTAACTCTCTAGATCCTATGTTTTATACCAGCTCGTCTGATACTTGCGATCTATTATAAAATGCAGGAACAAATTTATAGTAATAGTCATAAATGTTATACTGGATACCGACTGTACTGTTTTTTTCGCTTATTCTTTTGCTACCTGTGTAAACTTGTAAATAATAATAATAATATTAGCCCTGTTAAGAAACTGTCCCACTGTTGGGCACGGGCCTCCTCTCAAACTGAGAGGGCTCAGGCCATAGTCCACCACGCTGGCCCAGTGCGGGTTGGCGAACTTCACACACCTTCGAGAAACTCTTAGGCATGCAGGTTTCCTCACGATGTTTTCCTTCACCGTTAAAGCAAGTGATACTTAATTTTTAATACGCACATGCTTTCGAAAAGACAGAGGTGCGTGCCTGGGTTTGAACCCGAGACCTTTGACTTTGCAGTCCAACGGTCTAACCACTAGGCTATCATTGCAAACTTGTAAATGGCTTTGATTTATTAAATCTTTATATTTTGTAGTATGTTACGCTAGCTGTGAGTTTCCTAAATATAATAAAATAATCTAAATTAAAGATTATTCTGCACTTTTTGAGTGTTGCTCGATTTTTCCCTTACAGTACGTGGTCAGTCATTTGCATATCATTTTCCAGATATAGCTTAGAAAATATATTCTCCCAATTTTCTGATGTCATTGCGCTTATTTAATTTTTATTTCCTATTAAAAATTAAATAAGTCTCAAGTGGATATTTTTAAAGCTTAGCTTAGCTATTTGGAATCGTGTATTTGATGTATAGTGTATATTTAGTATAGTGTATATTTGTGTAAATTTTGATCTCTTAAACCAAAAAAATAATAATATATACTTAATGGTACGATTATGCATACATTTTATTCCTGTATAAATTTTCTCAAATTTGAGAAAATGTTAATGATAATCGAATTTGAAAGAAATGTAAACATGTAGCACAATATTGTTTGTAAACTTCTTATTCGATTATGGGATCATCTTATTAGTCTAACGCTAATATTTAATGTTTGATCGTATTTTGTTTTGAGATATTTATCCAAATATGGTATAAAGTGATCTAAATTTGAGTAAAATGACATAAAAATATAGGGATTTGAGAATAATGTCAGTCATTTTTGCTCATTACAAATATTTTTCTCAAATTGATTATATATTTCACAAATGGCTTTTATTTTTCTCAAATTGTATTAAATGAACTTCGGGATATTATTCGGTCTGATTATTTTCATTTATTTTAATAAAAAAAATAGTAAACGAATTTGAATGAAGCGGGTAGTGTTGTATGGCAGTGTCTTACTAGGGTATTGTAAATGAAGTGTCGGTTTGTCTCGCCAGGAATAAATAAAAATGTTAATTTACGAATTAAAGAGGGGATAACCCTTCGTAAATGGGTCGAAAATATGTGAATGAAAAAAAATACATTTAAATTTATATAGATTTTTTTGTACTTTTTAGTGATGAGATGATATACCATTCCAACAAATTGTTTTTTATGTAGGTTATTTATATGGGTATTTAGGTTTGTGCTTCATGTTATGATATTTTTTTTTGATTTTTTGCTACGCGTGCAAAGCACAGTTGGGTGGTCTTCACAAACAATGTGAGTCCATTGGGTGTATAAATATGTATATACTCATTATTTCCAAGAATGTGATGTGGTCCCCATAATTTGTTGTTTACATGTGGTTCATATTCGTACCCCTATGTCATACCTAATGTAGCAAATAAACAGCTAGGATATAGAGTGTGTTGCTGTGTATTAAATATAATGAAAAGAAGCGATTTATTTATTACAATTTATTTATATTTATATTATTTTGTTGATCTCATAAAATTATTTATTTTTAATTTATTTAGAACTGTAAGTTGCTGCTGTGATCTTAAGATTATTACCGGAGGAACTGAGTTTAACAGTATTATTAGATACTATTTATTGATTTCATGTCTTTTTTCCCTATGAGACGAAGCAATAGTTTACATAGAATTGAAAATTAAGTCACACATATATTTTATCGTGACCACGATAAGTGTTAATTCTCTACCAATTTTACGAAACGAAATTATTATAAATATAATAAAAAAGCTATAAATGGGCTTACAGAAGTTATGTGAATCAGTGTTCAACAATTGTGCCAAAGATCTGGCTATTTTGACATCTAAATACTGCATGTAATATAGCACTTGTCTGTACAAAGCCTTTGTCACGAAAAAACTTTTCAGAATGTAAAAAAAAACATTTTTGTGCACAAATAATTTATTTAATAGTAGTTTTTTTTATAAAAATTGTCACCCCATTGTGTAAGGTAATCGAAGATTACGAAACGGTACAATTAAAATTATTAAAAAAGTTTCTGCCTACTATTTCAATTTCGTAAAGGCATCGTAGCGTTTTTCTCTGGATATTATTTTGTACCTACTTCGAACTTGTATGCATAGACTAAAATTTGTTTAGACGGAGAATCGCTTACATAAATGGCGTCTAAAAGCGGCACTATGTGTGCGAGATGTCAGTGTTTGACTTTTTGACAATTTGTTTTACAGCTGTCAATGTGTGCGTGTGGGTGGGTGTGCGTACAATAAAGGTTTGGTCAAATAGCCGACGGAGCGCGACGGAAGCGCTCGGCTACGCTCAGTCGTGACGCGTGCCGTCTTCCGTACATTTCAGTACATTACAACTACCCAAGCCGCGCCACCGTCGCGCCGTGCAGGGCTGCGCTGTGTGGCGTCTCCCGTACATTTCAGTACATTACAACTCCCTAAGCCGCGCCAATCTAAGAAATCTTAATTCGTTTCCGCGCGCGCGATGCTCCATCAAGACAAGTAATTCATCCAAGTTTGTATGTATGCTAGTTGTATCAGAGTATGTATAGGTTATATATAATTATATGTCATACCTAAATAAATGTACATGTAAGTAGAAGCTACAAACACCTGTACTCTGTGCTGTTGATGAGAACGAAAGAAATCTATTTTAAATATCATTGTACGAGATTATATGTTAATTGTAAGAATTAAAAGTACCTATATTAAAAATAATTTGGTGTGTTTTCATTGGTTTTTGTTTACTCCCAATTTGGTTTACTTACTATCACAACCAGTTTTTTGGTCACAGGCTTCGCATTACACACAGTATTGTTTTTTATTTTATTTATTTCCATAAGTCTAGCCTACTGCGAGTTGACAGATTTAATATCTTACGAAAGCTGATTATCTTCTCATAGACGTTTAGATTATTTAATAATCATTTTATTAGCCCTAACAAAATATTGTCTTAAAAATGGTACTACCTGAGATTCGAACTTAGGCACACGTGTTGCTAAACAAGCATTCATTCATTTGGGTTCTGTATAAAACTATATAATTCTGGAACGGGGCGTCCACCTGCTAAGTATTTTTTTAAGTTTCAGTGGCATTCCATATAGGCAATTAGGGAGTACCTACATCCAGTGTATTATTACTGAGGTATTAGTTTAATACACTGAATGTAGGCATAAATCATTAATTATTATACATAAGTAAGTGTGAAGATTGGTATTATTTTATTTTTGAGTAATATTTATAGGTATAATTCTTATGAGGCAGGCATTGCTTAATTGCATATATGCACGCCACTGATTACTTTATGGGTCTTGAAAGGAAAAGAATAAAAGAATTATTATGTTATGAACAACAATCATTTAATCAACAATAACAATTGAAAATAAAGTGCAAAAACACTTATAACAATTTGTATTAAAGCGCACCAGGTAGTTCTGTGAAAAAAGGAAGAATAGAAAAGCAGTAATAGAAATAGAAAGAAAAGAAAAGTGAAAAAGCAGTAGAAGAAAAGCAGAAGAAATAGGAGGCAAGAAGAGAATGAAAAAAGAGAATGGCAAGAATAATAAAAGTATAAAATAGTAGTTGAAAGACAGCGAAAGAAGAATATAGTTTAGCTTAGCATAGAAAGAAATATAGGTAAAGAAATATTAGATAGATTAAAGAGCAAGCGTATAAGTATTGCAAGATACCTGATGATAGAGAAGAGGGAGCATTTTATATAAGTAGTGAAAGAGTTAAAGCAAAAGAAGTGAAGGGAGTTTAAGAGCTTTTATATAGGAAGTAGCCGAAAGTATAATTAGTATATATCATTCAATTTTGAAGATAGAATGAGGTAGAAAAAGAAAATAGAGTTTATAGCTATGAAAGAAAAATTAAGATCGTGTCTCTTTCTAATCGTACAATTAAGGTGGTAGGTATCTATGTGCAAAAAGTTAAGTCCTTTACTTAAATATGAGAATATAGTAGGGTCTATACTAGATAATAGAGTAGAGGATAGTATGATATTTTAGAAGTAGCACAGAGGAATTTGTAGTGAGAAAAGTGATAGATGTTGAAATGAAGTAAATAGATGAAGATGTAAGTAAGAAAGACAGTTAGAGAAGATTAAGAGTTAAGTACCTATAGTAGTACTTCAATGTATTGTAAGCGAAGTTTGAAATCTTTAAACAAGGTACAACAATTTCTTTTGAGAAATAATGCAAGATTGCATATAAAAATAATATATCAAAAACAAGACGGAACATAATTGCGGTGGTATTGTATGGCAGCCTTATCACTTAAAGCGATTTCTTGTAGGCTACCTTTATGAAGGAAATAAATATTGAGAGAGGAAAAATATTATATAAAAAGATTAATATTAAATCAGTTAAATTTGTAAAAATAAAAAGAATCATAAGAGTAAACAGAAGAAGAAGTAGTAAAGAGAGTGAAAAAAGGTAGTAAAAAGAAGTAGGAAGTATATAGAGGAGCACTCAAGAACGAAGTAAAAAGTCATAAACTGCAGACATTGTTGAAAATAGAAGTGGAAAAAGACATAGGTGAAGGCATCGTCCATAAAATAAAAGAGAATATAGAAGACAAAAGTTAGCGGTATAGATATCTAGGGTATGAAAATAAGGAATAGAACAAGTTTAAAGAAGAAGAAATTAAAAGTAGAGTATTGAATATAGATGAAATTATTTAAGAGCAAAGTAGCAGAATAAGTGGAATAAAATTCAAGTTAGAAAAAACTTAAAAAATGAAAAGAAAGAAAGAGTAGGTAGTTTAAGGCTTGTAAAAGAGAGTAAAATATAAAAAAAAACTCAGTTAAAGAAAATAGTGAAGTAAGAGAGGAGAAATAGTTTGTAAAGACGGACGAACAAGAATAGTTTTTATTGAGAGAGAGGGAGTTTGAAAAGTCATAGGTACGTTAGGCACGTTTTGAAAGAAGAAAAATAAACGTAAGTTTTGAAGCTTTGCTCAAAGCATGAAACCACGAAAGAGTTATCAAGAAGAAATAATGGAAATTAAAGATTATAGATTTAAAAAGTAAGAGACGATAGTAGAAAATGAAAATTAAATTTGTCGTAAATTATCTATATATTAATACGTGAAGCAAAAACTTTGTACACATTTTTACGAAAATTGCGCGGACGGAGGAGTATGAAATTTCCCACACTTATAGTTTATATAGAGAAGGAGTGCAGAATGCTAATATTTTTTTAAAATTACGCATAAAAATACATTAAATCAATGAAAAAAACATTACACACACATTACAACACTACACCATGTATTTGACACAATACACGTCAAATTGATGTTTGTCTATAATATTATTTGTCTGTAGTCTTACTGAATGTCAAACATAATCAGCAAACGATGAAAGAGTAGGTCGAATATCGGCCTATGGGCGACCACTAGTAATGATAAAGCGCCTAAGAATAGTGAGAAAATATTGAGGACAGTAGTAACCAGTGTAGATAATAAATTACAATTAGTCTACGGCTTACAAATACCGTAAGAGCGGACAGCAAGCTTTAGTGTGAGCGACGATCACAATATTTTAAGGCTTGATGCAGTGATACTAGTACTCCATAACACTAAAATAGCTGTCGTCTCATAATAATATAAAATGTAAACATCCAAGGTGGCATTAAGAGAAGAAATATATTGTGATGATTATGGAGCAATGCAACAGTGGAAAAAACATTTTGTGAAGTATTAAAGTATAGTGTAAAGAAGCAAAGTATAGACATGGGATAGTTTGATAAAGTTATGAAAACGTTGGAAGTTGAAAAACAGAATGAAAGGTGTAATGAAATATTGACAGTGTATGTGATAAATGGTAGATAGTGGATAAGCATTACAGTAATAATGAAAGAAATAAAGTAGAAATGTGGTAAACATATAATGAAGAAAACAGTAATAATAATAAGGACAATGTGAAGAAGCCAATTATAGTTATAGATAGTTTGATAAAGTTATGAAAACGTTGAAGTTGAAAAACGGAATCAAACGTATAATTAAATTTTGATAGTGTATGTGATAAATGATAGATAGTGGATAAGCATTACAGTAATAATGAAAGAAATAAAGTAGAAATGTGGTAAACATATAACGAAGAAAACAGTTATATTAATAAGGACAGTGTGAAGAAGCAAAATGTAGTTATAAATAGTTTGATAAAGTTATGAAATGTTGAAGCTGAAACACGAAGTGAAAGGTGTAAGGAAATAATGATAGTGTATGTGATAAATGGTAGATAGTAGATAAGCATTACGGTAATAATGAGAGAAATAAAGTAGATGTCTGGTATACAAATAATTAAGAAAACAGTAATTATAATAAGGATAGTGTAAAGAAGCAAAGTATAATTTAGATAGTTTGATAAAGTTATGAAAACTTTGAAGTTGGAAAACGAAGTAAAAGGTGTAATGAAATATTGATATTGTATGTGATAAATGGTAGATAGTGGATAAGCATTACAGTAATAATGAGAGAAATAAACTAGATATGTGGTATACAAATAATGAAGAAAACAGTAATAATAATAAAGATAGTGTAAAAAAGCAAAGTGTAGTTATAGATAGTTTGATAAAGTTATGAAAACGTTGAAGCTGAAACATGAAGTGAAAGGTGTAAGGAAATATTGATAGTGAATGTGATAAATGTTAGATAGTGTATAATCATTACAGTAATAATGAGAGAAATAAAGTAGATATGTGGTATACAAATAATGAAGAAAACAGTAATAATAATAAGGATAGTGTACAGAAGCAAAGTATAATTTAGAAAGTTTGATAAAGTTATGAAAATGTTGAAGTTGAAACACTAAGTAAAAGGTGTAATGAAATATGATGTGATAAACGGTAGATAGTGGATAAGCATTACAGTAATAATGAAAGAAATAAAGTAGAAATGTGGTAAACATATAACGATGAAAACAGTAATAATAATAAGGATAGTGTGAAGAAGCAAATTGTAGTTATAAATAGTTTGATAAAGTTATGAAAATGTTGAAGCTGAAACACGAAGTGAAAGGTGTAAGGAAATAATGATAGTATATGTGATAAATGGTAGATAGTAGATAACCATTACAGTAATAATGAGAGAAATAAAGTAGATATGTGGTATATAAATAATAAAGAAAACAGTAATTATAATGAGGATAGTGTAAATAGGATAGGGTATGCTCCGTTGGTTCGGGCATATAGAAAAGATGCCAGAAGAAAGAATGACAAAACAGATATACAATGCGAAAGTGGAAGGATGTAGGTGCCGGGGAAGACCTAGACTATCTTACCATGACCAAATAGACCGTGTCTTATCTGAAGGGCAAGTCAAGAGTCTCCGTAACCGGCGAGTGTGTATGAGACGAACTATGAGAGTGGAGGAAGCCAGAGAGGTATGTAAGGAAAGAACCTGTTGGAACTCTGTACTCTCTGCCTACCCCGCGAGGGAGCTGGCGTGATGATATAGATAGATAGATAGATAGAGATAGATAGATAGTGTAAAGAAGTAAAGTACAATTTATATAGTTTGATAAAGTTATGAAAATATTGAAGTTGAAACACGAAGTCAAAGATGAAATGAAATATTGATAGTGTATGTGATAAATGGTAGATAGTGGATAAGCATTACAGTAATAATGAGAAAAATAAACTAGATATGTGGTATACAAATAATGAAGAAAACAGTAATAATAATAAGGATAGTAAAAAGAAGCAAAGTGTAGTTATAGATAGTTTGATAAAGTTATGAAAACCGTGAAATTAAAACACGAAGTGAAAAGTGTAATGAAGTATTGATAGTGTGTATTGTAGTGATTATGTATATAATAAATAGTAAATAGTGGTATAAGCATTAGAGAACTAAAGTAGAAGTATGGTATAGGAATAGTGGTGAAGACGATAATATTAATAATAAGGATAGTGTTAAAAAACTTTGATTAAGTTATGAAAACTTTGAAGTTGGAAAACGAAGTCAAAAGTGTAATGAAATATTGGTACTGCGTGGTGTAGTAATTTCAATAGGAATAAAGTAGAAGTGGGGTAAATAAGTAATGAAGAATATAATAAGAATAGTAGATAGAAGCAAAGTGAAGTCATAAGGATAGATTGATAAATTTATGAAAACTTCGAAGTTGAATTAAAGGTAAATATTAAGTATAGGTAGATATTAAAGATAGTTATAGGTATATATTGTTGTGATTATTAGAGTAATAATATAAGAAACTAACATAAGAAAAATATAATACAAGTGTGGTATTGAAATATTGAGACTACAACAATAAGACAATTAATAAGAATTTCATATAGTAGAAGATATAATATAGGAAGTAAGTTATTATACAAGACTGGATACTATTATAAAAACACAAGTCGTATACAAATACAAAGAAGTAAAATAGATGCAAGTTTAATATAGCGAAGAATACAGATATATAGTCAAGAAAATAAAGAATGAAAGAGAAGTTAAAATAGAAAAAAGAGCAGCTACTTAAAGATAAAATAATTATGTTTATAATAAAATTAATATATGACGTTCAAAAGGATATATACTACGAAAACCTGCGATTAGATAAAAAGAATAAAAATAAATGTAAAAACAAATATATCTAAAAAGATAAAAGAGTAAAACAGTCCATTGAAAGTAGCGTAGGGAAAGTTTAATATAAAAGAGTGTGAAAAAATCAAAATGTGAAAGCTTCAATAAAAGTGGAATATGGTGAAATAAGTATAGTATTCAAGTGTTCAAAAATATTAATATAGGTATAAGCGTGTAAGTTAGCGAAAGTGCCATGTAAATTTATGAATAGTAATAGTATGAAAATATATATATAGGAAAATAGTAGAGATGACTGAAAGAAACATCAGATTTGTAGCGTAGAAAATGAAACATATGATATGACTACATAGATCATTATAACAATATTATACTTACTGTGCTATGAGCATTTGATGATTTAAGGAAAAAGAGTAAAAAATTAAAAAAAAGTGAAGACTAAGATGAAAGAGTGATTAATTGCATAAGAGCCGATTTTGAATTAATTGAAAGTAAAATAGTAAAAATAAGTTTAATAATGAATAGAATTGAGAAACATGAATTGAACATAGGCGTAAGTAACAGTAAATGACAGTCAATAATTGGAAATGCGTGTAAAGGTTAAGCGATAGTATGAAATGAAACAAAGAAAAACGTAACAGTTTATATTTTAAAACACAATAAGTTAAAAGCGATACAGAAACATGTGATAGATATGATAAATGAGGTGATATAAGTAGTGATAGAAATGTCAATTTAAATATAGAAGATACTGATTATGTTTAAGGCTCGATTGCAGGCACTAATAAAGCTATTGCTATCATTCTCATACATAAGAGATCAGAGAAAGATAGTTATAGAATTGAAACTGAAATTGAGCCCTAATCTGGACTCAATATAAAACTTTTTTAATACAAAAAGCGTGATTGAAGCGATAAGCAACAGTGAGATGTGCAAGAAATAAGTGTAATAGAGATAGCAATAGAAAAGATTTCGAACTACCTTAGTACGTATCACAGTGTACTTGGAAACCTTAACATAAAACGAGTCACTAACTCGTAGCTAGTGCGTGGGACAATGTAACAGCAGAATGAACCGTGTTTAACAAATGTGCGGTTATTCGGCTAAATATCCTATTCTAAAATATCACTTGAAATAATACTGTCTTTGGTAATATTTGGGATATCGTGCTTGGCAAGATATGTGCGAAATTGAATCTAATTATAGTTTCGCTAGACCAGATAAAGTTTGAGAGACACCTCAGATTATTGTATGTAAACCCGTTCGGAAAAAATATACTTTGGGTTTAATGATATGTTTTAACAGGACAGAGAAGATGAATGGTAAAAAATCAGGCAAACTCCAGGATATTATGCCGTTTCGTGTTACCCTCATTATTGTTTTTTTTGCTAGCCCCTCCAATTAAGCCGAATATGCTAACAATAAGAGCACGACAACGGTCATTTATTAAATAGTATAGACAAAATTCTAATAACAAACTTTCCCAACGCTTTTCAATTCATGATCATGAATACAATTTTATAGCCCATTTGAATGTATTACCTTTCGAGCTTAAAATAGCTATAACTGTGATTTTTTAGCTCGTGACTGTCCATAAATTATTGGTCTCTCTCTATCTGGTCATAGCGCCCTACAAAACCTACTTCCTATAGCCAGAATCCTCCTGGTTATTCACTGGGTAGTCAGCGTACCAACCGAAAGCGCCATTGTCCCCTGTGTGGGCCCCGAAGTCGACGTATTCCCCGAAGTCAGGGGGTCGCTCCGCGTACTGGGAGGTCGCACCTTGCGTGGCCGCACCCGAAGCATCTTGAGGCGGTTGAACTCGGAGTAGTCTTGCGGGGGCTTCAGGCTCTGGAGGTGGGGCCAGGGCTAACGCTAGAATTAAAATAAAATATCATGATGACTCAATTCGAATTCATACTACAATTTCAATCCCTGCAAGGGATCTGGAGTGATGCGATAGATAGAACTTGAGTCAAGTGGAGACAAACGAGCAGGGATGTCAAAGGTGTCAGCGTACAGTTACATGTCTTCGATAATGTAAGGTTACAATATAGTAGAGGGTGAGTCTATTTCTATAATACCGGACTCCCGATTTCTACTAAGAATTGTTCGATTCTTATTACTTATTATACTTTCTCGGTCTTATTTTAAGTACTCACATTTAATTTCGTGGTTTGATAAGTCGGACTATTAATACCCGTACTTCCCTGTAGTTTGATCAATCGGACTATGAAAATTTATCATTCCTCTGCGGCCGATGAATCGAACCATTATGAAAAAAAGTCCACGTGTTGTGTGGTAGGACCACGTGTTCACAGGGAATTTGCTCGATAGTAAAACTACGCTGTGGCCCAATAATTTTTTCCAACATTCTTGGAAAAAATTCTTGAATATTCATATATTTCAAAGCATGATCAGGCAGGATTATTAAATAATAGGTATAAGCGCTAATTAAAGCTCAAGCACCATACGTGCTGGATCGATATATTATATTAGTGACCTTGGCGTAGATTACAGGTACAAGTGGAAACTTGTATAGCAAGGTTTCAAGAGGCCGGATCCGAGCGGAAATCAGATTTCTTTGCACTAGATATTTCTATGTGGTCCAGTCTAGGTACAGCTGTTATAGTTAAACAAACAATTTGCTTTCTCTTCGATGTCACATTATTTAAATTGTTGTTCTGCCTTAGTGTTATATTTCAACTACATTCCCAATGAACTTTAAAAAAGGCTAGTTCTGCATAAGGTATATATCTCGCTTTTGTATGAACGAATGATGTTTTTTTATAGCTTTACCACACCTTGAAGTATATGGCTTAACTACAGTCATAATAGAATCAAAGTTTGCTAATTTACTGCAGTGATAGTCTATGGGTTAAAACGTTGGACTGCAAAGTCAGAGGTCTCGGGTTCAAACCCAGGCACGCACCTCTGTCTGTTCGAAAGAATGTACGTATTAGAAAAATAATTATCACTTGCTTGAACGGTGAAGGAAAACATCGTATCGGAAACCTGCGTGCCTAGCGTGGTGGACTATGGCCTAAAACCCTCTCAGTTTGCGAGGAGGCCCGTGCCCAACGGTGGGACAGTTTCTTAACAGGGCTATTATTATTATTATAATTTACAGGCGCACTCATGCACCGTTATTACTAAAATCATTTCAGAACTCATTAGTCTGCATCAGTTCATAACTTAAAATATTGTCATATTATGTTCAACTGAATCGAGGATAACTTTATTCTTTCTTTAAAATTGTTTAAAGCAATTTGTTCCATCATAATAACATCGATCATTATCTTTCTCACGGCCGTAACCATATTAAAATTCTAAACGTTTCAAAACAGACCAAAGGAAATGCGCATGCATAATGTCTTACGAAAGAGATGTTGAGTTTTTTTGCACGTCCCGAACTAGTACAATCAACGAATTAAGCGTGCGTGACCGAACTTAATTGAGCAACTGTTGATTCTTGGGGCAGGTTAGTTGCAATGGTTGCTAAACCGCCATGCTTTGCGAGTCACTTACTCTAATGATTTAGGATGGAATTATACGTTGGAAGCTCGTAAATCTAGCGCATTATCATAAACAAACATGATGAAGTCTGATCACGTTGATAGACCATTTCTGAGGACATAACAAGGCGAGTTGTTGCAAAACGTTGCATGGTTTGGCGTAGTAGGAATGATTTGAGTCTGGCGTACTACGATTAACTGAAAAATGCCGCATTCATATAATCAAACTAAATTTCTCTTGGAGAGAAAATAGAGTGCTATCCCGTCAGTTTTCTTCGTCTTTACACAACTAAGTTCCACTTAATTTTTCGATTCAGTCTTGCCGATTTCGGTATTACTTTTGAGACATTCTAAGTCATCCTTTATACCGGCATTCTTCTGTTATTGAGGTATTTTAGCTATAGAAAAGTAAGGTACGGTATCAAAACTTTTGATAGTAATTGGTGCCGGCAACTTAAATCAGTCAAGGTAGGTTTGTTTTATATCCAGTCGTAGGTTCTAGCACATAACAAGTATTTAATAAAGAAATGCCTTTTCACTACTTACGAGTACATTTACTATCTGTACTGTTATTCGGCTCTAATATTATCTCATTAGTACTAATATCAGCGAGCGAAACGTATCCGCCATGTCACGGCCATCAATCAAAGTTACTCCGACCTCATCACTTTCACTCGAGAACAAAGGATTAAGCTGCTTTCTATGCATCCAGAGGCAACGTGTTTTACATTCAATGGCTCCGTTCACCACTCTCAATACACAACGTTTCGTTAATACCGGTCACTTTCTTTTATTGTTGAGAAATTGCGTAATACTCGCAAAATGTTGAATTAGTTTGATATGCAAACTAGTTAAGATTGGATAGCAATCCGTTTGTATAAGACGACGTTAAATGTAAGTAGTTACCCACACTTAACGATGGCTTGCTTTAGTGATCCCAGCGTAGCTCACTCAGTTTGAGTAGTCGCGGATTCGATAACCATACAAATCTTTGTATGATCTATAGATATTTTTTACGGTTTGGGTGTTTGCACACGTTAACTTTGCGTTGATTGACGCACCCATGACAAAACAAACAAACAAAAATGCTACTTAAATTAGGTAGTCTGCTGAATTCATGATAGATTTGTAACCGGTTCTTCATTTTCGATATCGTTTGAACTCAAACTTGATCCACATATTCATATAAATTATACCTACGTAAGCCGAGGTCAACACTGTCACTTTTTCTTAGATTTTTTATTTCTTTTGACTGTGTCTTTATAACTATGTACCAACTTTGTTGAGAGAATTGTGCTTTTTGATGACAATAGTTCGCTCGCTCATAATTTATTTATTTATTTATTATTAAAGGTACATCAACAATATACATATTATAATCTTACAACATAGGACGATAAGATATTGTTTTTATATGCATATCAATTAGAGATGTACACAACATTGATTAAGATTTTGCATATTACATTAGAATTAACCAATTATAAATATCACACTAATGAGACAATCAATAATTCGTTATATATGCCACTGGAATATAGTAAGAACCATTACTTTGTAATAAAACTAACGTGGCACTTCGCTGATCAAAAGTATAACTATATAAGTAGCAAGCGTTGTGTTTCTATTCACTTGCCACCTTCCTCTGACCTCATGACTTTTCGTTGTAAAAAGTCATTCCGGTAAATTTTTCGTTTTCTATTCGCGTTACCGATTGCAGAAAGTTCACTTGGCTACAGACCTACATGTAAATTAAACTCACGTTGTTGCTGGTACTGCTGCAATGGTATTTGCTGGTAGTCCTGCTCGTATAGCGCCTGCGGGAGCTGCGGGGGCGGGGCGAGGGTCTGTCGCGGCACTCGGCGCACGCGCATCGCGGACAAATCTACGAACGCGATCTGGTCCGCCGGCACAGCAATGTAGGATGGCATCGCCGTGGTGACGGCTGCTAAAGCCGCGAGGATTAGGGCGTGCTGTAAAGAGATTTGAAGTTATAGTAATATTCATTGAAGACTAGGTTTTTGTGGGGCAAGACAGAGTATTACATAAATACAAGCTATCATAGCCGCTATACCAGAAACAGTGGTAATATTGAGAACACAGGTTCCTTCCTTGCGAACCTCTCTTGCTTCCTTCCTACGTCCATCAGACAAGAAACGGCTCATTTGATCATAGTCTATGAAAAGTGGAAGGTTAAAATAGGTACAGGGGAAGATCTAGACTATCTTACAGTACCTTTTTTTATAATATGAGTTTTGGAATGCACAAAATTTAAGTCTTGTTGTTCTATTTTCACATTTCACCTAATAACAGCAAAGAGCTCACGTAATAGGATCGGCCTCTTGCCGCCACAGCAGCTCCAACGACTCTTTTCGAAATCCACAGATCGAAACAAAGGCTCTATCAATTTATGCTGGGAAACGCATAGTAGAGTTTGACTTTTTCTCATAGAAAGAAGAAGGAGGCGTTTCTACTACATATTAAACCAAAACAATCTGGTTATATCAAGTTGAGGAATTAACAACGAGATTGAATCCTATTAGATCGCCTCCATGCGATAACGTACGTAACAACTATTATAATGCAGTTAGCGGTTACACCATCCATAATGCATGCCTTGCGGCTGTCATTTGTCAACTTCTTACGTCACATGCGCTTGCGACTGCATCTATAACACGTACTTAAGTGTTATTAAGATCACATTGTGATGGCAAAAAGAGGCTGTTTTAAGGTCTTTTTCTTACGTTTTATTTGTTGACAAATTCAAATTGTTTATTATGCAAATATTTGCCAGTAGATGTTACAGTTTAAATGTGTGTTTAAAATTTTCTGTAACATAACTATTAGCCATTCCCTTGTAGTGGGACTGTTTTCAGTCCCATATGTCCTATGGATTTTTATTTTAGAAGACCTTCAAAGCTCTGAGTTAGTTTGAAGATGCCCCCAATAATAATGAAATATAGTCAAACACCTCAGTCCTTTCCGTGACCATGACCGGAATAAAAATATTGGAGCGTCAAGAACTTAAAAAATAAACCATGGTAAACTCAAAAAACATGTTTATGTTACAAAGCATCTATCATTATGCTTCAACTGCCTTCCTTATTACCTACAAGATCATTTCCTAAACTATAAGGGTTTAATGATACTATATCACAACTCGCAACACCTAAAACTGACCGACCGCTAACCGATCAGCCATAAAATATTTTGAAACATGTAATTCCAAACCCCCATTTCACAAATACCGGCATTGCAATAAGGGAACTCGACAGTTAGCGCGTTAGTCCGCCGGCTGCGTTTGCGCAACAGTGGTAATTGGAGCTCCCCCACCCCTGTCCCCTTTCCCCCTATTACGTCACAAGAAACACGAACCGGACCGAATACGCTTGTCTTAAAATAAATTTCGTAAAAATTCGTGAGAAAAAAAGATAATTGTCGATGGTAGACACGTACAAAAGAGTTTTGTTAATTAACGACTGCAATATGCGGTGAAGATTTCAATGCAATTAGTATGTAATGAGTTTCTCAAGATACAAAATAGTTTTAGCTTTATAAAAGAAAACGATATTGTGACATACCTATTTCTAACATCTATTTTTTATCTAAAAGTATGTAAGTTTGAATAGGAACAGATACCGATTATGAGAAAGGGCTGTATCCAAGGAATTGTAGGAGAATTGTAATACCTAGGTACATACCATATCTACGAGTATGTTACTGAAAAAATAAAGGTTAGGTACCCTATAGATTTAAAAATCGAAAAACTGAAAGTATGCTTTTTAAAGCTTTGAGCTTTTGCATCTTCACTGGCGTCGTTTAAAGCATAAAGTCAGTTTGAAGAAATGACAAATATTAATTCAGCTTATTGTCGGTTCTAAAAAGAGATTTTTTATTAACTAATAATTAGTGAGAATGTTCTTTTTTCTCAACTATTGATTTATGTGACATCGGTCGGAAATCAATAAACATTGATGTATGTTAATGTAGTCGTTTAAATAATTGATTTGAATCAAATGCCCGCGTATTTTATAATATGTCGTAAGCGTACCTCACCGCACGTGGGACGTAAAGGTAGGTACATAAGTCGTCAATTAAATTAACTAGCAATACGAGTAGACACGCGACGAAAAAGCACGCCCACTAATGTATAACTTTCAATTTAAACCTTGAGAGGCGCCTGTATTCGGGCTTAGTGCCATTGTTATTGGTATCCTATTGGTAGATAATAATCTGAACGGAGTGTAACGGGAAATAAACACGACGAGCTGTGTAAACTTTACGTGAAAGAGATGGTAGAGTTTGTTTTCTTTTCTGAAGATTTATAAATACTACTTATAATGGTTTAACATGATTAAAAATATTCGAATTCCTACCCGCGCACCTTAATAATTATCTTCTCAAAGCCTAGGTTTAGGTGTGTTCGCACCATGTCCACTACTCGACTCACTGCTTCGGGTGAGCTGAATATAAACCAGGGGTAAAAATATGCTTATTTATGACTCTTTTCTTTGAACATGTACACACCTAAAGGGACAGCAGTGTCTCTACAAATTTGAGAATTACTTTTTCTTAAAGAAATTAGGCGTTTCTTATCCTATAACCTCGGTCAGGGTAAGACAAGACAGAGAAAAAAGGTCTAAATAAAAAATATTTTATTTATTGAAAAGCAAATAAATTGGATCACACACATACCTACACTCTAAATAGATGTACCAACTACTAGTCTTTTTTTATAAAGTTGAGCAAGTGTCAAGGCAGTTAAAATTATGCCCTGTTTTAATGCATTGTTCAATTTTGTTGAAACATGCTTGAGAATCTTCACATGTTGGTGTTTGTTACAAATGGGCACACAATAAAAGAATTTCACACATTAAGTTTACAAGGCCCGAAGTGAATTTTGTGAACGGTTGCGAAACAATGATACGGGCATGGCCGAATGTCGTTTTTGTTAAAAATTAAATTGAATTGAATGCATTTTTTATTACGAGACTTGCTAAGCAGTGTTTGGCAATACCTGTTTGATTTTTTCTGGGCCATTTTTTATTGCGTTGGTAGTGGTGAACGGGTAAAAAAAATACATTTAGTATCAAGGTTATACTGTTAAATGTTGTACCCGAAATGGTCTATGGACCCATACTTTATATCTGTCTTTTTCTTGTATAAAAGTTGTCACGCCCACGATAGAGTTTTACCCGTCAAAAAATTAAGATCTAACGATTTTGATATGTACCTATTACTAACGATTTAAAGAGTCACTTTTTTCGGTTCTTTAGAAGGTTAAGCAGTGATAGCCTAGTGGTTAGACCATTGGACTGCAAAGTCAAAGGTGTCAGGTTCAAACCCAGGCACGCATCTCTGTCTTTATGAAAGCATGTGCGTATTAAAAATTAACTATCACTTGCTTTAAAGGTGAAAGAAAACATCATGATGAAACCTGCATGTCTAAGAGTTTCTCGAAGGTGTGTGAAGTTCGCCAACCCGCACTGGGCCAGCGTGGTGGACTATGACCTAAACCCTCTCAGTTTGAGAGGAGGCCCGTGCCCAACGGTAGGACAGTTTCTTAACAGGGCTATGTGTAAGAGCGTTTAATGCACTGCAATTAACTGCTGAAAATGTACAAACATTAACAACAAACTATTTATACGCACGCGACGTTGTCCAAAAAGACCTGTGAGTCAGCGTTAAAACAACTATAATTATATAAGTAAATAATGTGTATCATTCTCGTAATTATTATATAATGGACACCGGATTCTAACAGAATCCGCATCAGAATTATTCCACTATTAAAATAAACTTTCCAACTACCGGTTTGTTTAACAAGTGTTTAGAAGTTGATTCAACGCAGCCATGATACCTACACTATAGAGACACGAATTACTTTCAAATGGACGTGTCAAATTAAAAAGCGAAATTACTTTATGTAATCGAGTTCTTGCTCGATTTGATGACAAATAACACGTTTTTTGTTGAATGTTTTTGTGACAAGTTATGTAACTTTAAATTCCCTTAAAGGGCCATGTCGCCGCGCAAGTTTTCAGAAGGTAAATCCTGTGTAAAAAATATAGTTTATAATTGTTAATATCATGATTAAGTTTACTTTTTACATTTAATGATCGCCTTATGCCTCGAAGCCACCAAGGTCGTAAAATTTGAAGATATTATATTTAGTTTATGTTGCTAACGCTTCCTACCTTCACTCATTCAAACATTAAAGATTGAAATTCCTGAGATAGGAGGACACAAAAAGCTATAAGTGTAGGTATGTGTCGGTAGCTTTAGTAGAGTTACAGATGACATATTGTAGAGCAGCTCTACCAAAAGTTGCAGGCATTTTCGCACGCTAAAACAATACCATCAATAAATACAGCCGTTAGTACGACTGGCTAGAGAGGAGAAAATTAGTTTTCATACAGAATTCGAATTTATTATTTACGTAATTTTTTAAAGTGGTATACACAATTACTCTATCTGTACCTTTTCGAAATGTCCTATAGAAAAGAGGGCCAAGATCTTCCACGGTTACTCTTGTTTAATAAAAAGCATGTCTATGCAGGTTCATTCTTAATTTTGGTGTATTGATGAGCAAAGTAAATTGGACTGAACTGGCTTTGTACCCCATGGCAGGTAAACTACTTGTGTAAACAAGATTTGGAAAGACATTAACGGATTTCGATTATGACGTTTTAAATTAGATTAAAAGTATTTGTGTTAACCAGAGCATGTTTTCTGCTTTTTTACGTATTTTAATAATAATGCATTTACGTCTAATTTTATTAATTACATAACTTGGATGTGAGAAAAGAAAATAGTTATTGTACACAAAATTACGTTTGTTACGTCTGTACATTTAGAAAGTTGTGTAAATACGATTTCATGCTTCTACGAACCATCCGAGATCAATTACACAATCGTTTACAATCGATTAGAACAAAAAACATCTCATTTCCCTTTTTTTTCTACCGGAAAAAGTGTCAATTTCTCGGCTTATTTACCATCACTGCTGCCTCTATTATTTCATAACGGTTTTTAAATTACAATTTTAGAAGAATGGCGCCAATATTATTATCCGGGTAGGGAGCAGGTAATTTGGAAAGTATACGATTACGTTTTTAATTATTAGATATTAAAATATTATATTATACAAAATTTATTTTATTTAAATATATATACCAAATTTAGTTTTTATGATGTTTATATTAGAGCCCACGCTTCACAAACTAGGCGTTGATTGAACAATACGGAGTCTAGAATTAGTGTTTTGTGTAAAATTAATCTGACCATCTAAAAGTAAGATTTAAATATTTGAGAGTTCCGACAGTGCAACAAACATGGCTGCCCCGCCCGTTCCCGCTCGCCTTCGTCTGTTTCGCGGGTGAAAGGTTTCTCAATGCCATTGGCTTTTTTGTGATAATGTATAACAAATAATGTCGCGTTTTTACCGCCGATATAATATATTTATCATAGTACCAAGGTCGCCTTAAAAAAGCGATCTTGATTTAGTTTTTATATTGCTATTGGTAAATCTTAAGGAGCAATTTATTCTTGGTTTTTATGGTAACGGAAGTTTCTAGATGACAGATATTTTTACCACTTTTAATCATTTTAATAATTTAAAATAATTTAAGATCGTATATAAAACACGCGTTAAATTGAAATGTCAACATTATAACTTATGGTAATAAACAAAATGTTACTTAATAGATATTAAAGTAGATCTATTCGTATCAATCATACGTTGCGCTATTTCCGTGGAACAGGTAGTACAATATAACTACATTTTACTGCGGAACTACCCACGTAAAGGTGACTAAAGCATTCAGTTACAGGACCTACTTAATCTCAGTCAAGCTTACTAACTAGAATATGGGCTGTTTTCATTGACATATTTATATTGCTTTCAAACCATTACGTAAATGCTGGCAAAGTAAAATAAAATCTAGCTTCTAAATATTAAACGAATACTACTTATAATACGCTAGCTATCTTAATTACATACATATATCAAATATAAAAAAGAATAACGGTCCAATAAATTGCGCGGTCTAACAATGAACGTATCGATTCAAATGCTCATTCATTCAATTGTCAAATCAATAGTGTTGTGCAACGTTAAAGTAATTTATCGAACAGTTCGGTCCATTTTGCTTGCAAGGTTCAATAGTAATTGGCTATTGTTGGTTTAGCGACAAATCTACTTAGGATATTTGATTGGTCTTAATTACGAGACAGTCATAAACTTTACATATGAATGGGAAATATATAATGTCGTGTCATTACTTTTATATCATATCACTATTTATAATTGGTGTAAAGATTTATTGAGTATTATGTATTGTATGTGATACATTCATGACCATATCCAGGAATGACAGGTTAAAGACTTCTTAATTGGAATTCTGATGACGTTCTGTGGTTTAAAGCGTAGGTCGCTTGGCTCACTGGATCGAATAGTTCGCGGATTCGATCCCCGAACAAATCTTTAAGTGATCCACAAATATTTATTTCGATATGAGTCACGACACGGAAACGGCGTCACGACACGGACTCATGACGGAATAATTCCTAGTGTAAATTACTTTTCAAATAATATTTCAAACAATAGATTTTTACAGATACCAACAGGAAATAATGCTATTCAACTCTAAAGCATTTATTTAAGTATTAAGTTTTTCTTTTCAATTCATTCCAATAAAACTATTAGGAATAAATTGATAATCTATTTTAGTCTTTATACTCGCCGGAATAGTGACCTAGATTGCTTTATCCCTATTTTATTGTGACAATACGAATTACTTATTATCTATGACACTAATATTGTATTGTGATTCAAAACGTGTTGAGGCGAGATAAATCGCAGTGAGTCCGCAAAATTCACAATCAGCCTGGTCCCATTGTTGTAAATGGTTAGAACATAATAGTGACTTTTGGGTCGTCGTGACTTAGGTCTTTTTATTCTCATTAATAGTTTCACACCCTACAATGAATGTAAGCTTTATTTATAGTATATAAATATATTAAAGCTTGAAAATTTTTATTTATTTTGTCTCTTTTAAGAAATTGTTGCCTTATGTTAGGAATTATGTATCATGGGTGCGTTACAAACATATCAAGCACAAACAACTAGAGCGAAACAAATGTTTGTTAAGCGCATAAAAATGCAGTGCGTGTAGGGATCAAACCCTCGACCAAGCCGTCGTCGTAATTAGTTCTGTGATATTAGTTATTATTGGTAATAATACTATCATGTAAGATTTCGTCAGATAGACATAGCAGTCGAGTTATTTTAAACATAGCAAATCCTTAAGCTACTACTGTTTCATGGAACAAATGACGAAAAGTTTAAAGTTCCAAATTTTGCTCTGCCCAGGAATTGAACACGTGAATGAGACGTGAATAACTGAAACTGCTAATGATCGAGATTTAGTAAATTTCTACGTCGATAATTTGGGACTTCACTAATGATCGGACTGAGCATGTGGCGAGCAGTAATCTCTTCCTACCCCTGTGGGATACAAGTGTGAGTGGATATAATGTTATGCAGTTTATTATGGACTTGTAACAAGTTCTAGAGAGGTATCTACTGTGTGTTTATTTCGAAACACATTTAGTTTTTGTCCTGCATCCATATATATTTAGTTATGTAGTTTGCAAATGTTAGACAATGGACCAATAGTTTTAGATGTGTGTGTGAACAAAATTTTTCGTTCTAATTAATGTTTCTTTCATTATTAAGAGTTGCAACAGACTAATAACGAAACAATTACATATTGGCCTTGTGTGAATTTCGGTCAGTTTTCGCTCTGTTAATTGCATAATTAACGGTTAATTAGCTCGCTTTTGAAACGAATAACGCTCGTGCCCTTTTGCAACTGTTACAGGATAATTAAAAATACTGTTTGGGTGTTGTACTGCCATTTCAATCAAAGAAAACTTATTAGTTCTAATTTTGTATGCAGAGCAATGTTGTAGGTCTCCCTAGTAAAAAAACTAGCAGTTAGGGCCGTGGTTAGGTTTTTAAAAACAAAAACCTCCGTTCATTATTCGATGATGTGCGTTGTGTTAAATGAAATAATTAAATATATACATACATAAGTACTTTTACTATTATCACTTAAATAAATATAATACTTACACTAACTACATAATTATAACATAATATCACTATAATATAATACACCATACATAAATATTACGTGATAATATATCTACATAAGAAAACAAACACAAAACGAAAGTGAAATTGTGAACTGACCATTTTTATCTGTGGAAAGATGGCGGGCGCGGGCGGACGCGGCACGGCGCGTTCTGTGCAACTGAACGTGTTCACTTTACTGCTACAATTTTTATAGTGGCCACATTGAACGGTTTCACTTTCTACTCGGGTCCGGTCGAACATGAACCACTTTTTACGGTACGCCATAACTTTGTATGGTAAACAAAGAAATATCACTCCCCTAAAGAAATTTCTGAGGAAACGATCCTTGGATCCCGCCTGCCATATGGCCTTTATAAAGTACAGGTATAACATTTTTAACGGAAAATATTCCTTCCTTTGTTATCTACCCCGATGAATTTCAAATAATTAAGTTTTGTCATGCCTTCCTGGAACCTACTTTTACAAAGTATTGTTGGAAGACTGCTTTTTTAAGTTTCGTGTGGTTTGGCGATTTGGGTACCAGATGTATTTTTTGCTCTTAGAAATACCTTTTAATAGATCAGGTTTAAATGCCAACGGGTATCTTAACAAGCAGAGCTTTGTTATATAATGTGGCCTAATACGGATTAATGTATTTGTCTTTATCTACCCATAGTCTAAATCTACCATGAACTCAAAATTCAAACTCAAATCATTTGTTATGTATAAATAATCCTAGCGGAGACACCTAGTTGTCAGATTTACTATTTTTTTTAACTGACATATTGTTATAGGAAGTCGTTGATCATACGCCGAAATGAACTGGTCGAAATGATCATAGATTTCATTAGTTTATTATATAGATTTCATTAAAATCACCACAGAAGGACTAATGGAGAGGCAGACCAGTTGCGAGCCCGATAACACATCCCGATCGATAACACATTTTCGCCAAAATGTCCTTTACGCCCTTTTAACCCGGAGGTATATATATATCTACTAACAAATCTCCGCAAAAAACTAATCATAACCGCCTCCGATCGTTTTAGTAAGATTTTTGTCAAATTTTATTACTAGAATTGTCCTCCTTAGCTACAGAAATGACAGCTCATACCTAGATCATGTACTTGACCGCAACATCAGCTGGTCGCTCGACCACATACGAGTAATGTAGGTAAGTACTTACATACGTAAACGTATTTCGTTTCTACGACGCACTTGGCCCACTGGTTAAGAGCTTCAGCCGGGCTGCCTACTGGACTGAGTAGTCGTGGCTTCGAACTCGACACGGGACAAATATTTGTATTACCCACAAATATTTGTTTCGGTCTGAGGTGTTGTAAGTTAGCTAAGTATTAAAACTACCTCGGTGATCTAGTCCTGGATTTGAATTCTAGGTGGGACATAGGGTTATTGAGGTCTACCCAAAAACTCTCAGTAGCCGTCATAATGACAATTAATAGACTCTCTCCGATAGTGGGCGAACTCTGAATGTGCCCTAGGTGTACTCAGTACACCTTTGCTACCTTCGATTAGGGAATAGTCATAAAAGTTCAAAAGGCTAATAAAAGCGTGTTATATAATGAAAAGTTCCATTATTTTTAACACGCTTCTATTAGCTTTACCTGTAGTAATCTATGTAACGGAATGTTTATAGTTCGGCTAGCGTGTTTTAACTATAATTTATTTAATTTATGGTTAGATTTTTCCAATCGCCAAAATTCATTCGGTATATATGTAGTAGGTATTAACAGCAGTAATAGCCTAGCGGTTACACCGTTGGACTGCAAAGTCAGAAGTGTCGAGTTTAAACCCAAGCAGGCACCTCTGTCTTTTCGAAAGCATGTGCGTATTAAAAACTTATTATCACTTGCTTTAACGGTGAAAGAAAACATCGTGAGAAATCCTGCATAGCTAAGAGTTTCTCGAAGATGTGTGAAGTTCGCCAACCCGCACTGGGCCAGCGTGGTGGACTATGACCTAAGCCCTCTCATTTTAAGAGGAGGCCCATGCCCGACGGAGGGACTGTTTCTTAACACGCCTAATATTATTTTATATATGTAGTACGAAGTACACTGCGTCACTTCATAGAACCTTACTTACCTACCTAATGGAACATGGAAGTGAAAGGAAAATTATAACGTTCCTATTAAAGGATTGTGTAGGTGGAGCATTGAGGAGCTCGTAGGTGTGTGTGTGTGGGAATGATCTACGCGGTTGGCCGCGGGGACTTTACAGCTTCACCGGACAAGAAGGCAAGCGTGCAACCACTACACTAGAGCCAGAAGGGCAAGGGGGCAACTAGCGCAAGGGCGCGTCAAGAAGGAACGGCCTTGGCTTGGGCAGTCGCTATGCGGGAGGGAATATACTAGGTGTCTCGCCCGGGTGCTCTGCACCGGCCGACGGGCAAGGGATTCTTCAAGCCCGCCGGCGAGGTCGGTGTCTGATCCTTTGTGCGGTATCTGTATCCGAAAGAAGGGATGTAAGGGCATCGGGAGAGTCGGTGAGAACATACCGCGGAGGGCGGTAGCGGCTGATAGGAGCTCGTAGGTGTTGCTAGGATTCCCAATGTAATGCAAATAAATAGCTTATCTGTATCATGAGTTATCGTTTTTAAGCGACTTAAAAAAGTCCTATGGCTGTATGCAAATAAATAAACAGCGTCACGTTTATATTTTCCAAATGGGGGTGACAGAGGTTACCATATACACCCACTTTTAGCCAACGAAGTTAGATGCCATGTGATAGGGGGCGAGCCTAGGAATACTGGAAAATTTTCGATTGAAAAACTACATTAGTCCGACCCAAGATTTGAACCCAGAACCTCGTAAAGCAAATCGATCGTAAAACACATTATTGAACGAGGCAGTCTGTATGTATTTTTATTTTACGTGTGTGTAGTTAAAGTGGTCCCATTTTAATTTAATTCTACCAGTAACTGTCTGCACCGACCTACTGGCACCGACTTCTAACATTTATTTTTTGAGATTTAGTTAACTTAGATAACTTACATTTGAACTTTTTGAAGTTAATTTCCCTTTCTCAAAAACAGTTAATCAATATTATTGAACAAAATCGAATGTTTCTCAATCATCTGTAAGCAGAAGGATGCAGGAATATATAGTCTGGGATACAAAACCAAGAAAAAGGCATCCAGCCTTGTCTTAGAGATGCTCTAAAGGTACTTCTAAACCAATGTGGTCAGCCGCGGTGGCGATCAGTATCTCCCCAAGATTGCGCGTGCAGTTGGTGTGAACATTTCCATACAAATATAACTGCAGGAGCTGATCGTCTACGTGCACGCCACCGCAGCCGCCTGAACGCGTTGGTTTGGTCGTGTGTGTGTGTCTGTGTGTGTGTGTTTGAGTGATATACGCTGTTGGCCGTGCGGCCTTTACAGCTTCACCGGACTTAAAAGCGAGCGTGCAACCACTACGCTCGAGCCATCCCAAGAACTATTGTTTTTAAGTGATATACGCTGTTGGCCGTGCGGCCTTTACAGCTTCCCAGGTTTGGTCGTATCTTAAGGGCTTTGTATTAATCAAGACATCGGTCATCAGACTAGCCCCTCTTCACATTATGTACTAAATAGAGAACTTCGGAGACATGTAGGCGTATTCTGTATACCTATGCTGAAATAATACTCAAGGGTTGAAATGGATGAGTGAATAAGAGTAGGCCTTTACTTTGCTGTGAGGGCAGGTACTCAACCATTGTAAATACAGGGAAAAGGTCTTAGGAAACTATTCTTAACTTTTTGTGACATTTTATGCTGCACTTAGATTTTGAAAAGAAAGCTGACTGCTGCATGTATATGTGCTATTTACACATTTTGTTTCTTCAGAACAATCTATCCTGTTTCTTATAAGGATTAAAAACTTCGACTGAGGTATGTACGATTAGAAAAGTCAAAATTGCAAAAACGTTTTCCCGTACATTTTGTAGGGGAAATCTTTTTATTGCGGTTTCTGAGTGTTCTTTCGTGCTTATATCGTAAGATTAATTTTAGTTAAGAGCTTAGTGCTGTTGCTGCCATATTCATTAAGTTTAATAACTGGAAGACCTTGGCTTTCGCCATTTGATAGAGGAAGCCAGCGCCCGCGCTGTCTCGGCCACAAACATGACACAAATAAGTTTTATGTACATTTTTAAATAGTTATAGGTACTGTTATGTTCCATTGTTTTAAACTATAGCTTGACCTAGAGTCCAAGTAAAATACTATCTCATCTCATTGGACTCCTAAGGTTTGTTTACAAAGATAATAATTAAACCTTTCTTTCAAGCCCGATACGAACTACGATAATAACGGCAGATTCTTATTAACAATATTCAGATAATTCTAAAGAATCTTTAAGATGGGTACTAAGTGAACCTACGTAAAGATTTTTTAAAATATCTATCTATCTATCTATATCATCACGCCAGCTCCCTCGCGGGGTAGGCAGAGAGTACAGAGTTCCAACAAGTTCTTTCCTTACATACCTCTCTGGCTTCCTCCACTCTTATAGTTCGTCTCATACACACTCGCCGGTTACGGAGACTCTTGACTTGCCCTTCAGCTAAGACACGGTCTATTTGGTCATGGTAAGATAGTCTAGGTCTTCCCCGGCACCTACATCCTTCCACTTTCGCATTTTTTTAAATAATTTATGAATATATTATTGAGACTCAAATGAATTTGAGAATATATTACTTCAATTATTTTTTCGTAATTAAATAGAGTTTCGTTCGTAGTGCTCTGCGACCGCGATGTTCTTAGCGATTACTAAGGTTGAGCAGCGTTCGGTATCAGTCAATCTGAGATGGGTGACCGTTTGTAACATTTTTGCGTTCGAGCTTCTCCGTCCTTCTAAAGGCAAGTCCTTAAGCCATGTTTGAAGACTCATAGGTGGCATGATGAGTTCCAACAGCAGGTGGCCAAAACATGCCTTCGCGTGCCGTATGAATCTCTCTCACTTCGAAAAAGCTATCAGACAAACAGACAGACAGAGTTACTTTCGAATTTATAATATTAGTATGGATTATCTACTACCTATTTTCTGACTACTTATAACTACTGGTATGGTCAGAGAGGGGTAAAATGTATTCAGATTAATGATTACAATTGCATTTTGTAATATTCAATCATGATTCAAAATTAAGGCCAGTGAATCAGTCGTAAATCTAATTTTGATAAAATGATTTGTTTAAAATGTTAGTTTTAAAACAAGATTCACGACTGATTCTCGTTTATCGGGCCTAAAAGTGTTATCGTAATCGTTGAAGATAACAAAATGTAAATGTAATTTTTAATCATTATTACACCGTCACGCCTATATTCCTCAAGCAGGGGTGGTAAATCATTTATCTGAATTCATTTTGCCCATCTCTAGTTATGGATTACAAGAATAAACAATCCTCTGATTGTGAAATCATAATCACAGGATATCACTATATGTCAATAATAAGGGTATCATTATTACAAATGCAAATAATGATACCCTTATTATTTTATGTACCTCTTAAAGGCTTTTGCAGGAACTTCGGCCCTACAGGTATGGCACCTTTGTGAAAATTTAATGTTACTTAGTTCACCTGCCGAGATCAATAGTACGAACTGATCCCAGCAGGTAAAAGAGCTTTGTCTGTTTATGACTTTTTATTTCCATAAACCACTTACTCTTAAGGCATTAGTTTATGCAAAGGGTTAGTTAGATGAATATAAAATTTGGTTATTGCCAAAGGATTCGGAAACCCGTCCAAACGGTACTACTAGCTGCACCAGTAACTTCGTTCGCGTTATTTTCAGACGTGTATTTTACACCCTTAAGCATTTTTTTGTTGAGAAAAAACGTAGTCTATGTCCTTCCCCTGGCTAAGATTTATACCCTCGCCAAATTTGATCAAAACCTTTTCAGCGATATTGCTTTTCACGCAAAAGGTACCTGACAAACTGAGTTCCTTTCGAATGTATAATATAAGTATTGATTGTATAAATGCTTAGTTATTAGAATCGACTCCCTTACACCTAGATTTGAACTAATTTTATTATTGTTGAATATAATATATTGCACTGTAGGTACAATGATTCTAGTATTAATTGTAACCTATCTGTTATTAATAGAGTGGACAAGTTTTTATTAGATTTATAGAAGCCTGAATATTAATTATCCAATTAAATTGTGTCGTATACCTAATAGTTCCAATTTATATGGTTTATAATAGAAAAAACGAGTTTGATGTAGATGATCCAGTATGATCATGCCAAATTCCTTATACGCACGTAATTTTATAAACTGTAGCTTTACCATATCAAGGACATACGAGGCATGCCTTTTAAGATTTGTCCTTTGAAGAAAAAAAACACAACTAGAAGCTTATAGTACTTTTTATTGCTTTTCAAAGTATTCACCACGTAGCTTAATACACATTTCCATTCGCTCAAACTAGTTATTATAACATTTATTCCACTCTAAAGTGTTCAAAATGGCTGACTTGAAAGCGTCGACTGCTTCTTCACCGGACTGGAACCATTGAACACGAAGACTTTTCTTAATTTTAGGAAATGTAAAGAAATCGTTAGTGCTTAGGTCAGGACTGGAGGATGGTCAAGAATTTCTACTTTTTCCTGCTTTAAATACTCAATCGTTTGACGAGCGTTGTGTGAGCTTGCGTTGTCGTAGTGCAGGATGATGCGTCGATTTGAGTTAGATTTTCGAAGTTTGGCGATGACTTGTGGTAAACAAACTGTGGTATACTACTCTGCGTTAACCGTTCTACGATCTTCAAGTGCAAAAGTCGCAACATGGCCGGTTTTTCCAACGAACGTGGCCACCATCTTCTTTGAAGTGCTTCGAGAACGAACAACTTTAGTCGGCTTTGGCTCGTCTGGAAAGACCCAGATTGTAGATTGTTGTTTGGAATCAGGATCGTAGGCATAGATCCAAGATTCGTCACCACTGATGATGTCGTAGACGTGATTTGACTCTCCTCGGTTGAACCTTTGCAGAGTTTTCTTACACCATCTGACGCGGGCCGCCTTGTGATCGTCGGAAAGCAGATGCGGTATCCAACAGCAAACTAGCTTTCTCACACCAAGCGCTTCATGCAAGATCTTCTGAATGGTTGTCCCTGAGATGCCTAATAGAGCCTCTATCTCTCGATACGTCACATGACGATCTTCGAGAATTGTCTTACAGTAATGATGTTATCTTCAGTGAAGGCGGATTTTGGGTGTCCTTCGCGAGATTTGTCACTAACACTAGTATGTCCACGCTAGAATTCTAAATACCAGCGTTCGACAGTCCGCAGACATGGGCCTTCATCACTGAACACAGATGTTAGCTCTTCAAAACACTGAAGCCGTGTCAGGCCTCTTCTAAAGTTGTAGAAAATTATTGCACGAACATTTTCCTTAGAAAGATTCATTTTCGTACGTAACCTGCCAGATTCAAATCGACGCTGTGACTAAACAATAGGATTTATCCTAATACTTTTAACTGTTTTGAGATTCAAAATTTAAACACATTCGAATATAGAATAGTTCCAAATTCAAAATTGCCGGGAAATATGGAAACGACAGAACTTAAAAGGCATGCCTCGTATTAAGGGAGCTCGTTTATTAATTTACCTACTTATTATTTCCTAACACGGGTATTTAATATCCACTAAGGTTGCTTACAAAGTACAAATACTTTTAATTTTAATCAAATTCAGTTAATCTAATGTTTTTGTATATTTTAATTTTTTCTTCTCATGATTTTGTAACTCATGTCCCCAAAGGACAGGCCCGCCTATTTCGGGACCACAAGTATCCTATGTTTTCTATTTTTATGATAATAAATTAATATATTTGATTTGTTTTAAATTATTTCAGACAGCACTCTATTCGCAGCCTCCAAAAATGATCTCGTGAGAATCTCACCGGGCTTATTTAATAAATTAAAGGTCTGGCGGGGAAGAGGTTTGCAGAGTTTAATTGTACAACCGACGTAGCCGTGTAGCACTAATAATGTACTACATTTTATATGACTAAAAAGTCTAAAGGATTGCAAGTGGGCCGGGCTCCTTAAGCAGCACCCTCTCACGAGTATTAATAAAAGATAATCTATCTCTATTGACTGCTTATTGAAGAGTTATAATTGAAGAGTCACACATATTAGAGGGAAAGGAGTGGAATGTCACAAAGCAACTGTAAGAGAAATTAAAAAAATAAGTTTTATAAACCGACGACAGTATATTAAGTTTCACAGATGTTATCAGTAACACTTTGAGACCGGGGCCCCAATTCTACAAACGAAATTCCGTTTAAACCAAAACTTTACCGCCACCGATCAATGTTTTCGTATTTTAATAGTATATGTAAGAGCAGTGGGCAAATCACATGACTTGCAGAACTGACAGAGACGCTGAGGCAAGGTTGTCGAGTGACGATCACATACCGGAAAACATGGGGTGGGTAGGCCAAAGACCTAGTAATAGCTAGATGCGTGGAGCACGAAGCTGGTCGTAGTGGCGATATTTGGGGGAGGCCTTTGTTTTGCAGTGGACATATTTCAGATGATAATGGTTTGGGTTTTACAACTATAAGAACACAGAGAGAGAGAGAGAAAACGCACAGAAGGACAACATGAATACAGTATGATAAGGCATATATTAGTGATGCGGCCCTTAATTAAGAATATGTCAAAGATAAGGTTACGATGAGTCTGGATAGTCTTGGTGGAGCAGAATTTCCTGATGGCAGGTCACGCTGGTTCGAAGTCCTCCTCCACCTGTAGCTGGAGTCTTAGCACTTGTACGCCGGCACCTGATCAGCACTTCACTTTTCTTATGTTGGGATTCGTTTATTATTTTATAATATGTATATGCGATGGCGATTGTTTTTCAAAGTTTCTTCAATTTTGTAGCGGAGGCGTGAAGCGCGCGCTTGCATAGCGTTCTTTTTTTATTATTAGGAAAGGGATAGAATAAATGTGCGTTTAGATATATAACTTGAGTTTAATGAGTGAGTTTATAAATACACCGTTCGGCGTAGCCACTTAAAAAGGCCTCATGCTCTAACCTCATCACTAATCGGTGGCAATTAAGAATTAGTTTTAGCAAAGTGTTGTTTATAGAATTAGAGCCCTGATGTTGTTTGTTTCGTCACCTCTAGTCGCCACGGGCTTCACACTCGCCGCACGGAGCACGGGTAGCGCATACAAACTACAACTTTGTCTTTACACAATCGTAATGGGTACCCCGAGCCTTTTTTGTAGAAGCAAGGAAATCGTAATCACTTATATGGATATTGCTCTAGTTTTTTGCAGTATGTGTTGAAATTATAAAAGGTAAATTAAGGCAGTCTAAATTGAGGGTTGTTTAAGTAACTATATTCGTGGATGTAGTTTTAGGCGAACTTGTGGCGCCATTGTCCTACTTCTTTATTCTGCGACTAATACCGCCTACTTGGTGTGAGGCTGGCTACCCTCGATAGCTGAAAAAATAAATACAGACACGCCTACAATCCTTGGTGTGCAGGGTGCGGGCCAGATCCAACAGCGTTCTAAATATCATAGCCAGTAGGTTAGACTGCGAATGTGTGAGTCGCTGCTGTGCTGTCTCACACGGGATAAAGCCAAATGGTAACTAAGAATAGGTAATAGCAACATTAGTCTACAAACCCATGTATGAGTCTTAGTTACTTGAATAAAAAGTTTATATTCTATTCTATAATCCCACGCTGGTGTAGTAGAGTGTACTGAGTACATCCAGTTTTTGCCAACGATGTTACATTCCAATGTGAAAAAGTTTCTATTGGCATTGTGCCCGGTATGGGGACAATGCCGGACTCCGAAATGATACTGGGGGTTTTCTATGGAAAAATTACACTTTGTCCAACCTACGATTTTGAGGCGCTCAGAACGCTGTGCGACCGCGGTGTTCTTACCGATCACCAAGGTTAAGCAGCGTTTAACTCGGTCGGCCTGAGATGGGTGACCGTTTGTGGCATTTTCATATTCGAGCGTCTTCGTGCTTCGGAAGGCACGTTAAGCCGTTGGTCCCGGTTACCACTTAATGTGGTAGTCGTTAAGCCGAGTTGGAAGCCTTAAAGGCGGCTCGATAAGTTCCAACAGCAGGTGGCCACAAACCTGCCTCCACCAAACCGCACTGGGTCCGCGTGGTAAAGTATGACCTAATCTCTCTCACCTCGATTTGTGAGAGAAGGCCTTTGCCCAGCAGTGGGCAGTATAAGCTGATATTATTAACCTACGATTAGGAGGTATTTGAACCCAGGTCTTCATGATCGCTATGCGTATTATTCTCCACTAGAGCAAAGAAGCAGCCTAAATATATGTAAAATATTAGTTTATATAGAGTCTGGATAGTGTCGAGTAAACTAATATACCCAGTCATATTTTACCGTATTCGTAATTAAGATTATCAGGTACGTAAATAAATGTATGTAAAAAGCAATCTATCTGTAAATATTACCAATATCTGCTTGAAATAACCTTACCTATTGCACAATTATACGCCTAAAACTGAAATAACTCATGCCACTTAAAAAACCTTCATAAAACTCGTTCAATGTTTTCTTTTTTTGCAATTGCAACTAACCTAATCCAGATTTTTATTTTTAAAAACATTTATGCGTATCAATTGCTCAACATCGATACTTCTTGGTCTGTAGATTGTTGTCTTATATAATATTATAAAAGTGGAAGGTATCGATTTGATAATCAAGTCGATGGACCGAGCAACCCTAAAATTTTTTTTATGATTTATTACGCAATGGAAAAATATTTCAGTGGGTTTTCTTGGCATCCAGGTTGATTCATCACTTTCTAAAGGGTTTTTTTATTGTATCTATATCATTACCCCAGATCCCTTGCAGGATAAGCAGACAGTACAGAGTTTCGTACAACGGGTTCGTTCCTAACAGAACTCTCTGGTTTTCTCCACTCACTTAGTTCGTTTTAAACGGTTGCCGGTTTTGAATACATTTGATTTACCCATCAGATAACACACGGTAGACATGGAAAAATAATCTCTGTCTTTCGCGGTAACTGCATCCTTCCTTTCTTTCGCATTCTATATCTGTTTTGTCATAGTTTCTTCAGATATTTTTAAAGGTATATATGGTAGAAATCTAAAAGAGCCCCTATGTCCTACCCATGGAGGACAACACGTAGGGGATATTTAGTTTTTTTTTTTTAAACGTAGCCTCACACTACGATTTATTCCTGTTTCGTGGGTGCGTTTACAAACATGAAAATTCACATACACAAATACCCAGACCGAAACAAATAATTGTGGATCACACAAAGATTTGTCCCGTGCGGGACTCGAACCCGCGACTATTAAACGCAGTGAGCAGAGCGGCTTAAGCTCTTAACCACTGCGCTAAATCGTTCGTCAACGTATTGTAAATTGATGACTGGTCTGCTCTAAAATTTCCAGGTAATCTTGCCAAAGATTTACTTCACGGAACAAAAAAGCACCCTAAAATGCAGTGCATAAACTTTGCATCGCAGTTCAAACTTCAAACATTCTCATTCTACTAAAATGATCTCAATCAGCCTAGTAGGTAACGCATAAGGTAAGGCAAAGCATTTCTAGCCAAGTTGGTAACAACAAGGTGTTATTAATAAAGTCACATTTGTTCCTACATAACATTTGATTTATCTAGGTAACAGACATAGGAAAAATGCGCGATGTCGTGACAAGTTGCACTTATTGACCGGTAGCGAGTACGGCAAATGGTCGGATCGACTCTAATTTCTTATATCTAGTAGAACGTAAAATCTTACACATATTTATGAATTAAGCTTTAATAACCTAAAAGTGGTTTTTGAAAGTCATTTTCGTCATTTTTCCAAATAGACCGTGTCTTATCTGAAGGGCAAGTCTAGAGTCTCCGTAGCCGGTGAGCGTGTATAAGACGAACTATGAGAGTGGAGAAAGCCAGAGAAGTCTGTAAGGAAAGAACCTGTTGAAATATCGCTTCTCTGCCTACCCCGCAAGGGGTCTAGCGTGATGATATAGATTTTCGATCCATAAAGTATCTACCTCTTTGCTGACAATCAATCTTAAGACAGATATTTGTATACAATCCCTGGGTACTGTTTTGGATTAAAAAAAAACACCGTCACGCCTATTTTCCCCCAGCAGGGGTGGCAGAGGTGTACTGAGTACACCCACGTTTCGCCGACGATGTAAGGTACCATGTAATAGGGGGCGAGCCTATTGACATATACTGGGCACAATTCCTGACTCCGAACTTTCGCTAGAAAAACTACACCTGTCCGACCTATGATTTGAACCCAGGACCTCGTGATCATAAAGCGATGCGCTTTGCCACTAGACTAACGAGGCAGTCTTAATAAAGGGCTGTGAAATATGCAAAAATATCTATATATATTCATAAACATATCCAAAAGCAACATATTATGTTCATTCTGCTAACCAAGACCATTTACCATCCTACTATTGGGCTAAACCCATTCCTTTACGACTCCACTTGTGGCCACAAATTACCCGCATGTGTCCAAATTATCGCGTCATCTCATAGGTCTGCTTCGATGCCGCGTTGGCGACCGTCTGTCGTCAGGAGTTCAAAAAGTTGAGACTGCCTATTCTTTAAGCGAGAGTGACAGAAGTGTATTGTGTACATCCACTTATCACCGACGATATTAGGTCCCTATGTATCGATCGTGAACGAACTATTATATTTGTATATGGGGCATAATTATCCCGGATTCGAACCCAAGAGCTAGTGATCACCACACAAATAATGATCCACCAAACCAACGAGGCTGTCGTGACCACACACAACAAAAGTCATTTCTTTCTGTGTACTGTGGTCGTGACAGATGGTAAGACTGTGTCTGACATTTCCTTCTCGTAGTCAACGGTAAATTTTACCTAGATCCAGGTCTTATAGGTTCGTGAAAGCAAGCCGACAAACTTGTAAGTCATTCATTATATACTTATATAGCATTATTGCCGGCACGCTTGTATTGTTGAAAGTTTGTAATGAAGGGAAAGCACGGGACGCGAATACAGGTAAAGTAAGTATGTATGGTCTAAAGCTCGACTTGATCCTTTCTAGTCCAACATAATCGTAAAGTAACTAATTTAATACCGTTGATTTTTTTGTCATAATTTGTGTCGATCTTTCTATTGTACCTAGGCATGTACATACTACATATTTTATATGTGATTTTTCGTGAAATAATCGTTCAGTAAGATAAAATATTAGGTTTCTAAATAAACTTGCTACTTTTTACATAATTTTATGTTGTAACACGGTTATAATCCAAATGGGATACCTATGACCACTAACAGTCAGGGAGGACGAGGTACTTTTAAGGTTTGCTCAAATAGCCGACGGAGGCGCTCGGCTGCGTTCGGTCGTGACGTTTGCCGTCGCGCCGAGCGGGGCTGCTGTGTGGCGTCTCCCGTACATTTCAGTATATAACAACTACCTAAGCCGCGCCACCGTCGCGCCGAGCGGGGCTGCGCTGTGTGGCATCTCCCGCACATTTTAGTACAATACAACTCCCCAAGCCGCGCCACCGTCGCGCCGAGCGGGGCTGCGCTGTGTGGCGTCTCCCGCACATTTTAGTACAATACAACTCCCCCGAAATAAACCGAGTCTTATCTGATGGAAAAGTCAAAAGTCTCCGTAACCGGCGAGCGTGTATGAGACGAACTATGAGAGTCGAGGAAGCCAGAGAGGTATGTAAGGAAAGAACCTGTTGGAACTCTGTACTCTCTGCCTACCCCGCAAGGGATCTGGCGTGAGGTTATAGATAGATAGATAGATAGACAACTCCCCAAGCCGCGCCACCGTCGCGCCGAGCGGGGCTGCGCTGTGTGGCGTCTCCCGCACATTTTAGTACAATACAACTCACCAAGCCGTGCCACCGTCGCGCCTAGCGGGGCTGCGCTGTGTGGCGTCTCCCGCACATTTTAGTACATTACAACTCCCCAAGCCCCGCCACCGTCCCGCTACGTCGGCTATGTGGCGAAACCTTAAATGAATACAGCTAGATATATTTTTAACAATTACAATGAAATACCGGATGTTGTTTTTGATAAACTAATCTATATTATTTCGCCGGATATCTTGAGGGCTTGCTAATAACCCGATTATATCGAATAGGTACCCATGTATGTAAATGCGGAAGTTTAGATCTCAGAATAGAAACTAACTTTAAGTCTACGGATGAACTTGAAATTTCACAGAAGGGTAAATAGATCATACCTACTAAGCTGGTACTGGTAATATGATCGGTAGGTGATATAGTGGTTTCTAGAGTTGTTGTATTGAAAATGATATTCATTTTGGTATTATACGAATATCGGACGGATAGACTCTAAAAAGAAAAAAAAATGTTATTCTGATAATAAGTTGTTATAGTTATAGTTTTAACGACGCGACTACTATATACAAAATGTCCTATGTACCTACTAGTAATCACAAATAGGTTCCTACCTATCGTCACCATAAATGCCATAATGGGACCGGAGTCTAAATAAATTAATACCTAAGTACTTAACTTGGTCGAAAATTAATTAAATACTCATTATTACTTTTCACGCCTTGATAGATCCTTGACCGGCCATTACTTATTTGTCATATCTACTTTTGACCTTATAACTGTGGCTAACCAATCGCAACAGACGTAAAATAATTTTGTTCGGTTTATTAAAATGTCACCTTGTTTTGAAACTGAATAATACTTTAGTAGAGGTTAAGTTAACGATATACAATCGTAAATTCACGATTTAACTGCACGGGACCGCTTTGAGCTTACTTAATGTGACAGGAAATGTTTTCTTGACCTTACATTTATGTATGAGAAAGATGGAAATAATATTCTTGCCGAGTGTAATACAACCAGTTTAGTGTTTATGTGGGTACGGAGTGGCCACATTGTAGCAGTTTATTCAGGGCTGTACTATAATACTATTAAGGAATTATCTCAATGTGTTATACAGATTCATATACTCGCCGTTTGCACGGGCGCTTTTTCAACGCGCGTTAGTAAAGCGCAGATCCTTTGCGGGATAGGCAGAGAGTACAGAGTTCCAAAAAATTCTTCGGCTTCCACTCTCATAATTCATCTTATGCACACTCGCCGGCAACGTAGACTCTCCTATCTTAACATAACTGAACAAACTGTGTCTTATCTGAATGGCAAGTTAGTCTTCATATATATATATATATATATATATATATATATATATATATATATATATATATATATATTTACACCGTCACCGTCACCGTATATTCCCCAAGCGGGAGTGGCAGAGACACAAATATCGTAAGTAGTAATAAACATCTCAGATTTTATTTAATTTGCTGTGGTTAGTTTACACTATATACATCTATAGGTAAAGGTATCGTCGAGTGTTCCACCACCAACATAAACGCCATAAAAAATATATGGCGTAAATTAAAAATTTTCACTACTTAGCCGTGTTGAGGACCAAACATTACATATCAGTTAATTAGGTATGTATAAGGTAATATTTATTTACCATCACTACTGCCTATCTACATCACCCCAGATCCCGTCACTACTATAAACCCAAAGGAGTGGTAAGACGTCTGGAACACTGGAAACATCCATTTAACGAATAATCTCAACCAAATAAGAATGCATGCATTTCATGAAAAAGTTATTAACACTTTGCTGGCGTTATTTCCGCCGTCGCGTCGTATCTGCGATAGCTTTTTATGTAATTTTGCATAACTTTCGTTTGCACTGCCGCCGCTTGCCGAGTTACTGTGTTCACTGGCGGTGGCGCAAGTTGCTAGCTTACGTCATAATATAATATAGTGTAAAAGTAATTGTTTGTATTATAAATTTTAATGCTGATATGTAACTATTGTGTAGATTTGGCATTGGAGAAAGTTAGGCAATAAGAACCAAACTAGGTATGAGCGTGGTGGAGGATAGTGAAGTATGCAAACATGTGATGATATGTATTTCTAAATCAAGAAGACAATATGTCAGTTGCGAAACTATCTACAGTTTCGCAACTGACATATTGCCTTCTTGAAGTCGCTTCACAAAAGGGTGGCAAAAAGTAAATATAGAAAAAGTTATAATATACCTAGTGTACATATTTCACTTCGTGTTAAAATCGCTCATCATGACCTTTTAACCATTTCGATTATCGACAGCAGTTGTAGATACGGCCGTAACGTGAGAAATTTGTACCCCAAAAAGATCGAATAAATTATAATGTTCCATTAGTGTAGGTCGGATCGAATGCAAACTTAATTCTTTGAGGCCCTTCGTCCCTCTTTTTTATCCCACGGGCTCCAGACACAGAATCTCGGAGAGTTCATCAATTCGTTCACGTGATTTCATGAAATCGCTAATCCGCTGTGTTCCTTAGCGAATCGTGAATTCGCTGATTGGGCCTTCATTCGCTTGCACCACACCCCAATGATAGCAGCGTAACGGGCGCCGTTCGGAACCGTTTCCAAACGTAAATAGATAACAATTTGTGCGGAGAGAGCACGACCGCCTCGGCTTTCGACGCATTGTTCGATGTCAAAACTATTGTTTACAACTGTCGACAGTTGTTTTGTACTTACTGTTGAAAGTGATGATTAGTTGGAGGGGCGATTATTTTTCGATTAATGCTTTTATCAAGAAGTACCATCTAAGATAGAGCGAAAATATCTTGGGAGAATAAAAAAACAAGACTCACACAGTAGCAAGGCCTGGTCAAACACGGTCGTCTGGCAAAGCAAGGTTGGTCGACACACTATGAATTAAGGGGCTACCGCGACAAATAACGCGTTTCTATACTCCATGCACTTTAAGAATTATATGGATCAGGCTTAATATTTCGAAATATGATTTTTGACCGTATATGTTAGAAGCTGGTAAAAGCAATACACGTATAGCAAAATTTTAAAGATAGAAAAATATCTAGTCAGCTTGTTTTACATTTTCTGATCCCAACGCGAAACGCTTAAGGACTAGTCAACGATGACGGACCGACGGACGATTTAGCGCAGTGGTTAAGAGCTTAAGCCGCTCCGCCCACTGTGTCTTATAGTCGCGGGTTCGATTCCCGCACGGGACAAATCGTTGTGTGACCCATTAACTGTGTTACCAATTATTTGTTTCGGTCTAGGTATTTGTGCGTGTGAATTTTCATGTTTGTATACGCACCCACGATACAGGAATAAATCCTAGAGTGGGGATACGTCTTTATAAAAAAAAAAAACAAAAAAAAATATTAGTACAGTAGCAACTGAGTTTTTGGCGGAAAGTCGAAGAGTCATGTTGTCAGTTTGTTTTAATTTCCAAAACTTGTGTTATTTCGAATAATAATGTTTAATATTGGTGGAATATTAACCATTATGTGTTCTTATATGTGCATGAGTGAAGGTAATTGTAACAAAGTGATAAAACGTGCCTTTTCGACTTCCCTCAAAACGGCCGTCGCAATTGGTATGTAAAGTACCCACCGCTTTACTATCCAGGGTGGGGTACTTCATTAATTTCATTATCATCGTTGTCATCAAGTTCAACGGGGAGTTGAATTAATTTAAACAAACACGTACAACATTAGTTCTTACATTTTTGTGTAAATTTACTAACCAATTTTAATTAGAGGAATTATTTTAATTGTCGCATTTGCTTATACAGAATAGTAATTTAAAAAAAAAAAACACCGTCGCGCCTGTATTCCCCAGAGGGGGTGGCAGAGGTGTACTGAGTACACCCACGTTTCGCCGACGATGTTAGGTCCCATGTAATAGGGGGCGAGCCTATTGCCATATACCGGGCACAATTTCAGACTCCGGACTCATACTGGGAATTTTTCGTTAGAAAAACTACATTTGTCCGACCTAGGATTTGAACCCAGGACCTCGTGATCACAAAGCGATGCGCTTTGCCTCCAGACTAACGAGGCAGTCGAGGCAGAGTAATTTTAAATAGAAAGAAAAATCCATCATTCATTTGATATAATTTATCTATTTAGAATTACTATCTCTATATCTGTCGACACTGTAAAAAGTTTCAACTTCATTATTATCACACAGTATCTTATCTGGATATTGAAGGAGAAATCTTAGTCCATGGTTTTGTGTTTTATGAGGGTTTGAAAATGATACAACAAAATATTTCCACAAAATGTATTTCATGAAAAAGGAATTACAACATTTTACAAAATATTTCTAATAATCGAGTGTAACAAAAGTCTCTTTACAAAATTTCTAAATCTAAACAAAAACAAAACTGCAACCATTTTGAATAAAAAAAAATACTAAAAAAGTACGTTTGTACTAGGTATGGCACCATTTACTATTCAGTTTAAATCATCTAAGTTAATATAAATATAGAAACCTCAATAATCTTGTGTAATATTTAAGTATAGAAAAGGAGTTGACATGGAGATTTTTATATAAAATTACAACAATTTAGTCAATTATTTTTATTGGTAAGTAGGTAGATAAGTGTAAAACATTCGCAGAAGCTTTGTGGACCACTGTAATAAGTTAAGTATTACTGTAAGTAAATATTACACTAGGTATGATTACCCAGTAACAGTAGGCCAGCCCGCTGCAGCTTGATTTGACACACCGAGGTACAAGTTTGGACAACCTAACCAGATCGATCTATACTTGGGAGTTGAGCTAGCTTAGCTACATTGTCACTTATTATTGGACATGCAGATGTCGACACTTTGCAAGTTTTAACACTTTAAAAATGCAGAACTTTGCAAGTGTCAATATTTCTCCAGTGCTGAAACTTTGTAAGCGTCAACATATCGCAAGTAGTGTTGTAAAAACCCACGAGTTGGCGCTTCAACCTTTGACTCTTCAACGTGCTTTAACGCCCGTAAGCGTCGACTTTGCGCTAAAAGCTCGAAGCCCAGTGCTTATTTTACAACACTATTCACAAGTGACCTTTGCTTTTAAAGATCTACACTTAAGAAAAAGTTAGCAAAGTCTTAGCACTTTACAAATGCAGTAACTTTACAAGTGACAACCTTTTACAAGTGTCAACACTTGCCAAGTGCAGACACTTTACTATTGTTGAAGCGAGTTGTAGATCCGTAACCGTGTCTCAGTAGAAGATTGTTATAATTTATATCTCCCAATAGACTACCATTCTATTTCTTTCTAAAAATTCTTACATCCAAAACCAAACATTACGCAATTACTACATCTAATAAGCGTTGCAAAAATTTAATTTCGCGTGTACGAAAGGCATTTAACTAAATTTGCAATTTTTAAGAGATATCCAGCGCGAAACTAGTGAGTGCCGCGTATAATAGCGAGGTCCTGCCTGTAGGCCGTGTTATATAAACATTTCGCATAATGCGCGTTTAGCACCAACGTTTAGCATCTTATGTGACTGATGTGTGTTGGACTTTCTGTATTAGACAATTTATATTTTTATGTAAAGTTGGGTTACGTCTTTTAAAAGAAATAAAAAGACGTACCCCTACATTCGGAATTATTATTGTCGTGGGTGCGTTTACAAACATGACATTCACATCCACAAACATCCAGACCGAAACAAACATTTGTGGGTCACACAAAGTTTTGTACCGAGCGGGGTCGAACCCGCAACTGCTCGATTCAGTGGGCTGAGCGGCTTAAACTCTCAACCATTGGATCAAGCCGTTCAAGTTTGTTTGGGCGACGTGAAATAATAAGATATCCAATAACCAGTTTTTTTCATCGGAAACTTAGCCATGGAAATCGCTAGAGTCCCCGCACGGAATATTAAAATAATATTCTAAGCTAATCTTCTTGCTTTATTTGTTTACGATTCTCTTACTGAGTTAACATTAAAATAAGCGCATACTATCTATATTTTTTCCCAGTGCATGTATAGTCCATTCCAATGAAAGTTTTTTCACTAACATAAAAACGTCGATTTCTTGCTAATAGAATTTTCATTTCGATGTCTTCGGAGATACTATCGCCTTCATATATACTTGATATAGATTGAAATTACGACTAAAACATCTGAAATGGTGATGATTCGTTCATATAGTTCTATTTGAATGGACTTTATAAGATTAATGATTATAATATGTCTAATATCTAAGCGAAAATTGAGGCATAAATTAAGTAGTTGTAAGTACAATGAAATCGCCAAATACACAAAATATCTTAACACTTTTCCAAACCTTTCAAAAGTACTTCGCCTATGCTACTTTATTGTCCTTAATCACATGAGGAAACACATTTCAACGTCGCACTAATAACGTGTCGCACCTTCGCTCAAATACCGTCACATTTTTTTTACCGTCACATCAAAAAGGTGCCTTTTTGATACGAGACTCTGAATATACAATTTTTTAGAACTTCAAAAACCTCACACAACTTACCAAATGCCTAAACATTTAGTAAATTTTATTTTGAGTTACGACCCGAATACTGAAAAACAGAATAAGTTTCAAACGTTTTATTATCGAAAGTTGATTTGTTTAACTTATTATTAGTAGAGTGAAATAGTAATTTATTCATAGTGGAGTCCAATAATATAATGCGTTACTATTCCATTCGCATATATAATAGACCTTGCTTCAGACGCATATCAACGTATGACCTTGACCATTTTGTCTATAGACGCATGAATGATATACCAAAATTACTAATTCGGCAACCGTTTCGCGATAAAGAACCTTAAGACCTGACAATATGTTTAATTATATCAAACATCTTTTCAGAAAAAGTATTAATCCAATCATCATTTTTAAAATATTTAAACTGTACTATAATTGTACTTGAATATATTATGTCCTGTTAAGAAAACAAATATCTATTCTTACAAAACACCTTTTAAACAAATCCAGACTATATTCCTATATACATAGAATGCTATTTTACATGAGCTTGAGACATATGAACGTTGAAATGATGTACAAACTTATGACTACGAAGCGGCAATGTTAGTGCCTAATCTTAAAGCTTAAATGTTATACACAATCACAGACTGGTCTAACAATTTATATCACCTTTATGATAATGCGTCTCAATACAATTTGGGAGAAAACTATTTTGAATTTATAGATAACATCGGTCCTACATTAAACATACGTAATACTTGAAAAGCTTACGGCCGGTTACAATATTTACGAGTAACTCAAGGATAAATTTGCCCACTACGGATAGAATTTTGACATATTTGTATGGAAAATCTGTCAAAATTCTACAGACAGTAAGAAAATCTATCCTTTAATTGAATATTGAAACCGGCCATTAATGGCGTGATTTTTTTCTTTATAACTTATTATGAAAGAACATGTACTCTCTGCCTACTCTGCAAGGGATCTGGCGTGAAGATATAGATAAAGAGGTAATCACTCGTGACTGTTGCAAAATAAATAAAGTATAAAACTATTTTTTTAGGATCTGATTTCGATTTTTGGAAGACGTTGGATCGGAAAGCGAGTAGTTATGAAAGATAGTATCGGTGTAAAGATGAGAAAGGGCATGCTCCGTTGGTTCGGGCATATAGAAAGAATGCCAGATGAAAGAATGACAAAACAGATATACAATGTGACAGTGAAAGGATGCAGGTACCGGGGAAGACCTAGACTATCTTACCACGACCAAATAAACCGAGTCTTATCTGAAGGAAAAGTCAAGAGTCTCCATAACCGGCGAGCGTGTATGAGACGAACTATGAGAGTGGAGGAAGCCAGAGATTTATGTAAGGAAAGCACCTGTTGGAACTCTGTACTCTCTGCCTACCCCGCAAGGGATCTGGCGTGATGATATAGATAGATCCCGTATATTTCAACCCAAGTGGAGATGGACAGCGTGGAACACGAAGCAACTACGAAGGGGAGATGGCCTAAACAGATTTTTCTATAGAATGAAATGTGTCGTTGCGCGGGGTGGCGCAGGGCGAGGGGGACGTTACGCCCAACCCACATTTGTATTTGCCATCTGGCGGAGACTGGTAAGAAGTAAACGATTCAATTATGTCAATGTTACTCGTAATTTCAATTATATTACAGTAATGGAATTTTTAACATAGAAGTATTGTTATAAATATTATTTGTATGATCAGAATGTCAATCCAAGTAATTTATGCATGTTAAGATACATCACTTCATTTTAAGGGTTTTAGTTTTAGTAAAAACAGATTATATTTCATAGCAATGCCAACTCGAGCAGAAGCGTGAACGGAGTGAGTAGCGATGACAAACTGAAGTAAAGCCACGCCCACCACGATGACGTCAAGGCTTTTATGAAATTAAAAGGCACCTTAGCTTAGGCCATCTCCCCTTCGTATTTGCTTTGTGGGGTAGAATGAGCTGAAAGCGATTTATTTTTAACCTTTAAACAGCTTGATTTTTTTAAATCGGGAAAGTTATAAAAACCGTTATGTTCAGTACCTAGCTACGTCTATGGCGAGTATTCTAATGTGTACTAATATTAGCACCGGTAAGAAACTGTCCCACCGTTTGGCACGGGCCTCCACTCAAACTGAAAGGGCTTAGGCAATAGTCCACCACGCTGGCCCAGTGCGGGTTGGCGAACTTCACACACCTTCGAGAAACTCTCAGGCATGCAGGTTTCCTCACGATGTTTTCCTTCACCGTTAAAGCAAGTGATAGTTAATTTTTAAAACGCACATGCTTTCGGAATGGCAGAGGTGCGTGCCTAGGTGCGAATCCGAGACCTTTGACTTTGCAGTCCAACGGTCTAACCACTAGGCTAACTAACCATTTTCAATATCTTCATTTAAATTATTATGAGACAAACTCCACACCTGCAGTTAGGTCGTATAAATTGTTAGAAATTTTTAATTAAATACTATATAGGCAGTCAAAAATAAGTACATATTCGATAGATGTTTCATTCCTATCAGGGAATTGATAGAAAAATCTATCAGAATCGTGCTGACAGCACAAAATAGTTACTTATAATCAATTGGCTTCATCAAATTGACATGCCATCCCTTTTACTCGACAATTTAAGTAACTATACATGAACGAGACAGCATGTTATAAGTTATAATTTTCGTATTTGGTATCCGTCAGCCGCAACTTAAACTAAGTGTTTCAAACAGTAAGGATTTGACATTTACCAAGCAACATGAAGCCATATTTGAATAAAAGTAAGATTCATTTTACATAAACATCCATCAAAAATATAAGCTATTGAATTGAGTATATGTATATATGGAAGCATTGTAAACACCGACATACATATTATATGTTACTTTTAACTACTTACATACATATATACAGGCCAACAACAATAATATGACACTTGTGTAACGTCAGTTTTAAGGGCGTTTCTAGTTCAATCGCGTAATCAAAGTTAAACAAGTATCATATATTTCGCTCATTTATTGTAAGACTTTCAGGAGAGCGTTTTTTAAGCCTCATATGCTTCAAATAAGCGTAACCGCCCGGCGAGCGTGTAGGAGACGAACTATGAAAGTGGAGGAAACCAGAGGTTTGTAAAGAAAGAACTCTGTGCTCTTTGCCTACCTAACAAGGAATCTGGCGTGATGATATAAATAAGACGGATAGCAATTTCAAAAGTGGCATTTGGCAATATTATATAACCCGGGCAAAATGAAATATCGTCACAACTAAAAACGCATAAACAGTAGAAATTAAGGTTTTATAGTTATAAAATCATCGTGTCTTTGAGTAAATCGTGTTTTTGAGTAATGACGTGCTAACAAAAAAAATTCATCGCCTAATCTTTGGCTATAATAATAGGCGCTCGTAGCGCAGTGCGACCGCGGTGTTCTTACCGATCACGGTTAAGCAGCGTTCGACTCGGTCGGCCTGAGATGGGTGACCGTTTGTGGCATTTTCATATTCGAGCGTCTCCGTGCTTCGGAAGGCACGTAAAGCCGTTGGTCCCGGTTACCACTTAATGTGGTAGTCGTTAAGCCGAGTTAGAAGAATGAAAGGCGGCTTGATAAGTTCCAACAGCAGGTGGCCACAAACCTGCCTCCACCAATCCGCACTGGGTCCGCGTGGTGGAGAATGACCTAATCTCTCTCACCTCGATTTGTGAGAGAAGGCCTTTGCCGAGCAGTGGGCAGTACAGGCTGATATTATTATCTTTTTTATTCAAGTTATGATACTAACGAAAGAACCTGTTGAAACTCTGTACCCTGTCTACCCTGCAAGGGATCTGGCGTGATGATATAAATAAATAGCGATGATAGTCTTGCAATAAATGAGCGATTTTATTCTCGACGATACCCATATACTACTAACTAGAGACTACAAATCAGATCATATCAGAAACAAAGGTGTACTTGATATGTCATCACAACATAATTATGAAAGTTGAGGTTCGTGCTCTACAAGTTGATGTTACAATTCACACGTCTCAATATTGAACACCCTCCATTTGCAACAGAACATAGTGTGATTCGATTCTAGCAGTAGTACAAAATTGATATCTTAGATTTTCGCGAATATTACACATGAAATAAACTATTTAATCGCGGTTTATTTTAATTTTCCAAGACCTCAAGATACCGTGAGCTCATTCTGCGTAGATCGGGCCAACAAAAATAATTCAGAAGTTTGGGGGTACCCCGAAACAACTATGCCTTTTGGCCGTCTAACACCTCAGTCCCTCCCGTGACCATGGGTGCTGCAAAGCACTCGAAACGTCGGGAACTTAAAAATCAAAAATAGACCGCGATAAAATCTGAAAAAATAGTTTTTTTTTTCATAGTACAAAGTTATTAGCAGAGGTTGGCAAAATGTAATCAGATTAATGATCAACCACCCCCGCTTGTGGAATATAGGCGTGATGGTGTATTATTGATCAACGATTACAATTACATTTTGTTATCCTCAACGATTACGATTACACTTTTAATCTTGAATCACGATTGAATATTACGAAATGCAATTATAATTATTAATCAGATTACATTTAGCCCATCTCTGGTTATTAGTACTTTAATTACCCTGACTCCGAAAACTGATTTAGGCCTATATTTAGGCCGTAAATTTGATACAGAACCTGTTCATTATGCCCTTCATTCTTACCTCTCGTTTATATTCAACCCACCCACACGGCGACGAATAGGGAAGTCGTCATAAAACTAGGCGGTACGAGAATGACACACCATCGATTCAACGGCGTATATTACCACTGTTAAGGTTCAATTTACATTGGAACGGGATGTAGGCAAACTTTTGTTACGAATAATGAACTTTATGTCAATCATGTAACGTATAAACTAGATTAATAACTATACATTTCTTTACATTCTTGCTTTGCCTAGATTCATGGTGAGTTTTATATTCTCTATCACGCAGGTGATGCAATGCACGCAAAAAAAGAAAAAGAAAGAAAAGAATGTACCCAATGCCTACTGTTCGTTGGTAATAAAAAATTAATAACAAGAACACTTCAATAAGTAACATTTACCTACTGACCTATCCGAGGAGTTTTGGCGGGAAGTCGCAGAGTGATGTTGTCAATTTGTTTTAATTTCCAAAACTTGTGTTATTTCGACTAATAATGTGTAATGTTGGTGGAATATTAACCATTATGTGTTCTTATATGTGCATGAGTGAAGGTAATTGTAACAAAGTGATAAAACGTGCCATTTTGACTTCCCTCAAAACGGCCGTCGCAATTGGTATGTGAAGTATCCACCGCTTTACTATCCAGGGTGGGGTACTTCATTAATTTCATTATCATCGTTGTCATCAAGTTCATCGGGGAGTTGAATTAATTTAAACAAACACGATTATATATCTTACTGGACACTGGCAATATACACTTAAAATTTGTGTAAAGCCATAACTTAAAGAAGAAGAAGACCTATCCGAATATAATAGCTAGGGTAAAAATCCGCAAAACCGAAGGCCTACCGGTCAGCTGACAAGCCCGCAGCATTTTTAATTGCTATTGGTATTGGATTTATAGTAAAGGAGCATAATCGTATTAACGAAAAAAAAATTTTAGTAGTATCAAATATTTTTTTTGTAATTATGATTGTGCCAAATATGAATCGACTTCCCATGTAAGTATTTTCAATTCTGATATTTTTTCTAGACTTGTACAAACTTTAATACTTGCAAGGATTTCTCGTCCGTACCAGCGCGCTCTACGCTGAATCGAAGCCCTGGTTTTAAAACCTGATACCTTAAATATGTCTCATCTCTAATTGTTATGGAGATGTTACTTCTTCTTGAAGTTATGGCTTCACACTAATTATAAATGTATTTTGCCAGTGTCCAGTGAGATATATAATCGTGTTTGTTTAAATTAATTCGACTCCCCGATGAATTTGATGACAACGATGATGAAATTAATGAAGTACCCCACCCTGGATAGTAAAGCGGTGGATACTTTACATACCAATTGCAACGGCCGTTTTGAAGGAAGTCGAAAAGGCACGTTTTATCACTTTGTTACATTTACCTTCACTCATGCACATATAAGAACACATAATGGTTAATATTCCACCAACATTACACATTATTAGTCGAAATAACACAAGTTTTGGAAATTAAAACAAATTGACAACATCACTCTGCGACTTCCCGCCAAAACTCCAGATGTTACTTATTGAAGTGTTTCTTTTTAATTTTTTTTATTACCAGTGAACAGGCATTAGATACATCACCTGGGCTTTCGCTCCAGGGCGACTAAAATTACAACGTATTTATGGTAATATATAAAAGATAAACACCCTTTATAAATTTGGAAAAATATATTTCTAGTCTGACCGTTATTAGAAACGCTTAAAAATGACTGAGTAAAAGGATTCTTATTGCGTAACGATAATGTTTATATATTAAATCCATGGTTAATTATTTAACAATATAGATAAACCATAATTTAAAGTAATAAGGACTATTTTTCTTTGACATTCTTAAGCGTTTCATATAATAGACAAGTATCTTTCAGTTTCTTTTATTTTTTAGTTCTCAGTGGACAGGACATAGAGATTAGAACCACAGACGCACAAACATTTCCAAAGACATTCTTTTTTGGAATTAAAGCTTTTACATATAGTAACGGACTAGGATCACATTCTGTTTTTAATATATTTATTTTATATTTTTTATATAAAGACATTTTTGTGGATAGCATGAAAAATATACACATTATTATGTGTATAGTCGGCCAAAAAAGCAAAGGTTTACTTGCCATAAAGCAAAAGAATTGTTTAGGGAGGTTACACCTACCCGTGTAGAGGGTAAGTCTTCGCCGTAAATACGTAAATTTATGTGTATTATAGTACATTTTTTAAAATATGTTACCGATATTTCTTTAAATCGAATATAGTTGAGGTGGTTAAGCAGATTATTTGGGCGACCGTACGTACCTATAATGAAATATCTTTAAGCTAAATGAACATAGCAATCGAATCTGCTTTGGAAACAGGATATAAGGAACTGGTGCGCATTCCCTGACACAGGTCTTAGTATACCAATATATTTAGCTATGACGACACATACCGTAAATGACAAAAAAATATCGTCAATGAAGCGAATCGACCGCGTTCGGAACGGCGTAATAAGAAAGAGTGTAGGTATGAAAGAAAGTATCGGTGTAAAGATGAGGAAGGGAGGTTCAGACATATAGAAAGAAAGCAGGAAGAAAGAATGGCAAAACAGATCTACAATGTGAAAGCGGAGAGATGTAGGTACCGGATAAGACTTTAACTATCTTACCATAACCAAATAGACCAAATAGAAGTGAGATAGTAACTTTTCTACATGGCAAGCTCGCTCTGTAACCGGCGAGGCAGTATAAGGGGGTAAGTAAACTACGAGCGTGGAGCCAGGTAGAGAACTTTGCACTCTCTGATATATGTGTAAAAATAAGTAAGATGTACGGTTGGGGGACCCCCGACAGGAATGAAATTCTAATCGGACAATTTAACTTACTGTTAATAAAATTGTTAGTTATTGAAAAACGATTTTATTTATCAGGAGTATACTCTGACCATCGAGCAAAGTGATGCAAACAAGTATGGGGGCCTGCGCTTACGATAACATACGAACTACGCCGAACGGAACCGAACGTCTCGTAAAGTATTTTCGTTATATTATGATTTTTACCTGTCAACTCCTACCGCAAGCCGCGTTAATAACTTCGTTTCAAAAACAGCAGTTTTGGTGCAATAGGAATCATCAAAAATTCGTATGTAAATCCTTTTTTTATTCCAGTTAGTGTATAACCTTTTTCAGACTTTACGCACTAGTCCCTTACACCTGTGTGCTCGTAAATAAAACCAAACATTTTTTCGTCTTTGAGACTCTGTAGTTACGAGAATGATTATAATTGACACTATAATACTTCACATACATACTACACTTATCGTAATTATCCAGACTTGGGGTAGCTACACTACACATATAGCAATCTCAGTTGCTGACAAAAAAATTGGATAACAATGACCGTTTTTGTTATAATTCTTTACATCATTTTAAGGTTATATTGTGTGTATTCTAAAACAGGCAATTATGTTAAACACTGGTGAATACGGTCTGACATACTGCGAATTACAGACGCGGTACCAAGGTGGTCATGGAGGTCATAATACACCATAAGCTCCACAGGGGGTCATGATCCCATGACTTCTCCAGGGGGTAATGACCCCCGTTACCTTCTCCACAACCTCTCAGGGATCCATGACACCCCATAACATCTTAGGGTTCATGAACCCTCATTACCTTCCCATGAGGTCATGACCCCCATAATTTCATAAGGGAGTCATGACCCTATAAGTTTTTCAGGGGGTCATTATCTGCCTGGGGTCTGGGTTATGACATCCCCCATAATCATAAGTTGAAATCGACATTTATAACGTAATCTCAGCAAGGGAACTTCTCCATTCTTAGAGAGATAGATGACTTTCATATCAGAAATTCGACACATTAACTTATCCATTTATTGTAGAAATAACCTGTAGAACAGTCATTGTAATCTAAAATTCACAAAATCTAATAAATAACTACTTATGCAGATCAGTTTGCGATTGACCAAGAGCTTCTAGATTGCTATGATGCGAATCTATTCTATTCATATTTGCTTTAAACTCATCACGTTCCGACTTAGCGAGTATCGGAGAACCAGTTCTAGGGGGTACTAAGGTCTCCGCAGATCCTTCATTGTCGATGTTCTGGCGTTCCGCGTTGAGGAATTCGTCGTGGGAGCCGTTGAGATGAGGTTTGGTCCGGATCGTATCAGGGTAGGACAGATCGAAGTTCGATACAGAGAGTGGTTTATCGGATTTCTCTAGTCCGGAGGCTAGTGATTTCGACGTTGCTAGTCGGTCGTCTGGAAGCACGAGATGATAGTAAAACTTTAAGACTGATAGACGACACATAGATTAGTTCGGTGGGTCTAGAAGCATGAAATTTTGCAGATTTCCTTTTATATCATAAGTAAGCACTAAGAAAAGATTTTTGACAATTCACCCCCAAATGGTTAAAAAGAAGTGTCTAAATATTTTGAACCGCCAATGTTCAAAATTTTTAGACACTTATTTTTATTTAGGAGGTTAAACATGTTCCTGATGGCAAACCACAATGGGGCATACGGCTAGTGGTAAAATAATTTCTTATGGCGAAGATATCTTCAGAAATAATTATCTGAAATAATTTGGTCCCAATGTTAAAGAATCAATTTTATTTGTCGATATTTACATCTATACAAATAAATAAAATTGAAGTGTATGTTTGTTATGTCAAATTAACAGCTTTTTACTAAATACATATGATAGTATATACGGTACATATAGCAAAGAAACAATTTTTAAAAATTTTGTCTGTCTGTTTGTTCCGGCTAATCGCCGCAACAGCTGCACCGATTTTGACGGGACTTTCACTGGCAGATAGCTGTTATAAGGAGTAACTTAGGCTTTTAGTTTAGTAAAAGAATTAGGGTACCGCGCACGAAGTTTAACACAGTACAGTAGGGTAACAGCTACTTTATTTATGTGTTTTCGTAATTCTTCTCCTGAACGGCATGACCGATTTTGATGATTTTTTTTTGTACTTATGCAGTCACATGGATGCTCCTTTGCTTTAGTTGGACCAAGTAGGTAGCGCTGTTGTAAACCGGATGCGAAGCCGCGGGAATCGGCTAGTTTCGTTGTAAAAACCTCTCCTGCTAGTTACCTTTGTCTTCGTCTTCGGACCGTGGCGTCTCGCTTCCATCATCCTTATGGTCCTTGGGTAGGGACGAGCTTCGGGCGGTGCCGCACGGCGTCGTCATACTGAGCACCCTGGGATATTAATAAATGTTCGTACAACAGCCGGCATGACATATATCATCGATATATAATAATATCAGCCTATACTGCCTGCTGCTGGACAAAGAGATGGTCAGAGAGATTAGGACCAGTGCGGATTGGTGGAGGCAGGTTTGTGGCCACCTGCTGTTGGAACTTATCAAGCCGCCTTTAAGGCTTCCAACTCGGCTTAACGACTACCACACTAAATGATAGCCGGAACCAACGGCTTAACGTGCCTTTCGAAGCACGGAGACGCTCGAATATGAAAATGGCACAAACGGTCACCTATCTCGGGCCAACCGAGTCGAACGCTGCTTAACCTTGGTAACCGGTAAGAACACCGCGGTCGCACAGCGCTACGAGCGCCTCGATATATTATGACAGCCCAAAAAAAGGCAGATTAAGGTACACGTGTAAGGTTCACCATTGTTTTGTAATAATTATCTCGTTATAAAGCATTTTATTTGGTATTTATAAATTAATTGATACATTTAAACGTACTTCCGGTAACCGTTCACCTTTCCTATATTTAAATTAAAAATAAACATAAATAATATATAAATAAATATGTTGCTACATCAATAAATACTTAATGATGAGACAACATTAAGATGGTGAAATGACTTTGTAGTTTTGATAGAGGGGCATAAAAGTGAAAGACAGACGGTTGGACGCTGATTTGTTTGGTGAATGGTGGACAGGAAAGACGGTTGAAGAAGTGATAGTGTTTAAAGTGCGTGTGTAGTAAATCGTGATATAAAGTGATATATCGAACAAATAAAAGGAACATAATAAACGCAAGACCTGAGAGTAGTTTTTTCTAAATCGATAACAGAATTGATTTCTACTATTTTGAATGTATATTAATTTTCTTTTAATTTGAAAAAAAATGCTTTTACTCCTTCCGTGCGCCATAAAAAACTAAATTTATTCTTGATTCATAGCAATAAGGAGATTACAAATGCATTCCTAACCCGCATTTCTCAAAATGCACACATACACATACAATTTTCATTGTTAATTGGGGTATAAAAGTGCTTAAAAAAGGGGTAAAAACCTTTAAATTTGGTTTTCGTTTTGAATTTATGAAGCAATTCTCTAATCGGGGTGCCTGAGGTCTTGTGTTTATTGCGCGTGGTGGAGTATGACCTAATCTCTCTCACCTCGATTTGTGAGAGAAGGCCTTTGCCCAGCAGTGGGCAGTAGTATAGGCTGATATTATACCGTAAGTAATTTTGTAAACTGTACAATTATAACACGTCCTCGCGTTGTCGTATGTTAATAATATAATTTGGAGGTACCCACTTGGAGTTGCCGAGGTCGCCGAAGGGTGTCTGTGGTTGACGAGGCGGTGAATTCCGCGGCGAGGTGCTGGCTATCGCCCAGCCTTCTGCGATCAGCACCCCACCGATGTCCACCTCGCCCTCTGCATATCACAGTGTAATTTTCCCATATTGGAAATGAATGAATCCAGGAATGCATAATCACCAATCTAGTCCAATTATTCGGAACAATTTAACTGTCTATTTCTTCAAAATCTATCTATTTAGATCTATATCATCACGGCAGTTCCCTTGCGGGGTAGGCAGAGAGTAGAGTTCCAACAGTTCCTTTCCTTACATAACTCTCTGGCTTCCTCCACTCTCATAGTTCGTCTCATACACGTTCGCCAGATACGGAGACTCTTGACTTTCCCTTCAGATACGGTCTATTTGGTCATGGTCATTTATCAAAATGATCTCCATTAACCCAAGTATTATATATAGGGAATTTACATTTTGCCGACTAGACGAGCGTTGGCGATTTTTTTGCAGAAGGAACTGACAGCAGGAAAACGGTCAAACATTTATTTTGCGTTTATTTCTTTAGTCAGTGTTGCAAGTTTAGTAATTTTTTGCCATTTGGAGGATTAGGAGTATTTATAAAGAAAAACTTGAGGACAAAAATTTAAAGGAATATATAAAATACAAAAAGAGAGGATGACAGCTTACAGTACTTAATATTTATGGAACTTTATGATCGTTTAAATGTTTAAAGTAAACAACTTTAATGTTTAAAGTTGTTTACTGGAAATGCATATACATGTATAGCATTTTTGAACCTTGCACCCTTAAGGAGTTCCGAAAATGATGAATATTAATAATGTCAACAGCTTACCGTCAGTATTATCAAACAACTTCATTCCGGGTATTTCTTTCTCCTTCCCTCCTTCCACTGTCGCTGTTTTCTTGTACGTGCTCGTTCTCGACAACAGCGGCTTCCATCTTGCCACCTGATTCGATGGACGTTCAAAATTAAATTAATAACTAAATTTTCCTAAAATTGCTGTCTAAGTAACGTATATTAAAATAAAACAGCACACATTTTTTCAAATCCATATTATTTATAATTTGTGCAACATAAATAAACAATAACAACAACACATCATCACGTCAGATCCCTTGCGGGGTAGGCAGAGAGTGCAGAGTTCCAACAGGTTCTTTCCTTACATACCTATCTGGCTTCCTCCACTCTCATAGTTCGTCTCATACACGCTCGCCGGTTACAGAGACTCTTGATTTGTCCTTCAAATAAGACACTGTCTTATTTGGTCATGGTCATTCATCAATATATTCTTTCTATTCTTAACCACAACACAAGGAATATACTAATCTCTTCACACACACTGTTCACTACAACACGAATGCGTCTATTAGCACTTCACAACAAAATCAACACGGCAAATTCACTGGTCACTTTACATAGTATTCAAATTAGTCGAGGAGACTTATGTGAGTTAGGGTCGATTCCCATAGACCGGACTGAAGAGTATCGGGGATCGCGTATTTCTGTACCTTCAGTGAAAGCTGATACGAATCGAAAATCATAGTTTTGAGAAAATGAAGTTTACAGCGGGTGACAGACGTTCGATTAAGTACGCGTACTTGTGGCTGCTTAAAATCACCGAGCAAGCTCGTCGGCGATCCAACCGATTTGAAATTTTGCTCGTATCTCGTCTCGGCTCGAAAATTCGAATCGGTTGCACATAGAACTCGCTTACGAATTTTTATTCTCTCTTTTAGTTAACCATTACTTTACATAGTCTCTCCATTTACATCTTCTTTTGTTGTTTTCCATAACATAATATTGTTACGACCAGAACATACCCCGATATCTTGAAAAGTCTTTATGTCGATTCTAAAACGCATAACACACCCTGAGGTCCCCCGGTGATCTGGGTCGTATAGAAGGTTCCACCCCTTTAATTATCGCTGGCGCGCGGTCGCGGTATACAAGTCCTATTTGTTCACACACAAATAGGTATGTAATAATAATACTGCTTTGTGGACCGCGCCGGCAATTGTTCGATGTACTTCTATCGATGTACTTAGAGGTTTCGCGTCCATTCTAGAACTTTCATAAGATTCATATAAAAGGAACACAACGCACGGGCACGGACACAGTCTTTTCTCGGAAGCAATAGTGACCAAATCGGAGAACAAGCCATCTAAGTGGAATACACCGGCGACCTTAGCAACGATATACAGATACTACGAGTGACTCAGCGACTTGGAAGCAGTATTCGGGTATTAACGAAAGTAGTACTATTGTGCGATTGGTTCGCGCGTGTACTTGCATTCGACGTACTGTTATGTGTGTACAGCGCCTAATAAATAAATACTTCGCACGTGATTCGGCATTTAATTACCCCGTAAACGTAATATAATATTATTCCTAAATAACACAAGACCTCTTCGGTGTACGACATCGCGGAACAGTATGAGCAAGTCGGCACGTGTGACGCCGATGTCGAGCCGAGTAAGTACGCGTTCTTTTAAAACCGCGAGTTAAAAGCCTGTCTTCCCATCAGCCTGTCAGCCTGTCATCTGTCACCCACTTAAAGTTTTCAAAATATCACTCCAGTCCTATAAGTCGAGTTGTATCACCTTTCACTGGAGGTACAGATTTTTCCACATATACCATGCGAACTGAGCCGGTGGGCTGCTCGGATGCGAAAGCGAACGCAAAGAGAGGAAACCGATTGAGTACTTTTAGTCTTTGCATACAATTTTTTTCTTTTCCTAAAAAAGCGCCCCACACTAAGATTCTTTCCTGTGTCATGAGTGCGTTTATAAACATGAAATTACCATGCACAAATACCCAGACCGAAACAAACATTGGATTACGCTGGGCCCAGCCATCAGCTCTAACATCCTACTATCACAAAAAATATGAAATGTAAAACTACACCTAATTTCAGTGTCGCAAAGTTCCATTTTCAATACCAATATTTGCTCTGCTCAGTGTTAGGGCTAAAACGAATGTAATCACAGGTAGGTGTTTTGTTTTTTCTATAAAACGTTCCTTAAAATCGAACGTAGTTTCATTCTGATCAAAAACATAGCAAATACAGAAAAGAGATTGACTGTGGTTGTATTAATTAAATTATTATTCACCACTCTTAGAGCCGGTTTATGAGAACAAACTATAAGGAGCAGAACTTGTAACCGCCAAGAAGACATTCCGTACACAAATTACCGTTGAGTGACGTAGGCTGTCGCCATAAGGTGGTGTCGCAGCGACCCTCGGGGGAAGTCTATGTCGTGCATTGGACTTCTTTCGGTTGACATGTGACATAATGACGCACTTTTTTATGGTTTATAATACCCAACCACGACGTTGAAATTTCGTATGCTGGCCATCAGAGATGGGCAAAGTGTAATCAGATTAATGATTAACCACCCCCGCTTGGGGAATATAGGCGTGATGGTGCATTAATGATTATCATTTACTATTATATTTTGAAATCTTCAACGATTACGATTACACTTTTTATCTTGAATCATGATTGAATGTTACAAAATGCAATTGTAATCATTTATCTGATTACATTTTGCCCATCTCTGCTGGCCATACACGTAACGAAAAATTTACGCATATACTTGATAAAGACTTACACAGTACTCTAATAGAATCTGGATAATGAACGCTGCTGCAGTAAAATAACGGAAATTTAAAAAGTCTAAGCCCGTTAAATTCTGTCTAATGAAAGCTAACAGTGGGAAAAGGCAGCAAATTTAAATAAATTAGGTTGTGCAACCCTGAATGAACGGGGAATAAATGGATTTGATATTTGAATACTTTTATGACTACAGCATGAGCAAAAAATCGTGTATATAAGTTTATGATTTTGGAGACAAGAGAATGGAAGGAGGAGGGAGGAGCTAGAGTAGGGAGGAAGTTAACATAGAAAATATAGCATGCTAACATATTCTTTAGTGTTAATGGTTTATAAGTCCTTGGTTTTCCGCTATGTGAACCTGATACTTATCGACTTTCCCAATTTCTCGCCTTTCAATTTTTCATTAAAATATGGATTTTCTCAAGACTCAAAGTATCATTTATGCAACCCAACAATGAAATACCAAATAATTAAGAAAGGATTCGGAGACGTTAAATTTAAATCATGTAGAATTTTGTGGAATAATATTAAAATTTTAAATAATAAATAGTTCTCGCATGTATCAAAACCAGTTCGTCTATGTCTGTGGTTTACTAGAACAATAGGTTACATTAGTCTCAGTATTGCCAGCTCACAAAAACGTTAGAAATCAATCTCAGCTTTCTTCAGACAGACTTTAATGCATGTTTCGTTTCGTTTATATTTACGGATTTGAAAGTGAGTGTGGAAAAGGATTTTTTTAAATAAGGTTGTACAATCATCTAAAAATAATAAAAAAATGCTTTATACACAATCGGGTACACACATTTCTCACTTAGACGGCTACTAACTTCAATGGACCCCGTAATGGGAAAAATGGTGGGCGATGAATATTAGCGATTTTATTTAAATATTGCGATTATATATAATAATTTGAAGAGCTAAAGCGAGTGAAACATAAATGGCATTATTTAGAGTTAAAACGTCTTTGTTCAGATAGGTAACTAGTTTTCTGGTCTTGCGATCGATCACTTATCGACCGGAAGAGTGACAATGATGCAATAACTTTAAAAAACAATAACAGATGACGGATATATTGAGCGCGCGAAATAAACGCCGTGTGTAAATAAACATTTTCTAAACAATACAGTATGAAATAAAAAACTGCTATACAAGAACTTTGCTACAATTACACACCGTCACGCCTATGTTCCCCAAGGGGGGTGGTAGAGGTGTACTGAGTACACCCACGTTTCGCCGATAATGTTAGGTCCCATGTAATATGGGGCGAGCCTATTGCCATATACCGGGCACAATTCCAGACTCCGGACTCGTACTAGGAAGTTTTCGTTAGAAAAACTACACTTGTCCGACCTAGGATTTGAACCCAGAATCTCGTGATCACAAAGCGCTTTGCCACTAGACCAACGAGACAGTCTACAATAACATTCTATATAATATTATTAATTAAATAATATTAGCCCTGTTAAGAAACTGTCCCACTGTTGGGCACGGGCCTCCTCTCACAATGAAAGGGTTTAGGCCTTGGATCACTACGCTGGCCCAGTGCGGGTTCGTGAACTACACACACCTTCGAGAAACTCTCAGGCATGCAGTTTTCCTCACGATGTTTACTTTCACCGTTAAAGCAAGTGATAGTTAATTTTTTAATACGCACATGCTTTCGAAATGACAGAGGTGCGTGTCTGGACTTGAACCCGACACCTCTGACTTTGCAGTCCAACGGTCTAACCACTAGGCTATAGTGATAGCCTAGTAAGCAATGGCTTATGCAATTACTATTTATGTTTTAAGTAAATTCTATTGACTAGTCCTTAAGCAGCGCGCGTTGGATAAAAAATGTAGCAATGACTTTAGATTTTTTTTTCTATTGAGAAAATTTCGTTTAATCGTGTATTCCTTTTACCATATTCCAGAATATAGTATTCCTAATTTTTTTTTATTAAACGCATCCCCTTACTAAGATTTATTCGTCTTGTGGGTGCGTTTACAAACATGAAAATTGACATACACACATGCCCAGACCGGAACAAATAATTGTGGATCACACAAAGATTTGTCCCGTGCGGGAATCGAACCCGCGACTATTAGACACAGTGGGCAGAGCGGCTTAAGCTCTTATCCACTCCGCTAAATCGTCCGTCATTTCTAATCCAATTTCTAATCCATATACTTTAGCAGTAATAGCCTAGTGGTTAAACCGTTGGACTACAAAGTCAGGGGTCTCGGGTTCAAGCCCAGGCATGCACCTCTGTCTTTTCAAAAGCATGTTCGTTTTAAATAAAATTAACTATCACGGTTAAGAAAAACATCGTGAGGAAACCTGCATGCCTGAGGTTCTCGAAGGTGTGTAAAGTTCGCCAACCCGCACTGGGCCAGCGTGGTGGACTATGGCCTAAACCCTCTCAGTTTGAGAGGAGGCCCGTGCCCAACGGTGGGGCAGTTTCTTAACAGGGCTAAAATTATATATATCCATATACTTCTTGAAGTGAAACACATTTTTATTAATAGAGCGTCTCAAAAATTAATGAACGTATCTACAACTGGGCACCGACTCTGCTATTGCAGTTTTAGTAAAATAGACGGTCACTGACTTCAAAATCATTGGTTTTGACAGTTTTGATAATCTATTAATTTAATGGTGTCCTTATGGTTTTCCATAGGCGTACTACTTGAAACATTTGTCGGTATTTGTTAATAAGACCATAAAGAATTTAGTAGATTACCGACTTTAGGAATAATAGTAATTGAACGAATGTTATAGCATGTCTCTAACTATATATCTATATCATCACGCCAGATCCCTTGCGGGGGAGGCAGAGAGTACAGAGTTCCATCAGGTTCTTTCCTTACATACCTCTGGCTTCCTCCACTCTCATAGTTCGTCTAATAGGATGATGTAAAAATAGCAGACTTGGGGTGTTGGTCGTTAGTGGATTGACGAGGTGTATTTATTTATTTATTTGGTACAACAACAATATACATATCATAACACTTTTGTCATATATATATGGTAACAATATAGTCTTATATGCATATCAATAACAGACGTACACAGCATTTACAAGAATAGTATGTAGGTAAGTATATTGGTACAGGTGAGAAGGAACATTTTAGATTAATGATGATTACATATTTATAATTTTATATTTACGAATAGGAAATTAATAATTATTAATGAGTATTACATGGATTTAATTTCATTATAATTAGCGAGGTAACTTATTGAGCAGGAAAAAAGGTTTTAGAGTTTATGAAGGATTAAAATATTTCGATAAATTTGTTTTTAAATATTGTATTGTCTGACCTGCGTGAGTTCCTCGAACCTCTCGACGGCCTGCGGGTGCCAGCGGTCCCAGCGGGCGCCGGCCGGCGTCACCCCCACCGTGTCCTCCTCCCGGCCGGCGGGCCGCACGCCTGCTAGGAAACACTCCATCGCCTAGCGCACAGCCGTACGGAAGACAAAGGATACATGGACTTGACATTGTGATAATAATATCGTTCGTTCAGTAGTTTTTACGTGAAAAAAGTAAAAACATCCGTACATCGATCCTCGCAAACTTTGGTGTTTATGATATAAGAAGAATTTAACTTTTTAATTAACAGGTACCTATTTCAACAAGGTGGGACGTAGCGGACTAGAAATAAGATACACATACATACATAACACAGAATACAAATAACTAATGTACGTTTTATGTTTCTTATCCTTTGGACCAGGGATTCCCAAAGTGAGTAGTGGTGATGCGACCCCACGGGGTCGATATTGGTTTCCCAGGGGTCGACATAACCGAAAACTGATTTTGGGGGTCGATCAGGTCTAAAAATCGACCCCTATTAATCAACACAAGTTCTTATTTGAAACTTTCAAGATACTGTATAAGTTGTGTTACGTGCACCAACTTGTTATAAGAATGACTAATATTTTAGTAGGAAGTACCATTGTTGTACTTTACTCACTTAACCAAACGCTAAGTTTTTAAATTGGTAAGTATTTTATAACAATCGGAAAAAAACTAGAGATAGGATTTTTAAAGTAATTTGGCTTTGGGCGGGTTTGAGGTGGGTGGGCGGCTTTTGAGGTGGAAAAGGGGTCTCTTACCCAAAATAGTTTGGGAATCCCTGCTTTAGACCCTGTACATTTTATATAAAAAACATACATAAATAATAACGTGAACCAACCTGAAAGAAAGCAAAATTGATGTTCCATTCTATAGCATGCCACTAATATTATAAATGTGAAAGGTTGTATGTTTAGATGTTTGGATATTTAGCTGTTTGTTAGTCAATCACGCAAAAACGGCTGAACGGATTTGGACGAAACTTAGCACCCAGCTTGTTTATTACCTTTTATTTTATTTATTTTTTACGAGGGAATGTGCCTAACGCATACCCCCGGGCCGAGGGTACGGCCCAGGTGGTTATGTGGGGTTTGCACCCACTAAAACCCCTCGGCGTCCCACTGCCCTTTTGCCGGGCCACAGGAATCGTCACTGGCATGACATCTGTGGCACCAGCGGGCTCGGTCCGCAGTTTGGCGCGGACTTCGACACGTGTAGGGGAGTTCGGTTTCCCCCTACCGCCTTTTGGAGGCTGCGTGGACGCAGCTGGTAGTTTATTGCATTAACACACATTCAATTTTTATCGCGGAATTATGTTGGGTTCCGATTTAAAATCCACGCCGACGAGTCGCGGGCATAAACTAGTAAGAAATAACGTTTAACATAATAATTGTTTTACACGTAAATTAAACAAATGCATTGTACTCACAGAACACGCATCGAATATATTTGTATAACTTGTATAAAAAGTACTACTTGTACTTAACTTGAACTTCTTAGTGCCAAAAAATAAAAGTTGTTTCTACTAGTTTCCTTGCAATTTCTTTATATTTTCTCACCTTTTAAACCTTCCTTGGACTTCTACAAATATTTCAAAACCAAAATAAGCCAAATCGGTCCAGCCGTTCTCGAGTTTTTGTGAGACTAACAAACGTCAATTCATTTTTATATGCAAGGTGTATCGTATATAACGCAAGACCTCAGACACCCCGATTAGATTATTGCTTTACGAACTCAATAAAATCAAACTTCAATTTTTTAGGAGATTTCTACTATTTTTTAACGTCGTTGGTTCCCAAATTAACCACGAAATTTTTGATAATTAAAAAAAATGTAACATACTTTAAAAAAAAGATTGGAATCAATTTAGTTGCCAATTTGAATCAAACTACTTTCAGGGCTTGCGTTAATTATGTTACAGGTTGTATATAGATATGTTTAATCTTTTATTGTTAGTACACACACCGTCACACCCATATTCCCCAAGCGGGGGTGGCAGAGGTGTACTGAGTACACCCATGATCCGCCGACGATGTTAGGTCCCATGCAATAGGGCGAGCCGAGCAGACTCCGGACTCATACTGGGTATTTTTCGTTAGAAAACCTACCCCTCCTCCTTGTGATCACAAAGCGATGTGCTTTGCCACCAGACCAACGAGGCAGTCCTTACGACGACGACTTATTTTTAGTAGACAAGACATAAATGATTTACCTGGAAGCGTAGTCGCAGCATGTCAGTGCGCAGTTCACACAGCTCGTGCGTGGCTACGTACTCGCTGTCGCCGTAGTCTAAGAAGAATAAGTCCGCCACCTGACACATAAATATAGAACATATTTATGTATAGTATTATATTGCTACGTTTACGGTGTAATTAAATGGCGAATAACGTGCGAAGTACTTTACTAGGCGCCGTACACACAAAACAGTACGTCGAATGCAAGTACACACGCGAACCCATCACAGACTAGTACTACTCTCGATAGTACCCAAATACTGCTTCCAAGTCGCTGAGTCACTCGTAGTATCCGTATATCGTTGCTAAAGTCGCCGGTGTATTCCACTTAGATCGCTTGTTCTCCGATTTGATCGCTATCGCTTCCGAGAAGAGACTGTGTCCGTCCCAGCGCTCTGTGTTCCTTTTATACTCGTATGAAAGTTCTAGAACGGACGCGAACTCTCTAAGTACATCGATAAAGTACATCGAACAATAGCCGGCGCGGTCCACAAAGCGGTATTATTATTACATACCTATTGGTGCGTAGATAATTAAAGGAGTGGAACCTTCTAGACGTTTCGGCTCTTAAGCGCGCCACATCTTTCTAGACAAATCGCTTGGGGACCTAAGTGTATAGTAATGCGTTATAGAATCGACATCCCATGGCGGAACACGTGAATGTGTAAGCAAAAGCAATCGTATTACCTCCTGCGTAAAGTCGAACTCGTTGGGCCTGATGTCGTGGATGCGCGCGCGGTACCAGCGGCCGTCATGGCGGAACACGGCCGCCACAAGCTGCCCAACTGATACCCGAGTCAACTGTAAATATTATACACTCTCTATTAAATTCTCGGTGGCTCATTGGTCTAGTAGCAATACGCATCGCTTAGTGACCACGAGGTCCTGGGTTCATCTTAGGTCGGACGAATGAAGTTTTGATAATGAAAACTTCCCAGTCCGAAGTCTGTAGTTCTGCCCGGTATATGGCAATAGGTTCGCCCCCTATAACATGGGACCTAACATCGTTGGCGAAAAGTGGGTGTACTTAGTACACCTCTGCCGCCCCCGCTTGGGGAATATAGGCGTGACGGTGTTTATTTTTAATTTTCTATTAAATTCCATAGTTATCCGGAAGACGTCCTAATTTTGGCTAATTAATTTTTTAACACTCATTATTATATTACTAGCGACCCCTTCCCCTTGAATCACTCCATCCAATGTTGAAAACCGTCCCGATGCCCTTACATCCCTCTTTCGAATACAGATACCGCACACAGGATCAGACACCGACCTCGCCGGCGAGCTCGACGAATCCCTTACCCGCCGGCCGGTGCAGAGCACCACGGCGAGACACCTAGTATACGCCCTCCCCCATAGCGACTGCCCAAGCCGAGGCCGTTCCTCCTTGAGGTGCCCTCGAGCTAGTTGCCCCCTTGCCCTTCTGACTCGAGCATAGTAGTTAAAGACCCCGCGGCCAACAGCGTAGATCACACAAAATGGTGAAAACCGTATTAAAATCTGTTAGGTAGTTATTGAGATAATCGCGTTCAGACATACAGAGAGACAGACGCAGCCGGTGCTTCTTTACATTTTTTTTTTTTAAAAAGTAGCCCCTCATTATGATTTATTTCTGTGTCGTGGGTGCGTTTACATACATGAAAATTTACATACACATACCCAGACCGCAACAAATAATTGTGGATCACACAAAGATTTGTCACGTGCGGGAATCGAATCCGCGACTATTAGACACAGTGGGCGGAGCGGCTTAAGCTTTTAACCACTGCGCTAAATCGTTTACTTTGTTTTATAATATGTAATGATAAGGGATTGAGGGCTGCTCAAACATGATAATCGCTAAGGGCACTACGGTTCCAGCAGTGTTCCAAACGTATCTAGCGTTTATTTTATAAATCAATCAATCAATCAATCAGCCTATCGTAGTCCACTGCTGGACATCGGCCTCTCCTAACACGCGCCATTGCACACGGTCCTCCGCCTTCCGCATCCAGTCTGTCCCAGCGACCTTTTTGAGCTCGTCGGTCCATCTAGCTGGGGGCCGAAGGTAGGAACCTTACGCTTACCAAGTCGCGGTCTCCACTCTAGGACACGCTTGCTCCATCGGCCGTCGGTCCTCTGCAGAACAGATGTGACCAGCCCATTGCCACTTTAGCTTACTGAGTCTGCGAGCTATGTCGGTAACTTTGGTTCTTTGTTGGATTACCTCGTTACGAATTTTATCCTTCAAAGAGACGCCGAGCATAGCTCGCTCCATAGCCCGCTGTGCGACTTTGAATTTGTGGACTAGTCCCACCGTGAGTGTCCACGTCTCGGCCCCGTAAGTCATAAGTCATTTTATAAATAAACGATTTTAATTTTTTACTCAAGGTTAGATTTGCCTACTATTAGCGGAATTGTAATATATTTCAATATAAAAATGTCTGAAATAAAACTATTTTCGGTTCGGTTTTTATCGCGGTTTATTTTTGATTTTTAAGTTCCCGACGTTTCAAGTGCTTTGCAGCACCCATGGTCACGGGAGGGACTGAGGTGTTAGACGTCCAAAAGGCATAGTTGTTCCGGGGTACCCTCAAACTTCTTAATTATTTTTGTTGGTCCGATCTACGCAGAATGAGCTCTCGGGTGTCTTGAGGTCTTGCAGTGTTATGCTTGGTTTTTGATTTGATTATATTAAATACCGGATCCCAACTCGATGGAAGCACCCAGCCATCTTCTCTATTGAAATTAGGATGTTTTTTATTTTCAATAGCCTCGCGAACCATCCTTGGTAGAAACACAAAATCAAAAATAAACCGCGATAAAATCCGAAAAATATTTTTATTTCATGTGTAACATTCGTGTAAATCTAAGAACTCAGTATAGAAAGTCTATCAAAATACTACTGATTACTTTTAAATCTATCTTTTAGTAAAACATAGATAAATAAAACATATTATATAAGATCTCTGCTCTCTCTGTACTCTCTGCTAACCCCGCAAGGGATCTGGCGTGATGATATAGATAGATAGAATTAATAATATGTGAAGGAGTAAAAGCTGATTAAAATTATTATCTTATAGTATGTATGATAGAGTTCAAGTTTCATTGTTCACGGTTTTACGCGCCGTTTACAAATATTCACAAGTGTCTTTAGCTAAGATCCAAGCCTGGATGTGGATCTTGCCTTACAGAAGTGACATAGGTGGGAATGTGGCGAGCTTAGTCCTATTAAAGTCTATAGAATCGTACTCACAGCGTGCGCTTCCCTGATCTCTTTATTGCCGTAGTACTGCGTCATCTGTTCGACGAGCTCGTCGAGTTGCGCAACTTGTGGCCCGACTAGTTGCACCCAGAAGCGAGACGGGGAAGACACGGCCGACACGTACACTTCGATGGGCCCAGCCGCTTCTGTACAATAAATACATATTATTGTAATTGTACGGGACGTCTTCATGTTGTATAGTATAGTACTCGTATGTAATAGATTAAGTTATAAATAAGATATTGTAATAGAATAAGTTATAGCACCTAAGCAATAGTCAGTAAATCCATGTGAGAGGTAGATACATAGAATTAGAAGAGTGTAACCCTAAAAAGGGATAGATAGTATTAGAAGAGTAAAATCCTAGACAAGGACAGATGTTGTTATATGTAATTGGATTATTAGAACAATGAAGCTCGTTGCAAAGCCCGCTAGTTGTGACCCAATAAAATTGTACCTAATCGCGCGCGACATCGCGTCGCGTACGTTCGAGCGACTGGGCACTGAAACATTAGGAAGAAACTCTGCGCAAAGAGGGTCACAACTGGTGGGTAGAGCACTGTTTCAAGAATTGTTTGGCTTCTCATTTGAATCTTCCCTCGTGACGCACACTGGCCAGAACTACAACAGGGCGCACGCCGTATCATATTCGACCTGTTCAGTAATAATCGATTTTCCTTTAAAATACACTTTTGCGTGTGTGTGAATGAATATATTGTTTACACAAGCGGGCAACGACTCGCTAGGTAGTAATAACCCGCGCTAAACATTAATATAAAGTGGGCAGGTCCCCTACCAGGTGTTGGTCCCAGGTAAAAGCTGCGTACAACATTGACGGACGATTCCGCGCATTGGTTAAGAGCTTAAGTCGCTCCGCTAACTGTGCCTAATAGTCGCGGGTTCGATTTCCGCACGGGACAAATCTTTGACCCACAATTATTTGTTTTGGTCTGGGTATTTGTGTATGTGAATTTTCATGTTTGTAAACGCACTCACGACACAGGAGTAAATCATAGTTTAATTTAAAAAAAATTATATTATATTAGCCCTGTTAAGAAACTGCCCCACCATTGGGCACGGGCCTCCTCTCAATTTTTAATAGGCACATGCTTTCGAAAAGACAAGAGGTGCGTGCCTGGGTTTGAACCCACAATCTCTATCACTGCTATAAAAAAAAAATACAAATCCTGACGCCGTGGCGATCTTTGAGGACGCCTTTGTCCAGCAGCGGACAGCTTTCGTCTGACGAAAGATAGTAGGGGCCCAAACTACGCAACCCTTTTGTATGAATACATAAAAAATATGGGGATTTATACATATGTATGTATATTTTGGCCTTTAAGTATATGTATGTATATTATATTAGGGCTTTGTCTAGAAGAAATATTTCTGAATGATTTCAATGGAACTGAACTAGAAAATGGTATGCAATAAGTGGCATTATAGTGTTTTAGGCGTAAGGGTCAAACCGCACATGATTAGTATCGGCGTTTATTTTTATTTTTGGGAATTTCAATACCACATATTTGACCGTTTTTGATTCATTGGAAATTGAAATATAGTTTCTTTTTTCAGGAATAAAAATATAGAAAATATTTTTCTGAAGTGATTACATCTCGGTAATTTACAAAAGATCCATCCTGAACAGAGCCATCTAGAAAGAGCTATTTTAAAAACCACAATCGCGCGTGTGTTTGTGTGTGTGAATGATCTACGCTGTTGGCCGTAGGGCCTTCACCGGACAAGCCCGCAATTGCGTGTGATTTAGCCTAATTAAAAAACAATATAATTAACCACCCCATATCCCATCAAACTCACACGTACACAAAAACCAGTCACCTTCACACATAGCCTACACCTTTTAATCTACACACTCTCAAAACCGGACAAACACAGAAGGGAACTTAAAAACTAATTTGCAAAAAAATGCAATAATCAATCTGCCAAAAGGTCTAGTTTTCAAACACATATGGTTTCGTTAACATCGTAAGCTGTGCCTATAGGAATTCGCTCGACGCCATTCACTCTCTTTCGCACCCGTACACTATGTTCCTGGAGTGAGCGGGGTAAAACGAGATAGCACGTCCATTTTTAATATACCGAACCATAAAAAATAATTCCAATCGGCCGTTTTATAGCCCATGTGATGAACTTTTTTTATAGGAAAACCAAAAATTATGTGATGATGTGATTACAAACCGATATTTCGTTTGTCTATCTATCCATCTATATCATCACGTCAGATCCCTTGCAGGGTAGGCAGAGAGTACAGAGTTCCAACAGGTTCTTTCCTTACATACCTCTCTGGATTCCCCACTCTCATAGTTCGTCTCATACACGCTCCCCGATTACGGAGACTCTTGACTTGTCCTTCAGATAAGACTCGGTCTATTTCGTTTGTAATTGGAAATTATATGAAACCACGTTTGTGTAGAAACTAGACCTTACAAGGCACGTGTTAAAGGAAATCCTTTAGAATTTCCTTTATTACACAAATTTTGCAATCCTTTGCAACGAAAACAATTTAGTTTCTTTACACTTGTGCAAATCACTCAAACTTTAATAATACCTACTTATAGCAAAGTCGGGGGACGATCCCAATAACAAAATATGATTATTATATGAGTTAAGATATATATTTATAAAATAATTCAAAGGTATCATACTTAGCTTATGACGAGATTCTGATTTGAAAATTACAAAATAAGTAAGGCCAAGCATGGATGAGTATTGAAGTATTATTTGTTTTGTATTTACATTTATAAATCGTTCAATCCCCAAAGACACTTCTCCCCCTTTTTATAAGCTTTTAATTAACTTGCAATGTTCATATGTCTGTCTGTCTGTCTTTTAGGTTCAAATCTTGTGATCCATTTTTCAAGCACGATTTATCCGATTGAGCCAAAATTTGGGATGTGTATGTGTGTGTGTGTGTGTGTGTAAATGATGTACGCTGTTGGCCGCGAGGCCTTTACAGCTTCACCGGACTTAAAGGCGAGCGTGCAACCACTACGCTCTAGCCAGCCAGAAGGGAAAGAGGGCGCCCTCGTTTGGGACAGTCGCTGTAGGGGGACGGGTGCACTACTAAGTGCACCGGTCAACCGCCGGCTATGGGAGGGGATCTACTACTACGTCGTCGTCGTCGCCCGTATTCTGAGCGAAAAGAAGGGATGACAAAGCATCGGGGGGGTCGGTGAGAACATGTCGCGGCCGGCGGTGGCGGCAGGGGTCGGGGGGCAGATCGTAGTCGGCGGTGGCTACGATTAACGGATTCGCATGGGTAGATGCGTTCGCGAAGTGACATGTTGACGCCTTTTTAATAAAGGCGCGAATAGGTTCGAGACCTAGATCGGAGTGGAGGTCGACGTTCCGTACGAACCAGGGGGCTCCTACGGCTTTACGGAGGAAGCTGTTTTGAACCACTTGGAGTTTATCGATGTAAGAGGGGGCCGAATGCCCAAACACAACACACGCATAAGTCATTATGGGTCGAACGCAAGTTTTGTAAAGTGTCACCTTATTTCTAAGGGACATTTTACTCCGCTTGCAGATTAACGAATGGAGACGACCGAGCACAAAGGATGCTCGGTGACGGACCCGCTTGATGTGCGGGCCGAAGGACATGGTACTGTTTAGGGTGACCCCTAGATATTTGACCTCTTTGACCCAGGGTGAGGGTCGGTCGAACATGGTCACTTGGCCGAGATTACTTCTAGGGCGGCGCAGGGAGTGGCGCGGGGTGGTACCTCTGGAGAAGAACACCGCAGCGCTCTTGTCCGGGTTCACCTCAATACGCCACTTCCTGAACCAATTCCCTAGGGAATTGGCGGATGCCTGAAGGTTTCTGGTAATGAAACCCTTATTCCTATGCGAGACGTAGAGAGCGGTATCATCCGTAGACAGCGGTAAGACGTAGAGAGCGGTAAGACGTAGAGAGCGGTATTGGCATGTGTATGTTAAGTTCGGTGAAAATGCAATATACCATGGAGCAGAATTGATGATGGAATCGGAAGGCGCCCATAGGAACATGTGAAATATTTAACGTAACACCCTCGTGTTTAGGCTTGTTAAATTGGTATTGACAAGTACTATACAACGAGTCAGTATTCAAGGTCTGATGATGAAGCCAAAAGGCCAATGGAACCACCCAACTACTCAATATAATTCCGCCGTGTTTGGGCTCGTTGGATTTATCTCAATGAGTACTTTAAACTCGGATGTTGTCCAGGGTCTAATGATGGAGACGGAGAGAAGCCATAGCGACTCCTTAACTAAGCAAGATATCATGGTCGAGTTTTACCTTTAAAGGTCTTTTTAAATTAAAATTATTCGTAATCGCTTACAGTGCAAGTGTTCAATTTTCTGCTAATGTAATAGTTTTATCGTTACATGTGTAACGCCAGAACTAACACACGTGTAACAACAATGTAACTTGCGGACTTGCACTAAATGATTAGAAGAAAGGGTGGGGCGTGTTTGCGTCGACTGAACGATCTATATTTAATTAAATTATTACCTAGTTTAAAATAACGTAATATTTAACAATCAGAAATCGTCGGTTAAAAGCATAACAATGCAATTTAGCAATTGTAGGACCACTCAAAGGACAAAGTAAGAAACGGGACACCATAATGCAAGGAAAACAGATCCATTAAATTCTTTATAATGAATTATATTTACCAGTTGGAAGATATAAACCGGGTTTGCCCTTAAGACTTATAGTGTAACCTGTTAAATACATACTAGAAAATGTAAATTATTTTGACATTTATCTATATAATCTAATATTCTTCTGGTATTTATCCCGTCTGATTGGTTCTTCTTTAGTGTAGATGTCCCACCTTTTTCGGCAATTCATCATCATTTTTTTATACGCCAGCAAAGTAAGTGTACAAACGTAAAAAAAATATATATTTCTTACATTTTGTCAATGGAGAGTTATAACGATTTGGGCAAAAATCGTGTGCATATGTAGGTATAGACTGTACACGATATATCTGTGGTTCTTATTAGCAGAATGCATAGAGGTCACTTTTCTGTTATAAACAAATTATCATACTCATGTGAAATCTTGTCCGTTTTACAAATCTGCGTTTATATCTTTGATGGGTTTACTTCAATAAATTATTTATTTTCGAGGCATTATCGGCTCTGCAAATATAGAGAGCAAAGAAGATTCTTTACCTGTGCATAGTACATAAGTAGAAAACGTAGTAAATATTCTTTTCTTTTACGTATATTTGCGTTATTTTCTTAAAACACAACAAAATAAACACTTCAAGATGCCACTACCGCCCCGGGTAGGGTAACCAAAAAGCTTGCAACATTTTTTATGGTGAAATTGATCCGTTGATATACAAAGCTGCCAGGTCATAAAGCACGCATATATTTTCTTTTAAGTATGCAACAACTTTTTTGAAATGTCAACTGGAAAGTGTACATTTTAACATGTGTCAAAGATAAGGAAGGACAACATCCTATCACTGACAACAACAAAAAAGAAAAAAACGAACACAAGTGCATGCTGTTAGCAAGTCTTACCAGGCCTCTTATATCTGGCATGCGTGACCGCGTGCGAGTGCGGCGAGTCACCTGGCATTTCCTCCGAGTGCTCGCTGGCGGTGGAGGACGGCGTCGGCGAGGGGGAGGAGGCCAGCGAGAGGGACTGAACGTGGCGCGGGCTGCGTTTCGATTGTTCGATTTCGCGTCGACATTTCTCTTGTGCTACCTGAAGGGTTACGGAATAAAATATATAGACCGTTGTATCCATGAAAACATGTTCTACCCCTTCTCCTAATTGCAAATGCAAGTGGACCGTATGCCGTGTTAGTTCTATCGTGACACACGTGTAACTGTAACGTAACCATTTACATTATTGTTACACGTGTATAACGTGTGTGTTACACACTCGCTGGGCCTAGTACACACGTAGAACATTGCATACTTGAAAGTGATTAGGAGCAAGAGTGGGGAGACGCTGTCCTAAATTAAACGATGTATTTGAACACAAGGGTTTCGGATATCCAAAAACAAAATACGGAATCCTTACTGGATCACTTGTTATTCTTTCGAAATAAATGTTATTATAATGGCGTACAAGTTATTCGCAACATTTCCCTGAAATATGTCCGTGCCAACCAGACTCGCAGTTGATGATTTTTTCAGTTTCACAGCATTCAGGCAATTTAGATAGGCATGCATAGGCACGATTCGAAATATCGAGAATTCCTAATGTGACAACATACGTAATACTTGGTGAACAAGCAGTGAAAAATATTCTTACGAAATTCTCGACTAGTCCTTTAGCGACTTCTATCTGCTGCTTGGTCCCACGGAAGGTGACCTGTCGCTCCGAGGACTTGTCGCTTGCTGAACCCTCGATCTTGACTCGGGCGCCGCTGCGGTGGCTAATATCGTTAATGTTCTCACCTCCCGAACCTGGACACATTAGTTATATCTATAGGGCTTGCCTAACATTCTAAACAGGTTCATGCTTAATAAAGTCAATTCGTTACGGAGTACGTGATTATAGACACTAATATATAAGACTTACCATTAAAATATTTAAGCATTCAAATTCAACTCACCGATGACTCAGCCTGCCCAAAGATAAGCTGGATTTACAAAGCCATTAATCTCTATCACCGGCTATTATTTAACGAACGCATGTATGGGTGTCGCCACCAGTAGCGTGGTCTTAGTCCGGCCCTTGACGATAGTTCAAAACCTAGCAATAGGAGACCTTAACTTCCTAACCATAAGATTTACCAAAAGTTCTGCTGCGCGACCAGCCAAGATAAACTATGCTTTTTTCTGATATCAGTCGCTGCTATTTCATGAAGTATACACCCAGACACAAAGGATTATAAACCCTTTCAAACTTTCTAGGGTATGAGACTCACCAATGATTCTGCCGCAGGACCAGCCAGGGACCGTAATAGTGTCTTCCTCTATCACCGGCTGCTGTTTAATGAAGTCATGTACCAGGGTCTCCGCCAGCTGCGTGGTCTCTGTCCGGCCCCTGATGATGCACACATCGTAATCCTTGTCCGTGAACTTCTTGAAATTGATGAGAGCACCTGATTTCTTCTCAATCTCTTTTATGTTGCTTCCACCACGACCTGATGAAGAAAAGTCGTTAAAGGAGATAAAATAACATAATTCGCATGAACGTGTGTTAGTACTATAGTTACACGTGTGTGATACACGTGTCACAATAGTACTACTTCACTGCCTGACTGATTGGTCTAGTGGCCGCGAGTAGCAATAACGAGGTCCTGGGTGCGAGACGCTTACATTGCAGTATGTTTTTTCTATCAACAAAAAAATTTGCTGAAGTCCAGTGTCTAGAATTCTGCCAGGTATAATCACAATAGGCTTGCCCCCTATAACATTGGCACCAAATATCGTAGACGATAAGACGGTCCACACCAATGCAACCCCCGCTTTGGGAATATAGGCCTGACGGTGTTTTTTAGAGCTAACATACTAAAGAGCACACTTGCATTATAAGCCATTAGGAGAAATTGTAAGGCGTAGTTTTGTGGATAGATCATCTAGATAAACAACATTTTCGTTTGTAAGCTTCGTTGGTTTCACTTGATTTATACCAAGAATAATAAATATTGTAAACGATACACTTGTAATAGAAACTTTAGCATTATTCAATCTCCAGTTACTTTGTCAGAAAACGTTCCAAATGAATTAAGTTTCTTTATAAATAGTAGTCATTGTTATACTAGCCGGATGCCCGATAAGATTTCCTATAAATAACGTCAATTGCCTTTTATATCTATAGAGTAACTTTTTATACTGTCTGTACCAGCCAAAAGTTGTCCACAGCAAAACAGTTCTCCCAATGATCATCACAACAATCGTTTTTGTTATTGAGCAACCTGGTAACCCCCTTAGGAAACGAATTTTCCCAAAATCCTTCCTTAGTACTCATTTAGGTACGTTAGGATCGTTTTCAGCTGTACGTTGTGTATCTGTCAGTCAATGTTAGAGTTTTATTGAGTATATTACAAAGTACTTAGTAGTCTGCAAGACAAGTCAAGTCTCCGTAACCGGCGAACGTGTATGAGACGAACTATGAGAGTGGAGAAAGTCAGAGAGTATGTAGACGAACTATGAGAGTATGTAAGGAACGAACCTGTTGGAATTCTGTACTCTCTGCTTTCCTCGCAAGGGATCTGACGTGGTGATATAGATAAATAGATGGAGATACTAAGAATATGACCTTGTTAGTTTCAGACATTTTCCTTTAACCAAGTCTGCATGTATGTTTTAATTTAGGTTTGGTATTTGGCTTTAATTCAAAGATATTAGAATGCGTTAATCGTAATGTGGCTATAACGTGTGGCACACGCAGCAGATGATAAAAAAAAATAAACACCGTCTCTCCTACATTTCTCAAGCAAGAATGGGAGAGATGTACTGTTTGCAACCACGATTCGCCGACAATGTTAGGTCCTAATAGTTTGTTATGTGTCGAACCCATATAAAACCAACCAACACTAAAATCCTGGAAGTCGGCAAAAACATATATTCATACAGCAAATCGCTGACGGTAGGGCACGTGTAAAAATCGCTAACGGCGCAGCATGTGTAAGGATCGCTGACGGCTCGGCAACTAGACGCCTTCGGGGGCCTATGTGACGGCGAGCATCGTTCACTTGGCATCGATCTACCATCAGTCCGGTCAATACTTAGTTAGCAATACATAATGTAAATTCTCTATACTTTAAGCAAAGTTAAATAAATCAATTTTCGATTTTTCTTTGAGTCCTCCGATAGCATCCGACATAATTAGTTCACGACATTCTTATGTATACATATCTACTTCTGGGAGTTTACCATTTACAACCTTCCTGTCTCCACCAATCCACATTAGATTCGCGTTGTTAAGGGATTTTCCCAGCAATGAAACAGTATAGCCAGATGAATTCGTATAGAGACATACCATATTTTGCTCGTGAAATTTCAGCTGTTTAATCAATAGCGTGACTCATGTCAAATTTAATATTGCAGTGGAAAAATAAAAATTCAATTTCACAGGGGCATCGTTTAACCGTCTACGGACATGCTAACTGGAATAAGTAACCTTGCTTACACGCACACGCCCTAAAAATACTAAATAACCTTAATGACAAACTATAATATTTAAACTCGTTTCTTTAGGTTTAGGTTTAAAGAATTTATTCTCAAAAAGACAAAAAGCCACTTACATGAGAATATAGATTGACATAATATAAACTTATTTTAGGTAATGGTCACCGAAAGACACCATAAACATAAAGAATAGGTCGGTTGCACGTTCATCGGTTTTACCATCAACTAGTAGGGTGGTATCGTTTTTTGTGATATTTGTTGTCAATTATATATTTCGATAGTTGATATTTAAAACCGCTAAACGTGCTTACACTTTTTATATAAGACGGCAAATTATTATACAGTTGTGCTCCTTCATAGGTAATACTTTTTTTACCATAATTTGTACGTATCTTTGGTAGAACAAGTAAACTAGGTCGACGGAGACTACGTTTACTTATTTGACATTTCTTAATAAATGTTATGTTAGTGTCAATGGTTTTATCTATAATTTTTCTAATTAAAATACAAGTACTATACACGTAAAGTTGTTTAATATCCATTAGTTTTGTTTCCTCAAAGATTTTGTTCGTTGGTGTTAAGTATGGATAATGGAATAATGTTTTTATGATCTTATTTTGTATTCTTTGTAGTTCTTGTAGCTTTGTTTTACTAGCGCTGCCCCATACTTCTATGAGGTACAGTAAATGTGATTTAACAAGAGAATTGTAAATCGTCAAACGCATTTTTTTAGTTATACAGGAACTTATATTGCAAAGAGATCCAATAACTGAGGAGATTTTATTTTTAATATAGTCAATTTGTTTGTTCCATGTCAAGTAATTATCCTATCCTTAAAACACAACCTATTATGAATTCAAATTAAGAAGAGTTTTAATAGCAAAGACATGCTTACCGAAGCTATTTTATAAACTAGCTGTTACCCGCGGCTTTGCACGCGTTTATTTTGTAGTTTGACATATTTAGGGATAGCATTATTCTAAGACTTAAGAGACACCTCCATATTTAGTTTCTTTTAAATCCTTTCACCCGTGTTAATTTGGAAAAATAAAAATAACTATCCCTCAGCTATTCCCGAGCTAAAAAGTCGTCTTAAACAATCTCTAAAAATCAATCAATCAATATTCCCGTGCGCTGTGTCGGGATAGTACCTACTACTATTTAACAGAGTAAGTTTTATCGCTTAAGCAAAGTCATCTTTGTTTTGCATAAGTATTTATCCTAAAAATGAGTTAATTTTCGTTGTATAACAATTTTAACAGGTCAAATGTTTGAAAAATGTAAAATTTTTACCCTCTTTTTATTAATGTCGCTTTAAAATACATATACTTTCAAATGTTATGCCTACCTATAATTTTTATAACTACATTTTATTCCATAATGCTAATGTAATCAATATAATGATGTTATGTAATTATACAATTGGTGCGATAAATAAATAATATCGGCGTGATCTAGTGTGTAAACAAAATTGCCTATTTCATATTATTATTTTACGACTTAAGATACTTTAATACTACCTATCAATCCATGTCATCACTTCATATCCCTTGCGGGTTAGGCAGAGAGTACAGAGTTCCAACAGGTTATTTTCTTACAGACCTTCTGGCTTCCTCCGCTCTCGTCGTCTTATACACGTTAGCTGGTTTCGGAGACTCTTGACTTTCCCTTTGGATAAGACACGGTCTATCTGGTCATGGTAAGATAGTCAAGGTCTTCCCCGATATCTACGTCCATCCACTTTCGCAACGTATATATGTGTGGTTTCTTTCATATTAAGTTTCTTTATATCTCGTTCAACCGTTTTAGTATAAAGAAATGATAGATATTTCGTAGAACTCGTGATGTCTATCGAGATAAAAAGTGTTCCGTTTTAATTTACGATGTAAGACACCTTCATATAAAGTTTTCATTAAATTCGTTTAGCCATTTTTAAATATGAATAAATACCAGATATGTCGCAACAAACCGATTTTGCCTACACATGTCCATGAATTGATTTACACGTTTGATTTAAACACTTAAACATGGTTTCGTGTATGAACCGATGATGCATTCAGGATTGTTTCTTATACAGTTATAACAGCCGGATACGAAACATTGCGTATTAATTTATTTAACAAGATTTTATTATATGTGTAATTATCTTAACACGTATAATATCTTACGAGAAAACTAACACAAAATGTATTGACTAAACTTTGCTACATACTTCGCTGGCAATGTACTTTTGTAGATATTATTACGCTAGATTTTTGCCAGGGTAGGTAGAGAAGGTTTAATTTAGAAATACGAGGCATGCCTTTTAAGTTTTGTCGTTTGAAGAAAAAAACACAACTAGAACCTTATAGTACTTTTTATTGTTTTTCAAAGTATTCACCACGTAGCTTAATACCATTTTCCATTCGCTCAAACCAGTTATTATAACATTTATTCCACTCTAAAGTGGGGGTGTTCAAAATGGCTGACTTGAAAGCGTCGAGTGCTTCTTCACCGGACTGGAACCTTTGACCACGAAGACTTTTCTTAATTTTAGGAAATGTAAAGAAATCGTTAGGGCTTAGGTCAGGACTGTATGGAGGATGGTCAAGAATGTCTACTTTTTCCTGCTTCAAATACTCAATCGTTTGACGAGCACTGTGTGAACTTGCGTTGTCGTGGTGCAGGATGATGCGTCGCTTTGAGTTAGATTTTCGAAGTTCGGGGATGACTTGTGGTAAACAAACTGTGGTATACCACTCTGCGTTAACCGTTCTACGATCTTCAAGTGCAATAGTCGCAACATGGCCGGTTTTTCCAACGAACGTGGCCACCATCTTCTTTGAAGTGCTTCGAGAACGAACAACTTTAGTCGGCTTTGGCTCGTCTTGAAAGACCCAGATTGTAAATTGTTGTTTGGAATCAGGATCGTAGGCATAGATCCAAGATTCGTCACCACTGATGATGTCGTAGACGTGATTTGACTCTCCTCGGTTGAACCTTTGCAGAGTTTTCTTACACCATCTGACGCGGGCCGCCTTGTGATCGTCGGAAAGCAAATGCGGTATCCAACGGCAAATTAGCTTTCTCACACTAAGCGCTTCATGCAAGATCTTCTGAATGGTTGTCCCTGAGATGCCTAATAGAGCCTCTATCTCTCGATACGTCACATGACGATCTTCGAAAATTAGTTGTCTCACAGCAATGATGTTATCTTCAGTGAAGGCGGATTTTGGGCGTCCTTCGCGAGATTTATCACTAACACTAGTATGTCCACGCTGGAATTCTAAATACCAGCGTTCGACAGTCCGCAGACATGGGGCTTCATCACTGAACACAGATGTTAGCTCTTCAAAACACTGAAGCCGTGTCAGGCCTCTTCTAAAGTTGTAGAAAATTATTGCACGAACATTTTCCTTAGAAAGATTCATTTTCGTACGTAACCTGACAGATTCCAATCGACGCTGTGACTAAACAATAGCATTAATCCTAATACTTTTAACTGTTTTGAGATTCAAAATTTAAACACATTCGAATATAGAATAGTTCCAAATTCAAAATTGCCGGGAAATATGGAAACGACAGAACTTAAAAGGCATGCCTAGTATTTTACCAATCATTTTATATTAAGTAAATAATCCCTTAAAAAACAGAGGCATTGTATGTTTTTTATGTTATTATTGTGTGTTGAATAATATCGGGCTATAGTTTAGTTAATATTTTACAAGAAGCAGCTGTACGGGCTAATTGAGGCTAAAACTGAACCCGGTGAGCGAGATAGTTGATAGAGAAATAAGTCTGGTGGAAGTTGACAAAATATACAATATATTCACTACACGGTCCTTCCGGGATAGCTGTTATTTCTTCATACTAAAATGGCAGGATGGATGTTACTAACAGTTTCAAGGTGTTTTAGATTTCGGAATAATATTCGAGATACTTTTTATCCCGGTAAGATGTTAGGTTAGGTTCGGGCAGAAACTAGTTATAAATAAAACCTTACTAATCACACTGCAGTTCTAGTGTAATTTTAATTTGAAGAAAAAATACAGTGAGCTACAGCAAATAAAGCGCGTATGCTTTTTGAAACGAGCGCATGCATATTGCCGAAAGTGCATGCAATCCTTACACTAATACAAACGGAAAGTATGCGAAACAGGAACACTACATAAATAGTCAAATTGCGTAACTACATCATCTTGGCCTTTTATTAAATCAATGTCAAGTGAAGCCTTACAATGGTCGTTCAATGGCAACACTATGACATAATCGAATAACTTGAAGTGGGTACTTCAGAAATTTGACTGCGGTTTCGAGTAACAGGGAAAACATGTTATCTACCTAATTCAGATGCTGCCTCATTGGTCTACACTAAAGGCTTATAGTGGCTGGAGACCACGAAATCCGGATTGATTCCTAGATCAGACAGGATTCTTGGGATTTTTATAAAAAAAAACAGATGCTATGACAAGCTAGTTCCCTATCATTTTGCGAACCCAAAACCCAAGAGTGTGTTTTTTTTTGTGTCTCCCGCTTTGCAAAGTAGGGAAGTGGCATTTTCATTTTAACTACTCCTGTTTTTCTTTCTAATTAAATTTGTTGCGGGTTCCAAGTCAACTAAAGCGCTTCCCGGGACACCCCAAGGTTCAAACCTTGGCGTCATCTAAGGAGACCATTGTCCATCCTTACTTACAGGAGTTACAATGGTGGGAATGTGTGGCGGGCTTAGTCCCAAATAAAAAAAGAACCAAAAATGTGATGTACAGTGTACCGCGATCCCTATTTAGAGATATTGGCGAGATGATGTTTTTTTACCTAATTGACGACACAGATTGGTCAAAGACAGCCAATCATAAAACCACTTGGAAGATTAGGGGGAAGACCTTTTCCCAACAGTAGGACAATTCAGGTTAACAAAATAATTGGTAACACTATAGTATTTAAGAAAGGAGAGCTGCATGACTTAATAAAGGAATGGGTCCTCATTGTGTCTTAAAAATTGGCATCTGCGGTTGGTATCATTCTAGTATTATAAAGAAGACGATGTAGAGACAGAGTTTCTTCACCATATCATAAGGAAAACGACCATGGACGTAGAGCAGATTATTCACAATGCATGATCTCATACATATTTACTCTAATGACACTTTGAACATACACGATATTTATACAGGGTTGTCATACACACAACTGTGCGTTGACTCAGCTGTACTACCTTGAAACATTTTTAGACTCTACATTAGATATATGTCTTACTTTCTTTTCCCTACGACTTCACTTGTGATTTTAAATTTGAATATTTACAGATTCAAAGAAATGGCGTGTCCACCATCTTGGATTCAAAACATGATATCTTGAAAATTTAGACTATGGTAAATTGTACCACACTACACTTCATCATCATCACCATCATCATCAGCCCATGTCAGTCCACTGCTGGACGTAGGCCTCTCCCATGGCACGGCACTGAGCTCGATCTTCAGCTCACCTCCTTCAATTCCTGCCCGCTGCCTTACGAATGTCGTCGCCCCACCTAACTACAGGACACCCTAGACTACGTTCGCCGACACGCGGTCTCCGCTCAAGAACCACACTACACTTACGGATTTTCAATCTATCGATATCTTATTTTTCACACTTCACAGGTATCTGCTGTGATACAATGCACCTTCCTACCAATTCATCAAATCTATCGTACTGGATCACTCCCTAAAGGCTGACCTTTTCGGAATTTTTTCTCCAAAAAGGCTGACCTCTATGGTGATTATACTCCGAAAAGGCTGGCATCTATGGTGATTTTACTCCCGATAAGTCTTTTCGGTGATACTCTGAAAAGGCTGACCTTTTCGGCGATTTACTCCAAAAAGGATTGAATCAACATACTGTCGGAACTGTGCACTGTTTGCTGACCCCGCAAGGTATATGGCGTGATGCTATAGATTAGAAAACCCTCTACGTTTGCGTATTTACGCAAGATGAAAGGTCAAACAGACATAAACGGGATGTTTACCGGCGTTTGTTCATTTATAACTTTAATTTACACGCGAATTTAGAACGTTACGCATTACGAGATACTTTGTATTTTCGTATTGTACAACTTTATTGAGAAGAATTAATCTGAGAATATATCTACATATTGCACAAATCTAACTATCTAGGTCATCACCCTAGATCCCTTGCGGGGTAAGAGGAGAGTACAGACTGCCAACAGATACTTTCCTTACAGACCTCTCTGACTTCTCCACCACTCTTGATCACCCTTGCATGAGTAATTTTTATATACAGATTGTAAGGGTATTGTAAAAACGCTCGAGTCGGCGATTAAACGCTCGAAATTTTTAACGTGATTCAACGCTTGTAAGCGTCGAATTAGCTGTGTGTGTATGAATGATCTACGCTGTTAGCTGCAGGGCCTTTACAGCTTCACCGGACAAGAGGGCGAGCGTGCAACCACTACTTGACGACTTAGCGCAAAAAACTCATTTAGCGCTCATTTTTAACCGACTTCTAAAAAGGAGGAGGTTCTCAATTCGATTATGTTTTTTTTTGTATTTATGTTACGCGATCATTCCGCCAATTATGAATCGATTTTGATGTTTTTTTTGCATTGGGTTCAGTATAGCTCCAAAGTGGCTCCATTTTAATTTCATCTTATCGGACCTTGGACTTGAAAGATTCACCAGGGAACTCCTTAACGACAAACGATATGAATGTGTAGATTGAGATATTATGGGTATTACATCAATATAGGTACCCTACCATAGAACTAATCAGAATATTAACCGACTTCAAAAAAGAACGAGGTCGACAATTCGTCAGTGTTTTTTTATAACGCCTTTATTTATGAACTGATTTTAATGATTATTTTTGCGTTGGGTTTCGTATAGTTTCGAGGTGGTCCCATTTTAATGAAATCGGTATTAAACTTTGGACTTTGAAGATACACCAGGGAACTCCTTAACGGCGAACAGCACAAATGTATAGATCCCGTTATTATATCAGTCCTGTAGGTACCTTGCAGTACAACTCAGGAAATAATATAATATAGGTATATAAATATTAGTAAATAATTTACTTGTCACTAAAATTCTAAAATAAATTTCTATTAAAAAAAAACGACTGCAACAAGCAAGAAATAAATATTTGAAGTTGGTGCCAAGTAACCGACTGCACTAACCGGTACCGACTTCAAATATTTATTTCTTCTTTCTTTCTTTCTTTTACTTCTTTCTTTATTTATTTCTTTCTTCTTGTTATAAGCCGGTTTTATTTAAAAAAAAAATGTTTTTATTACGACACTAGTTAAAGGTACAGCCACTTTTCGCCGACGTTTTTAGGTATCAGTGTAATAAGGGCGATTATATCGGGTACAATTCTCAAAACCAAATTTTGTCCGAAATAGGATTAAAACATTTTGCAACCAGGATCGTCGCGTGCATCAAACACCACTAGGCCAACAAGGCAGGCCAATTAAAAAATATATTTAATGAAAAATCAGCAGAAGTGGGCGGGCGTACGGGCTCATGCTTATTTTATTGGGTAAAATATCGATATACTCGGGTACTCTTTAACAGCCCACGAGAAAAATAATACTTGTTTGTTTATGTAATGCCCTCATTCACAGACGATTTTGCACAGTGGTTTAGAGCTTAAGCCACTCCGCCCACTGTGTCTAATAGTCGCGGGTTCGATTCCCGCACGGGACAAATCTTTGTGTGGTCCACAATTATTTGTTCCGGTCTGTGTTCGTCTGTGTGTTGTGTGAGTGTGTGTGTGGGTGTGTGAGTGTGTGAGTGTGTGAGTGTGTGAGTGTGTGTGTGGGTGTGTGAGTGTGTGTGTGTGTGGGTGTGTGGGTGTGTGAGTGTGTGTGTGTGTGTGTGTGTGTGTGTGTGTGTCTGTGCGTGTGTGCGTGCGTGCGTGCGTGCGTGCGTGCGTGCGTGCGTGCGTGCGTGCGTGCGTGCATGCGTGCGTGCGTGCGCGCGTGTGTGTGTGTGTGAATGGCTTACGTTGTTGGCCGCGGGGCCTTTACAGCTTCACCGGACCTTCAAGAGGGCGAGCGTGCAACCACTACGCTCGAGCCAGAAGGGCAAGGGGCAACTAGCTCAAGGGCGCCTCAAGGAGGAACGGCCTCGGCTTGGGCAGTCGCTATAAGGGAGGGTGTATATTAGATGTCGCGCCCTGGTGTTCTGCACCGGCCGGCGGGCAAGGGATTCTTTGACCTCGCCGGTGAGGTCGGTGTCTGATCCTGTGTGCGATATCTGTATCCGAAAGAAGGGATGTAAGGGCACCGTAACTATTATACAACTTTAAAAGGAAGTATGTTTGGTCGAACATCGCTGTTTATTTCGGGTACTCCAAAACTCTCGAATGAATCACAAAGGGCAATTCTATACACGTGACGTCATAGAAGCCCAGTAAGTGGATCAATCTGATTGTTGGCTTCAGACGTGTGTATGTTATTTATATAAAGTAAGAATGCATGTAGGAACTTGTTACATATAATGTAGGTACTTGTGTTCTTATTTGTCTAAATAAGTATTACAATGTAGGGTACATAGAGATTAACTGGAGTCTGGACAGGATTGTGTATGCTACCTAGCAGTAAACATGTGAATCGTTAAATTGTCTTTTATTAGACTTAATAGAACTTATGTACAGTGTTTAACAGTGAATGAATGAAGCAGACAATTGATAAATAAAGTATAAATTAGGCACTCGATTTGTGAGGCTGATATCTATCTATCTATCTATAACCTCACGCCAGATCCCTTGCGGGGTAGGCAGAGAGTACAGAGTTCCAACAGGTTCTTTCCTTACATACCTCTCTGGCTTCCTCGACTCTCATAGTTCGTCTCATACACGCTCGCCGGTTACGGAGACTCTTGACTTTATCATCATATCATCATTATTAAATGAGTCACTCGAATGCCAAATGCGTAACGATAACGAGGTCCCAGGTTCAAATCCTAGGCCAGACCAAACGTAATGTTGCAATAGAAAAAATTTCAGTATCAGTCCTGAGTCGGGTATTGTGCCCGGTATGATAGCAATAGGCTTGCCCCCTATTACATGAGACATCGTCCGAGAAAAGTGGGTGTACACGGTACAGCTATAGGACTCCCACTTGGGTAATATAGGCGTGACGGTGTTTATTTTTTAATTTATAAATTACTTATTACTAGAGATCCACAGAATAAAGAAGACTGTTTTTTTTTTATGTGTATGGGCCTAACCAAGTTGCACGCACTGCACTGCACACGCAGTAAAGCTGTAAAGGCCTCGCGCCTACAGCGTAGATAATCCACATACAAACACACACACGCAAACTAGCGCACTAACACACGCACGCACACGCACACAAATGTTACATTTTCCATTTCATAAGAGAGTCAACTTGTACGGCCATTGATATTGATCAGTGACTTAACACAGAAAACTCCTTATATTACGAGCTAAATTACTGACTTCCAATAAACATACAAATACTACTTTTGCCCCTCTGTCGATCCTGCTTGAGTATCACTAATATTCAACATATAAACATTAGATATAATAATAATAATATTAGTCCTGTTAAGAAACTGTTCTACTGTTGGGCATGAGCCTCCTCTCAAACTGAGAGGGTTTTAGGCCATAGTCCGCCACGCTGGCCCATTGTGGGTTAGCAAACTTCACTAACAAATATTATATATATTACAGTAAAATAAGACGCTTATCGACATATAGACGCAGTCTTAATTTAGGCAGATGTCACTTTTAAGCCACAAGATGACCAAAACTGTCCAAATGAACTAAATTCCTACAAAAATATTTAATAAGACACAAAGGACAACATTGCAACATTCTTTAAAAATATGCGTAGGGTTACAAATGATAAAAATCAGGCTTTGTTACATGAAACTTAAACTAGTTACATTAAAGTTACTAGTTAGATTAGATAGTGTAATCATAATTTTTGAGTTATTTATTATATTTTAACACTATCATGTTAGAGCTATTACTCTTTAATCTAGTAGATAAACATTAACATTCTTAAATATTGTGTTTAAAATAAATACTTAACAGTACCTATTTTGTGTAAATATACCAATTAGCTTATGTTTGTCCTTATTGGTTAATAGTGCATGGTAGGGCCAACGATTTTAAAGTCCTAAATTTGAATCCTATTTCAGAAGGAAAGTTTTATAAGAGTTGTTCTATTAGAAAAGTCTGGAGCCTTGAATTGTGCTTGGTCTACTGGCAAGGCAACATGTTAGCTCCCTGTGATATTGAGACCTAGCATGAATGACCTAGGCGAAATGATATACAAATAATGTTACCCCCTGGATAGGCTTGGGGAATACAGACAAGACTGTTTATTTTCCTCATAAATGTATATACTTTTGGACTGAAAATAAGACTTCCATCTAATCTAATAAATAAAATATGCATCAAATAAATAATTCTATAATTTATTTTACAGATACTGCCAAGAAATGAATGGGTTAAACTCCAGTCAAAATCACCTGAATCAAGAGCCAAGAAATGCCCACTGTGGGCAAAAAGGCTTTTTAAAATACCACCACAAAATTGAGAACCTTCATAATATAGTAGGTGAAATCAAACTTACCAATAAGTGCTGGGACAATACTCTTTGGCACGGATACTTCGATTATGTTCACTCTTGATGTCTTTATTTTCTTGGCATCAGAACCATCTTCGTCTTTCTTGAACACATAGTAGACTACAAAGGCTGTGACCGTTACCAGAGAAAATCCTAGGGCCACAGGTAGCACTAATTTCGAGTTCATAGGCATTTTTCTGAAACATGCAGAGATTCACATACAAATAATGTTGATATTAATTGTGCTTTGTAGGAATTATAAGTGAAAATCTATCCATGGTTTCTTCACTAGGCGAGCCTGTATGATACAGGCTTTTGAAAACGAAAAAAATATTTATTGCTCACAAATGATGTTCAGACCATTAACCATTGCATACATTTTCCGCAATCAACTATTTATTTTATTTTAATGTCTCAACAATTCGACATTTACACATTGGTGAGTTTTTCTTTAGACAAACAATATCAGAGACTGTTTTTTTTATATTATATTAAAGAGTTTAATGATGATAAAAATAAATTTAGACATACAATATTTTTACATTTGTCCAATCAGCTACATAAGTACTAAAAATACACCTTAACTATTTTTTTTCCAATCAGCTGATTATACTTTGTGTGGGAAGTTGATAATTTATTTTTTGTTATTACAATTGATGCCACAACCTATCATCTCTATAGAATTAATAGTCTGTTTACAAAACCACTCAAAAATAAATACTGTTATTTTAAAATTAATCTTTCATTCACGCGGGGTTTCCCTAAGAGCATGAACTAGTCTACCTATAAATATAAAGTGAATAACGTTTTTATGGAAGGGACTGAACTGATTAAGATTTTCTAATTGTTGTTTTTTAAAACCACAATTATTTAAACATGGTTAAATATAGCTCAACTACATACTATACATAAATTAGAATTTAAGTAACTTGGCTACAGATAAAAAATAAACTATAATACTAGCAAACATTACTCAAGTATAACAAGGTTATGTCATGTTTTGTTATTTTTAGTACAAATAAAATTATATAAATAAGTAAGTACACATATTCAAAACTTTGTAACATAGACTGCAACATAATGAATTGACTTAAAAAAAATCAAATTTAAGTACTTTGTAATTAAATTTAATATTTTTGGATTGGAAGGAGCCTAATAGTTACTTTAAAATAGCAAAACTTAATAAATAATTAAAAATACAAATTATTTTCTTTATAAAACTTAATGTTTTTTTTCTTCATAAGTTTTGCATAAGCTTCGAATTATTTACACAAAACAATTAAGTTTTTTTAATTTAAAAAAACTATACGAGCGAAAAGATGTTATAGGCACGTTAAATTTAGGCATAGAACTAGAAAAACGGCCTTGTGGAAAATTATATCACTCACAACAAAGTTCACTGGGCTAGCATCTATTGATGTTGTGGGAAAAATGATATCAAACAGAATGACTTTCTAAGGTAACTTAGAAGACCACTGCACGAAGTGTCCTTCTATCCACACTGGTTCCTCACAGATTTTACTTACAACAAATCTATTAACAGCTATGACATAATATCGAGTGTTAAAATTTGTTCTAAGTAATACGATACCTGCGTCGTAACATGAATGATTTTTATCGTACCTTCACTTTGCACCAAATATAAATTCACCAACAACGTTCTCCTTCACAAGTAAACTTTTTCACGTGTAGTATTTTTATCACAAATTCAACAAAACAATCTGTTACACACTGTGACAATTTCATGAATGCTGTTATCTGCAGAATAGAATTCGAATACATAGAGGGAGCATATACAAGATTATATATTTGCACTGCTTACACTTATGTCATGTCAGTGATAAGAAAGGAGACAAGTTCATCATTAACAGTTACACCCTTGTACATTTTTTTTTGACATTAATGACATAGACTATAGACCATACTTGTATTTTCCCATAGGTGTATTGATACCATAGACGAAGAATGCCTAGACACCACATATCGCCGCGGTAGCGTGAAAAATTTGTCGATGTGAATTTGTGAAACTGCGTTAATGTGCGTGATTAGGCAAGTGTTTACTAGTACAGGATTTATCGACAAGAAAATTTATCGATAATTTATGATAATAATGAACAAATATTCACTTCATGCAAAATCGTAATTGATTCATATAAATTATGATTTTGATTACTACGAGTAATTTATATAAGTTCACAAATACGTATTATAATGTAACCATAGATATTAGTATGTACAATTTAATACAACAGTAAAGCCTCATTGGTAATGCAAATAGCGATCACAAGGTCGTCGGTTCGAATCCTATGTGGGAAAATAGTAATTATTCGATAAACAAAATCTAGTCCGGAGTCTGGCACTGTGCTCGGTATAATATCAATAGATTCATCCTCTACTACATGAGACCTTATATTGTTGAACGACAAGTGAGTGTACACAGTACACAACTCCCTCTTCCACTTGGGGAATATAGGTGTAGCGGCGGTTTCAATTTTTACATCACATTTACCCTACGTTTACACGTGCGCTTTTTCAATGCACGTTAGACATGAAACTAGGATGTATGGTCAGCGCATATCGCTGAGGTAGCGTGGCAATTTTATATGGGAGTTTGTGGATCTGCGTTAGTGTACTTTAATGGGGAGGTGATTACTAAGACACGCCTTATCAACGTAAAAGAGAATTGATGATTAAGAAATATATTTATCCGAACCGAACAGAAAACCTTAAGTTACCTGAGAATCTATAGTAAATATGTTCATTCATTGAATAACATTAGTGTACACTGTCACATGTGTAATTATATCAATTCACACCATTGCTAATCTACCCCTGCTGATTGTGTATTATACACAATCAGCAGGGGTAGATTAAAATAGTAAGACAGAAAAAAAATTGGAGCATTCAGTTCAGTTCAAATTGTAATAATTGAAGATATATCATCTTACACTTTGTTAATTCTGAAAATCCTTAGTTATATTAATATGCACAAAAAAAAACTTCCTCATTTTAAGAGACATGGGCATCAGATTGAAAAATAGCAGATTTTTCCTGCTGTATAATGTGTAAATATATCAAAATTGCTATAACTAGAGTTGTATCACCTGGAGGTAAAAAAATTGCCACTAGACCAATATGGCACTTAAATAAGATTTTTTACTACAGAGTTCTTAGATTTGCGCGATTATTACACATGAAATAAAACTATTTTTCGGATTTTATCGCGGTTTATTTTTTTATTTTAATTTCCCAACGTTTCGAATGCTTTGCAGCACCCATGGTCACGGGAAGGATTGAGGTGTTAGATGTCCAAAAGGCGTAAGTGTTCCGGGGTACCCCTCAAACCTCTTGGGAGAATAATAAGGACCTTCCCTAGAGAAGATGGAATTGTGCGTGCGGTGGACGTCCGCACCAAGGGAGGAGTTCTTCGGAGACCAGCGAAGAAAATGATAGTGTTGCCGACGTCGTCCCTCCACGAAGATTTATGACCGACCCAATAAAATTGTACTTAAGCGCGCGCAACATCGCGCCGCGTACGTTCGAGCGACTGGGCACTGAAAATTTAGGAAGAAACGAAGAGGGTCACAACTGGTGGGTGGAGCACTGTTTCAAGACTTGTTCGGCTTTTCACTTGAATCTTCCCTCGTGCCACATACTGGCCAGAATTGCAACAGGGCGCACGGCGTATCATATTCGTCCTGTTCAAAAAGAGAAGAAATTGAAGTTAATTTTACATTGAAACTGCTACTGGTTGTAATCTTCGCTATTTGAGTCCAACATCGAAACACTCTTTTGAAAAATTTTTTGAAAAGATGCATCTATACTGAGTTCACTCTTAGTATTACATAAAAACACTATTCATTTAGCCTGCAATATCTGTAGGCATACTAAAACAAAAAACATGCGTTAACAATTATATCGATATCGATGTAAATTTTCCCATTATTATGACTAATCTCTTTGGGAATACGATTATTAAGATTCTATCTAAATCTAATCATTTATGCTCAAGGAAAACAGTCAGTCTGGTGTAGTTGTTATGCATCTTCAAACTATACATAATACAGCAAAACCAAGTCACCGGCCGAAGCTTACATAATTTAGGTTCATCTGCTTTTCTAGACTAATAAGAATATAAAGCACGGTATTTTAGTTGTGTGGCACCATGTTTTCACGGACATTTTAATTATATATCTTTTTATTAATTGAAAACTCCGAGAAAAGTCTCCGAGAACTCGGTCACTAGGCAAACAAATGTTAACCGATAAATTTGCGTGGAGCCTACGTCAAAATGACGTCATAAATTTTGAATAAAACAGAAGGTCGAACCCTGAAGAAACAAAGATTTTTAAATTGGTTACCTAAATGGTACCAAGTGTCCAGAAAAAGTGTACGGCTGTGCTTCGTTTGTAATCCCTCTATGTTTAAATCCTATCTCTATGTTCGAATAGATCGTATTTTTTAATAATCTGTGAAAGAATGAATGACGCAATGACAACCTCGTTTCGTTCAAAAATTTATTTAATTTTTTGATGAAGCTAAAATTTTTTTCATGAAGCTAAATTTCTTCGCCTATGGATTTTTTTTTATAAATTTGGGTGTCGTTGTTTGTCACTGTCAAACTTAGCAAAAACTATGGATTTATTATTCAAAAACGGATCGAGTAATGTCAAAATATTGCTAGTTATGTATTCCCGACCCGTACTCAGTTCAGTGCAAGTACATTAGAAGATGATGCAATAAAAACAAAGTATTGCTCATGCAATTCTATTCTAAGAACTGTTTTGATGGTTCAGCATACTTGCCTTAACTGCGTATTTGTTAATACACGTCATTGTTGTATAGTCTCCGGTCAGTTCCACTAACTGTTTTGATTAGTTAGCAATTATGAATAAATACGGCGCACCCTACGTAGGCGACGCCGCGTTAACATGTTTGTTTGGCGATACCTGTAAATAGCCATCACCAGACAAAGTACCTCAATGTCGTCTTAGCTCTTTTACCGTTCACATGGACTTAAGAAAATTGTAAATGACTGTAATACTTTGAATATTTGTTATAAACTTATTATAAACTTTGAATATATTTTATAAAGTCATTCAGCCATAGTCAACTCATAAAGCCTTTATATTTGACTTGCTAGAGAAAATTAAACTTTTACTCACAGACACAAAACTGAATTTTCTATAATTAATTTAAATAAATCGAGAAACTATGATTAGTGAGAGCTACAACCTGGAGCCCGGTGTCTGTACGGTGACCATAATGAAGAACTTATTCGGATTTTAGCTATTTATGGTATCATCATCAATCATCAATATTATTATTACATATAATAAAAATGTAAGGAAGTCGTGTCTGTACATAGAATATTTTTAGGAAATAACAACCCAGGGGTATCATACTATCGATGTAGAAGCCAATTCTACAATTTTTGGCGTTCGTGTCTGTTTGTCTGTCTGTCTGTCGGAGGGTATGAACCAGCATGACGCAAAAACTACCAGGCGGATTTTCATGAAATTTTGCATGTGGATACCTTAAAATATTGGCTTACGTATTGTATAGTATTTATCCCGGAAAAACAAAAGGTTTCTCTAGAAAAGACGAAAATAAGCGAAACATTGGATTTCTAAAAAGACACTTTACTCCAACCCTGTTTGATGGATTTCCATGAAATTTTGTGTAATTGTAGCCTGTACAAAAGATCACAACTCTGTATACTTATATTTTCGAAAAATCAAAAAGTTTCTGAGGGACGTACAAAAAAAATCGATTTTGATAAATCATTCATTGTTCCAAAACTACTTTTCATATCTTAATGGAACTTAGCACGGAGATATTTCATATGACAGATAATATAGGTAATATTTAAGTTTTAGGAAATCAAACGGTTTGTAGGGAAAAGTAAATCATCTATATCTATACATACTACATAAATAAACTGTAAGGAAGTCGAATCATCTGTACATGGAATATTTTCAGGAAATAACAACCCAGGGATATCAATCACTCTATCAATGTATGAGCCAATTCTACAATTGTTGGATTTCGTGTCTATTTGTCTGTTTGTCCAAGGGTTTGTACCATATTCACACAAAAACTACCAGGTGGATTATGATGAAACTTTGCATGCAGATACCTTAAAATGTTGGCTAACACGTTATGTAGGTATTTATTACGAAAAATTAAAAGGTTGCTCCAGAAAAGACGGAAATAAGCGAAACATTGGATTTCTAAAAAGACACTTTACTCCAAATCTGTTCAATGTATTTCAATGAAATTTTGGATAGTTATAGCCTGTACTAAGAATCATAACTCTGTATACTTATATTTCCGAGAAATGTAACAGTTTCTGAGGAATGAAAAAAAAATCGATTTTAATAAATCATTAATATCAATAATCAATAATTGTTCAAGAACAACTTAGTCACTAGATTGTACAACTTTATTACCGTTTGTACGGAACTACAATGTTACGACGTAAAATATGTGATTTTGCCTACACATGAATTCATCCATGAATTGATATTGGACTCAGGTTCGGCTCCTCACAAAAAACTTTTCAGTGGTTAAAAGCACTGACTCAAAATTGTTCATACATGTTTGATTTAAACACTTAAACCTGGTTTCGTGCATGACCCGATGGTGCATTCAGGATTGTTTTTTCTGGAGAGAACTCTAACTATGAATGGTTCGGATACGAAACTTTAACGAAGATTAATATCTTACGAGAAGACTAACACAAAATGTACTGACAAAACTTTGCTACATACTTAGCTGGCAATGTACCGTTTTTAGATATTATTAAGCTGGATTATTATCTTCGGCAGAGTAGGTAGAGAAGATTTAAATCAAAAATATTTTACCAATAATTTAAAAATAAATAGATAAACTGATAATCTTTCTTGAAAAGGAAGGTCCTGTATATGTTTTTTTTTTATGGGACGACGTTAGTATTGTGTGTCGAATAATATCGCACTTTAGTTTCGTTTATATTTTACAAAGACCATCTGTGCGGGCTAAGTGGGGCTAAGACTGAACCCGGTGATAGATAGCTGGTATTTATTAATATTAAAATGACTAAACGAATTTAACTAAAATGTTATATGAAGGTGTTTTACATCGTAAAATAAAAGAGAACTCTTTTTATCTCGTAAAATAGACTTCTGGGGAATATACGTATATTATTTCTTCATACTGAACGGATTATAAAGAAACTTTATATGAAAGAAACCACACACACATATACAAATTCGAAAGTAGAAGGACGTAGAACAAAAATCATTTATAGTTTCACAAATTATGTACAATATGTATAATTATATCAAAAAAAAACACCAAAGAAATATCAATAAAAAACGGCAGTAAAAAATAAATATACATATTTAAAAAGGGTCAAATGGGTCCACGCCTGTCAGTTGCTAGTGTAACTAGAATAGGACGTAGATATCGGGGAAGATCAAGACTATCTTACCATAACTAAATAGACCATTACTTATACGAAGAGCAATTCAAGAGTCTCCGTAACCGGCGAGCGTGTATAAGACGAACTATGAGAGTGGAGAAAGCCAGAAATGTCTATAAGAAAAGAACCTTTTAGAACTCTGTACACTCTGCCTACTCCGCAAGGGATCTAACGTGATGATATAGATTGGTAGATAGTATTAAATTACCTTAAGTCGTGAAATAATAATATGAAATAGGTAACTTTGTTTACACACTAGATAATGCCGATTTTATACTGCATTATATGCATTTGGTGGGTTTTAACCGGCCTGCATGAAGACCCAAAGAATTTAGTCTTATTTTGTCTTAATAAAAGCCTGGGAATCTTTCTATTTTCCTCCCTCTCTCTTCACAGGCAACTGGAATCCTGGGGACCTGCTGAAATTATTCTACAGCGAAAATTGACTTCTATTTAAGTTGACTTTATAAATACTTTTATAAAACAAAGACGACTTGGTTGAAGCGATAAAACGTAGACTGCTTAACGTACTTTGTGAAATAGTCGCAGGTACACGAGCCCCGTTACACAGCGTACGGGAATATTTAGGATTTGGGATTTGTGATTCCGAATAAAAAGAAGATATTTTATGCGTATACGGCACAACAACAAAAAATTTTCTTCCGTGTTAATATCCAGAACGGTGGATTATAAATACACTATCACTGGAAAATGTAGGATTTTTCAGAGATTGTCGACTACTTTTTACCTTGGGAAATGCAAGATTTCAGGGGATAGTTATTTTTATTTCTCCATATTAACACGACTGAACGGATTGAAAAAAAAAACTTAATATGGAGGTGTCTTTTAAGTCTTGGAATAATATTATTCCAAAAAGTCCTACCTACCTATGTCAAATTCCAAAATAAACGCGTGCGAAGCCGCGGGAAACAGCTAGTGTTATAATAAAGTAACTACTTCACATGTTATTCGGCATTTATTTACTTACCGCACGGTAGGTAAATAAATGCCGAATAACATGTGAAATAGTTACTAAATGTTAGATAAAATAAAAAGCTTGGCTAAATTTAATCATTAAGTCCTTAATCACCATACCTAAAAAGAGACGTGCCCTATGTCTAGGAAAGCTCAATCCGTTTTGTATGGAAATCCATGGCAAAAGACCAAACGCAAAAACATGGTAAAAACCTACATCTATGGCAAAAAACTTTACGTACTAGAAGTTACATTGAACAATTTAAGATGGAAGCTACTAAGAGACTTTTAAGGAATATTTAACTAGCTATCATATTTTAAAACCGGTGCTTAAAAATCATGAACGTCTTTTATATGTCGAGTATAAACGAGCCTAGCTGCTTTGGAAATACTAGTAGACGCGTAATCGTAACCACGACTCTTGAAGAGTCTGTCCGAAATTAGAGCCTATGAAAGAATCCAGTATTATAGAATGTTAGTGTTAACAATATTCAGTAAATATAAATTATGTTATATCCGTTCCAACACTTTATTGACGCGGGTTGAAAAAGCGTGTGCGAACTTAGGGTAACACTATCTGCAGGACAAAGGACGTCTTTCGCCTAAAGATAGATAACTCTATCTATTCACAAAATTATAGGTTTCTTCCAAAATCTTACAATAATATCGGCTCTGGATTCTGTTGTGTTTATCGAATACGTGGTCCGCAGTGATTTTTTTTTATTTTACATATGAATTTCTAAGCCTTTTAAAATTATTTATATGGAAATTGAACAATGCTTATCATTTAACTTTAATTATTCTTAGATATGCGATGTAACAGACAGATGATGAAATAATCTTTGATCATCTGGCTGTTACATCGCATATTTAACAATAATTAAAGTTAAATGATAATCCACTTGTTAACAATTACTCTACTTGTTACAAGGCATATACCTACGTTTCGCGACAAAAGTAGCTAAAACGAGGATGAACATGTTCTCACATTTACATTACATCCAGTGATAGTATATTTTGTATGGCTGCTCGAATTTATAAAAAGTTACCTAAACAAATATTAGAAATAAATTGTACAAGAAAATTCAAATATGAATTAAAAAAACTTTTGCTGGAAAAAGCATACTACAGCATTAATGAAAACTTATGTGATTACTCTATCAAGAATCATCATCATCATCATCATCTCAGCCTATACTTGTCCACTGCTGAACATAGGCCTCCCCAATCGCTTTCCAGCGTAACCGGTCTAATGCCACCTGCATCCAACGACTTCCTGCGATTTTCACAAGATGTCGGTCCATCTGGCAGGCGGTCGTCCCACGTTGCGCTTGCCAATACGTGGTCTCCACTCTAGAATCTTTCTGCACCAACGCCCGTCCGATCTTCGCGCTATGTGGCCCGCCCATTGCCACTTCAGCTTGCTAATCCTGAGCGCTATGTCGGTGACCTTGATTCTTCTACGAATCTCCTCATTCCTGATTCGATCACGTAGAGAACACCGAGCATAGCTCTTTCCGTAGCTCGCTGATCAACTCTGAGCTTTTTTATGAGTCCTATTGTGAGAGACCACGTCTCTGATACGTATGTCATCACTGGCAACACACATTGACTAACAACTAAATTAATCAAAAATTAATAAATATAAATAATACTAATTTTAGACTATATAATTTGACATGATTCTAATTATATATTTAAACTAGCCGTAGACCGCGGCTTCGCACGCGTTTCTTAAATTTTAAAAAGTAGTCTTAAACAATCTCTGAAAATTCCTCCATTGTCTTGGTGATAGTCTATTTAAAATCGGTTCCACCGTTCTGGATTACACGGACAAAAAAACATTTTTTTATTGTGCCCATATGCACTTAAAATATCTTCTTTATTTCAAAATCACAAATCCCAAATCAATACTCTTGTGCGCTGTGCGGCGATCGTACTACCTGCGACTATTTGACAAAGTTAAGCAGTCTACGTGTTATCGGTTAAACCAAGTCATTTTTGTTTTGCAAAAGTATTTATAAAGTCAACTTAAAAATGAGTAAATTTTTGTTGTAGAACAATTTCAACAGGTCCCCAGGCTTCCAGTCACCTGTGAAGAAGAAGAGGGAAATCGAAGGATTGCCAGGCTTGTTTTTAGCCTTAATATGATTAACATCTTTGAGCCTTCATGCAGGTCGGTAAAATCCACCAAATGCTTATTGGAGTAATTTTATATACCACTTACACGGATAATATCTTCATGTTATAGTGTGTGAACAAAGTTACCTATTTCATATTACTATTTCAAGACTTAAGATTCTTTAATACTATCTATCAATCTATATCATCACGTCAGATCCCTTGCAGTGTAGGCAGAGAGTACAGATTTTCAACAGGTTCTTTTCTTACAGACCTTTCTGGCTTTCTCCACTCTCATAGTCCGTCTTATACACGCTCGCCGGTTACGGAGACACTTGACTTGCCCTTCTAATAATACACGTTCTAGTTATGGTAAGATAGTCTAGGTCTTCCCCAATATCAACGTTCTTCCACTTGCTCATTTGATATCTGTTGTTTCTTTCATATAAAGTTTCTTTATAATCCGTTCAGCCGTTTTAGTGTGAAGAAGTCATAATGAAAAGTGTTTTGTTTAATTTTACGGTGTAAGACATATAAAGTTTCAATTAAATTCGTCTGGCTAAACGAACTAGCTATGTCGCAAGAACCGTGATTCTTTCGGGGATAAAAAGTATCTCGAATATTATTTCGAGACCTAAAACACCTTGAAAGTGTTAGTAAGATCCATTCTGCCATTTTAGTATGAAGAAATAACGGCTATCCTGGAAGAGCCGTGTAGTGAATATGTTGTATATTTTGTCAACTTCCACCAGACATATTTCTCTATCAACTATCTTTATCATAGGATTCAGTTTTGGCTCCAATTAGCCCGCACAGGTGGTCTTTGTAAAAAATAAACTAAACTATAGCGCGATCTTATTCAACACACACCACTAACGACGTCTCAACAAAAACACACAATACCTTCCTTTTTAAAAAGGATTATCTTTTTCTGTTAATATTAATATTTCTGATTTATAACTTCTTCCCCAATCTGACAAAGAGTGTAATCTAGCGTAATAATATCTTAAAGCGGTACATTACCAGCTAAGTATATATCAAAGTTTTGTCAGTTCATTTTGTGTTAGTCTTCTTCTTCTTCTTCTTCAGTCGAAAGACGTCCACTGCAGGACAAATGCCTCCCCTAAACACCGCCACAACGACCGGCTTTGTGCTGTTCGCATCCAACTACTACCCTTCCTTCGTCATCGCGACCTTCACCAGGTCATCGGTCCATCTTGTAGGGGGCCTTCCCACTCCACGTCTTCCGGTACGTGGTCGCCATTCGAGAACCTTTCTACCCCAACGGCCGTCAGTTCTACGAGCGATGTGCCCCGCCCACTGCCACTTAAGTTTAGCAATTCTGAGTGCTATGTCAGTGACTTTGGACTTTGGTGTTTAGTCTTCTTGTCAGATATTAATCGTCGTTAAAGTTTCGTATTCGGCCCATTCATCGTAAGAGTTCTCTCCGGACGAAACAATCCTGAATGCATCATCGGTTTATGTTTACGTGTTCAAATCCAACTTGTATAAAGAATTTCCATCGAGTGCTTTTAACTACTGCATAGTTTTTTGTGAGGTGACGAATCTGAGTCCAATATCAATCCATGGAGGAATTCATGCGTAGGCAAAATCACATAGTTTACGTCGTAACATTACAGTTCGGGACAAACAGTAATTAAGTTTTGCGGTTTATCCCACGACAATCTAGTAGGTAAGTTGTTTTGGAACAATGAACGATTTATCAAAATCGACTCTTTTTTTCTTTCCTCAGAAACTGTTAGATTTTTCGAAAATATGAGTATACAGAGTTATGATCCTTAGTACAGGCTACAACTATCCAAAATTCCATTGAAATCCATCAAACAAGTTTAGAGTAAGGTGTATTTTTTTAGAAATTCAAAGTATCGCTTGTTTTTGTATTTTCTGAAAAAAACCTTTTGATTTGCCGGTATAAATACTATTCAATATGTTATTCAACATTTTAAGATATCCGCGAGCAAAGTTTTATCAAAATCCGCTTGGTAATTTATGCGTTATGATGGTTCATACCCTTGGACATCTGTCCAAGACAGACAGACAAACAGACACGAAAACCAAAAATTGTAAAATTGGCTTCTAAATCAATAGAATGATATCCTTAGGTTGTTATTTCCTAAAAATATACACAGACATGACTTCCTTGCAGTTCTATTATATGTAGTATGTAGAGATAAAGATGCTTTACTTTTCCCTACAAACTGTTAGATTTCCTAAAAAAATAAATATTAACTATGTTGCCTGTCATATGAAATATCACCATGCTAAGTTTCACTGAGATCTAAAGAGTAGTTTTGGAACAATGAATGATAAATCAAAACGAACTTTGTTCTCTTTTCTCTAAAACTGTTAAGTTTTTCGAAAATATAAGTATACAAAGTTGTGAGTTTTTATACAGGTAACAATTATACAAAATTTCATTGAAATCCATCAAACAGGTTATGAATAAAGTGTCTTTTTAGAAATTCAATGTTTTGCTTATTTTAGTCCTATCTGGACAAACCTTTTGATTTTCCAGAATGAATACTATACAATACGTTAGCCAACACCTTAAGGTATCTGCATGCAAAGTTTTATCAAAACCCGCCATGTAGATTTTGCGTGATGCTGGTTCATACCCTCCGACAGACAGACAGACAGACAAACGGACACGAAAGCTGAAAAATGTAGAATTGGCTTCTACATCGATAGTAGATACCCCTGGGTTGTTATTTCCTAAAAATATTCCATGTACAGACACGACTTCCTTACAGTTTTATTATATGTAATAATAATAATATAGATTTAGATAAATTATGGTATGACTGGATCCACTCAATATAATGTAGAGCATCCTAATGATCAATAATCTTAGTTAATTTATTATATTTGAATATTTATTGTTTGATGTGTTGCATGCCTTATGGCGGAATATGGCTGAACATTGTAACCACTTGTAATATCACTCTGTATACCCATATTCGCAATAAATCAATTTTGAATTTGAATTAATCCTCCTTCTGTAATTTATTCAACAATCACTCAAAATCATAAAATTTGCCACATTTTGTCAAAAAACAAAGTGTCAATAAAAAAACTGGATGCTGGAGGCCATCGGCCTCTCACATCGTGTTTTATTACCTGCTAGAAGACGAGTACTACCAATTAAATCAAATTAGAACTAATACTTATTTCTTTAACAAGTGAGTACCGATTCAAAAGCTTTTGTTACATATCTATATCGTATTCTCAGGAATCTCTGTAGGAATCTGTAGATTACATAGGTACCTATACATACGATTTATCAGAGCCTATTTATTAATATATTATAATAAATAAATGAGCAGGTACTGTCCCACTGTCGTGCAAGACCTTCTCTTACAAATTAAAGTGAGAGAGATTAGGTTATACTCCACCACGAGGACCCAGAGCGGATAGGTAAAGGCAGGTTTATGGTCACCTGCGAATGCAGTTGGAACTAGCCGCCTATAAGACTTTCAACTTAAAGACTACTCTATTAAGTGGTAACCGGGACCAACGGCTTCACCTGCCTTCCGAAGCAAGGAGACCCTCGAATATGAAAATGCCACAAACGGTCACTCATCTGAGACTAACCAAGCTAAACGATGCTTAACCTTAGTGAACGCTATGAACACCGCGGTTGCACAATGCTAGGAGCGCCTTAATTATTACTAGAAATAGCAAATAGCAAATATTCGGAAGCGACTATATTGTGAAAGAACGTCGCAAACGTTGCGGTATCTGGTCATACATTACAATTATTCGGATTTCTGTGTACATTATACTAACATGACGTGTAAACTATCAGCAATAAGTCGTGGACGTGATCTTAAATTCTCGAATGTCCGAGGAATATATCTTCTTTAAAAAAACGTATTCCCATACTAGGAATTGTTCCTGTGTCGAGAAATTCACAAATACCCACACAGACATAAGTATTTGTGGGTGACACAAAGATTTGTCCCGTGCGGGCTCGAACCTGTCACTATTTGGTCCATCGGGTGGAGCGCTTTAAGGTCTTAACCACTAGACCAAGTCGTCTGTCGATTTGGCTCTCCGGATTTTAGCGTGTGTGGGCGGCTGACACGATGGCGAGGACTGAATTCGACTTAAGTCGCATCTGATAATTTTCAACTTAAAACTTTTCATTGTATGTTTGTTGAACCTATATTTTCGATCATTACCTGCCATTGTTACTGCCCTTACGAGGATCCGTTACCATTAACACTTTGGCCATGCTTAAAATTCATTATAGTAAGTATTTCGGAGCCAACATGGAATGACAGTTAAACATTTTAAAATTTTGCGTGTGTGTGTGTGGAATGATCTACGCTGTTGGCCGCGGGGCCTTTACAGCTTCACCGGACAAGAGGGCAAGCGTGCAACCACTGCGCTCGAACCATGAAATTTTGCTTTATCGGTGGCCACTTGACAATTTATGGTCAAATAGATATCCTACCTATCGATTATCTGCATTCTTGACACACGATTCGGAAGGATGTGGACACAATAACAAACTCATACCAAGAAAACCTAAGTAATCGCATTCGCTAAACGATGCACATAATTTTTAAGCACATATCCAGCGGGTCCCTTAGCCGCGACAAGTATATCGTCGCGTGACTATAATAAAAAAAGAACATTTTATCATCCAATAAAAAGAAACTCACAGAAAACTTGAAAATTCGACGAGTCTAATTAAAGGCGCATTTGGCGTATTCCCACAAAACTTAGACCATGCGACGATCTCTTTTTAGGCAACATGGTTGAACCACTTCCGAATCCCGAACATAAACTCTATGGTATAGAGATAAATTTTTCAGTTGCTACAATGAAGACATCTCTTGGATCATGTTTTTGTATGCTTCCAGCTACCTACAGAACCACAAAACTAATTTCCGTTTCTGTTGTACAAGATGACTTGGGATGTTACACTTGGTAAGGATCTCGTTACACTTGTACGTTTTCTTTTGATAGCCAAGTAACTGACTGCACAGACCGCCTGGCACCGAGTTCTAATATTTATTTTTTGCTTTTTTCAGTCGATTACCCTTTTTTTAAAAGTTTTTTATTTGAAAATTTTGAGTTATGAGTGAATTAACTATTCTGCTTAGTGCTATAATAAAGTACCTACAGGGTTGACATAACACCTACAATAACTCAATCAACACATTTGTGCTGTTTGTCGTTAAGGCGTCCCGTGGTGTATATTCAAAGTCCAGGGTTCAATACCAATGAAATTAAAATGGAAGTACCTCGGCGCTATACTAAACCCAATACAAAAAGAATCACCAAAATTGGTTCATAAACAAAGAAGTTATAAAAAACAAATACAAATTGTCTACCTCCTCCTTTTATAGTAGGGTACCTATAAGATTGACATAATACCCATAATAACTAAATCAACATATTCGTATTTTTGTCGTTAAGGAGTTGCCTGTTGTATCTTCAAAGGCCCAGTACCAGTAAAATTATTATGGGACCACCTCAAAACTATACCTTTTGTTTTTTTTTTACGTGAAGGAAATCTTTTAAAGACCCCCCGTCCGTCTTCGGGTGGACGGACGGGGGAGTGTCGGACTCTCTGCTGTGGTCCTCGCCCCGCTGTTTTGCGGCGCGGGGACCGCAGCAGCATACCGACTAAAACCTCCACGGTGTTTCTTACTCGCCGCCACAGTGGAGGGCTACGGGTCCAAGATGTCGTCCGCGGCCTCTCCGGCGGTTGTCCCTTGAGGACTCATCTCATTGCGGATAAAACTCTACATCCATCTCTTTCCAATCAGGGGACGTGCCGAAACACAAGCACGCCCCCCTCCATCTCGCGGGCGCGTGTGCAATGCAGGTGACGGCCCCCGATGCCACCACCCGCGCACGCCCTCACTACGGAGGCATTAAATCGGCTTGCCGCCATCTCCTCCGTCCTACTCTCCTACGCCGGTGCGGGTCAGCGAGGGGGTCATCCTTCCTGCCCCGCTCCGCCGCCTCCTTCGCCGCCATAACCTCCTCCGCGAAGGTCACCATCCCTCCCATGACCTCTCACTGCCGACCATAGAGCGAACAATAGCCGACAGGGAGAGGTCCCTTCCCAACGTTGCGACTAGCGCGCCGCGCTCCTCACCCCAGGCAGGACATGCCTCGAGTGTGTGCTGCGCCGTATCCTCGGCGCAGCCACACTCGTGGCATTTCGGGTCTACTTCCCTTCCGGCTATACGGTGCAGGTACTTGCCGAAGCAACCATGCCCCGTCAGGAGCTGCACCAGTCGGAAGGTGAGGTCTCCCGCTTTTCGGTGCACCCATTCTTCCAGCACAGGGTGCACCGCCCGTATGGTCCAGTGACCAGCACTCGGCTCTTCAAATCGGCTCCGCCATTCTCGAAGGGCACGTTTCTGTGCCCGCCGCCGCCATCTCGCCACCTCATCTGGTGGGGCGCCTCCTTGGCCTCTTACCGCCGCCTTCTGATGGAAGACTGAGGCCAACACCCCCGCTTCTTAATCCCAAGGTGGGGTTCCCGCTAGGACGCACGCGGCCTCGTACGCGACGGTGCGGTATCCGCGTATCGCCCTGATCGTCATAACCCTCTGCGGTCTCCGCAGGAGGGTCCGGGTTCGCGCGTTCAGGGCGTCCGCCCACACCGGCGCGCCGTACAAGGCCATGGACCTCACCACCCCGGTGTATAATTGGCGGCAGCTCGCACTCGCGCCCCCTACGTTGGGCAGAAGACCTCAAAACTATACCTAACCTAACCCAAAAAGAATCATTAAAATCGGTTCACAACTACGAAAATATTGGTGAACATACGTATAAAAAACACAATACATACAAAAGAACATATAACCTCCTCCTCTTTGAAGTTGGTTAAAAATTGGTTGCCGTGCTGTTTATCTTCAAATCCGTTTTCCTGCTTCGCAGTTCGCACGAGCTTCACACCCTTAATTCGCACGAGCGCTTTTTCAATGCGCGTTAGTAAAGCGGAATAAAAATAATGACTAACGGTACATTTTTTAAAAAGTGCTTGCATCGCTTCAAAAACACACTTTGAAAAATCGCCCGAGCAGATGCGGGCCATTTAAAATAATTCTAAAACGGTAAAATGGGCTAGCGGCGCGAGAATTAAAGATTAATAGAGCAGAGAAGAGAAAAATAAATCGCGCCGACCGTATGTCTACTTTTCTGCTCACTGTCACGCGAGTTAGCTAAATGTAAAGCACAACTTAAATACATAGCTATTATAAGTACCTAAATAGTAGATGGTAAGCCATAAGGACATGACCTGTGCTATTTTTTCGTGCCTTTGGGTTTCATGTCGTAAAGTAATGATCATGTCATCGTTGTGATAGCCGATTTAAAATGGTGACCATGCTTTTTGGTATAAAATGTTGTTCAGTTTTTTATTATTTATGGTGTAGGCAAATAGGTATTGTAATTACTTATTGAATATAGGAGGAAACTACGTAACTGTGTGATTATTCATCATAGAACGAAATATATTTCATACACCTACAATTTACATGTTTTCATACATTCTTATCATGTGTCTTTCTGGGATACCCGATTTAGTAAAACATTTACGGTGACGAATACCTTTCGAAGTAAGGGTAAGTTATACTTACCTACCGCTTATTAAATTGTGATCAGTTCTGGCTGTGCCTTGCGCGCGTTCGGTCGTGTCGCTGCGCTGCCCGCCCGCTCGCTATTTTCGTATTTACGTACGTATTAGATTTCGACTTGCTCTGTTGGAAACGCCTGCGCTTGCGTGGAGTGGTGATCTTGTTGGCTCATATACGTGTATACGTACATATATACGGGCTTGCGACATTACTTCTCCGCGTCTGGCTCGCGCGTAGCAACAAGGCGAGTCGTTAGGTAGACACGCCGTTCTGACGGCGGTCGGCCTTCCCGCGTTTTCGCAACGGTCGTTTTCCGAGACCTACGTGGTTTGTCGCGGCTGTGCTTACGTGTTTTGTGCTTGCGTGTTTACGCAATTGCATTCGCTGTGCGTATGCTTTTGCGTCTCGTGTAGGTACGGTTCGTGTATCGCCCGGTGTGACCAATCACGTGGGTTGCTAGGCAGCCGCGTCGGCTAACGGCGCGGCCGGCCCTCCCGCGGTTTTTTTTTTCTTAACGGTGTTTAATTCGATTACATAACAGTGTCGTATTGTAAATCCACGTCTTTTGTCCGTTCGTGGTAAGTCCGGTGGACGCCTAGCGGCGTCGTAAGCCGGGCTTGAGCGGGACCCGAGCGCTCGCCTCCCTCCTTCAGAGGGCGGCCAACTCGGAAGGGCTTGAGCTCTGGCCTTGGGGGCTTCCCTAGTCAGGGCTCTTGATTTCACCAGGACCCTACCTTAACCCATCCCGCTATCCTATTCTCCGTGCGGCGGTTCTCTTCGCCCCGGAGCAGTTAGGATTTGGTGCCGCCCGTTCGCCCCTAAGGCGAAGGGGCACACCGCGTCTCCCCGGTAGTGCCACCCCCCCCCCGCCGCCGCCACCCGAGGGGGGGGATCAGGGCATCGTTCACGCCCGGGTCTTAGGGCCCTATTTTAGTTCACTCGCCCGGCCATTTCCCCTCTGGAAATGGCCGAAGACTTCCCTCCCGACTTTGTCCGGGACCTAACAAAATACATCGTCCTGCATTGCCCGGACATAGTCCGGGAATTCAGGGCGACGTACTCGCCCGCCTCGCCCGACGCGTCGCCCGCGCGCGCGTCGGCCCCCGGCCCCGCGCACCCCGCGCCTTCTGCGCGCCCCGCGACTCCGTTCGCCGCGCCGCGAACTGATTTAGTTGCGCCGCCCCAGACCCCCGCCGACCGCCCCGTCTCGCCATGCGGGTCCGAGCCTCTCTCGGACTCGGATATGGAGGTCGAGCGCGCGTCCGCGCGACGCGCCCCCCCCCCCCCCCCCCCGGTCCCCGTCGCTCTGGTCGGAGGACGACTTCGTTCCCATAGCGAATGGGAAGCGCGCGCGCAAACCGCGCGACTCGCCGCCTCCCAAGATTCAAAAGGCCGGAAACGTTTCCGTTTCTCCCGGCCCTTCCGGCCCCCGGCCGTCTCCGTCTCCCGACGCGGCCGCGAGGGCCTCCCCCCTCGCGCGCCCCGCACGTCCGAACATCACTCCCCCGCCGCTTGTCATTCAGGACAAGAGCGCCTGGGAGCGCATCTCCAAGGCGATTTATAATCGCCAAATAAACTACACGCACGCGCGTTCCACCGCGCAAGGCATAGCCGTCAAGGTGGCGTCTTCGGACGACCACCGACGGCTATCCGCTTTCCTGCGATCTAACAAGATCGCATATCATACCTACACCCTGGAGGAGGAAAGGGAGCTCAGGGTGGTAATCCGCGGTGTCCCTAGGGAGCTGGACACCGCCGTCATCAAGGCCGACCTCCAGTCCCAGGACCTTCCTGTGCGCCAGGTGCACAGAATGGTCAATGGGCGCTCCAAGGAGGCGTATGACATGGTGCTGGTCGTCCTCGACCGCACCGAGTCCGGCCGTAGGGTCTTCGACCTGAAGGCCGTGTGCCATATATCTGGCCTCTCCCCACAAACGTGGCACGCCCCCCACAAACGTGGCACGCCCGGGCAGTGCCACAATTGCCAGCTATACGGGCACTCTGCCCGAAACTGTCACGCGCGCCCTCGATGCGTTAAGTGCATCGGGGACCACGCGACGTCCCAGTGCGCCCGTTCGAAGGAGACGGCGGCCGAGCCCCCCAGCTGCGTCCTCTGCGGCACCAAGGGGCACACCGCGAACTATCGCGGTTGCCCCCCCCCTCTGCGCCCTCAGCGCAACACCCCCCCGCGCCCCCAGCGCACCCTCGTCCGGTGCCTTCTGCGCCAGCGACCACGGCTCCCCGCGCTCCCGCGCCACTGAAGCTGACCCCCCCTCCCCCGCCGCTCAGGCCGTCCCTCGGCGCCAACGCGTGGGTGAAGCCGCTGCCCTACACCGCGGCCTCCCACCCGTCAGTGGGCCCTGCCCGCCCCCCGAAGCGCGCGCCGGCGATCCAGCCGGTGGCGGCTTGTCCCCCTCCGCCCACTAACGTCAGTCAGGACGTCGACCTCATCATGAGCGTCTCGGCGGTGATAAGCCCCGCACTTTTCCCCAGAGTCCGCGAACTCGCCCTTCGACTCCGCGCTGCCACCAACTTGGCGGACCAGGTTCTCCTGGCCGCGGAATACAGAGACGTATATGACGTCCTGGCGTCCCTCAGAACCCAACCCCCCCGCACCCAATAATGGATCTACGATCTCCCCGCCATAAGCCCCACAACCTATCCCTGGCGTTCTTTAACGCCGATGGCCTTCGCTCCCAGCGAGATCAGGTTGCTGATTTCCTCCGAGATCACCAACTTGATATCCTCCTCGTGCAGGAAACCTTCCTGAAGCCCGCACAACGCGATCCTAGGATTGCAAACTATAACCTCGTGCGCAATGACAGAATCGGCTCCCGCGGAGGCGGTACTCTCATTTACTACAGGATGTCCCTTCACTGCATCCCTCTCGATCCCCCCGCGCTCACCAACATCGAAGCCTCGGTCTGTCGCGTCTCTCTCACGGGGCACCAGCCCATCGTGATCGCCTCCGTATACCTTTCCCCCACTAAATCCGTTCTCAGGAGTGACTTTGAAGCACTCCTCTATCTGGGAAGCGCCGTCATTCTGGCGGGCGACTTCAACAGCAAGCACGTGGCCTGGAACGGTCTCACCACTTCCCCTAACGGTAGGAGCCTTGACGCCCTGGTCGACGTTCTCGACTTTGACGTCATCGCACCTATGCATCCTACCCACTATCCTATCAATCCCAACCACCGACCCGACGTTCTGGACATGGCGCTTCTGAAGGGTGTCACCCTACGGCTGCACTCCTTTGAAGTAGTCCAGGAACTCGACTCTGACCATCGACCTGTAGTCATGAGACTCGGTTCCCCCCCTTCCGCCCCTCAGCGACCCAAAAAGACGGTGATGGATTGGCATGCGCTAAGCACGGCCTTGGCGGATGCCGACCCTCCCCCCCTCCCTCTCAGCTCGGACTCCATCCCGTCCCCTCAGGACACCGATCAGGCCGTAGATGCCTTCACTGAGCACATCCGATCGGCTGTCAGTCGATCGTCCAAACAGGTCGAGGCGGAAGATCTCTACCTCAACCGCTTTCGACTGCCGGACGATGTTAGGGATGTCATTCGTTCCAAGAATGCTTCTATCCGAGCGTACGACTCCTACCCCACCGAAGCCAATCGGGCCCGGATGCGCGCTTTACAACGAGAGGTAAAGCGTCGTGTCGCGGAGGTCCGGGAGGAACGGTGGGGTGACTTCCTAGAGGGCATCGCGCCATCGCATCTGGCCTACTGGCAGCTGGCGCGTAGCCTCAAATCCGACTCCACGACTGACATGCCCCCGCTGTCCCGCCCTTCAGGCGCACCCCCAGCCTTCGACGACGACGAAAAGGCCGAGCTTCTCGCCGACTCCCTCGAGAGCCAGTGCGCCCCCAGCTCTCAGTCCGTCGACCAGTCCCACGTCGACGCGGTCGACAGGGAAGTCGAGCGCAGGGCATCCCTCCCCCCCGTCGATTCCTTACCTCCTATCACCCAAACGGAGGTCGAAGATCTAATTATGGGTCTCAAAACTAAAAAAGCCCCCGGCTCTGACGGCATTTCGAATCGCGTTCTGAAATGCCTGCCCGCCCAACTCATCTGCCTCTTAGTGGCCATATTGAACGCCGCCATGGCGAACTGCACCTTCCCCGCTAAGTGGAAGGAGGCGGACGTCATAGGCATTCCCAAGCCCGGCAAACCTCGCAATCTACCCGCGAGCTACCGCCCTATCAGTCTCCTCAACTCCCTGGCCAAGATATACGAGCGCCTACTTCTGGCGAGGCTCAAAGACTTCGTAACGTCCAGGGGTATCCTTATCGACGAGCAGTTTGGCTTTCGAGCCAAACACTCTTGCGTCCACCAAGTGCACCGCATCACGGAGCACATCCTCTCCGGTCTCAATAGACCCAAACCCATCTACACGGACGCCCTCTTCCTAGATGTCGCGAAGGCATTCGACAAAGTCTGGCACAACGGCTTGATCTACAAGCTCTACTAATCGGGTGTGCCGGACAGACTCGTGCTCATCTTACGAGACTTCTTTTCGAATCGCGCTTTCCGTTATCGCGTCGAAATGACGCGCTCCACTTCCCACTCCATCAGTGCTGGAGTCCCACAGGGCTCAGTTCTCTCTCCGCTCCTGTTTAGCCTTTACACGAACGACATTCCTCGTTCGAGTAAGGCGCATCTAGCCCTATTCGCGGATGATACCGCTCTCTACGTCTCGCATAGGAATAAGGGTTTCATTACCAGACACCTTCAGGCATCCGCCAATTCCCTAGGGAATTGGTTCAAGAAGTGGCGTATTGAGGTGAACCCGGACAAGAGCGCTGCGGTGTTCTTCTCCAGAGGTGCCACCCCGCGCCACTCCCTGCGCCGCCCTAGAAGTAATCTCGGCCAAGTGACCATGTTCGACCGACCCATTCCCTGGGTCAAAGAGGTCAAATATCTAGGGGTCACCCTAAACAGTACCATATCCTTCGGCCCGCACATCAAGCGGGTCCGTCACCGAGCAGCCTTTGTGCTCGGTCGTCTCCATTCGTTAATCTGCAAGCGGAGTAAAATGTCCCTTAGAAATAAGGTGACACTTTACAAAACTTGCGTTCGACCCATCATGACTTATGCGTGTGTTGTGTTCGGGCATTCGGCCCCCTCTCACATCGATAAACTCCAAGTGGTTCAAAACCGCTTCCTCCGTAAAGCCGTAGGAGCCCCCTGGTTCGTACGGAACGTCGACCTCCACTGCGATCTAGGTCTCGAACCTATTCGCGCCTTTATTAAAAAGGCGTCAACACGTCACTTCGCGAACGCATCTACCCATGCGAATCCGTTAATCGTAGCCACCGCCGACTACGATCTCCCCCCCGACCCCTGGCGCCACCGCCGGCCGCGACATGTTCTCACCGACCCCCCCGATGCTTTGTCATCCCTTCTTTCCGCTCAGAATACGGGCGACGACGACGACGTAGTAGTAGATCCCCTCCCATAGCCGGCGGTTGACTAGTGCACTTAGTAGTGCACCCGTCCCCCTACAGCGACTGTCCCAACCGAGGGCGCCCTCAAGTATGTCGCCTCTTGCCCTTCTGGCTGGCTAGAGCGTAGTGGTTGCACGCTCACCTTTAAGTCCGTTGAAGCTGTAAAGGCCTCGCGGCCAACAGCGTACATCATTCACACACACACATAAATTGTGATGATTGATGTACATTGTTAAAAAAGTTATTTAAAATTGGTGATTTAATACAATCAAATTGGCACCTAAAAGTTTTACCCAATTTTTAAATTCTACAAGTATTCTTAATTCCGAAAACAAGTAGGGTTTCAAGGTCGTTCTTTGGCTACTTATGTTGAAATGTACCAAATCCTTTAGGGACTTGTCAGTCGCTAGTAATGTCCTGCATACTGGTACTTACGTGCCTATATATTAAAAATAAAAACCTGTCCCGATTTATTTCTACAAAAATATTGTCATCAATGGTGCCAAGCGTGCGCCCCAATAAAAGGTAATATGGCTGGATTTGTCATACTTTTTTATTGTCCCGACTATCACGAAAGCTCTACGGGAGAGACCAGTCAGTCAGTAACTGTAGTCTGTAAACGACCATGCAGCGGCCGTACGCGCGTCGATATTTGGAGCCAAATAATATGCACGAAGCCTTCCATGGCGGTAAATTTAAAAGAAAAAGAGTTTGGGGTTTTATATTTTTTGGGCTAGTTTAAGTGTACTTATAAGTAAAGCTATTCGCTTTCTCGGGTTTCCTGACAGATCGAGCTTCCGTACAAACGTTATAGTTTTAATATAACTTTTAAATTGTGTCTACGGAAATTGTTTTCTAACACGAACACATTTTTGATTTTTCTGACTTCTCTGACTTGTTTTATTTTGAACCAATTTATTAATCGGATTCTCAAACGGTCTTTTGCCCTATCAGTCGGGGGGAAAAAAATGACAATTATTATTGTTTGTTTCTGATCCTCTAGACTTCGAGTATGTTGTGACAAAGAAAGCTCCGCCGCGCATTTGTTTTGGCACAGCCCTGGAACGAGAAGTGTTGCCAACAAAAGGGCCGGCTATAAGTCCCTTTATGAGGCGAAATCTTGGTGAAACGAGACCTAATCTAGGACCCGGCACTTATAACGACAATCACAATGCATTTTACGATTTAATTCACAGGGTATGTGTTTAAATCATTGATTTATAGTGTAGTTATTTGACAGTTGAGACACGGATTATTTTGTTAAGGTCTAATAATAATGTGTGCAGGAACGAAGGGATACTAAGAAGGGATACTATACATTTTGAACATTACACAAAATGCAAAACTTTGAATGAAGTGAGCCTATTAACAAAATGCTTAATACAAACATTTACAAAAATAAAGCAGTTGTGCTATTTTACTTCATTGTATTTATACGTACAAGGTCTCAAGCAATCATCTGTGAGTTAATTTAGAATAGTATTAGTATGAACCAGTTTTGGACATGATATATCTTTTCAGAAATACAGCAAGTTTGGGCTTGGTCCGAGAACCTCACGTTGGTTAATGAAGCACGAGTATCAGCCGCCACCACGTGAGCCACCGCCCCCGTTATCTCTCAAACAAAATTGTGCTCCTTTCAATTCTACCTCTAAACGAAAGGGAATATTTTCATCTACTTCATACCCAGCGTAAGATGGCCACCACTCACTTAATTATGTTTTTGCCAAATAAATGTGAAGTGTGGAAATAGTTTGTTCAAAAAGGACTAACATTACCAAAAATAGAAAACAGAACAGATTAAAAATACAGTAAAAAAAAATTAGACGCAATAATCACTGCTTAAGATATTTTTATCTGTAATCATTATTTATACACATAATGATGGCTTTAAATAATGATTATGGACAAAAATACATTTTTTTTTTCTGAACTGTAGAGCGTGCGACTACTGTCCTGAATATAAGAAGAGACAGATGAAATTCGCGTACAGCTTCTCTGGTAAAAAGGTTTTGCGGTGTGCTGTTGAGGTAAGCTATATCAAAAATAATCAAATTCTCTTTTTTATGTACAAAATGTTTAAAACAGATATACAATGTGAAAGTGGAAGGATGCAGGTACCGGGGAAGACCTAGACTATCTTACCACGTCCAAATAAACCGAGTCTTATCTGATGGAAAAGTCAAGAGTCTCCGTAACCGGCGAGCGTGTATGAGACGAACTATGAGAGTCGAGGAAGCCAGAGAGGTATGTAAGGAAAGAACCTGTTGGTACTCTCTGCCTACCCCGCAAGGGATCTGGCGTGAGGTTATAGATAGATAGATAGAAATGTTTATAAATAAATAATACACACACGATCGGCAATCACACGGAATCCATTTTATACTACCTGAATTAATGCTTGTCTATTACCTTTACATGTCTAAACTACTCAACAAATATTGATAAAATTTGACAAGGATTATACCCTGGGGTGTCTCAAAAGAAACATTCATCTCAGACAAATTTTTCTTTTTTAGATAAAATGTGTTCCATACAACTTAGATGCGTGTGGATACTGCGGGTGCTCATGTTCAGCACAAGGAGATTACTGGCAGTTTGAAAATAGAATATTTCTCTGCAGAAGACATTATACAAGATTGTTCAAACATTGTCTGGCCAAATTCCAAGGCGCAAAACTTGCGGAGTTCAAGGTAATGTTATCATCTGGAGACAATATTTTTGTTAACAACTAATATTATTGAATTTGCAGATAAGAATTTTAGATAAATAATTAAAATATATGTGTATAATGTATTCTTTTATTTTTCTTTTCACAGTCTGTAAGAGATTGTTTCTTTGCACACGCGCATAACAGTTGCAAAGCTGCGGTAAAGATAATGAAGAGCGAGGAAATTGTTAAAAAATTGAGAAAGGAAGCGTATCTCGATTTATACTTCCCTCAACGTCGATTCTGTAATTTTTAATTAACTTTATTTCGAGGTTTTTTTGTTACATAAATTTATGTCAGATTTGGCACATTCAGAAATTTTAGATGGCAACACTAAAATTATCAATCATCTGACTCCTCGTCAACTTGCCTTTCGTATTTATTATTTATTTTGATAACGAATCGATATTTTGGGAGACTAAGGCTAAATCATGAAATTAGATTCGAATAACAAAATGATAAGCAGTGAGAGTGGGGCCGATACGCCTGAAGACGTGGTGGACCCGCGGCAGAACGCGGAAGATATTATTGACGAAATACTCGCCGAGTTTACAGAATCGCGGTCCCCTGATACTGCGAGGAATGGCAACGGGATACCGGACAATCTGTTCAGCATGATACAGCCGCCGAGGACGCGGACTCCCGCGAATTCTTTTTCCGAAAACGCGACGATAGATGACATCGACCCAGCTTCTGATCTCGGAACATCAATAAGAAACAAGTGTTTAGAACTGGAAGAGATCCTCCAAAGCCTGAAATCGAGGCTCAATCACGTCGTTTTGGACGAGAATATTGTCCTCAGCCCTGAAGCTAACTCAATGGAGGCACAATTGGAACATGACCTGGACACCGATTGTCAAGAGGACCTATCACTTCAAGAATTCCTTGAGCTACTGCACTCACAAAACAAAATAAGCCAGACTGGTGTACAATGATCACTCTAAGGACCATCCAAAATATACATATTCCATAAGGCAAAAATTAACATGAATTTATTGTGTGCAAATTTGAATTTAGAATTTATTGAAAAATTAAATATTCAGTCCTAAATTATGTTGTATCATTTATTGGATAGGGGATTATTGAAAGAATGATTCTTAAAATAATTTATTGATTGTAACAATATAACAATTTCTTAATAATCAACTTAACGAGAAATGAATACCATAAAAACTAAAATTATAACTGAAAACAAAGAATAATTAAGTAAACATTCTAGTTTCAAATAATTATAATACTCTTTCAGAATAAATCTCCTGGATAATTTCTTATCACAATAAAAGTATGGAATAACATAAAACAAAGACTTTTCCAAACTCACAAGAGGCTGGAATGATGATAAATGATAACAAATATAGTTATGTCTTAGCCAGACCTAGTAGGATATTCCAATATTAATCACAAGTTCCAAATGATTATAATACAAAAATCATTTTAATTATATTTACTTCAATTTTTAAATGAACAGTTTCACTGCAAAAAAAATACATGACATGGTAGGATAGTTAGATGTTTACATTTCATCAAACATATCATTAATTTCTGATCTTATAGTCAGTTCAGTTGAATCTGGTACCGTATTGTTCTCATACAACTGACTATCTTCATGACTGATTGCATCATCATATGTGCTCTGCGCATTCTCCTCTTTTAGTATAACATCTACCCTCTCTTCCTTAATTAAATCAATAACATCAGTCTTTTTATGTTCACTTAACTCTGACTTAAACTTCTGAATCCAATTATTATATGTAGCTGGATCTGTTGTCAAATACTCCGTCCTTAAGTGTAACATAGCATTTAATGGTTTTGAATAATCTCCATCTATATTGAAATTCATTAGACTTTCTATAGCTTTTATCATTTCTGAAGTGAGATCATCCAAAGTTTTATTTTTATCTTTGAGTGCTTTGAAATCGCCAACTGGGTCTAATGTACCAATCCTTTCAACTTTATCAGATTTGATTACAGGCAATTGAATCTTTGGCATATTAAGATCTGATGATTCATTATCTCCTGGTTTGTCTGCAGTGAGAAGGGTGCTATCATCAACATCCATCTGGGTTATTTTATTTCTTCCTTTAGTTTTAACTTCCACTTTGTTCAAAACCAGCAATTTTTTCAACTTTTCCAATGAATCTCTAGATCTCTTTTCTATTAAAGGTGGTACCGTGAACAATGTCATGATCTCATCTCTTGGTTGTGGCAATGGTTTTCCTGGATTCAATGCTCTATAAGCAATACAGTCAAGTATATATTGAACAGAAGGACTGACAGTTTCAGCGATAGGAAAAGCTTCTGCATCATCAAATGTATCATCATATGCTTTTGTCAAATCCATTGCAGTTATGAGTTCTTTGAAAGCATTCACTTGATCATTTGAGCATTCAAACTTATTCAAATTTGTAGCAGGGAATGCCATTTGTTTGATGTCATCTTTAAAGCATATGGCAGCCATCGAGAGGCATACAAAGTTGTTGGAGTCAATTACAGGCATCATTGCAAACATTTTTGGTGCATTATTCTTGTTGTGTACTTTCCTAACAATGGCGACTAAATCCAATTCATGAAGGCATTCCACAAGGCACCTTATAGCAAGTTGAGCTTTCTTATCCCCTTTTCTAGGCAATACATATGATAATCCATCAGGATTAAAATTCTGCCAGCCAATATTTTTAGTATGAGTAAAACCATACACACTTAAACATTTTTCACCAGATTCATAAAGCAGTTTTTTATCGCATTCTGAAAATGGTATGATCTTGTGTCCATAATTGTAACCAGGTATCTTCTGAGAAGCATCAATAACTTGTTGGTTTTCTGGATTTATAAATTCTTTCTTCTTTTCGACCGCTTCTGAAGTGCTAGATTTGGATGTCACAGGGTCTTTAACTGTCCGTGTCCACTTTTTAACAACAGGCTCATCTTTAATTCTTACATATGAAGAGACTGGTATCTTTATATTTGGCCCAATAGCTAAATCAACAGACCAAGGAGATGGGTTGACTGCTTTTTTCTTATGGAAGAGAAGGTAGCTCATGGCATGTACAAACGTAGCTGTTGCACCATTAGTTGATTCAACAAACTCTCTTGCTAACTCAAATTGATCATTCACCTTTTCCTCTGAATAAATATCAGGTCCTATGACATCAACTTCAAAGTTATCTTCTTTAAATCCTTCCAGTATCTGGAAGATGATATTTATATCAGTTAAATATATTGACTACCATAGAAAATAATTGGTGGCAGTTAACATTGTATATTCCAAGATTAATCTCAATCCCAAAGCTTAAATATATAATACATAAATACACACTAAGAAAAAGTTGTCAATAATGTTTCCATATGCTCATGACTGAACGGAATCATTTTATTGTAATTCCTTTGGGATGTTAATTACTGTTGGCTGGCTGACATAAACATTTTGAACTTTTGAAGTTAATAATCTAACAACCCAGGGCTAATAATCTCATTGTGCCCTGGTAAAACAAAATGTATTATAAAATATTGCTTATATTTGATATTTGGCTAAAGACTTGGAATACATCTTTGAAAGATACAGATCTCATTACCTGTGCAATGGATTTTTTATCTAAAGATGTTTTCTTCTGAAAGTTGGTCATAAGAATTATTTTTCTCTGGGACAACTTAAAACCACTGACACAGTTCTTGAAGTAATCAGCTGCAACAACAAGGGCCTCCATCCAGTCTCCTCTACTGTTTGAAGCCTGCAATAAATAAATAATAAGTATCACATGTACTATGGAACACAACATTAAGCCTTAAATTGAACTAAAATTATAAATTTGAAAGTAACTGTCTGTCTATCTTGTGACCTTTCCATTCCTAAACTGCTAAACGGATACAACAACACATCATCTAGATCCCTTGCGGGGTAGGCAGAGAGTACTGATCTCCAACAGGTTCTTTCTTTACATACCTCTCTGGCTTCCTTCACTCTCATGATTTTAATAATATTTGTATAGGAGATAGATTGCTTCCTCGGAATGGACATAGGGTACCTTTTGTCACAAAAAAGGGAAAAATAATGGAGATGAAGATACACCTACCCCTACCATTCTATTTTTGGGACATCAACCAAAGTAACATTACAGATTACATGTCATTTTAATCATTCTATCAAGCTGAGTTACACCAGTTAACATTAATGTGATTAACTAATGAAATTTGAGTTCTAATAACTATTGATTTAAATAAATATAACATTAACTGTAACCATTTAACTTTAACGAACAAACTATGAAAGTGGAGGAAGCCAGAGAGGTATGTAAGGAAAGAACATGTTTTTTTATTTTTATATTTTTATTTGTAATTAGACACTGCGGGCCCGGTTTGTCCCGCACCTTTTTTTGTTTAATTTATGTGTTGTTAGTAGTTGCTTTTATATGCACTCGTATGGTACATGCCGCTTATTTTTTATTTTTTTTTTGGTTTTGTTGTTACAGTGATTGGTATTTGTTTGTTGCGGTACTTCAGTAGAGGGTTTTTTTTTCCTATAATTTTTTTTTTTTTAATGAAAGAACATGTTGGAACTCTGTACTCTCTGCCTACCCGTCGGATAGGGATCTAGCGTGATGATATAGATAGATAGAAAGATTTAACTTTAACAAGAGTAACAGAGGTTTAGTATGGTTTATATGACTTGCACACTTGTTTTGCATAAGCATATTTGAATATGTTGTTTATAATTTAGTTGGAACAATGTTTACCACTATTTGTAAAATCAAAGAGTATTGCTGATTTAAAATAGACATTATTAAGTGATTTATATTGCCAAATGTATTTATATAAAATTTTATAAACTTCCTTAAAAGAACCTGTAAAAGAGTGTATTAAAATGGTGATATTTGTTGCATTGAAACTAAAATGTGAAGTGTGGCTGCATTAGGCATACCTCTATTTTCCTGGAGACAATTTATTTATTTATTCTTTATGCACATGTGTACATAGCCAAGCATCAGTTCTACTATCTTGGTGGTAAACTTTATAACAAAATTAATCGTATCCTTCACATGCATAAGCTAAACTTATACGAATGTAAGAGTCAAGTAAAACTATGGTTGTTGTCACGTAATTTATTACGATGAAATGGAAAAATTTATGATTCCACAAACTTAAAGAATAGTCGCACCGCTTACATTTACACACAAATTCACAGACACACACACACACACAAGCACGCACAGAAACACATGCACACACACGCGCGCACACACACACACACGCGCACACGCACGCACGCGCGCACGCGCACGCGCGCGCACACACACACACACGCGCACGCACGCACACACACACACACACACACACACACACACACACACACACCCTCTAGAATCTCATATTTTTATAATTTATATTAGTTTCAGTTATTTTAGTTTTAAAGTACATACATGCTAAAGCCAATAATGCTTTTCTTTGCTTAAAGTCACTGTAATCCGACGATCTCTATTTCGGTGCAACTGTTTCATACATAAAAGGAGGTACACTGACTTTCAAGTCACAGGTTTAGAAGCCTAGTTTGATAGTCAGGGGATCTATAATTTTTCTGTGTTACTGTACCGCATGTCATAAAATAATGTAACAAACATATCAACCCTTTTGAAATAAAAGAATTTTGAATTTTGAAAAAAAAAAAAAAAAACTTAATTCCTGAGGCATTTTCTGCCAGTCTACCTTGAGGTGGTGTGGAAACAACTGTGGTAGGTGCTAAAAAATGAGAAAAAAAAGAAGGGATAACAATAAGAAAGTAATATACCAATATATAATATATACATACATATATATGAATCAGATAGTGTGACATAACGACAAGAACTACTAACGTTTAGAAGATTCCGCCAACATGTTATGTAGTAGATAGACCTGTAGATTTTTTTTAAAAGTGTGACGATTGTTGGCCATCCTGAGGTCTAGAGGCAATCCATACCATAGAAGGATAGATTGGATAAAGAAGGAAGACTGAATGAAATCAGTCTGATGAGAGGGACACTGAAGGAGACGATTATTTGAGGAACGTAGAGGTTTATCATGAGTAGAGCATAAGTACTGAAATTGGGAAGTAAGATAAGCAGGCGAGACAGAAGAATGGAGGATAGAGAATAATGTTGTCAAAGCCCTCAGAGTTCTGCGTTGCCGAATGGGAAACCACTTTAAAAGTGAACGATGTTCTGTCACATGATTGTATTTATGCATATTGAAGACGAATCGAATGCAATTATTGAGTAACCGGTCTAATTTATTGAGTTGATCTGCATTCAGGTCGAAGTAACACACATCACCATAGTCGAAAATAGGAAAGATAAAGGACTGCACAAGCATTGCTTTTTCAAAAAAAAAAAGCTGTTGTGGGTGCCATTACAAATATGAAATTCATGTACACAAATATACAAACCAAAACAAATATTTTTGATCACAAAGATTTGTACGATGCGGAGATTAAACATAGGTTTAACTACTACTCAATCCAGTGAGAAGAGTGGCTAAGCTCTTAACTACTGCATCAAGCCATCTATATCAAGCCGAGATAGTGGCAAGACATATAGACCACTAATTAATAGAAACTTACATGCTTACTTACAGTGTCAGGCAAATCTCTTATCATTTGCCAAGTAGGCTCCTGAAGTTCAGTGTGCACGTCAATATGTCTGAAGACATCATCGCACTGCTGAGCCATGTTGTTCTTCGTTCTCTTCGCGCCCAACAAGATGATTCCCACCAAGTCATTACCCTGACTCATTATTTTCCTTTCTATTAACCGTGATGTACATTCTTTTGCGGTATCAAAGAAACTTTTCGCGGTTTTCTCATCTGTAGTGGATACATTTCGGCCCACATCCAAAATAATGATCGTACCTTGAACAGGTTTCGGAGGCATTGCCGGTAAATAGACGTAATGATAAACAGATCTTATATCTGTGAAAATCTCTCCTTATTCAATGTTTATTTCAATTGCTGCGTTATGTAATACGATATTCTTATGCTTTATTCACAATTTTCTTTGCTCAACTTGGATAAGTGCCGCAAAATAGTAGAAGTGACGAAAACTTTGATTACAAATACAACACACGAAAACAGACAAGTTTGAACAGGTTTAGCGGTGGAACCGATATATTAATATTCGCTAAGATATTAGTAATATCAGGTGTATTCATGTATTAGTAATCCGACGGATTCTAATATACTAATATTCTGATATTCTCTTTAATCATACAACGACCTCCTAACTACAGTCGATTCATATTCATATTAGCATACGTATCACTATCGGCACCCGAATACTGGCTTTCGTAAATATTCGTCGAATCTTCGGGTATTCAATATCATAACGGATGCGAGCGAGCGAGAAAGAATACATAATATCTTTACCCCTCGTTCTTAAGAACGCTTATTCAACGCGCGGTGGTGAAGCGCTGTAAGTGCTTTTAACAAAATGTACTGTTAGCCGTTTGATTCATTTCAGCGTTGGTTACATATAGAAAGGGGTGGGGATTAATTTGTGATTTATTTATTATGACAAGGCGACCGCGGGAGCAGTATTTTTAAATACAACGATGCCGCCTTTAACTTTTTTTGTTTTAATTAATTTATCTTCATTTATATTAATAAAATTATTTATATTTATGATTTCTCCAATACGATTGTGTTACAAGTTAACTATGTCTATATCACTATAAGATAAACGGAAGCAACACTTTGTTGTTTAAATATTTTACTATCTACATAAATGTTATAAAATATTGAGATAATATTTTGCTGCAATGTTATTATTTTGGTTCTGAAAACTATCAATACATAATCTATAAATAAAAATATAAGGTTGACAACGGAGTTAAAAGTATTGATACCTCGGGGTTCAAACGGCGTAAAGGACATTTTAGCGGAAATGAGTTTTTAACCTTATCACAATAATGATAATGTTAAAAACTCATTTTCATCAAAATGTCCTTTACGCCCTTTGAACCCCGAGGTATCGAAAGTACACTTGTAAACAGATTCAAGTGGATTTGGTGAACAAAACTTAAACTTTTAATTTTTATTCATTTATGAGTGCAGTCTTATAGTGTAACGTGTTACATATTTGTTATTATTATAACTATTATATTGTGTGAAAGTTCATACAAAAATGGTGATAGTGTATAGTGTAACAGTTAAAAGTAAAATTTTACTGAAGTTAGGTATAAGTGGTCATATTTTAGTGAGATAGGTATGTACGTAAAAAATCTTTTATAATAAATATGAAGCAAGCTAGAGTAAGCGATGTTTGGCATTATTTCATAGTTGATTCCGAACAAAATAAGCTTGCAAAATGTACTATTTGTGTCAAAATGTAGCTTTAAAGGAATTGTATCTAATTCAAATAGAAATTTGAAAACTAAAGATTGAATTAATGCTACGAATAAAAATGAAATTCAAGAACATAAGCTTATTCCAGTGAAGCCAAAAACACCTCAAATAAAAATATAATAAAAAATGAAAATATCATATGTTGCCAGTTATCTATGAGGGAGCCAACACTTTGCTCTAAGAAGTACATATTAAACAACTTGTTAATCTAATAATACCAATATCAATGTCAAATTAAAAGATAAATATAACCTTCATAATAAAAGATATCAGTAATATTCAAATATTAGTTTAAGTATTATAATATTACTAGACGAATATATTCATATTACTAATACTGAAAAATATCGGTATTAATCCATCTTTAAACAGGTTGGTTGACGCTTGACTCATTCATAACCAGTGTTTCCACATGGTTTCGACTTTTATAATGTCTTCCCCTTTTTTGAGCATTTTTTTAATAGGTAACTTATTATGCTCCTCCTATGGATTTATTACAGGGGATATGGATTACAATGGATATGGAATACACTCTGCAAAAAAACGTGATGACAAGGATACTCACTTAGAGCCCTACGTCTCTGTCACTGTTTATTGCCTTAATTCTTTCTTTCTACGCATATGCCACATCATAAATGAGTAAAAGTCAAAGTTTTAGATTAAATTTCACACTTTCTTGCTAACGATACATTTTTTTCAGAATCTGTAAATTTAGCTCCAAATATCGCAAAAAATAAGGATAGTCCTCTAGGGCCGTTTTTATGTATCTACATCGGTTGAGATAGTTGTCCTTACTGCCCCATCTTAATCCTCCTGTACAGAAAAACGTATTGAGAACTTTGTTCGTTTTGAAAACGGTAATAAAGGGTTTACAGCGTATTTGAACCATATCATAAATATGTATAGTCCGTATCAGTTCTACCTTATGGTCACCGTACTGCATCGTAATGGGTGCGAGCGTGACACCAGGCTCCAGGTTATTACTCTCACTTATCATGGTTTCTCGAGTTGTTTTAATCATAGAAAATTCAATGTTGTGTCTGTGAGTAAGAGTTTTATTTTCTTTAGCAATATTTTGACAGTACTCAATCCATTGTAATATATCAATGGCTCCTCCTGATGATAATAATATGTTACCTGCTCTACCTGCGTGAACTTTATAGTTAACGCCTGTCTCAAAGCGCTTTAAATAAGGCTTCAAAAATGACACGTTGTAACATATTAATTAATGCATTAAATACTGGCTATTTTATTTAATTGTATTTATATTTTATTATCTAGCCCTTGGTGTCCCACTGTTGGTCAAAGGCCTCTCTCCATTCTTTCCGCTCCACTCTGTTTAAAGCAATCGAGGGCAAATCACTCATAAAGATGTCCAGTTCGTCCCGCTATCACTTCATAGGCCTGCTGCGATGTCTTTTAAAATTCGGAGGAACCCAGTTGGTTATTATTTTAGCCTACAATATGTCTGGCTTGCGGCAGACATGGCCAGCCCAGTCTCACTTTAGCTTAGCGACTTTTTTACCAAAATCAGCTATTGGTGTCATGGAACGCAGTACACTGATTTTGACATGGTCGGTAAGTTTAATACCTAGAATACTGCGCTCCAAGTTGCGCTGGCAAACCGTAAGCGTAGTCTTCTGTTACTTTTTCAAAGACCATGTCAGTGCGCTGTAAGTAACTATGGGGAGAATGCACATATGCATTATTGGCTATATACGCTTAATGACAGGTTACTGATATGTAGCGTTTACTGTTTTAGTTGAAGTGTTAATTATTTGACCTATAACGAAGCCGGTGGAATAGGGGAAGTAAGGGATATTTTAATTATACAGGAATTTAGGGAAGATTGAGCCATTGGTATGGACCCATCATCATTTCAGCCTATACTTTTCCACTGGTGAACATAGGCCTCCCCAATCGCTTGGACCCATACATTAAAGGAAATTTCCTAAGCAAAACGCTAGCGGTGTGCTTCATAAAAAACTGTTAACAACAATACAAAAAGTGCCATATTTAATGCCGCAAAACAGTGTAATAATACATTTCCACTTTAATAACACTTAATACATTTCCTATTCATGTAAATTTATGAATTGAAATTTGGTTTACTACGTGAAATTATATGTTTTCCTGTATTATGTTTATTTTGGAAGTATGAATATGATATAAAGATAATTTTTCTATGAAATTTGTGTAATTTTAAAAATAAAAAGAGGCCACATGGATTAGTAAAAATACAGTCAGGCATGGATCTTTTGGCCCGTGGATGACATTGACAGGTTGGTGTACATTTAGTATAATTTTCCTACTTCAAGGAGATATTTCAACAGGTGGCTCCGCGCTCTACGCGCTGTTACTACTTTAAAAAAAAGAACTTGACGACAGCATTAGTTACGATTTTGGCTGCGGGCCAAAATGTCCTTGTAGAACTGTGGCTTGGTACTTGCCTACTTGGTACCGAAGGTTTACATAAAAAAAGGTATACAATACAGTTTCTCCGTGTAGCTGGCAACCCCTTGCTGAAATTGTCATATTGCTTTTATTAAAAATTTTCATTCATTCACTCATTCAAAGAGTTACAATTCAATGTTTTATTTTGGTACCTAGGTATCAGGTATTGATTGTTTGATGTTTGTTATACAGTGCAAATCAAGTAAATGAATGCTTGCAAACAACTTACTTGTGATAAATAGAAGCATACATAATAAAAAGGTACTCTGTGATATGCCCCAGTGACGACTCTGTTCATATAACCGTCCAAATGAAGTGCGCTATTCCAGAAATGTGAGAATAAAGAGTGAAAAAATACTAAATAAAAAATATATCGACATATAATATGTCGACATTCACAAGCAGGAGCAAGATCATATCAGAAATGATGAAGTTTTCATTTCATCATAGAGCTTTTTATTGTTATCTTGGTATGAGCATTTGGATTTTCTTTCTGATAACAGGTAAGTTATTTATTAATTTATTTTATTTATACGTTAGATCCCTTGCGGGATAGGCTGAGAGTAGCCAACTAGGTCTTTTCTTACAGACCTCTTTTGCACTACATTATACTGCATTTAATTATTTATGCATCCCACTTCAGAATGCCGTCTCCGGCAGTGTTCCCGGTATCAAGAATCTCCCAGATAGCGCGTCCAGGACGTAGGATGCGTTGGTGTGACAATTCCATACAAATACTGTTGCAGGAAGTGATTGCCACCGTACACACCATCGCAGGTGCTGGTTTGGCAGTACTTTTAGATTCACGGGTTTTACTGGAATCTTTGACAGGCATCCAAAAAATTTGGGTCCAACATGTAGAGGCTCTTTGCGTGAGCTCTTTTTATTTGTATGTTAGTCACCTGCTAAGATTTATTGCTGAAAATGAACAAAAACATGAACAGTTAATTGACTCCAGCAGGTGCAAGGATTTTTTGTAAATTATGGAAAGAAAAAGAGGATTATGTGAATGAAGTTTGGTGAACAGAAATTGTTCCATTTCAAAGGATTCAAATGGAATACCTATACACACAGAACACTATGCTCTCAGCCTACCCTGCAAGGAATTCCGCCCGTTCTGCGCACATGCATAAGTGCAACTAAAAACTACAAACTACAGCACAGCGGTTATGAAAAACATGTCATTTATGATGAATACAAATAACAAATACTATATTCCCTTTATGAAATGCTTTATTTTATTTATTAGGAACTTTGAGACTGCTGTATTTTGTTACATAGACATCACGCCAACCCGCACTGGGCCAGCGTGGTGGACTATGACCTAAACCCTCTCAGTTTGAGAGGAGGCCTATGCCCAATGGTGGGACAGTTCCTTAACAGGGCTAATATTATTTAATTGTTTAGACTAAACCTACATTTTATTATGCAAATTAATAATATTTATATTTTGCCTGTTGGTCTGGTGCATATTGTGGCTGGCCATCAAAAGGTCCTTGGTTTTAATCCTAGGCAGGTGAAAGTGCTCAGTATGATGGTAATAGGCTAACCCTCTATTGGTATGTGTGTGTATAGAGTACATAAAATGTGAGCTTATGGTATCACATACAGTGTTGTCATATCTACCAACTTTTTGGATGATCTACCTATTTCGTCTCTAGTCTACCTATTACCAACATATTTCTGAAATCTACGTATTTTTTAAAATATTACACACCATAATAAAATCATTTTTACCAAGGTTTGAATCAAACTGTATGTATAACATAATGTTATTCAGTCTGAGTGCTGACATGGATAATGATAGCTGACAAATAAGTTTCGCGGTTTTTTCATAGTATGTACGGTGAGTTGCATAGATGACTAAAGGTTAGAAGCTTGACCTCAAAAAGGCACAATTACCAAAACAAATTTGAAATCATGGAAGTAAGAAAAGGAATATTTAAGTTGGCTTCACCAAAGTGCAACACATGAATGGTGTTTTTATTGTAAAGTGTGCAAGACTGAAATAAAATGATAAACATTGGTAGATCTACCAATTTTTGGCACGTCATGTACCTATTATCTAAAATAAGGGTTGGCAACACTGCATACACACCTATAGCAAAAGAATTGATGTGTAAACAAAGCATTGATTAAAATCACTCCCTCTCCGCAGCCCGCGTGTCCGACTATCCCCCGTCCCTTGTCATCCTTTGACAAGACAACTCCATTGACAAGAGCGCCTGGGAGCGTATCTCCAAGGCGATCTATAATCGCCACATCAATTATACCCATGCGCGATCCACCGCGCAAGGGATAACCGTAAAGGTGGCGTCCTCGGACGACCAACGCCGTCTGTCCCACTTACTCCTCGCCGAGTAAATCGGCTACTACACCCACACCCTTGAGGAGGAAAGAGAGCTCAGGGTGGTCATTCGTGGCCTCCCCAAGGAGCTGGACACCTCCGTAATCACAACAAACAGGCATACGACATAGTGCTGGTCGTCTTCGACCGCACCGTGGCCGGTCGCAAGGTCTTTGACATAAAGACCGTATGCCACATCTCTGGCCTCTCCTTAGGGGCCCCACACAAACGTGGCACGCCCGGGCAGTGCCACAACTGTCAGCTGTACGGGCACTTTGCCCGTAACTGCCACGCGCGTCCTCGATGCGTCAAATGTGTCGGGGACCACGCGACCTTGCAATGCTCCCCCGCTCGAGGGCGTCGGCGATCGAGCCGCCCAGCTGCATCTTCTGCGGGACCAAGGGGCACACCGCGAAATATCGAGGTTGCCCCAAAGCCTCAAAGGGGAAGCGCCGGACAAGGCGCGGTCAACACCGCCCTCGTGCGGCCATCGCGGAATTGCCTCACCACTTCCCCTAACGGTAGGAGCCTTAACGCCCTGGTGGACCAGCTCGACTTAGACGTCATCGCGCCTATACACCCCACTCACTATCCGGACAACATCAACCACCGTCCTGATGTCCAGGACATGGCGCTTCTGAAGGGTGTAACTTTACGGTTGCGCTCCTTGGAGATAGTCCATGAGCTAACCGCTGACCACCGACCTGTAGTCATGAGACTCGGTCCTCCGTCCACCCCTCAGCCACTCAAGAAGACGGTAGTGGATTGGCATGCGCTGAGTACAGCCTTGGCGGATGCCGACCCACCCTTTCAGCTCGGACTCCATCCCGTACCCTTAGGACACCGATCAGGCTGTAAATGCCTTCACTGTCCATATCCAATCAGCTGTCAGTCGGTCGTCAAAGCAAGTCGAGGCGGAGGATCTCAACCGCTTAAGACTGCCAGATGATGTTAGGGAAGTTATTCGGTCTAAAAATGCCTCAGTCCGAGCGTACCGACTCCTACCCCACCGAAGCCAACCGGGCCCGGATGCGCGCCTTACAACGTGATGTAAAGCGTCGTGTCGCAGAGGTCCGGGATGATCGCTGGAGTGACTTCTTAGATGGCTTCACGCCATCGCATCTGGCTTACTGGAAGTTGGCGCGTACCTTTAAATCCGACTCCATGTCTGACATGCCCCCGCTGACCCGCCCCTCAGGGGCAACCCCAGCCTTCGATGTCGGCGAAAAGGCCGAGCTTCTCGCCGACACCCTCGAGAGCCAGTGCACTCCCAACTCTCTTCCCGTTGACCCGGCTCATGTCGATTCGATCGACAGGGAAGTCGAGCGCAGCGAATCGCTCCCCCCACCGATTTCTTACCTCTTTATTACTCAGACCGATGTTGAGGACCTGATTAAAGGTCTTAAACCGAAAAAGGCCCCACTCATCATCCTCTTAGTGGCCATCCTTAACGAACTGCACCTTTCCCACTCAGTGGAAGGAGGCCGACGTCATAGGTTTCCCCCAGCCCGGTAAACCTCGTGACCGTCCCATCAGTTACCGCTCCATCAGTGTCCTCAACTCTTTGGCAAAAATCGACGAGCGCCTGCTCCTGGCACGGCTCAAAGACTTGGTATCGTCCAGGGGTAATGTCATCAATGAGCAGTTTGGTTTGCGGGCCAAACACTCTTGCGAGCACATCCTCACTGGTCCCAACAAACCCGTCTACACGGGTGCCATTTTCTTCGATGTCGCGAAGGCGTTCGACAAAGTCTGGCACAACGGCTTGATTAACAAGCTTTACCAAATGGGTGTGCCGGACAGACTCGTGCTCATCTTACGAGACTTCCTGTCGAATCGCGCCTTTCGGTATCGCGTCGAAATGACGCGCTCTACACGCCACTCTATACAAGCTGGTGTCCCACAAGGCTCAGCTCTCTCCCTCCTCCTGTTCAGCCTTTACACGAACGATATTCCTTGTTTGAGTACGGTGCATCTAGCCCTATTCGCGGATGATAACGCTCTCTATGTCTCGCATAGGAATGAGGGTTTCATTACCAGAAACCTTCAGGCAGTCCCCAACACCCTAGGGGATTGGTTCAGGAAGTGGCGTATTGAGATAAACCCGGACAAGAGCGCTGCGGTGTTCTTCTCCAGAGGTGCCACCCCGCGCCCCTCCCTGCGCCACCTCAGAAGTAATCTCGGTCAAGTGACCATGGTCGACCTACCTATTCCCTAGGTCAAACAGGTCAAATATCTAGTCACCCTAAACAATACCATGACCTTCGAAACGCACATCAAGCGAGTCCGTAACCAAGCAGCCTTTGTGCTCGGTCGTCTTTACCCGATGATCTGATGATGAATAAGGTGACACTTTACAAAACTTGTATACGGCCCATCATGACGTACGCTTGTGAGGTGTTGGGGCACGCCGCCCGCTCTCACATCGATAGACTCCCAAACGGTCAATCCCGTTTCCTCCGATCCATTCGGATCTCGGTCTCGAACCTATGCGCGCCTTTATTAAAAACGCGACAACCCGATATTTTGCGAACGCGTCCAATCATAGAAATCCGCTAACCGTAGCGGTCGCCGACTACGAACCTAACTCCCCCTCCTAACAGCCGCTACTGCCATCCGCGGCATGTTCTTACCGACCCTTCCGATGCCCTTACATCCCTTCTTTCGGATACAGATACCGCACACAGGATCAGAGATCGACCTCGCCGGCGAGGTCGAAGAATCCCTTGCCGGCCGGTGCAGAGCACTACAGCGAGACACCTAGTATACGTCCTCCCCCATAGCGACTGCTCAAGCCGAGGCCGTACCTCCTTGTGGCGCCCTTGTGCTAGTTACCCCCCTTCCCTTCTGCCTCAAGCTTAGTGGTTGCACGCCAGCCCTCTTGTCCGGTGAAGACGTGAAGGCCCCGCGGCCAACAGCGTACATCATTCACACACACACACACACACACAATTTAAGGTTTTTTTTATTTATTTATTGTGACAATATAAGGTTCACATTTCATTGCCTAACTTTTTTTGTCAAATTTTCTCATAATGAAAACAATATTGGCTACAATACTCTTTAATAGTACTTTTTTCGGTGCTTAAATTGTTTTATATTTTTAGTGATGTACAGGTATATGTCTGTTGGTGAGGAGACCACAAATGTGAAGAAGATTGTACAAAATGAATACATATCAAAGAGTGATGTGAAATTCAGGAGGATCTATTTGAGGGCTTGTAATCCACCGGACAGCATCATTAGGGGTTCCGAAGGTATATTAGTGATTTCATGATATCTTATTGTGGGTTTGTGAATTGTTAATCTGAATTTAGTTTTGCTACAACTCTAATAAACTATTTTATGAAAACTTAAGAATTTTACAAAATTGTTATTTCAATTTACAGGTATGTAAGTATTTTTACATAATCAATACTAATATTATAAGTTCGAAAGTAACTCTGTCCGTCTGTCTGTTTGTCAGTTACCTTTTGCATGAAAAGCAAAATTGCTGAACAGGTTTTGATCAAACTTGGCAAGGGTATAAGATCATATCCAGGGGAAGGACGTAGGTTATGTTTTATCTCAAATAAAAAAGCTTAACGGTGTGAAATACACGCCTGAAAATAACGCGAACTAAGTTACTGGTACAGCTAGTAGGTATTTGCCGTTTGGACGGATTTCCGAATCCCTTTGCAATAACCAAATTTTATATATATGACTGCCTCGTTGGTCTAGTGGCAAAGCGCATCGCTTTATGATCACGAGGGGCTGGGTTCAAATCCTAGGTCGGACAAGGGTAGTTTTTATAGCGAACACTTCCCAGTACGAGTCTAGAATTGTGCCGGTATATGGCAATAGGCAATAGGTTACATGGGACCTAACATCGTCGGCAAAACGTGGGTGTACTCAGTACACCTCTGCCACGCCCGCTTGGGGAATATAGGCGTGACGGTGTGTGTTCTTTTTCATATTTATCTAACCCTTTGCATAAATTAATGACTAAAGATTCAGCGGTTTATGGACATGAAAGTCATAAACATACAAAGCGCTTTCACCTGCTGGGATCAGTTCGTTCTATTGATCTCGGCAAGCAAACCAAGTAACATTATTTTTCTCAAAGGGGCTCTACGTGGTGGGCTCAAGTTCCTGCAAAAGCCTTTCAGAGGTACATAAAATAATAATGGTATCATTATTTGCAAATCACAGTGAAAGGATTGCTTATTCTTGTGATCCATATCAGTAGTTGTGAATAGTCAGGAAACAGGTAGTAGGTACTCCATGCTAATATTCTAAATTCGAAAGTAACTCTGTCTGTCTGTTTCTCGGTTACCTTTTTACGCCCAAACCGCTAAACAGATTTTGATCAAATTCGGTAAGGAAATAGATTTTATCCAGGGGAAGGACATAGGCTACCCTTGGTCTCAAAAAACCTTAAGGGTGTGAAATACACGCCAAAAAATAATGCGAACGAAATTGCGGGTACAGCTATTATAGTATATCAGTCTTTTTGCCTTAATACGACATTTTAAGGAGTAATCATACCTAAAAAAACAGGCCGAAGAAATCAATATCCTAGCAGCAGTCTTTCTAAGTTCATCCTACTAAAGTGAAAGTTTGTTTGTACAGATGTTTGGATGTTATTTTATTCAATCATACAAAAACAGTTGAGCGTGTTTTGGATGAAATTTGGTACACAGGTAGTTGGTTACCTGGATTAACACATAGGATACTTTTTATCGCGGAAAAATGTAAGTTTCCTGTCTAAAGTCAACGCGGACTCAGTCGCGGGCAGAAACTAGTATTGAATAATGATTTAAGAAAGAATGTTAAGCCTTTTACTTTAAAGTATCCAATGAGTCTCTTGCCCTTCTCCACAACAGTGATATTCTGAAGTAGAGGCACAAGTTTTGACAACTCATAAGTACTTGAATAAGTAATTATATAAGTAATTATATACAGGGTGAAGGATGTCGAGTGGTGGTCATAGAATACACGGTAGACCTGGAAAAAGGACGTTTGAGGGTACTTCCTGAAACATGCTAGTACCCATCAGTATGATCAACTATCACTATGAAGAAACTAAACATATATAGCAGTTTCATGCAAAATTTTGATACCTAAACCCAAAATGTTTAATACTGTACTTTTTCTCATTTTCGGTCAGTAACAGTACTATTACCTATTTTAGGTTTTGCGAACCTGTTCTTTATATCCATACTAATATTATAAATTCGAAAGTAACTCTGTCTGTCTGTTTGTTGGTGACCTTTTTACGCCCAAACCGCTGAACAGATTTTGATCAAATTCGGCGAGGGCATAGATTTTATCCAGGGGAAGGACTCGGCCTTTCTTTTGTTTAAAAAACTTAAGGGTGTGAAATACATGCCTGTTCTGTATTAACGAAAGATCAACTGAATCTTTTTACATTTTCAGGTGTAGTGGATAGTGATACATGGCTGTTGCAAGGTGTGCTGGTTGTAGCTCGGCATGGAGACCGAGGCCCACTGAACCACCTTAAGAATGGAGACAAGTTGCCATGCGATGATGTACCTGTATCCCCACTCTTGAAAAGGTAACCAGACTAAATATATTCCTCAACATATGGATTATTATATATATCTATACTACTCAATGCATACTTAGTAACAATAATTTGAAAGTAACTCTGTTTGTCTGTTACTTTTTCACGCGCCAACCGCTGAACAGATTTTGATCAAATTCGGCAAAAAAGTAGATTTTGTCCAGGGGACGGACATCGGCTACCTTTTGTCTCAAAAAAAACTTAAGTGTGTTAAATACACGCCTGAATATAATGCGAACGAAGTTGTGGGTACAGTTAGTATATATATTATAATGAATCTAGCACTGATTTTATAATATAAAACGCACGTTAAATGAAAATTACCGTCAACTTTTATTTTTATTATGTTTTAATTGCTTATACAAAATTAAAAGATTCAATTTTATAACCGAATACCCTATGCAACCGTATCCGACGAGCGTCGAGCTAAAAGTGTCTGCTTTCTAACCGCAATCTGGCTTTGCGCACCAGTTTACTGTGAAATTTGCCACCAAAGCGACAGTGGTAACACCTAGTTTTTAAGCTGTATGCATAACAATATTTAAAAGAGAAAAGCTTTGTTTGTTTGTTATTGATAAACTTTCAGAGTTGAACTGAACCGATTTTTATAATTCTTTCAACATTACGAAACTAGATTATCCAGAAGTAACATAGACGCGGTAGATGGCGCTGTTGTCGACCGGCTGCGCAGCCGCGGAAAATGCTAGTTCCTTAATAATCTTAAAGTTTACCTTTTGGAATCGATATTGTGTTCTTATTAGTGATGTGAACTATAAAAACCGGAGAATCACCGGTTAAAACATGAAACGGGTTTGCACCGGTAATTATTAAAAATACCGGATTTTTTTAAATGTATTCTTAGTCCATATAGGAGCGTCTTCCGTTAAACCCAGATATGTGGTATTAGGTACCAATTTATTAAGTATCGTTTTATTGGTCTACTAGTTTTGATAATATAAGACTATACTTCGTAAGTCGAAACACTTAGTTAAATAATTATTGTTCATTTCGTTAATATACACATGAATGTATAAATGAAAACTCAATGCCATCACTTTCGCTCGACCTGTAACTTAAGTCGTGAAGATAGGTACGTACTGCTTAGTACGTACCTACCTGAGGTATTTTTATTACGTCGTTATCAACAATTTCTCGGGAGATTCTCCGGTTATTGTTGTAAATACTCCGAAAATCTCCGGAGCCTGATTTTGCCTCCGGTAAACATCACTAGTTCTTACCTACAGGTTCTTTAAATGCTATTGTATATTGTTGCCTCAGAAGAATATAGAAATGCCTTATAATAAAAAAAAAACTGAGCCTTGTAAAAGATTATTACCACAGCTTCTTGAATTAATAATTGTCATTTTTTATCGAAAAATATCTATGTATATTATCACAATTAAAATAAAAAAAACGCCAGATTCCTTGCGGCGTAGGCAGAGTTCCCACAGGTTATTTCTGTTCAGAGATTTCTTGTTTCCTCCACTCTCACAGTTCGTCTCAAATATTTGCCGATTCTTTTCTTGCCTTTCAGATAAGACAGTGTACAATAGTATATTAAAATAAGTGTAATATTTTTTACAGTTACGAAGAGTTTGTGACCAACGGTAGCTCGACGGGGCGCGCGTGGTGGGTCTCTGTGCCGGGTCCGTTTCACAACTTCCCGTCTCTACCGACCAGGACAGCGGGCACCCACTGTGCTCTGGGACAGTTGACACCGAGGGGTCTGTTGCAGATGATTACCGTAGGTACGAATATTTGATTCAAATACTAACTATGGGCCGGTCACATTAGCCGAACAACCGATAACCGCTGGGACAAACGAGTTCTTGAGTGGAGGCCGCGGACTGGTAAACGTAATGCAGGACGCCCTCAGGCTAGGTGGAGCGATGACCTTCGTAGGGCGGCTGGCAGAAACTGGATGCGAGTAGCCGAGGATCGTACCCAGTGGCGTGCACTTGGAGAGGCCTATGTCCAGCAGTGGACTGCTATAGGCTGATGATGATGATGATGATGATGACTAACTAAAATCCTAGGTCGGACAAATGTAGTTTTTCTATAAATTCCCAATATGAGTCCGGAGTCTGGAATTGTGCCCGGTATATGGCAATAGGTTCGACCCCTATTACATGGGACCTAACATCGTCGGCGAAACGTGGGTGTACTGAGTACACCTCTGCCACCCTCTCTGGGGAATGTAGGCGTGACGGTGTTTTTTTTTTTTTTTACTAACTAACCTAACCTTGAAGAAGTCAATATCAGTCTTTACTGTCTCACTGCTGGGCAAAGGCCTTCTCCCACAAATCGAGGTGAGAGAGATTACGTCATACTCCACCACTCAATCTCAAATAATTTATTTTGTATAAGCTCTGCGGGAGCGCTTACAAATAGTCAAATTACATTTTTTTTTAATCCAATTTAACTACTATTTACCACCGGATCGGAACGCGGCCTCCAATGAGAAAATCCGGCGAAGAAACTCAGCAGGCTTGTCTTTTTTATTTACTTCTCTTTCTCTTTTGTCTTTTCTTTTTATACAATCATATTGGGTGGATGCAATGTTAAGGTTACAATTAAATAGTTTACGATCTAGCTCCAGTGTGAGGCCTTACGATCGAGATATGAATCCAATGATGTGTGTGTCTAAAGGATTCCTGATGGACTAGGCCCTACAAGCAGCACCCGTTCACGAGTATGACTTTATTTGGGACTAAGCCCGCCACACATTCCCACCATTGTAACTCCTGTAAGCCAGGATTCACAATAGTCTCCTTAGATGACGCCAAGGTTTGAACCTTGGGGTGTCCCGGGAAGCACTTTAATTGTCTTGGAACCCGCAACAAATTGAATTACAAAGAAAAACAGGAGGAGTAGGAAAAATAAAAATTACACTTCCCTCCGTTGCAAAGCGGGAGACACAAAAAAAATTGGCAGATCAGCCATAGAGAAGGAGACTACAACTAGGATAAGCCCAGTTGTAAAGCACCACAGATACAAAAAAAAATAACAGTGCCTATTTGTGAGCCTCATGAGGCTCACAAATAGGCAATCAAACATGTTTGATTCCAGTAATAGGTATGGCAAAAACGCTTGAACGCACGGAAATTATCCCGAGTTTCTACAAGAACCGTGTAGTAGATTACCCCAGATGTATTTCGCAGACTGTTAAACATAATGGTACGCTCGTTGTGCCAGAGACTGCACTCCCAAAGAACGTGGTGTGCTGATTGTTCATATTTGTAGTTAGGCGTGGAACACTGACATTGCGGTGAAGGTACCAGTTTTAAAAAGAATAATTTACTCTTAAAGTTGCCATGTCCGGTGAAAAATTGAGCCACACAGTGGTCCACCTCCAGCCATGTTCTCGCCAAAAGCTCACGTACGGATTGAAAGAACAGGTAGAGGTGACGGTCCTTTGTTGTTGTATCCCATCTTTCCTGCCATTCGGTCAGGAGATCTTCATAGGCGATTGATTGCGGTTTGAATAATCTAGTGTGTCATGTCAATGTCATGAGACAGATACTACATCTGTCTCATCATCAGAGTACAGAGTTCCAACAGGTTCTTTTCTTACAGACCTCTCTGGCTTCCTCCACTCTCATAGTTCGTCTCATACACGCTCGCCGGTTACGGAGACTCTTGACTTGCCCCTCAGACAAGACACGGTCTATTTGGTCATGGTTAGAAAGTCTAGGTCTTCACCGGCGCCTACATCCTTCCACTTTCGCATTGTATATCTGTTTTGTCATTCTTTCTTCCGACATTCTTTCTATACGCCCGAACCAACGGAGCATAGCCTTTCTCACTTTTACACTGATACTATCTTTCATATCTACACGCTTTCTTACGTTAATAATTATACTTAAGGAATTATGATGATTGATAGTCTTTTATTTATCACTACCTATAAAAAAGTCCCTCCGCCGCGTCTCTCTGTCTGACTGCACGCGATAAACTCAATAACTACCAAACGGATTTTCATACGGTTTTCACCAATGGACGGAGTGATTCAAGAGAAAGGTTTAAGTGTATAATTCACCCGTGCGAAGCGGGGGCTGGTCGCTAGTTGAGTAATATTTGAAAGTAGTGTAATTGAATTTTTTTAAGCAGGATCAGACACCGAACTCGCCGCGAGGTCGAAGAATCCTTTACCCGCTGGCCATTGCAAAGCACCACGGCGAGATACCTAATATACGCCCTCCCCCATAGCGACTGCCCAAACCGAGGCCGTTCCTCCTTGAGGCGTCCTTAGCTAGTTGCCCCCTTGCCCTTCTGGCTTGAGCGTAGTGGTTGCATGCTCGCCTTCTTGTCCGGAGAAGTTGGCCCCGCGGCCAACAGCGTACATCATTCACACACACACACACACACACACATACACACAAATGATTTTTTAAGGTCAGCACTGCTTAGTTGCCTATATGCAATGCACACCACTGTTTACTGAATTATCAAGCGTTAGTATTTTATTTCTAGGTAACATCTTAAGAGAGGCTTATGGAGACAAATTAAATTTGGACACACTAGATGTACAAGGGAAAAAGGATACTGGTAAGTTTTGTTTATATCACTGTTTGTTTTTGTTAACAAATATCTAGACGTGTCCAACGAACAAAGTCTTATAATCCAGTATTTATATTTGGCATAAAAAACCATATTGTTGCGTGGCAGGGTAAATAAATGCGAAACGTGCGAAATACTTTATTAGGCGCTGTACGCACAAAACAGTACGTCGAACACTAGTACACACAAGCACTAAACACACACTAGTACTACTCTCGATAGTACCCAAATACTGCTTCCAAGCCGCTGAGTCACTCGTAGTATCCGTATATCGATGCTACGGTATATTCCACTTAGATAGCTTGTTCGTCGATTTGATCGCTGTCGCTTCCGAAAAGAGACTCCGCCCCCGCGCTCTGTGTTCCTTTTACACTCGTATGAAAGTTCTAGAACGGACGCGAACCCTCTAAGTACATCGGTAGAAGTACATTGAACAATAGCCGGCGCGGCCCACAAAGCGGTATTATTATTACATACCTATTGTAAGTGAACAAATAGGTATACCGCGACCGCGCGCCGGCGATAATTAAAGGAGAGGAACCTTCTAGACGTTTCAGCACTTGCGCGCGGATTCGAAATCTTTCTATGCAGATGCCTAGGGGACCTAAGTGTGTAATGCATTTTAAAATTAACATTCCGCGATAAGGGGTTTACGAGATATCGGGGTGTATTGAAGTCGTAACAATATGTATATGTAACCTTGCTCTTTGGGACCGTCGATTTGATTGCTAGTAGTAGTGGAGTAGGCAACGCCCACTCAGTGTGGCCGGCTTAGAAATCGTTTTGCAATTACGGGGAAAAAATAATTTTGGAACAAAAACTTAAGATTAAAAACTATAAAAATATATAAAATACAAAAAAGGTGACCTTGGTGCATCAGAAAAACTATGAGAAAGCTAGTGTGAAAATTGCCTTGGGGATATTTTTATGAAAACAATATCATTTCGTATATACAAGATGTAACATAATAAACGCAAGACCTGAAAGTAGTTTGTTCTAAATCGGTAACTGAATTCATTTTAACCATTTTTTAATGTATTTCATATTTGTTCAAAATTTGCAAACAATTCTGTTACGCCTTCAGTGCGCTATAACAAACTAAATTTATTATTGATTCAAAGCAATATGGAGATTTCAAATGTATTTCTCAATATGCACATATACACGTACAACTTTCATTGTTAATTCGAGTATAAAGGTGTTTAAAAAAGGGATAAAAAACCTTAAATTTGCAAATTCGGTTTTCGTATTGATTTTGTGAAGCAATTACCTAATCGGGGTGTCTGAGGTGTAGCGTTAATTACGATACACCTTGTATAATATATAACAGACCGTGTTTAATCTGAAGAGTTTTCGTAACCGGTGAGCGTGTATGAGACGAACTATGTGAGTGGAGGAAGCCAGAGAGGTCTGTAAGGAAAGAACCTATTGGAACTCAAATGTAACTTAATGATAGTTGCCGTTTGCTATGAAATTTATTTATTTTGAATTTACTAAATGGTAACCCTAATCTGAAACTGTACGCTCTGTCTACCCCGCAAGGGAACTTGGGTGATGATATAGATAGATAGAATATAGTTTTGGTAAGAAAAAAATCTGATGTCGAGAGTTTTATGCAAACATAAGAGAAACACAGAGCTATGTTTAAAAGTGCGAAGGGAGTATGTAACCAGTTAGTGTTGTAAAAATGAGCGCTAAAGTCAAGCGTTTACCGCTGAGTCGACGCTTACGAGCGTTGAAACACGTAGAAAACGCGAGCGTTTTTGGCGCCGACTCGAGCGTTTTTACAACACTATAACCAGTCGACGCTGCCGCGGTACTGCGCCTACAGCCAAGTGGACAATCTACAGTCGTTAACGCTAGAAGAAAGCGGAAAAATGTATGGGGATAACATATTGCAACGAAAAGTCACGTGGTCAAAACAGTGCGCTATCGATTGCGACGAGAGAATAGAAACAAAACGCTTGCAACTTGTCTAGGTCCTCTGGTCAATGCTTTCAGCGGAAAATGACGGCAGTATTGAATTCAGTACTTGGTATGCGCAGGCTCGGTTATATCATATAGCACGCGGTACCGGCGTACGTTCCAGTCGCTAGTCGGTCTCGCGTGGGGCGCCGCGCGGGCCGCGGCTGGCGCCCGCGCAGCTGCCGCGCGGGAGAGCCACAGCGTCGCCTTCTGCTTCCGAGAGTGCGCCTGTCTAGCGCACCACGCGCTCAACAAGTTAGTAAAGAGCTTGCCGTGTTGATAAATTACTTTATAGAACTCTTAAATAGATTGCCTGGGTGTCAAAAATCTGCTTTATAGGACTAAGGCTGACTGCCAAAGTTATACTTAAACTGGTTGGACTCCCTCCCGTGACCATGGGTGCTGCAAACCACTCGAAACGTCGGGAACTAAAAATCAAAAATAAACCGCGAGAAAATCCGTAAAATAGTTTTATTTCACATAAATTACAGTTTCAACCAGTGAATTTAGGAACAATAAAATACAAAGGATTATCTTGTGTGATGTGAATGAGCGCTAAGAAAGGCGTTTCGGAAATTCGTCTACTAATTGAGCTAAGTAGATAGCTAAAAATACAATGGGATATCCACCCAGTTACCCATCCGATAGCTAGTAGGTATCACACGAAAAAAACATTTAATGATTAAATACAACGAATTGAAGTATTTTATTATATTTTTAGTATAAATATATAATATACGATAATTTATATATTTATTTACGCTTACAGCAACTTTTACAGGATATTATTATCCTAATACAGTAGTGGCGACATTTTATTTTGATATTATTTATTTTTTACACAATATATATGTTGTTATCTTTGTGAATTCATTCAAAGCACAGTTAAATAATGTTAACATGGATGCAAAATCATAAAACAAATTTGAAATAAGAGGTAGGTAGGTAGAAATCCCAGGATATCCTACCACGGTGAAATATACCGTATATTATTTAATGAAAAGAACCTGTTCGAACTCTGTACTCTCTGCCTGCCCCGCAAGGGATCTAGCGTGATGATATAGATATATAGATTATCTAATGGATCCCATAAGAGTCTATATAATTGGGAAGCCTCTATACGGTGGACTATGAGAGTAAAGATCGTGAAATATTTGTAAGGAAAGACCCTGTTGAAATTCTGTACTCTTTGCCTATTCCGATATAAAGTAACATAAAAGCTATATTTCTGTTACAGAAAAATAAACACGCAATCGAAAAACCGCTTGGAATCCCACCCGGCTATAAAAGAACTAGTCAACCGATTATCCAAAGTGCTATTTGAGTCGCAAGAGCGGGCGGACGCGGACGTAGTGAGAGACGCACTCCTCGCCTACATGTGCCACGACGCGCCCCTCCCATGCACCCCCACACCAAAACCCGTAAGTGAACCAAAATTAAAAAAGCATAGGAAACTCCGAACCGACACTATCCCATCCCGAAAAGTTCTCGACGTCGACATCGATACTCTAAACATGGAGTTGGACTACATCAACAACCAACTCGACTTCAACAACGAGATCGGCAGAAAAGCGAGAGATATAATTGGTAAGTATTACGATACCAAACAAAAAGCGCCCTTAGATTTCGACGCGCAAATGGAGAGAGAAAAACTACTTTACTACCAACAGAAGTATTTAGACAATGCCGATGGATATGAAGATGTAGTTATTGTTAAGAAGAATTTGGATGCCGATTTCAATTTTCCAAATGATGCGAGAATGGATGCGGATTTTGATGAGGACTATAAAGAACCGACTCCGGAAAGTACAGAAGATTTTTGCATCAAAAAAGAACATGTTATGTCGCTTTTTGCGTATTTAGAATGGAGTTACAGACAGGAGATGAAGAATATACATAATAGGAGACGCGGCTTGCTTGTTGCCTATGGGCTAATCCATAATATCGTACAGAACATGATTAGGATGATATCTGAAAATAAGCCTAAGTTTGTCATATACTCCGGACATGATAAGACGCTTCAAGCGTTGATTTTAGCTCTGGGCTTAAATAATTATCAGCATTACAATATACAGTATGCGTCGAGAATGATATTTGAAGTGTATAGGAAGAAAGATTTAAGAGACGAATTCAAGTTTACCAAGCGAAAAGCGATAGCCCAAGATTTTTACTTTCGAGTTGTCTATAATGGTGAGGATGTTACGAATAAACTTAGCTTTTGTAAGGCACGGCATAACGTTGTGATGAAAGTGGTCGATTCTATTGATGATATGAAGATTTATAATACATATTTGTGCTCTATAGAGAACATTGTTCGGTTCATACACGACGATTATTTCGCTAGTTTCAATGTTAGTAACTTTAAAGATGCGTGCGCGACGTATGGCAATGCGAAACATATTTATTGATTTAAGTACTTTTTTAGAGGAAAATTATTGGGAATTTTATGAGTTCGATTAAGATGCGTACTGATTTCGAGGGGGGCTTGAACAAGGACTGATTAAATGTAAAAAAAGACAGTCAAAAAAATAATTATTTATGTGACGAAGACTGCATTCAAACAACATTCAAAATTATTCTTTTTCTATCTTTTACACGCAATTTTACAACCACTTGTTTTCTCACTTGTACGAGTAAGGAACCTCATAGACGAATGACTAAAAGAGGCGTATAGTACGACAAGGATCTTTTGGCGCGCTGCCAAAATCGGAACGAATGCTGTCATCAAGTGAAATGTCACTTCATGACAGTTCGCTGAGATGCCGTTTGCTATGACATTTATTTATTTTGATTTTTTTATCAGTTTTTATACGTTACTTTTTATAAAAAAAAGAAGTGAAGAGAAAAGTCCGTACACAATTGAGCGGTGCAAGAATGTACACACTTCACATATAATGGAGCCATCCATGAATTGCGTCATACAAATTTCATGATTATTGGAGCTTTCCCCGTTCTTGACACAGGTGTTCACATTTCTTTGAACGGACTATGGTAGCTTGGTTAAAGAGATTGTGGTATAGCGCGACAAGGTTCTTTTGGCACGTGGATGACTTTGTCAGGTTCCCATTTAGGAAAATTTTCTTACTTCCAGGAAAATATTTCAACAGATGCGTCTGCACGGTGCAGCTAACACGAGAGAGTTGACTCAATGGTCTTAATCAAACTACACTATATAGAGGCATTGAATCAAATTTACGTATAGGACAAAAAAAAATCTTTAGAACTTTCGATATACCTAATTTTAAAAAATCATAGTAAACGGCAACTCTATCTTAGTGCCTACTAGTGGTCTGAATCAGAATCACGCACAAAGACGCGCGCTTTACGCGCCTTCTCGGCAGGTCTCAGAAGGAACATTGCCGGGATGACTAGTGTTGTAAAAACTTTCCTTAAAACTTATTTAAAAAAATCATAGCAAACGGCAACTCTATCTTAGTGCCTACTAGTGGTCTGAATCAGAATCACGCACAAAGACGCGCGCTTTACGCGCCTTCTCGGCAGGTCTTAGAAGGAACATTGCCGGGATGACTAGTGTTGTAAAAACATTCCTTAAAACTTATTTAAGAAAATCATAGCAAACGGCAACTCTATCTTAGTGCCTACTAGTGGTCTGAATCAGAATCACGCACATAGAAGAGCGCTTTACGCGGCTTCTCGGCAGCTCTCAGAGGGAACATTGCCGGGAAGCCTAGTATTGTAAAAACGCTCGAGTCAGCGCTTAAAACGGTCGCGTCTTCTTCGTCTTTTTCTTCAATTGATGTCTTCGCACTAATTATAAGTGTATTTTGCCAGTGTCCAGTGAGATATATAATCGTGTTTGTTTAAATTACATAATCCGACTCCCCGATGAATTTGATGACAACGATGATAATGAAATTAATGAAGTACCCCACCCTGGATAGTAAAGCGGTGGATACTTTACATACCAATTGCAACGGCCGTTTTGAGGAACTCGAAAAGGCACGTTTTAACACTTTGTTACAATTACCTTCACTCATGCACATATAAGAACACATAATGGTTGATGTTCCACCAACATTACACATTATTAGTCGAAATAACACAAGTTTTAGAAAATAAAACAAAATTGACAACATCACCCTTCGACTTCTCGACAAAAAACCAACCGGTCGTGTCTTCTATGTGGTTCAATGCTCGTAAGCGTCGACTCGGCGCTAAACGCTCGACTTCAGCGCTCATTTTTACATATATGGGAAGCCGCGTAGAGCGCACGACTATGTGCATGATTCTTATTTGGACCGCCAGTATTAAGATGCTGAACTGTTTTCATTGTGTTAACTGCGCTTCACATATTAAGTTCTTAGATTTACGCGAATATTACACATAAAATAAAACTATTTTACGGATTTTATCGCGGTTTATTTTTGATTTTTAGTTCCCGACGATTCGAGTGCTTTGCAGCACCCATGGTCACGGGAAGGACTGAGGTGTTAGACGTCCAAAAGGCATAGTTGTTCCGGGGTACCCTCAAACTTCTTAATTATTTTTGTTGGTCCGATCTATGCAGAATGAGCTCACGGTGTCTTGAGGTCTTGCAGTGTTATGCTTGGTTTGGGATTTGATTATATTAATTACCGGATCCTATAAAATCCGTAAAATAGTTTTATTTCAACTGTGGTTCAATTCATATTTCATTGTGTCCCTAATTATATTCAATGTTTGAAAATATTTTTATACCTAATTAGTTTTATAAATATGAATCAGTACATATCTTGATGTTTTTGTGATTATTGTACAAAGGTATGTATTTCGATTGCAAATTATTTAACCGCCTATATTACTTAAAAAAATCAATTTTATGCACGTTAGAAAATTCCTACAGCGTAGGTGCATTTAAAAATATGAAATTGAGATGTACAAACACGGATAGCGAACGGTGTATCCCCCGGGAATCGAACTCTCGACTACTCAAAACACTGAACCGAGTCTAAAGTGAAATTATTAATGAGATTATTAAAAATGCTGATTTGTAAATGAAAATTATTATTAATACGTAAGGCTATGATTTTTATTGCTTTATCTCACTGTTTAACTAATTTAGATCTCAGTATGTCTTAAAATTATTTACAAAAATCATTTTATTAGTGTAAGTAGATACCTATGTAAAATTAATTTTAACTTTTGGTATTGTTAGTGTTTGAATATAATAATAATAATATTGCCCACTGCCGGACGAAGGTCTTCTTTCACAAATCGAGGTGAGAGAGATTAGCTCATACTCGTCCACGCGGACCCAGTGCGGATTGATGGAGGCACGTTTGTTGGCACCCGCTTTTGGAACTTATCAAGCCGCCTTTAAGGATTCCAACTCGGCTTAACGAAGCACGAAGACGCTCGAATATAAAAATGCCACAAACGGTCACCCATCTCGGGCCAACCGAGTCTAACGATGCTTAATCTTGGTAATTGGTAAGAACACCGCGGTCGCACAGCGCTACGAGCGCCTCCCATAATTTGAATATTAAGATGAAAAACAACGATTCGCTTATATCCACCAAGCGGGATAGCGGAGGTGTAGTGTGTACCCATAAAAACTTAAGATGAATTACTCCTTCTTCAAGTGATGGCTTCACACTAATTTTAAGTGTATTTTGCCAGTGTCCTGTGACGATATATAATCGTGTTTGTTTAAATTAGAATCCCCGATGAACTTGATGACAACGATGATAATGAAATTAATGAAGTGCCCCACCTGGATAGTAAAGCGGTGGATACTTCACATACCAATTCGAAGTCGAAGTTTTATTACTTTGTTACAATACATAATGGTTAATATTCCACCAACATTACACATTATAATTCGAAATAACACAAGTTTTGGAAATTAAAACAAATTGATGATATCACTCTTCGATATTCCACCAAAAAATTTCACATACTCTTGTCTGTAAAGTTGTAAAGGCCCCGCGGCCAACAGCGTAAATCATTCACACACTAACAATATCGATAATTTAACGCCATTTACATATCTAAAGAATATCAGTACTTTGTATTAGAGTGAAAATTGAAAAGACTGCACAAAGAATTTTTGGTTGTTTGTGTTTAATTTATTTACATAAGTTAAATATTTTAGTTTAAGTGGAAATATATTACTGATTAATTAATTATTGCTTTATCTATCTATCTATCTATAACCTCACGCCAGATCCCTTGCGGGGTAGGCAGAGAGTACAGAGTTCCAACAGGTTGCTTTTACAGTTGCTTTAATTAAACAATATATTATTTTAATGTATAGAATGTCTCCTAGGAGCTTTTGTCGTTGAAGAAATGTGCACGCGGTTACTTAAAATCCTTTAGATATTAGAGATGCTATAGATTTACTTACTGTCAGTAGAATTTTGACAGATTTTTCAATACAAAATCTGTCAAAATTCTATCTTTGTGTTAAATATTGAAACCGGCCGTAAGCCGTACAAGTCCATTGGTTTTATAAACAAATATGGCGTTGGAATTACAAAAAATTAAAGTTAGGGTTGAGAAATCTATGAATGAAGAAAATAAAAAAATACATTTCTTTTTATTTTCTTTATGTGGAACAAAAACAGTTACATGCCCCCCTCCTCTCAGCCGCTACCTCCGTCCGCGGCATGTTCTCACCGACCCTCCCGATGCCCTTACATACCTTCTTTCATCAGACACCGACCTCGCCGGCGAGCTCGAAGAATCCCACCACGGCGAGACACCTAGTACACGTCCTCCCCCTTAGCGACTGCCCAAGCCGAGGCCGTTCCTCCTTGAGCTAGTTGCCCCCTTGCCCTTCTGGCTCGAGCATAGTGGTTGCACGCTCGCCCTCTTGTCCGGTAAAGCTGTAAAGGCCCTGCGGCCAACAGCGTAGATCATTTACACACACAGTTACATGTTAATATGTTCCTTGATTACTTTATAATCCTCGATTCCTTGATACTCATTGATTTCCTAACTTTTATCAATTTTATTGTCTTTAGTTGCTATGCCATATATTGTATACAAAATTGGCTACGTAAGAAAAAGGGACTATAATTGTTGGTAAATTGTGTCTGCATTTACATGGTTCGAGTTATTAAAAGCTCCTGGAATACAAAACCATCATAAAACGCAAATTATTAGAAGTAAGCAATAATAAATTATACAATAAAATTGGTTAAACCATGCTTTCTTTTTTATTACCTTTTCTTTATCGCAAGGAAAACCCTTTATGCGTACCCGTCCGTGTTCGGGGGAACACGGAGAGAGTATGTCGAAGTCTTTGGTGCATCGACGGTCGGAGTGACCCGGCCGTCGATGCTTCAAGTGTACCGACTAAAAACCCTGCGGTGACACCACCATGGCCGCATAATGTCGGGGCTACGGGGACGGCCAAACTTCATGAGGCCCCGACGCGGGCTGCCTTTTCAGGCCCCTCTACCTAACAATATCGTTTTTTTTTGTCCCGTGGAGAAAATCTTTTAAAGACTAGCCACCTGCCTCGGGTGGGGGCGGGGAGTATCAGACTCTGCCGCAGTCCCCGCCCCGCTTGCGCGGCGCGGAGACCGCAGCAGCATACCGACTAAAACCTCCACGTGTTCCGCTTTCCGCTTTAAGGAGAGGCTACAGATACGGGGACTTCATCCGCAGCTTCTCCGGCGGTTGTCCATAGTTTGGATCCACCTACAAGATTAGCTCTTATGTCGGGGACGTGCTGGAACATAGGCACGCCCCTTCACTTCGAGGGCGCAAGTGTCGAGCAGGCGACGGCCCCTATGCCGTCACCCGTGCGCCCTCTTTACGGCGGCATGAGGTCGGCATGTCGTCGCCTCCTGCGCCCGCGTCTCCGTCAGTGGTCGGAGTCTGAGGAGTCTGGCATCGTGGCCCGGGTCAAACAAAGATTAGTATCGTGCGGGAATTGAACCCGCGACTACTAAATCCAGTGTGCGGAGCGCCTTAAGCTAACGACTTGACGAAGCCGTTCGTTAAAATAATTTTATTTCGGTTTCGAATAATCGGCCACTCAGCTGCAAGACTGAAATGGGCCGGACATATCTGTCGTATGTCGGATGCGTTTTGGGCTGAAACAACCACACAGTGGGTGCCACCAGGCGAAAAACGACAGCGTGGCGAGACGAGCTGGACTCCTACGACAAGGACTGGCATCTGCTTGCACTGGACCAGGACAGGTGAAAGAAGGGAGGGGAGGGCTTCGACTTGCAGTGGGACAGTATAGGCAGATAGATAAAGACACTAATACTCACGTCACTCATTCATCATCAGCCTTCATCACACATACTCCAAGAGAACTACAGACACTACAGCCACCGCAATTGTCCCAGATATATTCATCATCTGAACCAATCTAATCGTCCCTACTAGCACTTGGCTTAGGCCCGTGTTAGCACGGTATACACCGGCAAAGAGCCGAGATTAAAAAACAATAATAATTTGAATAATTGTATTCTTGTTGGTTCGAAAAAAGCACAGGCCACTGACTGTCACGTTGGTTTAGTGGCGTATACTGCGGATGGCATCGCGAAATCTTAGGTCCGAAGCTTAGGTCGGACAGAGTGTGCCCGGTATAATGGCAATAAGTCCACACAATACATGTCGGCGAAACGGTTCGGACCTAATTCAGTCCACCTCTATCACCCTCTCTTGCGGAATATAAGCGTGACGGTGTTTCTCTACTGTTTAAATCATGTGATAGTTTGTTATTCTATTAAGACGTATTCGCATAAATACGAGGCCACGTTATCTACATATCATTAAAATTTGTTGCCAACTTGTTTATCTATTGAACATTTAGTTTGACACTGGGGCATCACTTGACGGGGAGAACGCCATATCTCTGGAAATAGCCTCTTTTATAAAAGCGAAAGAAAATGTATATTTGTATAGTTTTGAGATTCGTTTTGTTGCTACCAGAAAGTATTTTTCCAGGGAATGTTAGTCAAAAACAAATAGGGGAGTACTGAAAGTCAAAGACGAAAGTATTTTTTTGTATACTATAATAGATAAACACAAACGTCAGAGTTATTATATATATTAACATTTTCCCGTCTAGTACCGGATCGAAATGCGGCCTCCACTGAGAAGATCCGGCGAGAAACTCGGCAGGGGCCTAGTCTTTTAGCTGAATTTGTTGTATTCGACTGGACTTTTGGATAACCATTTTTTTCACAACATTGTGCATCGCTCAAACAAGCTGCTTTCATGTCCACTTTGTCCCTTTGCCATGCCTACATCGTTCTTTTCTCAAAGACAGGCCCGTTCTCCTAAACGCTTACAATTACAGAAATCATTACAAATGTATAACGATAGAACTAACGTACCTATTAGCGGAACATTGCATATGTGTAATCGCTGGTCAACACGTTTCGGTTTACCCAAACGATTTTTGCATGCGGTTTCTAGTGGTGCAGGCTAACACATGGTTGTATTCATACCACACGATGTTTACCGTACAGTATATTTACTTATAAAATAAATAAACAAATTACACCTTATGCGTTGAAAGAACCGTTTTGTTTATTTTTGCTGCCGTATTTTGTCACTGGGCAAAGAGGTGAGCGATCAGGAAAGAACATGAAGCAATGTATCTGCTTCGTGGGACAGAGGGTGGGTAGCATTTTCCTGGATTTTACAAATTTAGTATATTACGTGGTTATTTTTGATGAAATAGAAGTCATGGATATAATTTTAAAAAGTGAAAAAAGAAAGTTTTTTTTATGAGCTTGGCACTAAAATTTATCTTTTTACGACTTTGCCGACGGTCCCGACGTAATAGGGAGCGAGTCTGGTGCCATAATTTGGTCAAAAGTGAAGTAAGTTCGCGAATGAGGGTAATTAAAATCTTTTGACCGTTTGTACTTAATTAGCTAATATCAATATAGGTACCTACGCGTATGATAAAATCAAGTTTCTTTTTATCAACAAATTAGGGTTACGTCATTTGCCGACGAGCGTCGCGTCCAAGGCTGAAAATATCGTGCTGCCCGGTTACTAACCCTGGTGCTATAGTCGATGTAGGTGAGTGGGTGAACGAACACGCGCCTACGTGACGACTCCGCCGTAACTGTTCCGCTGTTGAGCCATGGAGCTTGTGGGATGACGAACTGGTTGGTATTTTCCACTGGTATTCGGGTTGGGTTAGTTTAACGTGGGCAGACATAGTGTCTGGCTTTGCGAACGCTTTAAGGAATCCTAAATAACAGTAAGGAATTTAGAAGTTGTAATCAGAAAAGTCTAAATAATCATTGGTACAAACAGTTGATTTCATGGGAACAAATGCGTCTTTTAATTCCATTTTGCATAAATAGTTGTTCAGTTCATTGTGTCGGAGTGGAAGGCCAGATCTAGACGTACATTTCACAAAATAGATCTTAAATATCTCGGGTACCTACCTACCCAACAAGTAGTGAGAGTGTTGTCATTAGGACTTGATACTAGGTATGAAAAAATTAGGGAATTTCCGACCATTTCAAAATTGGTGTCTTATGGGGGTTTTCGAAAATCTATGTGGTCATCTACTTTTGGTGCTGTCTGAAAGTACCTATTGAAATCTATATGTACCAGTTAGCCCATCAGAATAAAGATCTTGTGATCATACGAATAATAAGCACGCAGGGTATACAGAATTGACTTTGTAACTCGGGTAATGTTAGTGTTGACATTTTTTTTCACTTGGATCATGGTAAAAATGTGTAAACAGTATAACATCTTAATACTAACGGTCAGAATATAACGCATAGCCGCATCTCGGTAGATTTTAGAAAATTCTTATCCGAACAGCTAGTACGCATCTTAGTTCTAGCTGTTCTACTGTTTAGTCAGCAACATAAGTAGCTTTAAGTTTTCAGTTTTTAAAATCGCTTGAACGGTTTTGTTTTGTTGCAAACTACTTTTGTCTATCTAAACTTATGTGAATATGTTGCTAATAATGTTCTGGGAATGGACACCGACGCTTTTAAAAGAAAGAATATTCCGAAAACTTGGAATGTCAAGCAACTTACGTTGCTGCAAATACCAAGTTCTTTATGAGCAACACGAAAATATGATAGTTGTTGATGTATAAAATTGTCCCGAAATGTGGAATAAGAACTTTGCTTAAACAATAAAACGTTGTGAACAAATAGAGCTCTTAGATTCACGCGATAATTAACACTAAATAAAAATTCACATTATCATCCGCACATGAGCCTATGTTTGTCCACTGCCGAACATAGGCCTCCCCAATCGCTCTCCAGCGCAGCCGGTCCGATGCCACCTGCATCTAACGACTTCCTGCGATCCTCAACGTAGCCCCACACTAGGATTTATTCCTGTGTCGTGGGTGCGCTTACAAACATGAAAATTCACAAACAAATACCCAAACCGGAACAAATAATTGTGGATCACACAAAGATTTGTCCCGTGCGGGAATCGAACCCGCGACTATTCGACACAGTGGGCGGAGCAGCTCAAGCTCCTAACCACTGCGCTAAATCGTCCGTCAATTTCTGATTCGATCACGCAGAGAAACGCCGAGCATAGCTCTTTCCATCGCTCGCTGAGCAACTCTGAGCTTTTTTATGAAACCTATTGTAAGATTTTAGACATTTACAAATAAAATACACAGTTGTGTATAAATTGTCAAGAGCAACAGCTATCAACTTTCGATTGTGGGTGTCCTCTGTACACCTGTACGTGTATTGGATACCTTTGCCTTCGGAGAAAAACAGGAGTGAGAGTGAATTATTGCACTCTGTGCCCAAAAAAGGTAATCTGTTTTTACAAGCTTTTATTGAACTTGCAATGTTCGTATGTCTGTCTGTCTTTCCGGTTTAAATCTTTTGATCCATTTTTCAAGCACTTGCGGTTATCGGATTGAGCTGAAATTTGGCATACGTATGTAGGTTCGGTGACAATGCAAATATGGTACCAACGAGCTGGTCTAATGATGGAATCGGAAGGTGGCCATAGGTACATGTGAAATATACAACGTAACTCCCTCGTGTTTAAGCTTGTTAGATTGATATTGACAAATACTATACAACCGGATAGTGTTCAGGGTTTGACGATGAAGCCGAAAGGTGGCCACTGGAACTATCCAACTACTCAATATAACCCCGCTATTTTTAGGCTCGTTGGATTTGTCTTGACGACTAATTAAGATCCGGATGGTGTCCACGGTCATGATAGAGCTGGAAGGAAGCCATTGATACTCCGTAACTAAGCACGATATCTCCGCTATAAAGCTTGTATTTAAATAGGACGTTTTACTTTTTTTTTATTCTATGCAGACGTAATCAGATGTGACTACTATAGGAGCAGTCAAGCTTATTATTTTATTGATAATTTTCGACACGTTTCTCATCTAATGTCTATCTTCATGTTTCTTGTATGGATGATTCTATTGTACCTACCGTTTATACTTGGTACATTGCATTTGAACGAGGCCGTATATAAATAGTAGTACATTCATCATCATCATCATCAGCCTATAGCAGTCCACTGCTGGACATAGGCCTCTCCAAGTGCACGCCACTGAGTACGATCCTCGGCTACTCGCATCCAGTTACTGCCAGCCGCCCTACGAAGGTCATCGTTCACCTAGCCTGAGGGCGTCCCGCATTACGTTTGCCAGTCTGTGGTCTCCACTCAAGAACTCGTTTGTCCCAGCGGTTATCGGTTCTTCGGCTAATGTGACCGGCCCATTGCCACTTTAGCTTACTAATCCGGTGGGCTATGTCGATTACTTTGGTTCTCAGTCGAATGATTTCGTTCCGGATTCTATCCTTCAGAGAAACTCCGAGCATAGCCCTTTCCATAGCTCGCTGGGCGACCGTAGTACATAATTTATCGTATATGTTTAAGATAATCTTGTTATGTCGGCTGTTCTTTAGTATATCATAAATAAAATTTATAAATTGTTATAAATTATTAGTTAGGTACCTTTTTCTCTTGTTTCAGTGACATACTTCTAGTTGCATAGGCCTGGCGGGATTGACTATTTAGTCTACTGACGTATGGTGCGACGTACGAGGTCTTGGGTTAAAATCCTAGATAGGAATGTGTTAATGTCGGATTGATGGATGATTTGGCGCAGTGGTTAAGAGCTTAAGCCGCTCCGCCCACTGGGTCGAACAGTCGAGGGTTCGATTCCCGCACGGAACAAATCTATCTATATCATCACGCCAGCTCCCTCGCGGGGTAGGCAGAGAGTACAGAGTTCCAACAGGTTCATTCCTTACAAATCTCTCTGGCTTCCTCCACTCTCATAGTTCGTCTCATACACACTCGCCGGTTACGGAGACTCTTGACTTGCCAAATCTTGCCAAATCACAATATTTTTTTTCGTTCTGGGTATTTGTCTATGTGAATTTTTATGTTTGTAAACGAACCCAGGACACAGAAATAAATCCTAGTGTGAGGTTACGTTTTTTTTTTTTTAAATAAAAACAATATGAGTATGTCCGGAGCTTAGAATGTGGCTGGTGGGACAGCAACAGGTTCGCCCCCAATAATGTATCCCTTCTTCCTGTGGATGATCGAGTTTACATTTATAGGCTTCCCCTATTACGAAGTCTGTTCAAAGAGCTCGTTTATCAAACTCGATCACAATTGTAAAATGTGTACCTACCAGACAAATCATAAAAATAAGACACAAGAAGGCGAATAGTAGCGTGAATTTGTCGCCTATATACTTGTTCTGCATGGAATAATGTACTGGCTAAGATTGGTACATTACCACGTATCCAACTGCAAAGTCTTTCAGAACTAAGAACTCTTCTTATAGTGTATTACAATTCATTGGAGAGTATTTTTTACAGCATTAATGTTAGTCTGTTTATTTTTTTTTCAAACTGTGCATGTATGGCCGATTTGTGTGTGTGTGAATGATCTACGCTGTTGGCCGCGGGGCCTTCACAGCTCCAACGGACAAGAGGCGGACAGCGTGCAACCACTACGCTCGAGCCAGAAGGGCAAGGGGGCAACTAGCTCAAGGGCGCCTCGAGGAAGAACGGCCTTGGCTTGGGCAGTCGGTATGGGGGATATACTAGGTGTCTCGCCGGCTCTCGTCTCGTTATGCTCTCCACTGGCCGGCGGAAGGGACTCTTCGATCTCTCCAGCGAGGTCGGTGTCTGATCTTGAATATGGCCGAGCGGTGAGAGTGGTTTCAAACGAAATCGTTCGCTATTTCACTTTTAACTTATTATTACACTTTTTGTAGTACCTGACCTTTGTAGTATTGAAGTCTTTTAGGGGCCTAGAATAAAGGCGTCCTTCTTTTTTCCCTGGGCCTATCCCCAAAACTGAAAAGACTACGGCCTATCATGTAAGCATTTAGTACATTGATATAAAAAACGAGATATACAATTCTACACAAAAATTACGCTAGAAAACGTCCCCAAATACGCTCGAGTAGGTATAGTTATGATATGAACATAATTTAGGGCAAATTCCAACTTATTTGTATTACTTAACGTTGTATTTGTAAAGGAATATATAAAAAACTATTAAACTTTACGACCGCAGCTCGCCGAACATTCTGGAAGACATATTTTTCAAATTTTTGAGCACGCTTGGCCATGTTTAACAACCACACGTCGAAGCAAGTAAAACCACACTGATCGGAAATGAGCGCACAATTTGGAATTGTGCGCTTTTTTGAGCGCCGCGTTTTGACTGTGTGTATCTTGGGTATTTTATATGAATTATTTGGTACTCTTGTGGCAATCGATACCGGCTGACTACGTGACTTTGCTGTAAAATGTCACATCCGTACATTTTTTCCGTTTCCTATTGAGGTTACAGAGAATGTTAACGTGAATAAAAGAGCTGAACATCTCTTTCTACCCGTTAAAATACAATCGTGATTATCGCGTGTTTTTAAATACTTTGCTAGCTTAATTGAATATGATGGTTCTTTTATCAATGATAAGCGTCAGTGGAACACATTTTAGCGAGTATTAATCATTTAACGATATCGAGGTGACTTGCCATCTCGCTCACGCCTTAATTTAGTAAATAAAAGTGACCGTGACAACATGTTTTTTAAAACGTTACGCCGTTTTAAACATGTGTAGATAAGCGTTGCTATGATATATTGTTAGCGAACTGCGCAGTAAAAAAGGTAAAGGTCGGTCGGTACATAGATAATATTTTTACATAAAATACGTATATCTCGGTTGTAAGGCGCTAAAGCCTAAACTTCATATTCTTATATACTAGGCCCCGCTTCGCATGAGTGAATTATACACGAACCTTCTTCTTGAATCACCTAGTCTATTGGTAAAAACCGTATGAAAATACGTTTGGTAGTAATTGAATTTATCACGTTCAGACCGACAGACACGTGGCGGGGGGACTTTCTTTTATAATATGTAATGAAGATCAGTAAGTTAAAAAAATGTAAACCTGATAATTTAAAAGGTTATTCAAAATAGGTGCTTTGAGTATGAGTATAAAATATACAAAAAATGTGACGGATGCGGTCAATTTGGTCCAGTAGTTAAGAACTTAAGACGCTCCGGCCATTAGATTGAGTAGTCACTGGTTTGATCCCCGCATAGAACAAATGTGTGACCCCACAAATATTTGTTTCGGTCTGGGTGTTTGTGTATGTGAATTTCGTGTTTGTAAACACACCCCATGACACCGGAATAATTCCTAATGTGGGGCTGCGTTTTTTGAAAAGAAAGATAAAATTTTTATTTGGAGGATGATGTGGTGACTAGGGATTGAAATAAGTAAGTTGAATTGCGGCGCTCTCGCTTGTGTTAGCAGCCATGGTCGAGAGGGAGAGCGCCTGGGCTACAACCTTCGTCTTTTGTGAGGAGCGGGAGCGGGAGGAGACCTCCTCTAATCCTGCTCGCAGAAGACGCGTCGGGCGGAGGCATAGGGCATACGCCGCAAACGACCTCCGCCCTCCATGAACATAGGCCTGCAGACACCGGGCAAGGGCAACCGGTCGCTCGAACAGTGACAGGCCCGTTAAGGAAGCGCGCTGCGTCCTGCGCGCCCTTAGAAAGAAGAGCACGGGACATAGATAAGTTCTGTGCGAAACAGACCAGGCCCGCCCGCGCAGCGGATGCTATGCTACTGGCGATTCCCGCGGCAGGGCACTTGGGCAAGAGACGGACGCCGGGGGGTTTTAGTGGGTGCAAGCCCCACATAAGTGCCACATCACCTAGCCTTTCATTTCCCCCCGAAAAAAAAGGTATTGGAATGGGCATGCGGAAGGAGGACGACTAACGAAAGGAATATATCGAGCAAATGTAAGTGGAAGCGTCGGGCAAGGTGCACGTTTTTCACGTTTTTTATAAACGTAGCTCCACACATCGTTTTATTCCTGTGTTGTGGATGTGTTTACAAACATGAAAATTCACGTACACAAATACCCAGACCGAAACACATAATTGTGGGTCACACAAAGATTTGTCTCGTACGGGAATTAAACCTGCGACTATTTGACCCAGTGGGCGGAGCGGCTTAAGCTTTTAACCATTGCGCCGAATCGTCTGTCGAACCCTACCTTCCTACCTACCTACCTATCGGGACTAAATTATTGGTGCTAGAGGTCTTTTCTCAGCAGTAGGCTCTCCCTCGCTCGTGGGCTCGGCCTCTTATAGGCTGAAATTTAAAATCCGAAATTAAAATCACGAAAATGTTAATGCAACGAACTTAAATAAAAGGAAAAGTAAAAAATTTGACCCACATTCTTAAGAGCCACTTGAGAATAGTTGGGGAGGACCAGTCGCGGCGTAACGAGCCCCCTACAAAAAATATTTTACATACAGACATTTGTCTGCGAGGATTTGGAAGTCATATTATGTAGAAAGGGATGTTGTGAATTTTATTTTAATTTCTAGAACTTGCGTCATGTTTAAAAGAATATGAATGTGTAATGTTTGTGAAGTACTTGCATTACAAGTCAGCTGTACTATACGATGATTAATTAATACTGTCCCGCTGTTGGGCAAAGAGCTTCTCTCACCAATGAAAGTGAGAAAGTTGTGTATGTGCATGAGTGAAGGAATTCGTAACAAAGTGTTGATACGTGGATTTTGATCTCTTGGCAAAATATAGCGAGCTGTTTTATACTTAAGGGCATTGCTAACTTCAATGACCTTGAGAATGTTTGATTGAAAATTCCCTTGTCTGATGACCTTGACTACAGTAAAAAGTGTGCCCGGAGGGTCCCAAAATGGATCTTTTTTCTTCAAATAATTCAATAAATAAAATAGTTATCCATACATGTTAAAGAGCATATCTTAAGATTCTTTTCGTGTATATTTTATGCATACCCAATCTACCATTGAATAGAACATTTGCAATATATATTCAAGAAAGACTTTTTAAAAAGTATTATTTTGGAAAATAGACTACGTAAAATTTAATTTTAGTCCATACATTAAATTCTCGTACTTTTTTTATTTTATTTTAAAAAACGTAGCCCCGGTCTAGGATTTATTCCTGTGTCGTGGGTGTGTTTACAAACATGAAAATTCACATTCACAAATACCCAGACCGGAACAAATAATTGTGAACACAAAGATTGGTCCCGTGCGGGAATCGAACCCGCGACTTTTAGACACAGTTAACCACTGCGCTAAATCGTCCGTCATCATATATATTTCCTATAACAAATACGTAGTACATTCATGAACAATGTTCTGTAAATAGAGCCTATTTTTGGGAGTTAGGGTTAGGTTTCCCCTTAATACCATCTTTTTTGTACATACACCCAGTATGTTTACGAAATAAATGATTGATTCATTTTCAATTTTACCAAGACTGTTAGTTTTCTACTTTGTCATTTGTTAAGTTTACGTTTCTCCTTTCTCATCGCCTTCCCCTTTTTTAACAAGCTTTTATTTATTTAACTTGAAATGTCTGTCTTTCCTATTAACATCTTGTGATTCATCCATTTTTTAAACACTTGCACCCGCAAGTGCTTGAGCTGAAAGCTAAGCATCCGATTGAGCTGAAATTAAGCATGCAAAGTCGTTGACAATGCTATAATATGGTACCATGGAGCTGGTCTGATTATGGAGCCTATAGGTGGCCATAGGACATGTGAATTATACAACGTAACCCGCTCGTGTTAAGGCTTGTTAGATTGGTATTGACGAGAACATTACAACCAGATAGTGTTCAGGGTCCGATGATGAAGCCGAAAGGTGACTAATGGAACCTCACCGTGTATGGGTTCGTTGGATCTGTCTTGATGAATACTTTAGACCTGTATGGTATTCAAGGTCTAATAATGGTGCCAGAAGAAAGCCACTCCTCAGCTAAGCAAGATATTTTCGTAGTGTGTTTGCTATAAAAGCTTGTTTTTAAAAAGGCTTTTTAAAATAAGCAAGAATGTGTTAAAAGTTTTATTTTTATTTTGTTCTATAATTTAATTTGATTTACTGTGTCCATATGGTGCAGCTTGATTTAATTTCTTGAGCAAATGCGTCATCTCTCTCGAGTTAGTTACACTGGACCCATCTGTCGAAATGTTTGCCTGGAAGTAGGAAAATTGAACTAAATAGTAACCCTCATTTCACACCTACCACCCTCTGTCAATATCATCCACGTGTCAAAAGATCCTTGCGCATTGTAGGTAGGTACAATCCACATACCGTAAAATAAAAACATAAACAATGCAGTTGGTGAGAAGGTTACTTGAATTGTCGTGTCATCGAACTTGAACCTTGGCCGAGTAGCGGAAGATCAACGAGGACAGTGCGGCCTTGGCAATGAACTGGCCTCGTTATACGTCCAGCGGACGAATATTTTGCCTGTTACCGTTAATTAAAAATAGATTACAGTTTTATTACCAACATTTGATGACTAGTGTTGAAGGATTGTGGTTGGTAACGATTTGCTGGAGCAAGTAAATGAGTTTGTATATCTTGGATGCGCCTTCAGTAAGGATGGGAAATACACCAGGGACATAGAGAGAAGAGTGAGTGCAGGGAACAGAGTGAATGGTGCGATGGGAAAGCTACTTGGGAGCCGGCACTTAAGCCAAAAGGCGCAGCTGGCCATACATAACGGAGCGCTTGTCTCAACGCTTTTATATGGCAGCGAGAGCTGGATATGTAAGTAGGAGAATGCAAGTAGGATAAATGCGGTCCAAATGCGAGCTCTGCGGAAGATATGCGGAGTTAAGCTGACTGACCGTACTCGCAACAGCGTAGTAAGAAAGCGAGTAGGTATATAAGATAGTATCGGTGTAAAGATGAGAAATGGTATGCACCGTTGGTTTGGGCATATAGAAAGAATGTCAGACGAAAAAATGACAAAACAAATACACAGTGCGAAAGTAGAAGAATGTAGGTACCGGGGAAGACCTTGACTATCTAACTATGACCAAATAGACCGAGTCTTATTTGAAGGACAAGTCAAGAGTCTCCGTAACCGACGAGCGTGTATGAGACGAACTATGAGTGCGGAGAAAGCCAGAGAGGTATGTAAAGAATGAACCTGTTGGAACTCGGTACTCTCTGCTTACTCCGCAAGGGTTCTGGCGTGATGATATAGATAGATTTGATGACTACTTGGTTTGTTTAGTGGCGAATAATGCGCGTTGCGATCACGAGCTCCTAAGTTCAAATCTTATGTCGGACAAATGTAATTTTTCTATCGAAAAATTCCCAGTATCAGTCCGGAATCTGGAATTGTGCCCGGGAATAGGATTGCCGCCTATTACATGGCACCTAACATCGTCGGCGAAAAGTGAGTGTACACAGTGCACCTCTGACATTCCTGCTTGGGGAATATAGGCGTGACGGTGTCATTTTAAAACATTGCCACACACTAGCATATATACATGTGTCGTGGGTGCGTTTACAAACATGAAAATTCACGTACACAAATACCCAGACCGAAACAAATAATTGTAGATCACACAAAGATTTGTCCCGTGCGGGAATCGAACCAGCGACTATCGAGATAATATTTAAGCTCTTAACCACTGGGCCAAATCGTCCGTCAAATAATAGCAATAACGGCTACATTTCGTTACTTGGCCCTTATTTGTTATGACCACACGAGGGCTGATACAATTAATTCGTCAAATAATTGAGTGTCAGTAAACAATCATTTCGCAAATTGATCGAAATGCACCGCGTTGCCTGCTTAATTGGTCATAGCGAATAGGGCCGTGAAATAAACTAAAAAATACTGTTTGTTTCTCAGTAACTATCATTATAATGTATGGTAGGTCGCTCCACTTACTCAAAAGTTTTTTATTCATGTTGACCAGGGATTCCCAAGTTATTTTGGGCAAGATACCCCTTTACCAAAATGAACTGATACCTCAGACCCCCATAGCCAAATTGCTTTAAAAAACCTATCTCTAGTTTTTTTCCTATTGATACAAAATAGTTTATAATATAAGCACTGTTAAGAAACTGTCCCACCGTTGGGCACGGGCCTCCTCTCAAACTGAGAGGATTTAGGCCATAGTCCACCATGCTAGTCCAGTGCCGGTTAAGGGCGAACTTCACATACTTTCGAGAAACTCTTAGGAATGCGGGTTTCCTCACGATGTTTTCCTTCACCGTTAAAGCAAGTGATAATTAATTTTTCATATGCACATGCTTTCGAAAAAACAGAGGTGCGTGCTTAGTTTCGAACCCGAGACCTCTGACTTTGCAGTCCGACGGCCTAACCACTAGGCTGTCACTGCACAAAACAATTACTAATTTAAAATCTTTTCGGTTGGTTGAGTGAGTAAAGTACAACAATGATACTCCTACTAACATATTAGTCATTTTTATAACAAGTTGCTACACGTAACACAACTTATACAGTATCTTGAAAGTTTCAAATAAGAACTTGTGTTAATTAATGGGGGTCGATTTTTAGATCACTTTGGGAATCCCTGATGTATACCAAAAAGTACTTATGAATAGTCAAGAAAGAAAAAGATTCTACCACCCGTTCGGAATGTCATTCTTGTGGCGAAAATGGGAAAGAAACTCCGCGGTTACTCTTTCAAAAATGAGCGTTTTACAATTCTTTTTGTATACTACATTCCGTTCATGGGGTATGGGAGAACAGTGCAGAACGAGCTAAATAGATAGCTTAAGTATAGATTATACCAGAATGTATTTACATTTATGGTATCAATCAGTGTCTACGTAGTCCTCTTATTTACAAAATGGAGACTTTGTAAAGCTATATAATAAAAAAAAATAGCAGTAAAAATAAAATAAAAAACTTACTATAAAATATGTAATGAGTTCGTACAAAATAGTTGGTTATAGCTCCAGTGTGATGCCGAACAAGACAAAATTCAATAGTACTACGATACAGGTTTCATTAGTCAAAGGATAGAGTACTGTCCGGTCCCTACAACAGCACCCGTTCACGAGTATGGCTTGCGAAGCAGATATCACTCTCCTCGACCCTATTAGAGGGAAGAGAGTGACTCGCTCCATAGATCGATCGAGTAGTCGTTTGTTTGATCACAATACGGGATAAATCTGTGTGATCCACAAATATTTGTGCCTCTCTAGGTGTTTAAAGTGTGTGTCTAAAGAAAATATAAATACGACTTTTATACTTTAATAGCCATTTATGACATTTTAAACTCATCGTTACGCCTATATTCCCCAAGCAGCGGTGGCAGAGGTGTACTGAGTACACCCACCTTTCGCTGACGATGTTAGGCCTCATCTAAATAGGCGGCGAGCCTATTGTCATATACCGGGCACAATGTCATACTCCGGACTCATACTGGGTAGTTTTCGTTAGAAAACTACATTTGTCCGACCTAGGATTTAAACCCAGAACCTCGTGAATATAAAGCGATGCGCATTGCCACTAGACCAACGAGGCAGACCAATTATGGCATTTTCTAGAGAAGGAAACTCGAATGTGGGTGTGATAAATAGTGAGATAGAATATATATGGGTGAATAGTAAGATAGAATCCATGGTATAAATTAATAGGTTTATTGATTAACCATTTCAAGATAAGTAATACTCGTACATAAGCGCCGCGATTTGTCAAATCTATCTATCTATCTATGTGTATGATGGCGTATATCATCACGCCAGATCCCTTGCGTGGTAGGCAGAAAGTACAGAGTTCCAACAGGTTCTTTCCTTTCATACCTTTCTGGTTTCCTCCACTCTCATAGTTCGTCGCATACACGCTCGCCGGTTGCGGAGACTCTTGACTTTCCTCCACTCCCACCCACACCTCCACTCTCATAGTTGTTTCCTGATTTGTCAAATAATTCCTAAAAGTTCTCTACTTGTACGTACGTTCATAAGCGATGCGTGTGTGTTTGTGAATGATCTACGCTGTTGGCCGCGGGGCCTTTAAAGCTTCACCGGAAAAGAGGGCAAGCGTGTAACCACTACGCTCGTGCCAGAAGGGCAAGGGCGCAACTAGCTCAAGGGCGCCTCAAGGAAGAACGGCCTCGGCGTGGGCAGTCGCTATGGGGGAGGGCGTATACTAGGTGTTTCGCTGTGGTGCTCTGCACCGGTTGGCGGGGAAGGGATTCTTCGGCCTCGCCGGTAAGGTCGGTGTCTGATCCTGTGTGCGGTATCTGTATCCGAAAGGAGGGATGTAAGGGCATCAGCAAGGTCGGTGAGAACATGCCGCGGACGGCGGTAGCGGCTGATACGAGGGGAGTTAGGTTCGTAGTCGGCGGCGGCTACGATTAGCGGATGGCTATGATTGGACGCGTTCGCAAAATATCGGGTTGTCGCCTTTTTAATAAAGGCGCGAAATCGGAATGGAGATCGACATTTCGTATGAACCACGGGGCTCCGACGGCTTTGCGGAGAAAACGAGATAGAACCGTTTGGAGACGAGTAGAAGGTAGAACCGTAGAGAGCGGGCGGCGTGCCCGAACACCTCACAAGCATACGTCATGATGGGCTGTCGCCCGGTTTTGGTCTATTCACTGCCAGAATGAAGAACTTTTGTACTAAGCATGCATTTCACGTAACGTTACGATATCGAAATGATAATGGCATGTCGCTCATGCTATAAGTTTAGTATATGAGGATGAAAGTGACAGCACACTTTTTGTGATAAACCGTAGACTGTACTAAGCTAGACTTGACTAGTGCTGCAAAACGACATTTCGAAAATCTTTTTAAGTATTTTGAGAGTGGAGAAATTCAATTCGATTGGTGATAATTCAATGAATTGAAACCATATTGAAACAACCTCACGCTTCTATGTGATTCCGTTTTCCAGAAAAACGGGTGTAATAGACGGAGATATTGGTGATTGGTGTGAAACTTAGGCCCTACTCGCACTTGACCGGATATTTTGATTTGATTCATATTCCTTTTATTGAGAGATGAAAAGACCATAGATCAAATATCCGGGGATTTTGCAATCAATCTTTGTTCGGCGTTGATAATTTAGGTAATATCAGTCGTATGACAGATATGTTATTCTACATATTCCTATATCTGTGGTCGTGTCTGACTGAGTCTTAAAGTGCGTTTCACAATCGATCAAAATCAAAATATCAGTATGCACATGGCTAATACCTATTTTTAAAACTTATCTCATTTATTTATTATCGAAGCGTTGTTTTTGTTTATGTTTTTTTTTGCGTATCACGTTGTTCTGAAAATTTAATCTAATCCGATAACTTCTCCATTATTTCACAATTATTTTTAATGTCAATGACATAAAGAAGGCAGTATAATACTCGATGTTAAGTACATTGTGAAATGACATACAATCAATGTGATCTTAATTCTGGGAAATAATTCTGAAACTTTTCGTAATAGGGTCGATTTTTTATATATTTTTTTTTGCTGTTTTTTTGCAAACTCCCGTGGGTCTAATAGAGTATTTTAGTATTACCTAATTGTTTTATTGTGTAAATATTTGCATAAGCCTTAGGCGTGCGTGTAACGCGATTGTCCACGTTCAACCTCTGCCAACCTTGGCATTGACCGGGTAACGTAACTCGCACTTGGCCACTTACTTTACGCTTTTAAATGCATTGGTAACTTCGAATCGAATGTGATGTAACCGAAAAATCGTAACGTAATAATCATAATAGTTTTACAGTTTTAATTGCGTATTGAGATTTTACATTTACGCGATTATAACACACTAGCGGCCCGTCCCGTCTTCGCACGGGTAGATATTTATGGATGATGTAGCATTCTAATGGTGAAAGAATTGTTGAAATCGGTCCATTCGTTTTTGAGTTTATTCGTTACATACATACAAAAATACAAATCTTTCCTCTTTGTAATATTAGCATAGAAGTATGCTAGATGAAATAAAAGTTTTTTTCGGATTTTATCACAGTTTATTTTTGATTTTTAAATTAGGTGAGGTACCCAGGAATAACAATTGCTTTTGAACGCCAAACCCGCAGTCCCTCTCGTGTCTATGAATGTACTTGAAACGTGGGAACTTGAAAATCAAAAACAAACCGAGGTAGATTCCAAAAAAGAGTTAATTTAATGATTTTATTGCGATTGAGAACGTAGGGCGGCTGGCAGAAACTGGATGCGAGTAGCCGAGGATCGTACCCAGTGGCGTGCACTTGGAGAGGCCTATGTCCAGCAGTGGACTGTTATAGGCTGATGATGATGATGATGATGATGATGATGATGAGAACGTAGTGTTGATGAATTTGTTTAACCATTTAAGAGTCTAGCCCAACACTAAGTTATATTATGCAATCTGCAGAGAAATAGAGCCCACAAATTGAGAAACTGTTTCTTTTAATAATCTATTTATCTATCTATAACCTCACGCCAGATCCCTTGCGGGGTAGGCAGAGAGTACAGAGTTCCAACAGGTTCTTTCCTTACATACTTCTCTGGCTTCCTCGACTCTCATAGTTCGTCTCATACACGCTCGCCGGTTACGGAGACTCTTGACTTTAATAATGTTTACCTAATAATGTAAACTTCAGCCAGAATGTCTATGAAATTCGTATGGCTGTAGTAACACTTAAAAAAACAAATCAATTGCTAAATAAAACCATTTTTCATCTTATGATCTGATTTATTTTTTGATGTTAAGTTCTCGAAGGCAAAATGGCGATAGCGATAAAATTCGAAAATAATTTTATTTATGTGTAATATTCGCATAAATCTATCTATCTATCTATATCATCACGCCAGATCCCTTGCGGGGTAGGCAGAGAGTACAGAGTTTCAACAGGTTCTTTCCTTACAGACCTTTCTGGCTTCCTCCACTCTCATAGTTTGTCTCATACACGCTCGCCGGTTACGGAGACTCTTGACTTGTCCTTCAGATACGACATTCATTCACATAAATCTCAGTATAAAGAAATCGTGCCAATTAACAGGTCTCTTCTCATGGACAGCAGTATTATGTTTTCCTTATAATAAAATTAAATATTCTAGACATAGATTTTAGTAGGTACAGTATACGTTTAAACTCCGCCATTTATGTAATATATAACACTAATTATTCTTGTTTACATTTCCCCACATGGTTTTTATGTGTCTAGGAATGTTAATTAATTCGTTTTAGTTGCGGAACAATTGGCCATTAGGTATTATTATTATTATAGAAAAACATTTTGCGTATTAAAATTACTTAGACCGTTGTTGCCACGTGTTTGATTTTTTTTTTAAGTCGCCCCACACTCTGATTTATTCCTGTATCGTGGGTGCGTTTACAAACATGAAAATTCACATACACAAATACCCAGACCGGAACAAATAATTGTGGATCACACAAGGATTTGTCCCGTGCGGGAATCGAACCCGCGACTATAAGACACAATGGGCGCAGCGGCTTAAGCTCTTAACCACTGCGCTAAATCGTCGGTCTCGGTAAATGTTATGTAGCATACAACAGTTTTTGAAGTGAAAACTTCTTTAGGCGCGTGGGCATTTTTTGAGATGGGAAAAAACAATTGGATTCGCGGCACTGTTACCGTTACCGACACCTCTATATATAAGAAATATCAAAAAAATATTTCCTGATGATTCAAATAATACACGTAATTGTTCAAGTTTCCACTTCTGTCGGCACTCCCGGAGTGCTACTGTTTGTTTTTTTAAAGAACACCGTCACGCCTATAGTGCGACAAGGATCTTTTGGCCTATGGATGACATTGACAGAGGGTTGTTTGAAATTAGGGTTAACATTTAGTAAAATTTTCTTACGACCAAGGAGATATTACAAAAGATGGGTCCGCACGGTTACTTATTAAAAAAAGAACTTGGGTAAATTTCATAGCAAACTGTAACTCTGCGGCTGTCATGAAGTGACATTTCATTTGATAACAGGGTTAGTTCCGATTTTGGCCGCGAGAAAAAGACCCTTGTACTACTGTAAAAAAATAGACACTTTACAAGGTTTACGCTTATATTCACCAAGCGAAAGTGGCATGGGTGTACTGCGGAAATTCATATTGACAGTGAGTATAAATGAAAAGAAAGAAACACCATCACGCCTACATTCCCCAAGCGGGGGTGGCAGAGGTGTACTGAGTACACCCACTTTTCGCCAACGACGTTAAGTCCTATGTAATAGGGGTCGAGCGTATTGTCATATACCGGGCACAATTCCAGACTCCAGACTGACACTGGGAATTTTTGTTAGAAAAGCTTCATTTGTCCGACCTAGGTTTTCGTGATCACCAAGTGATGCGCTTTTCTACTAGACCAACGAGGCAGTATAAATGTTAATGAGTGAGTATAAATGTTAGAAATGTAATAGTGGATGAGCTTATTGTCCGGCACAATCACGGGGTATGGCATTTTCATAATCCGGATTGCAACTGAGATTTTTTCAGAAGAAAAACCGCTTAAATTTTTACCAACCTTTTCAAAAAGCGATATCTTAACTATAATATTATTTTTTTTAATTACTGGTCTTTCTATGACTGGTCAGCGATTGATTGACCTAGCCTATTCCTAAACGATAGCCTATTCATTCTGAAATAGGCAGAGGCGGTTTTATTAGGCTAGACCCGTCTCCTCGTAAGGAAGCTCCGCGCAACATGCCGGATCACGACTGCATCGCTTGGCGGCATGACTTTGCTGGGAGGGTTTGACCAGCCTACTACAGATGAAGGTAGCATTGCCCAGGGAGCACCTGTAAGGAATTGAGAGTAAAACGTACGAACGCGAGCAGCTTCAGCCCCCGACTTTTTTTATAGGTTGTACCTATTTTTCCATGCTTATTACAGTGATTCCCGGCTTAGAATAGGACCAACCCATCTCATCCCATCGGGTGTCGTACAAGGCGACTAAGGGAAAACTAGGGAATGGGCAGCAGCGTTCCCTTAACACTTCTACCATCAAAAACTGCGCTCGCCAACCCGCCTGCCAAGCGTGGCGAGTATGGCAAACACCCCCAATTTATTAAAATGGAAGATAAGAATAAAACCAGGCCCCTAGTCCCCGGCGGTCCTGTTCGTCCTGGCCACGGTAGCAGCTATGGTAACGACAGGACAAGGGGTGCTAAGAATCTCCGGCAGAGATTCGGCTACCACCAACATCGAAAATTGGCCCTGGTGACATACAATGCACGCACGTTAAGGACAGATGAGAAGCTTGTTGAGCTGGAAGAAGAGATAAACAAGTTGCGGTGGAATATTGTTGGTTTATCGGAGGTCCGAAGAAAGGGCGAGGACACGATAACCTTAAAATCCGGCAACTTGTTTTACTACCGGGAGGGTGAACAGCAGTCCCAAGGTGGTGTCGGATTTATCGTCCACAAGTCACTCATAGACAACATTGTGTCCATCACTAGTGTGTCGAGCAGGGTAGCGTACCTGATACTCAGAATATCCAAAAGATATTCGCTGAAGGTCATACAGGTCTACGCACCGACCTCGGCATACTCAGATGATGACGTCGAAGTAATGTATGAGGACATTAGTAGAGCCATACATACTTCCAAAGCACACTTTACAGTGGTTATGGGTGACTTCAATGCGCGGCTGGGCAAACGGGGCGATGATGAGTTGAGAGTGGGGCAATTTGGATATGGGCAGCGCAACCCCAGGGGTCAGAGGCTGGCCGAATATCTGGAGAAGGAGGGACTCTTTATGATGAACTCTTTCTTCCGGAAGCCGCCTCATAGAAAATGGACCTGGATGAGCCCTGATGGTTCCACAAAAAATGAGATAGACTTCATCATGAGCACCAAGCGACAAATATTTAATGATGTCTCCGTGATTCACAGGGTAAAAACCGGCAGTGATCACCGAATGGTCAGAGGCACATTAAATATTAATGTCAAAATGGAAAGATCGCGTCTGATGAAGTCTACGCTCCGGCCTTCTTATGCACACATCCAAAACCCCGAGAACTTTCAACTCGAATTGGCAAACCGCTTCGAATTGCTAGACAGCAGCGCATCAGTGGACGAAATCAACAACAGGCTGGTAGAGACTGTCCATACGGTCGGGTCCAAGTATTCTAAGCCCCACCGTAAAAATAGACCTCAAAAACTATCTAACTCCACCCGAAATCTCATGGCTGAGCGACGTTCCATGACGCTCCAAACCTCCGATGATGCTAAGTCCTATAGGCAGCTCAATGGACAGATACTGAAGTCCTTGCGTCACGATTTACGGTCCTTCAATACAAGGCGTATTGAGGAGACCATAGCACAGAACAAGGGCTCCAAAGTGTTCGCAAGAGACGCGTCTATTGGGCAAAGCCAGTTGACGAAGCTGAAGACGGAGGACGGAAACGTAACGTCGAATAGGTCAGAGGTGCTCAGGGAGATAGGGAGGTTCTATGGGCAGTTGTACACCTCAGTAGCTGAACCTGTTGTTGACTTGGTAAAAGACCCAAGAGCCAAGCTAACCCGACACTACACTGAAGATATCCCGGACATCAGCCTGTACGAGATTACGATGGCTCTCAAACAACTCAAAAATAACAAAGCACCAGGCGAAGACGGAATTACCGCAGAGCTTCTGAAGGGGGCGGAACGCCGGTACTTAAAGTCCTTCAGAGGCTGTTTAATTCCGTCTTGCTCGAAGAGAAAACGCCGGAAGCATGGAACAGGGGAGTGGTGGTACTGTTTTTCAAGAAAGGTGATAACACTTTACTGAAGAATTATAGGCCCATCACACTGCTGAGCCATGTTTATAAGTTGTTTTCGAGAGTCATCACGAATCGTCTCGAACGCAGGCTTGATGACTTCCAGCCTCCCGAACAAGCCGGTTTCCGGAAAGGCTTTAGTACCATAGACCACATACATACGCTGCGGCAGATTATACAGAAGACCGAGGAGTATAATCGGCCACTATGCTTGGCGTTTGTGGACTATGAGAAAGCCTTCGATTCGATCGAGACTTGGGCGGTTCTTAGATCTCTCCAGCGATGCCGCATTGACTATCGGTACATTGAAGTGTTGAAGTGCTTGTATAATAACGCCACCATGTCAGTCCGAGTACAGGGGCATTGCACGAAGGCGATCCCCATAAAAAGAGGAGTAAGGCAGGGAGACGTAATTTCTCCGAAACTGTTTACGGCCACCTTAGAGGACGCCTTCAAGCTCTTGGAATGGCAAGGACTTGGCATCAACATCAATGGCGAATACATCACTCACCTTCGATTTGCCGACGACATTGTGGTCGTGGCGGAGTCGCTGGAAGATCTAGGACGAATGCTCGGTGACCTCAACAGAGTATCTCAACAAGTGGGTCTTAAAATGAACATGGACAAAACGAAAATAATGTGTAACGTCCATGTCGTACCCACCGCACTCACCGTTGGGAACTCTACTCTTGAAGTTGTCGACGAATACATTTACCTGGGACAGGTAGTCCGGTTAGGTAGGTCCAACTTTGAGAGAGAGGTCAATCGACGAATCCAACTCGGCTGGGCAGCGTTCAGTCAGTGTGTGTTACCAGTGATGATATATGGATCAGAGACGTGGTCTCTTACTATAGGTCTCATAAAAAAGCTCAGAGTTGCTCAGCGAGCTATGGAGAGAGCTATGCTCGGCGTTTCTCTACGCGATCGAATCAGGAATGAGGAGATTCGTAGAAGAACCAAGGTCACCGACATAGCCGTTAAGATTAGCAAGCTGAAGTGGCAATGGGCGGGCCACATAGCGCGTAGATCGGACGGGCGTTGGGGCAGAAAGATTCTAGAGTGGAGACCACGTATTGGCAAGCGCAGTGTGGGACGACCGCCTGCCAGATGGACCGACGATCTTGTGAAAATCGCAGGAAGTCGTTGGATGCAGGTGGCATCGGACCGGTTACGCTGGAAAGCGATTGGGGAGGCCTATGTTCAGCAGTGGACAAGTATAGGCTGAGATGATGATGATGATTACAGTGATGTTTGGTTTAAGCTGTAGTTTGTTTGTTTACAAGCTTATCAGAGCCTGTTTATATGCAACTTATCTTGAATGGCGATCAATATTCTAAAATATTAACTTGTTGATAATTCTGTATTGCGACACTTATTTTGAAACAGTGAAAAAGTAGTGTATCTTAAGTAATATAGTATATATGGGATTGTGCTTTATGTTTTGTTAATTAGGAGATATGTATTGATATTTTGTCTATCTAGAATTGATGTTCTTAATTACCTACAACCAGATCATAATTTTAATTGAGTTAAATGAAATGTACTACAACAATACATGCAGATTATAATCCTTTTGGCTATTTAGGATCTAAGTTTAGGATACAGTGGATATAACTTAGAATAACGATAAAAAGGCTTGGATGAAACCAAGTTAGTCTAAGATAAAAGGCCACCCTCATTCTCACGTTTCTTCAAGCGGCGCTGACAATAATTTTTATAAAAAAAACAAGAAGAAATGTCACCACCGTCACGCCTATATTCCCCAGAGGGGGTGGCAGAGCTGTACTGAGTACACCCACGTTTCGCCGACGATGTTAGGTCCCACGTAATAGGGGGCTAGCCTATTGCCATATATCGGGCACAATTCCAGACTCCGGACTCATACTGGGAATTTTTCGTTAGAAAAACTAGCGCAGTGGTTAAGAGCTTAAGCCACTCCGCCCACTGTGTCTAATAGTCGCGGGTTCGATTCCCGCACGGGACAAATCTTTGCGTGATCCACAATTATTTGTCCCGGTCTGGGTATTTGTGTATGTGAATTTTCATGTTTGTAAACGCACCCACGATACAGGAATAAATCCTAGTGTGGGGCAAAAAAAAAAAAAAAAAAAAAAAAAAAAAAAAAAAAAAAAAAAAAAAAAAAAAAAAAAAAAAAAAAAAAAATTTGTCCGACCAAGGATTTGAAACCAGGACCTCGTGATCACAAAGCGATGCGCTTTAAAGAAATGTCACTTTTTTAAATTTCATCTATGAAAATAAAAGCGCTAGAAATATTTTTTACCACGACGACACTGGCGTTGCTACTATGCCGTAGGCGGTCTGACATGCTTCCTGGTTCACAAGTATCTATGGATCGGAGCCAAAACGAAATATATATTATAATATATGTGTATTTTCCATGGGGAAAAATAATCGCTAAATAAACCGGTATAACCGGTACAAACTGACCTTCCTTAATAGCCAATGGAATGTGTTCGGTAGGGCATAAAAACAGTCGCCATTTTAATGTAGCCATTAATCACTCCAAAAAAATAATGCGTGGTCACAAACGTGATAGAATGACGCATTTAGGTGCCTACATAATAATAATAATATGTTTTACGGCCAATTTCAAGAAAAATCATGGATAGATTTGCCAAATACGGATAGAATTTTGATATATTATGTATGGAAACCATAAAATTTAATAAATAATTAACTTTTGTATGCGTATTGAGATGTGCGTAATAGAAATACATTTACAATAGCCGTAATGCTTTGAATAATTATTAAATTTTTTATAATACAGCGAACAGAACGAGTTAGAGAATTTTTTGAAAATTAAAAAAAAATTAACTAACTTTATAAATTGTTGGAATCTATTCAGTTTCCGATTTAGAACAAACTACTTTCAGGCCTTGCGTTAATTATGTTACACCTTGTATAAGGCAGAGCGAACAGAATTCCAACAGGTTCTCTCCTTACAGAATTCTCTGGCTTCCTCCGCTCTCATAGTTCGTCTCATGCACGGAGACTCTTGACTTGCTCTTCGGATAAAACACGATTTATTTGGTCGTATTTTATTTCTAACCAATCTATTATACCAAGGACGTACAAAAACAAATCAATTGTCATGTAACCGCTACGTGGGTTTAAGTGTAAAAATGTTTATTTCCCTATTGTAAATAGGGGCGTGTCATTCTGATAAAGTTTCGGTTATTGCTCCTTTATTTCCGTTGATTTTCGACTTGTATTTTTTAATCGAACTTTTACTCTTAATATTTGACGTAGTAAGTAGTGATAGCCTAGCGGTCAGAACGTTTAACTGCAAAGTCAGAGGTCTCGGGTTCGAATCCAGGCACGCACCTCCGTCTTTTCGAAAGCATGTGCGTCTTAAATAACTGGACAAGTGCGAGTAGGACTCGCGCTCTGAGGGTATCGAACCGGGTTCGGTTTTGGCCAGTTTCAGCACAAAACTGTAGGTTCGGTTTCAGCAGAAATACAGCCGAGTCAGTGTTCGCTATTCGCTAGCTTATGTAACTGAAAATTGAAGCGCAGATGTGAGGTAAACACGTTCAAGGATTTTATCACGCGATTGTGACCGGCGTTTATGTAAAAACAATAAGAGGATGCCGATAACCGAATGGTTTTGATATGTTATACATTTTACTGATAAGCCGGGATTAGATCATCGCAATTTATGCTACTACTCATATTTCGTCATTGAAGTCTTCGAGGTAGTGCTATTTTAATTATTCTACTACCCTAAAAAGCTCTTTCTCGAATTATAATTTTTACCCTTAATTTTATAAATAACAAAGGCCAACAAATTTTTTTTTTTGTTGCAGCTCTGTTTGTGGCTATGGTCGATAAGGTAGGTAATGTACAATATATTATCATACGTTATTTTTACTCATCAGCTCTAGTTTACCTTCTACCCTCATTTAATTTATTTCCCGGTCTTTTTCGTAAATAGTCATTATTACAATAACATCGATAAAGTTTATGTTACTATGTCATTTTGGCTAGTATGTCCAGATGTTGTGTTAACAATCCTGATACATTTTGTTATGTTTGTGGTGAATACATACTAAAAGATCAGCGTAAATCGATAACAGACACTGTGAATCGTCTGTATTTTGCTTACTTCGGTATTGAAATTCGACACCAAGATAAAGTGTGGGTGCCTCATAGTGTATGTAAACTATGCGTTGAATATTTGCGACAATGGGAGAAAGGGACACGTAAGTCTTTGAAGTTTGGAGTGCCTATGATATAGCGAGAACAAAAAAATCATTATAACGACTGTTACTTTTGTATGACTAATATAGTGGTCATCAACAAAAACAATCGCCGTAAATGGAAATACCCTAATATTTCTTCAGCACAAAGAACTACTCCGCATTCAGAAAATGTTCCAATACCAGCTTTTAACCAGGTAGTGCAGCAATCTCAGGAGGAAAAAGCTGAAACACCTATTTCTTCTCAAGTAGATGATGACTTTGAATACTGCGGAAACACATCAAATCCTAAGCCATTTTCGCAGAATGAGCTTAATGACCTCATCAGAGACTTAAATTTTTCTAAGGAACGTGCTGAGCTACTAGCGTCCAGATTAAAAGAAAAAAATTGCCTTTCCTCAGATGTTCGAGTCTCTACATATCGCACGAGAGAACGACGCTTATTACAGTTTTTTTGATCTGATAAAAATTTGGTGTATTGGTGTAATGTGAGTGGTTTGGTGATATTCATGGGTTTGGCGATCTATCAGTCCAATGAATGGCGTCTCTTTATTGACAGTAGTAAACGAAGTCTCAAAGCAGTTCTACATAATGGAAATAATATGAACGCGTGTATGCTCCCGTTCCAATAGCTCACTCAACATCTGTGAATGAAAGAAGAATATGAGGTAATTTCAATTCTTTTACAGAAAATAAAATATTTTGAACATAACTGGGTGATCTGCGGTTTTATTGGGACAACAGAGTGGTTATACTGAATACCCATGCTCTGGGACAGTCGAGCCAAATCACACCATTGGACTCAAAAAAATTGGCCTATGAGAGATGCTCTTGTTGTCGGAGAAAGAAATGTTATAAATGAACCCTTAGTTTCAAGAGAAAAAATCCTTCCTCCGCCATTGCATATAAAATGAGGGCTGATGAAACAGTTTGTTAAGGCTCTCGTCAGAAATGGTCAATGTTTTCAGTTTATTTTACAGAAATTTCCTGGTTTAAGTACTGAAAATCTAAAAGCAGGTATCTTTTTGAGACACCCCTAATTTTGAGACTTCTATGAATGATCTGGAAAGGCTTGCGTGGAAATCTTTTGTAGCAGTTGCATAAAATTTCCTCGGAAATCATAAGGCTGATAACTATGTAGAATTAGTAGAAGAAATGCTGGTTCGTTTCAAAAATTTAGGCTGTAAGATGAGTATAAAATTACACTACCTCAATACGTCATCTAGATCAATTTCAACACAATTTAGGAGATTTAAGCGAAGAACAAGGAGAACGTTTCCACCAAGACATAAAAACGATGGAGAATAGACACCAAGGAAGGTGGGACACCCATATGATGGCCGACTATTGCTGGGGAATCATGCGAGATTGCCCACGTCAGTCTCATTCTAGAAAATCACTTAAAAGGCAATTTCTTGATGTTTAATACCAATAAAATATTTTTTTTTTCTGAAAACTGTATTTTTTATATCTCGGGAACTCGAGCTGATAGAAAAAAACCGGTAACATTTTTGGTATCACCATGTAAGACATACTTAAAATCAGGTCTAAAATCCCCGGCACCAAAATCGTTGTAGGCCTGTGTAATTATGTATCTATGTCTATTTCTTTAAAGCACACTTTGTATTCTTAACAGCATGAGGTGTCGAAGTGATTTAGTATATGGGATCTGCAAAACAAAAAAGAGCGTGGATATATTTTATTTTTATAAAATTATGTGAAATAAAAGATACTATAATATTTCAATTGTACTATTTTGATACAAACTACAATATAAAATTATCTTTTGCAGTAAACAATTTTTAAGCAATTAGATTTATTGTATTTTTAAATAAATTTAGCATAGCGCTGCAGGGATCACATTAGTTTAGCCACAAAACACAAAGAGGTTCTTCCTCTCGAGTGTTCTGTGGTTTTAGCGATCACCATCATTAGGCGGCACCACCCGACTCAGTCAGTCTGAGATGGGTGGCCGTCTGTGGCATATCAATTGTCTCCATCTTACGGAATCCGTGTTAAGTCGTAGTTTAGAGAATTAACTTTGTAACTCAAAGCAAATTTGGGTATGTATGTCGTTTGAATAATAATATGAACGCGTGTATTCGGGGTTACAACTCGTGTAAAGATATATTTATGCAGGTATGTTATCTACCTATGAATTGTACGACAAAGATCATTAGGGTCTTAGGTCCCTATTGAATATTACAATAAACACGCGGCTACACTAGTAGTTGCGATTGCGATTCACGATCACATGAGGAAATAATTTTGTTGTGAGAAAAAAAATTGTCGTTTCTTAGCGGCCACTATCATTTTGGGGCCGAGGCCTACGGCAAGCACCACCCTACTCGGTTAGTCTGATGGATGACCGTCTACAGCATTTCCATGTACAAGCCTCTCCGTGTTTCGGAAGCCAAGTTAACAAGTAGTTTAGAGAATTGGCTTTATAACTTACGGCAAATATGAGTAAGTAGGTCTTTTGAATACTAATACGAACGAGTACTCGGTAAAACTTCTGTAAAGTTATATATGCGGGTATGTACCTATGTATTATACGGCAAAGGTTATTAGGTTCTTAGGTCCCTATTGAATATTAATATTAAACCGCAGCTACATTAGTAGTTAAAGCGATTGCGGATCGCGGCCACATGAGAAATGTTTGGAAGTCGCGGCAATATGTTTGGAAGTCACCGCGGCCGCCGTGAGGATTTCGGGATGCATTCCTCGCGATTCTTGTAATATCGGTGACTAGCGACTTTGCCACTGTATTGGGGACTAGCGAGTTTTACTTCGTTCGTCCGTATTAGCTATCAAAGTCACGCGTTTTAGTAATTGTTTTACTGAAATACTATTGTGGACGATATCAAAGATGCTGCTGGATAAAGGCCACCTTCTAATGTCGTCACAACGACCGACGACAACCGACAGGGTACGGCTTTGTGCTGTAGACATCTACCTTTTACTTGCATACAAAATGTAGCCATAGAATGGTTAACTTGTACAAGGGAAGAACTGAGCGCGGTCACAGAAGGCGTGATTGAACTAACTACTCATTTAGCGGGACAAATAATAATAATTATAATAAGGGCAGCAGGGCAACTTGTGGCGAGTTGTTGGTGAGTAACGACACCACGGACCCGAGTGCTCTAGAGGTCGACCCCCATCTCGGCGTGTCTTCAACGGTCGAGTGGAAACCGAAGGGTGCCCGCAGCACTCTTGGCTCTGGCTTGCCTTAAATGGCCACCCAGAGAGGAGCCGTGAGAGCTATATCAACGTAGGAAGATAATGCGTTCCTACGTCAATGTACTCCAGGAGTGGATGTATTGAAGGGAATAACGCCGCGAGTAGCTTTGGAGAAAGTGACATCTGTCTACGACCCTGAGTCGCTCACACCGGTGTTGCCCTCAGTTGTCTTAGGACGACCGTTTGAGAGCCCATCTAGTAACCGGCGAGTCACCGCCGGCTACGAGTTGTTAGGTATCACTAATTATGGCCGGTGTCCGTCGCCTTTGAAATAGTCCAGTTTTTGTACATCAAACCTCATTTATATAGCCGTTATTTTCTTTAAGTGTCCGGGAAAAGCCCGTGAATATCAGCGAGATACAAATAATTATAATAATAATTATTATATTGGTTCAAGATTTCCTTTTTCTCTCCGTTGAGGAGAGGTGCATCCATAGACACTGGCTGGAGCCAAGTGAAATGGGAAAATGGGAAATTCTTTCTAGCCATTCTAAAGTTTAAAAAATTCGTTCCTACATATGTTGTAGTATGACTGCTTCTTATAGAAGGGCATATATGGATGAATGAATGTCTAGAATATTAAGGCTTGTGTGTAGTATATGTGATACTACCCTTGTAGATAACAGGATGATAGGTATTATTTTGATAGTGTTAAATCTCCATTGGGGTTTTTTATTTCAATGGCTAGATCTGTATTATTGTGACTATAATTATTTGTCCTGCTAAATTACATAAAAACAAGAAGAAGGGTAAGTATATTCTTCAAGTATATCAGTTATACACTACAATCGCTTTCTCGTCAAAGTCGCCTTACCAGTGTGTCTGCGGCCTCAAAGCATGCAAAATTGCACCCCAAAGTCCAAGGTTCCCGTCTGGCAGCTGTTTACCAGACCTCCATTGTTTAATGGATGTATGTCGTATAATATAAGTGTTCATTTTTGTATATCTTTCCATATTGAATATATAATACATGTATTTTTGGTTCAAACGAAAATAAAAGTGAATATAATTTTTTGCAACAGAAATAAAATGGAGTAGGTATTTATTTATTTTTAATTTTACGACAATGTTACTCTGCGGCCTCTAAATGATTGTGAAGCTACATTTAGGTAAATATTCAAATGGTAAATAAAAAAAAACTGCTCATAAAGAAGAAATTGCCCCGTGGGGCTAGAGTACGGGGGGATAGAGTATAAGGAATAGTCTACCACTTGCAATCATTGCGAATTGGTAGGGGTAGGTTTTGTGGTCATCTTCTCATATTACATATTAACTCTATATGGCTTCGAATTTGTCTTAGCAGCTAACAGATCAAGTGGCATCCGGGAAACACTGAGACCCTCGAAAATTAAACGGCAATAAACATTCACCCATTTCAAACACCAGAATACTACTCCATTTTGATAATCACTAAGAAAACTTACTACCACAGCATTATATACTTGGCACGCACTTTACAGCAATTATGGTCAATATAGTGCTCTTGCCTGTATTGTTAAAAAGACGGTAAAAATTCTGAAATAAGTCCCATAAGAATTTGCTTAACTCTACATAGTACTTTTTAACTTTTTATGATCGTTAGGGAATATACTTTAAGTAGGTAGGTATCTAGTTATATACCGTTAGTTATAGAATAGACCATATATTATCCGAAGGGCAAGTCCAGAGTCCCCGTAACCGGCGACTATGTGTGAGACGAACTAGGAGAGTGGAGGAAGCCAGAGAGGTCTTTAATGAATGAAACTGTTGGAATTCTGTACTCTTTGCTTACGTCACAACTTCACAAGGGATCTGGTGTAATGATATAGATAGAGAGGTAATAGTTATGGTTCAATAATTATTAAGAAAGACTTCTTTATTTGTTTGTCGCACAGATATTAAATCTACATTCACTGTGGTCCAATCAACACGCCAAACATCGAATTCATTTTCATATGAAAGGTGTTGTTCTGAACAGAAACAGATGTCATATTACAATATTCGTCCAAATTTTCCATTGACCATATTGAACATATTTTGCATGATGATGAAATATTGATGGGATTTCGTTGTTTTTGTATTTTGGCAAGTAGGCATGCAGCATAGGCATGCAGTATAGGCATGCAGTAAAGGCATGCAGTATAGCAGGCAAACTAAAGGAACAGCAGAATAGCCCAATTTCGTCGGCTTAGAGTGAAAACCTTGGAGGTACGAAAGAGGTAATTTTAAAGAAGGAAAAAAAACTGCTCCCTGTATCCTTAAAAATATTGATGATGATGATATTAGCCCTGTTAAGAAACTGTCTCACCGTTGGGCACGGGCCTCCTCTCAAATTAAGAGGGTTTAGGCCATAGTCCACCACGCTGGCCCAGTGCGGGTTGGGGAACTTTACACACCTTCGAGAAACTCTTAGACATGCAGGTTTCCTCGCGATATTTTCCTTCACCGTTAAAGCAAGTGATAATTATTTTTTAAAACGCACATGCTTTCGAAAAGACAGAGGGGCATGCCTGGGTTTGAACCCAGACCTCTGAATTCAGTCCAACGGTCTAACCACTTGGCTATCACTGCTGTTAATAAAAAATATATTGATAATCACAGCTTATTCAATTATATGTCTTATAGTGTGGAAATAAGATGCGTTTTTAATGTTTACGAGACAATTTAATTAATGGCGCAGAGTTAAGGTATCGTAAATGAAATCGATTGAAAATTTCCATAATTGCATTCTATTCTTCACTCGTAACGATTTATTCCGGTGTTAGCTAAGTAATAATAGGAATAAAAAGTAATTAATTATAAATTAGCTTAAATATTGTGCCTGGCTGTGCATTTTATAATGGTACCTCAAAAGCAGTGTTTGCCTTGGTTTGTTTAGAAGTAGGAATATCGCATGCATAATCATCCAGACAGAAAATAAGTCTTCGTGGCGAGATCGAACTCGTTTCTACTATCTAACCGCAGACCGCATCGTTACTGAGTCTAAATTATTAGGGTGAAACATGTTTACCATGTTTTATTGTGGACTTTGTGGGTCATACAAAGAATTGACTAATGGTGGGGGTCGATTTCGAGCGGTCTTTGTTAAGACCAGTATTGAGAATTAGGTCTTAAAATTTTTCTATAAAACGTGAAAGAAGTAAGATAGAAAAAAAGTATTATAGTATGACCACATATAAAGACAGCGAAATAGTAACAAAAACACCATATAATACCTCAAACGAAGGTAGCATAGGTGTACTGGGTACACCCTCTTTTCGCCGACGATGTTAGCTCCCAATGCAATAGAGGACGAGCCTATTGCCATTATACCGGTCATGGTTTCAGACTTCGGAGTCCGAACTGATAATAGGATTTTTTCGGTAGTAAAACTACACTAGCACGAAGCTGGTCGTGGTGGAAATCTTTGGGGAAGGACTTTGACCTACACTGGGCGTCTTTTGGCTGAAGATAGAAAAGTAAACTTTCTCTGACCTAGGATTTGAGTATTTCAAGCGTTTGACGGACGATTTGGCGCAGTGGTTAAGAGCTTAAGCAGCTCCGCCCACTGGGTCGAATAGTCGTAGTAGTAGGTCGACAAATCTTCGTGTGACCTACAATTATTTATTTCGGTCTGGGTATTGGTGTATGTGAAATTTTATATTTGTAAACGCACCCACGACACAGGAATAAATCCGAGCTACGTATTCACATTTAAAAAATAATCACTTGTGCAAATGACTATTCCGGTACTATCCTTTGTTGAGTGGTATTTTGGCACCACCTATAAAACTTGTATTAAGTACACGGTTTACAGGGAAGAATTGTTCTTCCGTGGGTATATACATTTATGCCTACCCGTTTTTCGATAAAACCCATAAGAGCACTTATTATTCAAATTTAATTGTATTTATTCTTACCTATCTCGTTAATTCCTAAATTGGCTACAGTTGCTTTAACTCGTTTAAATCGTTCTTGGATTCGCTGTAATACTCTTCAATATAGGTTTATAGTTAACTTGGATATCTGAATTCTTAAGAAAATGGTAATCACCTCTTCAAAACTGGAACATCGGGGATCATGGATACATTGGGGTATCTAAGTCTTACGTTATTAAAATGACATGTTGTATATAATAATGTATGTTTCTTTTAGTTAAAGGTACCTTATATACTTCCACGCTTACTTTGTTTGTTTTTGTTTTACATACTTCTCAATTTTTCTTTCTTCTTGAGTAATTACCGTAAACAAACACAATGTACCAGCTGGTATTTAATGAAACCTATTATTAGCCTTAACATTGCAATATTATGACCTGTTATACAAATTGTAACGCTGTTGGTTTCATAAATAAATAAATAAAGAGCTATTCACTCAATCCTTCCTTTCGACGCTATCTAAATTCAAATTAATATATTTGTTGTTAGTCAATCTACCTGAGCGGAATAGTTATTCTGTGGACTTAGTTATTATTCGTCCAACGCGCTAACTTCAGAGAAACTCCATTTGTATGAAAATCAAACGAAGCAGACGCCCTTGGTATTATCACAGACCAGCTTAAATGAATAAACTGTCAATATAATAAATTAGACTATACTTTCCCACTCCTGGACAAAGCAACCGTCGAGTTTCTTGCCCTTCTTTTCCCCAAGAAAGACATTCCGGAGTGGTGATAGAGTCTTTGTTACTTTTCTTACGATTTATAAATACTACAACGCATTACTACATGATAAAGTATATAGTAAATAAAATAAGTAAGTAATTTTGATATTTTTTATTTTTATCTTTATTTTATGATCATATTTTATTTTACTTTTTATTTTTTTTGGTTTAACAATTTTAATTTATAAAGTAAGTATTTTTGTCGTCTTTACAAATTGAATGTGGTGTTTACCTGTAATAGTTTGTCACACTTATGTCCTACCTATAATACTGTTAAACATAGTTGTAAGTATTAGTGTGTCTAAGCGCTGGTAAACCTTAATAATAAATAAAATAAAAAAAATAAAAAAAAATCTGACTGATTGTCAAAAATCTTCTTTGACAAACTGAGGTTAGAGAAAATAGATCATCCTTCACCACGAGAACCCAGCGTGGATTGGTAGAGGTAGGCCTGACGCCAACTGCTGTTGGAAGTTATCAAGTTACCTATAAATTTTCTAGCTTGGCTTAACGACTAGAACATTAAGTAATAACTGAAAGTAACAGCTTAGATGCCCCAAATGATCACCTATCTTAAAGCGATCGAGCTGAGCGCTGCTTAACCTTGTTCATTGCATCATACATTGCGGTACCACGGCGCTACGTATAGGCACAACGAGTCTCAAAAGAAAAGCGCATATCTTAACCTTCAAAACGTTCAAAATCCTCCCTCCCCTGCAAAATTTCATAACAGGTAAACGGATACAACAGCCATACAGAAATTGAAAAACTGCCCATTAAAATTCACTAAAAATAATATAATTCTAAGTAAAACTTCCCAGTAAAAGTCATGAGTCTGGAATTGTACCTGGTATATGGCAATAGGCTCGCCCTTTATTATATGGGACCTAACATCGTCGGTGAAAAGTTGGTGTACTCAGTATTCCCCGCTTGGGGAATATAGGTGTAACGGTGTTATTGTTTTTATTAACAGATGGCGTGGCGTTGCGATATTTTGCAGAACATTGAAGTCTATTCATTTATAATGATCTGTGGTCGTAGTAATCTGTATAATATTGTTTTGAGATATCTAATCTGATATTATTGTCTGCGATATTTTTTATGTATGCACGAGGGTATTTAAATTGAATGACAGTTTCAATGCTATATGAAATGTCACAAGATAAGAAGGAAATAATTACGCCACATCTCTTAATAGTTAGACAGAGAATATACTGTAAAGTTACACATGTTGTGAAAAAAAAGTTTATGGTGCAGTCTGAACGAAAGAGAGCAAAGAATGATTTTCAAAAATATATAAACACCATCACGCTTATATCCTCTGAGCCGGGCGGGCAGAGATCTATCTACTGAGGACCGCCTACCATGTTACCGTGTACGATGTAAGCTGCCGATGTAATGAGAGGTAAGGATAACGCAATAAAGCCTATTTATTACCTAGAGACTCTGGAGAGACTCCTAGAGACTAGAGAATCCAGACTCCGGATTCCTACAGACTTTATCTTTCGATAAAGGAACCACACTGTCTTATCTAGGATTTGCACCCAGGATCTCCTGATTCTTGACCTCATTTCCATCCAAAATCTTCCTTCATGATAGTAAGTAAATAATCTAAATATACACTTTAATACACAGCCTATTAAAGTCATCCAAAACTAGCTTTTATATCGTCAACAATAAAGATCAGATTAGTATCCATTAGAACCGTCTAACACGTTTGGTACACTGAGTCAAGGTTATCAGGCCACACGTTATGTATGCCAATTGGTTATACAACTATGGAAGTTCCTGTTTGTGAGGTTGGTTAGGAAATAAAGAATATATTGTCGCCGTAGGGTAAATAATCTCGAGAATACAATTTTGGCAATTTCATTTATAAAAACTTTGCATTATTAATGAAATCGCGTTAAAATTGCTCACTAAAAACCAGTAATTGAATTAACTATAGGAATGAATTTAGTAATGGGTGCGCGAGCAGTTTTATACGTCCGTTCGTTCTCCTTCCTCTTGTAAAGTTACCTGTTTCAATAACGTAATGCACGCATCAAAATTGAACTTTAAAGTAACAGCTAAAAGGCAAGTAATTGAATAAGTTGTTGTAATCAATTTTTAAAAGAATGCAGGTTTTATTAAAAGTTACTTCTTTCGCACATCTAAGGTTTACAAACTAATATCCACGTGTTGTAGGAGGTTGTCAAATATCGCTATTCTTCTACCAGATCCCTTAGTGGAAAAAGAGAACTCATTCCACCAAAGATACCTCCTTTGTTTTTGCACAGGGTGAGAATGGTCGAGTATTGCAATGTAAACTCACCATAAAAGAAAAAAAATATTTCATTAAAGTCATAGAAAAAGAGAGATAGAGAGAGAGAGAGAGAGAGAACGAAAGAGGTAGAGAAGGAGGAGAGAGAGAGTACAACATTTATGAGCTAGCTTTGGAAAAGGCGTGCAGAGAGAAATGAAAGTCTATTCTCTCTTTGTTTCAATACGACTGTAGTACATATTTACACACACATAACACAGGCTTCTTCATAATAAAAAAGCCTTTTTATAACCAGCTTTTATAGCTCAAATACAATGAAGATATCTTACTTAGTTGAGCAGTTCCTATGGCTTCTTTTCGGCTTTATCATCGGACCCTAAACACTATCTAGTTGTATAGTAATCGTCAATACCCATCTAACAAGCCTGAACACGAGAGGGTTACGTTGTATAGCTCCAATGTTCCTATGGCCACCTTCTGACTCCATCATCAGACCAGCTCCATGATACCATATTATTGCCTTATCACCGACTATACATACATATACCAAAATTCAGCTCAATCAGATACCTGCAAGTGCTAAAACATGGATCACAAGATTTGAACCGGAAAGACAGACAGACAGATAGACAGATCATTTTTAGTAAACGACATTGCAAGTTAAATAAAAGATTGTAATAAATGTCTGCCTATTTGTCTCCTAGTACTGCATATATCTAAATACCATGATAACTTGCCTGATAACCATGGCAATGAACCCGTTCTGAATACATAATAATAAGGCTCGCGAGATAACTATGTGTTTAATTAGCTTCAACAACTTGGAGTGCAGTCTTAAAGGTACCTAGAAATAGGTTAATGATGGAATGCCTTGCGTTTAGAGAGGTAGAGATAAGAATAAAGGTTTTGGTGTGGTAAGAATGAAACATTCTCCCTCCTTTGTCTTCATTGAAAGTTTTTTATGAGTCGTTGAGGTTGCCTAGCCTCAACGGTGGTTTTGCAGCTCGTATTTGCGCTCGACGGGGCAAGTATCAATCTCTCACGGAAAACAGTTTCAATGATGAGAGATCCCGAAGACCAACCTTCTGGGCAGGGCACTAAAAGGCCGACGTCTCATCGTTTGCCCTTAAATAAATATAAAGTAAGAGAAGAGGATGTGTTTTTACGAAACAAATTTTCTCCGCTTACCGTCCCTGCCCGAATCTTTGGTGGATACCGGGGCAATGTATAGGATAAATTGTGGACTGTAGAATTTTTGCATATAATTATTTGACAGAAGGGTAGCTATTCAAAACATACTTAAAACGCGATTATCTTGTTGCCTCAACTCAAAATATCTACCATGTGAATCCTTATCGTAAGAAAATGTATGTATCTTGTATGCCATAAGTGTAGGCTAGTAGTGTAGGTAAAAGTATTTTGGTGTGATAATATTTTATAGGCGCTGGTAGCGCTGTGCAACCGCGGTGCTCTTACCGATCACCAAGGTTAAGCAGCGTTCGACTCGGTTGGCCTGAGATGGATGACCGTTTTTGGCATTTTCATCTTCGAGCGTCTCTGTGCTTCGGAAGGCACGTTAGGCCGTTGGTCCCGGTTACCACTTAAAGTGGTAGTCGTCAAGCCGAGTTGGAAGCCTTAAAGGCGGCTTGAAAAGTTCCAACAGCAGGTGGCCACAAACATGCCTCCACCAATCAGCACTGGGTCCGCGGGGTGGAGTATAACCTAATCTCCCTCATTTCGATTTGTGGGAGAAGGCTTTGCCCAGCAGTGGGCAGTAAAGGCTGATATTATTTGATATTATAATTTTTTTTATTAGATTTGAGTTTATTTGAGTGAGCTCTACTTAATAATTTTCGTTATAGGTATATTTAATTTACGAATTCTGATGATAAATAAGCACAGGTGTCAAAGTATAATTATTTACTATTAAAATGAACATGAAAATAGCAATGACGCATCGAACGTACATACAATAAATTAAAAATGTTTGTGAGATAACTTTCTTTGACGTCATACTTCTCTTCTACTCAGTAGAACTGCGCAGTAAAAAAGAAACAACTTATTGTGACTAAATTCCACTAATCAGAATGTACTTTGTGAATGCGATATTAAGCTTAAGTTATAAGAAACTTAATTAAATCTGTCAAACGCAAGTTGGACAGCATGGCAACAATACAAGCCATTACAGTCTTAAATATCTATGATTACAGTTAGTTCATCATTTTGTCCAGTTGTCTTTTACAGCAACCTCCTATACAGTCTGTGTGCAGTGCCCTTATTGCAAGCTAACTACATTGAAAATCTTTTAGATTCGCATTCTTTAAAAATGTTATCATTAGTCTCATATCTCAGTCGTAAGGCATCACACTGAAGCTGGATAGCATACTTCTTTTGTGTAATTTAACATTGTATCAATAGCAAAATATATAGAAAAAAACTGAATAGAGAATTAAAAAAAAGCCTGCTGAGGTACTTGCCAGATCTTCTCAGTGAAGGCCGCTTCCAATCCAGTGGTAGATTAGTAAGTAAAAAAAAACTAAAACAGATTAATTTGTAAGCACCCCCGCAGGGGGTACAAAATAAATGGTTTGAATTTGAGTTTCAGTTTGAATCGTTAATTCTCGTACAGGTTTGCCGACTAAGCTGCATGCAGTTCAGTTGTGTACAATAATTGTAGCCGGTTCGTGTCATGTCAGGACTTGGGCATCACAATGAGTAAACAAGTTAGAAATAGAGATATTCGTAAAAGACCCCAGGCAGAAGATGGATCCCGTAAAGTTAAAATTAAGTGGAAGTGGGCTAGATATTTCGGCTGGATACGACACAAGATGTGGTAATGGCAGAGTAGGTCTCTGTCCGAATGGTGTCCAAGGAAGGGATACCACAATCGTGGAAGACAGAACAAAGATGGGATGCGGCTAAGTTTTTAGGTAAGATTTGCTCAAGATAGAGATATGTGGGTGAGCGAGCCTCAGGTACAGCCCGGGTCGGAGGTGTCTTATAGCGAACATCCTGCAGATATGTAGGATAGCTGCGAATAATGAAATCCAAATAAGCAGTTCCGGACTGAGGTGGTAGGTGCTTCAGGGTGCAGTGGGGAGTGCGGTGGTAGAGCTTTTCTTAAGGGAGAACGCTGCCTTATAAAAAGCTGCATGAACAACTAACAGCCCTACGTTATGGCGAGAAAGCACCGGCATCAAATAAGTGCTAATAACCCTGACAATGGGAAGCATCGTTGTCAGTATTCGCATCGGCTTGACCTAGGTGTAGATCAAGAAGGACTAGCACTAGCAAGGAGCGCAAGTGGTATTCACTGGACCGGTCCATGTACTGCGATCACCAATCCGCCGTTGCTGGTGTTAAATTAGCTAGAACCCCTTTAAGATGATAGTACAAAGACTTGGAAGGTTTTTGAGGAAGCCTATGTCCAAAGTCGGACCATAGAAAGGCTGTGATGATGAGAGATATGTGGCGTAAGATGGAGGAAGCTATGTCCTGCAGTGGAGTAAGCTTGAAGTGATAATGATGATTTCGACTGCATCTAAAAGTATTTAATTAAATTGCAGTTTGGTAATTGCCTTACATGCGAAACACGCTAACTTCTCTTGACTTGTACCAAAAAATCTACAGCTAACCACGAGGAAGCCAACACGTGACTCTGTCGAGATAACCGAAACAACAGAACATGTATTTGTTTATGTGGGTCACGTATAATACGATAATATTTATTTATGTAATAATGCGTACCATTTAGCGATTTATATAATTCAATGTTATCTAAGCACTTATTACATGGCACAGCACATAGCTACTGGACGTTTTAGAACGAATATCTTGAATAAAAAGCCGCATACCTACTATCTTTAAGAATCTGTAAAAAGAAAGATACCTGATTAAATTGTCCAGGTATTTTGGATGTCATCGAGGTTTCTTTTTGATTTTAAGGCTCCGATGTTCCGTAGAACTTGTGGTCTGTGCCCCAAGTCTGCTATTTTTACGGGTTTTGTAATTATGGCATGCTACAAAAATCGTTTAATTACAATTGTGTCAAAAGTCGGTAATTGTTTGAACAGGTACCTACGACTATGGAAAACCATAAGAATTATTGATAGGTACCATAAGAATTGGAAAGCACTGAATTAGTAGATTGAACACTGTCAAAACTAGCAATTATGATGTCAATTATCAACAATTTTATTTAAATTGCAATAACGGACTTGGGGCCCTGTATATGTTTTTTATAGATTTTTAACGTTGTATCACCCTACGAATAAGGTACTCCTCCGTTATGTATGCTATAACATATGCTGGAAACAGTTACATAATTAAAACAGGTATTTGATCAGTGCTATCTGAAATACCAAAAGGTCAACAGCGCTCAAAGCTACGCAGTTGAAAATAGTATGACGAAATATTTGCCTAGTGTGTCATCATACTAAAACATCACGCTAGACCAATTTTGCATCTAACTAACATTGACTTAACATTAGTACTCGTAAAATCACCTGATTTTACGAGTACTAATGATATTAACGAGATATTTGCTTGGGCACGTGCCCAAACAAATATCATTTTAATACTCGTAAAGTCAGATACCCAAGCACATAATCATTAGCCGGATTTTCGTCCTGTCGCCTTATTCATCCTCATTTGAGAATTAACCCACCACTGCAACTTCTGTAAGTCAGGATCTCGACCCTTGGGATGTCCCGAAAGCACTTCAATTATCTTGGAAATCGTTATAAACGTAATTAAAAAGAAAACAACAGGAATAGAAAAAAAATGTTACACTTGAAAGAAATGTTATTCATTTATCAATCAATGACTTAGGTAGCCATGAACCGAACCTTTAAATTGAAGTAAATACCATGAATACCACTAGAAAAAAAAAAAAAATTCATACCGGCTTGAAATGTGTATGTTTGTGCGTGCATACCCTCGGTGCATACCTAACCCTAGTAAACAAATAAATTGTTTAAGTATGAATGGGATACTAAGTAAAATGATTACTATTCTTGTCTTTGATACGGTTACCATACGTATATAGAATGAGCACGTATATAGTAGTTCACAACGTACAATATTAGAATTTACTTAGGTTGTAAATCGCTTGTGAATCTGTGCACTGGATATTTTTGTTCCAAGATGCTGGCAGTTGCGTTGGTCGGCAGATAGAAATAAACTTATCGTTTATAAAACGAGTGTTGTCGGAAATATCACGGAGTTGGGGGCTTAGTTCTCAGTATGTAACAAATAGAACCGGTAACAATAGTTCTGCGTAGAAGACTTCTTTTACGTGACCTCTAGAGTTTAATGCACGTGTGTCCTAGTCGTAGGGCAGTGCTCCAATATCTTGGTCCAAGGTAAATTTAAATTACGTATAATTAAAGGAATTGCATACAACATACTAAGAACTAGCGACCTCCATGTCCAAGAGAACTTTATAGATTATGTGCCCAAAGAACGGCAGGCTCGTCTCCTATTGCACTGGGACCAAAAATATGTCGGTTAAATATGGGTGTACTATGTACACCTGCCTTCGGAAAAAACCGGGCGTAACAGATCTTATCCCTTCGGGAAAATTCCCCTCCTATCAGCCGCTACCGTCGTCCGCGGCATGTTCTCACTGACCCTCCTGATGCCCTTACATCCCTTCTTTCGGATACAGACACCGCACACAGGATCAGACATCAACCTTGCCGGCGAGGTCGAAGAAACCCTTGCCCGCCGGCCGGTGCTGAGCACCACGGCGAAACACCTAGTATACGCCCTCCTCCATAGCGACTGCCCAAGCCGAGGCCGTTCCTCCTTGAAGCGCCTACTAGCTAGGCCTTGCCCTTCTGGCTTGCACGGTCGCCCTCTTGTCCGGTAAAGCTGTAAAGGCCCCGCGTACAGGCCCCAACAGCGTAGATCATTCACACACACACACACACACACTCACACACGAATCTTCGGGAAAAACGGGCGTATAAGATATGTGTATATTGTGTCGTAACAAGTTATTCTTATTATCAGCTAGTCCGACTACCTTTTTGCCTCCTATACTCTCTTTGGTTCATTTATTTACCTTTTTTCACTTTTTCGATCTACTGCAAGCGGATACCAGAAATTCCGATTCCGAAAAGTTGAGTTATTTCATTCTAGGCCTGCTGGTAATGTAACATTTACTTTATCTAATTTACATCTAGCCTGTTCGCGCGACAGTAAGCCGATAAGTCGACATTAACAGTCAAAAATACAGAAGTTTTCCGTGTAATATAGCATGCGAACTGTTATTATTAAGAGCCGCTGTTCTCCCATTGCTGGGCAAAGACTTTCGTATTTCCACACGTCCTGTTAGCTGCTATGTCACGGCAATCTTTTAAAAAGATTTTCAGTTCATCCCGCCATCATGGACTGGACCTGTCATAATACTTTTCGTTTGTTACGTAAATAATTAGAATAAATAAGTAAACAAGCTGTCACAAGTACATATTATTATGTTTTTGACTGTAATATATTTTTCTTGTATTATGTAACCTCCATCAGTCACAAAATTATAAATTGCCTGTTTTTCCACTACTATTTTGATGATTTCCTCAAAAATGTTAGCATGTAAATAACTCCGTCCATAGTTTGGCAGAATGATCTTGACCTACATAAGAGTATTTTACAAACATGTGTGTTTATATAATCGTTGCCGCGTGCTCCAAAACAGAGCCACGTGTTTTGAATAGGTTATGTAGGCAGCCTTCGTGGTTATATAAAGGTGAAAATAGTTTTACCAATTATTCTTTTCTTTCTGCTTTTCTGTGTAAGCCATTGGTGTAAGCTAAGATTTGTTGTTTTGGAATAACGGTTTTACGATCAATGCGTAATGAAAAATAAAAAAAAATATATAGCGCAATATATATTTTTTTATATTTTATCACTGCTTTTTCTACACTGCTTTTTTAGTGGTTAGACCGTTCGACTGCAAAGTCCAAGGTCTCGGGTTCGCCCAGGCACGCACCTCTGTCTTTTCGAAAGCATGTGCGTATTAAAAATTAATTATCACTTGCTTTAACGGTGAAGGAAAACATCGTGAGGAAACCTGCATGCCTAAGAGTTTCTCGAAGGTGTGTGAAGTTCGCCAACCCGCACTGGGCCAGCGTGGTGGACTATGGCCTAAACCCTGTCCGTTTGAGAGGAGGCCCGTGCCCAACAGTGGGACAGTTTCTTAACAGGGCTATTATTATTATATAGCGCAAAAGAATACTAAATCTAAGGCGCAAAGAAATTTTCTCTCGGGTCATGCTTACTCCTTTCGAATTCGATAAATAACTAGCATGTAGATATTGTTAATCATCATTATCAGCCCGTGTCAGTCCACTGCTGGACGTAGGCCTCTCCCATGGCACGCCACTGAGCTCGATCTTCAGCTCTCCTTCTCCAATTCCTGCCCGCTGCCTTACGAATATCGTCGCCCCACCTAGCTACAGGGCGCCCTATACTACGTTTGCCGACACGCGGTCTCCACTCACGAACCAGTCTGCCCCAACGGCCATCGGTTCTGCGGCATATGTGACCTGTCCACTGCCACTTCAGCTTGCTAATTCGCTGAGCTATGTCGGTAACCTTGGTTCTCTGACGAATAACTTCATTCCGGATTCGATCCCTAAGAGAAACTCCGAGCATAGCTCTTTCCATAGCTCGCTGAGCGACCTTGAACTGGTGGACAAGCCGCACAGTGAGTGGCCACGTTTCGGCTCCGTATGTCATTACAGGTAGGACGCACTGATTAAAAACTTTCGTTTTTAGGCATTGGGGTATGGGCGATAAGAAGACTCGACGGAGTTTTCCAAATGCTGCCCAGCCCAGCTGTATCCGTCTCTTAACTTCCTTGTCGAAGTTGTTTTTACCTATTTGGAGCAACTGCCCTAGGTATACGTACTCAGAAACAACTTCGAGGTAGGCTCCGTTTACGGCGATCGGTCCCGGGTCAACATGCTTGTTGATCATAACTTTAGTTTTATCTAAGTTCATCCGGAGACCGATTCGCTGAGACGAATTAGCAAGGCTGTCCAGCATCTGTTGTAGGTCTTGCAACGTTTCAGCCATGATGACGATGTCGTCTGCAAATCGCAGGTGAGAGATGTATGCGTCATTTATATTGATGCCGCGACCTTTCCAGTCCAGCGTCTTGGACATATCCTCCAGTACATTGGTGAATAGTTTTGGTGATATGACATCACCTCAGCGCACTCCGCGGCGCAGGTGGATATGTTCAGTCCGCTGGTTCTGTACTTGGACGTCACGACGTCATCGTTGCGGCTTCAAAAAGGCATCTCATCACCTCGATGTATCGCCAATCAACTTGGCATCGTTGCAAGGAGTCCAGAACTGACCAGGTTTCGACAGTGTCAAAGGCCTTCTCATAGTCCACGAAGGCTAGACATAGGGGCAGATTATACTCTGCAGTCTTCTGTATAATCTGCCGCACTGTGTGGATGTGGTCTATGGTGCCGTAACCACTTCGAAACCCGGCCTGCTCCGGGGGTTGAAATTCGTCGAGCCTTCGCGCAAGACGGTTCGTGATGACCCTTGAAAACAGCTTGTATACATGGCTCAGAAGCGATATGGGTCGATAGTTTTTCAAAAGGGTTTTGTCACCCTTCTTGAAAAACAGGACGACCACGCTTCTGTTCCATGCCTGCGGAGTTCTCCCAGTGTAGAGAACAGTGTTAAATAACTTCCGAAGCTCCTTAAGTACTGGGGTACCCCCTGCCCTCAGAAGCTCAGTCGTGACGCCGTCCTCACCCGGGGCTTTTCCATTTTTAAGCTGTTTAAGGGCCAACTCGATCTCATCCAGGTTGATCTCGGGCAAGTCTTCTGTGAAGTGACGTGTAAGGGTGGCTCTGGGATCTCCTCTAAGAGATTCGGGTCGAGGTGCGTGTGAGGCGTAGAGCTGGCTATAGACATTCCTGACTTCCGAGAGGATTTCCGGCCTAGAAGCGATCACAGTACCCGCTTGTGTAGTCAACCTTGTCAAGTGGTTTCTCCCAAGTGACTGGACAAACACTTTCGACCCCCGGTTCTGCTCGATGGCTTTCTCAATCTCAAGCTTGTTGAAAGCTCGGAGGTCGTGTCGGACCAGCTTTGTGATCTTTTTATTTAAGGCCCGGTGTTTTGACAAGGTTGAGGCAGCATTTCGGCGTCGTTCGCTCATAAGCTCCAGAGTCCCCCCCGAAAGCTTAGATTTCTTGCCTGTACGCCTCGTTTCGCAGAATTTAGTGCCCTCGTCTCTAAGAGTCTGTACCACCTGCTCGAACTTCTGATCAACGCTGTCAGTGGTTTCCAACGCAGCGAAACGGTTTTCCAATTTTAGCTGAAAAGCTTGGGAATCCCTTGCAGCTTGGGAATCCATAGCGGCTTGGAACAAATTCGGTCGGAGACTGGACTTCATCAAGCGGGCTCTTTCGCGCTTCCATTGTATATTCAGAGTGCCCCGTACGAGCCGGTGGTCGCTTCCGGTTTTAAACCTTGCGATCACTGAGACATCTCTGAATATGCGCCTCTTGTCCGCCATGATGAAGTCGATCTCATTTTTTATTTTACCATCGGGGCTTTGCCACGTCCACTTTCTTTGGGGCTGTTTTTTAAAGAAAGAGTTCATCATAAACAGCCCTTCTCTTTCGAGAAAGTTGACGAGCGTTTGCCCCCTATCATTTCTGCTGCCATAGCCGTATGGTCCTACTGAGGATTCGCTGTCAGTTTTTACTCCCACTTTGGCATTAAAATCTCCCATAACAACGTTGTAGTGTGCCCTAGGGGTATTATGAAGGGCCTTAGAGAAGTCCTCGTAGAGTATCTCTATGTCCGAGTGTGCCGAAGTCGGTGCATAAACCTGCACGATCTTGAGGGTGTACCTCTCGGTCAGCTTAATTATGAGGTATGCTACCCTTGTCGACACACTGGACATTTCTAAAACGTTGTCAGCGAAGACTCTATGGACCAGAAACCCGACGCCACCCTGGGAAAGTTGGTCTCCCTCTCTAAAATACAAAAGATGGCCAGATTCTAGGGTTATGGTGTCTTCTCCCTCTCTTCTTACTTCACATAAACCCAGAACGTGCCATCTTATGCACTTCAGTTCTTCTTCCAACTGCAGAAGATGCTCATCCAGTCGCAGCGTGCGTCCGTTATACGTAGCCAGGGTCAGTTCATGTTGGCGGCCTATCGTAGCACGGGGATTCTTCGCACCCCCTGCCCCGCCGGAACCGTGACCGCCGCCGTGGTCAGGAATAGCGGAGCGACCGGGAACTGGGGGCCGTGGTATATTTCGACTTGCCATGAAAGGTTTTGCCCATAATCGCCACGCTGGGCATGCGGGTTGGCGATCGCAGGGCGTAACTTCTCGCACTAGTGACGCTGCTGCCCGTCACCGGTCTGGTTAAAAATTTAGTTACGCCATATTCGAATGGTTATACCGCCATTGTCGGTCGTCAGAGCCTCGTCCGTTGATCAGCAGGATGCACCGCGGGCAGGAGAGGTTGACTTGGGGAGCGTAGATGGTAGGTGTCCCCCTTGCATCTTGGTATTGTTAATAATCTTAAATAATTGGACGAAATGTGAGTGAACTATGTTCAATTCTGCACACCAGGAAAAAGGTCATGTGAGGTGTGTGAATAGTCTATAAATGCCTCTTAAATACGCCTGCTATGTTAGGATATGTACGTAAATACATCAGGAGGGGCCTTTAGGGTCGTGGGACGAAAGGGCAGAGGTCCTGAGTGACCTTCACGCGCGACTAATGGGAGGATGGGGCGGCAAAGAGTACACCACTCCACCAATAGCACTGCGTCTTCTGTGCAGAAGAAAAGCGGGTTTGGTTTCCCCTGAAGATGAATTAAGGTACAGATGGGCATCAGCACTACTTTCTTAGCAGCGAACACTGAGGCCCACTGCTATGTTCATAGAAAATGTTGACTATCTATGGCTGAGTAGATGCTGGGCTCTCTGGTTTTAGTCAGTAGGAGCTTCGACACGTTGGATTCCTAAGGCTCGTGGAAATCTTATGCACTTTTTCTAGGAGAAAAAAAGATAGAAACAGAAGCCAGAAGTATGTAGAATCTCTCGTAGTCAAATCAGGGAGATAATTTAGTTCTCCACTACTCTGTGGGACGTTAGCTACCTTTTGAAAATTTGCTAGGCACAGATATTGATTTCATAGGGTTGTTTAATAATGTTGTTTGTTTACTGTTAATATACAAAGTAACATTATTAATCATAAAAATAATGTTACAAGTATACTTATATGATCTAAGCTCTAAAAATAAAGATTGTGCTATAATAGATAGTTCAAGATCATAACGTAAAATTGTTTTATTATGTTAATATCCAGATTTGTACACCTCGAATAGTTATTTGAAGTGTACAAACCCTAGCTAGGATAGGAGAGCAAAACTATAAACGTAAACATTTTTAGCGATTACTTTCTAAGTAAAAAAAGGAACTCATAAAATCTATTTTCTGTCGGAGCCGTTCTTTTATCGAAACCGGTAAGACGTATGAGCTTTAACTTTGACGTAATCCATAAAAAAAATCGGCTGTGACAGACGAGACCAGAATTTTTTATTTGTTATATAAAGAATGATGATGAGTTCCTTCCCACAACTTTTTATTAATGCATAGCAATTCATTTAATTTACTAACTTGGACTAAACTTTTTATAAACATACCTAGTTAATTCGTTGTTAGCTAGAACCTCATACTATGTTACCTCGTAGTTCTTGTAGTTAAAAATTTAAACAAAACCAACGTAAGATATCATAAAATATTTAGAATTCAAGATCTAGTAAATAAGTCCACCATGGCTACATTGATTGTCTTTAATCATACATTCTTTGGATTGTTTGGTGATTCTTGGATTGGTCTTAATAATAAAAAGTTTACAACTCACTACATACATATTATTATTGCTTAAAATCTTTCACGAGGTAGACACTGTGCCAGCTAATAGGTTTTTTTTTGTTCACTCACGAACTCCAACATATATCTTAATAAGTATATTCCCAGTTACTTAGTTACTACGACTTTATATTTTTCTATTTCAATCAATTTGATTATAATTCTAAACAATATAAGTCATAAAAAGCCACTGTAATTTTAAACATAGGCAGAACTCTAACAATCTGCGCTAAGCTTAATTAAAAGGCGCTAAGTTGGATTAAAATTGGTAGGCTCAAAGATAAAACTTTACAAATGTCAAGCGGGAGAAGACTCGGAAACCAAGATCATGCAGGCGAAGCGGCGAGAAAAATCAAGTACACAAAGTAATAGAGTTAAAAGCTATGATAATTAAAATCATCGTTTTACTAGATTCGCAGACAGCCGCCGCCCTCGCCGGCCGGTCCGCCGCAAGATAAACAATCCACGAATATAAATTAGTCGCCATATTGACTACACAGCTAAACTACGCATATTGCCGTGTTGATAAATGTGGGTGGTGTGTATGATAACACTCGGTATTGTTTATGTGTGAGAGCTGGCAAAGATGATGCATTTGTGTGGTTGACGTAGAGGAGTTTGTAGGCTTTAATTGAAGCTGGACAAACAAAGGCGGTGTAGGTAAACATAAAAGCGATTTGAAAGAGTAAGATGAGGTTCAAGTTCTTTTAGTTTGGTTCTGGCACTGGATCATATTAATAAACAGTTTTTGATTGAAGTATTATAAAGGTAAGTATGTTTAAAGTAACGAAATGTCCAATTTTTATATGGCATTGTTAGACATTTGGTCGCTTAAACTACATTTATTATTTTAAATGTTTCAATCTGAAACTGGACATATAACTATTCACCAGACTTTTGGACTACTGAATAATCAACACGCTTAAGTCGTTATTATGTTTATAAATGATTAATTTTACTGAAGATCTCCAGTGGAGTTTGGTAGAGCTTAGCACGTAAGTCAATGCAGAGAATAATTATATATTGCATCTATTCTTGGTGTGTTTGATTTATTATCAGTATCGTTGATCGAGGTTAAATGAAAAGTTATCGAATATTTACTACCTTAACAAAAACCTACCTCTTTTAGTATCTCTGTGTCAGTGTTGGTCCAAATCAAGTAAAAATAAATTAAATAACAAAAAATCCAAGCAGTATTTTTTATAAAGTTCGTAGTTAACAAATGGTTTGGTGGGTGTTGGTGGGTGAAAAGCAAAACATTACCGACGATAATACATAACAACACTTCATAAACACGTTGTTTATGAAGTAGCAATATTTTTCACACACTTCATTCATCACACCTTGTCACATTCAAGGTCACAGAAAAAAAACATCAACAAATCAACTGTCGGGTCTTCAATCATAATCTATGCATGTTTTGATGTAGCGCGCTCATGTGTGACATGTTTACAATACAGGCACGCCCATGTGTGCGTGCAGCCGGTAAACGTATTTATTTTAGGCACACCCGTACACCCGGCTCAGTCCTTCTTGTCTTTTAAAGCGACTAACAGTGTCAGTGAAATTGTGAATATAAAAAAAAAGTTTTAAGATGTCGGCGTCACCAATTGCAAGGCAGGCTACTCACAGTCAATCGATTCCGTCAAGAAGAGTCCTTATTACGGATCCTTCGCAGATGCCTGATGTCTACTCCAGCACTCCAGGTGGCACCGTGTATTCTACTACGCCTGGAGGTAATAAACTTCAACTGTAAGGTCGAAAATCGACCTCGTTCGTAATCAAGTGTACTGTACAAATTATTGTATTGATAATAAATTTGAGCTCTGTATTGACAGGGAAATACTTTCGATTTCCTTTATGCCAGTATAGACATAAATAAAGTAGTAGGTATGAGTTATGGACGTATACAAAACAGTTTGAATATAAGAACTTTTTGTAATTTCAGGTAAATATAAAATACTTACAATGTAGAGTTACAAACATCCACCTTTTGTATTAGTTTTAATTAATGGTATTTAAAAAAATGCGTTTTTATTTCCTATGGACTCAGGACAATCTGTCTCCACAATTCTGAAATACAAACATAATCACCCTATTATTTTTGGTATGGTAGAATTTGAGGGTCATACTCATATATTTTGTAGGTTTTTTGTCATCATTATAGGGTTGAATAGAAAGAATTTACTGCCGAAAACAAGCGGTATAAATAAATGAAATGTCGTAATATGCATCCTAAAACCTTCAAGGTTAACATCGTATTCTTAAAACGCATGCGTATGTAACAAGCAAATGAAATTACGGAATACGTTAAAAACAGAACGGCAAGTGCCTAAACGTGCAATAAAAAAAATTTGGCTATTAAATACCTATTTTTTAGCGAAATAGATGGAACCTGATAATAAATATTAAAATCTTTGCTCGAATTGGTACCGGTTTTACGCTGTGTATTATGAGAATTTAAAATTAGAAACGACATCAACCTATGTGCGATGTTCAATTTGTACAATGATTTAATTGTGCTGGCAACCTTGGGTTTGTTTTTGTTTATGAATTGAATAATAGTTGATTACGAGCATTGCAACATTGATTATGTAATCGAATGTAATGAATGATATCCATATGATATAAATAAAATTTTAACGACAGCCGGTTAAATTTTAATGATAATTTCAACGGATTTAAACGATTGAATTCTGATTAAAATTGATTCGATTCTGATTAATATTTAAAAAATGAAACAAAAATAAAGATAATATTTACCGTAAATATAAGCACATTTTCAGTACTAGATTTGAGTTTGTTAATTTGTTAGGTAACGAAAAATTAAGTAGCTCTACATAAGAAACTAAATTCAGTGGTAGAGCTACAGACTATCTGAAATTACTCACAAATTATCAAAGTATTTGTAGTTTTCCCCTATTTCTAGAAAACGTAAAGGTGTAACTACGTATTTAATTTATAATACAATACATTATCGATCTACATGCCAAGTCTACCTGTGTTAAATGGATGAGTCGTAATATAATTTGCATACTTATTTTTGGGTGAAACACATTTTAAAAACTGTCTGAATAATAAATAAAAGACTTGCTTAACACATTTTATTGACCGTATCAGTATAAACATCGTTTACAATACCTACATTATATTATAATAATATCTTACGATATGACGCACGACCATTAATTACCTTGTTATGCAAATGTCAAATAAAAAAAATGGCTGTACATAGTTAATGTACCCATATTTTTAATTCTATTTTTTAATATGGCCTTGGCATAAACAGTAAAGTATTAGAATTTCAACATGGCCGCGTAGAGTCCTATCGCTCAGAACTTGTTATCTGAGTCAATAAAGCTCGTGTTTGTACAACACGTTGCCAAGTGCGTTATATAACAAGTCAACACCACCACATGGATGTTTATGTAATGGTGTCACATTTTTTAATGTAGGTTAGGGGTACTGTAATGCAGCGGTCTTTGTGGGGAAGGCAGTTAAATCTTCGTGATGAAGAAGATAAAGCAGACAAAATTACTCGAAGGTAGCGCAGTATTGGACTTGTAAAACATCAAATTGCATGCAAAATACAGGTTCAAAAATAATCTTTAATAATAAAAAGTGAGGTACAAAGTAAATAGATAAGTCCGCTGACTTTCTTGCCGGGTCTTCTCAACAAGGACCACTATTCAATCCGTGGGTAGATGTAAAAAAATCACATCGTTAATTGTTAGTACTTTTTATTGGTTTTTATTACTTTCACTTTGATGAATGTATTTTCGTTCCTAAACATTCGAGAGCTTTGCAGAACGTGGTCCTGGAAGTAACTGGGTGGTTCTGGTTTTGTAAGTTGTTGTTTTCTAGATAGACCAACGCATAAAAAAATCACTCATTTTTTCTGGTTCAATATAGGTTGAAAGAATTATCAGTACCTTAGTATAGTAATGTTTTCTTTTTACAAATAGAATAAATCACCATTTGTAAAATAATTCTCTAGATATGGCATGATAAATTTGAATAAGATAAAAACAATATGTTTTTATTCAGATATTATAATCAAGACATAAAAAATTAATTTTGTAAAATGTTATCAATAATATTCGATTAGATTATAAATGTGTAAGTTTCTATATTTAGACGTTTGGATGTTTAGATGTTTGGATGTTTGTTACTCAATGACGCAAAAACGATGTGAACGGATTTAGACGAATTTTGACACACAGTTTGTTACCTGTTTCAACATATAGCATACTTTTATTCCCGGAAAAATGTTGGGTTCCTGTGTAAAGTCAGCACGGACGTAGTCGCGGGCAGAAAATAGTTACAAATATAGTTTGCAGACAACCACGATTGTAAAACATACATTTCGACTCAATTTACTCAATATAGATATCTACCACAAGCCATTACTGTATTCGCGTAAGTTTTAAACTTACTGAATTCTAAAGTACACATAGTCCGAATTGTGGGTGCATACAAGACCCCGGTAAGGGCGCTGTAAAATTTCGAATTAAAATTATAAACACGTATGATATCGAGAATTGGTATTGTGAACCAGGTCTCTATTTATCTAGGTATGCATATAATCTAGCGATTATATTCACCTAAGCCTCGATATGCATTAATTGTTATCGGCACGGCTTTTGCACGTGGCATTTGAGTCACGAGGAGACGTTTGTTGCACTTAGAATTGATTGTTATGCCACTTGTGTAAATACGTATACTGTGGCTCTTTGGAATGTGAGTTTCAGTGTGTATTAGATTTGTATTCATTATAACGAAACAATGAATCACTATTTAAGTATGTAGCATATTTTTATGACTATATAAACAAAGTAAGTACAAGTCACTGACCGAAACCTTGAGCGGAGAGTTGGAGTTCCATACTCCATCTAAATAATTATTCCTCAAATCAGGGAAAAATTCTGATTAATTAAATATCTATAAATACAGTCGAACTGAGGAACTACTCTTTTTAAGTCAGTTAAAAACTTCTATTTCCTTTGCCCAAAATTCTTTGTTGAACTCTATATAATATACACTCCATTTTTTTAATTTTAATTCTATCTATTTATATCATTACGCCAGATCCCTTACGGGGTATGCAGGGAGTACAGAGGTCTAACAGGTTCTTACAGACCTTTCTGGCTGCCTCTACTCTCATAGTTCGTCTTGCGGAGAATCTTGACTTGCCCTTCAGATAAGACACGGTCTATTTGGTCATGGTAATTTTAATTAAACAAATCATAACAAATCGAAGGTAAACGCTGGATGCATATAACACCAGCCCGGTTGTCGTTGCGATATGTGGGGGAAGCCTTTGTCATGCAATGGGCGTCTTCCGGTTGTGGTGATGATGATCAAATATCAGTGATATACAACATGATTGGTTGATACGAATATTAACTCTATATTATCAAACTGATTAGAAAGAAAGAAAACTTATCATATAGAAAGAATGTCGGCAGAAAGAATGACAACACAGATGTACAATACAAAGGTGGAGACATGTAGGTATCGGGGAAGACCTAGACAATCTTACCATGACCAAATAGACCATGTCTTATCAAAAGCGCAAGGTGAGAGTGGAGGAAGCCAGAGAGGTATTGTAGCGACCCCTATACATCGCTACATAGTTGCGACTACCTACAAATAGAAGGTGCTGACGATTCGCCATACATGTCTAGAACGCGATATTAGAGTGCGCACGACGTGTAACATATATACAAGCCCCCGACAACAACTCTTGGGGGAGAGTGGCAGGCCCCGCCAGACACACCACCCGTCTGGCTGGAAGATCTTCCCTTTGACAAATCCTGCCACAACGTTCCTGCCACAGTATGTAAGGAAAAAACCTGTTGGAACTCAGTACTCTGTGCCTACCCCGTAAGGAATCGGGTGTGATGATAAATAGATCATTTATCAAACTCCTCGTTGATCGACTGCCTCGTGGGAAAGAGCATCGCTATGTGATCACGAGGTCCTCCTGGGTTCAAATCCTAGGTCGGACAAATGTAGTTTTTCTAACAAAAAGAATCCCAGTAGGAGTCTGGAATTGTGTTCAGTATATGGCAATAGGCTCGTCCCCTATTAATGGGACCAAAATCGCCGGCGAAAAGTGGATGTACTCAGTACACATCTGCCACCTCCGTTTGGGGTATATAGGCGTGACGGTGTTTATATTTTTTTAATATTTTTTTATTAAACTATTATTAACTTGTTTTAATATTAACATCACTTTATATTTAGTCTTGTAAATAAACAAAATAATCTTGAGACGTTGAAACATAAATCTGAAGCACAGCCGTGGAAATCGTTTGAACCGCGCAACTGTCTGCTAATAAATTATATAAAAATCTAAATTTGTCCGGCTTTTATAAATGACTGTTTTTAAATTCCAATTTGTTGTATTAAAATTACTTGTATATTAACATCGGATATTTATTATTAATAGAACAAAGCCGTGGAATATAATTTATTAGTTTGTTTTTATTCGATTCGTTGCTTCTATGCAATTTATATGAATGTGAGAATGTGTTATTATTGTATTTTTTGTTCTTTGTATTGCTCCATGTCTGACTTTTTATTAACTCCAAAATATAGAGTTTATTTTGTAAATTCATGGTCAAGTCAAGTCAAGCTCTTGATAAAAACTTCGTTATCTCTCGATCATCTTAATTAGTGAGAAGAGGTATTTTTCTAATAGTGAGATTAACGTCGTAGCTAAGGTCAGTCCATGGGGACGACCGCAATCCAGAACTAAAGTTATTTTATTGTTTTACTTCCTACAAAATAAGTTTTGAGAGAGCAAAGTTTAGGTAAGATATTGAGTAGAATAGTGTAGACCAGCCATGTCAGACTCAAAGTCACTGGTGGGCCAAAAGTATGAAGACCATAGAGTAGGTGGACCGCAAAATCTACTACTAAAAAAGTACTATTATAGGACAAGTACCTATATTTAGTAAATTTCCAAAACTGTTTTAACACGCTCGCGGGTCGCATTATCTGGCTGTTTTCAAAATTAATTCGGGCCGCAGGAAATGTTCAGTGGGCCGCATGCGGCCCTTTGACATTCCTGGTGTAGACTGATTATTATTATAAGCTTCCCGAGTACGGAAATCACCTCTATCATTATTATTGTTGTTTTAGGTGCGTTTTGTGTACCTTTTTATAAAGATTACTTGTAGAAAGTAAGAGTGAAGGAAGCCAGAGAGGTCTGTAAGGAAAAAATCCCGGAGGAACTCTGTACTCTCTGCCTACCCCGCAAGGGGACTGGCGAGATGATATAGATATATAGATTCCCTGTAGAAGTCGCAGTACAGACTTTAGTTTCCAATTTTTCCGCTAGGTTAGCATAAACAGCTCGATATCGAGGAAACGTTTTGTATAATAATAGTATTTAGCTAAAGTTATGAGTCTAGAATCAAATGGTGTCACTGGCTATTTTTAAAAATTTCGACCTTTGATAAAATCTGTTTTCCTTTAAGACACAACAAGTAAAATACATAAATTAAAAGTTCGATTCTAATTAGTGGTTTCACATCATTAAGTAGTAGGTCTTAATACTTCAAGAATAGAAAGAATTGTGTTGGTCGACTGCATGAAAATCTTGGTACCGCTGAGATATTTTGTCACGGCGATTGGACACGATTTAGCGTGTTTCCTCAACCGACGTATTAATGCTTAACTGACGCCATAATTATATTATATTTCGGAAAATATAGTAAGTATATAGCGTAAACGTATTAAGCAGGGCACCGTGATTGATTACGTCCCGAATTGTCCTTCGTTCCAGACATCTGTGTTCAATAGAGGGACATTAAATGATATAGGACGGCTCGCCTATTCGCGCAATAGTGGTCGAAGATAAAATTTATTGCGAGGTATGGCCTTCTTGAAGATATAGGACAAAATAACACTGTCGTGAATGGTTGTGTCGATAATGCTACAGTTTTGGCTTAAGAGAGTTTTACTAGCGTAAGGATAGTTTGAACAACCATAAATGACCCATAAAATAATTTGGATAAGTTTTGTATATGACAAAACTTATCCATATTTCTATACTTATATGATAAACAGTAAAGAATTCTTTGTTATAGATACACTCTGAAATTACCGAACCGATTAGAACGCTACATAATTCAGAAGTAACAAATATTCAGTGATAATAATATAACAGATATACAATGCGAAAGTGGAAGGATGTAGGTACCGGGGAAGACCTAAATTATCTTACCATGACCAAATAGACCGTGTCTTATCTGAAGGGCAAGTCCTCCGTAACCGGCGAGCGTGTATGAGACGAACTATAAGAGTGGAGGAAGCCAGAGAGGTTTGTAAGGACAGAACTTGTTGGAACTCTTTACTCTCTGTCTGCCCCGCAAGGGAACTGGCGTAATGATAATGCGTAAAAATGGCGTAATGATTAAAAAAGAAACGCATGTGCAACCATGAGTATCCTTTTTAGTTTACAATGTTTTCTCCTAATGTGTTGATCGATCTAACGACCGCAGATGCAATTTGTTTAATTTTTGGCGAAGTACTAAATTAGCCTTGAGAGCCAATTTTACTAGCACAATTCTACAAAAACCGAATCTTAACGAAGTTTTGCGGTTTTTAAAGACAGTGCTTGTGAAATTTTGGTACTGTTGAAAGCTAGATGCAGACAGAACGAAGTCGATCTTCGTGGCCATCTTTGGGAGAGGCCTTTATCCTAGACTTCTTTAGGCTGATTGTCTCCCAGACCTCAGTATAATCAGGGCTGGCTCCAATTTCTTGTAGGTTAGCTTTATTTGTATCCATATTATTTCTTTGTCTATTCAAACTAATACTTAAACACCCTTCTCTTTCTTTCCAGGCACCAGGATCGTTTATGAAAGGTCGTTCATGATGTCGCTTAGGCAGTCCCCGATCTCACAAACCCCACCGAAGTGTGTTCTCCCGGCGGCGCTACTAAAGAACCCATCAGCGGTCCCCAACGCACAGCCATCACCAGCCGCAAAGGCCCGCTCCAATTCAATCTCATTTGACGAGTCCCAGGAGACGTTCAGTATGGATCTCTAAATTAGGTTAAGTTTCAAGTCATCAGTTTTCTTTTAATTATAAGTATATTTTTATTGTATAAGAATTTGTGAGTCAATAGTAGTCGGTTTTTGAGATGGGTATTTCAATTTGAGAAGTAAAATATGAAATATGATTATCACTTGCTATAAAACGTACTATTTCAAACAATATTGAGGTCTAAGGTATATATAGGTAACCTATAAATATTGCACTAGCAATTGTCCATATGTGCAACAGAACTTAGCATGCCGTTCTCATTTTAAACACCGGCTATGTCAATTTAGTGAAACACAAGGAAATTTCAATGAAAGCATTTATTAAATTTTCTTGATATGCAATTTTATTATGTACTAAGATTAGAAATAGATTTTAAAATGCGTGACTGAACAATTATTTAGATGCGTTCAAAACGCAGTCCTTTGACACTCTCGCCAAAAAAATAAAGTCAACAAAAAAGCAATAAAAATATATAAAATACAAATTATATAAATAAAAAAACACAATTTTCTTAATGGATTGTATGGGTTTATAATAGTGTGAGACCAAAAATGTATTTATTTTATTAATTAAAATTATAAATAAAATATGGCGAGAGTTTGTTGTAAATATTTTTAAGTTAATGCGTGTAACGCACAGTTTAGGTGCTTAGTATTTTCTTTTCTTTACAATAAAAGCATGTGCCATCGAATGGAAGTTTATTAGTGAAAAATAATTTTCTTCCCGTTGGTTTGCTAACATTGTTCCGAAATCTCAGATTATGAAGAAATGTATCTGGATTTTGAAATATTCAATTTTATTTAGAAGAATGTGGTTAAAGGTTAAAGTATTTTGGTGAGTCCAATTGTATTGTAATACATATAGGAATCTGAAAAAAATTTGTAAACAGAAAAATTGTGTGGCGCTGGAATTAGGGTTCAATTAAAAAAAATAGACTTAATTCGATGTATTGTGACAAAATGGTAGTTTAAAAAATAAATTTTGATGTTTTATTATTTGTATTATGTTTTTTACATAGCATATTATGTATTATCACGGACCAGTTTTAATCTCTGGTATTACGAAGTTTGTTGTTCCAAAGCATTTAATGATGTAACGAAGTACTAGTATTGATCATAATATTCTCTCTTGGTAATAAGTAAGTGTTGTAAAGTTCGTGTAGATGTTCCATCGTATTTAAATGGATGCTACAGCGTATGTGGATACTAACTTGATATTGAAATCAAGTACTAGTAGGATTATGGAAATAAAGAAAATGTTTAATAGAATTGACTAATTTATTTATATTTGTAACCTCATTAAGTACGTACAAATAAAATCTGCATAAAAAAACACCTTTAGGCGAGATTCGTTCCCCAAGCAGGAATGGAAGGATGTCCATATTACGGACATCCACATTTTGTCGACAATGTTGGCTATCAGGCGCTCGTAGCGCCATGCGACCGCGTGTTCTTAGCTATCACCAAAGTTAAGTACCGTTTGTCTCGGTCGGCCTGAGATGGATGACTGTTTGTGGCATTTCCACATTTAAGCGTCTCCGTGCTTCGGAAGCAGTGGTCCCGGTTTCCGCGTAATCTAGTAGTCGTTAAGCCAAGTTGGAAGCCTTATATGCGGTTTGATATGTTGCAACAACAGGTGGCCACAAACCTGTCTTCAGCAATCCGCACTGGGTCCGCGTGGTGGAGTATGACCTAATCTCTCCTACCTTGATTTGTGAGAGAAGGCTTTTGCCAGTGGGACTATTGCTATTAGCAAACATGAGGGGTATATCATGCTCAGTTTAAAATTTACTTATCACTACACCAGTTTCATGGTACCATATTATTGCATTGCCACCAAAGTTACATACCTATTTATGCCAAATTTCGGCTCAGATTACTAAATTTGAACCGGAAAGACAGACAGACTGACATAGCAACAAAGGAAGTTAAATACAACGCGCATTTTTTCAGCGCTGTAAGCGCTTCCTCAACAAATGGACCGTTGACAAAGCTCTCGTGTGAATGAGGGCTAAAGGCTAATACAGGCTGCTACCATGAATTATGATAATCTCGACACATGATAACATATATCCAGTGGGATTATCTATACATATAATAAAACTGTAACGGAGCCGAATCTGTACATTAAATATTTTTTGAAAATATTTATTGGGGTACACTTCGTTATTGATATAGAGGCCGAAACAATTTTTTTTTGGAATAATAGTCTGTCTGTCTGTCTGTCTGTCTGTCTCTTTGAATTTAAATCACGCAAGAACCACCGAACGGATTTCAATGAAATTTGTTATGGTAATACCTTATTTACAGAAGTCCAAACTCAAGATTTGCCAGATAGCTATGGAACGCAGTATGTTAGGTTTCAAACAGATTAACCACATGAGAAACACCACTCTGCGTTCCATTACCCGTAATACAGACGTAGGTATGAAATCTGCAAAGCTGAAGTGAGAGTGGGCTGGCCACATAGCACAATCGTACTTGCGACAGTTTGATAAAGTAAGTTGAGTTGTCTACGTTTTAACGCATAAACCAAGCCACCATCGTTTTGCAAAAGTATTTGAAAGGCAACTTTAAAATTAATAAACTTTCGTTATAGAACAATGTAGTCGATTATTTCTCTATCAACGGGTTACGGCTTAGCCCGTACAGATAGTCTTTGTAAAATATGGACCATATATATAGCAATATCAATAGGCGGAATCACACATTTTAACGTAATATTGCAATTCGCGACTAACCATAATTACAATAATAAGTTTTATGGTTTATCCCACGATAATCCGGGATTGCTTAATTTTTCCGGGATGAAAAGTATCCTAGATATTAAGTTAGGGTATAAGGTATTACCATACTAAGTTTCATTAAAAACCGTTTGGTAGTTTTTGCGTGATTGAAACACAAAGAGACAGACAGACAGACAGACAGACAATATATCCCAAAAAAATTGTTTCGGCCTCTATATCGATTAGGAAGTGTATTTCAATTAAAATTTTCAAAAAATATTCAATGTACAGATTCGGCTCGGTTACAGTTTCATTATATGTAAAGATATATAGATTATTGTTATTGTTAGTCGCGAGCAATAATGTTACATTAAATATGTGATTTTGCCTACACAGGAATTCCTCTATGAACTGATATTGGACTCAGGTTCGTCTCCTCACGAAGGAAATCTTCAGTGGCTCGAAATTGTTTATACACATTTGATTTAAATGCTCAGATATGATTTCTTGAATGAACCGATGACGCAGACAGGATTGTCTCTTCAGGAGTAAACTCTTTAACGATGAATGACTCGGACACGAAACTTGCATATTCGTTTCTTATAGATACCTAAACACGGTCATTTGATCATGATCATGAACTGTGTATTCTTACGAGAAGGCTGACATGAAATGTATTGACCAAACTTTGTTACGTACTACATAGCTCGTATACAAATGAAAAAGAACTCATCGGTCTGCGATATTGACTCTTACTGTTTTTTTTTATATTATTACGCCAGATCTTTGGCAGGGTAGGCAGAGCTCAACTCAATCAGAGCCATTTTACTATGATAATAAAAAGATAATCTGATACTCCTTCTCAGAAACTCAGTATGAGGGTGTCTTAGGTCTTGGAATAATATACAGGATCTGTGCTATCCCGGAAAGACCAACCTACCTTTATCAAATTACAAAATAAACTCATGGGTGAGAACTAGTAATAGGATAATAAATGTGTAAGTTTGCATGTTTGTTACTCAATCACGCAAAACCGGCTGCACGGATTTAGATGAAATTCGGCACATAAATAGTTTATTACCTGGATTAACACATAGGATACTTCCATACTTACTCCCATCTAAAAATGATAGGTCCTTGTCTAAAATCAAGGCGGACGAAGTCGCGGGCAGAAACTAGTGATACATAAAATGCAACATAAATAAATTAATAATGACACTTAGACTAAAGTAATTCATCTAAGCAATGACAGTTGTTTGATTAAAACACTTCAGTTGTTTTACTTTAATATTAAATCAGGTTATTAATTGCTATCTTTTATCAGATGATTTCGTACCCACTGAAACAATTTCTTCTTATATACGCTTATGGTGTAACATTGTACACTATAGCAGTCCTACCGCACTCTGCAAGATAAGTGTTTGCTCTTCTCTTCCACTTCCTTATTTTTTTTAAAGCGACGGATTTCATAGTACACAAAGATTTCCATGAGTATGATTAAGCCAAAGAGTTTGTGCTCGCCCGGTTAGGGAAAAACGAGTAGTTGCAGCGTACTCTGTGAGTGGCAGTATGCATAGGTTGACGGCATGGATATAAAACAAAGGATTGACTACTGTCAATTACCAAAGAACATTAAACTCTTACTCACAGACACAACATTGAATTTTCTATGATTTAAACAACTCGAGAAACCATGATGAGTAAGAGCAATAACCAGAAGCCCGGTGTCACGCTCGCACCCAGTACGATGCAGTACGGTGACCATAAAGTAGAACTAAAACGGACTATACCTATTTATGATGTGGTTTAAATACGCTGTAAACCGTTTATTACCGAGTTCAAAACGAACAAGGTTCTCAATTCGTCTTTATATACAGAATGGGTATGGATGGGGCAGTAAGTGCAGCTATCTCAACCCTTGTAGATACAGAACAACGGCTTTAGAGGGCTATCCTAAATTTTTGCGATATTTGGAGCTGAATTTACAGATTCTGAAAAAAAATTACAGTCAGCAAGAAAATGGACAATTTAATCAAAAACTTTGACTACTACTCATTTAAGATGTGGCATATGCGTAGTAGGAAAGAATTACGGCAATAAACAGTGCCCGAGAATAATACGCTAATTATATGTCAACAAGTCCATAATCGTACCAATGTTTGGTCACCCGACTTAGAAAGAGACGTAGGGCTCTCAGTAAGTATCCTTGTCATCCCATTTTTTTCGCAGAGTGCGCAATCCATTGTATTATATCCATGGTTGACGGTAATAGACAAAATGTTCGCATCAGTGCCGCCAACGCCATCTATCTAAATATTCATGAACTGCTTAGGTTACCTACTTTTCTTGGATGCCACTTGTATCGCCCGCTTGTTTTGAACGCAGCTTCGAAATATAATACGCATGATTTTTTAATGTTTCGAACTATTATTATACATGTAATTTTATTAAAACGACAGTGATTCTAAATACTAGAATATTTTTGAACGGTAATGAACATATTTTTGGAGAAAAGCTCTGCTTGGTGATAAAATCTAAAGAATAATATGTATAAAAAGAAATGGGAACTGCCTATATCTGCCGTGCCTGTGGCTGTGCGCCCTACAACCATGAGTATAACCCGGCAATGTATCCAGTCGCCGATTGCACGAAATTTACTCGAAATATATTCTCTTGACTCGCGCGGGGAGTGACGGCAGGGGGTATTAGAAAGTTATTTAAACCATTTATTATGCCACACACACATTACAATTAAAATAAATAATAAATAAAAAAGTACACATAAGAATAAGAGTTGACGTCGATAAAGTGTGGCAAGGTAGCCAGCTCAGTATTCGCTGTGCATATATGCACAACACTGATTTTCAGCTGGTCCCTGACATTTGCATAACACATTAGCGCGTCCGGCTTAATTGAAAATGAAAGACAATCATTTTAACGAGAAAAAAAACAACTTTTAAAATTGTGTTTGCGATTAAGCTATTCTCAAGGTCTTAACCTGGTTCTTAAATTAGACATCAATTGACATGGCTCCCATTTAAGTTAACATTGATATCTGCGTACATAAAAGTTCTTTAGCTAGATGCGAAAGTGGCGTTAGTGCCATAACATAATATAAATATATCACTAAAATGCTTTCAAAGTTATGATTATCCGCGATGACTACAGATTTTTCATTCAAATTAATTTGGTTTATGACTAGTAAATTTTCATAATTATGCAAAAAATTACGCGTTATCCTTTAATAAAGGTCACCGAACCCTTATTATTGCGGTATCTACGCATGATTCTAATGCACACACTATGAGGAAATTTAAACCTAATCAACTTTGCAATATAGTTGATATTGTTTTGATAAAGGGATTTTCGCGTACATGATTCAGCCCTCATTCCGCCCTCGCCCCTGACGCCGTAATCTGTCTGGAACTAATCGGTTCTGATATTTGCTTCGGCGTTTGGTTCATAATGTTAATAGGATAAGAATTTGAAAGACATGTTGTACCCGCATGAATAGTTTTCATCGCGTAATCATAATTATTCTACCTATGCATAAGAAGACATTTTAAAAACCACTAGCTGTACTAGCGACTTTGTTCGAGTAATTTACAGGCATTATTAGGCATTTTGTAGACGATGCCACTTTTCGTGCACAAAACACAATAAAAGCAGAATAAAGGCAGTTAAAAATCTTTTATAAAAAAAGCTAAACCGACTTCAAAAAGCAAAAAATAAATATTTAAAGTCGGTGCTGGTTGGTGCAGTCGGTTACTTGGCACCGACTTCAAATATTTATATTTTGCTTTTTGAAGTCGGTTTACCTTTTTTTATAAAAGATTTTTATTTTACAATTTTAAGTGACCAGTGAATTATTCTATAGTAGGGTACCTATAGGATTGACGTAAAACCCATAATATCTCAATTTACACATGCCTATTGTTTATCGTTAAGGAGTTCCCTGGTGTATCTTCTAAGTCCAAGGTCCAATGTCAATAAAATTCATATGGGACCACCTTGGAGATATACTGAACCCAATGCAAAAAAAAAATATCATTATCGGTCCACAATTGACGGAAATATCGCTGAACATACATAAAAAAAAATCATACATACAACCGAACATAGAACCTCCTCCTTTTTGAAGTCGGTTAAAAATGCGAGCTCTGCGGAATATATGCGGACTCAAACTGACTGACGCATTGATTTGATCGATGAACCGGCCGCATTCGCAACAGCGTTGTGAAAAAGTTTGCAGGTATGAAAAAAGTGTTACTTTAAAGATTTGTGGAATTGGGCTCTACCAACATAAATAGAATTGGGCCCGGGTTATTATTTGTTGAAATAATTTCATGTAAAGACACGACTTCGTTACAGTTTTATTATATGTATATGTTGGCGATTAAGTTTTCAGGATGCCCCTTTCAATGCTGGTAACGGTGAAAGGTGGGATTATCTTCGTTTTCATAGTCGTCTGCATGGTGGCAGGACATGAAGAAAATCTTGTTGTGTGTGTGTGTGTGTGTGTGTGTGAATGATCTACCCTGTTGGCCGCGGGGCCTTTACAGCTTCACCGGACAAGAGGGGAGCATGCAACAACTACGCTCGAGCCTGAAAAAATCTTGTTATAACACTAGGGCCTTGCCCGGTACACTGACCTTTCTTGATATTCTGACTTTAGTAGCTACATATCCGAGGAAACGTACAATAGTTGACGACTAATGTTGTCACATGAAATGCAGTGAGTTCAGCCGCTCCGCGATACGTCCGATCGCTCGCCCGGTTGCCAATTGAATGACAACGCAGTGCCGTCCGCCATCTTACATCGACTATCTGTCATTAGTAAATCGTCATCTGGCAGCTGTTATCGCTTCACAACTAAACACACTCAAGCAATTATTATGCCTTTAGCATAGGGAATGTATAGACATTCAATTATTAAATAATTGAACGGGCACATTCGACTGATATTAAATCGCTTCAAGAGTTTTCACCTAACTGTACATTTTGGACGAAAACTAAGAGGGTTTTATGAGATAAGTTGATTAGATTTTCACAAAAAACCGCGTGGGTCGAGATTTGTGGGGTGAGATTTACCCGGCTAAATCTGAGTGTAGGTACACTACACCTATTTACGTAGCGATGCTGGTAAGGTGTTTATTTTTTATTGTTTCATAGTAAAACGTAGTGTTGTGTAATGGGTGCGTTTACAAAAATGAAATTCACATACACAAACATCCAAATCAAAATAAATATTTGTGGGTCAAATAAAGAATGGTCCCGTGCGGGGATCGAATTCGCGATCGAGTGTGGGGAGTAGCTTAAGCTTAAAAAAACCCGCCGTGACCGTGTTCTTTTATTACGATCAAACAATTCTTAAATTTGCAAAGACATTATATACACGGTGTAATTTTAGTCGTCCTAGCCCAGGGTGAAGTATCCAATGCCTACTGTTCACTGGTACTAAAAAACAAAAAAAATAGAACATTTCAATAAGTAACATCTCAGAATCAAAATATTTTTATTCATGTAAACCATTACAGTATTTATGAATCGTCAGAAAAGTAACAAATACTCTACCGCCACTTCGGAATGTCATTCCTGTGGAGAAGAAGGGCAAGAAACTCCACGGTTACTCTTTTAAAATAAAAAAATACAAACTTTTTCATCTACATTCAGTTGTGGGGTGTGGGAGAACAATGTAGGTTGGTCATCAGGTGAGTCTAAGTTAAAAGAACAAATAATACTATTTATGAGAATGGCTACATGGTTCCCTCATTTACAAAAAAAAGTGGAAAAAGGAAGAGAGGGAATGTTAACTAACAACAGTTGAATAGGTTGTCATGACTCAAGTGGAGCTGGAATAGCATCTATCCAAGCATTTTTATCATTTAAATAATCTTCTTTTGAATAATAAGCTTTCTTACAAAATGTTCGTTTTACACAAGCTTTGAACTTATTTTCACTAAGATTAGTGACGTCAATTGGAATTTTGTTATAAAATCTAACACAGTGCCCCATGAAAGACGTGTGAATTTTTGACAGACGAAACTGCGGTTGATCTAGTTTATTTGGATGTCGTGTGTTATAGCAATGCCTATCACCTAGCTGATTAAAAAGATCTTAATTTTTTTTTAGTATACATAATGTTTTCATAAATATATTGACATGGGACCGTCATGATATTAGCTACTTTGAACAGTTCTCTTAAAGAGTCGCGACTACTCAAATTATAGATGGCCCTAATAGCCCTTTTTTGCAAGATAAAATAAAATCTCCATATACTACTTAGGGACATTACATAAAGGGCGCCGCGGCTCGTTAGCTGGCCGGTAGATATTTTCAAAAAACCATATTTTAATCTATACCAAGCGCAAAATGATATTAAGAAGCGCCGCGGCTCGTCAGTTGACCGGTAGATATTTTCATAAAACCATATTTTAATCTATACCAAGCGCAAATCATGACGAGCTGGCCGGTAGATATTTTCGGTGTTCCGGATTTTTACCCTAACAGTGATATTCGGATAGGTCAGTAGGTAGACGTTACTTATTGAAATGTTTCAATTACCAATGATCAGTAGACATAGGATACATCACCTGGGCTTTCGCTCCAGAACAACTAATATTACCTTGTATAAATAGTATTCAATAGTTATCATAGCCTAGTGGTTAGACCGGTGGACTGCAGAGTCAGAAGTCTCGGGCTCAAACGCACATGCTTTCGGAAAGACAGAGGTGCGTACCTCTGTGTTTCCGAAAGCATGTGGGTATTAAAAATTAACCATCACTTGCTTTAACGGTAAAGGAAAAAATTGTGAGGAAACCTGCATGTCTAAGAGTTTCTCGAAGGTGTGTGAAGTTCGTTATCCCGCACTGGGCCAGCATAGTGGACTATGGCCTAAACCCTCGAGAGGAGGCCCAAGCTCAACGGTGGGACAGTTTCTTAACAGGGCTAATATTATTTTATAATTAGTATCTCTCTGCCACTTAAATCGATCGCCATCAGACCGCAAGTGGGTAAACAAACAATGACTTACGTCGTAGCGGGCAACGTATGGCTTCCTTTAAACATATTAGTAGGCCTCGTGTCCACGGACAAATGTCGCGGTGATTCTGATTTGCTTTTTTAGATAAATAAATTCTTGTTATGTCGCAGGTAGAATCTGGATATGGCAGCCCGAAGCCGGTCATCGCGGTGATCTTTGCGGAGGACTTTGTACGTACGTTGTTCAAGGTATCGAAGCCACGATTTCCTACAAAATGTAGGGGACTTTTTTGCGATTTCTGACTTTTCTAGTACTCAAACCTCAATTGGTCTCATAGAGGTTTTTGGTCGTTATAAGAAACAGGATTGATTGACATCAAAACATTTTTTTTGTATAAATTGCCCATTTTCTTATTGACTGCTTCGTTGGTCTAGTGGCAAAACGCATCGCTTTGTGATCACCAGGTCCTGGCTTCAAATCCTAGGTGGAACAAATGAGGTTTTTCTAACGGAAACTTCCTAGTATGAGTCCGGAGTCTGGAGTTGTGGCTGGTATATAGCAATAGTCTCGCCCCCTATTACATGGGACCTAACATCGTCGGTGAAAAGTGGGTGTACTCAGTACGCCCCTGCCACCCCCACTTGGGGAATATAGGCGTGACGGTGTGGTGTTTATTCTTATTGACTGTGCATTTTTTCAAAACCTTTAATTGCAGCTAAAAATGTCGCAAAAAGTTAAGAATTGCCTCCTAAAACCATTTTGTACTTGCCCTGTCCCGAACCCTATACAATAAAATCCCTACCTGTAGAGTCAAGCTATTATTGTGTTTTGAAATACAATGTCAGCGTTGTTAAAATCTAGCCCAGGTCTCAGGTACTCGTAGACCTTAAAACTTATTTTCCTAAGTTAGGCCGTATTTCAAAAGTGAAGAACGTTAATTTAATAATTTCAGTGAGATGTATATTGCGTAATTCATTTTCACAGACATTTTGGTTGTATGTCTGTGTTAATTTTACAACGTTTTTCTCCATTTCCGGAAACATCATGAATCTTTTTTTTAATCAATATATACCGTAGATATCGCGGCTTCTTATTATTGTTTTTTTTTATCTTAAACCAGCTTCATCATTATAAAAACAAATTCTTTGTAAAGCTGCCAGACTGTAATCATTCATTCTTGGAAAAGTGCGCCATAAAACCTTGTTTCATGCTGCCATGACGCATCTCAGAAGACGCCCCCTATTCGCTATGACCGAACGTGGCGTGTTAAGATAACTTTGTGAAATGTTCTTTTAATGACCATTAAAGTCGCATCACTATTCTGTATGCTACTGGAAACATGGCTCGAGTCCCATCAGTATCCTGATGCGACTCGAGCCCTGTTTTCACTCGAGTGCCTTATGTGAATTTTCGAAATCTAAGTCGGTACTCAAGTAAAAATAATTTTAACGAGTTCGCTTGCACTCAAGTAACCTAGGTGAAGCTGTAAAGGCCCCGCGACCAACAGCGTAGATCATTCACACACACCCGTCCACTCGGCGCACCGAGTGGATTCACTAAGCGCTAGATATATGTCTCTTTACTAGTCCACTATAGTCTACGTCACCAGGTTAATACACGTTCAAACTTGCATATTCGAAAGAAAACATGAACTTACGTTTGAATTGGTAAGTGGTTGTGCTATAATTGTTTATATTATTTATTTAATAAAGGTACCTATTAAAAAATGCTTAACCTACAGTAATCGAAATTCTCAACTCGAGTAATAACTTTCACTCGAGATGCTGGACCGTAAATAGTGAACTCGAGTTACTCGGAAACTCGGGTATGACTCGAGAGATTTGAGTAAAAAACCCGAGTGACTAGAGTCACATAATCCCACCCGAGTCGCATCACTAATTACAGAATACCATTACAAGATCATATCACGAAGTTATCGCGCCGCGCCGCGTTTGGTCTTAGCGAATTAGGGTAAAAGGCGCCACAATTAACATTCAAAAGCTATTAGTCTTCGCAGCCCTATGTTATATTCATGAATTTACATTATACTTATAGTGTACATCAAAGGAATCGTTTACAATCCTACTTGCTTTGCAGGTGACGCGACTCGGCTGATTGGTCAAAATCTGCTATCCTAGTGATAATAATACTTATGATTGTGTTAATCTCCTTGAACTTGGGGTACGAAGGTGATAGTGGAATAAAGCCACCTAATAGGTCCTATAGATTTTACTGACATTGTATTGATACAAAAAAAACACGTAAATATCGAACAAAAAAGTCACACTACCAGTTAAAATTTTACAGTTATTTTCAACTGTTTAGTTTTAAACTCAAATATTGACAAGTAAATTTATAGAAAAATGGCTAAGATATAGATCTTTTAACCATCAGGACGCCGATGTTATTTGTATCTCCATCGACCCTATTGAAACTGTATCCAAATCTAGGATTATCTATTAAAAAAGCCTAAATTATACCTGTAATATGGGTAACAATATTTATTTCTAGATTTTGTACAACAATTCGATATCTCGTTCGCTGCATTGTATTATGTGCTGGAAGTTTCATAGAAATTCCTTCATGTGCATAGCAGCCGAAGATTTTAATGGTGCGCTAGCTAGGAACCTTCAGCATTCTTACGTGGATAGGTCACCTACCCTTTTGTGCAAATTTCAACATATTTCGCCAAGTACATAAATTGTTGGTTGTGTTATTGCCGTATGCCAAGATATGCATAAGTACTTTAAGGAGATAAGAGTGATAATAAAAGTATTTTGTTCTTCCTTTGGTACCCTTAAAATAATCACAGAACAAATACTAAATGTAAATAATAATAACGCTCTAGGCGCTCGTACCGTTGTGCGACTGCAGTTTTCTGAACAGTTCCTTTAGTATTATGTAAGAAAGAAACATTTGATTTTTTTGCTTTTCTTGCTCGGCTTCATTCCATAATACCCATACCATAAAAAAGAAAACTATATAGATTTTTTTTATATTTTTGATACGCCCTTATTTCTTATTCCTTTTCATAATCACTTCACGTGTGTTGTTTAGTTTTATGATTGCAAGCTGTGATCTTCCTTAGGTGAGGGATTACACTTCCCAAAAACCTGTCTTAAAAAATTGTATCTTGCTTAATATATCGACTTGTGTATATGTTTTGTTACTTAGGTTAAGGGATACTCGTTAGAAGTCTAATTTTGTGAAGAGAAATCTAAATACAGAGTAATTAATAAGTTAAATAATCAATATTTGTTGTCTTTTACACCTTTGGCCGCATTTCATTAAATTTCAAAGTCGTTATACGATTTTTGTACCCAAAACAATTTATCTTTATTTTTTTTTTATATCGTTACACTATCTTTCTTGCATGCATATTTTTTCTGGGTAAGTAGATGAGCCTGTAGTAAATTATTATGTTTGTATCCTGCCTGACGTCATTCCATAATACCCACACGTATAAACACAATTTTAATACTTATCATCTCGTATATAAGGATCATTTGCGATTATGAGGAAGCTCTAAAACTCCATGAAGCTAAAGATTTTAATAGGCGTCACAGTTTTTATGAAAAAAATATTCAGGTCAACTGAAATCAACCTACATTCGCGGGAAGAATTGTTATTGAAAGTGCGACATGAGGTCTACTTTTGTATCTCTACTTTGAGTTAAAGAAATCCTTGTACATCGATCGAAATGTATGTATCACAATATAAAGGGGTTTGCTCGAAAAGATTAAGGTTAGCGAGGCGCTAGCGAACACACGTGCTGAAAATTTTTTTTTACTTTCTGGCTGTACATTTTTTTTTCAAAATCTCCTAAGATCATTTTCCTGTAGCTACAACGGTTGAGGTAGTAGAGTAGTACTGCCCTTATTGCCTCGTCTCAAAAATCCACTGGATTTGTGAACACGATTATAGATATAAATCATCGTGTATACTAAATTCTCTTAATGCGATTGCATCTTAAGTCTAAAAGCCGCGTTCGCTACGCACGTGTCCGCGTTACGTAGGCGGAATCTGTAGCAGTTCCGTAGCGGTCGACTTGCTACGCAATTTGAGCTTTGTTGAAGTGGAGAACATCGATTTACTTTTAATCTTCGTTTTTAGTTCGTAGCGACTTATCTCGTTTCTTTGGCTTATACTTTTGTTTGTTACTACATTTTGGTCAAATTTTTTTAAAAACGTAGCCCCACTCTTTTATTTATTCTTGTCTCGTGAGTGGGTCTACAAACATGAAAATTTATATACACAAATACCCAGACCGAAACAAATGATTGTGGGTCAAACAAAGATTTGTCCCGTGCGGGAATCGAACCCGCGACTTTTAAACACACTGGGCGGAGCGGCTTAAGCTCTTAACCATTACGCTAAATTGTCCGTCAGTTCTTCCCTGATAATTTCAAGATAAGTGACTATTACAAATTTGTCTAATAATTCTACATAAAAGTCCGGACAGCTTTATAAGGTACTGTATTCTCACTTAATAAACGTCTGGGAATGTCAAAAGAGAAAATAATATTTTTCAAAGACTTTCAATTCGATTACTAACTAAACGAAATTTAATGATTACTTGACGGAGGTCTTGGTCTAGTTGGCGCATAAAGGGACCGGTGATCACGAAGTTCAGTATCAGTGCAGCCTCTGGTATCGTTCACGGCATAATGACAATAGGCCTGCCCTCTATTACATTGGGAGCGAACATCGGCGATGAAAAATACACAGTACACCCCTGCCTACCCCGCCCACAGAAGTAATTGGAATTTTCACAAGTGATATACAATAGCGAGCTAAATTAAAACTATCAGTTCTCTTCCAGTGAACCTAGAAAGTAAATAAGACTGTTCTTTTAAAGTTTGGTCAAATAGCCGACGGAGCAAGACGGGAGCGTGACGGAAACGCTCGTCTGCGGTCGGTCGTGACGTTTACCGTCGCGCCGAGAGGAGCTGCGCTGTGTGGCGTCCCCCGTACATTTCAGTACATTACAACTCCCCAAGCCTCGCCATGTGCTGCGTCGGCTATGTGACGAAACCTTTATGGTTGTTTTTAATTATATCACTATACTCGAAATCAGATCCCTTTCAGAAACTTAAGGTAGGCCTCCAGCGGCCATGTCTGGGCCGGGATGTTCGCATCTCCCGGGGCCTGGCCACGCTCCGCATTGTTATGTAACATCCGCAATAATTCACAAGCCGCAAAACTGAACACCAATTAGAAAACAAATTTTGTATTGCAAAAAATAAGATATATAGAAAAGATTTATAAAACATATCTAAAAAAAAATCACACAGGTGGGCCAATCTGTGGACCGAATACCTCTCAGGCAGGCCAAGCAATCGGTGGCGTGATGACTTCCCGCACGACGATCAGAATGGTCATTATTGACAGGGGCTATAGATCGTTGGAGAATAGAGGGGGAAACGTTTGCCCAGCACTGTGAGACACTTTGGGTTACGAAAAAAAGGTGGAGCTCTCTGCACTTCGAAAGATTCCTGTATTGTAGTTACATTTAAAAACACAAACACTTAGGTTAAAACAAACCCCGCAAGAAATCTGGCGTGATTATATAGATAAAATAATAAATCAAAGAAAAAAGGGTGGCAGGGAGAGGTGTACTGTGTACAGACACTTTTCACAGATGATGCTGGGCCCGTTTAAATCGGAAAAGCCTTTACTGGAAATTTTTCACTATTAAAACTACCTTTGTCCGACCAAGGATAAGATCCTATCACTACCGGAAGGTAGTGATAGGATAGGTAGCGGGAACGCTTCATCATCAGACCTTGGGCGCTACCTAGGGCTATAGTACTTGTCAGGATAAATCCAACGACCTCAAACACGAAGGGATCTGATAATGAACCCGGAAGTTGACTACAGAAACTCCTAAACAAAACAAACATACATGTTGTATGAAAGCCGAGTGTTTACCATTCTGTTTTTTATTTATATTATGTTGTTAAAGGATTAAAGGAAGAAAGGAAAGAAAAAGTTAATGGCCGTAAATCGTAAAATTATTATACATGATGAAATCAGTAACAATCAAATATTGTAATGGACAAATCTACTTCTAAATGTAGTAGAATTTATGTGCCAATTCTTTGAAAAACAAAATAACTTACTCAACATCTTGTTCTTAAAATAGGCAGATTTCTTTCGCTAACTTGTTTATCCGGGAAAAGTTGTATAAGCATTTCGTCACGAATTCACCCCTTTAAATATAAAGTGCGCCCTTTTGGTAGAATGTTTGATGTGGATCTTATAAGACGGAGTTGTCGTGTCGTAAGCGTTTATTAGTAGCTAAAACGTAGATATGTAATCGAACTCTACATCCATTAGTGAAGCATTGAAGAAATATAAGTGTAGCTTACCTTTTTCATTATAACCTTTTGTTCCAAACAATGTCCTGGGATAGATATAGCGTATTCCATTAGGAACAAACCGGAACAAAAGATGTACAGTGTCATGACAGTTTTTGTGTGGGAAGACTACAATATCAGAGTTTAATGTATGTTTTGAAGTAGGGTTTTTCCTTTTATTAATATAATACAAGTATCGGGGTGAATAGATGACTAATATTTTGTACAGTTACTAGTATTACTATTCCCAGCTGGTAGACGAATCAGGCGTTTCTAAATCGGCATTCGACATCCAATCTCGCGACGTCACCGACTTAATTGAAATTAATAACCGATAATTCCTCGATTTAGTGGCGTGCTTGTGGGGGTTTGTTTACCGGTGAGGGCGGCAGTCGGGCGGAGGAGCGGGTAGAGGGAAGCCAGAGGGTGAGGGCGTCGGTCAGCTGTGTGCGCGCGCACCGGTCGATAGGCGCGGCGGCGGTGGCGCGGCGCGCAGGCGCGGCACTATCGAGCCCACACGGGCCGCCGCCGCCGCCGGCCGCGCACGTCATGCATGCGGGCACCTAGCGGCTGCACGCCCGCGGGCCTCATGGGCACCGTGCTGAGCTTCAGCCCGCGAGAGCGGCGCCCGCCCGCCGCCGCGCCGCCGCCTGACCGCGCGCCCCTCGCCTACTCCTACGAGCGACTCAATAACGCTAAGAACCGCGAGAACCGCGAAGCGCCGCGAGACGAGCGTCGCGCCACGCTCGACGACGCCGCCAAGATCATATCGGAGAAGACAGCGTTGGAGAAGAATTTAAAGAAGCACTCGCTGTTCATAAACGCGCTGTCGTGGAAGAGGTTCTCAACGGCGAACAACAACAAGAAGAAGCTGGAATGCAAGAGCAAGAGTGTTGCGACGTTCCGGGCGCCGTTGACAGACAATGCGCCCCTCGATCGGAACAAGAATGTGAGCGCGGGCGTTTATGCGCGACCCGCGCCGGTGGCCGCGCCACCGCCGCCACCCCCAGAGGTGGTCCGCGCGAACGCTCTCAACAACAACATCTGCTACTCCGAGAAGCTTCCCACTACAGCGGTAGGGCCGCTGGTGGCGCCTCGGAAAACCGTCATCCAGGCTTCCACGTCGGAGCTGCTCAAGTGCCTCGGCATGTTCCTACACTCTCGCTGCCATCGACTGCGGGACTTTCAAGCAGGCGACGCGGTCATGTGGTTGCGGACTGTAGACAGGTCACTGCTGTTGCAAGGATGGCAGGTAAACAAGCTATAAATGCACAGAACAAAGAATCTAAATCGGTTGTAATTGTAAATAAACACGCTTTAAGCATTAGAAATGGATGCATCCAGATTGGTTCTACCTCAGAATAAATCTTAAAATTGAACTCTGCATAATTTACTTTAGCTGTTGTTGATATCCATATCATATCCAGGCATATCCAGGCGCGAGCAGGTAAAAAATGCCTTACCTCAAGCAAATCTAGTATGCTGCTCATGCATTTCTTATCTATACTAATATTATAAAGAGGAAAGATTTGTATTTTTGTATGTTTCTAATGAATAAACTCAAAAATTACGGGACCGATTTCAAAAATTCTTTCACATTTAGAAAGCTACCTTATCCAGAAGTAACATAGGCTATATAACATAGACCCGGTAAGTGGCGCTGTTGTCGACCGGGTACGAAGTCGCGGGAAACTGCTAGTTATATACATATAGCGACTTAAACTACCACGTGAGAACACGGGCTAGTTTAGAGGAAGAACCTTGCCTTGAATGAAGGTTTGCCAAGAGGTTATTGGAAATGTTAATACGTTTCCTTTGAAAATAATAGTAGCAGCTTCTCCAAGGTTTATTATTTTTAATAATGTAAATAAGTATGACCTTGAAATAGGGTCATCGCATTCATAACAATAGTCATTGCCATAACGACTAGGATTTGCATAACAATTTACGGAAAATTCGGTGCTAAACTCGCAAACAAATAGACACACAAATAAAAGCAAAAAACAGATAAATTGATAACAAATCAGCATACTCCATACTTCTATTCAGCGTGTAAGTTTCACCTTGGGATTCACATCTTGCAGTTTGATTATGCAATGAGAAAAGTTGGGAATGCCACCCGTAATGGGAATCGATAATTGAAAATCAGAAGTCAAATTGTATAATCATCACCCTCTTCCAGTGGGCGGAAATTTGCGATCCATTTCTTACATATCCATTGATAGAAAATGTAGATAACACGTAACGCCTTTATCGGTATCGCCCATGACATGTTTTCAGCGGCCGTGGCTCACTTCCCATATACGTTTTGCTCTATTTAGCTAATACTAGCAATTCTCCAACAATGTCCTTGTCTCAATTGCATGACATTCGAACAACCTGTTCATTCACATTATAAATGAGTTTGCAAAATTATACAATGTAGTAGGTATAATTTAGATTTCAGTTGACAAAATATTGGTTCAAGCTTTAGATAAAATATACTTTCAATTCTGCTTCGAAAATCAGCCTACACTATCGCATTGCTGCTGTTAAGGCGTTCACTCGCAGTCTAGGTGAGAGAGACTAGGTTGCATAGTAGGAATCAATCTCGCCAACAGTGCGGATTGGTGCAAGCCGGTTTGTGGACACCAACACCTACCTTTCAACATGGCTTAACGACTACTACATGAAGTAATCAGAGCCAATAGCTTCACGTGTCTTCCAAACCACAGAGAAGCTGGAATATGGAAATGCTAAAAAGGGTCACCTATCTGATACTGGCCGATCTCAACGCTGTTTAACTTTAATAATTATATGCCATTTTCAGCCTAATTTCCTCATTGTCAGGATTTTCATAAACCCCCTTCCTTCCTTCCTTTAGTACATGTCTACAATACAAAAAGAAGCCTTAAGCAAATGTCAAGTTTAAGTCTTTACTAGATGTATTCAGAAGATTGAGAAGAAAACAGATATGTATTATTGCAACAAAATTTCTTTTCATATTGGTTTTAAGAAGATTTTATCAAGTACTTACTTCATTGCTAGAGTGTGTAGCGTACGCTAAACAGCATTACCTTTAACTATTTGTTGGTTTGTATATAGGCTACAAATATTTGACTTTTTGCATAGAGTTATGTCGTCCAATTCTTTTCTGTGGGCATAGTTCGAAAATTGCCTTATTATAACTTTCTGATTCTTTGGGATTCCCCATTTCCGCTTCAATCAGGCTATATTGGATACCATATTGTTGAGAACTGTCACAGTTTGTAAGCTACATCAAGCGATATAAGATGACATAATAAAGTTGCGCGACTGCGAATAATTCGTCTATTCGAATCATCTACAACTACTAATTTTCTGATTCGACTTGAACATTAGTAATATACTAATTTTTATATTCGAATGCCGACTACTAATTAGTAACTACTAATGGCGATTCGGTTAGATTATCTGCGACTCTCCGACCGATTATGAATGAATTATTCGAATGATTCGCCGCTTCTCGCGCCATTTCCGCGCCAAAACAAATTACGTGTGCGAATGAGTAGTAACAACTAAACTAAATAATAACGCTTCTGCTGGTTTGTGTTTAAAAGTGCGTTTTAGTAAAGTTTCTAGTATAGAATTTAATTATAATACGCGCGCGGTAATCAAGTGCTGGAATGAAACAAACGGCTAATAGTAAATTTTTTAAAAGCGCTTACAGTGCTTCAGCACAAAAAGCGCCCCTAGCGGACGTTGGGGTAAGCTGCAGGCCGAATGATGCTAAGTTATTTTCCTTTGTACTCTGTGGTGCGACCGACAGGTAAATTCATTATTCATTCGCCGGACTTTATTCATTATTCGTTCATTTGGCCAGCAAGTCGAATGGGAGGCAGTTAGTAACTAATTTTCGTGAATCATTCGAATAATTCGAATGTTTCATAAAGTCGAATGAATCGAATGAAATCATTCGCAGTCGCGCATCGCTATGACATAACTGACTTAATTCTTTTCTTATAATATTAGAAAATTGAAAACAGTCTCCTTCTAGATTGTAAAGTTTACATATAACGACTCTGCTCATTTTAGATCGATTTCCCTGCTCACTGCCACGGTTTACATTCTCGCGATGGCCAGTTGCATGTCTATTTCTCTACTCGCTGTTCCATAAGAGTACTGAATATTGTACAGGGTTAAGGAAGGATACTCGCCGGGATAACCCCTGGATTTAATGATCAGCGCGAGAATATAAACCACCATAGTTAGTAGGCCAGCGGATCTGATACAAAACGCGGATATGCAAGTTTTCCATATGTATTTTCACCGCTCACTTTCATCTCTACTTCCCTGTACATTACCGCGCGAGGGTTATCGTGATAATATTTGGAATGACATTTCAAAAATGTTTCCTTCGATTTTGAACTTAGACCAAATTTTTATGCATATTTGCAGTAAACATAACAATGAAAAAAATGCATTCAGATCAAAATTATAAGACCTTGGCATTGTAGTTTTTAGTTCACTATTGGTTAACCTAGCAACCCCTGTAAAAATAGAAGCTAAATATCAAGGTTTTAATCTAAAAGATCGTTTAAAAGAAAAGTTCAGGTCAAAAGTTTCCTATTGATTTTATACAAGGGGGAAATGGGAAAACTTGATCATACATTCTCATTTAAATTTTTAAAGTAACCACCTACCAATTAGAACACGGTAGAATAACGTTTTGATCGCAAGTATGGTTAATTTAATAGTGGTGCATTAACAACTTGGATCTGCATTGAGGTAATAAGCTATGTTGATATAGATTAGAGAATTTGAGTAATTTGATTAATTAACATTCGTGCTATCTCATCTCTTACAAGCTTTTATTTAACTCCCACAATTTATTTAAGTTATTATTGTTCTTTTATAGATAGATAGATAGATAAATTCTTTATTGTGCACCAATAATGTAAAAAATAGTGATTGGACATAAACAACATTCCAAGTAACACAAAGGGCGGCCTTATCGCTAATGAGCAACCTCTTCCAGGCAATTTAAAAAAAAAAAAACAATTTTGCGCATAAAACAAAACGTAATTACTTTCTTGATTTGACAAGTTAATCTCTTATGAAAAGCTAATAAAATTGACTTTTCATTGGTTCAATTAAACTTCCAAAGAAAGAATTTTGTTTGAAAGCTTTACAACAATTTACTTACTTATCTACACCATCGACCGTTTTTGAAACTAAAAACAACTATATATTATTATTATTATTTATCTACACCATCGACCGTTTTTGAAACTAAGTTGAGTGTCTAGTTCACCCCCCAAAGTTTGAAATAGATCTTCTCTACTATGCATATTCCTTGTACTTAACGACGATTATCAGTAAAAAGCCCAGCAAATCTCCCAACGTTCTTCGTAAGTGCTTTCTAGATGTAGTACGCAATATGCTAAAAGCTCCCATCTAAAATTCAACGCAACAACGATACATCTGCTATATTTAACCACGAATATATCATCGGTAATCGCAACCCGAGGTAAACAAGTTGTGGCTTTATTCAAAATGGATGGGGGACCAAAGTGTACGTCAGTTAGAAAATCGATAGCCCGTAGATATTAAGAACTTTATGCGGTTCGTGCCTGCCGGTTCTTTAACGATTAGGTAGCCTTTGTTTAGAGCAGGACGGCGATATCCGCAGGTTTCGTGGGCCATTGAGAAAATGTGTAGATATTTTTGTTTATGGTAAGATATACTATATCTATGGTTCAGACGATTTTCTTTTGTTTATACCCGATAATACTTTTCATTTTATTGGGTATTTGAGCAAAGGCAAAAATTACCATGAGCCAGAGCGAGAATGACAACCGTGGCAGTGAGCAGGTGTGTGTCATGAGGAAAATTGACAGAGTGCTTTGGCTTAGGTTTAAACTACCCTTCAAAAGGCTGAGGTTGTATTTTTTTGGCGGGAAGTCGAAGAGTAATGTTGTCAATTTGTTTTAATTTCCAAAACTTGTGTTATTTCGACTAATAATATGTAATGTTGGTGGAATATTAACCATTATGTGTTCTTATATGTGCATGAGTGAAGGTAATTGTAACAAAGTGATAAAACGTGCCTTTTCGAAAACGGCCGTTGCAATTGGTATGTAAAGTATCCACCGCTTTACTATCCAGAGTGGGGTACTTCATTAATTTCATTATCACCGTTGTCATCAAATTCATCGGGGAGTCGAATTAATTTAAACAAACACGATTATATATCTCACTGGACACTCGCAAAATACACTTATAATTAGTGTGAAGCCATAACTTGAAGAAGAAGAAGAAGAAAGGCTGAGGTTGGACCAGAGTTGTTTTCCTTTTTTTCTGTAGAAATTAAATTGCTCTTATAAAATTGTTATTCATCCTAGCCAATAGGTGTTACAGTTGTGGGAATTTATGGCGGGCTTAAAAAAGTGGTTAACCATTTTCATCCTTAAAACTTTGATAATCATTTTGCTTTCAGCAGATTAATGGAAAAAGCACTTTGTTTGGTTAAGCGGAACGGCCGGAAAGCAGTAAAACAATTTTACTGCTGGGGGCCAGTTTGTCATAAACTGTTAATTTCTATTGCTCGGATAAGACTTAGTATGGAATACGTAAATAACTAGTCTTTTTATGTATTATCAAGATCAAAATACTATCAAACTAATCGTCTTGGTATGACAATATATCGTTATGTTTCCATTGTCCCATATTTAGGTACGAGCCCTTTCTTAGTAAGTACAAGGGGATCCAGGCAATAATTGACCCTAGTCCAAACCGAGTTCAAATTATTATAATACATCAGTAAACTTGTCCACTACTGGGCCAAGGCTTTTCCCTCACAAATCGAGACCAGAAAAGGATTAGGTCATACTCCACCACTTGGACCCAATGCGGGTTGGTGGAGGCCATTGAGGTAAATACATAGAGAAGCAAACGTCACTTCGGCGCGTCGAAAAAAGTGTAACGACTTAAAAGTATGCCGACGTAGCTTTGAATCCAATAAATAATTTGGAGTAAACATATATCCATCTCTTTTACTCTTGTTCCCCACCATACCGACATTACGTCGATCCGATAGAGGTAGCAATATTACAAGTAGTAGGAGGCTCAGTGTTGCTTACTATATGATTATTTCCCACAATTTAAATGCACAATGAATATAATTTTTCATTATATATTTTTTTAATTAACTTCGTTACATTTCAGATAGAATCCAATACATGAATTAAATAATAAATTATTATAGTAACTAATTCATTTTATTCTATATGAATATGATGAATGCTAAAATATTCATTAGGGTTTAGACGGACGATTTAGCGCAGTGGTTAAGAGCTTAAGCCACTCCGCCCACTGTGTCTAATAGTCGCGGGTTCGATTTCCGCAAGGGATAAATCTTTGTGTGATCCACAATTATTTGTTCCGGTCTGGGTATTTGTGTGTGAATTTTCATGTTTGTAAACGCACCCACGACACAGGAATAAATCATAGTGTGGGGCTCCGTTAAAAAAAAAAAAAAAAAAATTAAAATATTATTGAATGAGTAATAAACAAAACACACCTAATGTTATCTATTGCATTATTTTCAAAATATGCAGGTTGATGGTTGCAGTCTATTTAGAGCGGGTAAAATAAATACAAATTTACAAAATTCGTATCTCTTCAACAAACTCAGTAAAACGTTGTTGCCTATTTCCTGTTTCCACTTCTTTATCCAGACGTTAAGAGTGGTAGGCCGCTCCAGTTACTAGACTGAATAGTCGCGGGTTCGATTCCCACATAGTACAAATATCTGTGTGACTCACACATTTTGTTTACGTCTGGCTTGTTTGTGTAATTTTCATGTTTGTAAACGTACCTATACGGGCCAGCCCGTCCGTTTGCATCATCAGCATTTTTACGTCACAAGCACATTATATTAATTACGATCATCAGTTAACAATCGGTTAGCCAGAGAATCACGCGCGTGCTCACATACATACATATCATATCATACATTAATTCTAATTTATCATTAAATTATAGAATAGTGATAATTTAGACTACCAATAAACCTTTTAATTATTACAATATCAAATGTATCATTTATCATCTTCAAAAAACGCTGTACGAGTACAGTCTAACCCGTACAGTACCCACGACATCGCATAATTAACAGACGGCGCTTTTAAAAAAAAAACGATAGAAAAAGTCTTGGTTAATTCCCCAATTGCTTTCTACGACACACGTGAGAACAAATGGGGTGGAGCTATTCTTTACCGGATCCATTAGGCAATTATGTAACAAAGAATTGTGTACATTATTCGCTTTGAGTAAATAGCTTATTTATTTTCATAATATTCTAATGAAATTTTTGGAACTCTATATTGTCTGTCTACCCCGCAAGGGATCTGGCGGAAAATGCACCCGTTGGGATCCAAAAAAATTAATAAAATAGATATTCGTATAGTACATAATTATAGGTGACACAATTATCGAACATTTTCCCATAAAGACGGGAATACCAAATGGAGTTTTAATTGGCAACACTGCGTCTTAAATTTATTTTTGTAACTTGAAATCGGTTTTTTTTATTTTATTTACTAGTAAATATATGAAAAAACAATAAACTTATGTATGGAAAGTCATTCCGCTTGCGGTATAGTGATTTTGTGACCTCAAATCGTGTTCTTACACCACCTATGTACCTATTTTGTGAATTTTTATTAATACGTGTTACTCAAGAGATGTCAGGCAGGCCAATGAATGACAAAAGCTTGAAACTTGGCTGCGGGCTTATTCTTAGCCGACATACATTTACGCCGTTACTGCTAATCTAGTGTTATGTATATCAATGGTGGAGGCAGGTTTGTGGCCTCTACTCAGACTGAGAGGGTTTAGGCCATCGTCCACCACGCTGGCCCAGTGCGGGTTGGCGAACTTCACACACCTTCGAGAAACTGTCAGGCATGCAATTTTCCTTCACCGTTAAAGCAAGTGATAGTTAATTTTTAATACGCACATGCTTTCTAAAAGACAGAGGTGCGTACCTGGGTTTGAACACGAGACCTCTGACTTTGCAGTCCAACAGTCTAACCACTAGGCTATCGCTGCTGGCACCTGCTGTTGGAACTTATCAATTTGCCTATAAGGTTTCCAACTTGTCTTAGCAATTACCACATTAAGTGTTAACACGGACCAATGTTTCAGCGAGCCTTTAGTACGGAAACGCTCAAAATAAAAATGCTAGTTTACCCATCAACGACCGAATGTACCGAACGCTGCTTAACCTTGGCCGCACTGCGCTACGAGTGCCTTATAATTAATTAATAATTATGTTTCAAGTTTAATTACGGTTTTAGAAAACAAATTTCGAAAAGAAATTGATAGAAAATCTATCTATCTAACTATATCATCACGCCAGATCCTTTGCAGGGTAGGCAGAGAGTACAGAGTTCCAACATGTTCTTTCCTTACATACATGATAGAAAATCTAAAAAAAAACGAAATGGTTAGATTTTCTCAGAAGTAAATAGGTTTTAATAGCAATGAGAATCATATGACGTATGTGTCAAGGTTTATACCTCATATAAGGCGAAATAGCCAATAATGTGGCTATCCCTACTTATTCATAAAAATATAAGAACACAATTTATGATGCCACGGGAATTCAATTAAAAGTACTGGTAAAATTTAGTCCCAGCACGGCGAAGGTTCTTTTGGTTTATTGGAAATATTTACCCAGTACTATAGCGTATAACAGAAAGAATGTACAATATTCCTTTATGGTCTTTAATATTGCTTTGTCTACCCCCTATCCCTTTGGGACTTGAATAGTCTGTTGTTTTATGAGATTAGTAAACCTTTTTAACATGATAATTAAGTAAGTAGATATACGAGTACAGTAGGTATACTTTAGTCATATTATTACACCAAAATATCGGATAAGTGCGAGTAGAACTCGCGCTCCGAGGGTTCCGTACATATGCCACTATCTATCAATCCATCTATAACATCCCGCCAGATCCCTTGCGGGGTAGACAGAGAGTACATGTTCATGTAACAGTGGTTCTGGTAACAGGTCCTTTTCTTACAGAACTTTTCTTTCTCATTATAAGATGGCGCTACATTAATTTTCAATCGAATTCGAGGAAACAATTTTGCAATGTGATATAATTAAAAATTCGCAACTTTCGGATTTTTTCCTTTATTTGTACAATTAAGTACTTCTGCTTGCCACATTTTATGATTCTAGGTCAATGGGATATAATTTTTGATGAGAAATTTCAAATGGCCATATGTTGTGGTTGCATTTACTTAGAAGTTACAATTACACCAGCAGGGGCGCTGTACCTGTACCCCTTAGTGTGTTAAATAAATTTCAACTTGATTCTTTTACCTATCCCTGAAAAAAGCGGTCGGACAGACAGACGGACAACAAAGTGATCCTAGAAAGATTCTTTTTTTATTAATTGATGTATGGAACCCTAAAAATATTTCATATTTACTTTTTAATAAGGCAAAAGGTCGCCGATATTTTTGTTTATTCTTAGAGCTGAGTTTTTCTTCAGTCTGAATGATACTGTAATGTAATTTATTAAGATTTTTCGATATGAAATAAATAGGCTGATATGATTATTTAGGTACTTATTAGGACATATTAAAAATATAACGGATAGGCTGCTTTGTTGTTCTAATACTAGATTTTTGCATTGGAATAGAGATTTTTTCGGTTTAAATTAAAAAATAAATACAGTCTGGTTTATATACCCCAAACGAGGGTGGCAGAGGATACTTATACCGTGTACACCCACTTTTCGCCGACAATGATAGGTTCCAGTGTAATAGGGGGTGACATTGGGTATTTTTCTATTGAAAAAATGCACATAGTCCGACCTAAGAGCCTAGTGATCGCTACGCGCATTATTTGCCATTAGATCAATAAAACAGTCAAGTCATCAGTATCTATTTTTATTGTCAAATAAAGAATCTATCATTATTATTTTTGTTGTTTTGTTTTTCTTAGTTTTTCACTGGTTTGCTGATATGCACGGGCCTAAGCCTAGTGTGTATCAGGTAATATGAGAAGGTGATGGGCAAGTGAGAGGTGCAGGAGTTGATGTGTGAGTGGTAGAAGTATGGGTGCATGTTCGTGAGAGACAAGTGTAGATGGAGGTGTATTATTGTTAGAGAGGGTGTTGTTCTGTTCGGTCTGCAAAAATTTTATGACTAAACGGCAAGTGTTCAAAATTGCAGCTTCCTGTAAAAGACAGTATATGTTAGGAGGCAAACTTAAAGTTTTAAGTGATGCTGTAATTGTTTGGGTATTACTCCTGTCGTAGAGAGTACTATCAGGACTATTATAACTTTCTGAAGATGCCAAAGTCGGGTTATTTCTTCTTTAAGTTCAACGTACTTGGACAGTTTTTCTGCTGAAGTATTTTGTAAATTGTACGTGTTAGGGATAGCGATATCTATTAGGTAGCCAATTTATTCTATTTTGTTAGTTAGTCATTGTGATGTCTGGTTTAATATTATTAAGAATATCCACATATCACATCCTCGTAATTGCTAGACTCCAATGGCAGTCCTGCCCTATAAAACCAAAATACCTCAGTCGGATTAACTTTTGGACTGTTACCTTTAATACAGTACAAATAATATATCGATGTTATGGGCATCCATTTTACGAATTTCTAAGACACTTTTCTATTAGGATGACATAAAAAGAAAAAAAAAACATATTTATTAAGGTAGATCTGTATAGATATATTCTGACTTAAATGGCGCATGTTCGAACAAAATCGATTGGGTATTTGGGTTGAAGCTGTGATTAAAGCTTGACTTCTCTGTGGTATACGGATGTTATATAGTCAAAATACTTGGTTGGCGTGTAACGGATCCGACTGCTCCAGAGTTTAGGGCTCCCAGTTTGGCGTGTCTTTTGCAGGTACCCTTTGGTACCCTACCCCAGGCTCGGCTCTGGCTTGCAGAGGAGCCGTGAGAGCTATATCGACGTAGGAAGATAATGTTTTATTACGTATATATACTACAGGGGTGAAAGTGTTAAAGGGCATAATGCCGCGAGTAACTTCGGAAAAAGTGCAGTACACCTCTCGATACCCCTGAACCGCTGACACCGGTGTTGCCCTGACTTGTCTTAGGACGACCGTTTGAGGTCCCTTCCAGTGAGCGGCGAGTCACAGCCGGCCACGTGTAGTAAGGTATCACTAATTATGGCCGGTGTCCGTCCTCATTTACATAGCCCTTGTTTTCTTTCCATTATCTACACCAATAGTCCTTGCACCTACCGGGGTCACTTCGCTGGTTATGTTTCTTCATTTTCAGCATGTGATCTCAGCAGGTGACTTACATAACAATAACTTGTCGCAAAGGGCCTCTACGTATTGGACTAATGTCCACATGCAAGCCTTTCATAGGTCCGGGTAAATCCCATGAATTTCAGCGAAATACAAACAATAGTAATATTTTCACCAGAAAAAATGACATACATTGTCTTATAGATCTAGAGCTTACCTTAAAGCAAAACGATAACTGCCGAACCAGGTGTTAACCTGTATTTCGGCATGCAGCGCCATTCTCAAAAACAAATATGAATCTATGATATAATATATAGCCTCCTCTAGTTTAGATCCAAGTTTAAGTCCAGTCATACTAGGTTCCTACGTTTACAATGCTGTGAATATAGATAATGCGATGAATATAGATATTCAGACGGGTAGAGTTGAAAGCAAAATCTAGTATTAATATATGGGCCTCGTTATATCTGGGTTTTGCGGCACTCAAGTGCCGACTTAACCTAATTCTCCCAGTCGATTTAACCAAGGTTTTGACATAGTTATATAGCGTTTAGTCCGCCAAATTGGGTTGGTGTATTTTTAATATCAATCTGTGTCAAAGGTCTGGGTACTAATTCCGGTGGGTCAGGGACGACAAAAGGCCTAATTGGGGGTAAATAATGTGATTTGTATTCTGCCCATTCGCGTAGTAAGAAGTAATGGGTGTACCCATAGATTTTTATAAACGAATCTATATTAATATCATGAAGAGGAAAAATTATCTTGTTCATTTGTTTGTAATCGAAAAACTGAAACACCTCACCTTCTTTCGGTTCAAAGACATTTATTTCCAAAGAAATTTACATTTCACTTAACGAAAACTTAATTAACTTAATACTAAAACATTAATGATCGAGGCTGACTTTATTTTAATCCACATTATATTGTTCAGAAACGTGTGTTTTTAGAAGTTTTTTTCAAATATTCATTGATGCAGCATGCCTAATATTTGCAGGTAAATTATTGAACAGTTGCACTCCCTCAAAAAAGATGTTCCTTTTGCCATATTCAGTCCTAGGAGCACGGGTTTCAATTTTATCCCTTCACACCTTCCTCATCCTTTTCACCTGAAAAAAGCTACATTATCTAGAAGTATATATTGTATTTCAGTATTAATAGGACTAATCTCTTAAAGGTACCTGTAAAAGGTACATATAATAAAACTGTAACCGAGCTGAATCTATACATTGAATATTTTTTTTAAATTTTAATCGGGTTACATTACATTTCCTTATCGATATAGAGGCCGAAACATTTTTTTTTTAATTATTGTCTGTCTTTTGCTTTGTTTTTCAATCATGCAAAAACTACAAAACGGATCTCAATGAAATTTGGTATGGTAATAACTTACACCCTAACTTAAATAATAAATATGCCAGAAACAAGAACCAATCTGGGATAAACGCGGGATAAACTAGAAAATCTTTATTATTTTTATTAATGTTAGTTTCTAGTTGCAATGTTTCATAAAATGTGTGATTTTGCCTACACATGAATCATGAACTGATATTGGATTCAGGTTCGTCTCCTCGCGAGAAATTCGTCGCTAGTTAAAATCACTCATCTGAAATTGTGTATACACGTTTTATTTAGATACTTAAACATGATTTCGTGCATAAACCGATGATGCATTCAGAATTGTCTGTGCTGGAGAGAACTGTTTAACAACGAAGGGCACATATCTTTGTATATTCATTTATTTAAGATATCGAAACATGATTTTGATCATGGACATCAATTTATTTATTTATTTATTTATTAAGACACACCAACAGAGTACATATTAACATATTGAAAAAAAATAGTATTCAAACAGAAACACATTCCGATATGTACACCAATAACAGGTGTGTACATCATTTACCATTTTACAAAGCTTAAAATCTAAATCGAGAAGAGAATACAAATGATATGCGATTTACATTAAATTAAATTTTGATAATATTGAATAAATAGAAAATAATAATACTATAATTATAACATAAAAACTAAAAAGATAGCAAAAATATGTCAAAAATATTTCAAAAATATGTCAAAAATATGTCAACAGTATGTCAAAATATGTCAAAGGATCTAAGGATAATAATCTATTTATTGCAAAATGATTCCAGTATAATCTTTTTATAAATTGGAAGAGAGTCATGAAATATGTCAATATCATTATCATTTTTATTATTAAACTTATTGTATGTGTTACACATTCTGTGTTCACTAGTGGCGAACTGAGTCCAATGTTAGTTGTATATTCTTACGAGAAGACTGACACGAAATATGCTGACAAAACTTTGTTGCATACTTAGCTCGCAATAATAATATAAATAATATTATCAGCCTATACTGCCCACTCAAGCCGGTTTCCGGAAAGGCTTTAGTACCATAGACCACATACCTACGCTGCGGGAGATTATACAGAAGACCGAGGAGTATAATCGGCCACTATGCTTGGCGTTTGTGGACTATGAGAAAGCCTTCGATTCGATCGAGACTTGGGCGGTTCTTAGATCTCTCCAGCGATGCCGCATTGACTATCGGTACATCGAAGTGTTGAAGTGCTTGTATAATACCGCCACCATGTCAGTCCGAGTACAGGGGCAGTGCACGAAGGCGATCTCCATAAAAAGAGGAGTAAGACAGGGAGACGTCATTTCTCCGAAACTGTTTACGGCCACCTTAGAGGACGCCTTCAAGCTCTTGGAATGGCAAGGACTTGGCATCAACATCAATGGCGAATAAATCACTCACCTTCGATTTGCCGACGACATTGTGGTCGTGGCGGAGTCGCTGGAAGATCTAGGACGAATGCTCGGTGACCTTAACAGAGTATCTCAACAAGTGGGTCTTAAAATGAACATGGACAAAACGAAAACAATGTCTAACGTCCATGTCGTACCCACCGCACTCACCGTTGGTAACTCTACTCTTGAAGTTGCCGACGAATACATTTACCTGGGACAGGTAGTCCGGTTAGGTAGGTCCAACTTTGAGAGAGAGGTCAATCGACGAATCCAACTCGGCTGCGCAGCGTTCGGGAATCTGTGCAACATCTTCTCATCCAAAATACCTCAGTGCGTAAAGACTAAAGTGTTTAGTCAATGTGTGTTACCAGTGATGATATATGGATCAGAGACGTGGTCTCTTACTATAGGTCTCATAAAAAAGCTCAGAGTTGCTCAGCGAGCTATGGAGAGAGCTATGCTCGGCGTTTTTCTACGTGATCGAATCAGGAACGAGGAGATTCGTAGAAGAACCAAGGTCACCGACATAGCCCTTAAGATTAGCAAGCTGAAGTGGCAATGGGCGGGCCACATAGCGCGAAGATCGGACGGGCGTTGGGGCAGAAAGATTCTAGAGTGGAGACCACGTATTGGCAAGCGCAGCGTGGGACGACCACCTGCCAGATGGACCGACGATATTGTGAAAATCGCAGGAAGTCGTTGGATGCAGGTGGCATCGGACCGGTTACGCTGGAAAGCGATTGGGGAGGCCTATGTTCAGCAGTGGACAAGTATAGGCTGAGATAATGACTGCCCACTGCTAGGCAAAGGCCAAAGACCCAGTGCGGATTGGTGAATGCAGGTTTGTGGCCACCTGCTGTTGGAACTTATCAAGCCGCCTTTAAGGCTTCCAACTCGGCTTAACGACTACCACAATAAGTGGTAGCTGGGACTAATGGCTTAACGTGCCTCCCGTAGCACGGAGACGCTCGAATATAAAAATGCCACAAACGGTCACCCATCTCAGGCCGACCGAGTCGAACGCTGCTTAACCTTGGTTATCGGTAAGAACACCGCAGTCGCACAGCGCTACGAGCGCCTAGCTCGCAATGCACCTTCTTAAATATTATTAGACCATATTACGATCTTTGGAAGGGTAGGTAGATAATGTTTAAATCAGTCATTTTACCAATAATTTTATAATAAATATATAAATTGGTAATACTTCTTAAAAAGAAAATATTCAGGTAATGTATATGATTTTTTTTTTATGAGACGGCTTTATCGTTGAATAGGATCGCGCTTTAGAGATCTACCTACCTATGTCAAATTTCAAAAAATAACGCGTGCGCAGTCGCCGGTAACAGCTAGTTACAAAATAAACGCGGGCGCAGCTGCGACTTACAGCTAGTACTACATAACTACATATGTCTCCTATTATTTACCGGAGTAGGCTAAGATGTAGGTAGAGTACTTAGGTTTGAAGAAGTAAAGAAGATAATTATTTATTAGCAAACACGGTGGCTACAATCAATCAATCAATCAGCCTATCGCAGTCCACTGCTGGACATAGGCCTCTCCTAACACGCGCCATTGCACACGGTCCTCCACCTTCCGCATCCAGTCTGTCCCAGCGACCTTTTTGAGGTCGTCGGTCCATCTAGCTGGGGGGCGTCCTACCTTACGCTTACCAAGTCGCGGTCTCCACTCTAGGACACGTTTGCTTCATCAGCCGTCGGTCCTTCTGCAGATGTGACCAGCCCATTGCCACTTTAACTTACTGAGTTTGCGAGCTATGTCGGTAACTTTGGTTCTTTGTCGGATTACCTCGTTACGAATTTAATCCTTCAAAGAGACGCCGAGCATAGCTCGCTCCATAGCCCGCTGTGCGACTTTAAATTTGTGGACTAGTCCCACAGTGAGTGGCCACGTCTCGACCCGTAGGTCATAACAGGTAGGACACATTGGTTGTAGACTTTAGTCTTCAGGCATTGCGGTATAGGCGAAGAGAAGACGTGACGTAGTTTGCCAAATGCTGCCCAACCCAATTGGATCCTGCGGTTGATTTCGGAACTCGTCAAGTCTTCTGGCGAGGCGGTTTGTGAGTACTCTCGAGAACAACTTGTAGACGTGGCTCAGAAGTGAGATGGGTCTGTAGTTCAGCAAGGTTTTGTCACCTTTTTTGAAGAACAGAACCACCGCACTCCCGCTCCACGCTTGAGGTGTTAAGCCCTGGTGGATGACGGAATTAAAGAGACTCGCTAACTTTTTCAGGATTGGAGTCCCGCCTGCTTTTAGGAGCTCAGTGGTGATTCCGTCATCACCTGGCGACTTGTTGTTTTTGAGCTGCTCGAGAGCCACTCTGACCTCGTCCTGGTTGTCATCAGGGATGTCTTCCGTGTGGTGCCGTGCGAGTGGGGCTCTGTGGTCGTCAGCGCTGGGTCTCGTGGGTTTAGTCATCCGTGATGCGTACAGGTCTTTGTAGAAACTCTCAATTTCCTCGAGTATCTCGAACTTGGAGGTCACGGTTTTGCCATCTGCAGTATTAAGTTTTGTCAGATGGGATTTACCTTGCGAGCAAAGACTTTGGTGCCTCTGTTCTGTTCAATCGCAGCCGCGATGGCGCGGGTGTTGGAACATCGGAGGTCACGTCGCACCAGCTTCCGGATCTTCCGGTTGAGGTTCCTCCCATCCGGCGAAGATGCCTGCGTGGATGATATTTCCCGTCTCTGCCTCATAAGTTCGAGAGTCTCGAGCGAGAGTTTAGACTCTCTGTTACCGCTTTTGCCGGGAGACACCCTCCGAGACACCTCCTGTATTTTGTCCACTTTTGACCACTGTGTCTGTTTTTTCGTCAACATTGCCTACGGTTTCCAGCAGGTCGAAACGATTTTGAAGCTCCAGTTGGAACTTTTCGGACCCTAAAGCTATTTGAGGCGCAGTAGGTCTTAGAGTAGACCTCATCACGCGACGCCTTTCGACCCTGAAGTTTATATTTAGAGCGCCCGAGGCGCTCACAACAAGTCCGTGATCGCTGCCGGTATTAAACCTGTTGATCACGGAGACGTCTCTAAATATAGACTTCCTGTCAGTCATGATGAAGTCTATCTCGTTCCTCGTCACAGTGTCGGGGCTTCGCCGTGTCCACTTTCTATGAGGCTTCTTCTTAAAGAACGAATTCATCAAGAAGAGCCCCTGCGACTCCAGAAAGTTGACCAGCATCTGCCCCCTGTGGTTTCGGCGCCCCTCGCCGTGGGGTCCGATTATCGTTTCACCGGGTTCCCACTTTGGCATTGAAGTCCCCCATAACAACGTTGTAGTGAGCCTTGGTGGTGCCATGTAATGCCTTGGCTATGTCTTCATACATGGCTTCGGCTATGTCGTCGCAGTATGTCGAGGTCGCATATACCTGTACCACCTTCAGGGTGCTGTTGGTGATTTTAATTATGAGGTACGCTACCCTTGTCGACACACTGCTGACATCCACAACGTTGTTAGTGAGAGCTTTGTTGACCAGGAAACCGACACCGCCCTGAGAGGGCCGATCACCTTCCCGAAAGTAGAACAGGTGGCCTGACTCAAGGGTTATCGTGTCCTCGCCCTGTCTTCGGACTTCAGATAACCCCAATATGTGCCAGTTTATGCGACCTAGTTCTACCTCGAGTTCAGTGAGGTGTTAGTCGAGCCGTAGAGAGCGTCCATTGTACGTAGCCAGGGTCAGGTGTTTTTGGTAGCCTTGTGTCGTAGCCCGGAGATTCTTCGCACCCCCTGCCCCGCTGTTGACGCGGCCGCTACCGTGGCAGCGGACAGCGGGACTACCGGGAACTGGGGGCCTTTGTTTTAGGTGCCTTACCATGTTAGGAGGTTTTTGGACTACTATACCACGCTGGCCAGACGGATTGGTATAGGGTTTGTTTCAAATTGTCCTTTTCTGGTCGTTGATCGAATGACGTTACTACCTTTGGTGGACTCTTACCAACAGCCTAGCAGAAGTAAGGCTACTGGGGCATTCTAAGTTTTTCTTTCGCTTCCAGCCCAGTAAGGACATACACGATGGCTACATAATATAACAATTATAAAATCGATGCAAGGAGAAACATAGAGATCCCGAGGAGCACCGCGACGGTGCAGAGGGTCCATATGATCCCTTGTCGAAGGCGGACTCTTCGGGCCACGTCACAGAGGGGCACCGGTGTGTTACTAACGGAGATCCCGGAGCCCGAAGTGTCTATGCCGGCCACCGTGAGGTTTTAGTTGGTAAAAGTCCGACGTGCCCCACAAGCTTCCCCCGAGGCTGGCGGGGTATCCATGAGGATTTCCCCCACGTAAAATAGGAGATACTGAAATACTGTAGACAGTAGTATGTATCCCATGGCTGAGCCAAACGGAACAATTTTGTGCCAAGCTTAAAGTTTTTGGCGCTGATATTCATCTAGACCCGTGTAGTTAAATTTGTGGTTTATCTTTCAGACTGTAGAAATAACATTTGTGAACGCTGATTCTCGTTTTGTAATAAGAATTTTCTTAACACCGGAATTGGTCAGAGATTTAATGCTATCGAAAATCTGCGTTTTGGAATAAGACGGATTCTGTTTGGTAGAGATAATTAGTTGCTCATTGGCCTGGTGGTGCATAATGGCCATTATAGTGACGATTTCTATTGCCGACAAGGTGTCATTGGGGTTTTTCTATCGACTTTTTAATCGTAGTTCGGAGTCTGCAATTGTGTCTGGCACACTATTATGATAAAAGTCTCGGTCCCCTATAACATTGGGACCTGAAATCGTTGGCAAAATATTACACAGTACACCTCCGTTCTCTGGATTGGGTTATATAGATATATAGGCATGACAGCGGTTTATTTTTTTTGTAACATGAACGCCGTAGTTTGGACGAAGAAACAATATAGTTGAGTGACACTATTTTTGGGAAATCGATACTGACTGTGAAGTGAACTACATTGTGAGGACACGATAGAGCATCGAAATTGACGTATAAAACTACTGTAACCCAGTAGCGCGTGGTAAATTTAGGTCAACAATCGTTGTAGTTTGTTGTTTTAATTTCTTTTCATTAAGCATTTACAATTTTATGTGACGGACGATTTAGCGCAGTGCTTAAGAGCTTGAGCCGCTCCGCCCACTGTGTCTAATAGTCGCAGGTTCGAGTCCCGCACGGGACAAATCTTTGTGTGATCCACAATTATTTGTTCCGGCCTAGGTATTTGTGTATGTGAATTTTCATGTGTGTAAACGCACCCACGATACAGGAATAAATCCTAGTGTGGGGCTACGTATTCATTCTTGGAGTAAGTCGCATGGCCTTACAGTTAATCCAGCTAAAACACAAGTTATTGTTATAGGCAGTCCTTGGTATATCTCTAGAATCAACTTTGATCAACTTCCTGTCATTAATTTCAACGGGGTCCATATTCCATACAGCGACAAGGTTAAAAATCTTGGTGTCTTCTTTGATAATACTTTATCGTGGAGACCACAGGTTACTGAGGTTAGTAGAAAGATTTTTGCTTCAGGAGCCTCTCTTAAACGCCTGCGAAATTTCTTACCTATTCGTACTAAAATTGCGCTTGTTCAATCCCTCCTGTTGCCCATTCTTGACTATGCTGATTCTTGTTACCTCGACTTGCCCGTGGATCTTCTAAATAAGTTGGAACGGCTTCAAAATTTCTGTATTCGTTTTATTTTCGGCTTACGCAAGTATGACCACGTATCCGAATTCCGTTTTCAACTTAAGTGGCTTCCTGTCCATCGTCGTAGACACGTACATGTCCTTGCTCTACTTTACTCTGTCTTATTTAACCCACGCACTCCTATGTATCTGAAGCGACGTTTCTCCTTTCTTGCTTCCACTCAGTCTCGTGACCTTCGTTCCTCTGATACACTTCGCCTTATAATTCCTTCCCATTCTTCCAACTTCTTTACTAATTCTTTCACTGTTCAAAGTGTCCGTCTGTGGAACTCCTTACCTGAGTCTATAAGACGCGCAAAGTCCTTGGAAATTTTTAAGCGTGAAATTAAATCACATTTCCTTCAAATTTAATACAAGCTTCCCTTCCTCCTCAAAATTTTGGTTCGCTCGTTATTCACTCGTTACTTCTTAACTCTTATATATATTGTATTATGTGTTATAGGTAAAATTGACTCTTTCATTTATATCCCTTAAATTGTTTATTTTTATTATTTGGTTTAAATCTATTGAACTGTTGCACTTTTTTAAATTTTTATCATAAGCATCGCTGTCCTCTACCTAAAGGTTGCCTGGAAGAAATCGCTTTAAGCGATAAGGCCGCCTTACTGTACCACCAACTATGTAAAATACTTTTTTTGTCCTTTTATTTTTATTTTGTGTGCAATAAAGTACATTATTATTATTATTATTAAAAATATAAAATAAAAACATCTTTACCATCATGCCAGATCCTTTGCGGGATAGACAGCAACTCCACAGTAATGCTTATATACATGAAGCTAAAACTTTAAAGATAGAAGCCGATGCCTTAACCGCCGGAGCCGATTTATATTGTTGCCAAAGTACATTTTTTTCTTACAAAAAACGTCCTGGCGCTTTGGGAATTATATATATTATATGTTTGGTGGGTGCGTACTTATAGACAAGAGTTTCCCATGTACTCAGATCCAGACCAAAACATATATCTTTGGTTCTCGAGTCGTGAATTCCATGCGGAGATCGAGCTCGGAATAGATACTTTTATCAGCCAAGCAATATAAGCTTAGACCAGTAGACCAGGCTGCCCTCCAACTCTTCGATATCTTTATGTTCCAGGACGTGGCGTTCATAAACCCAGCGAACGTCGTCTTCGTCTACATGCTGGTCCGCGAGCTCGTCGACGGCGAGAGGATAGCGCGCCCGCAGGACCTCCAAGCCGTGGTCCTCACCTGCCTCTACCTGTCCTACTCCTACATGGGCAATGAGATCTCCTACCCGCTCAAACCCTTCCTAGTCGAAGACTCTAAAGACAAGTTCTGGGACCGCTGCTTGTTGATAGTCGACCGACTCTCCTTCAACATGCTGAGGATCAACTCCGAGCCTGGTTTCTTCACTGAAGTGTTCACGGAGCTGAAGGCGTGCGGCGCGGTGGAGAGCCCTCCGCCTGCGCCCACGCACCCCGCCCCAGTTCCGCCCCACGCCCTCACCGCCGCCTGACACACAGAGGTTGCTGTGCTGAGGTTGGCGCTGACTGATCGCCCCAGTCGTGTTTGATGTCGGCTTTTGACGGTAGAATGTCTTGGTCAATCGTCCTCAATTTAGCGGCCCGTTGTAGCAGGTTCGTTATGTTCTGGTGCCTGGTTTGACTGTGGAAGGGTGCAGCGAGCCTCAACTACGTCCTCTATTTTAAAACTGTTATGAAAAGCCAATACTACAACAAGCATTCGAAATTAAGTCATGAAAATATGTGCACTGTGCATATAATTCAACAAGCAATTCTAATTATTGTTAATGATAAAAGCTTGACGTACAAATATCTAAAAAAGTTCTTACCCAGCTTTCCGATATTTAATAACTGAGCTTGAAATTGATGATAAATATTTCAGTATATTTGCTGTTAAGTATATAAAGACTGTATCTAGATATTTACAACTTTTCCAGCCCTATCAAATAGGATAACTTTGGCGGGAAATATTATTACAAATGTCAAACAAAATGGGGGTCGTAGTGGTCTATTCTGCAATAATCTGAAGGCGTAGAATAATGTTTTTTTTTTTAAGTCGCGATGATTTAATATCACATAATATAGACAATTTCTTGACCGTTTGGAATTGTTAACGTGCCCCAAAAAGTGTTGTATTATTATTTTTCCGAAGTGCAATATCGTTCTAGTCATGTAGCGATAGTATTTTTTGGACATTTTAATAGTTTTAACACGTTGATGAATATAATTATTTCATCTAAATAAGGTTAACGTATTAGTATGTTTACTAATAAATGATACTCGAGAATGTGTGATTGCTCAAGAAAATAACCAACTAATTATAGTATAGTACATAAGTACTTAATGGTGGAAAATTGATACGATTGGCCAATACATTCCGAGTCACTGCAATAGACAAGCGAGTGAAAGGGAATAAATATAAGATTTAAGTATTTTACGAACATAATCGACTAATTTGACTTTGAATTATTGATCTCAGCGTAATGTGATAAAGCTGTCAGAAAAATAGTACGTTCCTTTATTTCGATATTATTCGAGTTTGTAAATTATCCTGGCTTGCAGAAGTGACGGAGAAGAAAATTCAGTTAGCTCTGTCACATAATTAAAAAGATTGCAAATGAATTGAACTAGTTGTGGTTTTTATAATCCTCTAGAATCACTTTTAACATCAAGGTAGAAAGTCGTCCAAAAGACCATTGAGTATCTAACAATTCAAAGTCAATGACAGCGCTTAGGCTGAGAACGTAAATAGCTACCTCTCGCCCCGATTGTCGTTCAGTTAATCGATTGGTGAAGTGCAGCATTTTTGTAGATATGTGGTGTGCCTCTAAACCACGTTAAATAGTTAATGATGCACTTTGATTGTACGTCTGTAATGTTAACGTAGGTAATTGTCTGGTAACGTTATTTTCTCTTGCCGCTGGTCCAAGCGGTGTTTTAGTCCAATAGAACAGCGGTTAGTCAGTAAGTTAAAAGTTTCGTAATCGTAGTGAAATAAACGTATGCCATAGTTAGATGATATTAGAGAAATGTCTGGCAGGCGGGAGGATGCAATAATGCGGGAATTCCGCCATAATGTAATCCGGTAAACCCTTCTATGAAGTGTACGTATTAAAATGGCCGGCTCAAAGCGCGGGATAACTGTTAATATTGAGGCAATGTATTAACAAATAGGTCAAATTTTGCGAATGAATAAGCGTTTTGTACAGTAAAAATCGAATAAATACAACTAAGTCTTAACCGTTAGTATAGTTTAGAGAAAAGACGGCGGGCGTTCGAACCCGAAATGGCACTCGGTCTGTTCATAGTGAAAGAAGCTTATCCTTTACGTTTAGGATAAATTTCGTCTATATGGATTATATTGTTAGAAAAAATACATATTTTAAAGTTAGCGTAAAGGCTTTGCAACTTAATTTACTGCTATTATTTGTCTGGTACAATATAACTTTAGCTCTCATGGGGAATCACGTTTATAATTGGATAACCTAATCACAACGCAGCTAGCTAGGTACAGCTCACGCCAATCTATGGCCGCTCTGAATTTAGCTGATGGAGCCGCGCCGCGTAACGACGCGCAAAAAGCAAAGTTAGTAATGCGTTCTACGCAGCGGTTCGCGGCTAAATTCAGAGCGGCCATAAAAATTGGTAGGAAATGAACCTTCCTATTAAATAAATGCCACATCGTGACTCCGCACCGAGTGCCGTAGTTAAGCTAATTCGTTTAGGCGAGTGAGTGTCATATGAATGACTATGTAAGTATTTATCGATAAATCTCATGAAACGTTCTAAATCACTAACAATTAGGTAAAAGTAGACGTCTGTGATGTGTATTGATCTTTAGCTTTTTATTTGTTATAGTTTTTTATTTCTTTGTTTTTATTAAATATTATTTCGTTGCTATTGTTGTAATAATTTATTAATAGACATCGTGTAATGCAATTAGCGCAAACCTGATTTTTTTTCTGTATCTATTAAATATTTACCTAAATGCCACACTTTTTTTATTAAGTATCTAAAATACTGTTAGTGTCTCAATTGATTGCATATAGTAAATTAAACAATAATTCAATTCGATACTTCTAAAACATATTCCTTGATGATTAAGAAAATGAAATTAAAAAAATGATGTAACAACACTACAATATGTAATGGAAGTTAGGTTTTTGTGTTAAATTGGTGAAGCACTGATTACATTACCCGACCCTGACTCCGACTTAGGACGTTTAGTGATGCTGCCATCGTTGATAAACATCAATATATCGATATAATATGATATTGGTGTCGTGTAAAAAATTTATGATGAATGAAAATGAAAATGATTTATGATGTATCGAAACATCAATCTGTTATTAAGCTTTCTTATACGTACCGACTTTCCAGTCCGGATAAAATAGAGAAATAGGTAGAACGAAAAATAATTATATTGATACATCGTTGTTTGTTATAACGATGACTGCATTACAAAACGTTCTAAGTCGGAGTCGGTGTCGCGAAACGTAATTGTGTCTTAATCTTAAGTCAATAAAGTGATAGAGGTGTACTTTTACGAGGTCTTGAGGTATTTACATTACACGTAGTAGGGCCACTCCCTACAATTAGAGGCAATAATGATTAATAAATTTTTAAATATTTTGTTGAATTTATGTTTACAATGCATGATATTGACGCCGTCTCTATTATAGTAATAAAAAAATAAATAACCATTAGTATATCATAATATACTTGGATTTAATGTTTTATTATTAAAGATACCTAATTATAATATTAAATTAATATGATTGTACTTATTGTTGCCATTTTATTAAGTTGTTTGTTTTTAGATTGATTCATTAATTATATAAGTAGATGACAAGTTTTAATTTTGATCTCGATACGATTAAGTGTTTGAAATAGTGATGGCTACATTCCAATTACGAATAAGCTGAATTTAAATTATGCAATATTTTATCATATTTTTTAAAACTAAATGTCCGTTGTTAATTATCCTGGCCCCAATGCTATAAACAAATTTTGCTAAACCCGATTTTTAACCACCGCAGAAAAATGTTTACGAACTTTGCTCCTGCGCCACCTGTTGTGCAATGCTTTACTTAATACGCTAACATAGGCATTATACAGATTATTATTATTAATTAAAAAAACGTAGCCCCACACTAGGATTTATTACTGTGTCGTGGGTGCATTTACAAACATGAAATTTACACATTTACACATACACAGATGTAGCTAATGCCTCAAGCTTTAATAATGGAGGTTCGGCGACCTGCAATTTATTAAAACCTTATTTAAAGCGCATTTTGAAGTAGTCATCAAGACTAACGTTAACGCATATGAGACAGAATCATTCTAGTAGGTATTTAGTAGATATACGAACACCGGTAAACGCCGTTGATCAGCGGCGGTTAATATTCGGTTTTGCGGTTTTTTGTTAGTAGAATTGGGGCCTTGCAGGACTACAACAGGCGGCGCGACAAGACATAACGTAGGACGTCACAAATTTTGTCACCCTAGACTTGCGATTATCGTTTTGTGACAGATTACTGAGCTTGTTTAGTTCTTCTACACCTGGGTAGAGAGCGTGGTAGAGAAGCTTGTATTTATTCTGAGCATTATACTGAAGAAAAGCTGTCTTCACATGCTAGCAGGACGTGCCATGATAAAAGTGTGACACGAGAAAACTTATTTCAAGTATTGTGTTGACGTATAGATAAGACTATTTTGACTTGTGTACAAGACTCGGACTGACAAATAAATTTGTCCTGTGCGAGAAAAGCCTTGCTCGACATTGCAGTTACAAAATGACTAGTCGTGGTGTTAAAATAGGCATAATCTAAATAAAGCTATCTAAGTTAAGTCAGATAAGGGTCAGATCCAATTTAAAATCGAATTTCAATGATCTCTCCTAAGATATTATAGTGTAAACTTTGATATTTTGAAAGTGTGGATGTGCATAACATTATCGAAAGGTATAGTCAATACCTCTTCTAACATTATTCATGTAACTCACGTTTGTTAATTAATCTATTGTAAATATACCCAATTATTAAAAAAAAAACTTTCGTATATATAATACTGTTGTTTTATTTGCTTTTAGCTAGTTATTGATTCATTGACGGCAGTGGTTAAATTTAATGTATAAAGTTCAGTAAAGGTGAGTACTATCAAAAGCTGTAATATTAATAGTGGGGTCATTTACGAATCATTAATATATAAAGTAGAATCCAACATGTAGGTACCTACCAACATGGTCGATCTGAGATGGACGAGAATTTGTGGCATTTTCACAATCGAGCGTCTCCGTGCTTCGGAAGGCACGTTAAGCTGTTGGTCTTGGTTAGCACTTAATGTGGTAGTCGCTTAGAATAATATAGAAGCCGCACGCAGTCATAATTGCACGCCGCGCGGTAAACCCAAAAATTCAACAAACGTCCCGCACTCACCACACTACCCATACGCGTAATGTTGGCAGCCTGGAAATATTACCACTTTTTAGGGTAAATGTTGATGACATTAGAGTACATGATAATATAATCATTGTTGCGGTAACGTGTATTTTAATGCAGATTAAACTTAAGACTGCCTCGTTGGTCTAGTGGCAAAGCACATCGCTTTCTGATCATGAGGTCCTGGGTTCAAATCCTAGGTCAGACAAATGTAGTTTTTCCAACGAAAACTACCCAGTATGAGTCCGGAGTCTGGAATTGTGCCCGGTATGTGGCAATAGGCTCGCCCCCTATTACATGGGACCTAACATCGTCGGCGAAACGTGGGTGTACTCAGTACACCTCTGCCACCCCCGCTTGGGGAATAGGCGTGACGAGGTGTAAACTTAAGAAATAGATATACTTGTACTATTAAGGTTTGTAGTAATTTAATGTAGAGAAAATATATTTTTATCATCTTAACTAAATATAAAAACCGTGATGTAGTAGTTAACTATATTAATACCGTTTAATACTAGAACCAATAAAGTCCTTAGCAAATAAATCTAAACAAAAGACTTGTTTCACAATCGAAAAATCACTTGCAGTTGTCTCTGACAATGTGTCAAGTGTCAAGCAAATGTCATGTTTTGTCACTGTCAAATAATTTACGATTTGAATTTGACGTTCCAAGTGCAGCTGGTTGGATTGTGTTCAAAATAAAATTTGTTTTCACTTTCTTATATAGTTGCTATTAAAGTTTTAAAGTACCCTGTAAGCCCCGAATTAATTAATGCACTACGTTTTACGACATTCCAATACTTATATATCATTTTAGTTTCATTTGTAAGCGTAGTTTGTTGTTCCAAAAGTTACCGCCAAAATGGATGAATATCCAGATCCAGATGAGGAGTACGAACTCATGTATGCTGATGAGTTGGAGATGTTAAGAGGTGAAGAAGATGCAGGTAATGTGGGAAACTACCCTGGCGGTGGCCAATCTTTAATTTGCTAAGTTTTAGGTTTGTTGTGAGGGTCTGCAGAGGACGTCATTCGCATGAAGAAGAGGAACATTTTAGCAATATTGACATATACCCGTTTTCCAAACAGATATTTAAAAGTAGAATTTTTAAAGAAATATGTGTACAGCATACTATTTACTTACAAACTTCATGATCACCATTATAGTAGTTAGTAGTATAGGTAGTAGTAGTTTTTTAGTATTATACAATTCATTATTTACTGTTTTTCTCCCTCTAAAGTATAATAAACAGCATCCTAAGCTGTATAGCGAGCAGACTAGACTGCTTGTATGTGAACCGCAGCTGCTCGCTTTCAACATCTAGGATGAGGGGTGGTTCACATACAACACATGTACAGAGATAATAAGAATAACATGGTTTATAAGTGAAATATTACTAACAAATATGAATCCACGAACTTGAAAGATAAATAAATTATTATTATGTTCGTATCTCTTATATAAACTCTCATCACTCATAAAAATATCAGCATAATAATATGTTGCCCATTATATAGTTTGAACTATTACTTAAAATTTCAAGAATATATCTTAGCATGTCTTGCGACTCACGATTTACTTGTGTTCAGGGATATCCTTCAATTGGTGAAGAATGATAATATTATGTAAATTTTATACTCTGTAGTTAGTAAGCTATTGGATGTTCAAATAAAAATAAATAAATAAACTGACTGCCTCATTGGTCTAGTGACAAAGCGCATCGCTTGGTGATCACAAGGTCATGGAATCAAATCCTTGGTTGGACAAATGAAGTTTTTCTAACGAAAACTTCCCAGTATGAGTCCGGAGTCTGGAATTGTGCCCGGTATATGGCAATAGGCTCGCGCCCTATTACATAGGTCCTAACATCGTCGGCGAAAAGTGGGTGTACTCAGTACACCTCTGCCACCCCCGCTAATATATATGGCCCGGAATATAGGTGTGATGGTGCTGAAATAAATAAACAATATTGATTCTTGAATAATCACACCAGATCCTGTGCAAGGTAGGTGGTTGATTCTTTTTAGGAATTAAAGTCTTTGTAGTGTTATTGATAGATTACTAGACTACTGTCTGGTTCCCCCCTATCATCATCATCATCATCCTCATCCTATGGTGATGTACTTTCAGTAATGTGATTTACAATCAAAATGTTATGTCAGAATGGAAGAGCCATTGTTTAGCCTTCAGTATCATTTATTGGTTATTCTGGTTTATTGATTCCCCAATTCCTCGGTAGCGAAAAACTATTATTTTAAAGAAAAGGTTCCTTCACAGATATATTGACAGATCAATAATTAGATAGAGGCATCCTCCAAAGATTATGCAAACATTTGAGTTATATGAGTTGTGTATGTGGCAAACTATGGGAGTGGAGGGAGTCAGCGAGGTCTGTAAGAAGAGAACCTGTTGGAACTCTGTATTACTGCTGCCCTACAAGGGAGTAGATGATCTCTTTGGTGAGATGATAGAGATAGATAGATGGATTTGTTTTAATGAAAGTAATTATCATTTCAGAACCAAACATCATTAGGAAACCATTACCAGCAAAAAGGAGCCTGGATTTCTCAAGTCCTGTTACAAATAAGCCACAGAAAAATGCACCACAATACACTCAAATTAGCCAACGACCCACACAAACCAAAACACCAACCACAGAACACTCTTTAACTCCAATCATACAACCATTGGAAGTATCAACACCAGTAACATCCAACAAGAGAACTGTAGATGATCTCTTTGGTGATATTGGAGATATAGACTTTAATGAAGTGGAGGTACCAAGTAAGAGACAGAAAACTGAAGAAGAGAATGACTTGGACTTGATAAATAGGATACTTGAAGGCAGGAAGCTGAAGCAGATACTTTTAGAGCCCAAGAATCGGTTATTGGGAGATAAGTCAAGTTATAATGTTAAGGAGAATATTTCATTGGATATACCAAAGTAAGATACATCATTTTGAACATTATATAAAGTTTATCCCAATCATCTTCCTTGTTTATCATCTTTAGACAAAACAGATATACAATGCGAAAGTAGAAGGATGTAGGTACTGGTACCCCAGTACCTACGTCCTGGTCTAGGCCTACCGGCCGAGACCAGGACGTCCGAACCTTTGTTGAGCAATCCTGGATTGTAAATAATATATTCATACCCATTCCCTTTGATTTTTGATGGAATTGGAAAGTGGCCATAGAAACCAGTGAACTATACAATGTAACCCTGACGTGTTTAGGCTTGTTAGAGAAGTACTATATAACCACATAGTGTTCAGCATCTCATTATAAAGCCTTCATGGAAACCACTCAACTACTCAATATATCCCTACCGTGTTTGGGCTCGTTGGATTTGTCTTGATGTGTACTTCAGACCCGGATGGTGTGAAGGTCTGATGATGAAGCTGGAAAGGAAGCCATACAACTCAACTGAACAAGATATCTTCATTGTTTTTCTATAAAAGGTTGTGTTTATAAAGGTGTTTTAAATTATAATTATTGTGAATGGCGCGATGGGAAAGCTACTTGGGAGCCGGCACTTAAGCCGAAAGGCGCAGCTGGCCATACATAACGGAGTGCTTGTACCAACGCTGTTATATGGCAGCGAGAGCTGGGTATGTAAGAAGGAGAATGAAAGTAGGATAAATGCGGTGGAAATGCGAGCTCTGCGGAAGATGTGCGGAGTGAAGCTGACCGACCGTATTCGCAACTGTGTAGTAAGAAAGCAAATAGGTATGAAAGAGAGTATCGGTGTAAAGATGAGAAAGGGTATGCTCCGTTGGTTCGGGCATATAGAAAGAATGTCCGAAGAAAGAATGACAAACTGATATACAATGAGAAAGTGACAAGATGTAGGTACCGGGGAAGACCTAGACTATCTTACCATGACCAAATAGACCGAGTCTTATCTGAAGGACAAGTCAGGAGTCTCCGTAACCGGCAAGCGTGTATGAGACGAACTATGAGAGTAGAGGAAGCCAGAGAGGTACGTAAGGGAAGAGCCTGTTAGAACTCTGTACTCTCTGCCTACCCCGTAAGGGATCTGGCGTGATGATATAGATATATAGATAATTATTGTAATATGGACATGTATTGTTCAGCAATATCATATTGTGTAGTAAGGATTAGAACTTGAAAATGGAAATCTCATTACTACCTCTTACAGTAATTTAAACTCTAATTTATAAAATTGCAGATGGTCATTCATCCCTGTTACAAACTCAAAAGGGGAGCGCATGTATGTGAAGTTAGAATCTGAGGATGCATGGGAGAGATCATTGGATGTGGCGACTAACCAGCAGTCTCTACATGCCACTTACAGTAAAACTTGGGAAGAAGCTAGGAAAATTGTAAGTTTTCATCAATTTTTAAGTTTATTATAATGTTTTCTTTAAGGTAAATTTATGATTTTGACTGCTGCTATGTTTTAAAATGATTGTGTATAATTTGTTATTTTTTTTCTTTTAAAAACGTAGCCCCACACTAGGATTTTTTCCTGTATCATGGGTGCGTTTACAAACATGAAAATTTACATACACAAGTACCCAGACCGGAACAAATAATTGTGGATCACACAATGATTTGTCCCGTGCGGGAATCGAACACGCGACTATTAGACACAGTGGGCGGAGCGGCTTAAGCTCTTAACCACTGCGCTAAATCGTCTGTCAATTATGAGAATAAAAGTTCTGTCTAGGTTTGTGCTACTGTCAACTGTATTTTAAAATCTATGAAACCATGAATTTTAATATGTCAAGATCCCATATCCACATTTTCTTATTAATTTATTCACCATGAGCATATCATGTCTTTCAGTGAGATCCATAGAATAATATTCGGAAATCGGTAATCGATTTTGTACATTTTACAAAACAATTTATCGATCAAATCGTACCAATTTAAATATTCGAGTAATAGAGTTTTAAAAAGTTTTAAGCTTATTTAATAATTACGCTAATTTATACGCCTATATTCCCCAAGCGGGGGTGGCAGAGGCGTACTGAGTACACCCACGTTTCGCTGACGATGTTAGGTCCCATGTAATAGGAGGCGAGCCTATTGCCATATATAAAATAAATATCAGCCTATATTGCCCACTGCTGGACAAAGGTCTTCTCTCATTAATCGAGGTGAGAGAGATTAGATCATACTCCACCACGCGGACCCAGTGCGGATTGGTGGAGTCAGGTTTGTGGCCACCTGCTGTTGGAACTTATCAAGCCGCCTTTAAGGCTTCCAACTCGACTTAACAACTACCACATTAAGTGGTAGCCGGGACCGACGTTTTAACGTGCCTTCCGAAGCACGGAGACGCTCGAATATGAAAATGCCAGAAACGGTCACTCATCTCGGGCCGACCGAGTCGAACGCTGCTTAACCTTGGTAATCGGTAAGAACACCGCGGTCGCACAGCGCTACGAGCGCTTCAGCCTACGGTGCCATATAGCGGGCACAATTCCAGACTCTGGACTCGTACTGGGAAGTTTTCGTTAGAAAAACTACAATTGCCGACCTAGGATTTGATGAACCCAGGACCTCGTGATCACAAGGCAATGCGCTCTGCCACTAGACCAACGAGGCAGTCACGCAACTACGCAATTTTATAATCTGAATAATGCAAATTATTTCCAGCCTCCCGAACAAGCCGGTTTCCGGAAAGGCTTTAGTACCATAGACCACATACATACGCTGCGGCAAATTATACAGAAGACCGAGGAGTATAATCGGCCACTATGCTTGGCGTTTGTGGACTATGAGAAAGCCTTCGATTCGATCGAGACTTGGGCGGTTCTTAGATCTCTCCAGCGATGCCGCATTGACTATCGATACATCGAAGTGTTGAAGTGCTTGTATAATAACGCCACCATGTCAGTCCGAGTACAAGGGCAGTGCACGAAGGCGATCTCCATAAAAAGAGGAGTAAGACAGGGAGACGTCATTTCTCCGAAACTGTTTACGACCACCATAGAGGACGCCTTCAAACTCTTGGAATGGCGAGGATTTGGTATCAACATCAATGGCGAATACATCACTCACCTTCGATTTGCCGACGACATTGTGGTCATGGCGGAGTCGCTGGAAGATCTAGGACGAATGCTCGGCGACCTCAACAGAGTATCTCAACAAGTGGGTCTTAAAATGAACATGGACAAAACGAAAATAATGTGTAACGTCCATGTCGTACCCACCGCACTCACCGTTGGGAACTCTACTCTTGAAGTTGTCGACGAATACATTTACCTGGGACAGGTAGTCCGGTTAGGTAGGTCCAACTTTGAGAGAGAGGTCAATCGACGAATCCAACTCGGCTGGGCAGCGTTCGGGAAACTGCGCAACATCTTCTCATCCAAAATACCTCAGTGCCTAAAGACTAAAGTTTTTAGTCAATGTGTGTTACCAGTGATGATATATGGATCAGAGACGTGGTCTCTTACTATAGGTCTCATAAAAAAGCTCAGAGTTGCTCAGCGAGCTATGGAGAGAGCTATGCTCGGCGTTTCTCTACGTGATCGAATCAGGAATGAGGAGATTCGTAGAAGAACCAAGGTCACCGACATAGCCCTTAAGATTAGCAAGCTGAAGTGGCAATGGGCGGGCCACATAGCGCGATGATCGGACGGGCGTTGGGGCAGAAAGATTCTAGAGTGGAGACCACGTATTGGTAAGCGCAGCGTGGGACGACCACCTGCCAGATGGACCGACGATCTTGTGAAAATCGCAGGAAGTCGTTGGATGCAGGTGGCATCGGACCGGTTACGCTGGAAAGCGATTGGGGAGGCCTATGTTCAGCAGTGGACAAGTATAGGCTGAGATGATGATGATGATGATGAATGCAAATTAAAATAGATATTTGGTTTATCTTTATCTTCTTGTTCATGTATACAGAAAACGTATTCTCTAATATATTTAAAATATTCCTAAATACAATATCCATGAAATGTAATTTGACCAATCGTCTTCAACCAAATGGGTACTGTACCCATGGCTCCTGTAAAAGACTATAAGTTTGTGCACACTTATACAACTTAAGAATTTAATTTCAAATATAATTTCGAAGGGCGATTTAGCGCAGTGGTTAAGAGCTTAAGCCGCTCCTCCCACTGTGTCTAATAGTCGCGGGTTCGAGTCCCGCACGGGACAAATCTTTGTGTGATCCACAATTATTTGTTCCGGTCTGGATATTTATGTATGTGAATTTTCATGTTTGTGAACGCAATCACGACACAGGAATAAATCCTGGGGCTGTAATTTAAAAAAAAATATCAGTGTGGTCTACATTTATTTATAAGCAAAATAAATAGTACTAAGTTACAATCCATTATGTTAGAATCCTCTGCCAATTATTTATTTTTAAGAAACCTTACAGGTTAAATACAAAATTTTATTATGATGTTAACAGTAATCAAGTTGAGTTTTGGCGGGAAGTCGAAGAGTGATGCTGTCAATTTGTCTTAATTTCTAAAACTTGTGTTATTTCGAATTATAATGTGTAGTGTTGGTGGAATATTAACCATTATGTGTTCTTATATGTGCATGAGTGAAGGTAATTGTGACAAAGTGATAAAACGTGCCTTTTCGATTTCCCTCAAAACGGCCGTCGCAATTGGTATGTAAAGTATCCACCGCTTTACTGACCAGGGTGGGGTATTTCATCAATTTCATTATCATCGTTGGCGTCAAGTTCATCGGGGAGTTGAATTCATTTAAAAACACGATTATTGCATCTCACTGGACATTGGCAAAACACACTTAAAAATAGTGTGAAGCCATAATTTAAAGAAGAAGAAGTAATCAAATTGCAAATAACAAGCTTACACAGTTCGTTCGAAATGTTGTTACACAAATTAGTATTTCACATAATAAATTTGAAAATAAAATAAAATGAAAACAAGATAAATTAAAAGGTATCCATCGAAAAACAATTTTTTTTTTTTTTTAAAAACGTAGCCCCACTAGGATTTATTCCTGTATCGTGGGTACGTTTACAAACATGAAAATTTACATACACAAATACCCAGACCGTAACAAATATTTGTGGATCACACAAAGATTTGTCCCGTGCGGGAATCGAACCCGCGACTATTAGACACAGTGGGCGGAGCGGCTTAAGCTCTTAACCACTGCGCTAAATTGTCCGTCAAATGAGATGATGAGATAAAAATGCAACCAAAAACAACAAAACTTGCAGTTTGAGTGCCCCCTTAATTTCCAGTTAGAAGACAAACAACAGCAGAGAATATCAGAAGAATGTTTATCTCAGCCGCTACAAAACGTGGACACAGATGTGAATAGTAACTTGCTGTGGGTGGAGAAGTACAGGCCTCAGTCATACTTGGACCTTCTGTCGGAGGAGCCTGTGAATAGGGCACTCTTGCATTGGCTCCATCTGTGGGATAAAGTGAGTAAATATTGGGTATTATTACATTTCTTAAAGGAATTATGAATCTGCCTGTACTGGCAGTGACTTGGCAAGGCTCCTTTTTCACAAATACAGGTGAGAGATGTGGATCCAGTCCAGATTGGTGGAGGTAGGCATGTGGTGACTTGCTGTTGGAATTTACCAAGTCGCCCATGAGGCTTGCAATTTGGTTTAATGACAACATGAAGTGGTAATTGGGGCCAACGTTTCTGAACGTTTCCGAAACATGACGATTATCATGTCGGATTGGATCATTTATCTCAGATGACGGCTCTCTGCCTACCCCGCAACGGATTTGGCGTGATGATATAGATAGATAGACCAAGACCAACGAAAAAAATACTGCATGAATTATTAAGAAGACTAATTATTGTTTTTAATCGTCCAAAATGCCAAAATGGATTTAGTATTTTAATATTATATACCTATGATATGCCATTCTATGTATTATAATATAGTGCACCCATACTATGGAGTATGTCTACCTTGGACAAGTTGTCCAATTTGGTAGAAACAACTTCGAGAAAGAAATCAACCGCAGGATCCAATTGGGTTGGGCAGCATTTGGCAAACTACGTCACGTTTTCGCTTCGCCTATACCGCAATGCCTAAAGACTAAAGTCTTTAACCAATGCGTCCTACCTGTTATGACTTACGGGGCCGAGACGTGGACACTCACAGTGGGACTAGTCCACAAATTCAAAGTCGCACAGCGGGCTATGGAGCGAGCTATGCTCGGCGTGTCTTTGAAGGATAAAATTCGTAACGAGGTAATCCGACAAAGAACCAAAGTTACCGACATAGCTCGCAGACTCAGTAAGCTAAAGTGGCAATGGGCTGGTCACATCTGCAGAAGGACCGACGGCCGATGGAGCAAGCGTGTTCTAGAGTGGAGACCGCGACTTGGTAAGCGTAAGGTAGGACGGCCCCCAGCTAGATGGACCGACGACCTCAAAAAGGTCGCTGGGACAGACTGGATGCGGAAGGCGGAGGACCGTGTGCAATGGCGCGTGTTAGGAGAGGCCTATGTCCAGCAGTGGACTACGATAGGCTGATTGATTGATTGATTGATACTATATTCAGAACATCTCTGTTCTATCCCTTCAGGGATTAAACTTTCATTGTCCAAATTTTAATATAATGAATATTTCATCTTCAGATAGTCTTCAAGAAGGAGGTCAAAACAAAAGAACCGCAGCAAAGAACCACATTTAGCAAGCGTGCTGGTGAGTTCCAACTGGCCAACAAGTGGAAAGGCAAGAAGGAAGTTGAACCTGAACTCGATGAAGATGGGCGCCCGCGGCAGAAGGTGGCCCTGCTGTGTGGACCGCCGGGAGTTGGGAAGACCACTCTTGCACATTTGCTAGCGAGATTAGCTGGTTAGTAACATTCTAGTGAATTAGAATAGCATCAATCCCTTTAGTATCTATATCTATCTATATCATCACGCCAGATCCCTTGCAGGGTAGGCAGACAGTACAGAGTTCCAACAGGTTCTTTCCTTACATGCCTCTCTGGCTTCCGCCACTCTCATAGTTCGTCTCATACACGCTCGCTGGTTGTGGAGAGTCTTGACTTGTCCTCCCCTTAATGCCTTTAGTAAATGTTCTAAAAAGCAGAGAGAGCATCGGAATAATAAGTTTATTTTAAATATCCACTTCCATTTCGCATGCAAAAATATCTGATTTTGACGAAGATGGGCGGCCGAGGCAGAAGGCTGTTTTTCTCTGTTGGTCTCTAGAAGTTGGGAAGGTCACCCTTACACACTTGCTGGCTAGATTAGCTAGTTAGTCAGATTTTGATGAAGTTATTGACAGTAGAATGTCGTAAAAAGCGATAAAGCAGATGGACAGCATAGTTATAGGTATCATAAAAAATCTAGTCCCACACTAGGCTTGAAATAAACTACTTTCAGGTTAGTTGTGTTATAAATTTCAGACAGTTTAGTGACTGCTTCGTTGGTCCAGTGGCAAAGCGCATCGCTTTGAGATCACGAGGTCCTGGGTTCAAATCCTAGGTCGGGCAAATGTAGTTTTTCTAACGAAAAATTCCCAGTACGAGTCCAGAGTGCAATTTTGCCTGGTTTATGGCAATAGGCTCGCCTGGGACCTAACATGGTAGGTTTGTGGCCATATGCTGTTGGAAACTTATCAAGCAGGCTATCATCACTCATCATCACTTCCAGCCTATTTCACCCACTGCAGGGCATAAGCTTCTTCTCTCTTACGCCACATATCCGAATATGTGGCGTTAGAGAGAAGAGGCTTAGGATAGGGTTTTTTTTTGGGCATATCCTCATGGATACCCGTTCGCGACGGGGACGTGAACGGGTTATGTGAGACTCCTCGTTCCAGCGGTGGTCGGCGTAACTCTGGCCGTCGCTGGAGCAAGTCCTACCCACTGTGTTCCATCGCCCGCTAAAAGGGAGGGTCACGGGGACGCGGACATACTTCCGCGGCCTGTCAGCGGCTGTCCGTTTTATCAGACCCGTCTCCTCCAGGGTAACCCCGCCTTGGTTCTCCTACATGTTGAGGATGCGCCGAAATACTTAGTGCGTCGTCCAACCTCGGGGGCCAGATGTTCTGCGCAGGTGACAGCAACCCCCGTTGCTGTCGCCCACAGGCCCCCCCTCACGGCAGCATTAGGTCGGTGGCCGCCCGCCACATCCGCCCGAATCCGACGCCGGTTCAGGGCAGTAAGGAGATCATTCTCTCTGCTCCGCTCCGCCGCTTAGGATAGGGATCCTGAGCCAATCTTAGCCAGGTCTTACCAACACATTTAAACACAATATCGACCCATCTTTGTACTGTCCTTCCTCGATTGCGATATACATTTCGTGGCCACCATTCGGTCAGACACGTACTCCACCTGCCATCATCACATCTTGCGACGTGTCCTGCCCACCACAAAACATCATATAGAGCCCCTTAATCTGATCAACAATTACCGCAATAAATGATCGCGTGAACACCGTTGCGGGCCATCCAACCCTCGGAGACGTTCGCAAATGGAATTGTCACGAACTGCCATCCATCTTAAATTGACCAAGCGGGGCACTGCTTATCCTAAGAACTCTGCGTTGCATGGTCACTAGCTCCTCCATAATTAAGTTACACTTTGTGTATCGATTAATGTATGTGATGTATGTTTTCTGCAGGCTATAGACCAGTGGAGCTGAACGCATCAGATGAACGAAGCACAGAGGCATTCCGCACAGCTCTCCAGAGCGCCACACTTATGCAATCTGTCCTAGATGCCGACCGCAGGCCCAACTGCCTTATTTTAGGTGAGTTAAAACCATCAATCAATATTTGTGTAAATCCCTTTTGAGACATTCCTTAGACTATCTTACCATGACCAAATAGACCTTGTGTAATCTGAAGTGCTAGTCAAGAATCTCCGTTAACCGACGAGCGTGTGTAAAATGAGCTATGAGAGGAGATGAAGCCAGAGAGGTCCGTAAGGAATGACGTGGTGATATGGAGATAGAGATCCCTTTGAGTATGTCTGTCCTGTTGAGGGTCATGCTTAGCAATCATTATTATCAACCGAAAGACTTAAGTATTTGTACCACAACGACCATTTGTGTTATACGCATCCATTTTTACCCACCAACCTTCGCAGAAGTCTTTGACGTCTTCTGGTTCGTGGTCGCCACTTTGGGGTTTGAATTTGAGTTCAAACTTGAACACCAAATTGTAACATTACGCAAGAATACTCTGCTGTACATTTTTCTTTTGATTGCTAAGACTTGGACTATAAGTGGCGCAGCCTGGTTCACTCGTAACTTAGAGATGCATGAGTACCTAGACATAAAAACTGTGATAGAAGAAGGTGAACAGTACACATAAATACTCAGACCGCCTAATGAATCATCCTAACCCTCGGACGAATGTGATTCTGTAAACGAAATCTTATTAAGCGTTTGAGAGGAGCCGATGTGCTCGATGACTAAAGAGTGTTGGGGTAGTGGCTCTAATTCCCCCAAAATCCATTTTACTTCAGGATTACAGTCGCACGAGACTGATTGCAGGTTCCAAATATAATAATAATATAATAATATGAGCCCGCTTAAGAAACTGTTCCCACGTTGGGCACGGGCCTCCTCTCCAACTGAGAGGGTTTCGGCCATAGTCCACCACGCTGGCCCAGTGCGGGTTGGCGACGTTCACACGCCTTCGAGAAACTCTTAGGCGTGCAGGTTTTCTCACGATGTTTTCCTTCACCGTTAAAGCAAGTGATAGTTAATTTTTAATACGCATTTCGAAAAGACAAATGTGCCTGCCTGGGTTTGAACCCGATAACTCTGACTTTGCCGTCCAACGGTCTAACCACTCGGCTACCACTGCTCAAATATATAAACAAAAAAAGATTTTGGATGACAAGTTGCGTAATTAATCCATAAAACCTTAAAATGCCAATTATTTTAATATTATACAATCATGTTGTTACAGACTGCTTTCGCTAATATCCGAAGGTAATTAAATGAGGTACATTAAATTTGATTTATTGGTAGAAGTTTGATTTCTAGATAGTAGTGTTTCGTTTCACTGTTTCTTATTGGATATTTAACAGGTTTATTGTCGGTTTTAATACGTAAATACTGGTACGTTTCCGGGGTAATTAAATGCCGAATAACGTGCGAAGTACTCTATTAGGCGCTGTACACACAAAACAGTACGTCGAATGCAAGTACACACAAGCACAAAACACACACTACTACTCTCGTTAGTACCCAAATACTGCTTCCAAGTCGCTGAGTCACTCGTAGTATCCGTATATCGTTGCTTAAGTCGCCGGTGTATTCGCTTGTTTTCCGATTTGATCACTATCGCTTCCAAAAAGAGATAGTCCGTCCCCGCGCTCTGTGTTCCTTTTATACTCGTATGAAAGTTCTAGAACCGACGCCAACCCTCTATGTACATCGATAGAAGTACATCGAACAATAGCCGGCGCGGCTCACAAAGCGGTATTATTATTACATACCTATTTGTATGTGAACAAATAGGTACTTGTACACCGCGACCGGGCGCCGGCGATAATTAAAGGGTAGGAACCTTCTAGGCGTTTCAGCACTTAAGCGCGGATTCTAGATCTTTCTATGCAGAAGGCTAGAGGACCTAAGTGTGTTTAATGCATTTTAAAATTAACATTCTCAGATACGTAACAACACTTTACGCAGGCTACATATGCCACGCTAGGCGCATCACTTTCTCTTAAAGGATTAGAATGCTCATGCGTCCTTGGATGTTGATATTTTTTGCGTAGGTACATCATTTATAGGAGTTAATTGTTTTATTTAATATTTTTAAGTAGGCTTGTTAAATTTTGAATAAAGCGCGCCAGACGCGTCATTGGTCTCGAAGAAAATTTGGCAATCATTGCTATGTGCTAAGCATTCGACGGATTTAATACAAGAGAAACAAATCGAAAAAAATATTCTAAGGTCTCCATAGACTAATTCTAAGGTTACACTGGAGGTTTTTTTGATGACACGCCTGGCATGTCAATGGCCATGAATGAGTACAGTTAGGAGGTATATTCTAATTGCAGATGAGATCGACGGAGCTCCGCTGCCAACAGTGGAACTTCTGGTGAAGTGGTGCACAGCCACTGCTACTGAAGGCGGCAAGAAGAAAGCTAAAACACAGCCATTGAAGAGGCCAGTTATCGCAATATGCAACGACTTGTATGCCAACTCGCTGAGGCCACTTAGGTGAAGTTATTTATATTAGATACACATGATTTTGTTTTAAAGAAATATTTTTTTACCCCAAAATTGCAATAAAAGATTCTATACTACTTGTGGTACACACGCACATGCTCACACACGCACATACACACGCTCACACGCGCACACACACACGCTCCCACGCGCACACACACACGCGCACACACACGCGCACACACACACGCGAACACACACACGCGCACACACACACGCGCACGCACACACGCGCACACGCACGCACACACTCACGCACGCACGCACGCACAAACACACACACACGCACACACATACGCACACACGCATACACACGCACACGCACATACGCTCACGCACCAGGCCAGATGCCCTTGCGGGGTAGGCGAGAGAGTACAGAGTTACAATACGTTATTTCCTTACAGACCTCTTTAGCTTCCTCCACTCTCATAGTTCGTCTTGCCCTTCAGATAAGACACGGTCCATTTGGTCATGGTAAGATAGTGATATAAATGTGTAATAATAAGGATTACAGTGCGACTAGGATCTTTTGGCTCATGGATGACATTGACAGGGGGCGTTAGTGTGAAAATAGAGTTAGTGAAATTTTGATACTTCCAGGGAAATATTTCAACAAGTAGGTCCGCACGATTACTTATTAAAAAAAGAATATGAGCAAATTTCATAGTAAATGGCAACTCAGCGACTGTCATGTACTGACATTTCACTTGATGACAGGGTGGTTCAGATTTTGACTTGCGAATCAAGTTTCTTATGGGACTGTAACTGTATTGACTGCGCGAATAGCTTGGGGCTCGGATGGTGAGCGGTGACGTCATGACATCACTTGTTGACTGTCGCTATGAGCGGACGTCTGTATATTTAGTGTAACCAGTGACCGTCGGACTGCACAGTCAGTGGTCTCGGGTTCAAACCCAGGCACGCACCTCTGTCTTTTCGAAAGCATGTGTATATTAAAACAGGCAGAGGTGTACTGAGTACACCCACGTTTCGCCGACGATGTTAGGTCCCATGTTATAGGGGGCGAGCCTATTGCCATATACCGGACACAATTCCAGACTCCGGACTCGTACTGGGAAGTTTTCGTTAGAAAATCTACACTTGTCCGACCTAGGATTTGAACCCCGGAACTCGTGATCACAAAGCGATGCGCTGTGCCACTAGACCAACGAGGCAGCATATTAAAACTATTACTTGCTTTGTCGGTAATGGAAAACGTCGTGAGGAAACCTGCATGCCTAAGAGTTTCTCGAAGGTGCGTGAAGTTCGCCAACCCGCACTGGGCCAGCGTGGTATACTATGGCCTAAATCCTCTCAGTTTGAGAGGAGGCTCGTGCCTAACGGTGGGACATTTTCTTAACAGGGCTAATATTATTATGGTGATAACCAAAGAAGCGTCTCATCCTAGGATGCCATACTACTAATTCTGGCTAAGCAAGTAGGCGCAATGTAAACGTTCGTCCGTGCTCTTGTTTTAACTCATTTGGTACCCGTTAATAAAACCGTCTAAGTAGGGAGCTCGGAGCAATGATAGGTGAAGAAACTACTTTACTTAACTGTACTGCCTTCGTTTGCCGTGCGAGTGGGCAGAATATAAACCATATACAAGGTGCAACATAAACTAGAGGTCGCCTATAGGTCGATATTCGACCTACTCTTTCATCGTTTGCTGGTTATGTTTGACATTGAGTAAGAATATAGACCAATAATATTAAAGGCAAACATCAATTTGACGTGTATTGTGTCAAATACATGGTAGTGTGTGTGATGTTTTTTTTCATTTACTTATTGCTATGTATGTTTTATGCATAATTTAAAAAAAATATTAGCATTCTGAATTCCTTCTCTATATAAACTATACTCATCTCTCACTCATCACTCATACTCCTCCGTCCGCGCAATTTTCGCAAAAATGTGTACAAAGTTTTTGCTTCACGTATTAATATATAGATAACGCAGAAGCTCAGACACCCCAATTAGATTATTGCTTTACGAATTTAATACGATACTCAAACTTTCGATTTTTAGGAGTTTTCTACCATTTTTTTAGCTGTTTGGTACCCAAATTAACCACGAAATGTAATAAATAATTAATTTTTGTGTGCCTATCGATTTGTGTGTAATAGGAATGCATTTAAAATAGCCGTATTGCTTTGAATGATGATTACATTTTGTTTAATACAGCGAACTGAAAGAATAAAACCAATTTTTGATAAATATTTTTTTTTTTAAATGTAGTATACTGTTACGATCCGAACATACCCCGATATCTTGAAACGTCTTTATCGGGGGATGTCGATTCTAAAACGCATAACACACCCTTAGGTCCCGGTAGGTGATCAGACTAGAAAGATCTAGAATCCGCGCTTAAGTGCTGAAACGTCTAGAAGGTTCCACCCCTTTAATTATCGCCGGCGCGCGGTCGCGGTATGCAAGTATCTATTTGTACAAGTACCAATAGGTATGTAATAATAATACCGCTTTGTGGGCCGCGCCGGCTATTGTTCGATGTACTTCTGTCGTTGTACTTAGAGGGTTCGCGTCCGTTCTAGAACTTTCATACGAGTATAAAAGGAACACAGAGCGCAGGGACGGACACAGTCTCTTCTCGGAAGCGATAGCGATCAAATCGGAGAACAAGCGATCTAAGTGGAATACACCGGCGACTTTAGCAACGATATGCAGATACTACGAGTGACTCAGCGACTTGGAAGCAGTATTTGGGTACTAACGGGAGTAGTACTAGTGACTAGTTCGCGTGTGTATTTGCATTCGACGTACTGTTATGTGTGTACAGCGCCTAATAAAGTACTTCGCGCGTTATTCGGCATTTAATTACCCCGCAAACGTCACAAGACTTTAAAATAGTTGGATTCGATTCAGTTGTCGATTTAGAACAAACTATTTTCAGGACTTGCGTTAATTATCTTACACCTTGCATAATAGAGATTTATCTGTCAGTTTCCTTAGCTTTCATAAACAATCAATATTTTTTCCAGGCCAGTAGCTCTAATAGTACAAGTAGGGGGTGTGTCCATTAGCCGGCTATCGAGCCGCTTGTCCCTCGTGGGTGAGCGAGAGGGCCTCACAGTGAACCCGCACGTGGCCGCAGCTTTGGCCGCTAGGGTCCAAGGAGACGTGAGAGCAGCCATACAAGTCCTCAGCTTTATTAAAGCTAGGGCTAAAGCTCAGGTAATATAACAAATTTTATGTTAAGATGCTGCCTGAATGTAATAATTTAAATATTACTAGCAAATCCATCAGTTTCGTATCCGTCGACAACAGCGCCATCTACCAGATCCAGTTATAGCTAAGAACCATCCAGGTAATCTCATATGAATAAAAATATCATCAAATCGGTCAAGTCACTTAGGAGAAGAATTAATGACGGACGATTTAGCAAAGTGGTTAAGAGTTTAAGCCGCTCCTCCCACTGTGTCTAATAGTCGCGGGTTCGATTCCCGCACGGGACAAATCTTTGTGTGATCCACAATTATTTGATAAAATTATGAAAAAAATATGGACACGCACCCCGGAATTTATGTATAAAGAATATTTAATATTATATCGAGAAGAGACTGCTCGTGATGTATTTGCAACATGGCCCTGCTAGACGACCGGCGCTGCAGCAGCATTACCTGGGGCAGGAACCAATTGTGATCTCACATAATTACTTTGTTTTATTTCTGCTCCACATACTTTCTTTTGATATTTGTCATGTCGATAGATTGTTTAACTATTTTTTTTACACCGTCACGCCTACATTCCCTAAGCGGGGGTGGCAAAAGTTTGAAACCACCCTCGTGACAGAAAGCGATGCGCTTTGCCACTAGACCAACAAGGCAGTAATCTTTTTACACAACTCAAAAGGTTAAATAAGCCTTTTTATGAGGCCAGTCTGAAAATGTGGCTCGTCGTGTGCTAGTACTAGATGACTTAGGCACTGAGACACATTTAAGAAAGACTCTCTCTCTAAGCCTGCGGTATTTGGGGCAAGAAAATCTTGCAATGTAAGGATTGTGGTTGGTAACGATGTGCTGGAGCAAGTGAATGAGTTTGTATATCTTGGATGCGCCTTCAGTAAGGATGGGAAATACACCGCTGACATAGAGAGAAGAGTGAGTGCAGGGAACAGAGTGAATGGTGCGATGGGTAAGCTACTCGGGAGCCGGCACTTAAGCCATAAGGCGCAGCTGGCCATACATAACGGAGTTCTTGTCCCAACGCTGTTATATGGTAGCGAGAGCTGGGTATGTAAGAAGGAGAATGAAAGTAGGATAAATGCGGTAGAAATGCGAGCTCTGCGGAAGATGTGCGGAGTGAAGCTGACCGACCGCATTAGCAACAGCATAGTAAGACAGCGAGTAGGTATGAAAGATAGTATCGGTGTAAAGATGAGAAAGGGCATGCTCCGTTGGTTCGGGCATATAGAAAGAATGCCAGAGGAAAGAATGACAAAACAGATATACAATGTGAAAGTGGAAGAATGCAGGTACCGGGGAAGACCTAGACTATCTTACCACGACCAAATAAACCGAGTCTTATCTGATGGAAAAGTCAAGAGTCTCCGTAACCGGCGAGCGTGTATGAGACGAACTATGAGAGTCGAGGAAGCCAGAGAGGTATGTAAGGAAAGAACCTGTTGGAACTCTGTACTCTCTGCCTACCCTGCAAGGGATCTGGCGTGAGGTTATAGATAGATAGATAGAAAATCTTGCATAGCTTCCCTTACAGTTTCTGTAATGCTTTATTAGACGTTTAGAATATTATTCCAAATTATTCCAAGCATTCAATATGTGCAGTGATAGCAGTGATAGCCTAGTTGTTAGACCGTTGGACTGCAACGTCAGAGGTCTTGGTCTGCATTTTCGACAGCATGTGCATATTAAAAATTAACTATCACTTGCTTTAATGGTGAAGGAAAACATCGTGAGGAACTTTCTCGAAGGTGTGTGAAGTTCGCCAACCCGCATTGGGCCAGCATGGTTGACTATGACCTCTCAGTTTGAGAGGAGGCTCGTGCCCAACGGTGGGACAGTTTCTTAACAGGGCTACTATTATTATTTATTCAATATGTGATCAACTTCCAGCTTAACCTGGAGGACGTTGAAAACGCAGCGATAGGAACCAAGGACTGCAATAAAAGCATGATGCAAGCGCTTCAAGCTGTGTTTACGACCAACGACCAAGACCAAAACGCCATTATGAAGACTGTTAACGCCGCAGGAGAATACGAGAGGTATAAGGACAATAGACGATTCTTCTAGCCTCGGCGATTGACCGTCGCTATATCTTTCCATTCCGATCTCGGTCTTGAACCTATTCGCGCCTTTATTAAAAATGCGATTACGTGATATTTCGCGAACGCGTCCAATCATAGAAATCCGCTAATCGTAGCCGCTGCCGACTACGGATCTAACCCCGCTACCGCCGTCCGCGACATGTTTTCACCGACCCTCCCCTTACATCCCTTCTTTCGGATACAGATACCGCACACATGATCAAACAGCGACCTCGCTGGCGAGATCGAAGAATCCCTTGCCCGCCGGCTGGTGCACGGCGAGACACCTAGTATACGCCCTCCCCCATAACGACTGCCCAAGCCGAGGCCGTTCCTCCTTGAGGCGCCTAGTTGCCCTTCTGACTCGAGCGTAGTAGTAGCACGCTCGCCCTTTGGTCCGGTGAAGCTGTAAAGGCCCCGCGGCCTACAGCGTAGATCATTCACACAGACACACACAAAGTCGCTGCATCTAGTTCTGACGACTAACTGTGTTCGATCGTGGTTTCAAAATCATTGTACGAAGCGTAGAATCTCGCTATATCGAACATCGTGTGTGGCAGACGTGTGCTGTGTATTTTCACATATCGCCGACGGTATATGGCGACCTCGAGGCCCTGTTCAATCTTGGGTACGGAAAAGTACGGTTTTTTGATATGTATCTGTAATTGTGACCAGTATAAATGTCAAAAGGATCGGTCCTTATTACATTGAGACCTATCAGAGTCGGCGTGACGATGCTTATTCTTTTTTTTCCTATCTATCTATATCATTACGCCAGATCCCTTGCGGGGTAGGCAGAGAGTACAGAGTTCCAACAAGGTTCTTTCCTTACAGACCTCTCTGGGTTTCTCCACTCTCATAGTTCGTCTCATAAACGCTCGCCGATTACGGAGACTTGTCTTGCCCTTTAGATAAGACAAAATCTATTCTATTTTGTTCTTTGGTAAATATGTTGATTCAACTTTTAAATAAAGATTAAGTTTTACTGTATTTCTTTAAATATACTTATGATACCTTAGATTAAGACTTTAATTTCTTTTGTTTTATGGGCCATATAGTCCAATTCAAAAATCTGCCTTGTTACATAAATACATTTATTTCAACAGGTTAGCAGATGGAATATTCGAGAACTACCTCTCAGCTCGCGTGGACGGGCGTCTTCACATAGCTTGTGAGACCCTCTCTTGGTTGCGGTACTTCGACACCATCAACTCTTGGATCCTTCGGAACCAGAACTATTCTCTATATGGAACACTACCTCTTTGCATAGCGAGGTGTCACGCTGTACTGGCTTCTAGAACCCCACAGAGGGTTAAATTTCCTACTCAGGCTCAAGAGGTAAATAATACTAATATTATAACCAAAGTTTTTGAGGATGGATGTATGGGTGATTGTAACACTTTCAGGCAAAAACCACTGAACGGATTTTGATGAAACTTCTCAGTAATACAGCTTAAACAACAGAAGAACACACGTGCTATTATTTATAACGATACTTACGCAGACGAAGTCGCGGACGGCCGCTTGTGTATTGCTTTTCAAATACACACCTATATATCTGTCTATATCATCACGCCAAATCCCTTGCGGGGTAGGCAGAGAGTACAGAGTTCCAACAGGTTCTTTCCTTACATACCTCTCTGGCTTCCTCCACTCTCATTGTTCGTCTCATACACGCTCGCCGGTTACGGAAACTCGACTTGCCTTTCAGATAAGACTCGGTCTATTTGGTCATGGTAAGATAGTCTAGGTCTTCCCCGGTACCTACATCCTTCCACTTTCGCATTGTATATCTGTTTTGTCATTTTTTCTTCTGACATTCTTTTTATATGCCCGAACCAACGGAGCATACCCTTGTTCATCTTTACACTGATACTATCTTTCATACCTACTCGCTTTCTTCTTCTTCGCTTCTTTTACGCTCCACAGCACAAATACACACCTACATGACTATATTTAGCTTTGGCAGTAGTGTATAACTACATATTGCTGCGATGTTCGGCGAGAATGACTGCCTCGTTGGTCTAGTGGCAAAGCACATCGCTTTGTGATCACGAGGTCCTGGGTTCAAATCCTAGGTCGAGCAAGTGTAGGTTTTCTAACGAAAACATCCCAGTACGAGTCCGGAGCCTGGAATTGTGCCCGGTATATGGCAATAGACTCGCCCCCTATGTACTCAGTACACCTTTGCCATCCCCGCTTGGGGAATATAGGCGTGACGGTGTAAAACTACATATTGCTGACGAAGTTCGGCGATAATGTATTTAAAAGATTCGTTAAGGCGTTTCCCTTGAAGATCTCAGAGTTCCCCTACCGTAGAAAAGGCGGCCATGTGTGCGCGTGTGCGCGGGTGTGGTAAAAGCATGAAGAAAATACCAAGAGGAGATGGCCTAACCGAACTTTGAATTCCACTAAGCCTTGACGTCATCGTGTCTTACCTCAGTCGGTCATCGCTCTATTTACACGTCCGCACGAGTTCGCATAACTATTAAATATTATCTATTTTTATCAAAAAAAAATTCTTAAAATGAAGTGTCACTAAACATGCAAAAATTACTTGGATCGACATTCTGGTCACACAAATAATATTAAATTTAACTTGTAAGTATTTTTTTCGTAATTTATTAGAATATTTCACATACCCGTAGAAATCCCACATACCCTCTGGATGCGGTCCGAATGAAGCTAATGCCAGTACCATACACAGTTGCCATATGTAAAAAGTTGAGCATCTCAGTACTATAGTCCTTTACATCAGTAATGAGTACGCTGACGTTTAGAATTTGACGTTTCTAGAAATGTGGTGAGTCTGAAATAGAATCGATTGAATATCGTATCGGGAAAATTTATAAAAAAGAATGAATTGATATTGAGAAAAATAACTTAGGAACAAATGGGGAACAAAATAAAATAATCTCATTATTTATTTACGAATCAAGCCATTGGTCATAAAAATCGTCTGTCAAATCGCTTGATTCTTTGCTAACGTGTATTATTATTAACAAATCTATGTAATTATCTGTTTAAATATGTTACGATAGCGCATCCTTAAAAATATTTAGTATTCTCAGTCGATAAATTAATAAATAATTATAAATTTATCGACTAAGAATACTAAATATTTCAGTCAGATACATACAATAATATATTTCGCAAAAAAATTGGCAATCGATGTCGGAAAAAAAAAATTACATATCAATTCTTTTTTTATTAAATTCTGCTCGGCTTGGCGGAGTGCTTGTCCTAACGCTGTTATATGGCAGCGTGAGCTGGGTATGTAAGAAGGAGAATGAAAGTAAGATAAATGCGGTCGAAATACGAGCTCTGCGGACGATGTGCAGAGTGACGCTGACCGACCGTATTCGCAACAGTGTGATAAGAAAGCGAGTAGGTATGAAAGATAGTATGGGTGTAAAGATGACAAAGGGTATGCTCCGTTGGTTCGGGCATATAGAAAGAATGTCAGAAGAAGGAATGACAAAACAGATATACAATGCGAAGGGCATTCGGCTCCCTCTCACATCGATAAACTCCAAATGGTTCAAAACCGCTTCCTCCGTAAAGCCGTAGGAGCCCCCTGGGCGTCTACTCGCAAAATCGACAACGACATATTCGAAACGATACGCCATTACTCCGAATGTATCGCACATGCCCTACTCTAACAAATGTACGAATGTTATATCGTTTATCGTAACCATAGACTGAATACTTTGTTTATTCTAACTATGTTCGGAGCGAATGATAAGTATAGCTTGTCAAAAACTTCGAAAAATTCTTATTATTGGCTATGGTTTCTTGTTACGTTTGTCAAAACTTGCCGACAGTGATTGGAAAGCGTTATATTTTAAAAGTGATTTTAATATCAATTTGAAACTTTTTCGTGAACCTTTTCACCTGTACCTTAGAAAATGTGCATAAGGTATGTGTATAAAATTTACATTTATTTATACTTTAACCTTAGATTCATAAACATTCGTCTTACAGACCGCGCGAAACGTAAACTTGTTTCTTATTTCTCGAATTTAAGAGCGCCTCGAGTACCTTTTTAAGTGATACGGTCATTATTATCGCTAGTGTATTTTACTTAAAATGACGTGTGCTTGACAAAATACATAGCTTTGTTCATCTCAGGAACGGATGTTTATTGATCATGTTACGCCTGTGTGGATTAGGTATATTTTTGTTTAGTTATATTGTTTTTTTAAATAAGTGACTGAACAAGTTGTCATTATGTCTTTCTTTTCACAAAGTTATGAAAACCTTTTCCTAAACATGTTTGCCTAGAAGATAAATGTTTATGAATAGTGTTACCCCCACATATGTTTATGAATCTAGGGTCAAAGAAGGAAACCTAGAAGAAATAAATATGTTAGTGAGTTTTTTATTGTAGCTTAGTGTTTAAAGTTGTATTTAAATATTTTATTGTTGTAGATGTATCCGTCTTGCAGAACCGACTAGTGAAACACATGACAAAACAAATGCTGTAGCTCTACGTCGTGCAGTGACAGGTTCATGGCCATGTTCTGCTTCTCTTTCACAATGGGAGCTGCGGGTGCTGAACATAATGGGTGAAAGATTCCATGGACCACAAACCACAGCTCGAGAGCTAGCCTTCCCCACAATGGTATGTATTTTGATAACTTGAACAATATATTTAAAATAAAATAGTAATATTATAGAGTAAAGAATTTAAATAATAAATTTGTTATTGTTTTTTCAGAACATAATGAAGAAGTGGGTCATTTTGCTGAAGATAAACCATCTGTGGAGATTCCACCACCATTGCTGGAGCCCCTCGCTTAACCACCAATGCCACCTTCTCCAGCACCAGTTGAGTCCCAGCAAAATAGATCATTAACCCCTGCATCTTCCAGATTTATGAATCGTGAGTACATTATGACATAAAACTAGCTTAACTCTCAACATATTACTAATTTATTTTAATTATAAAGAATACATCTATTAGGTCTATGCTTATGCTTTACTGAAGCAAGTGACACAAGTATGAAAAATTCTAATGTTAAATTGTTTTTAGGTGCATCCTGGCATCTAACCCACTGTCCAGTCCAAGCTGGGAACAACATCAATGAGAAGTTGCTCCAATTAGAAAAAGAAGAAATGGTGATGGGATAATAATTGAATTGTGGGACCTGTTGCAACTCTGTACTCTCTGCCTACCCCGCAAGTAGTCCGGTGTGATGATTACAAAGATAGAATAATAGCTGTCTTGTGATTATTGTAATATTTTTTGTTGTTTAAATTTATAATGTTTGTTTCTTTAAATATTCTAGAATTTGTTATTAATTAAGATACTTTTACAGAATTTTATTATAATCTGAGGCTTTTATTTAAAAAATATTTCAATGTTATAATGTTATGGTAACTCCCAACATAAGAATATATGTTAGATATTAAGTTTAAATTACAATGAGGGAATGATTATTATATAAATAAATTTCCTTTAAAAGCATTAGAATAAAAACATTTCAGGAAATCTCAATTTTTGAGTATGTTTAATGTTTACCAGTACAAATTAATATGTTTATTTTATTTAATAATAATAAAAAATAGACCATCTATTTTATAATATTTTTTTTTTGCCTTTTTTACTGTAACTTTGTTTTATTACTACACGCCTGAGCAAAGGCCTTTATATTCACAACTGTCGATCTATTGCCATTTCGGGCCGCAAAGGCAATTCTATAATTACACTACAAAAAACGCGGCTAATTATATCATGAATACATTAAAAATAACCAAAATTTCGACTAATAAACACTGAACAACTTATGTTTAGTATTAGTTTAAAGTAAAGTCGACAGTATTAAAGAAAGAAAACTCCACAATCGCAAAATTTCACAAATTAAATTTGAAACGATAATACCGACGACGTCCTCTGAGGTGTCATTGAAATTATCGTATAAGTGTCGTTTAGATCGTTGTCGAATTCGAATATTCGTAACTGACATTTACTACTAAGAGTAGGGTTACAGACGATAATGTCGAATATTGTATCTTTCGTTCAATCATCGTTTCGACGGTGAAAACGACGTAACTAAGAGTAGGATTCGACACGACATATGCCGCGATGTATCGATTATCGATTTTGCGAGTAGACCTGCTGCAGGTCTGTATCGATTATCGATTTTGCGAGTAGACCTGCTGCAGGTCTACTCGCAAAATCGATAATCGATATATCGCGGCATATGTCGTGTCGAATCCTACTCTTAGTTACGTCGTTTTCACTGTCGAAACGATGATTGAACGAACGATACAATATTCGACATTATCGTCTGTAACCCTACTCTTAGTAGCAAATGTCAGTTACGAATATTCGAATTCGACAACGATCTAAACGACACTTATACGATAATTTCAACGACACCTCAGAGGACGTCGTCGGCATTATCGTTTCAAATTTAATTTGTGATATTTTGCGATTGTGGAGTTTTCTTTCTTTAATGCTGTCGAATTTAGTTTAAACTAATACTAAACATAAGTTGTTCAGTGTTTATTAGTCAAAATTTTGGTTATTTTTAATGTATTCATAAAGTTACAGTAAAAAAGGCAAAAAAAAAAATTATAAAATAGATGGTTTATTTTTTATTATTATTAAATAAAATAAACATATTAATTTGCACTGGTAAACATTAAACATACTCAAAAATTGAGATTTCCTCAAATGTTTTTATTCTAATGCTTTTAAAGGAAATTTATTTATATAAAAATCATTCCCTCATTGTAATTTAAACTTTATATCTAACATATATTCTTATGTTGGGAGTTACCATAACATTATAACATTAAATTTTTTTTAATATAAAAGCTTTAGATTATAATAAAATTCTGTAAAATTATCTTAATTAATAACAAATTCTAGAATATTTAAAGAAACAAACATTATAAATTTAAGCAACAAAAAATATTACAACAATTACAAGACATCTTTGTAATTTCTATCTTTGTAATCATCACACCGGACTACTTGCGGGGTAGGCAGAGAGTACAGAGTTGCAACAGGTCCCACAATTCAATTATTATCCCATCACCATTTCTTCTTTTTCTAATTGGAGCAACTTCTCATTGATGTTGTTCCCAGCTTGGACTGGACAGTGGGTTAGATGCCAGGATGCACCTAAAAACAATTGAACATTAGAATTTATCATACTTGTGTTACTTGCTTTAGTAAAGCATAAGCATAGACCTGATAGATGTATTCTTTATAATTAAAATAAATTAGTAATATGTTGAGAGTTAAGCTAGTTTTATGTCATAAAGTACTCACGATTAATAAATCTGGAAGATGTAGGGGTTAATTATCTATTTTGCTGGGACTCAACTGGTGCTGGAGAAGGTGGCATTGGTGGTTAAGCGAAGGGCTCCAGCAATGGTGGTGGAATCTCCACAGTTGGTTTATCTTCAGAAAAATGGCCCACTGGAGATGGACTAAATTGCTGTGAGTTGTACTGAGCCACTTCTTCATTATGTTCTGCAAAAAACAATAACAAATTTATTATTTAAATTCTTTACTCTATAATATTACTATTTTATTTTAAATATATTGTTCAAGTTATCAAAATACATAGCATTGTGGGGAAGGCTAGCTCTCGAGCTGTGGTTTGTGGTCCATGGAATCTTTCACCCATTATGTTCAGCACCCGCAGCTCCCATTGTGAAAGAGAAGCAGAACATGGCCCCCCCACCTGTCCCTGCACGAGATCTACGTAGAACTACAGAATTTGTTTTGTCATGTGTTTAACTAGTCGGTTCTGCAAGACGGATACATCTACAACAATAAAATATTTAAATACAACTTTAAACACTAAGCTACAATAAAAAACTCACTAACATATTTATTTCTTCTAGGTTTCCTTCTTTGACCCTAGATTCATAAACATATGTGGGGGTAACACTATTCATAAACATTTATTTTGTAGGCAAACATGTTTAGGTAAAGGTTTTCATAACTTTGTGAAAAGAAAAACATAATGACAACTTGTCCAGTTACTTATTTAAAAAAACAATATAACAAAACAAAAATATGTCTAATCCACACAGGCGTAACATGATCAAACATCCCTTCCTGAGATGAACAAAGCTATGTACTTTGTCAAGCACACGTTATTGAAAGTAAAGTGCACTAGCGATAATAATGACCGTATCACTTAAAAAGGTACTCGAGGCGCACTTAAATTCGAGAAATAAGAAACAAGTTTACGTTTCGCGCGGTCTGTAAGACGAATGTTTATGAATCTAAGGTTAAAGTATAAATAAATGTAAATTATATACACATACCTTATGCACATTTTCTAAGGTACACTCTTGTCACGAAAAAGTTTCAAATTCATATTAAAATCACTTTTAAAATATAGCGCTTTCCAATCACTGTCGGCAAGTTTTGACAAACATAACAAGAAACCATAGCCAATAATAAGAGTTTTTCGAAGTTTTTGACAAGCCATACTTATCATTCGCTCCGAACATAGGAAAAATAAACAAAGTATTTAGTCTATGGATACGATAAACGATATAAGATTCGAACATTTGTTAGAGTAGGGCATGTGCGATACATTCGGAGTAATGTCGTATCGTTTCGAATATGTCGTTGTCGATTTTGCGAGTAGACGCCCTGGTTCGTACGGAATGTCGATCTCCACTCCGATGTAGGTCTCGAACCTATTCGCGCCTATATTAAAAAGGCGACAACACGACACTTCGCGAACGCATCTACCCATGCGAATCCGTTAATCGTAGCCGCCGCCGACTACGATCTCTCCCCGACCCCTGCCGCCACCGCCGGCCGTGACATGTTCTCTCCAATCCCCCCGATGCTTTGTCATCCATTCTTTCCGCTCAGAATACGGGCGACGATAACGTAGTCGTAGATCCCCTCCCATAGCCGGCGGTTGACCGGTGCACTTAGTAGTGCACCCCGCCCCCCCACAGCGACTGTCCCAACCGAGGGCGCCTCTTCAAGGCGCCCTCGAGTATGTCGCCCCTTGCCCTTCTGGCTCGAGCGTAGTGGTTGCACGCTCGCCCCGGTGAAGCTGTAAAGGCCTCGCGGCCAACAGCGTACATAACTCTCACACACACACACACGCGAAAGTAGACGGATGAAGGAACCGGGGAAGGCTTTTTTTTACGTAGGGAAATCCTCATGGATTTCCGCCAGCCTCGGGGATAGCTGGCGGGGCATGTCGGACTCTTACCGACTAAAACCCCACGGTGGCCGCCATCGACACTTCGGGGAAGGGCTCCGGGATCTCCGTTAGGAACGTACCGGTGCCCCTCTGTGTCGTGTTCCGAAGAGCCCGCCTTCGGGGGGGAGGCTTTGGATCCGCTCCCCCCTGCACCGTCGCGGTGCTCACGGCGGCTTGGGGATCATCACCGGGGAAGACCTAGACTATCTTACCATGGCCAAATAGGTCGAGTCTTATCTGAAGGATAAGTCAAGAGTCTCCGTAACCGGTGAGCGTGTATGAGACCAACTATGAGAGTGGAGGAAGTCACAGAGGTATGTAAGGAAAGAACCTGTTGGAACTCTGTACTTTCTGCCTATCCCGCAAGGAATCTCGCGTAATGATATAGATAGAGAGATAGATATCTAGTCCTAAGATGCTTAACTGTTTACTGTGCGGTGCATGCTATAAGGATTTGTTTTTTAGGTTCATGTTGATACATACGAGTGCAAAGTTTCTTTCTTCTCTTATTAGATGTACCGTAAGAGGCAAGAGATGGACAGCATTGTTTGGTCCGTGTGGCGAGGCAGCTGTGCTGCCGTCGGCGGCTCGCGGCTTGCGCTGCGGCTCGACGTGTTGCCGCTGCTGCCTTACTTACTGGCGCCTGCGCTGCGCTCCGGTAACGTACAGGTAGGTAAGTTATCAGATGTACAGCGCCAGCAGTTGGACAGCATCGTGTGTTCAGTGTGGCGCGGCTGGCGGCGGCTCCACGTGTTGCCGCTGCTGCCTTACTTACTGGCGCCTGCGCTGCGCTCCGGTAACGTACAGGTAGGTAAGTTATCAGATGTACAGCGCCAGCAGTTGGACAGCATCGTGTGTTCAGTGTGGCGCGGCTGGCGGCGGCTCCACGTGTTGCCGCTGCTGCCTTACTTACTGGCGCCTGCGCTGCGCTCCGGTAACGTACAGGTAGGTAAGTTATCAGATGTACAGCGCCAGCAGTTGGACAGCATCGTGTGTTCAGTGTGGCGCGGCTGGCGGCGGCTCCACGTGTTGCCGCTGCTGCCTTACTTACTGGCGCCTGCGCTGCGCTCCGGTAACGTACAGGTAGGTAAGTTATCAGATGTACAGCGCCAGCAGTTGGACAGCATCGTGTGTTCAGTGTGGCGCGGCTGTCGGCGGCTCCACGTTTTGCCGTTGCTGCGTTACGCGGCTTAATCTCAATTTATATTCTGCAGGATCGCGCGAAATCGAAAGCAGCTTAGACATGTAAAGACGTCAATTACAAAACTGTAAAAGCCCCACGGCCAACGGCTGAGATCACTTACACATGCAAAAACCGTTTCCTTCCCTCACTATCACTTCTGGCGTTTCCTTCGGTTGCGATTTGTTTAGCGTGTAGTATAGTTAAGTATTCAAATTGCCCACTCTTGCTCAGTGTGTTTATAACATTTTCACTTAAGATGGGTACTGTATTAGTACTGAGTGTCAGAGGACATTAATCTATAATTAAAAGTTTAGGCATAACCATAGTTAATTATAGAAATGGGTCATGTCTCTTATTACCATGCAATAAAGTATAATTTCCGTTGACACTTAGAACTGTCACAGTACCCATTTACATGAAAAATACTATAGTTACTCATTGATTCGGGCACATTTTCACTCTTATCAATGTCAGGAAAGGTAAATTTTCAATCGAAAATTCTCAAGGTCTTTCACGATAGTTATACCATTAATCCGTGGTAATGTTTGGCGGCAGTTGTGCAGTGAGAACGAGCGCAAGGCGCTGCGCACGTGCGCGGGCGCAATGTGCGACTACGGACTGCACTACGTGCAGCAACGCACGCCGGAGGGACTGTACGCTTTCGTTCTGGAACCTGACATCTATAAAGTGGCATTCTTTGGTTAGTACACTTCATTCTTAGCCTTTTAAGATGATTTTAAGATTAAAAACGTTCTTGTGGGCGCAGTTGCTAATGTATTTTGCTTGCCGTAATTTACGCTTGATAGGGCTACCTGGATGCATGCTTATGAATAAAAAGCGCGGTCTGTAAAATTAAGATGATAATAGGGAATATGCGTGTAATTCAAATAAGGGTCAAAATTTTTTATTACAAACTGTCGCATTAGAATAATGTCTTTAGCAATATTTTTTTAATAACATTACTTTTTTATTAAGAAAATAATTATGGTAAGTACAAAAAATTAGTGGGAAATTCAAAGTAGCTGAAACGCCACGCTATTGGTCAGATCGAATATGACGCCAAAGTCTACAATACAAATGTCAACAAGTGCATATTTGTCGGATGTTTGCTATTGAGTTAGTTTTATTGTTATTTTTGTTGTCGATTTACACAAAGACAAAATTTTTGTTTAAATTATTTAAGTTAATTCTTACGTCAAAGTGATCTTCACAGCAATATAAACAAGTTGATGGAGATACCATGTCTCTTTTTCTGGTTTTACACCACTTTCTCCTTATGTCTGCACTTATCGTGTGCATTTCTTATTGTATTTTTACACCTAGGCACAACACAGTGTTGTTCCATCGCAAAAACAAAATAAAAATAAATTACAGAATAAAATACTTCTACAGCTGTTCACTAATTGATTATTTATTTATTTTTTTAAAAACTTTGCCCCACATTAGGATTTATTCCTGTGTCGTGGGTGCGTTTACAAACATGAAAATTCACATACACAAATACCCAGACCGGAACAAATAACTGTGGGTCACCCAAAGATTTGTCCCGTGCAGGAATCGAACCCGCGATTATTAGACACAGAGGACGGAGCGACTTAAGCTCTTCACCACTGCGCTAAATTGTTATAATAGACTTTGACGTCACGCCAAGCGCGCCAAAATGGCGGGCGTTTAAAGTGCTCTTATCTGTTTGCTATATTCGACATTTTTTTTTGCCCTTTACATTTTGTTTTTGACGCTTAATTTTTTTTTGCAATTATATATTGATATAATCTATCGTATAAAAATATAAAAAAAATACACGCATATTCCCTATTGTCTCTATATGATCACGCTAGATACCTTCAGGGGTAGGTTTTCCCTTCAAACCTCTGGCTTCCTCCACTCTCGTACCAAGTATATCATCCTAAGATAATATCTAATCGGCGCGGCTTCCAAGGCTGTCCGAATGCGTCCACATCACACCCGCGCGCGCCTATATCGGCGCTAACAAATAATCTAGTAGTATGGCTGGTTATCGCGGTTCAAATTTGTGTAGACCAAATAGAAGGACAAGTCAGGAGTCTCCGTAACCTGCGAGCGTGTATGAGACGAACTATGAGAGTAGAGGAAGCCAGAGAAGTATGTAAGGAAAGAGCCTGTTGGAACTCTGTACTCTCTGCCTACCCCGTAAGGGATCTGGCGTGATGATATAGATAGATAGATAGATAGATAGAAATTTGTGTATGTGCCAGTGCTTTTTCTCTCGAGAAATTTTTCAGTAGCAAATTGGGAGTCTAAAATTGTCAATGGTTTAATGGTAATAGCCTCGCCTAGGTCTTAGCCTATTGCTTCGTCCTATCGTACTTATTACCATCGTCATTGATATGGGGGTGTGAACCATTCTACCAACTTCTTTTGGAGAATACAAGGTGTAACATAATTAACGCTAGGCCTGCAAGTAGATTGTTCTAAATCGGTAACTGAATTGATTCCAACAATATATAATGCATCTTACATTTTTTTTTATTTGCAATAAATGCTGTTACTCCTTCAGTGCGCTATAACAAACTAATTTTATGTTCCATTCGGAGCAATACGGAGATTACAAAGGCATTTATAAAACGTATATCTCAATACGTACACATACACTTATAAGTTTCATTGATAATTTGGGGTATAAAAGTGTTTAAAAGAAGGGTAAAAACTTCAAATTTGGAAATTTGGTTTTTCCATTAAATTTTTGAATCTATTTCCTTTTTTTTTATAAACGTAGTCCCACACTAGGGTTTATTCCTGTGTCGTGGGTACATTAACAAACGTGAAATTTCACACACACAAATACCCAGACCAGAACAAATTGTGGATCACACTAAGATTTGTCCCGTGCGGGAATAGAAACCACGACTATGAGACACAGTAGGCTGAGCGGCTTAAGCTCTTAACCACTGCGCTAAACCGTCCGTCATTATCTAATCGAGCCCGTCCGTCATAATCTATCTTATTTAAAATATTTTCTGCCTCTATCTTAATTGATATTTATCTTATACAGGCAGTGAAGAAAAATCACGCCCCCCTCCCCCGGTGCGGCAAGCGATATCTAGAGAACAACAACTGGAAACGATAAGACGGAACGAAGAAATGGTAAGTTTAGCGATCAGTAAGGTTAAGTGTGAGATGGGTGACCAAGTCATTTATGCCACGTTAAGCCGTTGAACCTGGCCGTCATAAAGCCGAGTTGGAATCTTAATAGAGGGCTTTATTTTTTCTTCGGGACTAAGCCCGCCACTCTTTTCCACCATTATTACTCCTGCCAGGATCCACAATGGTCTCCTTAGATGACACCAAGGTTGAACCTTGGGGTGTCCCGGGAAGCGCTTTAATTGTCTTGGAACCCGCAACAAAGTTAATTCGAACGGAAAACAGGAGTAGGAAAAATAAAAAAATAACAAAAAAAATTATAAAAAAACAAATAATTAATGGAGGCCTTGATAAGTTCCAACAGCAGTGGCCACAAATCCCTTTTTTGTGTGTGAATATATAGCTTCACTGGACAAGAGGGCGAGCGTGCAACCACTACGCTCGAGCTAGAAGGGACCACAAATCCCCTGTGACCGCGTGGTCCGACTGCTTAGTCCTAGCATTTGAAAGTCCGGTTAAAGACTCGGACTCAGTATTATCATTGCTTTAGACCCATTCGAAGCATGTTAAAACGTGCCGACGCCGACGTCCTCTTATAGCAGTTTGAAAAAAGTCATCAGATTGATAGGATTACGACTTTTTGTTCATACAAACTTAAAATATGGAATTTAAGTATTGGAAGCGACTGTATTTTTAGAACTTAGTAGTCATTATACTTTCTCGATCTTATTTTAAGAACTCACACATACTCGTGGTGCGATGTTGGGCTCATGGATGTTGGACCATGAATACTCGTATTTTCCTGTAGTTCGATCGATGGAACTGAGAACTCGTGATTTCTCTTGGTCCGATGAAGCGGACTAATAGGAAAAAAAAGTTCACTTGGTCCAATCTATCGGACCAAGAGGTTCTAGGAAGCAGATATGTGCACTGTGACCACGCGTTCACAGTGGAGAGATCTGCTTCCACCAGTCAGCACTGGATCCGCGTAGTAGAGTATGCGAAAGAGAATTTCTTTTACCTCAATTTGTGAGAGATGACCTTTGCCCTGCAGTGTGACTGTACGTACTGATTTATAATGATGTAAAACACGCGTTTTTTAAATAATCTATTCTGTATCCCACTGTTGGGCGAAGGCCTCCCCTTTACATCTCCACACAAGTCGATCCTGGGCCTGTAATAGTAATCTCTTTCCCGCGATGGCGTGACGACTTGGACGCTTATGCGGGAAAGACATGGATATTACATTTTACACATTATGTATCAGAAAAAAAATCCGCTATTTTTCAATCCGATCCCCATGTTCCTAAAACTTTTTTTGTGCATATTATTATAAAAAGAAACCCGTCACGTCTATATTCCCCAAGCGGCGGTGGCAGAGGTGTACTGAGTACACCTACGTTTCGCCGACGACCGGGTACAATTCCCGACTTCGGACCCATACTGGGAAGTTTTCATAGGAATATCACATTTGTCCGACCTAGGATTTGAATCCAAGGCCTCGTGATCACAAAGCGATGCGCTTTGCCACTAGATCAACAGTACACCTCTGCAATCCCGGTGTTTTTTTTTTTTATTTATAAATTTCGAATTGTATCACCATTCACTGAAGGTATAGATGTATAATTTTCGTCCACACATACCTTGCCTTGTTTCTCTTTCTTTCTCATAACACAGTTTTAAACCTCATTTCAATACTAGTCTGTAAAAAATAATAAATTTATTTCCAACTATAATATAAAAATATAATATTAGCCCTGTTAAGAAACTGTCCCACCGCACGTGTTTGGCACGTGCCTTCTCTCAAACTCAGAGGGCTTAGGCCATAGTCCACCACGCTGGCCCAGTGCGGGTTGGCGAACTTGAAACACCTTCGAGAAACTTTTAGGCATGCAGTTTTCCTCACGATGTTTTCCTTCACCGTTAAAGCAAGTGATAATTAATTTTTAATACGCACATGCTTTCTAAAAGACAGAGGTACGTGCCTGGGTTTGAACCCGAGACCCCTGACTTTGCAGTCCAACGGTCTGCATTTTCCAACTAAAGTGTAGGTACATTGAAAAAACCATGCGAATGTAACCAACATACAACCATGATGAATGATAATTTAATTTTATTTCTAAACACAAATATTTCTTATCATCCAGGCCAACAGAGTAGCAAGCAATGCTAAGCCAAGTTCTACAAGAGGTAAACAGAAATCTGGAATCAAGGACGCTGCGGAACAGAAAGAAGCAGTGTTACCTAACCATCTTCAAAGGTTGAAGCCTAAGGAACTGCAGAAGAGTGCACCACAGGTAGGCTTAGTCAATAAATGCTTCATTTTCAGACTTTACAGTAATTCTAAATTCACCAAAGTATATAGTAGAATTAGGCCTTTTTGGAATTTTAGAAAGGTCTTTTACTATAAAATACTAATTTTTAACCCTAAGACTCCGAGTTGGCTCGCCAGATATTTTTGGCGTGCGATTTTTTTTTTGCAAAAAAAATGATAATTAAAAAACTGTAGCGAATTTTCACTTGAAATAAAAAGTAAACGACTCTATGATATTGACGTGTTTTATTCACGTACAATTTTAAAAAGTTTGTACCCTAGCACTATTTACATTATTAGCTCAAATATAAACACCCGGATGATCTCAAAAAAAAAATACCCTGTTTTCACGTAAATAAATATTTTTAGGAAAATTTTCATAACACTTAGACAAATGGTTTATTGCACGTTCTAATCGTAAATAACTAATAAATAAGCATGCTTATCTAATTTTAGGTCATCTAAACAATAAACATCTAAAAATACCTCGTAAGCTACCAAAAAAACTGCCTGGATTTCTTGTTTATATGGGCCGAAATCTAGGCAAAAGTTTGTACAATAATATAAAGGTTTCCGACTTAATTTTTAGCAAAAATAGAAAGAATACATCCTATTTTACTATTATAGACATAAATAGACGCAAATAAAAGTTTATTTTACGTAATTAAACCTAAACTGAGACAAGGGTGACTTACCGAAGATAAGGTTACTCTTTTCGTTAAGAATCTCAAACAAACACTTTTTATCACTCACACTTTTCACGGGCTTGTACCATTTTATACACAAAACTATTACTAGCAAGTTCCTTTAAGAATTCTAACAAGATTCTAAATTCAATTGGAATCACGAATTTGTTTATTTATACGCGCGACACTTGAGACGCTCATAGCGGGAACGCGCGTCTGACTGATGTTTACGTTATCCGATCACGTAATCACAAACACAGACTACCAACTATTATACATCAACAGAACGTAAATTTTATCCTTTACATTTCGTAAGAACATTGTATATAGCTATAATTTAGTGTTGGCCCCCAATAAATCGAAAACACCATCGACTACCTCCATGTATGAAATCATACGTTCCCGAGTCTAAGGGTTAAAATGGCTAAAGCGTAAATGGGCCAATTTTGGAAGTAAACATTTTTTTTATAACGTAGCCTAGTGCTAGGATTTATTCCTGTGTCGTGGGTGCGTTTACAAACATGAAAATTCTCAAGCACAAATACCCAAACTGGAACAAATTATTGTGGATACGCACAAAGAACCCGCGACTATTAGACACAGCGGGCGGAGCGGCTTAAGCTCTTAACGATTGCGCTAAATTGGCCGTTGTATAAAATTATTCTGAAGCAATGTTTAATAATTCTGACGATTGTGGAGCTCGAGTAGTCTAAAACAGGTACAAATTAGGACGGTTTCAACTAAAAATACTGAAAAAGTGGCCTGTTTTACAATTATCATCTCAAAACCCATTACAATACAGCACTTTATTTAAGGGCTGGTTTTTCAATCAACAGATATTTGTTATCCATCAACTTAATTATACTAACCTAGTCTATAAAAGTTAAATAACTTAAATATTTTATTCATAGCACTAAAATTTGTAATTGGTTGTTGTCGTTGTATGTTATGAACATAAAATTACTTAAACATTTTTGGGTTACGTAAAGATTTGTCCCGGAAACAAGGTGTAACATAAATAATGCAAGACTCAGACACCCCGATTAGATATTTGCTTCTCAAATTCAGTACAAAAAACAAATTTCCAAATTTAAATTTTAAACCATTTATCTTGCCACACATACATTATCTCCCCAAGATTTGCTCGCTGTTCGAGGGGTGTTACTCTTTTTAGAGCCTTTTGTACGTCTTTCTACACGAGCTGCTTTTGGGCGTATTACACACAGGCAACACTCTGCGCATACAATATAATACTGCGTTTAGAGTGCTGATAGGACTGCCCCGGTTCTGCAGTGTGTCGGGAATGTTCGCCGAGTTGTTTGTTTTTTTCGTCACTATGCGGAAACGGTGCCCATCCCTGGTGCGGAGGGGTCGAGGCAGTTCCATCAGCATCCTAAGGGCCATGGCTGATAGACTTGACTGTCGGTACATAAATCATTGCTGTATGCTTCATGTACAGAGTTGATTTGTGTGACTGATTGCGTTTTGTTGTTGTTAATATTTCTTTACTAACCCTAATATTAAAACTAAATGTTCTACTGAAACGTGATCCGAGTTGGTCGCAATAAAGAATATATTATTATTATTACAATTGAGAGCTATGCTCGACGTTTCTCTACACGATGGAATCAGGAATGAGGATATTCGTAGAAGAACCAAGGTCCCCGACATAGCCCTTAAGATTAGCAAGCTGAAGTGGCAATGGGCGGGCCACATAGCGCGTAGATCGGACGGGAGTTGGGGCAGAAAGATTCTAGAGTGGAGACCACGTATTGGCAAGCGCAGCGTGGGACGACCGCCTGCCAGATGGACCGACGATCTTGTGAAAATCGCAGGAAGTCGTTGGATGCAGGTGGCATCGGACCGGTTACGTTGGAAAGCGATTGGGGAGGCCTATGTTCAGCAGTGGACAAGTATAGGCTGAGATGATAATTACAATTGAAATAAATAATAAATAAAATAGAATGTGTGCGTATTGAGAAAAACGTTTTAGAAATGCATTTGACATCTCCGTATTGCTTTGAACCATGAATAAATTTAGTTTGCTATAGCACATAGTAACAGAATTTTTTGCAAATTATAAAAAATTGTAAGATACATTAATAATTGTTGGAATCAATTCAGTTACCGATTTAGAACAAACTACTTTCAGGTCTTGCGTTAATTATGTAACAGCTTGTATAAGGAAAATGCTCGTAGATTTCCGATCGTGCGGAGCTGGATTGTATGACGGGTGAAGGAGATCGTTCTTGAGAATGATTATTGTAGTCGTCCATCATGAAATAAAAGAGCACTTAATTAATTTAACACTTTGTCCCGTTTAATTTAGAATAATAGTTGAATTATGAACATAATAACACAATAGATTTATAACAATAATAATAATTTATAATAATGACAGAAAACAATCAAATATGTTACACAAATGATTCAGGCGTGAACTCCGTCACAATTAGACGTGTGCACCGGTTGACAGACCGAGACGGAGTGAGCCAAAAAGAATATAATCACTACGTTTTAAGAGGCGGAACTATATATAAAGCAAAAAATGCAAATTGTATGAAACTTACACTCAAAGCTCTACCACCATGATAAGACTAAATGTTATTGCTGCCAACATGAAATTATGATATGCTGCCAACATAAAATAAAGAATAGGGATAGCCTTGACGTAAAATTTAATGGATCTATCGATATCGATATGTAAAATTTTTAGGTTTCCGTAGCTTAGCAGGTTCAGCAGGTAGTACCGCCGCTTACAATAAGATAACAATCACACTGAATTTCTAACGATGTGAATATACAGAAAGAAAAAGTTACCATTTTAACTACCATACAAAACTTTAATAATAATTTAATTAATTTATTTAATTGATACAGCTTTTGTATAGAAATACACACCAAGTCTTCACATTCCACATACCGCCACTCATTGTTTAAATCTGTAAAAATAAGTTTGCCTGTCAATAAAAGAGAAAAACGCATATTGCTAGAAGCCGTAGTATCATAAATGTATATTATTAACATTAAGATTGAAAGGTATCGATAACATGACTATACATCACTATTGTTTTTAATATTTCTGTTTATCTGAACCGCAAGAACTATTATGACTGTAAATGAATGTAAAACATAGTATTATAACAGAAACATATTTACCGATCTTTATTCAGTGGAAATTTAGCCAAAAATATTATTTTCTGGTCACCTACCGGACTTGTTTTTTCTTGGCATATTTCGAATTAATTTTGTTCGTATTTGAATACGCAGAGCCACCCAGAAAACGCCAGAGAGAAAAAAAACGCTAATTATATTTATTAGTAATACACCTTCTAAAGGGATATTAAATTAACAATAGTAATTTTATATGTATTATAGATACAATACTTCAATTTGTCAACTCGAAATGACAATGTAAATTGACATATCAGATTATATATGGCAGAACAGTATAATGCACCTAAATTGAAAAGCAGAGAGTTATATAGTACGTACTCAGGAGACACGGCTTTTGCTTTCAACGGGTTTAAAAAGACAGCAAATCCAATATGCATCGTTATGTCTACAAGACTTTCGCCAGCCTGAAGTAAGCCGGACAACTTCGCGCATCGCTTTTAAAACCACATGCACGCTCCCCCACTCCATACGTCACCTGATTCATTGAGTGGTTATAATCAAATCAGCAACTATTGTTTAAATTTTACTAATTTTTTTTATAACTAACGCCAACATAGACTTCATATTTCTAATAATAAATCAAGATAGTTTTAGCCGCGTGCTCACCGGCGGCAGCTCGTTACGCGATGAATGCGCGCCGCGCCGCAGTTTACACCTGCGATGGAATATTATATTAACGCTCTTGTGTACTACACTTTATGCCCGTTTTTTATGCCCTCCTATAGAGATGGGGGTTGAGATTGGTTTTGTTTAAATGTGAAGAGAATACTTGGATTGCGTCGTTGATCTAGTGGAGTATGATGCAGCTGGCGATAATTAGAACCTGGGTTTATTGGCGTTTGTTTGTCGGAAATAAATATAATTAACTGCCAGTGTAATGGAATTATGCTTGCCACATTACATAGGGGCCTTACAGCCAAATGTCGGTGTACACATCTGCTAACTCTCCTTGGGAAGGTTTGGCTGTGTTTTTTTTACTAACAAATCTCTAGACAATTCTGTAACTTTCATGTAACTGAGTTCTTAGATTTACGTGAATATTACACACTATTTTTTAAAACTACTTTTCGGATATTATCGCGGTTTATTTTTGATTTTTTCCATCGACTTGGGATCCGGTAATTAATATAATCAAATCCAAAACCAAGCATAACACTGCAAGACCTCAAGACACCATGAGCTCATTCTGCGTAGATCGGACCAACAGAAATAATTAAGAAGTTTGAGGGTACCCCGGAAGAACTATGCCTTTTGGACGTCTTAACACTTCAGTCCCTCTCGTGGCCATGGGTGCTGCAAAGCTCTCGAAACGTCGGGAACTTAAAAATCAAAAGTAAACCGCGATAAAATCCGAAAAATAGTTTTATTTCATGTTTCATGTAACTGTTTAGTGAAATTTGTTTAACCACTGTTTTACTTTTTGTCCATTTACGCAGTTGCGAGCAGAGAGTTGGACAAGAAATTGGTACACACTCAATACCCGACTCTGAACTTGCTACTGATCATTTTTAGATACAAACACTACAATAACACTTGGTCTAACTCAGAATTCAAACACAGGGCCTCGCAATTTCCAACATCTCTATACGCGACGCCAAAGAAGCAAACATTATTAATAGTAACAACATTGAAAAATAGATCACAAAGCTAAATCAACTACAACAACAATACAAAATCACACAATAAGTAATTACACCCTCATGTTTATCATAAGTAATAGACGCTTTAGCAACAAGACAGTGTATATACAGCGAGCGAGCACTCGGCGAATCTCGCTAATTAAAACTGTGTTTGCTAAATCCGCATCCGTATTGTGAGAGCGTGAAAGAGCTTTACCGACGTGACATAGATTAAAATTTAGCAGAGAGTACATTTCGTCTAATGTTTAAGGAATCCAATAGTGTCAATCCCATAAAACAACAAAAAAGCTTTTTAGTTATTAAAATTACATGTTAATAATTTGTCATAACTAATAAACGCTTCGGCAGCAAGATAGCATATACAGCGATAGTGTTGTAAAAATGAGCGCTAAAGTCGAGCGTTTACCGTTGAGTCGACGCTCACGAGCGTTGAAACACGTAGAAGACGCGAGCGTTTTAAGCGCCGACTCGAGCGTTTTTATAACACTATACAGCGAGCGAGCACTCTGCAAATCTCGTGACATAGATTAAAACTTATTTCGACGACTAAAAATGTTTGAAGAATGAAATACAAAATTAAAACAGGAGAAATCGAGCGTTTTAGAATAAAATTACACGAGAAAAATTTATTAATAAGTAATAGACACTTCAGCAACAGTATATAAACCTGTGTTTGCTAAATCCGCATCTGTATTATGGGAGCGTAAAAGCGCTGTAACACAACATAGATCAAAACTTAAGCAGAGAGTACACCCACACATACTCATACATTTCTAGAATTAGTTTTATTAAGGTGTTTCTCTTCTTGAAACTGCCGTGCTACCATTGGCGGCGTGACAAGACATTTGTCATGGATTTAGTTGATTTAGACATGTGATCGCCGTTTCGTCTTACGCGCTAGCATGGCGTGCCGTGACAAAGTTTCACACGAGGAAACTCGTTTAAAGAATTGTATTTTGTATTGGTGTATGGACAAGACAAGACTATTTTGACTTACGTACAAGATTCGAATTACGGGCCGACAAAATATTGTCCAGTGCGAACAAAATCTTTCCGACTGGCTTGTCTGCATAATTTTTAAAAGTTTGCTTTGACTTAAACAAACACTTGCGCTGGGTCCAACGGCTTGAAGCATATTTTTTTGGAAATTCTTTAGAATATTCTGTTCCGTGTGAATTCCAAACATGTTTAGAAGTTTTTCTCAAGAAACTATGTCTACCGCGGTGCTCGTCAATGTCACCGTCTATAAACCTGATTTACCTACCTTCACGTGATGCATGTGTTCTGTGATTTCTTTATTTTTTTTTTATAGAAATATTTTTTACTTGAGTATTATTCTTCATACTTTTCAATTCGAAGAAACGTCAAATAACATTTAAACTCATGTCATTGCCTGTACACTGATATTCATCTTTTGGTGTCACGTCTGCACGTCACGTCATCACGTGTAAACACGTTCGCGCCGTGTGACGTAATCACAGCAATCCCCGGCAGGGCTCGCACAAAAAGAAATAATTAACCCATCCGCGCCGAGCACTCGTCACGCGAGCGCTTTTAATGTCGCCAACTGTACCTGTGTTCGTAGCACTTTCACGCGATGAATGCGTCCTGTGATTGGTCCATTTATGATGATATCTGACGTTTTAAATTCCTATTGGGTAAGACAAAAATTGTTACGTTGTCAATTAGTTTTAAGACTAATGTTAAATGGAAATTTTGTGGTTATTCCAAGCTAGATATTTATTTATTATTTTATTTGTTGGAACTCTGTACTCTCTGCCTACCCCGCAAGGGATCTGGCGTGAGGTTATAGATAGATAGATAGATATTTAAAATTTGGTAACGAGTTGGATAAGTTTTATGTTGTATCACTGCCTCAGTTTGCTCCCCGACAACGAGTTGTTTTCTCCTACCTATATCTACTATACATAAATAATTTGTCTTTAATATATAATAATATTAGCCCTGTAAAAAACTGTCCCACCGTTGGGCACGGGCCTCCTATCAAACGGAGAAGGTTTAGGCCATAGTCCACCACGCTGGCCCAGTGCGGGTTGGCGAACTTCACAAACCTTCGAGAAACTCAGGCATGCAGGTTTCCTCACGAAGTTTTCCTTCACCGTTAAAGCAAGTGATAGTCAATTTTTAATACGCACATGTTTTCGAAAAGACAGAGGTTGGTTTTTGTCGGGAAGTCAAAGAGTGATGTTGTCAATTTGTTTTAATTTCCAAAACTTGTGTTATTTCAACTAATAATGTGTAATGTTGGTGGAATATTAACCATTATGTGTTCTCATATGTGCATGAGTGAAGGTAATTGTAACAAATTGATAAAACGTGCCTTTTTGCCTTTCCTCAAAACGGCCCTCGCAATTGATATGTAAAGTATCCACCGCTTTACTATCCAGGGTGGGGTACTTCATTAATATCATTATCATCGTTGTCATCAAGTTCACCGGGGAGTCGAATTAATTTAAACAAAAACACGATTATATACCTCACTGGACACTGGCAAAATACACTTAAAATTCGTGTGAAGCCATAACTTAAAGAAGAAGAAGAAGACAGAGGTTCTTGCCTGGGCTTAAACCCGATACCTCTGAATCTGCTGTCCAACGGTCTAACCACTAGGCTATCACTGCTTTTTTATAATGTCTTTATAGTCAGAAAAATGTACGTAGATAATTAAGTAATATATAAAAATAATAATAATAGCAGCCTATACTGCCCACTGCTGGGCAAAGGCCTTCTCTCACAAATCGAGGTAAGAGAGGTAAGGTCATATTCCACCACGCGAACCCAGGGCGGACTGGTGGAGGCAAGTGTGGCCACTTGCTGATGAAATTTATTAAGCAGCCTTTAAGGCTTCCAACTCGGCTTAACGACTACTACATTAAGTGGTAGCCGGGACCAACGGCTTAACGTGCCTTTCGAAGCACGGAAGCGCTCGAATATGAAAATACCACAAACGGTCATCCATCACAGGCCGACCGAGTCGAACGCTGCTTAACCTTGGTAATCGGTATGAACACCGCGGTCGCACAGCGCTACGAGCGCCTCAGATAATTAAGTGCTTAGTAATAAAATTATAATAAATATTTAAATAATTTGGCTAAATAAATATTCAAGAGTAACCTGCCAAAAGTGTTTCACTTTTGACGTAATTCAAAATCTATCTTCAAAACTTGTCATGCTACAAAAATTCAATCCTTTATCAAAATGTGTCAAGTTACTTCCTTAATAACAAGTCGTCCATTATTTAAAAAGCCCGTCACAAAAGAAGCGTAAATCAAAAATGTTCATAAAATCCTCAGTGTCAAACGAAAAAGTTATCATTTTTAAGTGTTGGGCTCCTAACACAGCGGTTACACAACATATAATTAATGTAATAATTTTTTTTTTCGTTGCATATTATTTCTTTTTTTAGATGAAATGGGAATATAGTCGTCTTATTTATTGACTTGAATAGCCACATTTTTTTAACAATAAAGTGATTAAGTAGGTACGGACATAAAATACCTATGTATCAGAGATTTCATTGATAGCATCGCAGTGCCGAAATCGCTAATGTGATTCAAATTTTTAGCACTTAAGATTTCTATCTATCTATATCATCACGCCAGATCCCTTGCGGGGTAGGCAGAGAGTACAGAGTCCCAACAGGTTCTTTTATTTTATACATCTCTGGCTTCCTTCACTCTCATAGTTCGTCTCATACACGCTCGCCGGTTACGGAGACTCTTAACTTGTCCTTTAGATAAGACACGGTCTATTTGGTCATGATAAGATAGTCTATCTGGGTCTTCCACGGTACCTGCATCCTTCCACTTTCGCATTGTATATCTGTTTTGTCATTCTTTCTTCGGACATTCTTTCTATATGGAAGCATACCCTTTCTCATCTTTACACCGATACTATCTTTCATACCTACTCGCTTTCTTACTATGCTGTTGCGAATACGGTCGGTCAGATTTCACACCAATTTTATAATTAAATCTGGGTTATACTGTGTTATAATGCTGATTATAACACAGTATAACCCAAATTTAGATAATTTTGTGGGGTACGTTTAAACATTAATACGTATTATGACATTGTAAACTATTTTGTTTGTAAAAAATAAATTAACTGTTGTAACTTACTCTCTGCCTAACGCCAGGGATGTGGCGTGATTACAGAGAAAGATGGATAGATAAAAAAGAATAATAATAAAAAACGCATCCAAAACAACCATTTCCTAGCCCAACCATAATTCCCATTAAAGTCCGCAGTTTGTTTCCGTCGATACAGGCGGGCGGGCAGCGACCGCCCCTCGTAAATACAATAACTAATCACAATAAAAGGGTTGAGGCTTACTCTCTATTAAAAACTCGCTAAGAATCAGGGGTGGGTGGGAGTTGAGGGCGAAGCGTACTCGTGGACTTCTTTGATGGAAAAAAAGGAACGTCACGCCCATAGAAAGTTTTCATCAACAGACAATCGGGTTCACGGTATAACTCGACATATTTTCAGTAATATATTATGGGTTTAGTGTTCAGTATTACAAACATAACTGTACCGAATTTTCTTCAAAAAAAGAATCTACGAATAGTCTTAAACACCAAATGAATTTCCACTTGCATTTAACCCGTAACTGCCAGCAATAAATATCCGCCTAAGCGCCATTAGAGCGGGCGGGTAAGTGCGGCCCTGACTACATTCCGACTAATTGCTCGCGACTACCCCGGATAGTTTAGTAGCGTTTATTCTGTTGATAAACTAACATAGGTACTATGGAAGTAGGTGGAAAATCTATCTATCTATCTATCTATAACCTCACGCCAGATCCCTTGCGGGGTAGGCAGAGAGTACAGAGTTCCAACAGGTACTTTCCTTACATACCTCTCTGGCTTCCTCGACTCTCATAGTTCGTCTCATACACGCTCGCCGGTTACGGAGACTCTTGACTTTTCCATCAGATAAGACTCGGTTTATTTGGTCGTGGTAAGATAGTCTAGGTCTTCCCCGGTACCTGCATCCTTCCACTTTCACATTGTATATCTGTTTTGTCATTCTTTCCTCTGGCATTCTTTCTATATGCCCGAACCAACGGAGCATGCCCTTTCTCATCTTTACACCGATACTATCTTTCATACCTACTCGCTGTCTTACTATGCTGTTGCTAATGCGGTCGGTCAGCTCGGTCAGCTAGGTGGAAGATTACGTATGTTATCTACTTTAGAATTTAACTTTGAAGCTTAGTACGAACAGGTTGATATTAGCGTGACGCTAGCGAGTTGATATGTATTCTTGTCACACTAAAAATTTACTGAAAAGCGTGACAGCATGCTTACTTGCTAGCGTCACACTAACGTCAATCATTTAGTGCTAAGCTCTGGGCCTAGTCAAGGGGCAAACGTTTTGTTTTTATTCATTTGTCGCAATCGATAGCGCATTATACAAACCATGAGACTTCGTTGCAAAGTGTCATAACCATACATTTTTTCGAGTTCTATTAGCGTTAACAACTACGGGAAGGCCACTTGGCTACATGCAGTGAGCGAACAATTGGCATGCGATAGTCACTATTGTAGAAAGAGGTCCTTTACAGGATAAGGACCTTCAGCAAGACATCGATCCAGCTTATGAGGGGCTTGCCTCTACGTCTTTCGGGATATGGTCGTCACTCGATAACCTTTCTCCACCAACAGCCGTTAGTTCTATGAGTTATATGCCCTGTCTAGCTTTGCAATTCTTAGCGCTTTTTTGGTGACTTTTATATATTGCTAAAGCTAAAGCAAAACATTGTTACAAAACCTATTATATGTCGTAGAAAATGTAACAAGTTTTTGATGTTTTCGAAAAATTACCATAGACTGACCACATTAAAATTTAAATATTTTTTCTTTATTTAGAAAAGCGTAGCCCCACTAGGAATTACTCCTGTGTCGTGAAATTCACGTGCACAATCAACCAGATCAAAACAAATATTTGTGGGTCACACAGAGATTTGTCCCGTACGGGAATCGAACCCGCGATTACTCCATTTAGTAGCTCGAAGACTCAAGCTCGTAACCACTGGACCAAGCAGTCCGTAAACGGACATCATCTACGCAATGTAGGCATTTTAGACATAGAATTAAGCAGATTGAACCCCGAAAAGTGGACAAAAATCACCACTGATTGGCGACCAGATGGACACCGACGCCTGCGCAGACCCAGAAAAACATGGCGCGACTACCTTGACGCCTGTGAGGAGAGATGCTCTGAAATGGCCAAGGATTGGGTTAAGTGGAGAGACCTTTGCTCAGCAGTGGGACGAAATAGGTAAAACATTTAGGCGAACTGTATACTACTATACCTAAAAATTAAATAGTACCTAAGTAGGCGGTAACTAGAAACAGTAGGCGGTTAGCACAAACGCAGATAACACGGCACTTAGCACTGTTACTCGTAATGGCACGTTGTAATTGTTTATAGTCAGCAATTTCGGGTTAAATGCCCATTAAATGTACTTTATAGATAACGTAGGTCCTACAGTTGTTAGATTAAATAGAGTTAAGATAATATATAACTTATATTTAATGTTGTATCATTTAAAAATTAATGATCCCTTGCTTTAACGGTGAAGGAAAACATCGTGAAGAAACCTGCATGCCTAAGTTTCTCGAAGGTGTGTAAAGTTCGCCAACCAGCACTGGGCCAGCTGCTGCTGCTGAGAGCAGTTTGAATGGAGGCCCGTGCCCAACGCGGGGACAGTTTCTTAACAGGGCTAATATTAAGTTGTTAATCTACTGTTTGTCGGGTTTCCCCGGTATTTTTAAGAAACACGGGCTTGCTGCCAAGTGCCTTAAATTTGTATAGAAAATTACATCTGTATTCCGGGCTACTGTCTTGGTCTAATTTTAAGAATTTGCAGACTGGCATGTATTAATATTATTATCATTAATATAAGGCGTATAGGGGGCGGCATTTTTAACAGCCTGGTCATGTGGCGTATTGTGTAGCTATCACGAGGACCTGAGTTCCAATTTTAGGTCAGACGAAGTGTTAATGGGGTTTATTCTTTACATTCATGCCTCGTTGGTCTAGTGGTAAAGCGCATCGCTTTGTGATCACGAGGTCCTGGGTTTAAATCCTAGGTCGGAGGAGTGTAGTTTTTCTAAAGAAAACTTCCCAGTACGATTCCGGAGTCTGGAATTGTGCCCGGTATATGGCAAAAGGCTCGCCCCCTATTACATGGGACCTCACATCGTTGGCGAAACGTGGGTGTACTCAGTACACCATGTTTATTCTATACAAAATTCAAAATAATAATCCGGAGTCTGCTATTGTGCCAGGTGTAATGGCTATAGGCTAATCCCCTATCACATAAGGACCTAACAGACTTTGGTAAAATAAGGGGATAGACCAATGTCTACACCCTTATTTCTCATGTATACTGTGTACATCTTGCCTGGAATTACACCTCTGCTAGGTAGGTACCTCAACTTGATAATTATTACTGTATCATTTCTTCGGACAGTATAGGTTCCTTTACTACTTCTAACTCTATCTCCAAATACAAAAGCTACATCAAATCATGTAATCTAATGTCAGAACATAAAATCCTCTCAAAGCACTTAGAGGCATTCCGCTAAACGCCAGCGGGTCGCGTGCGCGCCGCCGAGTTAACGGCCAGTAAATTTATTAGGTGGGCGTGTTGCCCGTTGTAGCGGCCGGCCAAATGGGCCGAAAGGGGCTTGCGCTAATACATGTTAATAAACTGACCGCCCTTTCAGAAACTATTTTTTTTTTGCTTTATTTTGGATTTGAAGTACGTTTAATTTTGTGTGTGTGTTCGTGTGGGTTGGAGAACCTTTTAAGTCTGTGTGGTTGGAATGACACGTTGGTAACTGACTGACTCCTTTGTCGCGTATTATAAAAGAGTATAATAGGTTACCTGTCTAGGTCGCTATTTAACATTATGCTGCTAACATGTTCAACTTTAGCTTTTTCTCCAAAACATGCGTGCTAGCATGTGTGCGTGTGTGTATGTTTTTGTGTGTATATCCGTGTCTGTGAACATGAACTATCCTCCTTCAGGGGTCGTGCCATTTTTGAGGTCAATATGAGCTAGTCCCACATTTACTAATTACTAAGCAGCCTGGTGCACGCCTGGTTAAAAAAATCATGAGCTTAAACATGATTTTTTTAATATAACTCTGCAATGGACACGATATCTTAAAAAAAATCAGCCAACTCTTTTTGACTAACCACAGATTACACAATCTCTTATCCAAACCAAATCCCACACTAACCAACTAAAACACTAGAAAGAATCTCGTTACATTACATCATGGAGTAACTTATGCCCGGGCATTAAGCGCTACCCTCCAGTAATAAAGGCAATAACACTCAGAATAGGAAAGAGTACCTCTGTAATGCGTCGGGTAAACGAATATGCGGGGAAATTGCTTAGCAGCCAGTGTCGGATAGTGATGGTCGGTGGTATATCGATAATGGGCATTAACTTAAACGTACATATTTATTAAACGTTAAATGTTTGTGATCTATATTGTAGATTGTAAATAAGACATGGACTGTAATTTTAAATAACTTATAATCAAGTAACAACTGGTTAATATATTATAAAAACAAGCGCGTGAGTGCCGTCGATGGCGTCGGGTGTCGAATTAACCGACTGATTCGACCCCACCGCGCAGCGCCTAGCCGCCCGCGCTCCGCGCCGCTGTCGTGTCGCAGGAAGCTCGAACATTAAATATTGTTTAAATATTTAATTTTCGTACTAGTTGGTAATCATTAAATTTCTTGGTAACAGAAAAGGCAACAAGAGTTTTATATACATGTTAATAAATAATAATATAATATCAACCTATACTGCCCACTTCTGGGCAAAGGCCTTCTCTCACAAATCGAGGTGAGAGAGATTATATCATACTCCACCACGCGGACCCAGTGCGGATTGGTGGAGGCAGGTTTGTGGCCACTTGCTGTTGGAACTTATTAAGCCGTCTTTAAGGCTTTCAACTCGGCATAACGAATACCACATTAAGTGGTAACCGGGACCAACAGCTTAACGTGCCTTCCGAAGCACGGATACCCTCGAATATGAAAATGCCACAAACGGTCACCTATCTCAGGCCGACCGAGCCGAACGCTGCTTAACCTTGGTGATCGCTAAGAACACCGCGGTCGCGCAGTGCTACGAGCGCCTCATACATGATACATGTTAAATGAGACGTTAATATACACCAACCATTCTTGAAGAATAGAAAAGAATGGAATTATTATATATTATATAATATCATTATATAATATATAATTAACCATTCGTGAAGGTGTTACGTTTCTATCTTTAAGTACATTAACATTTAGTTTGTATATTGAGATTTCTTTCATATTGATCATATTGAGTTTTAACTGGGGTTAGACATTTAATTTCAATGTTGCTAAGCGTCGTAATAAGTTCTCTATTGCCAATTATTAGATTTCAGTCTTCATCGACTACCTTGTTAGGTTAGGACAGAGAAAAAACACATTCGAAAATCAGCGGAGGAAAACCATTCCTTGACTAGCTAGCAACATTTTCGATTATTAACGTCCAAAATATTCGAAGACACTATCGACAATTGCCAACACGGCCCATCACTATCGCAGATACGATTGGAAGAGGCCGGATACTGGCAATCATCAATCTAGCAACTACCCCCCTTCCCTACCCCTTCCTCCCTCAAGTCGTAAATCACGCTTACAATGGCCGGAGGAAGTTCTTAAGAAGAAAAACTATAGGTTATATCCTTCCGGGGCAGTGGCCAATCGGAAGCCGGCATAGACGTGCCCCCCTGTCCGTGCGAAGGGTTACTATGTTAAGGGAAGATAGGGTGTAATTGTTGAGTATTATGGGGGTTTTTGAGCCCGTTGTCGAGGCGATATTTAGAAAGCCTTTGTACTGTAGTAGACGTCTTTTGGGTGAAGATGATGAGGGTTTTAGAAGGAGATTTAACTGCATCTGGTCTAGTGGAGTATGGTATGGCTGGTGATCACGGGTTTAAATCTTAGGTCGGATAGTATTGTTGAGGGTTTCTATCAAAAGTTATAATATTCCAGCGTTTGAAATTAAGCTTGGTATAATGGTCCAGTGGAGTTTGGTTTGGCTAGCGATCACGAGGTCTTGAATCTTAGGTCGGATTGTGTTGTTGGAAGTTTTCTTACGAAAGTTTTCCATAGTAGCCCGAAGATTGGAATTTTTCCCGACTCATAATTCAGACTTGCTCTCTATTTTATAGCTAATATTTTCGTCGTGGATGGGCACATTATACCTATTCTAGACGTTTTGGGGTTTTTTTAGAATGAGCTTTTATATGGAGAATTGAATTTTTTGATATGGAGAAGTTGGAACTAGGTTGATGTTACAATACTTAATAGGTGTTGGTTGGTATTGGATGGATTTAAACGGTATTCAATTTGTGAATATTTTTGTAAACATATTTAATGTAGGGTCTTTACCGCTACAATAGCCGGGTAACTTACTATATCATCAGTATATTAATACGTGAAGCAAAAACTTCGTTCCCCTTTTTACGAAAATTGCGCGGAGGAGGAGTATAAAATTTTCCACACTTATAGTTTATATCGAGAAGGAGTGCAGAATGTTAATATTTTTTTTTTAATTATGCATAAAATACATTAAATCAATATAAAACACTACACGCACTACCATGTATTTGACACAATACACTTCAAATTGAGAATAGATTAATATTGTTTGTTTTTAATATTATTTATCTATAGTCTTACTGAATGTCAAACATAACCAGCGAACGATGAAAGAGTTTTTACAAAAAACATCGTTTTCAGAGAAGTTTTGTATCATTAATTAAATTATTGAAATATGTATGTCAAGTTCAATGGACAGCATTTTCTTTTTTGTATTTTGTTTTAATAAAAAAATTAAAAAGGTACGCTTTATTTTAATCATTTTTTTTATTTATTTAATTTTCACATAATTTGTTCAAATAAAATAGGCAAATTAATAGTGTAGACTTGGCGAAATCTGTGATTATAGAAGTATAGTCTTTCACAGTAGAACCTTAATAATGTTCAAACTTATAATTTAAATTAATTATGGTCGAATTTCGACCAATGGGCGACCACTAGTTTGAGTAAATATTGCTCGTGTCGTGATCGAAACGCGGCCCTGCCGGAAAACCGCGCCACAGTAGTGCGTTCTTCCGCAGTATTGGTTTAAATGGAAGATCAACATTGATCTTAAACAGTTAAACCTTTTCCTCAATTTCTTGTCATTGTTTTGTCGATAGATGTTTGTTAGCCGTGTGGGTACACCCCCCACACGGCTATCAAAACTACTATATAACTATTTTTTTTTCTACCGCCTATATTCCCTAAAAAGAGGTGGCAGAGATGTCCTGTGTACGCCTACTTATCGCTGAGGATTTATAGTCACCATTGAAATAGGGGGCGAGCGTAAATACACACTTCGGTCTGCTACAAGACTCATTTTATGGAAAAACTGTACTAACATTTGTTGGATTCGAACACGCCAGCTACACCATTTGTCATTAGACCAGCGACACATTAAATGCTAGTGCTAATTGAATTCCACCTTGATGACCTAAAATCCTCACATCACTATAACCACCATATTTTACATTACGCAATTCAAAATTATATACTATATTACGTACTAAAATGTCAGATGAAAGAATGACAAAACTGTTATACAATTCGAAAGTGGAAGGATATAGGTACCGGGGAAGACCTTTTTTTTTTTTTTTTTTTTTTTTTTTTTTCCTGGGGAAAATCCTGCATAGGACTTCCGCGAGCCTCGGGGGAAGCTCGCGGGGCGTGTCGGATTCCTACCGACTAAAAACCCCAGGGTGGCCGACATCAGCACTTTGGAAGGGCTCCGGGATCTCCGTATGGAACGCACCGGTGCCCCTCTTGTGCCTCGCTCCGAAGAGCCCGCCATCGGAGGGAGACTTGATGACATGCTCCCTCCCGCACCGACGCGGTGCTCACGGTGACGTGGGCCACACCACAACACCGTCCTCCTCGGGGTTGCTCGTGAAGGACGCTCAGGGCCCCCGCCCCTTGCGTCCGCAACCCCGAAGGCCCCCCTGCTGATTTTGATGCAGGGGGGGGTCCCCCGCCAGATATTACGGCGGGGGACGCGAGTTAGCCCGTATTCTTAAGCCCCGGGCTATTGGGCTGGGGGGCCTGGGCGGGCTGTGCCTCCGCCCCGGCGCCGTCGCCTTCGTCGAGCAGGATCGGCCCTCTCCCGATCCCGCTCGGCCTCCTCCTTCTGGGACATCACAGTCTCGCAGAAGGAGGATACGGCCCCCCACGCCGATTCCCCTGCCAGCATAGCCGCTACTATTGCCGGCAAGGAGAGGTCCGGTCCGATCCGGTCGACCAGGATCCGCCGCTCGGAGGCCCACGCTGGGCACTCTTCGAGCGTGTGCTGGGCGGAATCCTGGTCCCCACCGCAGTGGTGACAGGTCGTCGTCGCCTCGCGTCCGATCTTCCTCAGATAATCACCGAAGCAACCGTGACCGGTGATTATCTGAGTAAGTCTATAGGTGACTCGCCCTCTCCTCCGCTGGTGCCAGGCTTCGAAGGACGGCAGGATAGCTTGGACGACGCGCTTGCGCGCGATGTGCTCTTGACTGAGCCTCGCGCGCCACTCCTCCAGAGCGCGCCGTCGTTCCCGCCGTCTCACTTCTTCGAGCGCAGGCACGCCCTCGCCACTTTGGCGGACGCCACGAGTCTGGTCGTAGACCCTCGCGTCCATGTCCGCCAGGATGTCGAGCGGCGGAAAGCGTGCCAAGAGTGTTGCCGCCTCAAAGGATATGGTACGGTATCCTCGTGCGATGCGGATGGCCATCTTGCGCTGCAGGCTCTGGATCTTCATCCTGCTGCGCCGGACGCCCGACAGTCGGTGTGACCACACGGGCGCCCCATAGAGGGCCACCGATCGCACGACGCCCCCGTAGAGGCGGCGCACCTCCTCCGACGGTCCCCCAAGGTTGGGCAGCAGTCTGTGCATAGCACCCACTACCCTTTCGACCCGGGGGACTAGGCGCTCGAAGTGCTCCTCGAAGCCCCAGCGACTGTCCAGGGTGAGGCCTAGGTACTTTAGGTACCTCCCCACCCGGACTGGCGAGTCTCCAACGCGAACCCACGAGTCGGGTGGTTCCCTGCTCCTCGGCAGTTTGTGGAACCATAGCGCCTCGGTCTTATGAGGCGCTATCTCCAGGCCCAACTCGCGGATCTTGGCGACGACGACCTCTGCCCCAAGCTCGGCGAGCCCTATGGTCCTCTCGAAGGTGTCCCCCTCGGCCAACACCAATGTGTCGTCAGCGTAACATACGACGCTGACGCCGGGGGGGAGATCGACACGCAGGACTGCATCGTAAGCGAGGTTCCATAAGAGGGGGCCCAACACGGACCCCTGCGGAACCCCGCAAGACACTTCCCTCCGGTGCAATGTACCGCCCTGTCCGATGTACTGGACGTATCTGCCGCGCAAATAGTCCCCGACCACGGCCTGCAGGTATAGGGGGACGCGATGATGTTCCAGCGCCCCCAGGATCGCGCCCCAAGGCAGGGAATTAAAGGCGTTGACGATATCCAGACTTATCGCCAACGCCATCCCACCCCGGGACACGGCCTGCGCCGACAGGGAGCGGACGCGAAGTATCGCGTCTAGCGTGGAACGCCCCCGTCGGAAGCCGTATTGGCTTTCAGCCAGGTCGGGACCGACACGCGACAGATGCCCACCGAGACGAGCGGCAAGAATCCTTTCGAACAACTTGCCGGCCTCGTCTAGCAGGCATATAGGACGGTACGCAGAGGGTGTGTCTGTAGTCCTGCCTTCCTTCTTCAAGAGGACCAGGCGAGCCTCCTTCCAGGCCGTGGGGAACTTGGCGTAACGGAGGCAGCTATTGAATAGCCGCCTCAGCTTGTCCCCCAGGGCGGCCAGAGCGATCACCCACGCCCGCCCCGGTATACCGTCGGGGCCGGGCGCGGTATTACGAGCCCGCAAGCGGCTAACGGCTCGGTCCAGCTCCAGTTCGGTCACCCCCAACTCGTCGGTGTAAAGGGCCGACGACACCGTCGGGGGGACTGAGGGACTACCCCGAACCGTCGGGAAAAGTGCGTCGATTATCCGACGCAGCAGTTCAGGGTCTAGGGTCTCCGTCAGGGGGGGCACCCAGGGGCGAAGCTTGCCCAGCACCACCCTGTAGGCGCGCCCCCATGGATCCCCGTCGAGTCCCTCTAGGAGCTCGCTCCAGGACCGAGACCTGGCGTTCGCAATAGCGATTTGGAGCGCCTTAGTAGCCGCTCGATAGGGCTCATAGGCTCTGGCCTTCTCCTCCTCGGTGGCTCGCCTTCTTCGTCGGGCTCGGGTGTACCGGCGTCGCGCGCGCAAGCAGACCTCGCGCAACTGCGCTATCTGCTGCGACCACCAGTACACCGCCTTTCGCTTGGGACAGCTGGCCCGGGGCATGGCGGCGTCACATAGCGCCGTCATCGTGTCCCGGAACCAGGTCGCCTCCCTTTCCGGATCGGGCCAAACCTCATCGGCGTTTTCCGGCCACGCCGCGACGCTGGCTGCGGCCTCGAGAAGATCTCGATCTAGCCGCTTGAGGGACCAGCGTCGCGGGGGGCTGCCTGCTCTGCGGCTGGGGCGGTCGGAGGGTCGGAGGGCCACATCGAAAAGGATGTGGCGGTGGTCGGATAGTGTGACCACCTCCTCCGCTACGCGCCACCCCGACAGCATGTTAATGACAGCGGGAGTCGCCCACGTTAGGTCGACGATCGACTCCCCCTGCCACCGCACGCACGTGCTCACGGACCCCCGATTCACGAGTCGGAGGTCCAGCCCAGCCGCCCACTCTTGCAGCGTCTCTCCCTTTGGACTGTCTCTGGGGTTGCCCCACGCCCTAGAGTGGGCGTTAAAATCCCCCAGGACAATCAGCGGACGGGGTAGGCATCTGCGCACGCAGTTTGCCAGCCCGTCCAGGTACACCTCGTAGTCGGCGAGGGACCTATTGGGAGAGACGTAGCAGCCCACTATGACCATCGCTCCCCACTGCACAGCCACGTACCCCTGCCCCCGTTCTATCAAGGAGCAGGGTGGAGCGCCTTCTCCTCCCGCCCAATAGACGGCGACGGAGCCCGTGTTGTCCCCGAACCAACGAGGATGGTCCGGGACATTGTAGGGCTCCGCGACAATGCCAAGGGCAATGGACCACTCCGCAACGGTTTGCAGCAGCAGGTTCTGCGCGTTGCGGCAGTGGTTCAGATTGCCCTGCAAAATCCTTTGGGGAGAGAATTTTAGGCCTCCATTGGCTCTCCCGGCGGGCTATCGGAGCCCGCTTCCGTGGCCGGTGCCTCGGATGCCGCCTGGGGTTGTGTTTGGAAAGGGATCTGCTTTTTTCCCTTCCCTTTCCCCTTCGGGGGGACACATTTTTTGGTGTGCAGCCGATGATCTGCTGCACACCCTTTCGCGGAGCATAGGGGGCATTTAAGCTCCCGTGCCGTGCACGCGCCGGCCCTATGATTGGGTTCAGCGCATGCGTAGCACTGTGTGCTCCGGTCCACCCCGTTGGGGCATTTGCTGCCCACGTGGCCCTTTTCGAGGCACCGGAAGCAATATAACGGCCTCTGCTCCAGCGCCTCGACCCTTGCTGACCCCCAGCCCACCTTAACGGTTTTGGCCGCCACAATTTTAGACATGGCGGCCAATGGGCACTGGATCCACACAGTTCCCATTGCTGTGGACGTACGGCGAATAGGCCCAACTCGAATGTCAACCGCCGCACATTCGCCCGCCGCGGCGACCGCTGAAACTACCTCTTCTGGCGTCGCGGCGTCGTCCAGGCCGTAGAGCCGAATCTCGCCCGTTTTTGTTGGGCGCATGATACGCACGTTGAGGTCGGATAGGACCTCGCGCATCCGCGCCGCAAGTTTGTCGGCCTGGTTCTGGCATTCTGGGCCCTCCAGCTGCAGGAGAAGCGCCCCAGTCAAAGCCCTCCTCTGGGCCACCGTCTCGATGCCGAGATCGGCAAGGCGAATGCGACTTTTTGCCGCAGTCATGACCTCGGCATATGTGGTCTTCTCGTCGAGTACGGTGACCGATACCGCTGCCGTCGTAGGAGCCTTTCGCGGTCTCCTCTCACGCTTTTTACGTAAAGGATTACGCGTCTCGGGCGCCCGTTGCGACGGACCCTTCTGGGCCTTTCTCGGCTTTTTGGTGACCGTCGCCCAGGACCCTCCCCCTCCAGGGGCAGGCGGGTCCACCACCTGGACCTCCACAGGGGGAAGCTCAGGAACCGGTGGGTGCACCAAAATACCCGGCCTTCGCGCCTTTCGGGCCCTCTTATTGGCTGCAGGAGCCAGCGGCGCTGGCGGCTGCGCGGGCGACGGTTTTGGTGGTAAGGGCGCAGCCGGCGTCAGTAACGACTGCGATAGTCGCGACGGGGCTCCAACCACCGCCAAGGCACTGGTGCCGTCTGAAGCCAGGGGTGGACGGAGGCGCCTTTCCGGCGGGAGTCTCGCCTCGATGGCGTCCAGCCGCACGTTGACCATTGTGCCAACTTCTACCATAATGGCGCGCATCCTCCGCTCCCACTCCTCCTCTGATGTTTGCGGAGGAGAAACTACCGGCTGGCGCGTTCGAGCGAGCTCCTCTCGCAGCGCCACCACTTCGCCCCTCAGCTCCGCCAGTTCAGATTGCAGGCGAGAGTTATCTACCTGTAGCTTGGCGGTCTCTGCCGTTGAAGTTCTCGCCTGTAGCATTTCTGTGGCCGCCTTAATGGAGGCCGCCGCATCCTTAAGATCACGTTGATACGTGCCCTTAAGGTTTCCTGATTTGGCAGCGACCCTCAGGATGATGGCCACATCCTCCTGGACACGCTCTCCAAGCGCTGTCGCAGTAGGGCCCTCCTGTGCAACGTCGATCCCCAGCGCGCTTCTTCTCACGCGGGCATCTTCCGACATTTGCGTCAGCTCTGTCTCGATCCCGTTCTTCGGTTTCTTTTTCCGGGTCGAGGTCAGGAGGTTACATTGCGATGACTCCGTGGAGTCTGACTCAACCTCGCTTGCGGCTGGTGTGTCGGTTTTTCGCAAAAAGCGACCTCTTCTATCGCGCTTGGTTCTGGCAGCGCTGGTGCTGACACCGCCTCGCCCTCTTTGCGCTTTTAGCACCTTTTCTGGCGCCGGCATGAGTTTATGGCTGGACGTCGGTTTTAATGCTATGCCACCTCCTTTCTCGCACTTGCGATTGAGCCCGCTGCTTTTTGAGAGCTCGGAGCAACGCTCTAAGCTGCCGCCATCATCTTTAACAGACTCTGCACTCGAGCAGCCGGATTCCCCACTGCTCTTTTCCTCCTCCCTAACTTCGAAATTATTTTTATTCGGTTCCATTTTTAGTCCCACGAGTATGGGGGAAATAAATCGTCGACCCGGGCGGAGCCCCCTGCACCCGGGCAAGCCTATATACACCGAGGGGTCGGCCGGTGCCTCGGGTTGCCGCACTAGCGGCTGGTAATTTTTTAAAGTGGTTTTCTTCCACGTGGCCCAGCCGGCGAAGGCAAGGCCCCCGTCCCAGCGTAGAGCCGAAGCTCATCGTTGCCGGTTACGGGTTCGCCATCGGTGGTCCAAGACCGTGTCTGGAGGTGGGGTAAGCGCACACCAGACCCGACAACTAGGAGGGGAAGGGAAAGGATTGGGAAGGAAGTTAGGGATGGGGATAGAGAAGGGGAAGGGAAGGGTTATGTTAGGGCTTCACGCCCTCTCCCGACTGCCGTTACCGCGGAGTCTCGCTGGTCCTCTCTGAAGCCCAGAGAGGTACCTAGAACCCCCGGGCAACGCTTCTCCAATTTTTTGCTGCGCCCCACCCTCTCCGAAAGCCAGAGATTGTGAGGGGCAGCATGGCGACTCCCGTCATACACGCCGGACTATTCGCCGCCGCCAGCAGTCCTATCGGGAAACGAAAGAGCTGCTGAAGGCGCCCAGGGTGCACCACGAGGAGGTTGTCCGACCCAGCACCCCACCGGGGAAGACCTAGACTATCTTACTACGACCAAATAGACCGAGTCTTCTCTGAAGAACAAGTCAAGAGTCTCCGTAACCGGTGAGCGTATATGAGACGAGCGGACGAGCCGCGAGAGTGAAGGAAGCCAGAGAGGTATGTGAGGAAAGAACCTGTTGGTACCCTGTACTCTCTGCCAACCTCGCAAGGGATCTGGCGTGATGATATAAAAAAGACACCGTCACGCCTGTATTCCCTAAGCGGGGTGGCAGAGGTGTACTGAGTACACCCACGTTTCGCCGACGATGTCAGGTCCCATGTAATAGGGGGCGAGCCTATTGCCATATATCGGGCACAATTCCAGACTCCGGACTCATACTGGGATTTTTTTCGTTAGAAAAACTACATTTGGCCGACCTAGGATTTGAACCCAGGACCTCGTGATCACAAAGCGATTGCCACGAGACCAACGAGGCAGTCATGATAATGATATAGATAGATAGATATACTATTATATAGATTCCTCTTTCCATTCCAACATTTATTCACTTATTCGAGTGTGATTTCCTAGTCCCCCGCCGGCTGCGGGTCGTCCGTCATGAAGCTGGATTACTGGTAATCCCCTCGCGGCGATAGCGTAATGGATCGTGATGGGACTCTTCTCACACGAATTATTTATATTGATAACTCCACAGCCCCAAACCGATGTGGTTTCAAAGACTTTTGTGAGGATTTTGATGGATTTTTCCTGTTTTGCCTTGAGATTGAAATCTCACTAGGTTCTGAAGTAGACTTATGAAGGATTAATTAGAAAATACTATATGTGCTAATCGGTGGTAGCGCAATAGATCGTAATGTCACGCGAATTATTGAAATATGGATAACTCTGCGGTTTCAAACCGACGCCGATGTAGTTCCGGAGTCATTTGTGTTAATTTTTGTTCTTTTTTTGTGGTTTTGGGTAAAGGTTAAAGTTTTACTAGGCGTTCAAACTAGACTATTTTAAATAATATTGGGTGTTTACTTAAAAACTTGATCTTTAAGAATGTTGGTCATTTGAAAGGAACGGTAGGAAACTCTTCTATTGAAGTAAGATTCGTCCATCGGGACCAGATTTACAAAAAAATCATGTATCTATGAAAATATCATATAAAAATACTCGCTCGGAAAAAGGTTTTTTTTTATTATTTAAATCTACATCCTCGCTAAAGTTTCCTGGCAAAGAATGTTTAAGCATCATAAATTTTCTTGTAAGCAGATTTCGAAGTTACAGATAATGAATTCAAAACCAATTTATTTACAAAAGAGGAACAAAATAAATGTAAGTTGGTCATATTGCGATGCAATTTTCTTTTTCGAACGAATTCATTGCTGGCAACATTGTGGAAATTTGAATTTAGAACGCGTTCGGGGAGCGCGGGCCGGGCGTGGCAAATTGTGAATTAGACCGCCGCGGGCGCACCCGCTCCGCTTGTTAGCTAGTTTTTACGCTGGCAACCCCTTTGTGGGTGAAATTGCATCAATGATGTACTGTGTAGTTGTGGTTATTTAGGTGCGGGGTAGAGAAAGATTGTTGCTCTTTGTGCTTGTTTTTGGTTGAATATGTATGGTTTTCAGTAATTAGAGCGTTATTTTTATCTGTATAACTCTTATTTTAGAGGTTAACGAAATATATTAGGTATCTTATCTTAATACCATTAGTATAATTGTTATCATTAAAACAGACACTTGGTATTCATTCAATTTTACATATTTTAGTATATATTTCTATCTATCTATCTATATCATCACGCCAGATCCCTTGCGGAGTAGGCAGAGAGTACAGAGTTCCAACAGGTTCTTTCCTTACATACCTCTCTGGCTTCCTCCACTCTCATAGTTCGTCTCATACACGCTCGCCGGTTACGGAGACTCTTGACTTGACCTTCAGATAAGACTCGGTCTATTTTAATTAAATAATTTATAAATGACTGATACATTTATTATATTTTTAATTGTTAGGTTAGTTTCGGTAGGGTAATTAAAAATGAAGTTAGGTTTTAGGTTAGTAGTTACTTCTAGTTTGACGGACGATTTAGCGCAGTGGTTAAGAGCTTGAGCTGCTCCGCCCACTGTGTCGAATAGTCGCGGGTTCGGTTCCCGCACGGGACAAATCTTTGTGTGATCCACAATTATTTGTTCCGGTCTGGGTATTTGTTTGTGAATTTTCATGTTTGTAAACGCACCCACCACACAGGAATAAATCCTAGTGTGGGGCTACGTTTTTTCAAAAAAAAAGATAAAAGAAAAAAAGTTCTTGGATTATTCCTAATGATATTTGCATGTCTAAAGGCAGAATATGGCGTACGACCAATGTAATTATGACATCCACTGTAACCCATTTTCGCAAATAAACTGTTTTGATTTGATCTTGATAGCATTTTTTTTGTTAGCAAATTTTTGTACTTCTTTTTGATTTGTAGGTTACCTCGTTTGTCTAGTGGCATTGCCTCGGTGTTCCAGTGACGCATAGTGTGGACAGCAATCACGAGGTCCTGGCTTTGAATCTTAATTCGGCCAGGTTTTATTGTAATTTTTCCCTCGGTAGCATTCTAGGGTCTCGTATTGTATTCAATATCCAGACTGGCAATAAATCTCTCCCTATTTTATAGGGAGGGTACAGAGTTCCAACAGGTTCTTTCCTTACATACCTCTCTGGCTTCCTCCACTCTCATAGTTGGACCTAATGTCGACGGTGAAATTATTGCGTATACGGAGTACCCTTATGCCACACACGCTTGAGAAATAAAAGGGTCTTAGAAGTGATTAAAGAAATGATTATTATCCATAAAAATCAAATAGCCTTCATTAGACCAGATCTCTTGACCTGCAAGGCAAGAATTACTTAAAACTACTTTATGCCTACCCCGCCAGGTATCTGGTGTGATGATAATTATAGTGTTTTGGTGTGATGGGGACGTTTCGAAAACAAAGCGTACCTACGTCTACGCTATTGTAAGCTTTTTGAACAACAAAACCTTAAGTTATTCAAACACAATAATTAATTCCAGATCATTTCCTACCATTTGTGTCAACGTATTGTTACGACACCCCACGGGGTGGGCCGTTCGTTGTGCGAATTCAAACAATGTAATGGCCCTAATGATTCGTCGAGAGGACGCTGGAGTCCTGTCGCGATGCAATCATAATGCTAATGACACTTCCATGCAGTTGGGACATTTATAAACTGTTAAGATAAAAAAGGCTCATTGTTGAGATCAAAATCTCCAGAACGGAAGCGATCAAAATCAAAAACGTATCGTGCGTTCAGTTTCAGTACCTTGTCCATGTCCACGTCGTTAATATTGCGTGCTGTCTGTGCTGCGTTGGTCCCACGACGGAGCTGGTATTCGCAAATAGCGCGCAATCATAATTTTACCATGGTTTCAAAAATAGCCTTAGAATAAGTAGGAGAATCTGGGTTACAGAAGCCGCGTCCAGTAGTAATTGTACGCCGCGCGATGAAGCCAAAAAACCCGCGTAATGTTGGCAGCCCGGAAAGATTACCACTTTTTGGGGATGACATTAGAGTAGATGATAATAAGATCATCGATCTATCTATCTCTATCTATAACCTCACGCCAGATCCCTTGCGGGGTAGGCAGAGAGTACAGAGTTCCAACAGGTTCTTTCCTTACATACCTCTCTGGCTTCCTCGACTCTCATAGTTCGTCTCATACACGCTCGCCGGTTACGGAGACTCTTGACTTTTCGATCAGATAAGACTCGGTTTATTTGGTCGTGGTAAGATAGTCTAGGTCTTCCCCGGTACCTGCATCCTTCCACTTTCACATTGTATATCTGTTTTGTCATTCTTTCCTCTGGCATTCTTTCTATATGCCCGAACCAACGGAGCATGCCCTTTCTCATCTTTACACCGATACTATCTTTCATACCTACTCGCTGTCTTACTATGCTGTTGCTAATGCGGTCGGTCAGCTTCACTCCGCACATCTTCCGCAGAGCTCGCATTTCTACCGCATTTATCCTACTTTCATTCTCCTTCTTACATACCCAACTCTCGCTACCATATAACAGCGTTGGGACAAGAACTCCGTTATGTATGGCCAGCTGCGCCTTATGGCTTAAGTGCCGGCTCCCGAGTAGCTTTCCCATCGCACCATTAACTCTGTTCCCTGCACTCACTCTTCTCTCTATGTCAGCGGTGTATTTCCCATCCTTACTGAAGGCGCATCCAAGATATACAAACTCATTCACTTGCTCCAGCACATCGTTACCAACCACAATCCTTACATTCGTTCTGGTTTCTTCCCTTTCAAAAACCATAATCTTGGTTTTCTTCACATTCAAGTGTAAGCCATTGATCATGCAGTCGTCTTTCATAACTGTGACTAGTGTTTGCAGATCAGTGGCTGTTGGCGCTATTAAAACCGCGTCATCTGCATAAACTAGATGGTTTACCACTAAGTCACCCATTTGTACACCTTCATTCATCGCTTTCAGTCTTTGAAGACTTTTGTCCAGATATATTATAAACAGTCTAGCGGACAACACGCAACCCTGCTTGACGCCGATTTTAACGTCAAACCAGGGTGACCTGTTACCACCCACCCGTACGCATGCCTTGCAGTCCACATAAGTGGACTGGACGGCTCGCAACAGAGTGCCATCTATACCATACTCTGGCAAAATGTCCCAAAGTCTCTTTCGCACAACTCTGTCAAATGCCTTCTCCAGATCTACAAAACCGCATAAAACCTTCCGCCCCACTGCCAGATGCTTCTCTACGATGTTGCGGAGTGAAAAGACTTGATCTGAACATCCTCTTCCAGACCTGAAACCCCCTTGTGCCTCGCACAACATTCCATCGGACTTCACGCGCATTCTCCGTTCAATAATTTTACCATACACCTTGGCTGCTAAGCTGATCAAACTGATGGCTCTGTAATTGGCGCAGTCATATTGTGAACCCTTGCCTTTATACAAGGGTACTATGACTGCGCGGCGCCAATCTGTAGGGACTCTACCGGTCCTCCAGCAAAGGTTTGCAAGGGCCCGGAAAGCGTCCCGGACGCAAGTTCCACCATATTTGATCATCTCGGTAGATATCATGTCTACTCCCGCAGCTTTACCGTTTTTCATACTTCCTATCGCCCATTCAACTTCTTCCATAGTGATGTCCTCCGTTGATTCTGGTGCCGCAATCTCGCCTTTAGGCACGTCTGCGGCATCAGCATCCGGGTCATCTCCATACATTTCTCCAAAATATTCACTCCACCGGTTTAGCACTTTTTTAATAAGATCATCGTTACGGTAACCTGTATTAAAATGCATATTAAACTCAACTTTAACTACACTAATACCATTTGATACTAGAACTAATAATCCTCCGCAAATAAAAGTAGGGTAAAAGAATGTTATACTAGCAATACAAACAAAATGGACGCGTCTTTTACTATGAAAATTACAGACGGAAGAATTAATTCGATATTTAAATAATACGGCACCTCAATGCGCTAGTTGACGAACGTGAACGTGTGACTACCTGCGTCGCTAATTGTTGCTTCAATATGAGGCGCGCCCGCGGCTTCTAGATTATTTTTACACTAAGGCAACAGCGATATCAAAAAAAAAATCCAACGGCGGTAAAACAAATATCAACTGATTTTGAAAAAAAAATGTCATGCTGTGTTATAAAATTAATTTGGATTTGGAATTCTAAATAGAATGAAAGATATCGATTTTCAACCTAGCCAGTATCAAAAATCGGCAATTTTATAAGTAAGGACCTAATACTATACAGCCAACAGAAGGAAATATCCGGAATAATATTTTCTATTTAATAATCCTTTGACCAATAAAAGCATCAAAAAGAAGATTTAGTAAGGAATGGGCCGTTCGTTTTATGAATATGGCTTTTTTTTTCGGGGCAAATGCGTTTACGTTATGACATTGTACAAAGTTTACAAATATGCATTTCTAAATTAATTCTACTCCCCAATGAACTTGATGACAAAGATGATAATGAAATTGATGAAGTGCCCCACCCTGGATAGTAAAGTGATGGATACTTTACATACCGATTGCGACGGCCGTTTTAAGGGAAATCGAAAAGGCACGTTTTATCACTTTGTTACAATTACCTTCACTCATGCACATATAGGATTACATAATGGTTAATATTCCACCAACATTACACATTATAATTGGATATAACTCAAGTTTTGGAAATTAAAACAAATTGTCAACATATCTCTTCGGTTTCTCGCCAAAAAACCATGAATATAGTTATATTCATTAGTGCCTTTAAATAGTTATCTAAAGGCACCAATGATGGTTCAGCGGGCGCTGTCGCGATCCAATCATAATGCTAATAACATCTCCATGCAGTTGGGACATTTATAAACCCCCTTTTATTTTACTCATTCGTGTAGGTACAGCACCTACTGTACCGTGTACGCTTAGTTATTTCTGACGATTTACGGTCTCAATCATCATTATATTAATACGTGGAGCAAAAACTTTGTACCCCTTTTTACGAATATTGCGCGGACGGAGGAGTATGAAATTTCCCACACTTATAATTTATATCGAGAAGGAGTACAGAATGCTAATATTTTGTTTAAATTATGCATAAAAAAAACATTAAATCAATAAAAAACACATTACAGACCCTACCATGTATTTGACACAATACACTTCAAATTGAGAATAGATTAATATTTTATGTTTTTAATATTATTTGTCTATAGTCTTACTGAATGTCAAACATAACCAGCAAACGATGAAAGAGTTTTTCCAAAAATAACGTCGTTTACAGAGAAGTTTTGTATCATTAATTAAATCATCGAAATATGTATGTCAAGTTCAATGGACAGCCTTTTCTTTTTGGTTTTTTGTTTCAATAAAAAAAATTAAAAAAGGTATTCTTTATTTTAATCATTTTTTTTAATTTAAATTTAATATAATTTGTTTTAAAAATAGGCAAATTAACAGTGTAGCCTTGGCGAAATCTGTGATTATAGAAGTATCGTCTTTGACAATAGAACTTTAATAATGTTCAAACTTACAATTTAAATTAATTATGGTCGAATTTCGACCAATGGGTGACCACTAGTATATATAACTAGAAGGCAAGCGTGTTTTATTTGTTTATTAATCTCTATATTATATTTTCCTTGTTTTTTCATTACGCCAAATCACTTGCGGGATAGGCAATTAGTACAGAGTTCCCACAGGTTCTTTCCTTGTAGACTTCTTTGCCTTCTTCTACTTCAATTGTCATCATATCATATTTACTATCAATTGAAGACGCAACATAGAATATAATCAACGATCTATCATCGATATCGTCACGTCAGATTCCTTACGGGGTAAGTAGAAAGTACAGCGTTCTAACAAGTTCTTACCTTACGGAATCAAACACAACCAAAGACATTACAAAACTAATTTAACTTTAAATAATCTGCATTCCGAAATATATGTGTCCTTATTTTGAATTACATAATGAAGTGTGAATGAAAATGAGAAAAGCCAGTTAAAGATAATATAATATATAATAAAATATACAATGCGATGATGTTTTGGCCCGTGGGTGTCATTTTTTTACTACTTTCAAGGAGATATTTCAACAGGTAGGTCGGCACGGTTACTAATTCAAAAAAGAACTTAGGTGGTTTTTTGGCGGGAAGTCGAAGAGTGATGTTGTCAATTTGTTTTAATTTCCAAAACTGGTGTTATTTGGACTAATAATGTGTAATGTTGGTGGAATTCTAACCATTATGTGTTCTTATAGGTGCATGAGTGAAGGTAATTGTAACAAAGTGATAAAACGTGCCTTTTCGACTTCCCTCAAAACGGCCGTCGCAATTGGTATGTAAAGTATCCACCGCTTTACTATCCAGGGTGGGGTACTTCATTAATTTCATTATCATCGTAGTCATCAAATTCATCGGGGAGTCGGATTAATTTAAACAAACACGATTATATATCTCTCTGGACACTGGCAAAATACACGTATATTTAGTGTAAAGCCATAACTTGAAGAAGAAGGAGAAGCACATAGGTAAATTTCATAGCAAATGGCAACTCTGTGACTGTCATGAAGTGACATTTCACTTGATGACAGCGTTAGGTCCGATGTTGGCCGCGGGCCAGAAGATCCTTGTGAGATTGTAAATTGCAATTATACTTTTTCCCGATTACAAAACACTATTGCCGTTAAACCGGGCGCAATTCAGGACTCCGAACTGATATTAATGAATTTCTCCATAGGATAGGAATACTGCCCTAGTCCTTGGTGTAGAATTAGTCTTGATGATATGTGAATATGTTAACGCGTAACTCTGGCTCCTTTTATGTTTCTTTAAATTCTTTCTTGTATTTTCTTAAATTAAAAAAAAAAGTGCGTTTACAAACATGAAAATTTACATACACAAATACCCAGACCGAAGCCAATAATTGTGGATCACACAAAAATTTTTCCCGTGCGGAAATCGAAGCCGCGACTGTTAGACACAGTGGGCGGAGCGGCTTAAGGAATTAAATAGCCCGTCTTGAATATAGTATTCATAATATGTTTAAGATCGTTTAGAAGAAAGAAATAAGTTTAGTGCATAGCTGTATAATACTAACGTGAAACTGGCTCCCAAAATACAGGCAATCACCTAGTTTGGGAACCACCAGTATTTATAATGTGTTAATTTTGTTTCTGCACTAATAAATTTAATTTAACTTTGATGCTGATGATATAATTATATCATTCGTCCATTGCATGACAAAGACCTCACCCAAAGATAGTCACAACAACCGGCTTTGTGTCCATATAACCATATCAACGATTCCTAAAATAAACTATTTACCTTCTCAGTCCACAAAACTGTAATTATCATTTCACTCCGCATCAAAAGGATTACGATCCTAATTTTCAACCCTCGCACTCTATTATTGTAACTAATCTTGTCACTAAATCCTGGTCCGATTACCGTTCCAAACGCGCATAGGCTTAAATAATGCGGCACCAAAATCAAATAGGCTCAAATAATTCGCTGGCCCAATAAACTACTGAAACAACTAAAATGCAAAAACATTCGAAATTAAACTTTATACTTTTGAAATTAGATTGCTAAATCAAACAATCATGTCTTTGAGTTGGTCCAGTATTATATTTGACAAGTGAATTCGGTTCCAAATTCAAATAGGCTCAAATAATGCGGTCCGAAAATTTAAACACGCGTGTAATTTTCAAAATTGGAAGAGTGAGCGCGCCATATGCGCCGCCCGGAGCTATGTTAGTATTCCGTGTTACGTGCTGTGTAAGAGTTACTTTTGATAATTTGTTTTTTTTTATGGCCATAGACATCTTTTAGTTTCTTGTAATATACATTGTGCTTTAAAGTCGAAGAGTGATGTTGTTAATTTGTTTTAATTTCTAAAACTTGTGTTATTTCGACTAATAATGTGTAATATTCCACCAATATTAATCATTATGTGTTCTTATATGTGCATGAGTGAAGGTAATTGCCTCATAACGGCCGTCGCAATTGGTATGAGTAGTATCCACCGCTTTACTATCCAGGGCTTTACTATCATTGTTGTCATCAAGTTCATCGGGGAGTCGAATTAATTTAAACAAACACGATTATATATCTCACTGGACACTGGCAAAATACACTTAAAATTAGTGTGAAGCCATAACTTAAAGAAGAAGAAGAAGACGATGGTTTAATTTAGTGTTTAGAGCATAGGCTGGTACACTCACTACATAAATTAATTACGCGTTCGATCACCACAAGGGAAATATATTTGTGTGATACAAAAATGTTTTTGGTTTGGACTGGGTATTTGTATATGTGAATTTAGGTATTGACATACCGGATGATTTAGTTATAGTTTTGTTAGATACTTGTTACTGCCCGCGACTTCATCCGTGTTGACTTTAGACAGGAACCTAACATTTTTTTTGGGATAATTCGTATTCTTTGTGTTAATAGAGGTAATAATAATTTATTTATCTGTGTTCCAAATTTCATCCAAATTGTTCAGCCGTTTTGCGGGGTTGAGTAACAAACATACAACCATCCAAACATACATACTTTCACATTTATAATGTTAGTGAGCTTGTCACTTAATAGTTCTTATATATAACAGGTTTCAGAACATCTATATAGTTTATGTAGGGCCTATCAACTTGTCCCATAGAGAGATTCCACTGATTGATGAATAAGTGACGCTCGCTCATCCCAAAATTTTTAATCAGGTACACCAGCCATAAATTCTATTATGCTTAAATTAATTTAGTTTGAAATTTCCGTTTCATACGGAACATAAAAATATTTACCAAGCCAACCCCAGTTTGCGCTTCGCCATATTTTTTCGGCGCCACATCGTCGCACCCGTTCGGATACGCTCCACGGAGGCCCGCTAAACGAGCATTAAGAACACAAATATATTCACGAGTGGGGTGAGCAGGGCCCTTATTCGCTATAACCAAACGCGGCGGGTTACGATAACTTCGTGAAATTATCGTGACATGGTATTTTGTACGCCACTGGAGACAACGTATCTTAAGTCTTACAGGCGAGCCATGACGTGTCCAGAAGTTAACTCATTGCCATCTTGGGGAAAGAAACTGGGCATAATTCTCGTATTTAAATTACACTGAGACTGAATATTAAATGAATTGGGATTTCATTATGAATTGACACACATTTGGTATTCTGCTCCACTATGTAGCTAGGTGGGGCGACGATATTCGTAAGGCAGCGGGCAGGAATTGGAGGAGGAGAGCTGAAGATCGATCTCAGTGGCGTGCCATGAGAGAGGCCTACGACTGACAAGGGCTGGTGATGATGATGAAAGTATCGATACGATTTCAGTGTCATTTTAGTCCAATTTCGATATTATGTCAAGTTGTTTAATGTTAAACACATTGTTGATCACACGATAATCCCAGCTGCCATAGTCTAAATAAAACATATCCAACCGAAATCTTCAATTTGACGTTTGTTTTGTATATATTTGTTGTTCATGTCAGTTAGAAATTTTATCTGAATACCGTTTATATTCAACTTTCAATCCGATCTCGATTCGTCGCAGTCGATATGTTACGAGAATACCATTTGTGAGATTTATGACATTGAGATTAGATCAAGACTGCATTTTGAACACCTTTAATTACGAGAATTGGCCTTCAGGAGAACCATTAAACGATCTTTTTACAAAGTTACCGTAACGCGTCGCGTTATGTGTTTATTTGGTCATAGCGAACAAAAGCCCAGATAATAAACGGTTTTATTGGCTTTATCCCGACGCCGAGTGTGAGCCAACAATGTTACGGTTTCTTTCGTTACGGTAAAGAAATTTGAATATTTTATTAGCGAAATTCGACTTTGATGAGAGGAGCGCCTGTTCAGATATCCTCCGGGTGCCATAGATAATGAATATATTTTGTTTTTTTTTAAAATAAAAACAAGTTTAGTGACATATTGCATCTTGTTGACGTTTTAAAATAGGTATGATCAATAAGAGCCAGAGGTGTGTAAGAAAAGAACCTGTTGGAACTCAGTACTCTCTGATGGTAGATAAATAGGCTCAATAAGTCCAAGATCTTGGTCAGTATTGACGTTTAATCTTCATGTTGAATATTTCTTCAAATATTTCTATCTTCAACTGAAAGGTGTCCATCGCAGGACAATGGCGTCTTCGAAAAACGCAACGACAACCGGATTTGACCCGCGACTTGTCATTAACTTTTCCTATATATTTAGTTTGATACAAATTAAATTATATACTTACCTGGCATAGGGGCCACCGTGATCAAGAAGGCGGTTCCCCCGGGCGAGGCCTTCCCATTGCACTGCGGTTGGGTTGACCCCTGCGATTATCCCTAATGTGAAACTCTATTATTAGTATCTAGCCGTTGGTTACCCACTGCTGGGCAAAGGCCTCCCTCCACACTTTTCACTTTACTCTGTTTAAAGCAATCGAGGGCCAATCACTCATAAAGACGCAAATTTGACCCGCGAATTCTTCCTGGGCCTGCCGTGATGTCTTAATACAAATAATTTAATTATTTTTTCTTTGAAGCCCTCTTAGCCAACAGTCTCTTTACATTCCACTATTGAGCATGTTACCCTTAATATGAATGGAACCAAGTATTAATCTAGTCAAATCTCAACATCTAAAATACCGTTGATATGCCCCATGTATGTTTAGTGCAAATCGACCACTGTTTGTCTTATAAACGAAAAAAACTACATAAAGAACAAAAAACCTACATATCTGAGCATCATATCCTCCGGCAACATCATGTTATTAAAACTGGTGCTTTAAAACCAGAAGCGCCACACTGTGCAAAGTCCGCGGTAATCATCTTTTGTGCGCGTACAAACATGTGGCATATTGTGGCCCTATCTGATTAACGCAAACAATTTGTATGGGCCAACCCTGCTTGGCGCTCGGGGCCAAATGACTCCGGACTAGTGCGGAGCCTAATGTATCACTCGCGGTGATCTGTATCATTTGTACAATATATTACACTTCACGGTGCGTGTCACTCATTATTCAAACATACGTGATTAAACTATATAACCTACTACTATTTATATATGTAGTTAGATATGACCTTATAATATTATAAATGTGAAAGTTTGTATGTTTGTTACTCAATCACGCAATAACGGCTGAACGGATTTGGATGAAATTTGGCACACAAATAGTATATCATCTGGATTACTACTTTTTATCCTGGAAAAATGTTAGGTTCCTGTCTAAGGTCAACGCGGACGAAGTTGCAGGCAGAAACTAGTAGAATAATACTTTTTTTTTTGGCGGGAAGTCGAAGAGTGATGTTGTCAATTTGTTTTAATTCCCAAAACTTGTGTTATTTCGACTAATAATGTGTAATGTTGGTGGAATATTAACCATTATGTGTTCTTATATGTGCATGAGTGAAGGTAATTGTAGCAAAGTGATAAAACGTGCCTTTTCGACTTCCCTCAAAACGGCCGTTGCAATTGGTATGTAAAGTATCCACCGCTTTACTATCCAGGGTGGGGTATTTCATTAATTTCATTATCATCGTGGTCATCAAATTCATCGGGGAGTCGAATTAATTTAAACAAACACGATCATATATCTCACTGGACATTGGCAAAATACACTTATAATTAGTGTGAAGCCATAACTTGAAGAAGAAGAAGAAGAATCTAAGGATAACATTTAATATATTTTTTGTCATTGAACTACAGGCATCAGTTATTGTTATCCACAACCAAAAGCTGCCCTCTTAAATATCGCCATTATTATATTCATATGTTATTATCATTATCTTAGCACAGTAGGTAATTCATATTGAGTAATATTTCAACACATATAAAAATATAGATTTACACATAAGCATAAACTCTTCTACACGGAAAAAAATCTTTTATATCACTGGCTCACTCGCTACGCGAGACTACTCCGCGCGAAATTGTGAGGGTTAATTGCGATCTGTTTGAGGATAGGTCCGCTTTATGTGGTAGCTTGTCGCTTTCCTTTTATGAGCGCAGATTGACGTGTTTTATGAAACTGTGATTGAATTTTTTAAAGAATCTTACTGGCAGATGATTATGTTTGTGATTCTATTTTAATGATTTATGAGCATGAGTAAGAGTTGCGAGGCTACGGTTTAGGGTTATATTTTAGAATCCAACATTAAGGTAATCTAATATTATAATATAAACCTATATCTTATTTTAATATTAATTTAATATTGCTACTCGCTCATTCTACACCTTAATAACTAAATTAAATACAAATTAATAATTACCTAATGATAATGGTATGAATGGTTTGAATTATGTGCTAAATAATAGTCCTTTTAAATTACATTACTTTTTTACTCAAGAACTGCGTCATCACGAGGTCCTCGGTTCGAATCCTAGATCAAACAAAGTATTATTAAGGTTTTTCTATTAAAAGATTCTAAGTAGCAGTCCGTACTTTGAAATTATACCCGTTATAATACCAATAGGCTCGACTCCCTTTCCACTAAGACCTGACATCGTGGGCGAAATGTGGGTGTGCAGAGACACCTGTTAATCTCCCGCTTGGATAATATAGGCATGACGATGTAAGTAAGCACCTATATTGTTACACGGCTACCCAGAATTAAACTCTTTTAAAAATAAAAAAATAACTGAATTTGGAAAAGAAATCAATGCCATAATCCACTGACAGTAGTTACGTGATCTGTGGCCAGTACATTAAAAAAATAATAGAATCAATATAAAAAAGTTACTTTTAAATATTTTCCGCCTAAGTAGATCACCGTTCTAAATTTAATTTTTAATCGCGCCAATTGACAGTGATAGGCGATCGATCATGGCGTCTACTGGGAGTATCGACGCAATTTCCAGCTTAACAAATCGTTCCTCGCCGCTGAATGTAATTTGCGTGAGAGCTTCGGCTTCCACTTATTATGTATTGCGACGCTCCTGACCTGGTATTGGTGGTGAAGAAAATTTGTTGACTACAATATTTACTTCTTAGATGTGCAATGTAAATACATCCGCATTTGATTACTTGTTTTCGTCCTGATCTAGTAGTAGGTGGAGAGACTGATAGACGTATGAAAATGAAAATAACACCATTCATATATTTATATGGACTTATACATCCATACAAATATTATAAAGTCGAAAGTAACTCTGTCAGTCTGTCTGTCGTTTTCACGCCCAAACCGCTAAAACATATCGATCAAATTCGGTCAGGTCATAGATGTTATCCAGGGGAAGGACACAAAATACCTTTTGTCTCAAAAAAATTAAGGGTATGAATTATACGCCTAAAATAATGCGAACGAAGTTGCTGGTTCAGCTAGTACACCATGAAATACTGTTTACATTTATATTCAGAGCAGTGATAGCCTATTTGTTAGACCGTTGGACTGCAAAGTCAGAGGACTCTGGTTCAAACCCAGGCACGCACTTCTGTTTTTTCGAAAGCATGTGCATATTGAAATTAATTATCATTTGCTTTAACGGTAAAGGAAAACATCGTGAGGAAACCTGCATGCCTAAGAGCTTTGCGAAGGTTTGTGAAGTTCGCCAACTCGTATTGGGCCAGCGTGGTGGACTACGGCCTAAGCCCTCTCAGTTTGTGAGGAGGCGCGTGCCCAACGGTGGGGCAGTTTCTTAACAGGGCTAATATTATTATTATAATGCATTAAGACTCACTTACGAATTTATCCAAACGGGAGTAGCTAAAGTGTTATTTATAGACTTACATATCGCAGACGACGTTAAATCTTAATAAATAATAAACAGAATGACTGCCTCTTTGGTCTAGTGGCAAAGCATATTGCTTTGTGATCACGAGGTCCTGGGTTCAAATCCTAGGTCGGACAAATTTAGTTTTTCTAACGATAACTTCCCAGTACGAGTCCGGAGTCTGGAATTGTGCCCGGTATATGGCAATAGGCTCGCCCCCTATAACATGGGACCTAACATCGTTGGCGAAACTTGGGTGTACTCAGTACACCTCTGCCAACCCCGCTAGGGGAATATAGGTGTGACGGTGTTTTTTTTTTAATAAATAGAATTAAATAAAATCTTTTCTTTCAGACAACAGTCCATATTAGAAATTTAAAACGTCATTAGGTAAAGTATTGAGATTTACGAACTATGTTAGTATTGACATGAAGATCGGCATATCTTTGGATGACATCTGCATCCATTCTATTCGCAATCATCTTCAGAACTCCATTGGTGCTTCCCCACAATTTTTTGCGCATGATGGCATAAAAGTCATCTATGCCAGCATCCGCAAACATGCCAGATGCACTACAGGGGCAAGGAAGCCTCAACAGAGTCCTGAATGTGTTATTATATTAGTTATAGACCCGCAGAGCGCTTTATGTCCTTGATGTGAAGCTGGTCTACAGAGTGTAGCTGGTCACACGTATAAAAGCTTTGGCAGTAGGCTCTAAGAAGTGCTAATTTGACCTGCAAATTACAGCATGTTAACCTATTGACCAACATGTTCCCTCGAACCGACAACGCTACGTTTCCTTTCAATATCCAGCTCATCTCTAAGATCCTCTGACACAATATGCCCTAGATACTTAAACTGTGCAACGAGTTTCAAAAGCGCTCAATGTAGTGAAGAACGAACCTGTTATTTCCTACCGGGCACAATTACAGACTTCGGAATGCTGCTGAGAATCTTCGGATAGGTCAACTATACTTTGTTCGACCTATGATTAAATCCGGTAATGTCGAGGTATGAGGCCTTGGCCTTTGCCTGGCCTTTTTAGTGCCTTTTCCAAACGTTTCCCAAGCGGTGGTGGGTGTAATGTATAGACCTACATATCGCAGACGACGGTAAATCTCAATGGATTAAAAGACGAGCCTATTGTTTCGTAACGGGCGCTCTTCCAGACTTCGGAATGCTATTGAGGATCATAGAAAAACTATAGTTTGTGCGACTTATGAATAAATCGGAAAATGTCGAGGGACTTTTAATTTTGTGTTAGTAATATTGTTTAGAACTTAAATGGAATTGGGCCGGTCACCTGACCCGAATGAACGTTAGCCAAGAATAGATCTATGGAGGGAGGAGGGGGAGACCTTTGCCCCGCAATGGACAATGGATTATTTAAAAATATTTTTTGATTTAACTTACTGTATTATCTCACGAAGGCCACATCTACTGAACCCTAACACATTAATTTACAAAAAAAAATACAATCAAAGCGACAAAAGCTTTACCGAAACCCCATAAAGAAAGGGAAATATCTCTTGAATTGTTTATGCGCGTAAATGCCACTTATTCAGCATCCCGGCGACTTATTGTTGTCCGTTATTACCTCGACGCTATGAAATAAAACCACTATCTTTGTAACTATATCAATAAGGCTTTCCGCGAAACAAAGGATGGGAATTGATGTAGGAGTGAAAGTCGTGTTAAATGTACATACTTAATTCGTGACCATTTTTTAGATTTTTGCGGTACAAGGCTGTGAGATTAGTACAGATATTGCTAGCAATAAAATAGTGTATAGCATAGTAGGAACAATTACAACATGTACATTCTGTTCTAGCAATCTCAGACTAAAAACACCGATGCATTCCACAAATTTCTATGATAAATCTTTTTCAGTTCAAGCTGTCCGCTTGTGGATGCATTACCTGAGTCAATTAGACGTGCACAGACATATGCTACTTTTAAAATGATGGTTAAGAACCACTTCCTCTCTGTTGTCAATAGTGAGACGCTGTCATAACTTCTAACCTTTTGTATTTACCTATCCTTATTTATACGTTACGTTTATTTCTATTGCACTATGTATAAATTTAATATATTTCTTACTATATATGTATGTCATATTTTGTATATGTATAGTTACTTTATTCGAATAAATGTACGCCACCAACTGCCCTTTATTTTTGTTGTATTTCTTTCGACTTGGTTGTCTGGAAGAAATTGCTATTAGCAATAAGACCGCCAATTGTGCTTGTTATTTTACAACAACTACTTTGTTTTGTTATAATGTATTTGGTGTGCACAATAAAGAGTATTCTATCTATCTATATATTTATCTATCTATCTATAACCTCACGCCAGATCCCTTGCGGGGTAGGCAGAGAGTACAGAGTTCCAACAGGTTCTTTCCTTACATACCTCTCTGGCTTCCTCGACTCTCATAGTTCGTCTCATACACGCTCGCCGGTTACGGAGACTCTTGACTTTTTCATCAGATAAGACTCGGTTTATTTGGTCTATCTATCTATATGCATCATAAAACACCCCGTGGGGCCAAGGAAACCTTTACTGCGGTTAATCAACGCATGCGGCCTGCCTAAAATATTTATTAGAATGAAGGTTACAATCGATTAACGACTGCCAAGTTGATCTAGTTGTGAATGGTGCGAATGGCAATCATCACGTTTGATTACAAAATGTTATTAGGGGTTTTCTTATGAAACAAATTCAGTATATAATAGTCTGAAGTATGGAATTGTACTCTATTAATATAAGAAAACGTTGACTACCATGACTTTTCTATTCGAAATCCGAACTAAGACTAAAGATTCCTGGTAATACGGGGAGGGATCAAAAAATAGTGAGAATGAGATAGAATATAATGACTATTGATAACTTAATAATTTATTTTTCTACATAGTTTCCGAGTCTCTCTACACACCGAGTCCAGCGCTTTTCCAAGGCTTCAATCCCTTTCACAAAAAAAGTTTTGTCTTGGTCCTGCAAAAAGCTCTCCACGGCATCCATCACCTCGTTATCGTGTTCGTACCTGTTTCCCCTTAAGTATTTTTTCAATTTGGGGAACAGATAAAAATCGCTAGCCGCCAGATCTGGTGAATAAGGGGGGGTGGTCAACCAATTCGAAGCCAGCTTGCTGAATGGCAGCCATCGCAACTGCCGACCTGTGCGCGGGTGCGTTGTCGTGATGAAACAGCACGCCCCTTCGAAGTTTCCCTCTCCTTTTCTCTTTGATGGCATTCCTCAACTTGGGAATGAAAGCTGCATAATATTGGCCTGTAATAGTGGTTCCACGCTCCAGGCAATCAATCAACAATATTCCTTCTGAGTCTTAAAACATTGAGGCCATAACCTTGCCAGCCGATGCCACGACACGAAACTTCTTCGGGGTCGGTGATGACGGCCGTTTCCATTGCGAAGATTGCTGTTTTGTCTTGGGATCAAAATGATGAGCCCATGTTTCGTCCATTGTTACGAAACGAGACAAAAAGTTTTCAGAACCTTCTTGAAACTTGTCCAACAATATCTTCGAAATGTCAAGTCGATTTTGTTTCTGACTGTCGGTTAACATTCTCGGCACCCATCTTGCGGAGACTTTTCTCATATTCAAAGATTGTTTCAATATGGTTTGAATACTTATGAAATGCCCGATTCTTGAATTAAGTATCGGATGGTAACTCTTCGATCGCTCAATACAATTTTCTCGACTTTCGCAACATTTTCTTGGGTGACTGACGTCGTTAGACGGCCGCAACGATGTTCGTCTTCCGTGTTCGTTCTCCCCCACTCGAAATTAAGAAGCCCACCTTGCGACAGTGGAATACGGCGGAGCAGACTCTCCTAATGTTGCCTCCAAATCGCAATGAATCTCTTGCGTAGTTAACTTTTTTAAATAGAGGTATTTACTAACGGCTCGCACTTCGTTTTCCTCCATTTTCGAGAACACGTTCCGACACGAAGCAAACAAATGACTACATTCAGAAAAAAAACAAAAGAGAATCGAAGATTTTTTTTATTAATATTACAAATATGTATCTCACCCATTATTTTTTTTTATAACCTAGGAGTATGTCGTTTTCACTACTTTTTCATCCCCCCTAGTATTCCCAAGGTTTCAATACTAGTGTAAGAAACTTTGGGAAATAATGTGAATAGGTTTCCACCCAAGTATTTTAAATAAATTCATTTTCTCGCTCTTCTTCATAACATAAAGCAAGGGAGGCCTATAAGGAAAGAATCTGTTGAAACATTGTACTATCTGCTTACTCCGCAATGGATCTGGCGTGATGATATAGATATAAAATTAATTATGATATTTCACTTATATAGCATGGTATATAGTCTAATGTCACTTATGAAGCTGCACCGCATACCGACCGACTCTCATCTCAATAGCCAGTTTCATGTACGCCATTAAATAAATATCGAATAGGTTAACGTTAGGGCAGACGATAAATAGCCGGCATTACGATATAAATGGGCAATTTGTACATAAATATATTTCTGGCAACGTGAAATATAACGATGGGGTGGAGGTGGGGCGCAAAAGCATAATAGAGTGTGTTATATTTGTTATTTGTATCGTTATCGATAGAATGTTAGAGAAGTGATTAGAAAAATAGAGGTACCGATATTGGAAATACCTTAATAATTTAATTCTGTAAAGTTTCCCGGCTTTAGCAACCCGCCAGGTTAATTATAGGAACTACATAATATACGTCAATGTCAAATACAACAAAAATAATGACTTTTGAACGTCTAACGCCTCAGTCCCTCCTGTGACTATGGATGCAAAGCACTTGAAACGTCGGGAACTTAAAATCCAAAATTAAACTGCCATAAAATTCGAAAAATAGTATTATTTTATGTGTAATATTCGTGTAAGTCTGAGAACTCAAAACGTATAATATCAGCCTATATTGCCCCTGCTGGACAAAGGCCTTCTCTCACAAATCGAGGTGTAACCACACTAAGAGGTAGCCGGGACCAACGGCTTAAAGTGCCTTCCGAAGCACAGAGACGCTCGAATATGAAAATGCCACAAAGGGTCACCCATCTCGGGCCAACCGAGTCGAACGCTGCTTAACCTTGGTAATCGGTAAGAACACCGCGGTCGCACAGCGCTACGAGCGCCTCAAAACGTAAAGTATGAATATGTTGTAATTTCAAATTTAATCCGAGTGAGCGTGTTAATACAATATTTAAACAATATCTCCTTTGCTGATTACTTCTTTGCTCTAGTAATGCATGCACAAGGCGCATGGCGATAATAGGTATATAGTATATCTATATTTAAAAATACAGTAGCAGTCTGGAGCCTAAAATGATGTCCGATATGTTTGGAAAAACCTCGCCCCTCGCTTTAACATTTTCAGTCGTAAAACACGAATTGACGACCAATTCCACATATCGCAAGCATTTCCCAATAAACCATCAAATAAAGTTAACGTGCGAGAAATCCTCTCGACTTCCACCGCCCATCTAAATAGATCGTAAACACAGTCGCATACTTATCCCGGTTCTATTTACGAGTTGAAACAAATAAGTATCGGGAGAAGGTGGAGCGGTGCCGCCGCGCGGAACAATGAGAAATGACCGGCGGAAAATTGCGCGGATTCCGAACGCAATCCGTGCGGGAGTCGTCGCGATCGCTGCTTAAGAGGACTCACAGGGTCGGAGTCGGAGGAATATGTTATTTTGAGAGAGTTTGTTACATAGATTGTACATCAAGCCAAAAACATTGAAAATGACAAGAAAAATAACACAAAGGACGGTCGCTAAAACGCTTCTCCTGGCAACCTTAGTTGCCCCGGCGACCGACGATGTTGTTGAAGTCATCGTTATCCGCCGAAATGATTCCGAACGCAATCTGTGCGGGAGACGTCGCGATCGCTGCTTGAGAGAACACACTGGGATGGAGTCGGAGGAACGAGTTATTAATGCCACATACATAGATCGTGCATCAAAACAAATAATAATTGTCTATTTATTCTTCTTCACACAAGGTACTTACAATCTAATTCGGGCCTATTTGTTAATGAGACAAGGAGCACCTTTGTTAGAGACTGGTAACTGCACTAGGAAAGTTATCCTCTTCGACAGATTACCAGGCCCCCATGACATTGTTACAAGATGATTAGTAAAGCTAGATATATTGTGTAAGTTACATTTATATTCGTGTGTGTTTGAATATCTCTGTGCGTGCGTGCTTGTGTGTGTGTGTGTGTGGTCGTGTCTCCATTCGCCGGAAAATCGTGCTGATTCCGAACTCAATCCGTGCGGGAGACGTCACGATCGCTGCTTAAAAGAACTCACAGAGATGGAGTTGGAGAAATGAGTTATTTTGAGAGTTTTAGCCATGACACATAGATTGTGAACTAAAACAAAGACATCAAAAATAACACAAAGAGCGGCCTTATCACCAAAAGGCTGCGTATCTGTTCCAGGCAACCTTAGTTGCCGTGGCGACCGACGATGTTGTCATAATCATCGTCACCTGAAAGATGTTCGGTGCAGGGTATAAGGCTTCACGACGCATCTCTAACTCGCGACGATGTTGTTAAAGTCATCAACATCATTGAGACGTCGCGATTGCTGCTTAGTACTCACAGAGACGGAGTCACAGAAACAAGTGATTTTGGAAGTTAGTGTACCGACTCCTTACGCGCTACATAGTTGTCGGGGCGTCCGACCATGTTGTTAACACTCACTACAATTTCCAGCCGACTTATACCACAGTACCTAAAACAAATCCAAAATATTTTGTACATTCAAATTAATAATAGCGCCGTCAAGATGCCATCTCGTTCAAATAGATGCAAAAGTGACATACGGTTGGTTAAGTTATCCCTAAGTAAAATTTTATCTTTATTTTGAAACGCATAGTATGACAGGCGCCAAGATTTCTTGCCTACACACTCCATCAACCCCCCTCCAAGTAACTTGGCAAGGAAACGTCTCCAGACCAAAAATTCGTGTCACGAACGTAATTTGCATTTAATTGCAACAAGCTTCCCTCGATTCGCGTCTGGTCCTTAGCCCGAGGCGACCGGGCGGCCCTGGGTTGGCGCGCACTCTATTTTCCTATTTGCGCGGCAGATTGGCTCTGATTGTATTGTTTGTGGCGGGGCGTTCCGAATTGATACCCCGGCACCCCTCCCTCACAGCCCACTCCCCCCCACGGGGTGCAGCCGCGCGGAAAAATGTTATCTACGACGTGAAATATTGTATGTTTGCGATACATATTTGATAGGAGAATGGATTTTTAAATTTGATGCGTGGTCGGCGGTAGTTTCAAAATGTGGGTAGTTGCGTGAAGCGGTGGAGTGATCATGTAATGTTGGTACTGCCCGTAAAATTCAATTTTTAAGTTACTATTTTATGCCTGGAAAAGTAGACGTATTTCGGACGTTTCATCATTATCATCTCAGCCTATACTGCTGAGCATAGGCCTCCCAAATCGCTCTCCCGCGCAGCCGGTCCGATGTCTTCTGCATCCAACGACTTCCTACGATCTTCACAAGATCGTCGGTACATCTGGAAAGCGACCGTCCCACGCTGCGCTTGCCAATACGTGGTTTCCACTCAAGAATCTTTCTGCCTCAACGCCCGTCCGATTTTCGCACTATATGGCCCGCCCACTGCCACTTCAGCCAATTTCAAACGTTTACGTATGCCAAAATTAAATGTTAAACTGTAGTTATACTAAGCCGTTGTAATTTCTAGCTATGATTATTTTACTATCTATCAGCCGAAAGATGTCGACTTAAGACAAAGAATCAGTCAAAGATCGCCAAGATGTTCGGCTTTGTGGTGTATGCATCCAACGTACCTACTTATTTTGACTCATTCTAATATAAGAGTTGAACTCTTGTCAGTGCACCTGATATATGCGTCTTTCTCCATTCAACCATTCCCAAAGCGTACTTTTGGAGTTTCTTATTAGACTTGACAGACACTTTCTCCATTAATTGACTGGTCTAGCTTATCCTGGGTCTGCCTTTTCCTCTCTTTCCATCGACTTTCCCTTCCAAGATGTTTTGAACAAAACTGTCATGTCCTATTAGATATCATCCCTATCATCCTTCCCTTTCTATTTTCCTATCGTTGCTAATGGTAATCTTTTTTCATTGCTCTTTATTTTTCTACTTCATTATATTATCAGTCAGCATCTTGGGAAAGAGTTTTCCTGTAATTTAATCCTTTGGTTCTTATGATTGTACACATAATAGTGATGTTTAAACCGAGCCAATGTATTTTTTGGGCTCTCAGTTCTTTCGATTATCGTTTTGAGTCTTTAGTTTAGAAATTAATTCAGCTTTTCATAATATAAACAAATCTTCAGGAGCACAAACAAAAACAGCAGTCTTAAATGAAATATGAAATTAACACATTACCTCACGAAACACTCGGGCGCAGTAATTGACAAAATCACCAATAATGACTCGAGTGTTGATATGCTCACCCTAAGTAATGCACAACAGGGTATTCTCACTTACTACGTATATTATTATTGAGAATTTTGATCCATAGTTTCGTGATCAACTCGTTGCAATTTTTCAAAATATAGTCTAATTTCAAGCTTTCATATAACTTGCACTGTTCGTATGTCTGTCTCTCTGCCTGTCTGTCTTTGCGGTTCAAACCTTATGATCTATTTTTCAAGTACTTAAGGTTATCCGATTGAGCTGAAATTTGGCATATGTATGTAAGTTCGGTGACACTGCAATAATATGGAGCTAGTTTGATGATGGAGTCTGAAGGTGACCATGGGGACTACACAACATAACCGTCTCTTGTTTACGCTTGTTACATTGATATTGGGAAGTGCTTTACAACCAGATGATGTTCAGGGTCTGATGATGAGCCAAGGCAGCCAAGGGAACCACCCAACTACTCGACATAACCCCGCCGTGTTTGGGCTCGTTGGCTTTGTTGACGAGTTCTGTAGACCCGGGTGATATCCAGGGTCTAATCATGGAGCCGGAGGGTGGCCAACAGAACTACTCAATATAGCTCGAACGTGTTGGGGCTCGATGGATTTGTTTTGACATGAACCATAGTACTTGTCGGTCTCCGGTGTGTTTTTGCTATTAAAAGCTTGTTTTCAAAAAGACCTTTTTAAATTATTATTACTAAATTGGTCGTTTTAATTTAAATGCTATCATATACTATATTAAGTGTTTGAGAATAATTAAGTATAATGTAGACGTTTGCAGTACATTTGGTACTGTGTTCCGAATATCTCGATCACTTCTTTGTACGTGTATCCGATATTATGTAATACTAATTATGATAATTAAGCATGAATACCCATTCATCTATTAAAATAAAGATACGCTAACGTAGATGCGATAATATTACTGGCAAAACAGACTAACTCGTCATCCGGGCAGAACTTTTATGTCGTTATGATAATTAGGCATCAATACCTAATTTATTAAAATATAAACAACATATTTTTACAATATAAATACGTCTCACATCTCCCATCTGCACTCTAAAATCCAGTGATAACATAACTGGCAACGTAGGCTATAACGCGTCATCCGGGCGGTAACTTTTATGAGTGCGAAATTGTGTTTACGCGGGCGGGCGGCGCGATTTACCGGCGACACTGAGCGCCCGCCCGCCCCGCGTAATCGGAAATATTGCACGGGAACTAAGTTAGGGCGGGGTACAAGGTGTAAGAATTTGTAGATCATGACTTCTAAAATTTCGATATTTCTAAATACAGTTTTTGAAAAACCGACTTCTAGAATTTCGTTATTTCTACTTAATTATGTAGAAAATTTCATTTAGTCCCTTAAATTTTGAGATATGTCTTGATTCAAGTTGATGTGCGTGTTTGGGTACGGCTACAATGGTATGTAAACTCTTTGCAGACTTAAAATGTTATCCTTATTGTATGGACAAATTTTTCACATAACTGATTTACGTACTCTTAATAAAAGTTGATGTGAAAAAATTAAAGGTAACTGTGTGTCTGTACGTCAGTAAATTGCGGGAAATCAGTATAGTTTATAATTGTCTGATTTTAAATGGTATTTACAATCATACAATTATAAAAACAATAAACCAGCTCGCCATCAGAACTTATTAAATATTAATTAAAATATATTAAAAATTACATCCTCATGCTATTTACAAAGGCTGTTTAAAATAATTTTGGTAGACTGTGGAGTTGTTGATCCCTTCCGAATTTCTATGAACATACGTAAAAGTTGATGAATAAATGATAATGATTATCACACTATTATTCGTATTAATCGTGTACTATTAATCGTGTCATAATCATTATCATTTATATTTAACGGTTTTCCGTTACAGCACTTTTGACATGTTAATCATTTATATATAGCCCTTTCTCTCATAACTTGCACCACACCCTCATGATCCCCGGCTCTCAAGTTATTGTGATACCGCGCCAACACCGCCAATAACAAACTAGTAATTGGTTTGCTATCACCCACTATATTCCACACTTCGTACTATCTCACTACACCTTAGTATGAATACGTTATACTATCATGTCTATTCCGCAAGCGGAGGTGGCAGAGGTGTACTGTGTACTACTTTTGGCCGACGATGTTAGGTCCTAGTGTAATTGTGGGCGAGCCCACTCCCTTTATACCGGGCACAATTCCATACTCAGGATATATACTGGCAAACTCGTGATCGCTACGTACATTATACGTTACTAAACCAACGAGTATGAACAAGTCTTTAGTAGTAGACGGACGATTTAGCGCAGTGGTTAAGAGCTTAAGCCGCTCCGGCCACCGTGTCTAATAGTCGCGAGTTAGATTTCCGCACGGGACAAATCTTTATGCGATCCACAGTTATTTGTTCCGGTCTGGGTATTTGTGTATTTGAATTTTCATGTTTGTAAACGGACCCACGATACGGGGCGACGTTTTTAAAAAAAGAAAGAAAACAAAAAAGAAAGTAGCGCCGTTGTACTTCGTTGTTTGTAGCGATTACCAAAGATGAGCAACGCCAGACTCGGTCAGTTTAAAACGGGTGACGGTTTCCATTTTCTAACGTCTCCATGCTTCGGAAGGCACGTTAAGCAGTTCGTATATGACTTTAAGTGGTAGTTCTTGAGCCAAGATGGAAGTCTTATTGGCGGCTTGATAATTTAGAATAGAAGTCATAAACCTGCCTCCTCTAATCCCTACTGAGTACCCGGACCGCATGGTAATCCGTCATGTATGTGTATGAGTGATCTACGCTGTTGGCCGCGGATCTTTACAGCTACACCGGACAAGAGGGCGTGCTCGAGCGCAGTGGTTACGCTCGAGCAAGAAGGGCAAGGGGGCGACTAGCTCAAGGGTGCCTCAAGTAGGAACGGCCTCTGGTTGAGGGTATATGCCCTCATTGCGACTGCTCAACCAGAGACACCTAGTATATACTAGGTGTCTCGCCGTGGTGCTCTGCACTGGCCGGCCGGTAAGGGATTCTTCGACCTCGCCGACGAGGTCGGTGTTTGATCCTGTGTGCGGTATCTGTATTTCCGCATGGTCGAGTAGGCCCTTGATTTGTGAGAGAAGTCCATTGCTTAGTAATGCGACGGTATGGGCTGATTTATATGCTTTTGGTATATCTCTTATCTATTTTTAATCCTGGAGTAACTTATCGTATCAATTTGATCGTTATACGTACGAAAATTGAGTCAAGAATCGCACATATCCAACATCTAAAGTTGAATTCTATATTTTCTTGACAATTGTGAAGGGTATTTTACATGTTTAGAAACGTCTAAATCGTTGGTAATAGAAGCATCTACGTCACTACAACCTAACACCACAATCGTCGCTAACGACGTCGTTGGAGCGTAGAAGACACTTTACTGCAGACAGAGGAGGTCTAGCATTTGTAGGGTTGACGAACTACTAAAGAAATATTATTAACGCCAGTATAAGATGTTATAGCGCTACGAGATTTACTACGAATAAAATGCAGTACAAAGACTACGTAATGACTACGTAGCACGGCGTAGCACTTTCTCCGTAGCACACGTAGATATTTTATAGGAATTTCTTCGTAGCATGCGTAGACGCATTGTAGCACTTTCTTGGATCTTTCAAATGTGCTATGGTAAAAAAAGGGCAATGGTATTATAACAATTACAAAAGGCATCTTTTAACATCAGAGGTTGTGTGGGGTTAAACACGAAAGTACCTCAGCATGTTTGTGCACAAAATGTTTATTTACTACGTAACATTTTAGGATCCACTCCAGTGCCAGTCAAGATTGAATGCATCGAATCGACGTTTTCCCTGATGCCAACTGCTTCGTTAGTTTAGTGGCGAATAATGCGCGTAGAGATTAGCAGGTCCTGGGTTCAAATCCGATGTCGTACAAAATGTATATTTTCCTTTATTAGTCCGGAGTCTGCCATTATACCCAGAATAATGGCAATAGCCACCAGGCGATCATATTACATCATAATTATCAGCCCGTATCGGTGAACTGCTGGACAAAGGCCTCTCCCAAGGCATGCCATTGAGCCCGGCTTCAGCTCTACTCCAACCGCTGCCAGCCACCCTGCGTATATCGTCGCTCCACCTAGCTACAGGGCGCCCCGCACTACGTTTTCCGAGCTGCGGTCTCCACTCAAGAACACGTCTACCCCAACGGTTATCCATCCTTTGGCAAATATGGCCAGCCCACTGCCACTTTAGCGAGCTGATCCTCATATAAAATAGGACCTAACATTGTTGGTGGAAAGCGGGTACACACCATACACTTCCGCCATCCCCTCTTGAGGAGTATAGGCGTAACACTGTTTTTTTTTTATTTTAGTCAATTATATATTCTGAAGTTGTGAGCACTTAGTCCTCGAAAATTTCACGTTTTTGGTACAGCTTTCAAAAATATCCTCATACCACTTATAAGAAAGATATTTGTATTTATTTCGACACCAACCCTACCTATCTTCAAAGATACCACGAACAACAATAACAACCCTTGTTCCCCACAAAACAAAGTCGATAATCCCACACAAAATCCACTCACACCTTTCGTAAGGATATACTTGTGTGACTAATTGGAGTTGCCACATTGCAAGTGCAAGTTTCCCTCATTCCAGGGTACTTCGGGAAATGCGGTTTTATTTTTTTAATTTTTCCCTCGAGTCTTGAGACGTGGGTAACGACGAATGTGGTGTCTAAGAACGAATGACGATTTTCTTTTGACAAAGAAATCTGCTGTCGTAAGGGTTGTGTTATGTAGTTGTTATGTTGTGTATGTATGAGAGCCGCTTGTAATGTGTGCGCATTTTATACTGGATACTATTTACGTCTGGTTCCTAATATTTAAATTAGTTAATTATTTACCTGTTTTCAATAAGTAACAAATGTTGAAGGTAAATAACTAAAGACTCCCCCACCACAGTCACCCCAATTAGATTATTGCTTTACAAATCCAAACTTCCAAATTAAAGGAGTTTTACCACTTCTTTGAGCATTTTGATACCCTAGTGAACTATGAAACCTTTGAACGCACACAAAACTGCGTCTTGAAGAATATATTTTAGAAAAATCAAATGGAAATAACCGTATAGAGGAATGAAGGAGGTACAGCATTTTTCAAATTAAAAACACAATAAAAATATTTTATATCCCAAAATCAATTCAGTTATTGTTAATTAAGAAAATAGTCCTTGTGTTAATTATATTAAATGTTGTTTATTTATTACAATATAATAATTAACTTTATTTTATTGCAGGTTCATAAAGATTTCTTCGGGCGTATAGTACCACTGTCACAAGTGCAGCGAGCAGGTAAAGAAGTTCCTTCATTCTTAGTTAGTACCTTTTTGACTTCAGGAAAATACTGCACAGGACTTCCAAGAACCTCCGGGCACACTCCCATAGCTTAGACTCCGACCGATTAATAACCTTACTGTTACCAGCAATGATACAATGCTATAAAGTTTATGAAATAAAATAACGTTATTACTTAAAGACGTTATTAGGAGTTTTGGCGGGAAGTCGAAGAGTGATGTTGTCAATTTGTTCCAAATCTTGTGTTTTTTCGTCTAATAATGTGTAAAGTTGGTGGAATATTACCCATTATGTGTTCTTTTATGTGCATGAGTGAAGGTAATTGTAACAAAGTGATAAAACGTGCTTTTTTGACTTTTATATGATATGTAAAGTATCCACCGCTTTACTATCCAGGGTGTCATCAAGTTCATCGGGGAGTTGAATTAATTTAAACAAACACGATTATATATCTCACTGGACACTGGCAAAATACACTTAAAATTTGTGTGAAGCCATAACTTCAAGAAGAAGAAGAAGACGTTATTAAATAAGTAAATGCATAATGCCGTTATTAATCAACAGTATTTATTATTTATACAGATAATAATTATCGCAATAAAGACTTAAAATACTCTAAATAATCCATACTAAATTATTTAACAGTATAAAATCTCATTCTGGGCCCAAAAAAATCATCTCCATTAAATACAAAAACACTTCAGAAGCAGGCAGCGTTATCACATAACGTTAATCACACGTCGAGTTACGCCGCCGCTATTATTTTCAATTACTACCCCTACCGCTAAAGGGTTGTTAATATTCATTTGCCGCGGCGCGGGTATCGAACACCTGATCCCCACTACCCCGGCCAACGATTGCTACCCATTTGGTTATTAATCGTGTATAATTTTATACCGGTTCGGTTGGTTTTAATAGGCTCTGAATTGTTTTAGTAGATAGAGTTAGGGGCGGGTTACAGTTGTTATATTTTCGGAGGGCAATCTTAAAAGGTGGTTAATTATCAGTTTAGACTCTTGAAGATGGGTACCGACGTAGTGATGTCTAAAGTTACGGCCAAACCAACGCGTCCAGCCCGCGTCCGCGATGGCGTGTACGGTGGCGATCAGTTCCTGCAGTAGTATTTGTATGGACGTATTTACACCAACGCGTCCTGCGTCCTGCACTCGCGATCAATACATTACACCTCCCCAAGCCGCGCCACCGTCGAGCCGAGCGGGGCTGCGCTATGTGGCGTCTCACGTACATTTCAGTACATTACAACTCCTCAAGCCGCGCCACCGTCGCGCCGAGCGGGGCTACACTGTGTGGCGTCTCCCGTACAGTTCAGTGCATTACAACTCCCCAAGCCGCGCCGCTGTCGCGCCGTGCGGGGCTACGGTGTGTGGCGTCTCCCGTACAGTTCAGTACATTACATCTTCCCCAGCCGCGCCACCATCGCACTCCCGTCGCGCTGCGTCGGCATGTGGCGAAACCTTAAACTGTACTGACAGACGATTTGGTTAAGAGCTTAAGCCGCTCCGCCCACTGGAACGAACATTCGTGGGTTCGATTCCCGCACGGGACAAATATTTGTGTGAACCACAAATATTTGTTTCAATCTGGGTATTTGTCTATCTGAATTATCATGTTTGTAAACGCACCCACGACACAGGATTAAATCATTAGGAGTTAGTGTAGGGCTACGGTTTTTCTTTAAAAAAACAATTAAAAGATTTCTGAAACTGTATGAGAGAGCATAGGCTGTATAAATGGTAGCTTTACACCAGCTTGCAGCCTATACTATCTTATACAGTTTTCTATTTCTATATCATCACGCGATATCCCTTGCGGGGTAGGCAGAGAGTACAGAGTTCCAACAGGTTCTTTTCTTACATACCTCTCTGGCTTCCTCCACTCTCATAGTTCGTCTCATACACGCTCGCCGGTTACGGAGACTCTTGACTTGTCATTCAGATAAGACTCGGTCTTTTTGGTCATGGTAAGATAGTCTAGGTCTTCCCCGGTACCTACATCGTTCCACTTTCGCATTGTACATCTGTTTTCTCATTCTATCTTCAGACATTCTTTCTATATGCCCGAACCAATGGAGCATACCCTTTCTCATCTTTACACCGATACTATCTTTCATGCCAACTCGCTTTCTTACTACGCTGTTGCGAATACGGTCGGTCGCACATCTTCCGCAGAGCTTACAGACTGACAGAACGTACGCTCTGCAAGCGAGCTTACTATACTCTAGATAATTATTTAAAATATAAAAATGCTTGGATAGGTGTTGTTCCAGCTCCACCAGAATGTGGATAACATGTTCAGCAATAATTATTTATTATCCCCTCTCTTCCTTCTAGTAGTTAAATAAAATTTATCATTTTTCTTCCTCATTTCTTTATCTGTAAATGAGAGAACCATGTAGCCATTTACATGAATAGTTTAACTTGGTTAATTTAATTTAGACTCACCTGATACTATATTGTTCTCCCATACCCCACAACAAAATGTAGATGGAAAAATTGTAAAAATACTATTTTAAAAGAGTAACCGTTGGGTTTCTTGCCCTTCTTCTCCACAGGAATGACATTCTGAAGTGGTGGTAGAGTCTTTGTTACTATTTTGACGATTCATAAATACTGTGATGGTTTATATGAATAAAAAATATTCTGATTCTGATTCTGAGCTCGCATTTCCACCGCATTTATCCTACTTTTATTCTCCTACTTACATACCCAGCTCTCGCTGCCATATAACAGCGTTGGGTCAAGCACTCCGTTATGTATGGCCAGCTGCGCCTTTTGGCTTAAGTGCCGGCTCTCAAGTAGCGTTCCCATCGCACCATTCACTCTGTTCCCTACATTCACTCTTCTCTCTATGTCAGCGGTGTATTTTCCATCCTTACTGAATGCGCATCCAAGATTTACAAACTCATTCAATTGCTCCAGCACATCGTTACCAACCACAATCCCTGCATTCAGTTGCTTGCATATACAGTTTTGTACAGCTTGAAGCTGTAAAAGGACAGAGACTTCTTCTATTAAGCAGCAATTGTGCTTCTTAGGTAAGGGGCCTTTGCCCAACAGCGAATCGTTAATTATGGACCTCGCCAAGTGTTGGTGCATTAAGTGACGACCTTCACTAAGCAGTAAAACACTTAATTCTGATCTATGCCTAATAGCGAAAATCTTTCTTAATAAAAAAAAAAACATTTTTTTTTAAACTTAGCTCCACACTAGTATTTATTCCTGCGTCGTGTGTGTGTATATAAACATGAAAATTCACATACGCAAATACCCAGACCGGAAAAAAATAATTGTGGATTACACAAAGATTTGTCCCGTGCGGGAATCAAATCCGCGACCCACAGTGGGCGGAGTGGTTTAAGCTCTTAACCACTGCTAAATCGTCCGTCAAAATAGGACATGTTTAGTACATACACCCTTTAAGATCGAATGCTTGTTTAAAAATCATCATCTATCATCATCTATGTCATCATCAACGTTAGCCAAAAAATGTTTACTGGTTTACACAAAGACTTCAAAGAGTGCCACGTATTTGTGTTGTCCGCTTCCAGCCATTATAACACAATTCAAGTTCTTAAAAATTCTAGCCATTCATTGTGCACCCATCCTAAAGCCTTACCTTCCTTCCCCTCCCACTCCATCCCCCACCTCCCTCCACCGTCACAATTCTCGTTAAGGTGACTGTTTAATAATCTCAACGCGATTTGTAATGGGATTGAGCTGAATTTCGCCCGAGACGTCCCTAAAGCTATATTATTGTTTCTACAGTCGGGTACAGTCGGCAAATCTCATTTTATATTATTCAAATTCGTATTAATATTAAAATTGAAGTACGAGCTTGGTTTTCCTTTATGTATTTAGGTAAGGAGATGAAGGGATCGTGGATTCCGATTGTTTGGTGGATGTCGTTTGGTTTTGATGTTTTCCGTTATAATATAATATATTCTTTTGAAAGTGGAAGGCCCGGGGAAGACCTTGACTTTCTTACCATGGCCAAAATAGACTGTGTCTTATCTGAAGGGCAAGTCACGAGTCTCCGTAACCGCGAGCGGGTATGAGACGAACTATGAGAGTGGAGAAAACCAGAGAGGTCTGTGAGGAAAGCTCACTATAATGCTATATACTCTCTCTCTCTCTACTGTATACTACTCTCTACTATACTATATACTCATGCTCACTATAATGTCATTGCTTGCGGTGGCTGTTTGGCGCGGGTCACTCCCTTCCCTCCAATATGGTCGAGGGAAGTGATGGTTGTTCCAGCAGTCATACTCGTGAACGGGTGCTGCTTGTGGGGACTGGTCTATCTGGGATCCTTTAGACACTCTTTACAAATAACATCATTATATTCATATCTCGCGTAAGGCATCACACTGGAGCTAGGTCGTAAACTATTTAATTGTAATCTAAACACTGTATCCACACAATATAATTAAAAATAAAAAAGAATCAGAATCAGAATCAGAATATTTTTTATTCATGTAAACCATTACAGTATTTATGAATCGTCAGAAAAGTAACAAAGACTCTACCGCCACTTCGGAATGTCATTCCTGTGGAGAAGAAGGGCAAGAAACTCCACGGTTACTCTTTTAAAATAAGAAATTACAAACTTTTTCATCTACATTCTGTTGTGGGGTATGGGAGAACAATGTAGGTTGGTCATCAGGTGAGTCTAAGTTAAAAAAGCGAATAATACTATTTATGAGAATGGCTACATGGTTCCCTCATTTACAAAAAAAGTACATATTGTGATAAATTAATAGAAGGAAGAGAGGTAATGTTAACTAACAACAGTTGAATAGGTTGTTATGACTCAAGTGGAGCTGGAATAGCATCTATCCAAGCATTTTTATCTTTTAAATAATCTTCTATTGAATAATAAGCTTGCTTACAAAGTGTTCGTTTTACACAAGCTTTGAACTTATTTTCACTAAGTTTAGTGACGTCAATGGGAATTTTGTTATAAAATCTAACACAGTGCCCCATGAAAGACGTGTGAATTTTTGACAGACGAAACTGCGGTTGGTCTAATTTATTTCTATGTCGTGTGTTATAGCAATGTCTATCACCTAGCTGATTAAAAAGATCTAAATTTTTTCTAGTATACATAATGTTTTCATAGATATATTGACATGGGACCGTCATGATAGAAAGAGAAGTAAGTAAAAAATACAAGCCCGCTGAGTTTCTTTGCCGGATCTTCTCAGTGGAGGCCGCGTTCCAATCCGGTGGTAGATTAGTAGTAAATTTGATTTAAAAAAAGGCTTATACAAAATAAATTATTTGAGTTTGAGTTTAAAGAACCAGTTGGAACTCTGTACTCTCTGCCTAGCCCGCAAGGGATCTGGCGTGATGATATAGATAGATAGAATATCATTATATGACTTACACTAGTTAGAATAAGACTCAATTTTGATTACAAGCAAAGAGATCTACTACTATATAAAACTAGATACTTTAATTGCTACGGTGCCTACTTCGTAGCATTCGTAGTCGTATACTGCTACGCCGTAGCTATATTCTTAGGCCATTAAAGTATCACTCAAGTAGAATTTGATCTATAATCACTCAACATATTAGTTTTAAGTTCAGGCGTTAACTCAGCATAAGTGGCAAACCTTAGCCGGCTTGATAAGTTGCAGTTGAACCTGCTCCCACACGCACTTTCAATCACCTTTAGACCCTCATCAAAGCGGCATAAGCTAAAAAGGGGAGATATCTATTACTACCACTACAAATTGAAACTTCACGGCACTAACTCCAATGAATTCCGGTCGCACTCCTGGCACACTTTGAACGTAGAGATGGCATGAAAATTCTCAGGTTAGCCTCTATTATGGGATGGTCTTCTCTCTAGTGGGACAGTGTACGATGATATTATTAGGTATTTTAAATGTAATTTTATTATATCGTCGGTATGAGGAGATTCGTAGAAGAACCAAGGTCATCGACATAGCCCTCAGGTTTAGCAAGCTGAAGTGGCAATGGGCGGGCCACATAGCGCGAAGATCGGACGGGCGTTGGGGCAGAAAGATTCTAGAGTGGAGACCACGTATTGGCAAGCGCAGCGTAGGACGCCCGCCTGCCAGATGGACCGACGATCTTGTGAAAATCGCATGAGGTCGTTGGATGCAGGAGGCATCGGACCGGTGACGCTGGAAAGCAATTGGGAAGGCCTATGTTCAGCAGTGGACAAGTATAGGCTGAGATTATGATATCGCCGGTATCAAATGAATATCTGCTATGTACAAAAAGTATAACTTTGAGATATTGTATAAAAACGTTCTCCTGTAAAATTTTATGTAAATAAGATTCTTGAAGCATATTTTTTAGGGATCACAGTTTACCGTATAAAGCTTAGAGACACAGCAGTCTTCAATGTCAATACGTCCAAATTTCCAAAAACACCACCGTCAAGCCCTTATTCCCCAAGTGGGGGTGGCAGAGGTGTACTGAGTACACCCACGTTTTGCCGAAGATGTTAGGTTCCAATGTAATATGGGGCGAGCCAATTGCCATATACCGGGCACAATTGCAGACTTCGGACTCATGCTGGGAAGTTTTTCGTTAGAAAAACTACATTTTTCCGACCTAGGGTATGAACCCAGGACCTCGTGATCGCAAAGCGATGCGCGTTGCCACTAGACCAACGACGATATGCTCTATCAATGGAATATATATTTTAAATGTCTAATATTCTGTCCGTACATCACAAGAGCGAAGTTATAATGACTCGCTATATAAACTAATTGTTCTGTATGCGCGCGGTCCGACGGAATAGAGTTTAATGTTTGATCTCAGTGATTGCTATGGTTACATTGTTACACGGGTGCGCTCTGATTGGCTGTTGGCGGGCTCAATTCATTTGGCTTTTCAGTTGTTTCGGTCGCTTTAATTTTTAAGTGGGGCATTGATTGGTTTATTTCTGAAGCGTCTGAAATGTACGGTATGCATAAATAGTAGGCAAGTATTAGTCCGCATTTTGGTCTGAAATTTTCTGAATATATTAATTAAATATATTCATAGTTCATCGAGAAAACTGAGTCTATATTATATTTCGAAAATATATTTTTTTAATAAACTTTGTTGTTGTTCGTTGTTTGGAAGAGATTGCTATTAGTAATGAGACCGCCAATTGTACTATTATTTTATACATGTATATTTTATTTTTGTCTTACTTTTGTTTATACTTTGTCTGTTGTCCTGTGCTTCTGTTGGTATACAATAAAGTGTACTCTTTCTATCTACAAAAGTCCGTTCCGCGAAAAAAAATCGTTATAAATGTTTTTATTTTTCATCCCACTTGTAGAAGACCTCACAGTACGTAGCGAGTACGTACGAAAGTACGTCCCCGCTTCGTATTTATCTACATTATTACGCCGATTCCTTACAGGATAGGTAGAGAGTACAGAGATCCAACAGGTTTTTTTCCTACAGATCTCTTTGGCATCCCCACTCTCATTGTTCGTCTTATACACGCTCGCCGGTTACAGAGACTTTTGATTTGTCATTCAGATAAGACATGGTCTATTTGGTCATGGTAAGATAGTCTAGGCCTTCTCAGGTACTTAGATCATGTATCATAAATAACGCAAGACCTGAAACTAGTTTTTACAAGCTTTTATTTAACTTGCAATGTTCGTATGTCTGTCTGTCATTCCGGTTCAAATCTTGTGATTCATTTTTCAAGCACTCGCAGATATCCGATTGAGCTGAAATTTGGCATACGTGTGTAAGTTTAGTGACAATGCAGTAAATGGTACCATGAAGCTAGTGTGATGATGGAATTGGAAGGTCGCCATAGGAACGTGTGAACTATACAACCAGATAGGTGAAATAAAACAATTTTACGGATTTTATCCCGGGTTTTTTTTTAGTTCCCGACGTGTCGAGTGCTTTGCAGCACCCATGGTCACGGGAGGGACTGAGGTATTAGACGTCCAAAAGGCATAGTTGTTCCGGGGTACCCTCAAACTTCTTAATTATTTTTGTTGTTGTTGGTCCGATATACGCAGAATGAGCTCACGGTGTCTTGAGGTCTTGCAGTGTTATTCTTGGTTTTGGATTTGATTATATTAATTACCGGATCCCAAGACAATGGAAGCACCCAGCCATCTTCTCTATTGAAATTAGGATGTTTTTTACTTTCAACAGCCTCGCGAACCATCCTTGGTAGGAATCGGTGTTCTTTTACGAGGATTTGTGGTCTATAAAATCTGATGTTATGGCGGGTGCGGTCAAGGACATGTTCACAGACTGCAGACTTCTTTGAGCGACGGTGAACCAGATAGGTGTTTGGGTCTGATGATGAAGCCGAACCACCTAACTACTCAATATAACCCCGCCGTGTTTGGGCTCGTTGGATTTGTCTTGACAAGTACTTTAAAGCCAGAGGAAGTCCAAGGTCTGATGATGGAGCTGGAAGGAAGACATAGGAACTCCTCAAGTATTAAGCAAGATGTCTTCGTTGTGTTTTTGGTATAAAAGCATGTTCTAAAAAGTCTTTTTAAATAGGAAAGGTTTAATAACTCATAGTTACATTATAACTTATAATAAAAACACTCACTTTAAACTAAAATATAAAATAAAACAAAAAAAAAGACCTTAATCAAAAAGACCGCATCCGCGTGGAATGGTGGCAAGAATGCTGGCTGCGTTTCCTCGCTGAATAGACAGACCAATCTTTTGAGCAAGGAACGAGCCAGCCCTCTTGTCACCCGAGGAGGTGATCAGCGTAGGTGTTATTTTATTGATAAATTGTTTTGAAGCCGAACTCCATGGGCCCAATGTTTCTACGGCAAACGGCACAAATATATAATTGTTGCTAATAGCAGCATATTTGCGCCGTTTGCCCAGGTCCGCCTTCTCAGCCGCAGCTCCCGCCCTAGATATTGATTCCCTGAGATGGGACGGAGCCAATGTATCGACGCACGTCGCGTCCCATACAAGGGCCCGCCCCCGTTCCCAAGGGATCAAGGACATCCCATCGGGTCTCTTGCCATCATCACGGAAAATCCCCGCCGGTTCTAACACCGAAGGAACGTTGATGGTAGCAAGAGTCCTTTTGATTATGTCATTGAGCGAGCCGTGGCGAGAAAACCCGCCGGCACTTTTGCGGCAAGAGAGCCCATGGAGTCCGGATCGATCCACCTCCGCTCCACACGGACACCTGTGTTCTTCACAAATCGGTGCCCCTAAGCGAATACCTATCGCGATCCGGAAACTTTCACTATCCAGCAGTGTGCCAAGGTTGGATGCAGGGATTGAATGAAGCCAATGACCCGATTCCTTTTGACCCAACGCTAGTAAACGAGCACGGTCGCGGTCACTGACGATAATTTCGGCCAAATAGTCCTTCGCTATTTGCACCAATGGCATATCCCAAAGTTTTTGCACGTTAACTTCCTTTGGAATATTGTCATTGGGGCAAAGCCTTTTCCAGGCCTCCAAAGCCTCCGCGGCGCCGGCTACTAATTCTGTGTTGGAAAGTATTTTTGAACACAGTTCCTGGACACTATAAACGGAGGCTAGGAAAGCCGGTAGAGCAATACTAGCAATTTTTCGCACGCCGATACCACCATGTCTAATAGGTAACGTTGCTTGGGTCCAGGATGCTTCATTTAAGGATAAATTTAGAATTTTCTCCAGGTTATCTTTGAGGGCGGTATCCATTTGGTCGATAAGGGCCGAGAATTTCCAGATTGGGCTTGCGCGAGTGGCGTATAAATTAATCTATTTTATAAATCGGTATATCTTACAATATTTTTCACATATTTATTAAATTAGTTAAAGTTGCAGCGGATCGAGGAAGGTTTGGAATTTGTTTATTCCAAACGTTCCTCGACCCGCTTTAATTAATACGTTTTACCATGATTAAAAGCAATACAGCGATTTTAATTGCGTTTTTAATTTTATTCCGCAATTTTTGTTATCAATATGCGTTTTGCGACTCCACACACACACGCACACACACACACACGCACGCACGCACACACACACTCGCATCACACACACACACACACACACACGCTCATACACGCACACACACACGCACATACACGCACACACGCACGCACATACACGCACACACACACGCACATACACGCACATACACGCACACACACGCACGCACACACACACACCCACACAAGTACACACACACACACACACACACACACGCGCGCGCGCAGGCACACCCACGCGCACACACACACGGACGAGACTCTTTTACACCTTTGCCGGCGACGGATGTCCATAATATTTATTTGGAATTTTATTTTATTCACGAATTCAATTTAATGGTGAATAAACCAGCAGAAATACAGTCCACATATTATTTACGTTCCTGGGACCTGGGTTCCTGGGTTAATGTGGATATCTTAATTCTTAAAAAAATGATAATACCCCTCAAAAAAGCTTGATTTTCATATACAATTATTAATTATTGTATAAAGAAAAATCTAGTTGGTGTGTTTGAGGTCTTGTGTTATTTAAGTTACTAGTTGTATAAAGCTTACGCCACATAGCTGACGGAGCGCGACGCTGGACAGTTGGGCGGCGCATACGTCACACTGCAAGCATGACGGCAGCGTTCGTAGATTCTGTGTGCGCCATATAACAATACTAGCGTCTCGCTCTCGTAAATACGTTTCGTTTTCGCCGTGCTTCGTTTGTAACCGCTGGTGGCATGGTGGCGGCGGCGGATTGTGATGATTGCCGTCACACCAAGCGCTGCGCAGCTGTGTGGCTTCTCCCGTATATTTCAGTAGATTTGAATTCCCCAGGCCACGTCAGAGCCGCGGCACGCTCACGCCGCGCCCGTATTGTGACCAGGATTTAAACCTATAATTTTATCTGTTGCGCAGACGCAGTGCCGGACGTGATATCGTCTAGCAGCGTGTTCTATCAGTACCGGGAGGGATTCAACAATGCAGTCAGGAGGAACGTGCGCACGCGCGACTTGTTGTAATTACACGGATTTAAGATTAATTATATCTATGAATGTGATATGTTGTAAAACAATAAATAATATATAAAAATCAGATTCTGTCTTTTATTGAATTTATATTTATTTAACACACGAACCAGATTACAACCAATAAGCTTAAATATAATTAAAATATAGGTCTTACAGTTACAGTTTTGGAACTTACGTGTATATAAAAATTTAATTTGTTTGTATTTCATGAGAAAATTCAAGAAAAATCATTACCCCTTCTTATTTCTCAACAGAGACATTCGCCGACGCTGTTTTAGGGTCTAATATGATAGAGAGCTAGCCAATTGTCACGATCCCGATCAGAAGTTCAGACTTCGAACTGCTACTGTGATTGTTTTAAATATAAAAAAAATGTCCGACCTAGGCTTCGTATCTAAGATCTCGTGACCTCCTGCCATTTTCTGTGATCCCAATAAAGTCTTAAAACCTTTTTTCAGGTATCCATGCAGGTATATATATATTATATTATGTTCAACGGTTTCATATTAATTCATAGAACACAACGTTTTAGTTAATGAAGATAACCGTAGCGCAGTTTTGCAATAAATCGTAAACTTGTGGCGACGCTGTTTGTCTGTCGACCACCTGAGCTAACAACTTTGTGCGTAAATCTCTAATAACGTATACCAAGTACTAGGACAACATAAAGATTCATATTTTATATTAAAGCAGTCGGAATATTGTATTAAATTTATATTGCTAGGAGGAACCCCTTGCGTGTTATGTTATCCTACTACTTTTCCTAGACAAGGCGGGACCAGTACTTGATGTATCGTCGGCCTCATTTGTGAACCGTAAAGTAAATATTAAGATGCTCATATAACTAATTTCAAAAATGTTTATTCGTTTAAACGGTGTAAATATTCGTGTCGATTACAATACTGAACAAATTAAAAAGAAACGAAATAATTGACATCGTCCTTGTAAAATTGGCGAGTTATTAGGCTGATTCACCTCCTAATTTTTTATGTTACCCTAGTAGTCATGATCACTAGTTTTAGTTAAGAGGGAACGTTTTTGACCTAATAAACCATACATAGATAGCTAAGTAAACAACTAACAGAAATAAAGGAATTAAATCCAGCATCAATGGCAGAAGAAACTTTATTATCAGACCTGAAAGAGGTTCACACTGGTGTACCAAAAGGTAGCATATTAGGACCATTACTTTTCTTAATTTATATAAATGACGTCCCAATAAAGATTGAACATAACTTGACACTAACGAAATGCTGACGACGGTACTGTATTGTTTACTTCTAATGACATATTTAATTTAGAAACTGACATAAATAAATCGCTCGTTAATTGTAAACTGGTTAAATTATAATAATCTAAAACTAAACTTTGACAAGACAACATACATGAGTTTTTAACAACGAGCTAAATTGTAAGCTGCAAATTAACTACCAAAACTTTAATATTAAAGAAACCCAAGTCACAAAATTCTTAGGGCTATCTATATATTGACAACAAAATTAACTGGAACTATGAGAGTGGATGAAGCCAGAGAGGTAAGTAAGGAAAGAACTTGTTGAAACTCTGTACTCTCTGCCTACCCCGTAAGGGATTTGGCGTGATGATATAGAAGAACAAGAAAATTAACTGGAAAGCACATACAGATCATATCTGCAACAAACTATCTCAATCGTCATACGCTCTATACTGACTTTGTGCAATTGCTAATAAATCAACTATTCGAACAGATGTGGTTTAATATTCTGGGATAATTCAGCTAACACGGAACACTTTTTCAATAGCGTTGCATTAGATCAATGTGCAATTTGAAACAAACTGATTCGTGCGACCCCATTTTTAATAACTTCCATATTCTGTGGTTACCCTGTCTTTATATATATGAATGCGCACTATTCAAAAAGAACAACTTGAATTTATTCAGACAGCAAACTCGAACTCGTCACTGGGATACACTAATAGTTCTGAGTAAAATAAAATTACTTCATACCAGTGTCTTTTGCATGTCAGTTAAAATTTACAACCAACCACCGCGTGAGATTAAAAACCTTAATGATATTAATTATAAAACTACAAAGTTTCCTGATCGAAAAATGCGATTACTGTGTAAATAAATGACTTTCTGATAAAATATGACTGCCCAAAAAACCTGCCGGAATCATAGTTCAACTTGTGGCTGTTACTTTATAGTTAGCATTACTGAGGTCTTAGATTTACGCGAATATTAGACATGAAATAAAACTTATTTTTCGGATTTTATCGCGCATTATTTTTGATTTTTAAGTTCCTGACGTTTCGAGTATTTTGCAGCACCCATGGTCACGGGAAAGACGTCCAAAAGGCATAGTTGTTCCGGGGTACCCTCAAACTTCTTAGTTAGCATTAGACAATTTTAACATAAATTGGACGTGTTATTATAATCTTAATTTTAATTCTCTATTTTATTTTTAATTGTAAGTTTTATTATAACGACGGCAATTCTGTAGTTTCCACCTATTATATATTGTATAACATTCACAATAATGTAATAAAAAAATTATTGAATTGAATTCAATGTTTGCTGTTCGTCCTTATGAAATTAGTATGCCATAGTAGTATGCACAGTAGTCCTATAATATTGCTTGAATCTTCAAATATGTAAGCAGATTTACCTAATATTCCAATTAATGCAAAAATAGGTTACGGTTCTGGTTATGAACCATTTCTTCATTCATAACAATCATTTTTACCGAGTAGTATGTATATTAAACAGATTATTAAGTATATTGAAATTCTCATATCAGAAATCGGTAAAAGTATGTATCTGTTTTAATCTATGATTTTTTCTCTACGTACCCCGCAAGTTATCTAGTGTATAGCTTTCTAACAAAATATATGCGTTTCTCGTCTATTCAACAAAGCGCAGATGTTTAATCATTCCTTCATTAAAACTTGATTCATAAATACATCAGTAGTACAATTTACGATTTCAGCAAACGTTTGTTGTCGCAAACACAATGATTAAGTGTTAAACTTGCCGCGCAAGATTCAAAATGGCTGTCAACGCGAAATATAGTGTTATGGTTATTTTCTAATCTGTGGTTATGGCGGTAAGTACCTGTTATTGTAATGCAGGAGTTAAACTTGCATTTTTGTTGTGACAGATTTATTGCAAAAGAAACTACCCATTTACGCTTCAAAATTGGGAAGTTTTATCACCTGGTAGAGCAAATCCACCTAGTAGGCTAAATAAGCTACTGGCCACTGGAAAAGTAGACGGAAACAGACCAAGAGCCTTATGCGTTGGTCAGATCGGATACCATCCGAATATGTAGCGATTCCTAGAGCCGAGAACTGAGTTGACTGGCGGAACATAATTCGCGATTGCGTTGTTCCTATATATAGTCTTTTTTACGAGACATGGGTAGGGTGGCGTTTGATTAATATTCCATTTCACGCATATTGTATTTAAGAATATTTAAAATAGGAAATTCCTTTAGATCATATACTGGGACAATGGCAAACTCCCATACATGGTTTTGCCTGATATCGATTTGAAGCGTCTATGAATTAAAAAATGTGGAAACTATAGGGTTTCCATTACTTAAACATAAACACCGAGAATTTTTATTTGAGACACCGAAAAAAAACATGATAACATTTTAGTTTTAAGGTTATGCCAATATTCCATACATATAGTCAAGACATTAAATAGTTAGGAATCATGAGCTATTTAAAACTTTGAGGCTTCTAAAACACTCAGCGGTAACCATAAAAAATATAATAGTACCCATTTAACTTAATGCAGCCATACTGTTTCATGTTTTAGGGTTATATCAATATGAACTTAATGAAATTACCTCTTAATAGGTAGTTAGCATTGGGTCATTGGTGATTTATATTTACACCGTCAGGCCTATATTCCCCAATCGGGGGTGGCAGATGTGTACTGAGTACACCCACGTTTCGCCGACGATGTTAAGTCCCATGTAATAGAGGGCGAGCCTATTGCCATATACCGGGCACAATTCCAGACTCCGGACTCGTACTGGGAAGGTTTCGTTAGAAAAACTACACTTGTCTAACCTAGGATTTGAACTCAGGACCTCGTAATCACAAAGCGATGCGCTTTGCCACTAGACCAACGAGGCAGTCTGGTATATTTACAAGTAGTGTATTTACGAGTCTTCTAAAAAGGGGTTGGTTGCAACCATTACAAATTATGCACTACGTTTAAGAATCTACTTACTTTTATATGAAATATGTAAAGGTGGTGGACTATGATCTATGTCTCATTTCGATTTGTGAGACTTGCCTAGTAGTGGGGCAGAATTAGTTGATTCATTATTTTTGTTATCACCTAGTTACCACCCATACACTGCAGCAAAATAAGACAGGTAAAATAAAAATGGTTATCAAGATTTATTTTATAAGCTAAGCTAAGAGCCTAGTTGTAGAGCGTGTTCTCGTGTTTTGATCCAAGACATATCGCTGACCATTATTAACTCCAATATAACATTTGCACGCACATAATGCGTAAAAGTCTGTCACACTTTTCCGCCTCCGAGCGAGGCGTACCTACACCATTTTTTGAGGTAATAATTCATGTAAACGACGAATTACGCGATTTGTAAGACAATTTTTCAGTAAATAAATAATAAAATTCTTGTATTTTTTTTCATTTTGTTCCTAAATTTTTGTTATTAATATCGATTCATTCTTCGTTGTAAATTATCTCGATACGATTTTCAAGCGATTCTATTTCATTCGATTTTATCATCACCACATTTCTAGAAATATCAAATTCTAAACGTGTCACTACCCGTGTCTCGTGAAAGACTTTAAAGGTTAGGTTAGTAATCCTTCAGCACTAAGGAAATCGGCGTAAGGAGGAAGAGTAAATCCTCAACCAATACGCACTAGGTCCGCGTGGGGGAGTATGAGTCTCCCTTTCACTTCAATTTGCGAGAGAAGATCTTTGCCCAGTAGTGAGACTGTAGGTATAGAATGGTTTATTATATTATTATTATTTTCGCATATAACTATTATAAAGGGGCGAGAGAGAATCACGGCTGGAGCTGGAAATGCTCATGTCCACTGCGACTCCACTGAGATGATCCAGTGCGAAATTCAGCCAAATAGTACACACATACACACACACACACTTGCAGAGGTGGCAGAGGTGTACTCAGTACACCCACTTTACGCCGACGATGTTAGGTCCCATGTAATTTGAGGCAAAACTATTGCCATATACCGTACACAATTCCAGACTCCGGACTCCCACTGGGAATTTTTTGTTAGAAAAACTACATTTGTCCGACCCAAGATTTGAACCCAGGACCTCGTGATCACTAGACCAACGAGGCAGTGAATTAGTATCAGCCAGATAGTATTTTAACGTTTTATTCCATTAGCCTTTTTTATTGTTTGACGTATCTACGTATACGTCTAATCGTACGAGCAAGTCTGGATTATTTCTTTTTAATTTCTTCCAGTGATCAATCTATCTATCAACATCATCACAACAGGTCCTGCGGGGTAGGCAGAGTGTAACGAGTTCTAACAAAAGGTTCTTTCCTAACAAACCTCTGGCTTCCGCTAGATACTCTCATAGTTCGTCTCATACACGCTCGCTGGTTACAGAGATTCTTAAGTTGCCCTCCAGGTAAATCAAGGTCTATTTGTTCTATGACCAAATTCAATAAATTAATAGAGGTGAATGTTCAACAATATGTTCTGGCTTATGAACAGTCAGAACTTATGTTTTTACAATAGACCCCTCTAATGTACTTATGTACGAGTTCTAGTTTCGTAAGTAACGGCCGGTTTCAATATTTAACTTAATTCAATTCAATGTCTTTATGTGTGAATAATAGGTACAAATGGGTGGTAATTAATAATATGGTTACAGATCTCTATGTCCTACGATATAGGCATACAAAGTCACTTATATCGCTAAAATACTTATAAAACATCTAGGTATGTATTATGTCATTATATATATGTCAGAAATTCTAATTATGTCGAATAAATCGGCGTGTTATTGTTTATCTTCCATATATTCTTGAATTGTGGATCATTAAGGATAGATTAACCTCTTACATATAGAATTTTGACATATTTTGTATAGATAATCTGTCAAAATTCTACTGACGGTAAGCAAAGTATCCTTGAGTTGAATATTGAAACCGACCGTATGTCGTCGTAATAAAGATGGTCGGTCAAGTCGAGCGGCCAGTGACAGAGTTTTTCAAACAAATCGATTATTTTCTTAATCCAACGTTTCTAAAATAAAGTTATCTATATCTTCACCTCAAATCCCTTGTTGGATAGAGTAGGTAATATCAATTTAATAAAAATGTTCAGCTACTGTAAATTTGGGGATTGTATGATACTATAAGATATTATGTTTTACGATGATTTTTGCCTTATCCGTTATTTCAACTAAACGTATTTTTTAGAGTTTTATATTTTATCTCCACAGGAATGACATTCCGAAGTGTTGGTAGTCTTGCTCGACGATTCCTAAATAATTTACACCGTCACGCCTATATTCCTTAAGCGGGGGTGGCAGAGGTGTACTGAGTACACCCACGTTTTGCCGACGATTTTAGCTCCCATGTAATAGGGTGCGAGCCTATTGCCATATACAGGTCACAATTCCAGACTCCGGAATCAAACTGGGAAGTTTTCGTTAGAAAAACTACATTTGTCCGACCTAGGATTTGAACCCAGGACCTCGTGATCACTAAGGGATGCGCTTTGCCACTAGACCAACGAGGCAGTAAATAATTTACAATAGTATATTACTAGGTACTACTACTTCTATACCATCACGTCAAGTCCCTTGCCGGGTAGATAGAGAGTAGAGTTTCAACAAATAAAACCATGATTTACATGTATAAAAATAGTCTGAATCTGGTAAATTCGGTTTAAATTCGGAAAAGGAAATAAAAAATGCAAATATTTGTTAGGTACGTAATATATTTCGTAATAATTAAAACAACTAATCGTAAATCTAAGATACACATCCTATATATAACGCACTTTGTACAGTCGCACATAATAATATGTAAACACTTTGGGTACCTACGATGATAAACAACTGTTTAAAACTCATAATTTCACGGCAACTTAGATGATAGGACAAAGTAGAACATTAAACAAAATTGATCTTGAACAGCTCATGTAATAGGGGGTGAATGTATTCTATATCTGTAGTTCTATACATGGAACAATATTCACAGTAAGAAAGATTATCACACGGATTTTTTTATCTTGTTGACAGGTACAGTCAGCTGCACTTTGCAAAGGTCAAATGTGATTTTCTTGTAAATATGAATTGGTTTTTTTTTAATAGTCCTGTAAACAAACTGTTCCACCGTTGGGCACGGGCCTCTTCTCAAACTGAGAGGGCTTAGGTCATAGTCCACCACGCTGGCCCAGTGTGTGTTGGCGAACTTCACACACCTTCGAGAAACTCTTAGGCATGAAGGTTTCCTCACGATTTTTTCCTGCACCGTGAAAGCAAGTGATTAAAATGCACATGCTTTCGAAAAGACATAGGTACGTGCCTGGGTTTAAGCCCGAGACCTCTGACTTTGCAGTCCAACGGTGTAACCACTAGGCTATCACTGCTATGCACAAATGAAGTAGGTAAGTATTGAGAGTACATATATCTCATATGTGTTATATTTACATATATTATTACTATTTACCCTAAATCTCACATTTGAAGTTTCCAGAATATGTTTACACATAATTACAGCTGACTTACAATAAAAATAAACTGTCCTTATTCGCTATTTCCAAATGCGGCGCGTTTACTTCACAAAGCTATCGTAGTAATGGTATTCTGCAATACCATAACGTGCCGCGTTATGGTATGGCAGATAGTTTTTTTTTTATGTACCTACTGATGTCTACACATTATTGCGACTCAGTGTACACGCGCCCGCGCCTCCAATTCCACGATTCGTGCATGATGCAGTGGTTATACCTTGCGTATGTACAGACTTGGCGCGGGCGTATATTATATATCTTAACTTCTAATATGTATTTCGGGCACTATGTACAAGGAACTATATACTGTCGCTTTAGAATGAAACCTTAGAACCTTAAGAATTTTATTCCTTTAACTGCTTGACTTTATCTGTTGTCGCTTTCCTTGCACCCGTTTAAGGAATTAGCAATTTAATACAAATCGATATTATCCTTTCTATTATATAAACTGTTTCAGTATAATACACTGATAAACAAAGGGGGAAAACATAAAATAAAAACGAAAAATACATAAAATTATGGCGGATAAATAAGACAGGGGCAGTACGGGCACGAAAACATTTATCGGATAAATCCGACTGGAGCGGTTAAAAAGTAATGTAATTATCTCGTATTCATTGGAAAACGTATGTTAATTACACACTAAAAGATAAATAATATAATAGTAACGAAAAAAATCAACATTTTAAAAGGGTGCTAGGAGAAGATTTTTCTTACTGTTGTAATGTTATCTCTTTCCCACATCCAAGCTTCTCATTCTACAGCGATGAATTATTATTGAGTTTATAGTATTTAATATAGCTGACGTTACTTTTACGGGTTTTTAAATTATTTAAACATAAGGAATGCAGTGTTTAAGGAATGGTTTTGTAAAGGAATGAACGGTGCAAAGTTTTTCAAAAATGTAAAAGTGAAAAGACTCGAAATAATGATAACTGCAAGATCAATTTTATAGATCGAAAAGAAAAAAAGATCTTAAAAAATGGGATGTAGTAGTTTTGTTCAACGACGGCTTAAGGGTAGGATCGAGTAGTTGCGGGTTCGATTCCCGCAGGAGACAAATCTTTGCGTGACCCACAATTCTTTACTTGAGTCTGAGTGTTCATGTGCATGAAATTTATGTTTGTAAACGCTCTTTATTTATTCCTGATCTGGAGCGATGATTTTCTCTAAAAAATCTGTATAAGGGAAAAATTAAAATAGAGAGTTGGAAAGTGAAAGAAAGAAGAGTAAGAAAAAGTGGGTCAATATTTTAATGTTTAAATTTTTTTCTCTTTTTTATAGCAATCCTGGAAAATATGTTCACAATTGAGTAATTAATGGAAAATAAAACAGAAGTGCATATTTCATGTATAAGTAGGTACTTATTTTAATAACTGTGAATTGTGTTTACTTACTTACTTACTTCCGTATTTACAATCTGTGTGGTCTACAGACAATGCACGAACACCGAATTAATATATTTTATTCAATATTATTTACACTATCTTATATAATAATGAAACGAAAAATTCACAACAGTTTTTGGTCGAATACTGCGATGCAATGATAACTATGAATATTTACAATTTAAAGTAATTTACAGACAAGAATATATTAACATTTTTGTAAGAAAAAGTGACTTGAAAGTAACTTATCAAACTTAAATCGGTACATTATTAGCTAGAAATTTGATTTTGTAGACTGGTTTAAAAATCCTAAAAGGACGACATTTTCTTTTAAAATTAACAAAATTTGATACTTTGAAGCTTCTATCTGTGGGTATATACTCATACTTATTTGTAGGTAGATACAGATTAAAATGAAATAGATTTCGTTCAGAAATAACAATATAAAAATATTAACAAATATGGCACAAGCCATTGGCACAGTTTTACTAATAATTTGGCCTCTTACATAATAACATAAATTATTTAATGTAATAATACTTTTGTTACCATCTTATATCTAATATATTGGCAACTGGGTTACTATATATGGCACATGAATTCACAATAAATTATTGTTTTTTGTATTAACCGTAGAGACTGCGGTAGGGGCAACTACAGCACTAAGAAAATTTGTAGGAATAGTGGCAATTGTATGGGTGATTACAGCGGTAGGAGTAGAGACAACAGTCAGCGTAATAACCGTAGGGATATGGGGCAACGTTAGGGTAAAAGCAACATTAGATATAGTGAACGGTAGAGGCAGGGGCAACAATATGGGTGGAGCCAATAGTGCTGTAAGAACCGTCTTAAAATTAAAATAGCTAGGAAGGGCTACCTTTTCACCGGGAAAGGTAAGGTACCTTTCCCTAGCTATTTTAATTTTATTCCAAGAGCTTAGGCGTCTCCACGTGTCAGTGTGCGCTTTGGTTGGGTGCTGTGGAAGGGCATAAATAAAGGAGGTAAGGGCAGTAGGGACAGGGGAAATAATAACGTTAAGACAGTATATATTCTATGCAACGAAATATGCTTTCCTAGGTATTTAAAATTTATTCCAAATATTTAGGTGTCTACACATGTGATGATGCATCGGTGGTGTGTTGTGAGAGAGCATCGGTTATAGGGGTAGCGGCAACAGTAGGGGTAGGAGCAAAAGCGTTTATGACTGATAGCTTATAAGACAGAACTCTATTATACATAGGTAGGTAGGTACATACATAGGTACGAGAGATATTTCCCTAGGTATTTTCAATTTATTTTCAAATGTTTAGGCATCTTCAGGTGTAATATTAAGCTGGTCGATGGAGTATGGTAGAAGAGCATCCGTAAAGGAGGTAAGGCAACAATAGGGGTAGGGGAAATGGCGTTCATGACTAACTAGTAAGACAGTACTCTATTATTTGTAATGAAATACACTGCTCTAGGTAAATTTATTTGAACTATTTAGACTTTTTCGCGTGTGATGGTGCGCTTGTCGGTGCGGTATCATGCGAGAGCATCGGTAAAGGGAATAGGAGCAACGGCAAAAGTAGTCGCAGTAGCGTTCACGACTAGCAGCTTGTAAGTCATTATTATATGCAACTAAATATATTTTCCTAGGTATTTGAAATTTATTCCAATGTTTAGGCGTATCCACGTGAAATATTAAGCTGGTCAGTGGGGTACCGTGGAAAAGCATCGGCAATAGAGGTAGGGGGTCAACATTATGCGTAAAAACAATAGCACTGAAAGCTCAGCGCTCTATCATATGCAATGAAATACACTTTTTTAGGTACTTTAAATTTATTCCAAATGTTTAGGCGTTTCCACGTGTGATGGGGTGCTTGTCGGTGGAGTATCGTGGGAGAGCATCGGTAGAGGAGGAAGGTGCAACGGCAAGGGTAGGGGCAGTAACGCTCGCGATTGAAAACTTGCTAGAGAGTGTAGTAACGCTGCGGAGTGCTCGTGAGCTTTGCGGCGCAGTTCTGCTACGCTGGTGGACCGCGCCTCTTCTTTAGGGCAGCAGGGGCAAGGGGCACCCCAACCTGTTGATAAGAGCAATGTTTTGTCAGAACTAGTTAACCTCTCAGCCGCTTTGTCAGAGGATTTTATGGCGATTTAGCATGTTTCTAAAACCTAGAGTTTAATATTTGGCACGGCAAAAGTGGCTAGCCGCCCCACAAGATGGACCGATGACCTGCTAAAGGTCGCAGCTTAAACCTGGATGTGTACAACACAAGGTTGTTGTGGCGTTTGGGCGAGGCGTTTTGTCTTGCAGTGAAAGTCATTCGGCTGATGATTATGATGGTAAGTGATTGATGATATTGCTTAAGGGCATTGCTAACGTCAATGACCTTGAGAATTTTTGCTTGAAAATCTCCGTTGTCTGATCACTTGATAATCAACAGTGAAAAATGTGCCCGGAGGACCCAAAATGCAGTTTCTTTTCAAATAATTCAGATATTGTTAATTAAAATAAAAAAGTAAACGATATAAGTTATAGAGCATATCTTAAGCTTTATTTCGTGTATATTTTATGCACATCCAATCTACGATTGAATAGAAAACTTTCAATATATATATATCAAATTTTTAAAAGTATTATTTTGTAAAATTGAATATGTAGAATTAAATTTACTTCATACATTGAATTCACGACCTCTTTGATCTTTATTTTGATATATATTTTCATAACAAATACGCAGTACATTCATCAATAATATTCTGTAAATAGAGTCTATTATTTTGTAGTTTTTGGGTTAGGTTCCCCCTTAATAAGAAACAGTTGGATATCTGTTATCACGATTAGATATTTTTAGATTTTATCTGTTGCCATTACGATATCCATAAAGACAATGGGATACCAAGTCCTGGAAACTATACCATACCAACCATATTACCGATCAGTTAAATCATCTCCTGAAAATTCGAACCACTCACCACTTTCCACCAGGTTTGGCTTCTCACCAAATCCGAAGAAGAAAATAAGTAATTGCTGTATATTTTACCTTTCAAAGGGAAGAATGGCTGCGATAGATGGTTGAGGTGTTGCGAGAGATGGGACAGATGCGGGGGCAGGAACAGAGGCGGCGGCGGAGCGGGCGGAGGCTCACTGCTGGCGCCACCCGGCGACGTGCGGAAAATACCCGAACTAAAACAATGTTAAACATTATTATAATATTTATGACTGCTTCGTTGGTCTGGTGGCAAAGCGCATCGCTTTGTGATCACGAGGTCCTGGGTTCAAATCCTAGGTCGGACAAATGTAGTTTTTCTAACGAAAAATTCCCAGTATGAGTCCGGAGTCTGGAATTGTGCCCGGTATATGGCAATAGGCTCGCCCCCTATTACATGGGACCTAACATCGTCGGCGAAACGTGAGTGTACTCAGTACACCTCTGCCACCCCCTCTGGGGAATATAGGCGTGAAGGTGTTTTTTTATTATAATATTTATGACTGTCTCGTTGGTCTGGTGGCAAAGCGCATCGCTTTGTGATCACGAGGTCCTGGGTTCAAATCCTAGGTCGGACAAATGTAGTTTTTCTAACGAAAAATTCCCAGTATGAGTCCGGAGTCTGGAATTTTGCCCGGTATATGGCAATAGGCTCGCCCCCTATTACATGGGGCCTAACATCGTCGGCGAAACGTGGGTGTACTCAGTACACCTCTGCCACTCCCTCTGGGGAATATAGGCGTGACGGTGTTTTTTTTTTATTTTTACTTCATTTATATTTTATAATATCTTACACTAATGATAGCTATTATATAGTATAAAACACATACAACCCACAACATTGTCCGCGAATTAATAATGGAGTTATACAGAACGAAAGAAAGAAGGACACATGCATTGCTGCTAAGCTATGCTCTAAGATTAATCGTGGCAAAAATGTCTATGTCACTGAAGTGTGCATTATAGGTTTCTACGAGATGACGTAGAGGCGCTCGCGCACCGGCATTGGTTCTGCCGTATTATAGTTAAGTAGCTTCATTAGCTATTTACCGTTGAGAAATATCGTACAGTAAACTACCTGATAAAGTTTCTTAAGGACAACAGTTAGAAGATCTTAATTGCTTGACAACATTTTAACAACTGTTCAAATCGCAAAATATTTTTTGTTGATTCAATCAGGAGCCAAACACATGTATATACTAGCGAGATTTTGTACTTTTTTAGCCTATTTTGTATCCCACTGCCGAACAAATACGTCTCCATAATTGTCGATCCTGGACCAATAGTACCTATTCATGTATATTTGGATATTCCACTAAATGCGTCTAACTACAGACAGAACTCATTTTTTATAAGATACATGTTACATAAATTGGTTGTCTTCCCGAAACTCGATATCTTTAACCCTAAGCCCTTTTAAACTATTACTACTGGAAACGTGGTTTAGTGGTTCTCAAACTGTTAATAAATGAACATTTATTAAATTATATAACCCCACTTTTATCTTTTCATTAATTAACAAGCATGGTGCGCTTTAACAACTTAAACATATGTGAAAACATTTTAATGGTGCATACACATGATTAAGTCATTACATATAATCACTGTATGTTTTCCGATTATAATAAAATAAAAATGTCTTCCACAAAGGTTGGCAAACATCGTCACAGATTGGGCCCCTGAAAAAACGGTCACAGGCGTCGTGACTGACGGAGACGAAGAAATTAGTATTACGCTTTCAAACAAAATACCCACACGTCATGCCTGCATTCCCCAAGCGTGGGTGAAAGCGGTGTACTGTGTGCACCCACTTTTCGCCGACGATGTTAGGTCCATTCCTAATTAAAATGTGTATATTATGCATCAATACGATTGACGCATATGGTAGAGCAATTTTATTTGCTATATGCATCATCTCCAACTTGCAAATTCATTCATAACAATAATATTTGCTAGGGAATTAAAATTGAATTTCAAAAATAAAATTTTAACATTAACTGTTTGCAGTCGAAGTGTTTTATTTAAATCAGATTTTTCGTCTGAAAGTGTATGCATATCGATGCGATCACTCTTTGATCTCGATAACCTCGTTTGCGTCCAGCCGACCGACGCGACTCCAGACCGTAGGGTTGTCACATTGTGGATATAGAATATGGTACTTATATTTTTTTTTCTTTAAAAAACTGATACCATTAGTCTCCTGCTCTGTATAGTCCTCTCCAATTGCACGCCACTGAATATGATGGCATAATGACGCAGTTGAACTACCTAGTACTAATAATTGATTTTTGAAAAGTTATTGAAATTATTTGGATAGAGAAATTTCAAGTTACGCGTTATTTAAGATCCAACCTAACTTAAAATTTAGTATTAAAACTGTATGTTTGTGTTGTGGAAGGTATTACCTTGTTTTAGGTATTTAACAAATCATTGCATAAATTATGTTACTGTAATTTAATAAAAATATCGTTTTTTTATTCCATGATCGGAGTATACCGCCACCAATTCTTATTCAATTCAATTTGGTACTGATTCGATCATGCTAGTTAAAGTGCAGCTGATGACGAATAAAATATTAGCAAATGAAAAAAAAAACGGTCACAATATTTATTTTTCTGTAGATAGCTCAGGTTTTTACAATTCTCTTTCCATTTTCTTATTTTATATCTTTGGAAGACGACCCTACCGCTTCAAACACGCCTTCATTTACGAAGAAGAAAACTTGGGTAATGGGATAACGATACAATTCGATTTGTGCGATACTTGGCCGATGTCTTAACTTTAACCGGGTTAATCTTTGCTTACTTTGCATATTCTTTGGATATCTCAGTTGATTGTAATGGGTTGGAAAGTATAACCTAAATAAACACACCGTCACGCCTATATGCCCCAATCGGGGGTGGCAGAGGTGTACTGAGTACACCCACTTTTCCCCGACGATGTTAGGTCCCATGTAATACCTATTGCCATATACCGGGCACAATTCGGAATTCCGGAATTTTTTGACAGAAAAACTACATTTATCCGTCTTAAATAAACCGCTTGGAAAAAAACACTAAACATAGCTTTCTAGCACAACTCCAAGACTGATACTAGGAATTTTTTGACCGAAAACCTACATTTGTCCGTCTTAAATAAACCGTGTTTTTATAGGACCTGATGTAGTCTTTGTCTAAATACCGTGTCTATATGCACCAAGATAGTAACAAATATTTTTTTCTTAAAGAGAGAGAACCTGTTGAATCTCTGTGCTCTCTGCCTACCGTGCAAAGGTTCTGGCGTGATGATATAGGTAGAGGGAAGAAGTTGGTTCTCATTAGGAATTATTCAGGTATCGTGGGCGCGTTTACAAATATGTATTTCACATACACAGGGCCCATAGTAATTAGACTAAAACATTTTTTTAGATTACGAAGGACATCGACGAAAATGGCCCCAGGACCAACAAATATGTGACCTATACCATAATTATTTATCCGTTTTATTCTAGTAGTGGCAAATATCCGTATCTAACGGAAAATTTGCAATCCAAAACGAATATTTAATTCCTTAAATTGAAGTCGCCGACATCTTTTCTGAATCTTAAAATTGTTATCGAATTACGGTTGGAGATGTCAATTCTATCAATCGGTTATAATTAATCGATTACATTCAACCATAATCGATTTGACTATTGCTAATATACAAGGTGTAACATAATAAACGCAAGACCTGAAAGTTGTTTGTTCTAAATCGGTAACTGAATTGATTCCAACAATTTTTAATGCATCTTACATATTGTTTAATTTGCGAAAAATGCTTTTACTCCTTCAGTACGCTATAAAAAATTTAATTTATCCTTGATTCATAGCAAGAAGAAAATTCCAAATGCATGCCTAAAACGTATTTCTCAAAATGCACACATACACGTACAAGTTTCATTGTTAATTGGGGTATAAAAGTGCTTTAAAAAAGGATAAACACCATGAAATTTGAAAATTTGGTTTTCGTTTTGAATTAATGAAGCAATTCTCTAATCAGGGTGTCTGAGGTCTTGCGTTTATTATGTTACACCTTGTATATTTACATAACGATTTTACAGATGTAGGCTACTAAATGATAACCTCAAAATATAACTCTTGTTTTTTAGAATTATGCAATTCCCCCGCTTGTCCGTTTGATAATAAATGCACGAAGATAATTTACAGATAACTTGTAATCATTCAAGCATTTTTTATTTCTGTTGATTCTGGGGCGAATCATGTATGGACGCATCTCCTTTGTACCTTACGGGAATCAACAAACCCGCAATTTGGTAACCTACGTTTTAAATACCAGATTCATGTCATTCACCATAAGACCATGCTTTAGACATTCAGCCTATGTTTTAAGGCCCATATTATCCCATAGAATCTTCCTAATTCATCACTTATATTCTTCCCTAAACCTTCCCTTCACAACTAAAGCTAATACACTATCCTTAACTTATTCCTTAACAAAATAAAGCTGTAACATCATCGCAAACAAAACTATTGCAATATTCAAGCGGCTACATCGCATCAGTGTCGCTGTAGTGTCCTACACAAGTGTACGGGGGACGGGAGACAATGAAATGAACGGCGGGAGGTGTCGCGTCTCTCCAACATTCCCTCAGTGCATACTTGATGTACCGCGACGAGCCGTGGTAGAGGGCATAGGTGGTAGCGGGAGCGTAGAGCATGACAAAGGACATTGTCGAAAATTGCCCGAGAACCAACAAACATTTGACCGATGCTATCATTATCAATTTAATTAAAATAATGCCAAATATCCGTATCTAACGGACAATTTGCAATATAAAACGAATATTTCAAAGTATTGCAAGTACTAAATGTCAACACACAGTATAACTTCATATCTATTAATGGCTACTGAATCATAACCTCAAATCTAACACTTTTTGTGCAATATTGCGATTCCCTCGCTTGTCCGTTTAATAATAAAGGCCTCAAGAGAATTTATGGGTGATTTGAAATCAAATAAGAGCTTAAGCCGCTCCGTCCACTGTGTTTAATAGTCGCGGGTTCGATTCCCGCACGGGACAAATGATTGTGCGATCCACAAGTATTTGTTCCGGTCTGGGATTTGTGTATGTGAATTTTCATGTTTGTAAACGCACCCACGATACAGGAATTAATCCTAGTGTGGGGCTACGTTTTTAAAAAAAAATAAAAAAAATACAAGTATTTTTTGCAAAACAATGTCCTATACAAAATGCATATTTATTTCGTTGTATTTTGGTTACATAATCCATTGCCTCTTTAATTCGGGCCAGACAAAGTGTCATTGAAACTTTCCATCGAAAAATTCTCGTTAGCAGTAAAACGGCAATAAATTCGTCCTCTTTTAACTTGTGACCTAACATTGTCGGCGAAATGTAGGTGTACAAAGTTTATTCGTTTCGCCTTCGTTGGGGTAATATAGGTATAATGGTTTTTATTTTTATTAGCTAATTTATCCTACCAGATTCTTCTTAGTTTAGATGTAGAATACAGAGATTCCACAGGTTATTTCTCTACAGTTATCTTTCGCCACTTCCACTATAACAGTTCGTTTGATACACGCATGCAGGTTACGGAGACTTGAGTTGTTTATTAAATAAGAAAATCTATTTGGGTCACTAACTATTTACAATTATTTGACAAAAATCACGGACAATGTAAATATCCGCACTTTAAATATATTTATTCCCAAGTAGTAAAGTTCACTACCATGGCCCTTACAGTTTCAATCGCTTGAAGCATATGCCTTACTCCACGAATTCCCTCCGGCACTCGTTCAATGGAATCAAAGGATTTGCGTTCATTACCGGCTCAAATAATTGATGTGCTGCGCGGGGCGTTGGGCGGGTCACCGCAGCTGGATCCGCGCTTTTAGTGGCCAAACATCGCTTTTAGTGGCCCTACACATGTTTGGAACACACTTTTCAATGATTGAATGGAGATATATCGACTGCAAGTTTGAGATTAGGTGTACATCGAAATATATTGGTTCTGAATAGGTTAATTATAAAAATAGGTATGTACCTGTACAGGTAAATTCAATGGCAATTCAAATAATACTTTGTTCAACCTTAGATTTCAATCAAGGATGATGTATGGAATTAAATGTATTCTCAACACAATATCATAAACATATTGGAGAACCAGGAACATTTGAAACACTCGTCTCCATTAAGTTAATTGACATTTACAGAAGCGAAAAGCCTTCGTTTGACGGACGATTTAGCGCAGTGGTTAAGAGCTTAAGCCGCTCTGCCCACGGCGTCTAATGGTCGCGGGTTCGAGTCCCGCACGGGACAAATCTTTGTGTGATCCACAATTATTTGTTCCGGTCTGGGTATTTGTGTATGTGAATTTTCATGTTTGTAAACGCACCCACGACACAGGAATAAATCCTAGTGTGGGGCTACGTTTAAAAAAAAAAAATCTAAAAATGTAGTGTGTAGAAATGAGAGAGGAAATAAAAATATATATAATGTGAGTAGCTCAAAGTATACTGTAAGTTATAATTGTAATCATGGAAGTTCTGTAAGCAAGGAAAGACTAATTTTCTATCAGTTAATTGTGAAATTTTCACACGATAAAGTTTAATATTATTGATCCGTACTAATCACCGATCAACGCTACGATGTGCTGAAGCAAGTGAATGAGTTTGTATATCTTGGATGCGCCTTCAGTAAGGATGGGAAATACACCACTGACAGAGAGAGAAGAATGAGTGCAGGGAACAGAGTAAATGGTGCGATGGGAAAGCTACTTGGGAGCCGGCACTTAAGTCAAAAGGCGCAGCTGGTCATACATAACGGAGTTCTTGTCCCAACGCTGTTATATGGTAGCGAGAGGTGGGTATGTAAGAAGGAGGATAAAAGTACGATAAACGCAGTGCAAATCCGAGATCTGCGGAAGATGTGCGGGGTGAAGCTTGCCGACCGCATTCGCAACAGCGTAGTAAAATAGCGAGTAGGTATGAAAGATAGTATCGGTGTCAAAATGGGAGAGGGTATGCTCTGCTGATTCGAGCATATAGAAAGAATGTCTGAAGAAAGAATAACAAAACAGATATACAATGCGAAAGTGAAAGGATGAGGACTATCTTACCACGACCAAATAGACCGAGTCTTATCTGAAGGACAAGTCAAGAGTCTCCGTAACCGCCGAGCGTGCATGAAAAGAACTATGAGAGTGGAGGAAGTCCGAGAGGTATGTAAGGAAATAACCTGTTGGAATTCTGTACTCTCTGCCTACTTTGCAAGGGACCTGGCGTGATGATATTGATAGATCATCGATAAAATATAGGTAGATACACGCTCGCCGCACGAAAAATTGGACCAACAAAAGGCAGGCAAAAGTGGACGGTACTAAAAAATTAACAGGCTTCCGGCTTAATTTTTTTTTTTTGCAGATACAACTTATGAGTTGATACAAGTAAGGTACAATATGCCCGAATTCATATTTATATCATAACTATAACTACTTATGTGGATTTGGGGTCGTTTTTAGTGTAACTTTTGAACGGGACTGTGTATCTTGTTATGATATGTATATCGATGGTGCTAATATCATAAATTCTAAAGTAACTCTGTCTGTCTGTCTGTTAGTCCACTAAACAGATTTTGATTAAATTCGGCATGGAGATACATTTTAGCCAGGAGAAGGACATAGGCTATTTTTTTTCTAAAGAAACACTTAAGGGTGTGAAATAGGGGATGAAAGCTTGTATGGGGAACCATCATCATTCAAGTTAGGCATATGAAAATTCATACATAGACTTTTGATCTTATTTATTAATATTACAAATGTGAAAGTTTGTATGTTTATTCAAAATGGATACATGGATACAAGATGTTACTTTTACAAAAAAGATACATAATACTTCTGCGTGTTTCGCTGGTTCGGCAGCATGCAAATATTAGCTGTAGGTTATAATAAACGATTACAATATTAAATTAACTATTGTTTAAAAGTAAACTAAAAATTTATTAAAATTAAATACATTATAGTAACCAAACTATAAATCTATCTATCTATATCATCACGCCAGCTCCCTCGCGGGGTAGGCAGAGAGTACAGAGTTCCAACAAGTTCTTACCTTACATACCTCTCTGGCTTCCTCCACTCTCATAGTTCGTCTCATACAAACTCGCCGGTTACGGAGACTCTTGACTTGCCCTTCAGCTAAGACACGGTCTATTTGGTCATGGTAAGATAGTCTAGGTCTTCCCCGGCACCTACATCCTTCCACTTTCGCATTGTATATCTGTTTTGTCATTCTTTCTTCTGGCATTCTTTCTATATGCCCAAACCAACGGAGCATACCCAAACTATAAATAACACATGTTATTATATTAAAAATTCTCAAATATTATAAAACCACTAGCCATTCAACCAGTTTTTTTTAACATTTCACCTGTCAGTTTACGTAGCGTTTTCGGTAGATTATATAAATATTGATAATCATCATGTGGCTGTTCTTTTGTTAAAAGGCCGTAAACGATCTTTGGGTGGCTAGTTTCGTCGGATCTCTGGACAAATATTTTTTATGTACGCAAGATTTTTCAAACGTCAATGGATATTTCTTTACAAACATAGCTATTTCTAATATGTATAGCGATGTTGCGATTGTTGAGGCGCTCGTAGCGCTGTGCGACCGCGGTGTTCTTACCGATCACCAAGGTTAAGCAGCGTTCGACTCGGTCGGCCTGAGATGGGTGACCGTTTGTGGCATTTCATATTCGAGCGACTCCGTGCTTCGGAAGGTACGTTAAGCCGTTGGTCCCGGTTACCACTTAATGTGGTAGTCGTTAAGCCGAGTTGGAAGCCTTAAAGGTGGCTTGATAAGTTCCAACAGCAGGTGGCCAGAAACCTGCCTCCACCAATCCGCACTGGGTCCGCGTGGTGGAGTACGACCCAATCTCTCTCACCTCGATTTGTGAGAGAAGGCCTTTGCCCAGCAGTGGGCAGTATAGGCTGATATTATTATATTATTATAGCGATATTATTGTTAACAGATTAAGTTTTTTAAATAAAACCCTGCATGTGTCAAAAGGACCTGCTCCAGCGATTGCCCTTTGTTAATATAGGTGGAGTTCCCCCAAAGAAGCAGATCAAATCTAAGTACTGAGGAGACGTAGCCATGATATGCAACAAGAGCAGATTCCTCCTGCATGATTTTTTAATTTCTCTAATGCATATACTATAAACTTGTTTAAGCGAGAACAAACATAATCTATATGAATTTTCCAGTTACAATGTTTGTCAAGATTTATACCTAGAAATTTGGTGTCTGATACTTCTTGAAGTATGGTTCCTCGACTGTTAATTGTTATTTTTTCACGAGTATTGTAGTAGTTGTAAAACTACATCAGTTTGGTTTTTTTAATGTGAGATTATTTTGTTCTTGCCAATTTATCACGGTTTCTATAGTTGTATTTATGATATCTATGTGTATATCACTTGTTGTTTTATCAGCTATAATTATTGTTATATCATCCGCAAAGAGAGTGCATTTATGGGTAAGCAAGTTTGATTCCTGGATTCACACATAGGATACTTTTTATCCCGAAAAAATGTAAGGCTCCTATCTAAAGTAAACGTGGACGAATATTAACGAACATCCAATCATCTAAACATACATACTTTTACATTTATAATGTTAGTAGGATATAGTGAACGTTTTTTGCACCAATTAATAAATCGGTACAAAAAAGAATCATTTAGGGTTTGAAAGTATATTTATAATCTTGGAACCAAGAATAAACCCCATTAACGATTCTCCTTGCATCCGAAATGCCATCACAAACAGGGTGGGTCAAGTTAGCGCCGCCTAACGAACAGTCTCTCTATTAATTGATTTTAGAAGGGGAACTCCCGGCTACCACTCCAAAAGTGTCCTTCCCCATCAATATGCAACAACAACTTAACCTTACCAACCCTACACTCAATATCAAACTTTATAAACAGAGCTTAAAGTGTATTTCTCTGAAGCATGTTTTCATCTTATGAAATATTCTTGCAAAATTGTCATTCGGCGTCAATATGCAATAACACCTTAAATTAATCCACTCTGCACTCTCATATCAAACTTTATGTCAAGAACTTTAAGTGTATTTTGCTGAAGCATTGTTTCATCTTGTGATATATTGTTGCGAAATAGTCGATATTAATATTCAAACAGGGAGAAACAAAGAGAATTAATATAATAGTTAATAATGTTAATGTTTTGATTAAGACGCCTGCTGAAATTGAGTGCTATGTAATATTCATAGGTGGGTGTTAGGAATTACGAGATGGATGGTAGTGAATTAGTGAGGCTGGAGTAGTTTTGGGTGTGATTAGAATGTACCTAATTGATTAAATATTAAGTATATTTTATAGTTATAACAGCATTGATAGTGGTTAGATCGTTGGACTGCAAAAGTCAGAGGCCTCGGGTACAAACCCAGGCACGCACCTCTGTGTTTTCGGAAGCATGTGCGTATTAAAAATTAATTATCACTTGCTTTAACGGTGAAGGAAAACATCATGAGAAAACCTGCATGTCTAAGAGTTTCTCGAAGGTGTGTGAAGTTCGCCAACCCGCACTGGGCCAGCGAGGTGGACTATAGCCTAAGCCCTCTCAGTTAGAGAGGAGGCCCGTGCCCAATAGCGCGACAGTTTCTTAACAGAGCTAATAATATTATTATTATTTACGTATATTTATTTGAGAGGTGTTTTCAAATCGTACTTAAGCCTCACTCATCTTAAAATGTTTAAATCCAATTGGCTTTTTAGTTTAAGCTGAGGGCACGTAAAGATTGACGTTATCATAACTCTAGCGAGTTTATATGCCATCATTTACTCAACATGAACGTGCAAGGCGCATGCTCGGTTGAGTTAAGCTAACGGCAATTTTTTCGTAGCAAGTAAGCCCCAGATCCCAGTTTCCAAATAAAGTGAAGATATGTATGTTTGACATAGGCAAAATTTATGGCAAGTAGTTTTGCCAAAAAAAACTAACTCAACCTATAATCATTATAGGAAGTTTGTTGATGTCCCTGCTATAAAAGTAAAATGCATGGGAAATGATCACAATCACACTGTCACGCCTATATTCCCCAGAGGGGGTGGCAGAGGTGTACTGAGTACACCCACGTTTCGCCGACGATGTTAGGTCGCATGTAATAGGGGGCGAACCTATTGCCATATACCGGCCACAATTCCTGACTCCGGACTCATACTGGGAATTTTTCGTTAAAAAACCTACATTTGTCCGACCTAGGATTTGAACCCAGAACCTCGTGATCACAAATTGATTCGCTTTGCCACCAGACCAACGAGGCAGTCAAAATGATTAATTTTTCAAATCTGTTCAACTTCCCGTATCCAAAAAATTACAATAATTATCTAGGAACCAGTAAACCAAATTCCGAGAGATTAAAGTTATTTAAGCTAATTGGAATTGATGGAGAAGTAAGGAGTTCATAAGTGGCAAGCGTGTATAAGGCAAACCATGAGAGTAGATGAAGGGAAAAATATGTAATTTCAGACTTGTTGGAACTCTGCACCTTCTGCCTACCTTGCAAGGGATTAAATGTGATATAGATATATAGAGAGGGGTTATTTGAACCGTAATACCTTTAAATATAGTTCCATATTATGAATATTTCGTGGCAGTTTATTAGTGCGCCTGAGTGAGGCAAGGGCCTAACGACTGAGCTAAATTATTCATGCAATTAACTGATTATAGTGACACTCTCCAAATGGCCAGGTCCGGACTACCCGATATAGTTATACTTATTATTTAAAATTATTTGTATTGAATATATATCGCATTTGTTTATACATAGTGTAATTTTAGTCGCCCTGGAGGGAAAGCCCAGGTTACGTATCCAATGCCTACTGTTCACTAGTACTAAAAAATGGAGAAAGTTACATCTCCATACTCGTAACGATAGCAATTTAGTGTATTAAAACATGTATACCAAGTGCAAAATGAGATTGAGGGGCGGTGCATCTCGTCAGTTGGCTGGTGGATAACATCGGTGTTTGAGATTGTCACCAGTCTATGTTATTCGAATAGGTCAATATTATGTTATGTAGTATGTTACATGTATGGTCAGCTTCGTAAGTTGATTAACATTCTCAGTTTTTCAAATCGCTTGCACTCTTTTATTTCGCATCGAATCCATTATTTTTTGTTGATCTGCAACATAGTAATAGCCTAGTGGTTAGACCGTTGGACTGCAAAGTCAGAGGTCCCAGGTTCAAACCCAGGCACGCACCTGCCTTTAAGAAAGCATGTGTGTATTAAAAATTAACGATCACTTGCTTGCTTGCTTGATTTAACGGTGAAGGAAAAGATCATGAGGAAACCTGCATGCCTAAGAGTTTCTTGAACGTGTGTGAAGTTCGCCAACCCGCACTGGGCCAACGTGGTGGACTATGGCCTAAACCCTCTCAGTTTGAGAGGAGGCCCGTGCCCACTGAGCTAAGCCCCTTTAACGCTTGAGAGGATAGACGGACCAACTCCCCAAATTTGAAGAAACATAACCTTTGCGTGCATGCACAATACGCTGAAAAACACCTGCAACAACCTCCCTTATCCATAATCAAATAAACATACATAAGCGTGTATGTAGACATCGTCGCCGCCCCTGTATCACGTAATTAGTGTCAATTTATCACTATGCATAATTAATTTTCATTTGTGCTGCCGCCGCGCGCTCCGCCCGCCCACAAGTGCGAGGTTAGTTAGTCGCGACTATGCCCGGATCATTTATTCATAGAGCCGTGTCAGCCATTTCATGATGGTAGATATCAAAGGGAGACAATCAGGTAAGATGTTAGCAGATTATTTCGTTATTTATTATAGGTATAACACCTAGGCCTAGTGATGACGACTTGGTCTATTCTATTGATGACAGATAGCTATGGACAGCTGTGTTGTTAGTAGATGATCGTTTGACCTATTGATGATGTCTCTGCTAAATGGTGACGGCTTATCTAGAGTTGGTTTAGTATTGAGAGCTTGGTCTAGTGACGGTGATTTGTTCAAGTTCTGTTAGTTCGGCAGCTTAGTCTAGTGCCAGCGTCTTGGTGAAATTTCAGCAGTTAAGTCTATACAGGGACGCTCGTAGCGCTGTACGACCGCGGTGTTCTTAGCGATCACCAAGGTTCGACTCTAAGCAGCGTTCGACTCGGTCGGCCTGCGATGGATGACCGTTTGTGGCATTTCTTATTCAAGCATCTCCGAGCTTCAGAAGGCACGTTGAGCCGTTAATCCAGGTTGACACGTTATGTGGTAGTCGTTAAGCCGAATTGAAAGCCTTGATAAGTTTCAACAGCAGGTGGCCACGAACCTGTCTCCACCAAACCGCACTGGGTCCGCGTGGTGGAGTATGACCTAATCTCTCTAACCTCGATTTGTAAGAGAAGGTCTTTGTCCACCAGTAGGAGAGTATAGACTGATATTATTATTATAGTCTATACACGGCAGCTTTATCTAGTGAGGACGGTTTGGTTTAGTGAGGTCGGTTTGAGCTAATGAAATTGGTTTTGTAGAGTGACGACGTGGTCAATTTTTGTAATTTCGGTAAATTTCGTCTATGACCAGGGTAGCTTAGTCTACTGAGGACGGCCTAGTCTAGTTTTGGTCTAGTTTTGATGGTTTGATTTAATGTTGACGGCTTGATATAGAATTGAGGGTTTGGTCTATTGATGACAGCTTGATATGTTGACGGTGGCTTGGTCAAGTTTCGGCATTTTGGTCTATGGATTGCGCGTTTGGTCTAGTAACGGTAAGTATTATGGCTATGCGAACTAAATTTCATTTGTACCACCGCCGCGTGCTCCGCAAAAGTGCGAGGTTAGTTAGTCGCGACTATGCCCGGATTATTTATTCATAGAGCCTTATTAGCCATTTCATGATAGTGGAAATAGGATATCAAAGGAAGACAATCGGGTGAGATGTTGGCAATATAAATTTTATGTAAGTTCTAGACGGCTTGGGTTGATGATGACAGCTTGGTTTAGTGATGACGACTTGGTCCAATGATGACGACTTCGTCTGGTGCCAGCAGCTTGGTCCGATTTGGCATTTTGATCTATTAAACGACAGCTAGACCTTTTAAGGACGATTGAGTCTAAGATATCTTGATCTAGTGTTGACAGTTTGGTCTAGTGACGGCAGCTTGGACAACCGTGAACGCAGCAAATCATAGCGAGCAATAAGAAGATTAACATCTTATTGCTCGCTATGATTTCGTGAACTTTATTAAATTAATACACCAATTGTAAAACAACATTAAAAACACCACCAATTTCCAACATCCATTACCTAATTTACACATTCATGAAACTACATAACAGCAAACCAGTACACATTTAAATTAACAAATTCCCCGCCTCACTCGCAAAAGGAAAATATTAAAACATCCCAACACTCAATTTGTGTATATCTTTAAGGAGCGAAATTTAATTCCGCCGCTAAGGTGGGGCCTGAAAACGCGGTAGGGGGAGGGGGGTTTAATTGGCAATTTTCTCTTTACGCCATTTTTTTCAGCTTTTAAGAAGAAAAATTCGTTAATGCATATTTAATAGGTGTAATCGTCTCGCTCGCGGGATATTAAGGCGGGTAGTCGCTTACTTTTTTAAATAAAAATGTTTAGGAATTAAATGTGGAGGGGAAATAACTTTAACGAGATATATTTTTAGTATAACAGCAGTGATAGCCTAGTGGTTAGACCATTGGACTGCAAACTCAGAGGCCTCGGGTTCAAACCTAGGCACGCACCTCTTTCTTTTCAAAAACATGTGCATTTTAAAAATTAAATAGCACTTGCTTTAACGGTGAAGAAAAACATCGTGAGGGGACATGCCTAAGAGTTTCTCGAAGGTGTGTAAAGTTCGGCAACCCGCACTGGGCCAGCGTGGTGGACTCTGGCCTAAACCCTCTGAGTTTGAGAGGAGGCCCGTGTCCAACGGTGGGACAGTTTCTTAACAGGGCTAATATTATTGATTATTATTACATTTTTAGTAATTAGTTGGACACATAGATGAGGTGGTCCTAGCGCTATGAGACCGCAGTGAAAGTTAAAATATTCGGCTCGGTTAAATGAATTCTTATTGTTGAGAGTCTTTGTGCTTAGAAGGCTGTTTAAGCCGTTGACGCTGCTGAAGCCCCGTTGGAGCCGTTGAAGCTTCGTGACAATGTCAAAATATTTTACTTTTACAGGCCAACAAGCGCTTACAAACGTCAAAAATTATTACTTTTTTTACAACTACCACCAGATCGGAACGCGGCCTCACAGAGAAGATCCGGCGAGAAACTCAGCGGGCTAGTCTTTTAAGTTAATTGGACTGGCCTTTCTGTTTATCATCCTTTTTTTACAAAATTGTATTTTAATAACAAAGTATTTTACAATCTATATTTGGGACTTGCCGAATGAGGAGCTGCTCAGAACCAATTAGTTTTATTATCGATATATTCCGAAATATTATAATATCCTTTACTACATAGTCTAGTTTTAATAGCCTTTTTAAACTTACCCATCAGCGATGAATCCACGTCGTAGAGTATGACGTATTCTTTAAACAAATTTTTAGGAAAAGGTCTTCGGCCTACTTTAGGATAGCAAAGTCTTAATTTATTGATACATAGATTTAGTTGGCAATTACTTTTTAAATAACTACTCTCGAGTAAAGTGCTGGTTAGTTACTTCTCGAAATGCTTTATTCGGCAATTAAAACTGCGTAGTTTAACTGTCGGATAGAGCTACTCAGAGATGGTAAACACCCATAGAAAATTATGACCCCTTATCAATAACAACTCTTTTTCCTATATTATTAGACCCCGATCACAGATCAAGAAACATCCTTCAAAAGACGCCCCAAACTATCCAGCCCCAAGGGCCCGCGATCATTTTCTTTTGGATCCCTTAATCTCTCATACATAATGCGCGCATATAAATTTCAATTTTAAACCGGGCTGGCTCGAGTTACACCCATTTGTGGAATTACCCGGACCGCGGGTGTGGTGGTCGGGTGCGCGGAGGCAGGGTGCGCGGGGCAGGGTGCGCGGTCTAATCTAGTAATGCGTTTGCGACGAGGCCTTATAAATAAACAAGTTTTATTTTTGAATACGCGACACGTTCCATTGCAACAGTTTTTCTTTGAATATATTTATGTAATTTGTTTGTGCGGTGAAAGGAACGGGTTGTAAAGAAACTGTAAGCATGAAACTGTAGACGGGTATTTCTTAGGTCAATGTTTCAGACTTTTTATTTAGTATGAGGAGTTTACGTTTAAACTAAAAATATTGTTGTAAATAAGCCATTTTAATTAGAATTTATCGTTAACTTCAAGAACGGACGGACGGGCGGACGATTTAGCGCAGTGGTTGAGAGCTTAAGTCGCTCCGGCCACAGTGTCTAATAGTCGCGGGTTCGATTCCCGCTCGGGACAAATCTTTATGTGATCCACAATTATTTGTTCCGGTCTGGGTATTTGTGTATTTGAATTTTCATGTTTATAAACGGACCCACGATACACAGGAATAAATCCTAGTGTGGGGCTACGTTTAAAAAAAAACTTTAAAGTGGTTAGATTTTAGAGTCAAAGTGATAAGAGAATTAAAACTACAGGGAAATTTGATTACTTTTCTGATACTTAAAACAGATCCATATCTACAAAGCCTAAAAACAAAAGTCCTTAATCAGTGCGTCCTGCCCGTTATGACTTACATAGCCGAAACGTTGACACTCACATTTGGACTGGTCCAAAAATTTAAAATCAATCAACGAGCTATGGAAAGGGCTATGCTCGGAGTTTCTCTAAAGGATAGAATCCGGAACGACGTCATTTGACAGAGAACCAGAGTTATCGGCATAGGATTAGTAAGCTGAAATGGCAATGGGCCGGCCACATTAGCCGAACAACCGATAACCGCTGGGGCAAACGAGTTCTTCGGTGGAGACCACGGACTGGCATACGTAATGCAGGACGCCCCCAGGCTAGGTGGAGCGAAGATCTTCGTGGGGCTGCTGGCGGGGATTGGATGAGAGTAGCTGAGGATCGTACCAAAGGCGTACAATTGGAGAGGCCTAAGTCCAGCAGTGGACTGCTACAGGCTGATGATGATGATGATGATGAAAAAACAGATAGATTAGTCTGTGATTAGAATCAATTTTTTTTGACTTATAACTTTATTTGCGTAACATGGAGCGCAATATTCTAGGGATTAAACTTACCAACCATGGCAAAAATAGTGTACTGCGCTCCATGACACAAATAGCCGACACCAACTGGGTTCCTCCCCATTTTAAACGGCGTCGCGGCAAGCCCAAGAGGAGATGGCGGGACGAGCTGGACGCCTTCAAAAACGATTGGCGCTCAATAGCCTTAAATAGAGTAGAGTAGAGAATATGGAAAGAGGCCTTTGCGCAGCAGTGGGACACTGTAGGCTAACTAATAATAATAATTATGACTTTACTGGAGTGGAAGTGTGATATGACATGGAAATTCTTCGCAAGTCCCATTCTAGTGGGTTTAAGTAAGTTAAATATGTTGGTTGTGGAATTTATAATACCATTATCATCAATGCCTGGTTGGTCTAGTGGCAAAGCGCATCGCTTGGTGATCACGAGGTCCTGGGTTCAAATCCTAGGTCGGACAAATGAAGTTTTTCTTACGAAAAACTTCCCAGTATGATTCCGGAGTCTGGAATTGTGCCCGGTATATGGCAATAGGCTCGCCCCCTATTACATGGGACCTAACATCGTCGGCGAAACGTGGGTGTACTCAGTACACCTCTGCCACCCCCGCTTGGAGAATATAGGCGTGACGGTATTTTTTTTATCATCATAATTAGCCGGAAGCCACTGCAGGACAAAGGCCGGTAAAGATACATTTAGGTACTTTTATAACATTAGGTACTCATCAAGAAATGTTCTTATCTTGAATATCCTCTGCTCTAATTATTACAATAATTTTATATTTTCTAGACAGACAACACTAGCGATGGGCGATTGTTACGAAAAAAACTATCGAATGAATCGACAATTGTAGTTACACACATTCGATTGTCAATTCATTCGTCCTCACAAAAATACATTCGAATAACAATCGACCAACGAATGAAAATCGACGGCGCATCGCCAATGCGCAGGTCACATTCGATACGGGGAGAACGTTCCGATTGTTAGCAATGACTTTTAGTTAATCAGTAATTACTGTTGGTAAAGGGCTTAGACAAAGTAAGTTGGAAATATCGATTGAATTATAGATAAATTAAAATAAATCTAACGTAATTATTATCACTATACCTACCCGGCAGGATATCTGGCATGATGATAAAATACCACAAATTCCAAAGTTTTTTTATGAATTATACCTATTTACTAATAGTAGTATACATATGTACTAATAGTAAATAAGTACAATTCATAAAAATACTTAACAATTATTTTTTTATATAATAATTTATGTTTATAAGTAATTATATTTATGTACATCAGTGATAGCTTAGTGGTTAGACCATTGGACTGCAAAGTCAAAGGTCTCGGGTTCAAACCCAGGCACGCACCTCTGTCTTTTCGAAAGCATGTGCGTATTAAAAATTAATTATCACTTGCTTTAACGGTGAAGGAAAACATCGTGAGGAAACCTGCATGCCTAAGAGTTTCTCGAAGGTGTGTGAAGTTTGCCAACCCGCGCTGGGCCAGCGTGGTGGACTATGACCTAAACCCTCTCAGTTTGAGAGGAGGCCCGTGCTCAACAGTGGGACAGTTTCTTAACAGGGCTTATATTATTATTATATATTATTTTATACAAAATTAAAAAACAAGTCCCGATTCAAATCTATCGAACGATGCCAATATAATCGATGGTGCGTTCGATTCGTGCGTCGATTGCACACTCGTTACTAAATTTACACGCGCGCGGTCAAAACGCTATGCAACAATCTAACAATCGACCAACAATCGAAGAATTATGATTGTCATTCGATTGCATTCGAATAAAAGGAACAATCGAATGATTCGATTGTTTTTCGTAATAATCGCCCATCTTTAGACAACACCAGCGCAAGTTTCGCCGACAACTGGCAACATCGCATCATACTCGTCAATCAGGGCTGGTAATCCGGCAGAAACAAATAATAACATTTGCCCAAATCCGGCGCCCGCTAATGTACCCGCGTCTCCCCGCGGACTTTAAACTGCTTACATCGGGTTAAAAAACCTCGACTTCCCCGCGAAGCCACTCGTAAGCCGTTCGATAAGAGGTTAGGGGGAAGCACCCACAAATGGATATTTTTTAAGGTAGGTTGAAATATTAATGATGATTTTTTTTTGTAACAAGGAACATCTACTTAAAGTAAGATTTAGACAGAGTTTTAAATAGTTATGAAAATATTTGCTTTATCAGAAAAAAAATGGTGGCTAACTTTATTTTAACTGGATAAGGACGATATTTAGTTTTCATTGGGAAAATACTTGAGCAGTTCTCCGCCTAAACTGCTTTGACTCTGACTTTTCTAACATTATGGACTCAATAAAGATAATTTATAGAAATTATCTTTATTGAATTGAATATATATACAGAATGACATCGATTCGAACGGTGACACTTAATACTTAGATATATACGTTTTCTTAATTTATTTAATCTTCTATATATATAAAAATGAATTGACGTTTGTTAGTCTCACAAAAACTAGAGAACGGCTGGACTAATTTGGCCAATTTTGGTTTTGAAACATTAGTATAAGTCCAAGGAAGGTTAAAAAAATAAAAAAATATAAAGATATTGCAAAGAAAGTGGTAAAAACAACTATATTAGTTTTTGGTGGTACGAAGTGTGCCGGGTCAACTAGAAGATAATAAATTTTGGTTACCTAATAAATAATAGAGTCTCACTCTATGATGTTTCCTGGTATAAAGATCTCACCAAGGCCCTCTTTCTCTGCCCTCAAGTAAAATGCGTGAGTTACTTCTCGATGAGCGGTATTCGGTCATTATAACTGGTTAGTTTAACCATCGTATAGGGCTACTCAGAGATGATGAGATTCGTACTAACCTGCAACTTAAATTTTCGATTAGTCTACTTCAGACTTTACTCTAGGTCGGTGAAGGAGAGTCTAAATGTCACAATAATTAAAGGTCATACACCTATTTAGATTTTCTAAATAGGTATTCTTATTTACAAAATTAGCTGTCAACGTGTTATAGATATTAAGCGGCAATTGACGATTTCTTGATATCCCTACCAAATATTAATTTATCCAACACCCAAATTGATCTCAATAACCACCATTAATCTAATAAAACCTCCTAGCGTAACACTTCAACAATAATCGAAGCACATTTGTTCAAATTACGCATATAAATTGAGACGGCACGTCTGCGCCCGCGCAGCGCTCATAAATATCAATGAAAATGAACGCAAGTTATCAAATTAGAAAAATTAAAAGTGATAAATAAAGGCCAATTAAACGTTATTGCGTAAAAAAGGCATAAATTAATGGGTGGTGAGACGGACGGAAATGCGCGAGTGAGTGTGACGCGCCCGACGGAGGCAAGTGGCGAAGAGCTGGGAGGTGTCGATAGAAAAAAATCGATAGAACAAAGTAGAGAGAGTAACATCATTAGAAAAAAGAATACAGTCGATAGAAAACAGACGATAGTATAAGGGGGCAAAAATAAGTGAAGAGAATAAACTCGATAGAAAAATATTATGAACACTAAAAAAGAAAGTGTTCTTTTACTCCACCGACATAATTGGGTATCTGAGCTTAATGTCAACAACAACAATAATCAAAATTAGAAAAAATAGAGTGTTTATGTAGTGTACTCTCTATTGGATTATTTTGAATTACCTACCTCCAACTCTAAAAAGTTCTCGGATAAGGTATCAAAGGTCCAAATTTCAAATTAATTAATAGTCTGAATAATTGAATAAGATAAGGTAATTACCCTAACCCGCAAGGGATCTGGCGTGATGATATAGATAGATAGACAGATAGGTAATTCGGTAACAACAGTTCACAGAATGCAGTTCTTACTGACTTCTTCTTCTTGTAAAGTTACCTCTTTCATAGAACTGAGGAATCACCTCATTCATGTAAACCCAAAAGTACTTATGTATAGTCAGGTCTCTACCATCCTTTTCGAATGTTATTCCTGTGTCCAAGAAGGGAAAAGAACTCCACGGTTACTCGATTAAAAATAGGAGTTTTACGTTCTTTTTGTATACATTGCGTTTACCATACCCAATATGGGAGAACAATGCACAACGAGAAAATTAGATGGACTTAAGTACAGTGCGAAAGAGATTTCTTCCGCATCGACTTTAGACAGGTATTTGACATTTATCCGAAATAAAAAGTGTCATATGTGTTAATTCAAATAATGAACTATTTGTGTGCCATATTTCATCCAAACCCGTTTAGCCGTTTTTGCGTAATTGATTAACAAACGTAAAAACCTTCACAGTCATAATATTACTAGTTTTTGTCTGCGACATCTTAACTTACAAACATCTTCTTACACATACAAACTTTTAAATTTATAATGTTAGTAGGATATATCTGTGGCTAAAATCTATCGATATCTCAATCAGACATCCCAACCCGCCGCGCGTCACACGTGCGCTCCCTAATTACGCGCTTAAATTGTATTAATTAGAGCGCGCCTCGTGAAAGGGTTCCGTTACGAATTAAAAGGCATTTTAGCGTCTACGGAACCATCCGTCATTGTTCGCCGTCGCCGTGTATACGGGTCATTAGCATAATTTTAATTTTGTTTGTTAAATATCTGGTATTATAATATCATGTTGCGAATGTGTGAGAGCTTCTGTTCTTAATATCTTTTGATATGTGACGAAATCGAACTGAGAATAGTGTATCGCATTGCTAGTAACGCACCGTCCCGCTTATATTATTCGGACGGAATATATTCGGACGTGCCACACTGCATTTACGAATTATCATAACTAGTGGTCGCCCATTGGTCGAAATTCAACCATAATTAATTTAAATTATAAGTTTGAAAATTATTAAGGTTCTATTGTCAAAGACTATACTTCTATAATCACAGGTTGCGCCAAGGCTACACTGTTAATTTGCCTATTTTCTTTCAAACAAATTATAAGAAATTGAAATTAAAAAAAAAAAAAAAACAAAAAATGATTAAAATAAAGAATAGCTTTTTTATTTTTTTTATTGTAACAAAAACATGTGATAAAGAAAATGCTGTCCATTGAACTTAACATACATATTTCGATAATTTAATTAATGATACAAAACTTCTTTGTAAGCAATGTTTTTGTAAAAACTCCTTCATCATTTGCTGGTTATGTTTGACATTCAGTAAGACTATAGCCAAATAATATTAAAGACAAACAATATTAATCTACTCTCAATTTGAAGTGTATCGGCTTTTGTTTTTTGCCATAATGGCGACAAGAAGCCAATTTTCTCTATTACTACTTGACATTGGCGAAATACACTGTTAAAGTGTGCGGCCATTATTTAAATAAAGAAGAAGAAGTGTATTATGTCAAATACATGGTAGTGTGTGTAATGTTTTTTTAATGATTTAATGTATTATATAATTTAAAAAAATTCTTCTCTATATAAACTATAAGTGTGGGAAATTTTATACTCCTCCGTCCGCGCAATTTTCGTAAAAAGGGGCACAACGTTTTTGCTTCTCGTATTAATATAATGATGATGATTCGCGATTTGCGCAGCTATAGCCGCTGCACGTCATTGCCGCTATGAGTTCGGAAAAACTCATAGCCAACGAAGTCTTGGCGTTTCTACAGCATGACATAGACACGATGAATGAAGTTAGCATCTTGCAGATTTGCAAGACTAACTTCAAACATGAACAAATTTGCAGCGCGAAGGTGCTGCTGTACCAATCACTCGGGATAAGCGATTGCATGCCGACCCGCAGAAGGGACGAGAAGCGCGAGAGAAGTCTCCTGGACATGATCATCCTGCTGAAGGAGACAGATTCCGACGACGTGCCCACCTTCGTGGCGAAGCAGCTGCACAGGCTGCCCGTCACATTCTACCACGTCGACGTCACCAGGCTGCTGAAGGATATAAACACCCTGAAGTCTAGCCTGGCCGAGGTTCAATTTAGATTGGAGGCTTCGGAAACTACCATCTGCGAACTACAGGAAGAGGTTGCGTCATTACGTGGCGCCAGCCCGGAATGTAGGTCGCACGAGGCCTCTAATGTCAACGTACGTCGCGGGGCGCAAAATGCATCCGTCGGCAGTTTTGAGTCGGCCGATGCGTCGCCGGCTGTTGCTACGGCCCCATGCGATGTACCGCGCTCCGCCGCTCGAAGCACATCGCGTCCCGCCACCCGCAGCACACCGCGCCCCGTCTACTTCTCGTCGTGATTACGCCCCCGCCGCCGCCCGCGTGCCAGAGAAGACAACCGGAAAGACCCGTACGAAGGGTCAAGTTGATGAGGAAGGCTTCATCAAGGTGGTAAAGAAGAAGAAGAAGCCTCCCCGACGAAACCGGTGTGGGACTGCACCAGTAAAAAATGGCATACTCCTTCGCTCAGCAGTACCAACAACACTGCTGTACGTGTCTCGGCTACACTACACCACTAAAGCCGAGGACATTGCGGAGTACGCCCGTAACACCATCTATACTCTGAGGGTTGAGAAGCTGAACTCGCAAAACAATACGGCATTTAATTCCTTTGTTGTGCGAGTTCCCATCGCCAAGTTAGAGACCTTCATGAGCGAGGAGTTCTGGCCGAAGAGTGTCGTCTTCAGAAGATTTCGAGGAAGATTACGAGACGTCCCTGCACAGCGTAACGTGTCGCCGTCAACACGTGTCTTAGTTTATAAGTTTTGATATATTATATGTATGTTAGTCTGTAAGGTATATATTCTATGGGCCTGTAAGTTGCACATAATTATTTTTGTGGAACTCCAGTTGCCTGAAATAAATGTTTTATTATTATTATATATGCATTTATTGAAATACTATTTCTTATAAAATATATATAAAAATATAAACTACAAATATTCTTATATATTTTTATTATATTAAAAAAATGTGCTCCACTGACAGCGAGATCTACGACCCAAGCTACCGGTGATCAGGGCTCCAAAGAGAGGAGCCTCCTCACATTGCGCGCCGTGTCCAATACTACCGCCTTCTGTATCAAGCCTTTCACCCAACCGCCAAGCGAGAGCTTCTCGAGGTGTTTATCGAAGCTCGTTATAATTATTATTATATTTTCCAAGGTTTATTGTCATCTCAGTAGCCTTTATATTTTAGGTTCCAATGTAATAAATACGGGGTAATGCCATTATACTGAGCACGATTACAGACTCCAACTATTTTTTTTTTATATGAAATGATAATATCAAACTTTAAGATGGCTGGTAAGATTGACTAGAGGAACGGGTGTGTAGGATTGAAAACTACACGATATAAAGCAAATCTCGGAACTACATCAGATGTGTGTTTAAATAAATCAAGTTTGATAAGCTTTGATAAAGCTTTTTGCATTTAAACATCTGCTTTAACTTGAACACATTCGATAGTCTGTAACAGAGCCAGTCAATAATAAAATTCAGAGAAGTTAATATATACTGTGTAAGTCATCTCAAGCTACCAATTTAATAACAATCAGTAGACAAAACAGATTACAAAATTTCCATACTAACTCTTCTTGGAATTCCCGAGGACATTATACTGAAACAAACGAAGTTCTCGCCGACAGTATCCGACTAAGCTAGGGTTGCTTAGTATACTTAATAATAATGTATTCTACTAGCGAATAATGCGCGTAGCAATCATAAGGTATTGGATTCGAATCCTAGGTCAGGCGAAAATGTAATTTTTCGACAATAAATTTCCAGTATCGCGATAAAAAAGGTAATAGGTTCGCCCCTTATGGGACCTAACATTGTTGTCGAAAAGTGAGTCCACACAGATCACCTCTGCCACCCCCACTTGGGGAATAAAAGTGTCAAGTCGTTTTTGATTTTTTCTACGTTATTTTGAAGTTAATAAAATAATAAATCAGTCTATTGTCGCACTGCTGGGCGAAGGCCTTCTCTCATAAATCGAGGTGAGAAAGATCAGGTCATACTCCACCACGCGGACCCAGTGCGGATTGGTGGAGACAGGTTTGTGGTCACCTGCTGGTGCAGCTTCCAACTCGGCTTAACAACTACCACATTAAGTGGTAACCGGGACCAACGGCTTAACGTGCCTTCCGAAGCACGGAGACGCTCGAATATTAAAATGCCACATCGGTCACCCATCTCAGGCGAGTCGAACGCTGCTTAAACTTGGTAATCGGTAAAAAGACCGCGGTCGTACAGCGTTACGAGCGCCTCTAGCCACCTGTATAAGGCTTCCAGCTAGGCTTAACGACTACCACATTAAGTGGTAACCGGGACCAACGGCTTAACGTGCCTTGCAAATCACGGAGACGCGAATATACGTATGTACGTATATAAATATTAGAAAAATGCCACAAACGGTTATTCATCTAAAACTGACCTAACCGGACGCTTCTTTACCTTGGTGATCGCTAACGCCTAAAATTAATAATGTATCTCCTATCCAAGATTTAAAAGAATCTTAGATTGCTGCATATCTTTCGATCGATCTCCAATCTGCATGCCCCACTCAATTTTTTTCGGCAGCAGATTGCCAGCGATCTGTTCAACGGTCTTTCCTCTTTGCAGTTCCATTCTATGCCTAAACTCGATTGTACAAAGTTTATTCTGTGAGTTACAAAAAAACAATTCCTTTTTCCACATATTTTCTAATTGTTTTGTATATTAATTAAAGAAAAAAAAAATGTTTTATCAAAAAATACCTACAGCAATTTAATAATAAATCTATCTATCTATCTATCTATAACCTCACGCCAGATCCCTTGCGGGGTAGGCAGAGAGTACCAACAGTTCCAACAGGTTCTTTCCTTACATACCTCTCTGGCTTCCTCGACTCTCATAGTTTGTCTCATACACGCTCGCCGGTTACGGAGACTCTTGACTTTTCCATCAGATAAGACTCGGTTTATTTGGTCGTGGTAAGATAGTCTAGGTCTTCCCCGGTACCTGCATCCTTCCACTTTCACATTGTATATCTGTTTTGTCATTCTTTCCTCTGGCATTCTTTCTATATGCCCGAACCAACGGAGCATGCCCTTTCTCATCTTTCTCATCGTTTATTTAATAATAAACAGAAAATATAATACAATAAAATATTGTAGAACTGAAATGCAACGTTTGTGAATTTGGCGCCGTTAGTGGTATTTTCAGTCATTCTTTGATTCGCGGTCGCACAGCGTTTAGACCTCCTCTTAATTGACTGAACAATACTTTATACTTTTGAATAAAGAAAGTACCCAAAATACTTTATTTATGCATAAAATCGAATAGGATGTGATCTGGCTATCCTGCGATTACCAAAATCTCCTCAGTTCCATGTCATATTAAACTACATCGAAAGGATTTTCCAGGTGATGCTATATATGTGTATAAAAAACTTGACAACCCTAAAGCAAGCGGTCCGAATTCGATTCCGACAAGCGGCGGATCGGATTCCGACGAAACTCGTAATCGGATCGCGCGGCCGGGAACACAAATTATCCCGAGCGCCGAAACTGAGTAACTTCGTCAACCCTATAAAAGAGGTAAAGAACAAAGGAGGGAACCACAATCTATCTGACTCGCTGGAACTTTTAAAAATGCCTCTTTGAATGGTAGATTCGATGAGGGCGCCACGGGACGCGAAAATACAATTTGCGAGGAATTGCTCGTGCCTTTGACGTAAGGTACACTGTCGTTTGAAGATGTTTGTAGCTGTACTTGGGAATCTATCATCACACCTAATCCCTTGCGATGTAGGCAGAGTCAAAGAGAGTGTGTAGGTTTAAAGACATCATTACCATCATCACCATGCATATGCGCATCGTACGATATATAAGAAATTTCTTAAAGCATAATGTATTAGCTTTTTGTAACACACTGCAAAGCATTCTTCCTTCCTTTTGTGCCATTCTTTGCGGTTCTGTGGCAATCTACCTCAAGCTCTTTCTCTCTCGTTTTTATCTATCTATCTATTTATATTATTACACCATATCCCTTGCGGGGTAGGCAGAGAGTATAGAGTTCCAACAAGTTCTCGCTAGAAAAATTCTCTCGTTTTTAGACAGAAAAACAAAATGATAGCAAAAGCTGCAAATCAAAGTTTTTTGTTTTTGTATAATTTACTGTTACACGCTTATAATTACTAAAATGTAGGCCATTTAAATAAAACTAGAATAGAAAGTAAATGAAAATACGAAGGTGGAAGGATTTAGGTACCGGGGAAGACCTAGACTATCTTACCATGACCAAATAGACCGAGTCTTATCTGAAGGACCAGTCAAGAGTCTCCGTAACCAGCGAGCGTGTATGAGACGAACTATGAGAGTGGAGGAAGCCAGAGAGGTATGTAAGAAAAGAACCTGTTGGAACTCTGTACTGTCTGCCTACCCTGCAAGGGATCTGGCGTGATGATATAGATAGATGGATAGATAGAAAGTGACCCTTGCGCTTCAATGACCGAAATGAGGAAGCTACGAAATAATACTACTAATGTTATAACAGATTTTTCCTTACAGAGCTATCTTCCCCTACTCTCATTATTCATCTCATATACTTAAGAAGTGTAAGTGTAAGTTAATTGAGTTTTTGACTAAGAAACTAATAGCCAGTTTATGTGAAAGCTAGTATTGTATACCCTCGCTTGGAAAATGTGGTAATGGAACTTATTGGTATTTTAATATTTTTTTAACTATGGACTACCTTATGTTAAGAACAAGATGTACCGTCATAAGACTCTGTGTCTTCTCTATTTCATCAGTATTAAACATCAATAACACTATTTATTTTCCTCACAAAAGAACCTTTTCACACCGCAAATTGGACCTACATGACGTCTTTAATCTTCAAGACACAGACCACAGCCTTACTATTACAAAACATCCACCAAAGAAATTTAAACATCGTCCAAATCCACTCCCATCAGTATCGGAGCCACAAAGGCGAGGAATGAACGAATCAAGTCACGCCCGACGCGACTGGAGTGATCCTAACGACTTTACACACAAATACTCGTGATTGCCGACGGAGACAACACCGGGACGACACGGAGACGACACGCCGGCGGCGCGGCGGCGACACGACGAATTGAATTTGCTATTTTTCTGTGAAGAAACAGGGATTAGGAACGATTGGCGCTTTGTAAGCTCGCGTTTTGTAAATAAGATTAGAGAGCGTAGCGTTTTGATAGGATCTCGCTTTTGGTAGAGTTATGGGCTTGGTAGGGCAGTGTTAGTCCTGTATGTGTGTTCCTATGTAAATGTAAGATTCTGGGTCACGATTTTTTGCAAGCGGAGATATCCAAGACATTTTAGTATTACAACGAATGTTTTAAGTAATTTTTAGGATCGGGAAACGTGAGACTGCCTCGTAATTTTAGTGCCACAAGGTTCAAAAAAAAACTAGAGTCTGGAATTGTGCCCAGGAATAGGCTCCATATACCTTGGGACCTAATAACGTCGATAAAATGTGGATCTACCATCGTAAAACATAAAGACCGAAACTGAGTGATGTGCAACATTTAAAACATTTGAGAAAAGCATTTTATGGAGTTTTTGCTTCAACAAATGGTTTTCGTCTCTTCTGAGAAAAACCTAATGAATGGGGTGAGCTATGACTACTGCTTTCAACCAAGATTCGAAACTGATCATCCTTAAAATTTGTCGATTGTATCAACACCATGTTTATGAGCTACGGGGCCGAGACGTGGCCACTCACAGTGGGACTAGTCCACAAATTTAAAGTCGCACAGCGGGCTATGGAGCGAGCTATGCTCGGCGACCTTTGAAGGATAAAATTCGTAACGAGGTAATCCGACAAAGAACCAAAGTTACCGACATAGCTCGCAATCTCAGTAAGCTAAAGTGGCAATGGGCTGGTCACATCTGCAATAGGACCGACGGCCGATGGAGCAAACGTGTCCTAGAGTGGAGACCGCGACTTGGCAAGCGTAAGGTAGAACGGCCCCCAGCTAGATCGACCGACGACCTCAAAAAGGTCGCTGGGACAGACTGGATGTGGAAGGCGGAGGCCCGTGTGCAATGGCGCGTGTTAGGAGAGGCCTATGTCCAGCAGTGGACTACGATAGGCTGATTGATTGTATCTACACAGTAAATCCTGGCTACCCACGCTTAGGAAATTAATGTGTGTCAGGTTATGTGTAACAAATTAACATACTCTGGATAAACAAATTTTCAGAACGCACATAAGGATCAAATCTCAGTTTCTATCGCGACATGTACTCAAAAGCTTTCTCTATTATAAGCGCATCAAACATCGACATTTTAACAATCAATAAGCGAACTATAGCTTAGTTTTTCGCTCGGGGCGTGGCTTCCACCCCCGATGCCGGCTATTACCCAGAACGAGTGTAAATAACAGCTCCAGGTACGGGGAAGGAGCAATTTCTCTCATGAATAATGTAGAAGAGTCCGCCCCGTAAATGCGTTACGATTTTTCATAATAGCCGCTTTTGATGTTAGCAATGGAGGCGCCGTGGAGTTTATACAAGTTTTATGTTATACGGTTTAGTTTTATATTATTTTGCCGTTATGTTATGTGTTTATTTTAAGTTGGTGAGGTTGAATTTGTGCTAGTCTATAAACATCGTCTATATTCGCCTATATTCCCCAAGCGGGGGTGGCAGAGGTGTACTGAGGACACCCACGTTTCGCCGACGATGTTAGGTCCCATGTAATAGGGGGCGAGCCTATTGTCATATACCGGGCACAATTCCAGACTCCGGACTAGTACTGGGAAGTTTTCGTTAGAAAAACTACACTTGTCCGACCTAGGATTTGAGCCAAGGACCTCGTGATCACAAAGCGATGCGCTTTGTCACTAGACCAACGAGGCATGCAGTTTGTTAAAGCGATCTCATTTAAACCAGTGCTGAATGTTCTGAATGTCTTTAGTTCCCTTATGAACAATATATATGAAAAAACCTGTGAATTTTAGCTCTATATAGTTGAAACACAATACTACGGTGATATAGTTATCTATATAGTTGAAACAATATATAACGGTGAGATTTCGTTTCACGAACTTTTTGTAACTATATCGATGGTAGAAATATTTATTGATGTAAGAGAACACAACATATTGTGTTCTAACGTCAGCTAAGATTTACATCATACAATCTATTTTAACGGAAATTAACAAACAAAACCAATAAAATAATATCAACATAAAACTTAACTCATAAAACAAACAAACCAGTTAATCCTTGACACATGAAGTGGGGAACACAAAATGAGCTCATTTCTATTCCGCAACTCAAATTCGCCTCAACTCATAAAATCATCCGGCGAACACACTTTTATTAAACGAAATACACCTAACGCAGTCCTAACTTATCATAAACAGAGCTTAGTAGATCAGCTAGGTCACTTCACACGAGTAATTGCGATATATAGATACCTATTTACGGTATATCATACCGTTATGGGTGATGGAGAGCGAGCAAATCAACGACGTCAACTTATGTTCTTTTCAATTTATGTTCTTTTCTAATAAGTTTTCCACAATTTCCTGTTTTTTTTAGGTTTCTGAGGACCTATGGCATTGTTTTTATTACAAGTCAGCTACCAAACGTTTACCTATAAGACAGCAGCCCGGACTGTGTATGCCGTAGATAACGAAACTTATTTATATTTATTAACTACTTTAATGCCTATTACATGGGACCTAACATCGTCGGCAAAAAGTGGGTGTACTCAGTACGCTTCTGCCACCCTCGCTTGGGGAATCTATATTCCGTCACGCCTATGCGTAACGGTGTGTATGTGTGTGTGTGTGTGTGCGCGTAACTACTTAAAAATCTCATGCCTAATCTCCCAAGATACAGAATGGTATAAAGAAAACCTATATTTCTCCTCATTATTTTTAGTTCTAATGTGGCAAAGAGGGACGTTATGTATTCTTCGGGCACATCGTTTCACATGTCATCTGAATTGGATTTTAATAATTCGATGTTTTTTTTCACACTAGGAATGATTCTTGGATCGTGGGTGCATTAACAAACATAAAATTCACAAACACAAACCGAAACAACGCCCAGACCGAAACAAATATTTCTGGATCACACAAAGATTTGTCCCGTGCGGGAATCGCACCCGCGATCACGCGATCCAGTGGGCGGAGCGGTTTAAACTCCTAACCACTGAACTAAGTCGTCCGATATTTAATTAACAAGTAACAATCGCACTTAAGTTTCCAAAAATCCAGAAGTGGACTAAGATATCTGTTGCCTAAATACACGCATATTGCTGTGTTATCGCTTCAAACGTTGATATTAGTATCAACCGGTCCAGCTGATTCAACAAGCTGTTATAACATTCCGTTCCTTGTTAAAACGTAAATTAGAGCGGCGCGGCGTCCAGTAGAGAAATGTATCCCGGTCTATCCCCCGGGCTCTCTCGTAATTGCTTAAGAGAAAAATCCAAATGAGAAATGAAAAGGGATTCCCTTTTCGGAGGAAAAATTATATAATTGAATATCTTTCCGTAAGTATTATGAGGTATAAAATATGATAATTGAGTTTTTGCTTGCGCCGGGCAAGGAGGAGCGGGGCCGCCCTTTTTTCAGTTATGTTAGCTTATTTAGATATGGTTGGAGATTGTGATAAAAAGTAAAACCTCTCTTTCACGCTAGCCGGTCTGAAAGGGAAGCAGAGGTGTTTATGGAACGCCCAAATTTCATGAGGTATTTTTGGTCCCAATGTCCATGTGAGAGAAATGAGTACTGGCAATACGCTCGTCCCCTTTCATACTAAAACCTAACGCCAGTGAAAAGTTTTTGCTGCTACCCCTGCTTGAGGAGTATAAGCATGACGATATTATTTTTTGTGTAGTGTTATGTAAAAGGTAAACTCATCGCCAATTTTCAGGTGCATTTTATCACATGTTAAAGCAATATGCGAACTCTTTTAGTAAGAACTTTATCATAGTAACGTGTTTATAAAATTGCAACGCCATTGCATATAGGCATTACTATGACAAGGTATTAAAACGCTTTACAGAATTGAATCGCCATACCTACCACTTTAGATAAACCCTATACCTACAGCCAACCCACGGGTCGTCATGACAACCGCTTTACCCCCACCCATAACCCTATCGCCCCGCCACCCTCGCAAATTCGATCTTACACATCGAAAAATAAAGTGTAAATTCCATTGGCGACCGAAAAACGAGTTCGCAACGAATGGAGGTACTAACATCGTTACGGTGCCGTTTCATTGTCGTTACATTTCCGTTAGTTTCGTTACACTAACGAGTCGGGACCAAATTGAGTTGTGCCGTGCGGAATTTAACGTTTTACCGATATTGGCTTAGTAAGTTAACATGTTAGGATGGATGCAGGCAGATATGGCGGCAAAGTAAAAATGCAAAATAAGCTGTTTTTTGTGTCGTCGTAAAATTTCAAGTATTAGCTAAACGATTTGATACTCATTTTATTTTATCTTTATATTCCGGTGTGTGTGTGGGTGTGTATGTGTGTGTGTGTGTGTGTGTGTGTGTGTGTATGTGTGTGTGTGTGTTGTAATTTTTCTCCTCCTGGTGTGGCAGGTGTCAGTTATAGTTCTTCTGAGATCAGTATTCTGAAAATCGTTTATTATTTCATCATCATCATCATTTCAGCCTATACTTGTCCACTGCTGAACATAGGCCTCCCCAATCGCTTTCCAGCGTAACCGGTCCGATGCCACCTGCATCCAACGATTTCCTGCGATTTTCACAAGATCGTCGGTCCATCTGGCAGGCGGTCGTCCTACGCTGCGCTTGCCAATACGTGGTCTCCACTCTAGAATCTTTCTGCCCCAACGCCCGTCCGATCTTCGCGCTATGTGGCCAGCCCATTGCCACTTCAGCATGCTAATCCTGAGGGCTATGTCGGTGACCTTGGTTCTTCTACGAATCTCCTCATTCCTGATTCGATCACGTAGAGAAACGCCGAGCATAGCTCTTTCCATAGCTCGCTGAGCAACTTTGAGCTTTTTTATGAGACCTATTAGAGACCACGTCTCTGATCCATATGTCATCACTGGTAACACACATTGACTAAAAACTTTAGTCTTTAGGCACTGAGGTATTTTGGATGAGAAGATGTTGCGCAGTTTCCCGAACGCTGCCCAGCCGAGTTGGAGTTTATTATTTGCCTGCAATATTCTCTTTGTAAGAGGTCTCAGATTCTTATAGATCTGAGTCTGGAATTGTAATCGTTTTGCTTTTTACGCATTTATCCCCTTAACAAAAATTAAGAAAGTCTTCCTACTCCTCCTAAGACCTCCTTCCTTTTCATCTACATCGCGGTCAGCCAGCCACAAAGATAATAATATACCTATTAAAAACAATATTTTAATCTCATTAAATATCTAAAAACTAAATATACCAGTGCCTAAACAATAAAAAATAATTCCTTTTTTACCCATAATTACCCGTTTACTTAACCCGCATACGGGCAGCGCGGTCACTAAAGGGTTACAATAAAGGGCTATCCACATTACCGCTCAATCTTTACGCTCAAGCGATTAGTTGCCAGTGTTGCCACATTTGATTTATTTTTATGGCCACTTGAGCACGATTATATGCAGGCGTGGCTAATGCTCGTAAAGGGTTTGTATCGGTCAAAAAAATGTGTGTAGTCTGAGATTTTTTTCTTTATAAACTTGGAATTGAGTATGTTATATACAGTTTTCTCCATTAAAATGTATCTGGAGATATGATTTAGGTCAAAAAGATTCGTAGGCCGACTCAAAGAACTAAGTTATTGAACTGAATTTGAAAGTTTCGTTTTATTTTCTTATAAACAATAATTATATTATCACACTTGCTATGGTTGAATAAATAGAAACTATCTTTTTGCATTGATGCACTAAGATAGTTTTTCTATTGTATATTTAAATAGGTTTCGATTACTTTTGAGCTTTATAATTGTTTCAGAAAAAATATCGCTACTGATCGACACAAAACAATACATATTCTGTTTATTTTCTCTTAAAATAATAAAGCTAACTTTACACTGACACAGAGATCGCCACGGGCACGCGCGCGCCGCGTGTGTCACAATATCGCCAATCACCCGCGGCGCACGGCGGGTGGCTGTTTCGTACTGGGCGCCGACGATTAGTGTAAAAAAACTATGTAAATTAACACGAAAATATCACACCCCTATTTTATGAAACGCTATCATTAATGCGACAATCTCTCAATTGGTTTTTGAGTGTAACTTTTGTAGGTAATTAATGATTGGAACTTTTATTATTATTATTTAAGTTAATACAATACTTTTGTAAAGTAAGAGGTTTGGCATTATCATAACCAACATTAATTTCCACTGCCTTTGTTTTGCAGCAGGTAGGTATTTGTATGGTGATATTAACAGCTAATAGGTACCTATTAGAAATAACACACACACACACAGTACAGGTAAAAAAATCAACTATATGTTTGACTCGTATACCGAAGATCACCCGGATATGTTTTCGCTAATGATAAGCCTAAATATACCCCGCAAGGGATCTAGCGTGATGATATAGATAGACAAGCCTAAATAATAAACTACAACAGAATATTTAGCGAGTTGAAGTTCTCACTATGGTATGATACATCTTAGGACTGATGTCCTAAATTGACTCGACAGACGTATCGCAATAATAACATTAAACGAATCATCAAACGTAATTGATTCTTCGCAACAAAATCAAGATGCAATCACAGTACATTAAGCGGCAATGGCTCCACTTGAGCTCACACGCTCCTGCCGGCACGTGCCGCGCACTCATGTTTTGTTTATCCACCAGTTTTGAGTCAATTTACCGTTAAGCGATCGCCTGTAGGGCGACACACCCTCGACCTTCCGGTTTTTTAGAGTTCCGTAGCTGAATGATATAAATTACTAGCATGTTTTCGATTGCATTTTTAGTATGCGCTTGCAAAATAGCACTATATTTTGAGTGCACATGTGTGTTTGTTTATATGTGCACTCAAAATGCATACTCTATATATACACTCCTTATATGAATAATCTGTGCACATAGGTACTCAAAATTTAGGAGTTAAGTCATATTTTTTTAATATACTTCCTATGAATACAGTACTAAAAATTATGTTGTCTCTAATACAGAATCAAAGAGTAAACATTCAGTCCTACAAGAGATTAACTTAAATATGTTTATTATTGTGAATAACTTGGAATATGTTTTGTTTATCTCTGTTTTCTCACTAAGCCTATCAAGGGTCGGCTCTACACTAAAAAAACTTTAATATTCTATAAAAACCTTGCAAAAATCCAAGCTATAAAACTCTAATGACTCCAACTTGACCTTACCACACCCTAACATGTTGGACACGCCATTGACTAGCTTTTTTAATCGCGTCGCTCACAACGGGTCGCCGCGATTTACGGCTAATGTGTTCGGTCCCTATTGTCCAGCATTCGGTAGTTGATTGAGATCGGTTCCGCTATTAAAGCGCTGTTTGTGTGACATTTTTATTTTTATAGTCCTACTGATTCAGTGGGGACGGCGGCGGTGAGTGATGATTTATGAACAAGTCGATAAGTATACTATTAATGTTGATAGCTTTTTAAAATAGTCCTAATAACATTTATTTTTTTACAGCTGTGTTTGTTGTGGTTTATTTTATGTGAATGTGATTTATGTTTTAGATTTCTATAATGAGTTTTATTGAAATATAAATGGATAAATTATGAAATAGGTACCTATCTACTTAGAATTGACTATTTTGCGTTGGGAAAACTTGAAATAAATTAATAACAGCAGCTCAAGCAACAAATTAATTATCATTGGAGCGAAGAATTCTAATTAATATCAGTGAAGGCTGAGATGAATTATTAAGGAGAGCGTCTTAAAATTTCACAAAATGAGAAAGAACTTCATTAATTGGTGATTATACCCGTCTGCGTATACATAATATGAACTATAGAGATGCATGTCGGCAAACGTAGTGTAGGGCGCCCTGTAGCTAGGTGGGGCGACGATATTCGTAAGGCAGCGGGCAGGGATTGGAGAAGGAGAGCTGAAGATCGAGCTCAGTGGCGTGCCATAGCAGAGGCCTACGTCCAGCAGTGGACTGACACGGGCTGATGATGATGATGATGATAATAGAGATGCCAAAATTCCATAATTTTGGCATCTCTATCATTGATATATCTCTATAGAGATGTCAAAATTCCATAATTTTGACATCTCTATAGTTCACTTTGAACTGCTAGTCTTGGAAACAGCTAGTCTTTTTAACTCATGTTAAAAAGACTAGCAGTTTCCTGCGGTTTTGCACCCGGTCGTGAAGAGCGTCATCTGCTGAGTCCAACTATAGTCAAGAACCGTGCAAGTAACCGCATAAGTACAAAAAAAGAAACAAAATGTAACGCACGCTGGTATTTTATAATATATAGATATTTCTTTTAGACACGTAGAAAGAAAAAACACCGTCACGCCTATATTCCCCAGCGGGGGTGGCAGAGGTGTACTGAGTACGTTTCGCCGACGATGCTAGGTCCCATGTAATAGGGGGCGAGGCTATTGCCATATACCGGGCACAATTCCAGACTCCGGAATCATACTGGGAATTTTTCGTTAGAATAACTACATTTGTTCGACCTAGGATTTGAACCCAGGACCTCGTGATCACAAAGCGATGCACTTTGCCACCAGACCAACGAGGCAGTTAGACACGTAGAAATTTCCAAATCTGCATAACCTACTTATGACAATGATGACTGCAAGATCATTTGCCTAGGGATATTGTATCCAAATATAATAACAGGTATAGCACTTTTTTTTTCAAAACCTTGGATCGTATAATACCTCCAAAATTACGAAAAAAAATACCACATAATGACATCATATCACCAAATATAGTATCAAAACCACAGTACTGGCATAACAAAACGCAAAACACGAAGTCGCGTTGAGTCAGTCGCAGAACAATAGACCGGCTCAGTGTTCATTAACGGCATTAATTAATGTTTAATTGAGCCAAATAGAGTATCAATTTAGCGGACGGCAATTGGATCGTGCATCCCGGAGCGATGTATGTACTGAAATAGTGCGGGGACACTATGCGATATTATATAGAATCAGAATTAGACGTTTATTTGCAATTTTGTGTGTGAATGATCACACACACACGTGTGTGAATGATCTAGCGTAGATCTAGCATAGCTGCGCCGCGGGGCCTTTACAGCTTCACACATAGGTAGTTGATGGTAGGTAAGTATAGTAAATAGAACTATCTATGTTTTGCTCTACAAGCAAACAAATATAGTTTCTAGTCCCCAGGGGAAAACCCTGCCGCACATCTTCTTCCCTTCTTCTCCGCACTCCCCATCACACTTCTAGCCTTTATAGTGGTTCGTTTACTGTTCGTGCAGTGCAGCTTTGGAATTCACTCCCACACACTATACGCGATAGTGTCTCACTAGACGTCTTTAAAAGGAAAATTAAAGAGCATTTCCTTTCATCATGATATATATATATATATATATATATATATATATGTATGTATCGATAAACGTGTATGTATATATTATTTTGTTAGGTTTGTATGTATATGTTATATATTGTATATGTTATATATTGTACAATTATGTATTGTTTCATTTTTTTGCACATTTTACTTCGATTGTACACTTGGTACTGTCCTCTGTATCTTGATGCCTATTAGGTTTGCTGTAAGAAAACTCAATTTTGAGTTAAGCTCGCCTTTGTACATAAACTTTCCTATCTTATTGTTATTATAATTAAACGTGTACAATAAAGAATAAATAAAATAAATAAATATTTTTTTTATAGATAATTACTACCAATACCTTACCTATTCAAAGTAAGGTATCGGTAGTAATTATTTTAAAACCTACGACTCTATTAAGCGTATTATATTCAAGATAATATTAAATCACATAATAATAATAATATTAGCCCTGTTAAGAAACTGTCCACCATTGGGCACGGGGCACCTCTCTAACTGGTGGACTATGGCCTAAACCCCCTTTAGGCCATAGTCCACCACGTTGGCCTAGTGCGGGTTGGCGAACTTCACACACCCTCGAAAAACTCTTAGGCATGCAGGTTTCCTCACGATGTTTTCCTTCACCGTTAAAGCAAGTGATATTTAATATTGAATACGCACATGCTTTCGAAAAAACAGAGGTGCGTACCTGGTTTTGAAACTGAGACCTCTGACTTTGCAGTCCAACGGTCTAACCACTAGGCTATCACTGCTTTTTCTAGGCTATCACACTATTTACTTCATAATTCACGACGGAAATCCGACAATTCTATATTTTACAAAACTCTGTAAACATATTAAAAAATAATACTTCCACCTCTACAAAAACTCTTCTACCACAATTCTAATTACTAACCCAATGTATTCGGTCCACAGTAGTGCGTCTCAACCGTTTCATTAACGACATTAATTAGTGTTGAATTGACTTAAATAGACATGCGATTACTTTAAGAGAATCAACGCGGTCGCGGCGGGCGCGCGGGCAGTGTGCGGGGTACTTTATAATTGAAGTTATTAGCAAGGACATATATTTATTATGGTATGAATAATATTGATGATCTATCTATCTATTATTGCGCTAAATTCCCTGCGACAGTTTTAGCAGGTTCTTCTTCTTCTTCTTCAAGTTATGGCTTCACACTAATTATAAGTGTATTTTGCCAGTGTCCAGTGAGATATATAATCGTGTTTGTTTAAATTAATTCAACTCCCCGATGAACTTGATGACAACGATGATAATGAAATTAATGAAGTAGCCCACCCTGGATAGTAAAGCGGTAGATACTCTACATACCAATTGCAACGGCAGTTTTGAGGGACGTCGAAAAGGCACGTTTTATCACTTTGTTACAATTACCTTCACTCATGCACATATAAGAACACATAATGGTTAATATTCCACCAACATTACACATTATTAGTCGAAATAACACCAGTTTTGGAAATTAAAACAAATTGACAACATCACTCTTCGACTGCCCGCCAAAACCCCTTCTAACAGGTTCTTTCCTGGCAGAACTCCTAAGTCAAGAATCTTCGTAATCCGAGTATAGAGGAAGCTGTTGTAGTGTTTTAGTTATATATGGTTTGGTTTATGGTGGACTGACTTTGGTTGTCATTCTTGTTCTTGGAATAAATATAATTTAAAAGAATAACCGTTAAATTTACATGGTTACAGCGGTGGCTGATTTGATGGTATTTTAGTGGATATTGTGCGGGAAATCACGATACAGGAATAAATTTGTTTAAAAAAAAAAAACAATTACTTAATTTATTACAGAAGCTATCTTCCTCTAATAACATACTTCTTCAATATTGATGATTTTTTTTTCCTAACCTATATTGTCCCACTGCTGGGCAAAGGTCTCCCCCATAGCCTTCCAGGTCTGTTTTCAGCCATCTCCTGCCAATCCTTTCGAAATGCATCCAAGTCGTCACGCCAACGCTTCCTGGGCCTGCCCCGACGACGATGACCATCTGCAGGCACCCACTGCGTAACGACTTTAGCCGGTGGGCTAAAGGGCTGAGAGGTGTCTCAGGTTGCATTCGACAAACATGCCCCGCCCACTCCCATTTGAGCTTTGCAGACTTATTACCCACATCAGCGATTCCCGTTTTTGAGCGTATTGTGGTGTTACGAAGTGGCTAGTAACTTAATACCCAACATACTTCGTTCCATCGTTCATAATATTGATGATTATCATGTTAAAATTAAAAATTCATTTCGTTTTGATTCTTCTTTATCCAAAAGACGTCCACCACATAGGCCCCCCTATACATCATCACGATGGCCGTCTTTGGGCTGTACGCGTCCATGTTATGGTGATTAAAGTAATTAAATTTTTTGAGATTGTTCGAAGTATTTGTATCACAACCGGTTAAAAGCGAGTTGTGTAAAAAAACAGAAGGCCTCAAAAGGAGAATTACCTAAAATGCACCATGGTTAACCACCAGGATGCCTAAGATGCATCATGACTAATAAACAGGATGCCTAAAATACATCACACCTGACAAACAAGATGTCTAAAATAAAATAGGTCTATAGTTATAGGTGTTATATCGAAACAGTATTAAAAAATGCTATATCATAATACAAAACAGCATTTATTTAAATAACATTACGTTATGTATGTATGATGTAATTATATCATAGGCCATTTCTACCACTTTAAAATTATGCTTATCTAACCATTTACTACTTAGGTATTTAGCTTCACATAATTTAGCTACTTAGGCAGTTATAGATACTGTATTTAGGTATTCTGCCTTCATAAGCATTTTGCTGTTTAGACAACTCGCCATAACCCATTCCAACATAATTAAAACGCACGCACACTAGTAGAACATAGCACGTTTAGAGAGATAAGGAGAAAGAGAGAGATTAGGAGAAAGGGGACTTGTAGTATGATGAATGAAGTATCTATAACTTTTTGTTACACTCGCACATATAAGGATCACCTACGTTCATGCCGTATATAGGATCAAACGGCGTATTCATTAGTGCGTCAGACGCGACGCGACACGTCGACAAATAGCCGAGTAACGAATTTATCCGGGACCAATCGTTGTGTACGATCAGGTGGGGTAGTATACTTCGACGGGAAATACTAACTGAACACAAATAGATAATTAATATTTAGAAATCAAATTAACGGCATGCGAAGCGGCCAACCGGCGAGCGTGTCTGAGACGAACTGAGAGAGTAGAGGAAGCCAGATCATTCTGTAAAAAAGAACCTGTTGGAACTCAGTACTTTCTGCCTACCGCGCCCTTGCGCGTAAAAAGTACTGACTTCCGATAGGTTCACAAACCTGACTTAAAAATTACATCACGGCAGGTCCTTTGATCTGGCGTAAAGTTAAATAGAGATCAAATTAATCCGTCGGACTCTAGGGTAAAGGCCTTTTGACAGAAATTGTAGGGAAGGAGCCGGACTCGGTGCGTATTTGTGAGGCATATTTGTCACCACCACCTCAAGCCAAACTTAGCGACTACTACATGAAGTGGTAACCGGTCGAATGGCTAACACTACCTTCAGACCCACGAAGAAGCCCGAATGGAAATACTATAAGCGAATACTCACTACAGCGCTACAGATATCGTTTAGTATGATAAAACAAAACCAACAATATTATGTCGGTAAGTACATGTGTAATATAATAATGCCGACACTCACTGACTCAGAAATGTATGAAGTTAAAAAAAAATACTTTTAGAATAAAATAACTGTGTTAATCTCATTTACCTTAACAGGATAGGTCCTAAAAGCTTAAATATCTGTTTCACTAACAGGTAGTCTTTATTAGGACTTTAAGTGCAAATTTGTCTTATTAAACGCACACAAACGAATTAAGGTTCATTTAAATATATTACCTCAACACACCGTCACGCCTATTTTCCCCAAAGCATGGGTTACAGATATGTACTGAGTACACCCACTTTTCGCCGACGATGGTAGGTCCCATGTAATAGGGGGCGAGCCTATTGCCATGTACCGGGCACAATTCCAGAATTCGAACTCATACTGGGAATTTTTCGTTAGAAAGCCTACATTTGTCCGACCTAGGTTTGACCCCAGAACCTCGTGATCACAAAGCGATGCGCTTTGCCACTAGACCAACGAAGCAATAAGACAGGCATATATTACCTAAGTTCTCAAAATAAAGAACGATACCACGTTTTTACAGTATCAAACCCTTCCCGTCGTCATCGCATCGAGCCGGTGTATCGCCGCGCGTGGTACAACAGACCGACGTAAATCTATTTGTCATATTAATGCGGCCAATTAGGCCGCATGCGGGCGCGGCAAGGGTTGTCGTGCGAAACCGACGCAGGGTTCATTACACCGCCGTTTAGGGTTACCATTCGGATACTTTAGGCGGCAAATGTGTACCTTGCATAATACGTTTGGTGAAACCAGATGTTGTTAATTCTTATAAGTAGGATAGAAATCCGAAATAGGTACTTAGGTAACTAGGGACTTATAACTTGCGGTGGCTGTCTGACGCGGATCACTCCCTTCCCTCCAATATAGTCGAGGGGAGTGATGGCTGTTCCAGCTGTCATAGTGAACAGGTGCTGTTTGTGGGGACTGGTATATCTGGAATTCCTTAGACACTCTTTACAGATAAGATTAGATTCATATCTCGATCGTTAGGCATCACACTAGAGTTAGATCTTAAACAATCTAAACAATGTATCCACACCATATGAGTAAAAAGAAAAAAGAGAAAGAGAAGTAAATAAAAAAGACAAGCCGAGTTTCTTCGCCGGATCGTCTCAGTGGAGGCCGCGTTCCGATCCGGTGGTAGATTAGTAGTTTAATTAGATTTAAAAAATAATGTAAATTGACTATTTGTAAGCGTAGGGCTTATACAAAATAAATTATTTGAGTTTATTATAATTTATATTATTTTGGCGTACTAAAAGTCACACCCCTATCGCCCAATTGTCGCACATTCGTTCAGTTGTCGTTATAATAAGCGATTTTAATTAGATTTTACGACGATGGCGCTTTTTAAAATAATAATTATAATGAACTATAATGGCTGGCGCGGGTATTCAGTTGGTTTAATTTGGTTTTCTGATCATATCATGGATGACCCAATTTAAAATCATCTAATGGACTTGTTTTGCTCAATTAGTTTATACAATGAATGCCTTAGGGGGCCTAACTACTTTGTTTGTTTATAATATAGGGAATTATTAATAGACTGCCTCGTTGGTCTGGTGGCAAAGCGCATCGCTTTGTGATCACGAGGTCCTGGGTTCAAATCCTAGGTCGGACAAATGTAGTTGTATGTTATATGGCAATAGGCTCGCCCCCTATTACATGGGACCTAACATCGTCGGCGAAACGTGGGTGTACTCAGTACACCTCTGCCACCCCCTCTGGGGAATATAGGCGTGAGGGTGTATTTTTTTTTTTAATTCTCATTTGGGCCCTTATTGAGTTCAGCAATTCAATAGATTAAAGCTCAAAATACGGAAGTAAAACCCTCATACTCCCCACAGGGCGTTATACAAAGCTTTTTACAATACACAATCACAATTTTTGGCGCAAAATAAAAAAACAATATAGTTAACTTGTTACCGTCATGCCATACATACAAATATTACCCAAGCGCGGGTCACATACACAAATACCTAGACCGAAACAAATAATTGTGGATCACACAAAGATCTGTCCCGTGCGGGGACCGAACCCGCGACATATCGATCCAGTGGGCGGAACGACTCAAGCTTTTAATCACTAGACTAAGCCGTCGTTCAATAGTTCTATTTCGCATGTAATATTTGCGTCAATCTAACAGCTTATAAGTATTCATCGAGTTAACTGGGTGGTTCAAAGGAGGAAGACTCTTCATTACGACCATGTTTATTGGAGCATGCACTCGTCGTAGGAAGTTAAATTAATTTGCAGTAAATGAGTTCTCTTTTTTTCTATCTAGAGGCTATAGTTAATTCAGTGCCTAAAAGAAACTTGTCCGGAAAGTAGCTACTCCATAAATCGTCCGAGGTGGCAAAAAAGACTCCTCGGAAAACCTAAAGACTTGATACTTTCCTTATATACTACACAATATTCTCGAAAAGTGTGCCAGAAGTGCTCGGTGTACTTCGGCGAGAAGCCGTAATTGCAAGAGAAACCGTATTTTCACCATTGAGAACATAGAATAAAATTGCTAAATCCTTCGTATTATTGTAAAAGAAAGTTGCTTCACACTGGGAATTCTTCCTGATTTTTCGGTGTGCGGTGCACAATTAAGAACTCTATACTTAGTCAAACATCACCGATTGAACCAAATATCCGTGGCTTATACGATTATTTGCCTCTAGCAGGGGTCGAACCTACATATAAGTAAGTGTAATACCTACTTTGAAGTGCCGAATATCTCAGGGATATTCAGAGACTAAAAAATGTTATATTAACGCTCTTTGCTGATGAGCTGATTTTTTTCACTAAATTTAAAAATCTCAGATCATAAGTATTTGTACTTATAAACATGCATGACAGCAGTGATAGCCTAGTGGTTAGACCGTTGGACTACAAAGTCAGTGGTCTGGGGTTCGAACCCAGGCACGCACCTCTGACTTTTCGAAAGCATGTGCGTATTAAAAATTACCTATCACTTGCTTTAACCGTGAAGGATAACGTCGTAAGGAAACCCGCATGCCTAAGAGTTTCTCGAAGGTGAGTGAAGTTCGCCATCCCACACTGGGCCAGCGTGGTAGACTGGCCTTAGCCCTCTCAGTTTGCGAGGAGGCCCGTGCCCAACAGTGGGACAGTTCCTTAACAGGGCTAATATTATATATTTAAAACATGCATGATTGTATTACTAACATTATGATTAGTAATACATTCCTGCGAGTTTACAATTTTTTTACAAGTAAAGCAGTGTAGAACGTGAAATATGCATGTGTGTAAATAAAATATTTGTAGTACACGGACGCTAAAGTACTATAAGGGCATACAAATGTGTACATATGTGTGTGTAATAATAATTCAATATGCAATAACAGAACAATTGGTTCGACGTGACGTCTCATCATTTATTATGATAATTCATCGCGTGTGAATAGCGCTCTGTAATTGAAACGAATTCGCTCGCCTACAAATTATTGGACGCGGTATTTAATACCCTGGTGTGGTATTGAGAGGGTTAAGATATAATAGTATAGGTTTTCAAGAACTATCAAGATATACAAATAAGAAAAATAAAAATATCATGATTTTCATATTGTATGGAATTTTGTATTATACTGACACATCGATCTTTTTAGTAAATGATGTGCTGAAACTATTAAATAATAATTTAATTTAAAAAAAAATGCTTTTATTATGAAATATAACTGGTGCGAGGTAGGAGTTGTTCGATTTTTTTGGTAATTCTATGGCATTTCTATTTGAAAACTGCTGTCACCTCGTGCTATTTACTGAGAATTTTGAATAGAAATTATATTCATTTTTCTCGGGTAAGTAATCCCCAGAGTAAATAATATTAAGTCAAGAATTTTATTTTGCTTGTAACCTGTGTGTTAACTTGTATAATTATATCTCAACCCTCTCATTACTAATTATAGTGATTATATATAAATACTAATTATAGTGATTTTTAATGTCGATTTTAGCATTAAAATATTTCCGTCGTACGCCAGTAACAATAATAGCGCGCGTTGAAATTTTTCGCACTAAACTTTAAATGGTTAGCAACAATAAATTTCAAAGTTAATTTTAATTAATGTTATGTTGTTTGTAATAAATAACTAAATAAAATAAATAACTACTTCATCGCCACTTTTCTTGAAAACTCAAGCAAACAGGTAGCTTAATGAAATCTCGATATATCCGATAAAATACGACTGATTTTTAATTTCCGAGTTTTATAATAACTAACATGAAATTAGAAAAATAATGATGCACAAATTGTATACCATAAATAAAAAAATGGTCTGCACCTCTTCCAGGAGGCAGGGATGCATATCATGCTGTAAGCATTGCTACGTTAGATGGCCATACAATCATGTTGATCCAGGTTTTAGCCAACGTTTCTGTCGCAGATAGATACATTCACTCTTTTCTCAAATCCAAGCAATTCAATAAAGTTTTAATCTATTTTCGTAAATAACTAATTCCTATTGCGCATTCCTTTTCATAACTCTACGCCTTTTCCACAAATTGATCGGTCGTGGAGCGCACGCGCTGGTCATCACCGCTCAAAATTCAAATAGTAGCAGTTACAGTAAGTGACGGTAATAGCCAGTGCATAGCAATCTATTGTTATTGGGGTGAATCAGGTTACGGCACCAAAGGTCGCTGACACCAATGACGTAAAGATTGTAAACATGATTGAGCCCTTTTCAAAGACTTTATTTTATAGACCTATTAGGAGGAGAGTTACAACAGGTTCTTTCCTTACAGACCCTTCAATTATTAATATCACGGAAAAAGTGCTTTAGACCGTAATACTTCATTAAACCTTATAGGTGCAACCCTTAAAGTGCAACTTACGCTGTAAATAAGCTAAGAGGATTAATATAAATTTATCGATATGTCCGTTTTTGATTTATTACTATAGAAATAATCCACACCTAAGAAACAAACTACACAAAAAAATGCGAAATCACTCGTCAATTCATCCTTAAAGGAGATTTTTCTTGAAATTATCAACTCAAATATTGGTGTTGAGTTCTTAAGGCGCCTTCAAAATTTCCCGCAGTGTACCGCGCGGCAGAGCGGCACGCGTTACTTATTGCGTTTGCTTTCTGTTTTTTTAGTTCCCGACGTTTTAATGCTTTACAGTATATATATCAAGAAAGGGAAAAATAGTTTTATTTCATGAAAAACTGGTTTTAAGCTTAGGTAGAGAATTGAACCCGTAAAAATCACCCCTAAAGCAAAACTTGGCTGGCGATAACACGAGAGGCGTTATAAAACCCTACTCGACGCTACATATCGCATTAGCGGCGCTTCCGGTCCGGCCGGACGCGCCGCCATCTTGCGAATAACAACGATTATCTCTATGTTGAAATGGCGGATTTGTTTTAGCTTCTATTTTTGTGAATATCTTTATGTATTGTGTGTATGAAAAAATAATAAATAGGTAACATGTAGTTTTGAACCTACAGGATTTAAACGAGATAAATAATTGTTTGATTTTATTTTATTTGAGGATCATTTAATTTAATCGGGAGGGTGAGCCTTTTTCCATTATTCCGAGCACATACCGGACTACGGACTATTGCTCAAAATTGTTTTGGACGTCTTGATAGCTACGCATACTATTCTGTTTCAGTTTAGAGTACTTTATTACTCATGAAGAACCTTACAGTTAATTTACAATATGAGCCATAAAAATTACAATAAAGATAAGAAAAAGGGAGTTGATAAATGTGGCATTATTATTGTAGATGGCAGCTACTTTATTGTATTCGCCAAAAACCAACGAGACGGTCGATTCAACTGAGAAGATCTGGCGGAAAACTAATTGCTTGCACACCTTACTTACACCGTCACGCCTATATTCCCCAAGCGGGGGTGGCAGAGGTGTACTGAGTACACCCACGTTTCGCCAACGATGTTAGGTCCCATGTAATAGGGGTCGAACCTATTGCCAAAAACCGGGCACAATTCCAGACTCCGGACTCATACTGGGAAGTTTTCGTTAGAAAAACTACACTTGTCCGACCTAGGATTTGAACCCAGGACCACTTGATCACAAAGCGATGCGCTTTGCCACTAGACCAACGAGGCAGTCAAAAACTAATTGCACTCCTTTATTTCTTTTACTTCTCTTTTATATTTATTTTTATCAATTTCTATGTGTACTCAAATTAAACTGCGATAAAATTACCCAAAACATAATTAACTAAATCGATACAAGACTCAACTAATTAAACGCGAAGTTTACAAGATAATTTCTCAAGTGAAACAGAATTAAGCCGGGATCATTATTATTGACAATTAAACTCGGGTTCATTTGATTAAAGTGAATCTTCAGACAGTTCGGAGGGAGTCGACAAACTCTTGGATTGCGGTACAAGTTACAGGAGAAACGATTTTGTTCTTTAAATATTCTTATTAAATGAGTAAGTTTCATAGAAAAATAAAAAGTGCATTAAATTCTCAATCTTACGACAATCAAAATGTAGTTGTTTTATAGAAAAAATCTCAGTATCACTACAGTCTGGAATTGTGCCTGCAATATGACAATAAGGTCGCCCCCTATAACATGGGATCAAACATCAACGGCGAAAAGTGGGTGTACGCAGTACACCTCTATCACCCCCGCTTGGGAAATGTAGGCGTGATGGTGTGAAACGCATTAAAACTTGACAAAAATTATGGAACAGCTCATTTTATTTTTGTTAAAATTAAAAAAAAAACGAATATATGTAGTCTGTGATTTATGAAATATAGTTCTGCGAGTTTAGAAGTGAGTTTTAAGGCCAAGTGACCCTGTAGGGTATATATCATTGAGGTATACTATAAACCCGCACCCTTTCGTCCACAAATTCTTCCTTCCTCCTTCCTCAAACTCAAACCGTTTATTTTGCATAAACCCAGCGAGAGTTAACAAATTCTAATATTTGCGGTTTTTTTTAATTTACTAATCTTCCACTGGATTGGAACGCGGCCTCTACTGAGAAGATCCGGCGAGAAACTCAGCGGGCTTGTCTTTTTTGTCTAATTCTCCATTCATTTTGTTCATTATTTTCTGTATAGATGCATACATTTTTATATTATACAAAATCATTTATGTGATCCAGCTCCAGTGTGATGCCTTACGACTGAGATATAACTAATAATAATATTTTTAGATATATGTTATAATGAAAAGCTAGAGGATTCTAGGTGGGCCAGTCTCCACAAGTACACCCTTACACGAGTATGAATACTTGAGCAGCCATCACCTCTCTCGACCATATTATAGGGAAGGAACTCACCCGCACCAAATAGCTACTGCAAGCATAGACTTTTTAGTGAGCATGAGCAATCCCATCACCACGTTAGTTCCTTTGCGAGTAAAGAAGACTAACATAATAAAACGTACTTATGAAAAATCAATAAAGAAAAGTCTAGTGATTACTGAAACATAAGACTCTACAACTGATTCGGAACGTCTTACGGGCAGTTTCAGTATATAACTTAAGTATATTGAAGCCGGCCATTAAAGAGGAAACACTTGTCTTTATTATCTATCTATCTATCTATCTATAACCTCACGCCAGACCCCTTGCGGGGTAGGCAGAGAGTACAGAGTTCCAACAGGTTCTTTCCTTACATACCTCTCTGGCTTCCTCGACTCTCATAGTTCGTCTCATACACGCTCGCCGGTTACGGAGACTCTTGACTTTTCCATCAGATAAGACTCGGTTTATTTGGTCGTGGTAAGATAGTCTAGGTCTTCCCCGGTACCTGCATCCTTCCACTTTCACATTGTATATCTGTTTTGTCATTCTTTCCTCTGGCATTCTTTCCCGAACCAACGGAGCATGCCCTTTCTCATCTTTACACCGATATCTTTATTATTATCAAAGAATTGAGTTCAATAAGTGCTGGTGAATAAAGCCGTATCGCATCAGAACTCAAACACTGATTGACATTGATTCAGTCTCGAGCAATTTAAATTAATTTGTTGTAATAACACCACAACGGTATTTAGGACATCAATCGATATTGTATTATTCCTAATTTATATTTAGTCCATACGCACGGCAATGAGCAGGAAAACTGATAGGAAAATAGGTAGTATGTAAACTTTATGTGTCCACTCTATTGTTTTTCTGTTCTATATAAAAAATGTTCACTTTTGAAAGCGTAAAACTATACAACAAACTGGCCTTGTTCTTAAAAATGTTACATAATTTTATGCATTTAAGTTAAAACTTGCGTAGCATATTCTTGAAAAGATTTCATACGGTAATTAGCTAACCACTTTTAACTGAATGGATAAAGAAAAAAGAAGAAAAAGAAAAGAAATATATTTTGATGCACATATTCTCATGAACTTACATGACTTTTTGAGAATAACTGAATTTTTTTTTGAAAAATGCCCATTTTCAGCCTAAAGTCTAGACTGGAGTTGTGGCTGTATAATAGCAAACGACTCTCTCCTTTTACATGGGAACTAATTCCGTCAGTGAGTAGTGGGTTTAGACAGTACACTTCTGCCACCCCTGCTTGAGGAATATAGGCGTAACGGTGTTTATTTATTCGTTTGCTTCACATTTGAAACTAAGTTTTTATTTTGTCATTTCAGATCTGTAATGGCTATACTTAACCTTAGTAAGCTAAGGTTAAGTCTATATAAGGTTAAGTAAATATAAGGCTAAGGTATATAGCTAAATATTTCTTAACTTTATATTATTGCTTTCCATTAAAATATCATTGGATACAATCAAGTTATTTCCTTACAGACCTCTGTTTTTCTCCGACTTTCGTTGATGAATATCATTTAATCATGCTAAATGTAAAGAGTAACTATTATAAATTGTACCAAGAAAATTCCTCGTAGGCCGGTTTCTTCGAGCGTCGTGGCTCAGAGCGCAATATAATTACGGTTGATTAACGCGGGACGGGCAGCGCGCTCTTAATCAACTGATTGCCAACATAAACTGATCTACATGGTTGCGACCACCGGGTAGCTTTAGGGCTGACACGCTTTAGAATGTTTTAGTCCTATCACACTTCAAAATGCATCGGAAGTTATGTACATTAGATAAGTACCATAGGTAACGTCCTTAAAAAAACGTTATTCCACATTATTCCTAAGTCATGGCTGCGTTTTGCAAACATCATTTTTATGTTTATGTGTCACGTAAACATTTATTATATACGGGAGCGAACCCGTCATTACTCAGTAAAATAAGTGGAGCGACCTAGGTTTAATATACGCAAAGTGAATATAAACCGTACTTATTAAATTTCATAATTTATTATTTTTTCTTACAAAATGTCCTTGAGATTGAGACAGCAGACTTTACTTTAAACCGGACCGTCGTATTATGGTGCAACCTTAAAAGCAAATCACTGACGAATTCTAAATGACATGACAATTATTAAACATCAAAATATATTACGAAATATTTCAGCAACCCTAGTTATGTGACGTCATCATGATTCAATTGGTTGTTTAAATAAAGTTAGTGCGAAGTATGGTTGCGTATTGTTTAACGAGTTATATGTAGTTAAGCTCCATGAGTACACGTTTAATGAGAACTCTGCACTTGCATTAATTAGAAATTAGGAAGTTTCCAGCAAGGGCAGTGCGGAGATACCTTATCTGACCGCCTTCACACAAAGTGAAAAATCGCGGTCTCCTTGCTACAGATCTAAAAAAATTGGGACTATAATGTTTTTGGCAATAACTTCGTTTGTTATATTATGACACTAGATAGTTGTAAGTACCGTTAGTTTATAATAAACTGACACTATGATAATAGTAATTTGATTACAATTACAGAGTGAGTTTTTCCAGAGCGACATATCATTTTCATTGATTTTTTTTAAGACATTTAGTCTTAAAGGTACATACAAGTTAGGTTAGGTTAGACCTACCTTAATCCCCCCCTGCATCAACATCAGCAGGGGGGCCTTCGGGGTTGCGGACGCAAGGGGCGGGGGCCCTGAGCGCCCTTCACGAGCAACCCCGAGGAGGACGGTGGCGTGGTGTGGCCCACGTCACCGTGAGCACCGCGTCGGTGCGGGAGGGAGCATGTCATCAAGTCTCCCTCCGATGGCGGGCTCTTCGGAACGAGGCACAAGAGGGGCACCGGTGCGTTCCATACGGAGATCCCGGAGCCCTTCCAAAGTGCTGATGTCGGCCACCCTGGGGTTTTTAGTCGGTATGAATCCGACACGCCCCGCGAGCTTTCCCCGAGGCTCGCGGAAGTCCTATGCAGGATTTTCCCCAGGAAAAAAAAAGAAAAGACCTACCTTAATCAATAAGATCAACACATTGCAAACCACGATAAGATTCGCTCTTATTCGCTTTCTTAGAGTTTTCGGCTTCCCTAAAACACTGTCAATTTGTATCAACTCCTATAGCTTAATCGCCATTAGCCCGAATCTCTTAATGGTCTTGTAAGAGGTATGTGCGGCTGAATTCTATGAAAATTAGGACTAGTAAGATTAAAACCACCTCCCGACGGATGTCGGTAGGTTTGTGGGAACAAACCTACAACTAGTACGCAATTATAGTTGTTTACGATTAGTAAGATTCTCTCTTGCCAAAGTCTGGACTAAAAGAAACTGTCACCACCCTGAAAATAGTTGATGAAACATAGATACATTAATTAGTTACAAGCTAAGTACTCACTGGTCGAAAGGTGAGAATATGTGGTGCGGCGGCCGGTGATCCATCGGAGCTTCTCTGGAGCCGGCGCTGCCAACTGATGGTGCTGGAGATGCGCAGCTGGCTTCCGACCTGATGATCACAATTTATATTGTCATCGTCATCAGGATACATGCTAGAAGACGTGAAGCGGGCAGGCCCCTAAGATTAATCGATAAGTTGAAGATTATGGACAAAAGCTGGATACATACAGCACTTAGTCAGTCGTTGTGGCGATCTTTGGGCAGGCTTTGTTCTGGTGCGTCTACGCGTCTACTAGTCTTTATTCGTACATAACATGGTTTAGGAAAGCGAAGGCTATGGACAGAGTCATCCACTTTCCTTCAAATGTTTGAGGAGAGTTATCGTTGCTTCATAATTCATGCTTGTGAATGGGTGCTGGTGGGGACTGGTTCATTCTTTACTTTTGACAGACTTCTTGTATGTTATGATTAGACAATTTTTTAAAGAAAATACACTTTTTTTGAGTTGAGTATGATTAATTATGAGACTATATTATTTAGTCTTGCTTAATAATTCATCGACTGCCTCGTTGGCCTTAGCGAAGAACGAAAAAAAAAAAAAAAAACAACATACAGTCGAATTGAGAACCTCCTCCTTTTTAGAAGTCGGTTAATAAAGTGTAAGTGTAGAACAAAATTGCAACTGTGAAGGCAACTTAGGCAACGCGTATTCTCCTCTCGCTCATATAAATATACAAGTGCAAAAAGAAAAAAATATAGATGATATCAATGTATATATAGTAACTAAACGGATAGTATAGTTATTGCGAGACTTCTCATGTCGTGGTGATGTAGTTGGCGATCGGTTCGACGACCGCAGTGGCGAGCGATGCGGCGAGCCGGGTTTGATGAAGGACGGGGCGCGAGGAACGCCGCCGCCCCCGATTGGTTGACGCCTCCGCCGACCCCTTAGATATTCCGCATTCCGATGAACCCTGACATGTATAAAATCTGTTTTTACGATACCTGTCTTGTCGTGGTGATCTATTCGGCGAACGGTTCGGCGACCGCAGCGGCGAGCGGCGCGGTGAGCCGGGGGTGATGGGGGAGGAGGCACGGGGGGACGCCGCCGCCCCCGACACGGGCGACGCCTCCGCCGACCCCCGAGACATGCCGCATTCCGATGAACCCTGAGATACATACGGATAAAAAAACAAAAGTTGATTATTAGGATTAGATAATAAAGTTTGACGTTAGAGTAACGCTATCGATATGATACGCCATCCCTTTCACATTAAAAATGTACTAAATAAACACGAACGTGACAGCACCCTTTTTCAACAGCCTTACTTTAAAGTCTACGCTAAACTTGACAGGACATTGTTGTTAATTACCCCAGAACCAACAAAAATGTTACCTATGCCAGCATTGTATAACTAATTTATTAAAAATAATGGCAAATACTCATATCTAACGGGCAATTTGCAAATCATCATCATCATCATCTCAGCCTATACTTGTCCACTGCTGAACATAGGCCTCCCCAATCGCTTTCCAGCGTAACCGGTCCGATGCCACCTGCATCCAACAACGACATCCATCCATCCTCTATCCATCCAATTTGCAAATATAAAACGAATATTTATAAGTATTTTTAGTACTTATATCGACGTCGCCGATAACTTTACTGAAAGTCAATACACAATATAACCTCATAGTCATATAGATATATCAGTAAAGAAATATTTTTTGTTAAAAAAAATAACCTCATATATATTAATGGCTACTGAATTATAACCTCAAAATCGAATACTTTTTGTGCAATATTGTGATTCCCCCACTTGTCCGTTTAATAATAAATGTCTTAAGAGAATTTATGGGTGATCTGTAATCAAACAAGGAAATTTTTATTGCTGTTGGTTCTGGGGCAAATCATGTATAGGCGCAGAACAATGTCCTTTTGGAATGTTGGTGCTAGGTATTCGCTAAGTAAAAACTAGTTTTGTTTTTCTGTCACGTGTGTTATGTCATGTTAAATGTGCAAACCCTTCCGATCCTCTACTTCGTAAAAAAATAAGCTTTATTTTGTTGCTTTTAACTGTTATCTGTACCTTATCATCGCTAGGGTCCCTCTTAGCAAGCACTTCCGCTCCCTCCCTTTTCCGCTGCTCCTCCTTCAGCCGTTCTGCTTTTCGCCACTTCGCCCGCCGGTTTTGGAACCACACCTGATAACAAGATGAATGTTTTAAACTCGCAAACATTGAAACTTATGACGTGAAATTTATAATTGGGCCAAGGGACCTATACAGCTTATCCTCGGTGTCAACGAAAAAAGGAACATAGTCCAGAGAATAATGTTGCCCTTAATAATAGCAATAGTCTTCTCGCGTCGAAACATGAGTGTACACAGTACACCTTTGCCACCTAGATTGAAAATTACAGGCTGTTTTTAAGTTTGTTTTATTATATGGTTTATATTTTTTTTAATTAATGTAAATTAATGCACTCGTTAGACGTGCGTTATTGTAATACACCATTTGAATTGAAAATAATCTAAGAATAAAAAATATTGCACCACAAAAACATTTCACTTGCTCAATAACCGAACAAAAATCTAATAAAAATTTATTCTCATCATAAATACGAAATATCGCCATATTTACAAGCCATCATAGCCATAATCCCTTATACTCGTGCTGTCAACACCGCAGCCCTTAACACCACATCATTACATCCCCATTTCGTTGCTTGTAACACCAAGATTACAGATCACCCCGTCAAATAAGGGTAGATAATAACCAATATAACAGACCTACCTTACTTTACTAATTACTAGCTATGAAAGGTCAAATTATACTGGTTATTGCGTTACTTTTAACCAGATTATTAGGAACTCGTGTTGAGCGAAATTCCCGAGCAGGAGAGGTCATGTTGTATCGGGTAGTATAAGCTGGTTACGGAATACGCCTGGGCCACATTTGCACTGCAATTTTCGCAATTTAGTTTTAATAAGCCCTCTGTTGGGTGGAAGTGCTATGAAATCTAGGGGCAGTGATTAGTGCGCAGATGTGGCAACAGGCAGAATCATCGCTAAAGTTACAACTTGTAAACTGTCTAGACGCATTAATATTGCGATAGTTATATGAGACGAACTATGAGAGTGAAAGAAGCCAGAGAGGTATGTAAGGAAAGAACCTGTTGGAACTCTGTACTCTCTGCCTACCCCGCAAAAGATCTGGCGTGATGATATAGATAGAAAAAGTATCCTATGTGTTAATCTAGATAATCAGCTATCTGTGTGCCAAATTTCATCCAAATCTGTTCAGCCGTTTTTGCGTGATTGAGTAACAAACAACCAAACATACGAACTTCACATGAAATAAAACTATTTTACGGATTTTATCGCGGTTTATTTTTTTTTTATTTAAACAATAAACCGCGATAAGATCCGTAAAATAGTTTTATTTCATGTGTAATATTCGCGTAAATCTAAGAACTCAATATACAAACTTCATTTATAATATTAGTAGAATTTTATCAAAAACGTTTAAGCTTAAAATAATAAAAAACTTAGTTGTATAATTTCTGAATAACAGTTCGGATTCAAGAGTTGTGCGTGCTTGCCTCGAATTACATAGGATTTTGCGGAATTTTGGAGTACTTATGTAATATATAGTAGGTATACTACTTCCGATTAGGGTATATATGTCGGTGTCATTACTTTTCAGTTCAGAGTTTTTGTTGAAAAAACCTTAAAAATATTTTGTCCGATTTAGGATTCGCATTCGTAATCGCCAACAGCCCCATGCGCCACTAGACTAACCATCATACCTATCTCCTAACTACATATACACTATACTCCTAACTATGTAAGTCCTAATATTAAACATGGAATCATGCAGGCAGTTACATCTTGCGGCTCTATTTTTTGACCTGACCAAATGTAGACAACCTGATAGTCATATCTGTATGGCATACTTAAATATTCCGCTTTCCACAATCGCTAGGGATCAGTTATATATAGCTAGGTCAACGTGGCAGCCGGTGTTGAGTCACAAGCACAGAACAGTAGCATTTAATGGCAGTTTCCGCTACCGGGCGACTAAGTGTTGGAACAATATACCACCATATAAGAAATGCAACTACAAGCACTTTTGGAGAGGAGGTGCTAGTACCGCTGTACGACCGCGGTGTTCTTAACGATCTCCAAGGTTAAGCAGCGTTCGACTCGGTCGGCCTGAGATGGGTGACCGTTTGTGGCATTTTCATATTCGAGCGTCTCCGTGCTTCGGAAGTCACGTTAAGCCGTTGGTCCCGGTTGCCACTTAATGTGGTAGTCGTTAAGCCGAGTTGAAAGCCTTAACGGCGGCTTGATAAGTTCCAACAGCAGGTGGCCACATACCTGCCTCCACCAATCCGCACTGGGTCCGCGTGGTGGAGTATGACCTAATCTCTCTCACCTTGATTTGTGAGAGAAGGCCTTTGCCTAGCAGTGGGCTGTATAGGCTGATATTACTTTTGGAGATGCAAAAACTAATTTTACGCTTTGATCGTCCTGGTATCGTTCTTCAGTTGTCGTCGGTGCTCGTATAGTCTTAACATAAACTCAATGATTTGTTGCCACGAATAAATAATATTATATGTAGGTATTCTTTTTTTTTTACAAGTTGTTTTCGAGAGTCATCACGAATCGTCTCGAACGCAAGCTTGATGATTTCCAGCCTCCCGAACAAGCCGGTTTCCGGAAAGGCTTTAGTACCATAGACCACATACATACGCTGCGGCAGATTATACAGAAGACCGAGGAGTATAATCGGCCACTATGCTTGGCGTTTGTGGACTATGAGAAAGCCTTCGATTCGATCGAGACTTGGGCGGTTCTTAGATCTCTCCAGCGATGCCGCATTGACTATCGGTACATCGAAGTGTTGAAGTGCTTGTATAATAACGCCACCATGTCAGTCCGAGTACAAGGGCAGTGCACGAAGGCGATCTCCATAAAAAGAGGAGTAAGACAGGGAGACGTCATTTCTCCGAAACTGTTTACGACCACCATAGAGGACGCCTTCAAACTCTTGGAATGGCGAGGATTTGGCATCAACATCAATGGCGAATACATCACTCACCTTCGATTTGCCGACGACATTGTGGTCATGGCGGAGTCGCTGGAAGATCTAGGACGAATGCTCGGCGACCTCAGCAGAGTATCTCAACAAGTGGGTCTTAAAATGAACATGGACAAAACGAAAGTAATGTGTAACGTCCATGTCGTACCCACCGCACTCACCGTTGGGAACTCTACTCTTGAAGTTGTCGACGAATACATTTACCTGGGACAGGTAGTCCGGTTAGGTAGGTCCAACTTTGAGAGAGAGGTCAATCGACGAATCCAACTCGGCTGGGCAGCGTTCGGGAAACTGCGCAACATCTTCTCATCCAAAATACCTCAGTGCCTAAAGACTAAAGTTTTTAGTCAATGTGTGTTACCAGTGATGATATATGGATCAGAGACGTGGTCTCTTACTATAGGTCTCATAAAAAAGCTCAGAGTTGCTCAGCGAGCTATGGAGAGAGCTATGCTCGGCGTTTCTCTACGTGATCGAATCAGGAATGAGGAGATTCGTAGAAGAACCAAGGTCACCGACATAGCCCTTAAGATTAGCAAGCTGAAGTGGCAATGGGCGGGCCACATAGCGCGAAGATCGGACGGGCGTTGGGGCAGAAAGATTCTAGAGTGGAGACCACGTATTGGCAAGCGCAGCGTGGGACGACCACCTGCCAGATGGACCGACGATCTTGTGAAAATCGCAGGAAGTCGTTGGATGCAGGTGGCATCGGACCGGTTACGCTGGAAAGCGATTGGGGAGGCCTATGTTCAGCAGTGGACAAGTATAGGCTGACATGATGATGATGATGATGATTCTTTTTTTTATTTATATATTTTATAAACAATTTTTGGGTTCATGTCTGTAACGCTGCACGAGTTCCTCGCATAAATTTAATGGCTGCAGCTGAAGATCAGCGTTTTGCTCCTCGAGCAAATGCCGCGCTGAGCTGTGGCCCTTTTGTACCACTGTGACACACGTGATCCCGCAAGTGATCTGGCGTGATGATATGCATAGATAGATAGTGACACACGTACTACAATAAAATTATACTTATATACAAGGTGTAACATAATAAACACCATACCTGAAAGTAGTTTGTTCTAAATCGGTAACTGAATTGATTCCAACAATTTTTAATGTATCTTAATTTTTTTTTTAAATTTCCAAAAAATGTTTTTACTTCTTCAGTGCACTATAAAAAACTAATTTTTTTCTTGATTCATAGCAAGAAGAAGATTTCAAATGCATTCCTAAAACGTATTTCTCAAAACGCACTCATACACATATAAGTTTCATTGCTAATTGGGGTATAAAGGTGCTTAAAATTGGGTGAAATCCTTTAAATTTGGAATTTTGGTTTTCGTTTTGGATTTATGAAGCAATTCTCTAATCGGATTGCGTTTATTATATGACACCTTGTATATTAATAAAATTAAACTGTACTGCACGATGTTCTTTTTGTATTTTAGTAAAAAAAAATATTTGGTAGAGTGTGTCCTTTTGTTGCAAATAAGCTTCTTATCTATCTAACATACTTTCCACAGAGAAACCTTCAGTCAAAAACCAAAAGGGTTGAACGACCAGTCTACATCCTTTCACCTCCTTAATCTTTGCCATCCCGCAGTCCCTCAACGACAGTAAGCTAATTTCGTTAAAATAATAATCCGGCCATAATCCCGCACCGCCCTAATAGTTTTTATCTCGTGCTGGGGTGGAATTAATATTTGAACGTGTTAGACAACCCTGGGGTGGGTAATTTGGGTGGTTTTTAGTTTATTGTTAACTAGCTGGTTCCATGGCTATTTTTATCACCAATAAATAGTCCGTAACACTCAGGAATAATTTACCTTTTTCACAGTGAAGCGAGCGTGAGCGATCGACGTGCCATTTAAAGTCAAATTCTAGGTCGGAAAATATAATTTTTCGATAGAAAAAATTCCAATACTTATAAACAGAATTATGAAAACTGTATATTTGAAAATATAACATCTCTAAATATCATATTTACACGCTATGATGTAATTAACATGACAAATTGCGGAAAATGAGCCCTAAAAGGTAACAAGTGTGTAAGCCCCCAATAACACATGTCGCGTGCTCATTGCGGCAAACACACCATTGTAAGATGACCCCTACGACACTACCTACCAAGCAAGGGTAGAACAGTAAGAGATAAAAGATATGAGATTCTACCATGAATCATTTGTGAGTGATCAAGCAGAAAGGTGCCTGGAATGAAAACAGGTGATTTCGAGTAAATTAAGAAAAACGCAAACGCGAAACGCCTGACTCAGGAGATTAAAAATTGAAAAGATGGCAGTCCAAAGAATCAAATGAAAATCCAAGACACCAAGTTTCTAATCACTCCAGCTCCTTTTTCGTGTGACCACTTACATTTGTCGAATAGTACTGTATTGTAATGTAATCGAAGAATCATGTCGCCTTGTTCATGTTTATTTACTCAAACTGTGGCATGACAAAGATGGCATATCATTACTATATATGATAAAACAAACGGACGATTTAGCGCAGTAGTTAAGAGCTTAAGCCACTCCGTCCACTGTGTCTAATAGTCGCAGGTTCGATTCCCGCACGGGACAAATCTTTGTGTGATGCACAATTATTTGTTCCGGTCTGGGTTTTTGTGTATGTGAATTTTCATGTTTGCAAACGCACGCACGATACAGGTTTAAATCCTAGTGTAGGGCTACGTTTTTATAAAAAAAAACAAAAAGTTCCCTCCGGCTGCGTTTCTCTGTCTGTCTTAACGCGATAAACTCAATAATTACCCAACGGATTTTCATACGGTTTTCATCAATGGATGAAGTTATTAAAGAGGAAAGTTTATGTGTATAATTCACCCGTGCGAAGCTGAAAGGGTCGCCAGGTAACTTAATAATAATTTTGTCATATAAATAAAAGGTGTAATATACATATTCCACCGACACACCATAGTATATCTCAAAGAAATAGAAACAAGTTTATTGCCTTAATAATTTTTCGATAGAAATATCTTAATTAATACTTAGAGAGAAGAATAATCAAAATCATACTTCAAAAAACATATTTCCCTTCACCACAGCTCAACGTATGTTGGTCTTCTATTTTCAATAGGGGTTGCAATAATTACCTTCTGTTGAACTTGTGTTTGTCCCATGCAACATTGAGTGCGTGTTCGCGTTAAATAATAACAAATATCGTTACTGAACCCTTATTTGTTACAACGATACGATAACTTCACTGTATATCACTGGAATAGCATTAATCCATCATTTCACAAAGTTAAAAGAAAAAATGACAAAACAGATATACAATGCGAAAGAATGACAAAACAGATATACAAGGCGAAAGTGGAAGGATGTAGGTACCGGGGAAGACCTAGACTATCTTACCACGATCAAATAGACCGAGTCTTATCTGAAGGACAAGTTAGGAGTCTCCGTAGCCGACTGGCGTGTATGAGACGAACTATGAGAGTGGAGAAAAGCCAGAGAGGTATGTAAGGAAAGAACCTGTTAGAACTCTGTACCGCTCTGCCTTCCGCGCAAGGGATATGACGTGATGATATAGATAGATTAACAAAGTTATCGTAACGCACCGCGTTTTGTATTCAGGTATAGCGAATAAGGGCCCTGGAGGAACGAACAATAACTTTTTATTCGACAACAAAAGAAGTAAGTAATTGGTTATTTCGTGCTAATTTGGTATTGAATAATTGATATCGTTTAAGTCGGGAATGTTATAGCTATTACCAGCTAGCTGGGCACGCATTTATTTTGTATCTAAGTAGAGGTATATAGTTAGCAATCTACTGCTGGATTGTCCCTCTAAATTCACGCCACTGAATAGGTTCCCCATCTAATTTCATCCCATTTGTATAACGAAGCCCTACGAAGATCATGGCCCCGCCTTGCCTGAAGGCTGAAGGGATATAATTTCTGAAATAACAAATATTTTAGCATAGTTGAATTCAACGAAGTTAATTCATTATCATTATCAGTCAAAAAACGGCCACCGCTACATTCAGCGTTTACACTCGACCTTCACCAGATTGGTCCATCTTATACATACCTACTCCACGTCTTCCGGTACGTGGTCGTTACTCAAAAAAAAGAAGTGAAAACGTGAAAAATAACGTGTGTATTTTTTGAATCGTCAGGAAATATTTTTTGATGTTTTTTATATACAGAGGTGTCGGTAACGGTAACAGTGTCGCGAATTCAATGGTGTTTTCCCATCTCAAAAAATGCCAACGTGCATATATATCTATGTACATACACAATATATGTACATATTTATATACAGAGGTGTCGGTAACGGTAACAGTGTCGCGAGTTCAATTATTTTTTCCCATCTCAAAAAAAGCCCAACGCGTCTCAAGAAGTTTTCACTTTAAAAACTTTCTGCCCCAACACTTACACTTAATTCTCCAGCAAATAATTATCATCAGTATCAATCTATCTGCATGTTATATGAGTAACCGTGGTAACATATTATATTATGTACTACATGTCACAAGATAAACACCGCCACGCCTATGTATATTCCCCATTAGTGGCAGAGGTGAACTTTGTATATACATTTTTTGCCGACGATGACAGAGCCAAAAGGAGCGACTTTATTACCATTTATACCGAGTACATTCCAGACTCCGAACTTAAATAGAAAATCCTTCCAACCATATCCTACTAATATTATAAATATCTGAAGGACATGTCAGGAGTCTCCGTAACCGGCGAGCGTGTATGAGACGAACTATGAGAGTAGAGGAAGCCAGAGAGGTATGTAAGGAAAGAGCCTGTTGGAACTCTGTACTCTCTGCCTACCCCGTAAGGGATCTGGCGTGATGATATAGATAGATAGAGAGAGATTATAAATATGAAAGTTTGTATGTTTGTTACTCAATAACGCAAAAACGACTGAACGGATTTGGATGAAAGTTGGCACAAAGATAGATTATTACCTGTATTAACACATAGGATACATTATGTCCCAAAAAAATGTTAGGTTCCTGTCTAAAGTCAGCGCGGTCAGCGGTAAATGTTTGTGTGCTTAGATGTTTGGATGTTTGTCACTCAACTACGCAAAAAACGGATTTGAATGAAATTTGGTATAATACAATTAATACAAAGGATATTTTTTTTATACCGATTAATGTAATGTTCCTGTCAAAAATAAACGCGGACGAAGTCACGGGAAAAAAACTAGTACACAATAAAGCAAGTCACATGAACACCACATAACACAAAAATTAATTCGAAAGGCACTCAAAAAGTTTAATTTAAACTCGCCACTTAAAACTCAAAGTTTGCATGCATCACCTACTTAAAAGTTAGCGCGCTACTAATCGTGTCAGCGCGAGGTAATGTTTTAAAACACTTCATACGGGAGTTAGCGGTAAAGTTAACGTTAAAGACTCGTGAAAATGTGGTAAGGGTGCGTTTTAATTGTAGAGTAGCGCAGAAATTTTTTTGGAGTCAAGAAATCGTAGGCTTAGCTGGCGGCAAAACCCTACTTAAAAAAAATTTTAGAGAGAGAAATCTGTACCGATCACTTGGACACCGAGGATTTCTTAATGTGTTAAGTAACTCGTAGTGGGTTAATAAAAAAAAGATGCTATTTTGCCTGCGGCGATATAAATTTCCTGGATTTCCTGGATTACAGATAATTCCATCAAGAATAATTCCTCGGTAATCCGAGGAATTATTCTTGTGTCAGAATGTATATGTCTGAAGACAGAAGCGAATGGAAGAAATCGATGCCGTCGGTAAGTCGAAGAAATAAATTTTTCTATGGTAGAAAAAAATCCAGGTACTATTACGTGAAATGCTATTTTTCACATTACACTACCGGTAGTACCATGAGAAATAAAAATCTGTAGTTCCATCTCATGGAGGAAAACTGTTTTAATGCTCTAAATTATCTTAGTTCTAGAAGTCTGACAAAGAACAAAATTGTCTTTAAGCTCATTTTGCGATTGCAAGGCACAAAATTTACCATCGCTTCGCTACGCTGTACTATAACATAACACCATCCTAAGAAAGCGCGAGGAAACTGTTTAAGTAGCGGGGGATGTCTTCGCGAGTCGTGTTAAGTGACGGCCTGTATGGAGGGGGGCCGACTTAATGTATGATGTGTTGATTTTGCGCTCCGATGACTTCGTTTACAGGTAATTTTGCACAAGCTTTTTGTCTTGAGGCACTTTAAAAATGTGACGATATAAAATTGCGTGGTGGTTTTTAAAAATAAAATAAACACTGTCACGCCTATATTCCTCCAGCGGGGGTGGCAAAGGTGCACTGTGTACACCCACTTTTCGCCGATGATGTTAAGAAGGATGTAGGTACCGGGGAAGACCTAGACTATCTTACCATGACCAAATAGACCGTGTCTTATCTGAAGGGCTAGTCAAGAGTCTCCGTAACCGGCGAGTGTGTATGAGACGAACTATGAGAGTGGAGGAAGCCAGAGAGGTATGTAAGGATAGAGCCTGTTGGAACTCTGTACTCTCTGCCTACCCCGCGACGGAGCTGGCGTGATGATATAGATAGATAGATAGAGATGTTAAGTCCCATGTAATATGGGCGAGCGTATTGCCATTTACCAGGCACAATTCCAGACTCCGGACTGATACTGGAAATCTTCCGATAGAAAAACTATATTTTCGAAAACTACACTAAACCAACGAGGCAGTCATCAGAGGTTGTTATTATTTTCTAAATAAACCATTGTTTAAAGTATTTTAGTGTTTGAAAGCCGCATCGCTGGCTCCTGTAACCTGTGCCTTTTATCAAGGTATCATGGCACAAAAGTCGTTATAATCAAAGACGAAAAATATATGGGAATGACATTTTATAGCGAAATGTCACTGGATCATCATCACAGATCTGGATAAGACGCTAACTGTAGCGCTATCAAAAAATAAAATTTAAATTTGATTTTAATTAATATCGACTGCGGAGAGGGAATAAATAGATCACGAAGTACGGAATAATAGACACAATATAGTTGCAATTTTCCTAAGCCCGCTCTGGTAAACCACACTAGTGTAGTAAAATTATAATTAAAATATAAAAGCAAGTTTTTGCTCGTGTGCCCTGAATTTCAAGACCGAAACCAGCTTACTGATACTACAATGTTAATCAGTTTGGTACCTATAAATGTATTTTTTGGAATTCTAGGCCAAAGACAAAAAAACCTTCATAATTGAAAGCACTCATTCACTAATCTTTGAATAAAATTGGGCATTATGGGCTCTTTAGTTTAAGACCATTTTCTTTATTAAGTAATAGTTCGTCGTTTAAAGATTATTCCATAATTTACTTTCCTTATTAAAGTCACATAATAAACTAGGTCGTATATAACCTTATATAAAGCGTATATTCCACTGAACTCATTCCACTTTCAACCCTAATTACCTATCGTTTTCCAGTGCTTAGGCAACTGTCACAAGTCGTCTGCTGAGGAGCTAAGCCGCGTCGGTTCGATCCCGCAGATAATTTGCCCGTAAACATGTTATCTGCGATACATCTTCCATTTTGCGCGAATTACACCACTCGAGACTTAGAATCTAATTACATTGATCTCGTGATTTCGGAATGAGTATGGACGCGGTATTTTAAGAACCGACATAGTAGGTATGTGATTACGTAGTCAAATATTATGTAGTTGTTCTTATACGTACTCAGTGAATCATTCATCATATATATGCAATAATTATTAAATTGGCGCTAAAAGGACATTGTTCGGCGCCCATACATGATTTGCCCCAACAATGAAAAAAATACTTGTATGATTTCAAATCACCCATAAATTCTCTTAAGGTATTTATTATTAAATGGACAATCGGGGGAATCGCAATATTGCACTAAAAGTATTCGATTCTGAGGTTTCGATTTCGAAAAGATTCGAGAACGAAAAGTATTCGATTCAGTAGCCATTAATACGTATGGGTAACCCCATACGTGTGTGTTGACATTCAGTAAAGATGTCAGCGACTTCAATACTTCAGTACTTACATTACTTTGAAATATTCGTTTTAGATTGCAAATTGTCCGTTAGATACGGATATTTGCCATTATTTTAACAAAATAGATAAATAATGATGGCATGGGTCAAATGTTTGTTGGTTCTGGGGCAATTTTCGACAATTTCTTTTGCTGACGAGTTAAGTCAATATCGGTACTTGATCCAATAGGTATATAAAAAAACTGACGCAATATTTCCTTATAACGTACTTAAGCAATCTATTATAATCCAACGCTCGAATTGAATTTTACCCGATTAGGGATTTCGATTGGCACAGGCGTGCGAAATAATATCCCAAAGGCTGGTGAATTCTTACCACAAATCACATTGGGACCAACATGTCAGTGCATCGTGGTTTACTCTACATGCTTGTACAAAGAGTTGATTTAATGAGTTTAAGGTATATATTCACATTCATTCAATATGAATATAATATATTGAATGAATGTGAATATATTTGAATGTGAAGAAAACCAAAATTATTGTTTTTGAACGGGAAGAAACCAGAACGAATGCAAGGATTGTGGTTGGGAACGATGTGCTGGAGCAAGTGAATGAATTTGTATATCTTGGATGCGCATTCAGTAAGGATGGAAAATACACCGCTGACATAGAGAGAAGAGTGAGTGCAGGGAACAGAGTGAATGGCGCGATGGGAAAGCTACTTGGGAGCCGGCACTTAAGCCGAAAGGCGCAGCTGGCCATACGTAATGGAGTGCTTGTCCCAACGCTGTTATATGGTAGCGAGAGCTGGGTATGTAAGAAGGAGAATGAAAGTAGGATAAATGCGGTGGAAATGCGAGCTCTGCGGAAGATGTGCGGTGTGAAGCTGACCGACCGTATTCGCAACAGCGTAGTAAGAAAGCAAATATGAAGATGAGAAAGGGTATGCTCCGTTGGTTCAGGCATATAGAAAGAATGTCCGAAGAAAGAATGACAAAACTGATATACAATGCGAAAGTGGAAGGATGTAGGTACCGGGGAAGACCTAGACTATCTTACCATGACCCTATAGACCGGGTCTTATCTGAAGGACAAGTCAGGAGTCTTCGTAACCGGCGAGCGTGTATGAGACGAACTATGAGAGTAGAGGAAGCCAGAGAGGTATGTAAGGAAAGAACCTGTTGGAACTCTGTACTCTCTGCCTACCCCGTGAGGGAGCTGGCGTGATGATATAGATCAAATTTACCTGTAGTTTCAATTCTCTTATTACTTTGACTCTAAAATATAACCACATTGAAAATTTATTTTTTTAAACGAAGCTCCACACTAGCATTTATTCCTGCGTATCTTGGGTTCGTTTATTTTTTATTTATAACCAAATCTTTAAAAAATATTGAACATCAATATTGCCACATCCAAAGATTCACAAGTTAACATACAAAGTAATCCAAGAAAGCTGAGATGTGGAGGAAGATTTGCTGGATCCGTAGGGGTGGGAGGGGGTTGCTAATCATCCCCTAATCACGTGATGAAAAACTTAGCGCCAACCCGCCTGGTCCTTATTAGCTTACGTACTGCGTTTGCGGCTCATGTTGGATAATGGATATAATCTCTTTTGGGATGCTGCGTGTATTTATTATGAGTTAATTTTAATGTGTATGAGATTAGGTGTATAGATTGGTTTCTGACGTCAATAATAATGGTGATAATAAATCAGCGCCAGTGCCTAGCAAAAGTGTTGTTACAATTCTCTAGCCGTAATCGATATCGCATGGAAATATACCGCGCATTGTTATGACCACCTGACTCCGTTGTTAAATGTCATTCTCATACATTCTCTCGCTTTATATAAGTATTAAGGATTGTGGTTGGTAACGATGTGCTGAAGCAAGTGAATGAGTTTGTATATCTTGGATGAGAAATACACCGCTGACATAGACAGAAGAGTGAGTGCAGGGAACAGAGTGTATGGTGCGATAGGAAAGCTACTTGGGAGCCGGCACTTAAGCCAAAAGCCGCAGCTAGCAATACATAACGGAGTGCTTGTCCCAACGCTGTTATATGGCAGCGTGAGCTGGATTACATATCATAGAAGGAGAATGAAAGTAGGATAAATGTGGTCGAAATGCGTGCTCTGCGGAAGATGTGCGGAATGAAGCTGACCGACCGTATTCGCAACAGCATAATAAGAAAGCGAGTAGGTATGAAACATAGTATCGGGGTAAAGATGAGAAAGGGTATGCTCCGTTGGTTCGGGTATATAGAAAGAATGTCAGAAGAAAGAATGACAAAACAGATATACAATGCGAAAGTGGAAGGATGTAGGGACCGGAAGACCTAAACTATCTTACCATGACCAAATAGACCATATCTTATCTGAAGAACAAGAATTGATTTGTCTTTTAGATAAGAGACGGAGACTCTTGGGTCTCCGTAACCAGCGAGTGTGTATAAGACGAACTATGAGAGTGGAGAACGCCAGTGAGGTATGTAAGGAAAGAACCTGTTGAAACTCTGTACTACCTGCCTACCCTGCAAAGGACTGAAGTGATGATATAGATAGATGGACTATAGGAACTCCACTTGGCTACAGTTTAGTCCTGAGTAAAAGTCTTCTCTCACGATCGAGGCGAGAGTAGAGTAATTATTATATGGTCATACTCCAATACGCGGTCGCAGTGTATCTTGAGTTGCTTCAAACGTAGCCAAGCATTTTATATCAAAATATCCGCAATCTACAAAACTTCATTTTAATCACTCGACTTTTTGTTCTAAAATACCATTACTGAACATTCTACCGTTTTCTTACAAAATAAACTAAGCTGTAGGTGCTAAAGTCATGAGCAGAGTATGAAAGTGTTAAAAACGTCATTGATCTATGAGCACACGTGGTGGCTAGCTGTCCTTTTTGTGGAAAAAATTTCAGTAACAGCCCGGAATCTGGGATTCTGCACAGTATAATGACTAGTGTTGCCAAGTTAATTAACCTCCCCTCTTAACATCTCCACTAACCATTAAAAATTAAGGTTGAGTTTCTCGCCGGATATCCTCTGTGGAAAGTACGTACGTAGATTAGCAGATTTTTAGATTCGACAAAAATTGATAATTTGTGGGTGCAGAATTGATACAAAAGATAATTTGTAGCTATCCCTGAAGCATTGATACAATTATGAGATGCGTTAGAGTTTGGCGTTCCGCACTCATTTGTTAATTTTTCCGACTCACTCTATCTAAAAACTATACCGGCTAGTAACATTCCAATGATCTTCTTTCAATATTTCATCAAACACCCCCGTCATATTTGTCAGTCATAATTTGGGGTATCGCATGACATCATAGATGATACTAATAAGTAAAGGGGTGCAGAGGGTCGGCAGGGATGTCGTCCCACGCGTATTGTGTTGCGACGAATTGTGTTGTTCGTAATTGATGTTATGACAGTAATAAATAACTTATATTAATCAGCTTATACAGTCCCACTGATAGGCAAAAGCCTTTTCTCACAAACCGAGGTGAGAAAGAATAGTTCGTACTCAACCGGAACACAACGGAATCACAGTGTGTATTTGTAAAGGCAAGTTTAGAGCCACTGCTGCTGATACTTTTTTTTTATACTTAGCCCCATACTAGGACTTATTCCTGTATCGTGGGTGCGTTTACAAACATGAAAATTCACGTACACAAATACCCAGACCGGAACAAATAGTTGTGGATCACACAAAGATTTATCTCGTGCGGGAATCGAACCTGCGACTATTAGACACAGTGGGTGGAGCGTCTTAAGCTCTTAACCACTGCGCTAAATCGTCCGTCAAGTTTATGTCGTTCATATCGATTACTATGTGAACTGACAACCGGGACCATCGAATGCCTTTCCATCTCTTTTTAAGTACGTAAATACTCATAATTAAAAAAAATATTTAATTGAAATCTCGCTAAAAATACCGTATTACTACCAAAGCGCTACAAGCGCTCCAATTACCTCATATAATGTGATGTGAAATTAAAATTAAAAGAAAGAAAGGAATCATTTGGAAAAACGTTTATTCATCGAAAAAAAATATACGGCAAATAATATAAAATAAAAATTAAATGTGGCACTGAAATGGTATACACTCCTGTAATGCCAAGACGACTTAAGTGCCAAGACGCTGGTCTTCCGTGTATACCAGTTGAAATTCAAATTGAGAGTGTGCACAATAGCAATACAACAAGTTTACCAGTGTAAATCAGTGTAAATGCATATGTAGTTGTTGAATATCTATTAATAATTATTTCTTAACAAATTGATTACATAAAAATAAACAACTTTATTCCCAAAGCAGGAGTGGCCGAGGAGTTATATGTGCGCGCACATTCCGTCGATGATGATAGGTCCCAATTTCAATAGAGGGCGACTTATTGCTATTAAACTAAGTAAGATTTCAGCTACTGAGAATATTATCATAGAAATACCAAAATACCACTTTTCGCAATCAAATATATAAAGCCAGCCGTACCATACACCAACAGACCAATCTCCACACGCGATAAATAAAATTAAATAAAAATTCTGAATAGCCGAAGCTCTATCGCACTTCAGACGAAACACCTACCCTCTTAAAACATTTAAGCACCAATCGTAGAACAAGTGACATATTCCCTTTTCACCCCTGATTTGATTTGAGTATAAAAATGATTGACAAAGTGCGGGCGGGGGCTGAGCCGACGTGTCGGGGTCGCGTCAACTGACAACGTAAAAATATATTGCAATGGAAACATACCGGTGCGAGTTATGTACGAGACCGCTGAGGCAATACTATTTTGTTTGGAATGCAGTTTTATCATACAAAATTACAATAAACTGTTGCGTATTCGGGCAGTATGGTTCTCGAGCATATCCTGAAAGACGTAGATTGGCAAGTCCGAAACAAAATGAAATTATGACCTGGTGAGGGTCGTAGATAAAAGTGGACGAATGTCGAAGGAAAAGGTGGATGCTTACAAGGCAAAGTTGGTTATCGGGGAGACTATTGTGGATCTTTGTCCCTTTAGTGGACGTGTTTTAGTTAATGATGAAACAGAGAACATTATTATATTCTAACTTAAGTATTATTATTGGATGTTAGGTAAACTGTTCAAACAAAGACTATTGCCACTTACTAGTACTTTTGTAGCATACGCAAAGTTACAAACATAAGTTACAAGGACAGATACCTAAGCCGAAACAAAAACAGTGCAGATGACACAAATATATATCCCATAAAACTCCACTGTAAATCTCCCGGTCGATAAATGGTCGATCGTGTAAGGGCCTAAATACGTGTCTACCTCTGCGGTTAAAAACACGCACGTTATTAACGTAGAAGCAGACACGGTTTTTTAAGGCCCGTGTGTTCCCACGTGTCGCAAACAAAAATTCGATATGACGCGTCGTTAACTTTTGTCGCACGCCGACAGGGTTGCCGCCGCCAGGGATATCGCTAATTGGTCTGATTGCAAAGTGTAGACTGAAAAAATTATTTTAATTAAATCTTCTCGATCTACTAAACATGTTTATATTTATATTTACAATGCAAACGATATAGCATTGGCCTAACCTATAAACATTGGCGCTGTACGATGCTGGCTGGAAAATTATTGGTAAGAAGTCCTTTGAATAAACACACATACCGTCACGCCTATATTCCCAAAGTGGGGGTGGCAGAGGTGTACTGTGTACACCCACTTTTCGCCGACGATGTTACACCAGGTTGGGACTAAAACGTGTCAGTGCATCATGGTTAAATCTATTTGTTGTACATATTCGTACAACGAGTAGATTTGATGAGTTTTAGGTATTTATTTTAGCATGAGATAAATAATGCTTTCGCTTTAGAGAAAAGTCTCTTTATTTTCCTATTTCCAAATTCATTCGGAAATGTAATGATGAAGGAGGAAAGAAAGTAATACAACAGAATCTTTAAAAATTAAAAAAAAAAACTAATAAACACCGTCACGCCTATATTCTCCAAGCGGGGGTGTCATAGGTGTTCTGAGTATACCCACTTTTTGCTGATAATGTTAGGTCCCATGTAATAGGGGGCGAGCCTATTGCCACATACCGGGCACATTTCCAGACTCCGGACTCATACTGAGAATTTTTTCGTTAGAAAAATTACATTTGTCCGACCTAGGATTTAAACCGAGGACCTCGTGAGCACAAAGTGATACGCTTTGCTACTAGACCAACGAGGCAGTCAAGTCCTTTTAAATGGCTTCATTCTATCCCTTTTAATGCAACTGCCGCAAGAATGCAATGCTTTGTTTATAATTAAGTACATCTTTATACACATATTGAAACATTTTATCGTTTAAGTACTCCTTTATCTTTGCAAAATTACCGTATTTTACTCGTCTATAACCTAACAAGTCCTAGCAGCGACTCAAAAATTCCATTATAAATGTAATTATTTTCAAAACACAACAGTACTCGATGTAACAATGTAACAAACATCAATTATCGGCAAACAATGATTATGTGAGCATTATTACACGCCACTCAAGCAGCGCCCTCTACAACAAGCGGCATTGTGCGCTAATACCCTGTTGTGTCGTGTTTACACGCCTGACAACCCTATTGTTTTAATTCGAGTGCCACTACACAGGAACATGGGGTGAATACTGGAGTATTGTTCCTTGTTTTTGATTTATTTGATTTTAATGTGGAAGGATAACATACTGAGTTCTTAGATTTACGCGAACATTACACAATAAATAAAACTATTTTTCGGTAGCTCGGGTGCTTCCATCGAATCAAATCCAAAACCAAGCATAACACTGCAAGACCTCAAGACACCGTGAGCTCATTCTGCGTAGATCGGACCAATTGAGGGTACTCCTTGCCCATGCCTTTTGGACGTCTAACACGTCAGTCCCTCCCGTGACCATGGGTGCTGCAAAGCACTCGAAACGTCGGGAACTTAAAAATCAAAAATAAAGCGCGATAAAATCAGAAAAATAGTTTTATTTCATGGCAAGAGAAATTTAAAAATTGATATTTTTACATTTTTAGCTTTATCAAACTGGTGTTTTTTAAGTAAGTGTAAGTAGTTATTAGAGCCAAGGTTAGCTCAAAGTATGTCAGACACCTCATTTCAGGCACTTTATCAAATATTGGATGTACAATCAGCTGCAAACACTTTCCAAAAATCAAATCAATGTGCAATAAGTAAGTAAAACACATAACGTATCAATATACTTTTACTTAAGAACATTTGATTTATGAAATTACTTAGTAGGTAGCAATTATATTTACTTTTAGACCACATTAGAACTTTTAAAAGTGTTTTCATATTTTTGCAGCTAACAGTGGTTAATAGAAATTAGCGGTTTATTCTTTTGGGTGTTTTTGTTATGTATATCGAAGTTAAACCCTGAACCTCGAACTTATGTGAGTGCCGGCTACCCTCAAGATGTCACCGCTCCATCTATGTGATAATCAACACTCTGTCATGAACTTCATCTACCTGTCATCTTTCCGCCTCATCAAGTGTCTAGTATTCTTCACCTTTCTTCTTCTTTACCAAAATCTTCAACTTCAGTTCGCTTTCGGATTTCTATATTTGGTATTTAGTACAATATTAATATTACAAATGTGAAAATTTGTATGCTTAGATGTTTGGATGATTGTTACTGAATCACAGAAAAACGCCGAACGGATTTGGATGAAATTTGGCACACCGTTTATAATCTGGATTGACACATACTTTTTTTCCTGGAAAATGTAAGGTTCCTGTCTAAAGCAGATGGAGCCGCGGGCAGTACAATATACTAAAAATAAAGTATAATATATAATATTAGCCCTGTTAAGAAACTGTCCCACTGCTGGGCACGGGCCTCCTCTCAAACTGAGAGGGTTTAGGCCATAGTCCACCACGCTGGCCCAGTGCGGGTTGGCGAACTTCACACACCTTCGAGAAACTCTTAGGCATGCAGGTTTCCTCACGATGTTTTCCTTCACCGTTAAATCAAGTGATAATTCATTTTAAATACGCACATGCTTTCGAAAAGACAGAGGTGCGTGCCTGGGTTTGAACCCGAGACCTCTGACTTTGCAGTCCAACGGTCTAACCACTAGGCTATCACTGCTGGTGGCTACTAAAAATAAAGAAACAAGATAAATTTTCCAATGTTGTGCTATATAATTAACGCTTGTTTACGTTCGTGACAGCCCTATTGTTTTCACTCGAGCGCCACTACACGTCAGCGGGGGTGAAATAATTTTAAGATTTTCTGAAGCATTATTATTTGAGAGACTTGTTTGTTATGTCTGTTTTGTATACCTCAGACACCCATAATTGAGGATCAATGCTATACAAATAGAGTACGGGAACCAAACTTATAGTTTTTAACAGGTAACCTAATTACTATTTTCTTTACAATTTTAATACCGAAACCTTGTTTATTGGGAAGAACCTTTATACATATAATAAAACTGTATCTGAGCCGAATCTTTACATTGAATATTTTTTGAAAATTTTAATTAGGGTACACTACCTCATCGATATAGAGGTCGACACAATTATTCTTTTAAATTATTGTCTGTCTGTCTGTCTATCTCTTTGTGTTTCAATCGCACAAAATCTACTAAACGAATTTCAATAAAATTTGGTATGGTGATCCCGGGAAAAATAAGCAATCTGGGGTATCGCCGAATAAACAAAAAACTTTTGTTATTTTTATTGTTAGCTGCAATATTACGTTAAAATGTGTGATTTTGTCTACACATGAATTCCTCCATGAACTGATATTGGACTTGGGTCCATCTCCTCACGAAGAAACTCTTTAGTGGTTAACAGCACGCGCCCAAAATTGTTTATACAAATTTGATTCAGATGCTCAGATATGATTTCTTTCATAAACCGATGATGCAGTCAGGAGTGTATTTTCAGGAGTGAACTCTTTAACGATGAATGTATGACCCGGACACGAAACTTTGCACGTTTGTTTAAGTAAAAAATGCACGATTAACGGGATCGTTTTTACATATTTCTCCATACTACCACGTTTGAACGGAAAATGAAATAGCCAAATGCTAAGCACCAAAGTCAAAACCTGGTTAAAAAGCGCCATGGAAGAAAATCGCCTGTATGGTTTGGCCATGACGAACGTGCACAAAAAACTAATTATTAATGAAAATTTACAAGATTTCCATAATAAAGTAGTCGAGAAGTTTACAAAGGTAAGACTCGCACTACAAATGTAAAGCTTCATGTGCCACCATCCATATATCAACTTGATCACAAGGTCTTAGATTCGAACCCTAGGTCGAACAAAGTTTAGTTTAGTTTTTTAGTTTTTTTATAAAAACGTAGCCCCACACTAGGATTTATTCCTGTTTCGTGGGTGCGTTTACAAACATGAAAATTCACAAACAAATACCCAGACCGGAACAAATAATTGTGGATCACACAAAGATTTGTCCCGTGCGGGAATCGAACCCGCGACTATTCGACACATTGGGCGGAGCAGCTCAAGCTCTTAACCACTACGCTAAATCGTCCGTCAAAGTGTAATTATTCGATGGAAAAATTTCCAATATGAATTCTAAAAGTCCTCCTGTTACATGGGATCTAACTTTGTCGGTGAAAAGTGGGGGTACACAGTACACCTCTGCCACCATCGTGCAAACATAGGCGTAACGATGTTTATTTTATTTTACTAATTGTAGTACAAAAATCATAAAACATAAACCCAATGCATATAGGGCGTGCTACACCGCGCGCCCGCGCACGCCACCCAGTCCCGCCGGTAATCCAATATGGCTGACAGCTGCTCCCCGAGTTTCCTTTTTATATTTTTCGGGCGAATTATCACCGACACTCCCGGGCCGGACGAGGATGAGAATCAAATTGAAAGCCGGCTCAATTATATTACCAAGCCTTTCTAGGGCTGGGTTTGAGTAGCTTATTTAGAATTAAGTGTTAAAGAATCGGGAGGACAACTTTTACTGATACGGAAAATAGGTCTGTAATATGTTACGATAGCCGGAGAATAACGATAATGGACGCATCTACTTCGAAGTTCAACTATCAGAAGTATAATATGTAGAGAGCTTAGTATGTAGAGAGCATAGACTGCCTCGTTGGTCTGGTGGCAAAGCGCATCACTGTGATCACAAGGTCCAGGGTTCAAATCCTAGGTCGGACAAATGCAGTTTTTCTAACGAAAAATTCCCAGTATGAGTCCGGAGTCTGGAATTGTGCCCGGTATATGGCAATAGGCTCGCCCCCTATTAAATGGGACCTAACATCGTCGGCGAAACGTGGGTGTACTCAGTACACCTCTGCCACCCCCGCTTGGGGAATATAGGCGTGACGGTGTTAAATTATAATAATGTTAAAGCGTGTTGTGCCTGACGAGCTTAGGGTATTTCTGCTTTGTAGACACAATCTGACTACCACCTTTGGGGTTCTGGTTTGGTCATGCTGACTATAATATCTGCTTGCGGTGGCTGTCTGGCTCCCTTCCCTCCTACTTCCTAGAAATAACATCATTAGTCTCATAACGCGGTCGGAAGACATGACGCTGGAGCTAGATTGTAAACTTCTAAATTGTAACCATTGCACCCAGTCAATTTTATTAAAAAAAATAGAAATAAAAAAAGAAATAAAAAGCCCGCTGAGTTTCTACGCCGGATCTTCTTGGTGGAGGGCGCGTTCCGATCCAGTGGTAGTAGTATTAGTATTTAGATTATATATAAAAAAAAAATAGACAATTTGTAAGTACCGCCGCAGGGTTCATTCAAAATAAATTATATGAGTTAGAGTTGAGTTCATATTGTAAGGACTGTTAATTATAATTGTTAATTGTGTTCTGTGTGACCGTCACTTGTAAAACATCGTCTCGCCTATATTCCGCAAATGGGGTGACCCGGATGTGCTGTGTCACCCCGTACACCCACTCAGGTTCGAATCTAATAGGTGACAAGCAGACTATTGAGAAGAGCGCGGTGACGAACAGTGTGTGATTAGCGATTTTTTGAAAAAACGCTGTCAATAATACTTTATCTGTCCTTGAGCTCGAACGAAAGTACTTCCAGCTGCGCCATAAGCCGCTGGACTAATTACAGCTAATTTGTAACTTATCTTCAAAATAAAGGGTGTGCAAGCGTTTGTAAATAATAATAACAAAGGACTAATTTAAATTAGAGAAATAAAATTTAATAGCTTCTTTTCTCTAACTGAATCGGAATCGAATCTTAATGTGTAGAATACCTATTTAGATCAAAGAATCACAATAGTCAACTATAGCGTTGATCTAAGCTCAAATCCAGAACGAGGAAGACCTTCCGTATGGTTATATTTCCACATAATTAACAAAACGATCACCCCAATCGTAACTGCAACACTATCAAAGAATTACTTCCATTTAATTGACCTAATTAACAAAAGCGACCCCGTTACAAACATAAGTTCTAAACTTTCAGCCGCGACACCCCTTAATCCTAGCGCACGTGCGGAAGGTGCGAGAGGGATGGGGCGCGGAGCGCGGTAACAGCCTCATACCGTAATACCATTTCGAGATGAGCGACTTAAACGCGTTACCGACCACCACACTATCCTGACCTGCCCTTCCCCCCTAAACACTAGCATTCCAAACCACACCAAGCAAATCGAATGAACTATCGGGGATCGATGTTAAGTGGTCGCAAGCGTTCAATTCTCAAATGTTTTGGTGGTTTTGGCATCTAGAGTGGAGTGGGCTTTGACAATGGTAGTTAACTAATGGAAGCGAGCGTTCGACGTACGAAATTGGATGTTGTCTTGTCCGTTACGACGATTGGTCGCGTTAAGGACTGGGACGAGCGATTGGGTTGATTCGTACGTTTGTAATTGGATTGGTAACACGGTAACGGAGTTCGATTGTCAGGTAAAAATGGAGAGGCGATAAATTAGAATTGGTAGTGGGTTTACTGACGTTAATTAAGCAGCACGTTACTTTAGGTTACCGGTTAGAAAGAACAGATTGTTTATCATACTGTGAATGTAGTGAAATGCGACTAAAAGATATATACAGTTTAATATATATAAGCAACTTGTCATAATCAATAGGCAGATTCCAAATATGTGGGTTTTTTAAAGTCATTTTAATAAAACCAAGTTAAGTTAAACATACCATTAACAACAATAGCATTATAGCATAGTATTTAATGTTAACCCTCTGTGAGAGAAGGATCCAAAAAAGTAGTAACAAATTTTATTATAAATTTATTACTACAATTGCTGTCAGTCCTTTTCTTGTAATTTCCCCACATTTCGACTGGTTTGCAGTTCAGAAAACCGGATATAATTATCCTTAAAAACCATGTAACCCTTTCAATGAATATTCAACAACTGCAAGCAATAAAAACATTAGGATTCAACACATGTAGTCGTAAACCTTGCGCGGGCGACGGACGCGCCACTAAATTGTGGCGAGACGTGTGCAGGTTCGAATCGACAATTTTTATTCCGACGTAAATAAAACACGGATACCGCAGAGCAATTTGCTTAAAACCGGGCATCGTGATCCGGGTATATGGCGCGAGAAACCGGGTTAAAGTACATTACAAAAATAGGTCTTAATAAAAATAGTATTCAGTCGATTTTTGTTTCGTTAGTTACTGTTATGTCTTAATAATTCAGTTACTTGTTAATTCCTACCCTATGAGTAGTAGGTATATACTTCCCCCGAGAGGTTTGGAGGATGCACCAAGTGTTCCGGCTCGTCCACCATGTAGGAGGAGGAACAGGGCAGGGTAACCGTGTAAAAGACGAGTCCGAAATAACGGACAGCCCCTTGCGGGTAGTATGTCCGCGTCCCCGTAACCCGCCGCCTAGCGGGAGATGGAACACGGTGGGGTTTTAGTGGGTAGGACTTGCTCCAGCGACGGCCGGAGGAACGCCAACTGTCACTGGAGCCAGGAGTCCCACATAACCCGTTCATGTCCCCGTCGTGAATAGGTATCCATGAGGACTTCCCCAATTAAAAAAAAGTAGGTATATACTTGGAAGTGCAAATAGTAATTTCAATCATATTTCGAGTAAAGTTACAACCTGATTAGAGATAAAACTAAAAGACAAAAGTCTTTAATCAGTGCGTCCTGACCGTTATGACATATGGAGCCGAGACGTGGACACTCACGGTTGGAATGGTTCATAAATTTAAAGTCACTCAGCGAGCTATGGAAAGGGCTATGCTCGGAGTTTCTCTGAAGGATAGAATCCGGAACGAAGTCATTCGACAGAGAACCAAAGTTATCGACATAGCCCACCGGATTAGTAAGCTGAAGTGGCAATGGGCCGGTCACATTAGCCGAACAACCGATAACCGCTGGGACAAACGAGTTCTTGAGTGGAGACCGCGGACTGGCAAACGTAATGCAGGACGCCCTCAGGCTAGGTGGAGCGATGACCTTCGTAGGGCTGCTGGCAGATACTGGATGCGAGTAGCCGAGGATCGTACCCAGTGGCGTGCACTTGGAGAGGCCTATGTCCAGCAGTGGACTGCTATAGGCTGATGATGATGATGAGAGATAAAACTATCACCGTACCACATGAAAATTATTTACAGGTTGAAAAAAATGTTCGAACCCGGAAAATCGTGCAAATTTTCTAATGGTTTTGGTAATCAAGTGTATATCCTACTAATATAATGAATGTAAAGGTGTGTATGTTTGGATATTTAGATATTTGGATGTTTGTTACTCAATCCCGTAAAAACAGTTTATTACCCTGGTAATAATCCGAATTAACACATAGGATACTTTTTATCTCGGAAAAATAAGTCGCGAACAGATATTAGTAATGTATAATTTGCATATGCATATATAACCTCGTTGGTAAGTACTTTATAAAACACTGACTGACCTTTTGCACAGAAGTTCTTTATATAAGGTAACTAAGCACTGAGAATGAATTTTAGCGAATTTACCGCTTACACGATTCAGAGAGGTTTAAAATTTTCTATGAGAAATCCTGTCACGAACACAGCCAGTTAAATAATAAAATATATTCGCTAAAATACAAGAATATGTTAGCTACGTATTTTCGTTGCAACATAAAGTGCCCCATCCTACGAACCAGGTTATCCGATCGCTCGTGTTACTTTCACGGGTTCAATAGTTCAATACCATTTACTCCATGCGGATCGTTTCTATTGGGTAGGTAATCGAAATGAATGAATTTTAGATAGGTACATTCCTGACGATATGCCTACATTTTCAGGAAGGATTTTGATCTAATAGCCCACCTGTGGCTCGTTGTTTACAGTTTATAGATTTATACTTAATCATGAACAACATTACTTATTTGATACATGTCTTTAAAGTATGGTTTAAAGGATGAACTGACATTTTTTTTATTGTATAGATTTATCTGATGTTTGTGTGTGTGAATGATCTACGATGTTGGCTGCGGGGTCTTTACAGCCTTACTGGACAAGAGGGCGAACCGACGACGATGACCTTTGATGAAGGCGCGAATAGATTCGTGACCAAGATCTGAATGGAGAGGATTTAACTGACATTTCATCACAAACCATGCTTAAATCAAAAACCAGCTATGAGGCATTCAGCAGTGTTTTATTTTGGTAATAGCTGTACCCCCGATTTCATTCGTGTAATTTTCAGGCATGTTTGCGTTTTGGAGACGAACCGACGTCTATTTTGGGGCAAAAAAGAGAATAAATAAATGTTTGAAGTCATGCTGACCTACCACATTCTCTACAGCGTAGTGAAAAAAGCGTATAGGTATGGACGAAAGAATCGGTCTCAAGATGAAAAGGGCATACTCCGGTGGTTTAAGCATATCATATTTGTCTAAACCACAAATAGAAAATGAGATCTGACAAATAATATACTACAAAAATGTTACATGTCTCAAACCATACATACCTAACAACGCTTGTATCAAATCAGAAACAGCATAGAACAGGAAAAGAAAACATTTTTCAGATCCTGATAACCTGTCTACTTCAAAAATATATTTGTCTTTTCACTTAAACATTTCTATTATTTTTGTCGTATATGGTACACCAGACCTAAATATACCTAGGTACCTACTTTTATCCTATCTACGAATCATATTCAATTTGTTATGTACCTGAAAGGCTAGCACTAGGCACATAAAGCGAGGGATTTACGTACCCGCCAGCGCGCCACGGCGCCTGTCGCCCCCAATAAACATAACCCTACATGTCGTAAAATATGACTTTATCGCGCGAAACGTCGAATGCTTAGAGAGTATGATAATCTTTTGAGTGTTTGATTTGTATATACTTTTCAAGTGCCTCAGAAAGAAAGAAAACATTTAATTTGGTACATAACAAAACAAAACGAAAGTGTGTGTGTGTGTGTGTGTGTGTGTGTGTGTGAATGATGTACGCTGTTGGCCGCGAGGCCTTTACAGCTTCACCGGACTAAAAGGCGAGCGTGCAACCACTACGCTCTAGCCAGCCAGAAGGGCAAGAGGCGACATACTCGAGGGCGCCTCTTCGAGGCGCCCTCGGTTGGGACAGTCGCTGTAGGGGGACGGGTGCACTACTAAGTGCACCGGTCAACCGCCGGCTATGGGAGGGGATCTACTACTACGTCGTCGTCGTCGCCCGTATTCTGAGCGGAAAGAAGGGATGACAAAGCATCGGGGGGGTCGGTGAGAACATGTCGCGGCCGGCGGTGGCGGCAGGGGTCGGGGGGCAGATCGTAGTCGGCGGTGGCTACGATTAACGGATTCGCATGGGTAGATGCGTTCGCGAAGTGACGTGTTGACGCCTTTTTAAAAAAGGCGCGAATAGGTTCGAGACCTAGATCGGAGTGGACGTCGACGTTCCGTACGAACCAGGGGGCTCCTACGGCTTTACGGAGGAAGCGGTTTTGAACCACTTGGAGTTTATCGATGTGAGAGGGGGCCGAATGCCCGAACGCAACACACGCATAAGTCATCATGGGTCGAACGCAAGTTTTGTAAAGTGTCACCTTATTTCTAAGGGACATTTTACTCCGCTTGCAGATTAACGAATGGACACGACCGAGCACAAATGATGCTCGGTGACGGACCCGCTTGATGTGCGGGCCGAAGGACATGGTACTGTTTAGGGTGACCCCTAGATATTTGACCTCTTTGACCCAGGGAATGGGTCGGTCGAACATGGTCACTTGGCCGAGATTACTTCTAGGGCGGCGCAGGGAGTGGCGCGGGGTGGCACCTCTGGAGAAGAACACCGCAGCGCTCTTGTCCGGGTTCACCTCAATACGCCACTTCCTGAACCAATTCCCTAGGGAATTGGCGGATACCTGAAGGTGTCTGGTAATGAAACCCTTATCTTATGAGAGCGGTATCATCCGCGAATAGGGCTAGATGCGCCTTACTCGAACGAGGAATGTCGTTCGTGTAAAGGCTAAACAGGAGCGGAGAGAGAACTCAGCCCTGTGGGACTCCAGCACTAATGGAGTGGGAAGTGGAGCGCGTCATTTTGACGCGATAACGGAAGGTGCGATTCGACAAGAAGTCTCGTAAGATGGGCACGAGTCTGTCCGGCACACCCAATTGGTAGAGCTTGTAGACCAAGCCGTTGTGCCAGACTTTGTCGAATGCCTTCGCGACATCTAGGAAGAGGGCGCCCGTGTAGATGGGTTTGGGTCTATTGAGACCGGAGAGGATGTGCTCCGATGCGGTGCACTTGGTGGACGCAAGAGTGTTTGGCTCGAAAGCCAAACTGCTCGTCGATGAGAATACACCTGGACGTTACGAAGTCTTTGAGCCTCGCCAGAAGTAGGCGCTCGTATATCTTGGCCAGGGAGTTGAGGAGACTGATAGGGCGGTAGACAAAACGAAAGTGGCAATGGCAATTAGTTCAATCGTATCGCACCTTCAGAACGGTATTAGATTTAACTCAAAAACCTTAGAAATCGAGTTACGGTCATAGAGGACCATTAAAAGGTACGCTCTCTCTCTCTCTCTCTCTCTCTTCTTGGCAATTATTATTCCCATCTGATGGTGAGGTCCGCCTTTTTTTTCTTCCACTTCGCTCTGTCGGACGTGTCGTGTTCGGACGCATTGCAGTTACACATGTAGGTGAATATTAAAACAGCGGAGTTCTTATGGTAGAATTAAGAAATACGATACTTCGGTCTCTTTCCCTGCCTCCCTCTACCCGCGCCGCTCGGTTCTAAAGGGACGCGATTAGTTTCCCAAAAACTTGATTTTTTGAGATAAAGTACTACTGTTCTGAAGGTGCGATATGCTCTGCACTTTTACGCTCGTTTAGATTGTCACTTGTACGTCTTTGTATATAGGCAGAAGGGCACATAGTTCACACACGTTAGGCCAGAGTATTTTTGGCCCCAAATTGTGTACATGCCTTTAAAACTATTTTAGGATACCTACCAGAATATTCATGCCATGTGAATATTAAAGTTATAGAAATTCTAAAGTTAACTCACTTAGCATTCATCGTCGTCTCAAACAAGTTTTTAAGGCATAATGTAAAATTATTTTCTCAAAGAATGTCAATAGGTTTACTAATTGTTATACTGTGACTAAAATATCTTAAACGTTACGTGTAATGTGGATACACTGCTGATTTAGTTATCAGAGATAATAAGAGTCAGTTATGTGCTAGAATAGTTTAAATAACTCAAATAAAACTACCAAAACTGTATTCTTACTGATTTCTTCGAGTAGCTATTCAAATGTACAATGTGTATAATTAACGCAAGATTTGTTGTGTGTGTGTGAATGATCTACGCTGTTGGCCGCGGGGCCTTTACAGCTTCACCAGACATGAGGGGGAGCGTGCAACCACTACGCTCGAGCCAAAAGGGCAAGGGGGCAACTAGCTCAAGCGCGCCTCAAGGAAAAACGGCCTCGGCTTGGGCAGTCGCTATGGGGGAGGGCGTATACTAGGTGTCTCGCCGTGGTGCTCTGCACCGGCCGGCGGGCAAGGGATTCTTCGACCTCGCCGGCGAGGTCGGTATCTGATCCTGTGTGCGGTATCTGTATCCGAAAGAAGGGATGTAAGGGCATCGGGAGGGTCGGTGAGAACATGCCGCGAACGGCGGTACCGGCTAATAGGATGGGAAGTTAAGTTCGTAGTCGGCGGCGGCTACGATTAACGGATTTCTATGATTGGACGCGTTCGCGAAATATCGGGTTGTCGCCTTTTTAATAAAGGCGCAAATAGGTTAGAAACCGAGTTCGGAATGGAGTTATCTCAAGACCTGAGAGTAATTTGTTCTAAATCGGGAACTGAATCGATTCCAACTATCTTAAAAGTTTGTTAAGTTTTTTAATTACAAAAAATGCTGTTACTCGTTCTGTTCGCTGTATTAAACACAAATTTAATAATTATTCAAAGCATTACGGCTATTTTAAATGTATATCTATTACACACAATAGATATTTTTTTCTCTTAAAATTGGAAGTTTAATTTTGGTATTGAATTCGTAAAGCAATAATCTAATTGGGGTGTCTTAGGTCTTGCGTTATATATGATACACCTTGAATACCTACCTACAACCATCATGTGTATTCAATTTAAGATACTTCTTACAAGTATACTTGATTGTATTATAATGATGAGACAAGAGTTCTTACCTGTACTCTCGCTTCTGTGAGGTTGATCTTGAGTGCGAGATCCTCTCTGGTGAACACGTCGGGGTAGTGCGTCTGCGCAAACGCCGTCTCCAACTCTTCCAGCTGAAACATTGTTTCATTTAAGGGCATGCCAAAAAGGGTAGGGTCTTAGTATTACCACTCTTAGCCTGCGTTGCGTTTCGGGTTAAACTGAAAAGAAATAACATTGATAAGACAACACTAGGGCTTACATGAGAAAAATTTCGGCGGACGATTCTCGCAGTGGTTAAGAGCTTAAGCCGCTCCGCCCGCTGGCTCGAATAGTCGCCGGTTAAATTCCTGGACGGGACAAATCTTTGTGTGACCCACAATTATTTCTTTCGGTCTGGGTATTTGTGTATGTGAATTTGCATGTTTGTAAACGCACCCACGGCACTGGAATAAATCCCAGAGAGGGCCTACGTTTATCTTAAAAAAAATGATTTGTGTTTATATACATCATCACGCCTATTTTCCCCAAGCGAGGGCGGCAGAGGTATTCTGAGTACGCCCACTTTTCGCCGATGATATTAGGTCCCAAGTAATAGAGGGCGAGCTTATTGCCATATACTAGGTACAATTCCAGTCTCCGGATTCAAACTGGGAAGTTTTTTGTTAGAAAAACTACATTTATCCTACCTAGGAATTGAACGCAGGTCCTCGTGATCAAAAAGTGATGCGCTTTGCCACTAGACTAACGGGGCAGTCTTGAGTTTACTAATCTAGATTTGGTTCACTGATATCACATCTATTTAAAGCAGTTTGGACACTGACTTATGTGACTACGGTATGTCTACAGGACGTCCCCCATCCTCATCAGCTAAAAAACGTCGACAGCTAAAAAGGCAGAACAGAGGTACAACACCCAGATTTGTAGTATACGCGACCAGTTTCTACCATATCATTGGACTATTTTGTTGGGGCTTGCCCACTCTACGGCAGTTCAGGAAAAGGCTTCTTGGAGAAATCTTAGGGGAAGAAATGTGGAAACACATTTTTAGATAATAGCTTTAATAATATTAAAGAAGATATTGATCCTATTGCTGAGTGAAGAATTAAAGGGTGTATTAAAAGGTGTATTTAAAATACTAGATACTATAATTATAATTTAATAAGACATTTTTAAAAAGCAAGCTTTTATGGCAAATACACAAAGAAGATATTTTTTTTTTTTTAAATCGTAGCCTCTCACTTGGATTTATTCCTGTGTCGTGGATGTAACTGCGTTCACAAACATGTAAATTCACATAGACAAATACCCAGACCGGAAGAAATAATTGTAGATCACACAAAGATTTGTCCCGAGCGGGAATCGAACCCGCGACTATTAGACACAGTAGGCGGAGCGGCTTAAGCTCTTAACCACTGCGCTAATCGCCCGTCAAAATTTAGTTAAGGAGTTCCTATGGCTTCCTTCGGGCTCCATCATCAGAAGTTGGACAACATCCGGGTCCAAAGTACTCGTCAAGACAAACCCAACGAGCCCAAACACAGTGGGGTTATATTGGGTAGTTGTGTGATTCTAATGGCTACCTTTCGGCTTCATCATCAGATCCTGAACACTATCTGGTTGTATAGTACTTGTCAATGCCAATATAACAAGCGTTAACATGAGACGGTTACGACACCTACCGACTCTATTATCAGACCAGATTCATGGTACTCGTATCATATTATTGCATTAAAAAATAATATTAGCCCTGTTAAGAAACTGACTCACTGTTGGGCACGACCGTCCTCTTAAACTGAGAGGGTTTATAGGCCATAGTTTACCACGCTGACCCAGTGCGGGTTGGCGAACTTCACACACCTTCGAGAAACTCTTAGGCATGTAGGTTTCCTCACGATGTTTTCCTTTACCGTTAAAGCAAATGACAGTTAATTTTTAAAACGCACATGCTTTTAAACAGACCGAAATACATTCCTAGGTTTGAACCCGAGACCTCTGACTTTGCAGTACAACGGTCTAACCACTAGGCTATCACTGCTTCTTTATTGCATTCATTATTGCATTGTCACCGAATTTTCATATTACTCGTAGGATAAATTTCAGCTCAATCAGATACCCGCAAGCGCTTGAAAAATGCATCACAAGATTTGAACTGGAAAGACAGACAGACACACATACAAACATTACAAGTAAAATAAAAGCTTATAAAAGGCCGCAGTTCACGGTTTTCGTCAGTGGGTTCAAGTAAATTGTGCGCCATAGGGGTAGGGGTTGCTTGCGATGGCTTGCACCTGTTTAAGTCAGACGTGAATAAAGATATTAGAAATAAATATGTAGGTACCTGTTGCAACGTGAAAGTAGTTCTGTTCCGTCTCTGCTTCCGACGCACGAATGTGTCATCGTGTATCGCCGGGTGATACGAGTAGCTGGTATCTGTTGAAAAATAAACCAAAAACCGTATAATATCAATTGATGTCATAGTGTAGAGGAGAAATTGAAGAATAAATAGGTCAAACATTTCAGACTCATTCCCGTGGATTTGATTCGTCACAGCGATCACTTTTTGCTCTAAAACGGAGAGCTTCAGCAGTGTTACGACTAGTTCAGAAATGAGAAAAAGTATCGCATGGGTATATAGATAAGTTAAAGCAAGTGATAGTTACTTTTTAATACGCACATGCTTTTGAAAATACAGGTGCCTGGGTTTGAACCCGAGACCTCTGACTTTACAGTCCAACGGACTAACCACTAGGCTTTCACTGCTCTACATTCAACATCATGTGATACAAAAATTGAGGGGCACCACTCGAAACAATAAAGGAATCCGGGCATCACCAGGAAGTGCCAAGCCATTACACGCAGAGTGCCAGATCGCCTCCCTAATAGTTACGTTCTGAACGGATCCGCGTGTCCTCCGCAATTGATGAGGTGGAGACTTTATGTTAGGGCGACCATGACTTCATAGGAAATTATTTTTATATTAATATCACGAGAGTCGAAAGCTATACATAATATTTATTTAATTCTTTAGGTACACATATCAACAACCAACATTTTAAAAGGAAAGTTTATGTACGACCGCGAGCTTAACTCAACATTGAGTTTAGCTAATTAATTAATTACTTAAAGCTTTTTACAATGCAAAGATTCGTAAGTAATAATATAGTTCATACGCTACACTTAATGTCTACCCCGCAAGGGATATGTAGTGACAATAGTTGATGATGTTAAAATTAATAAAATTATAATTGTAATGAATAAGGATACATCGATATTACGGTTACGATTCTGATGAGAATAACGAATGCATAATAATTTATGGGACTGGATTGTTAAAATATGGTTTTCTTCTTCTTCTTCTTCTTCAAGTTATGGCTTCACACTAATTATAAGTGTATTTTGCCAGTGTCCAGTGAGATATATATAATCGTGTTTATTTAAATTAATTCGACTCCCCGATGAATTTGATGACAACGATGATAATGAAATTAATGAAGTACCCCACCCTGGTTTGTAAAGCCGTGGATACTTTACATACCAATTGCAACGGCCGTTTTGAGGGAAGTCGAAAAGGCACGTTTTTTCACTTTGTTACAATTACCTTGCCGACGACATTGTGGTCGTGGCAGAGTCGCTGGAAGATCTAGGACGAATGCTCGGTGACCTCAACAGAGTATCTCAACAAGTGGGTCTTAAAATGAACATGGACAAAACCAAAATAATGTCTAACGTCCATGTCGTACCCACCGCACTCACCGTTGGGAACTCTACTCTTGAAGTTGTCGACGAATACATTTACCTGGGACAGGTAGTCCGGTTAGGTAGGTCCAACTTTGAGAGAGAGGTCAATCGACGAATCCAACTCGGCTGGGCAGCGTTCGGGAAACTGCGCAATATCTTCTCATCCAAAATACCTCAGTGCCTTAAGACTAAAGTTTTCAGTCAATGTGTGTTACCAGTGATGATATGGATATGGATCAGAGACGTGGTCTCTTACAATAGGTCTCATAAAAAAGCTCAGAGTTGCTCAGCGAGCTATGGAGAGAGCTATGCTCGGCGTTTCTCTACGCGATCGAATCAGGAATGAGGAGATTCGTAGAAGAACCAAGGTTACCGACATAGCCCTTAAGATTAGCAAGCTGAAGTGGCAATGGGCGGGCCACATAGCGCGTAGATCGGACGGGCGTTGGGGCAGAAAGATTCTAGAGTGGCGACCACGTATTGGCAAGCGCAGCGTGGGACGACCGCCTGCCAGATGGACCGATGATCTTGTGAAAATCGCAGGAAGTCGTTGGATGCAGGTGGCATCGGACCGGTTACGCTGGAAAGCGATTGGGGAGGCCTATGTTCAACAGTGGACAAGTATGGGCTGAGATGATGATGATGATGATGACAATTACCTTCACTCATGCACATATAAGAACACATAATGGTTAATATTCCACCAACATTACACATTATTAGTCGAAATAACACAAGTTTTGGACATTAAAACAAATTGACAACATCACTCTTCGACTTCCCGCCAAAACTCCCAAAATATGGTTTTATTAACGTTATAAAAAAGTATGCAATCAAAGTAATAGATTTAAAAAAATAAATGATAATGATGTATTTAGGTAGACATTTAATTATTTTTATAATTTTCCACTACTACTTACAAAGTAAATATTAATAACAGATTTTTTGAAGTAAGCCTTCAAGTGCTCATCATATAAATTTCGACTTATAAACATTTAGACGGCGGGCGTTCGGGTAACTACAAAAAATAAAATCCCTTTTAAAGAGTAGCGCATTGTCACCCTACCACAATGCAATAGAATAGACATACGTCAGGGCGCTATGCCTCCGTTAACATTTCTATTATTCGTCGATAATGTCCTTTATACATTACTGGACGAATTCACCCCTAATAGCTGGTAATACTGGGACTGTGCGATGACTTTTAGTTTATGTGTCTTTAGTGTATTTTATTTGGTAGGCAGAGAAAATTCGAGATTAGATACAAATGAATGTGTGTAGTTTTGTATTATGATAAATAATTAACACAGATATATAATAACCAAATAAACCGAGTCTTATCTGATGGAAAAGTCAAGAGTCTCCGTAACCGGCGAGCGTGTATGAGACAAACTATGAGAGTCGAGGAAACCAGAGAGGTATGTAAGGAAAGAACCTGTTGGAACTCTGTACTCTCTGCCTACCCCGCAAGGGATCTGGCGTGAGGTTATAGATAGATAGATAGATATATAATGTTCATGGCAGAGCACTATCTCCTGAGATACACGCTTTCGCCTAGTTCAGGGGATAGGGTCAAAAATCTTTGTTTAATTCTCCATAACCACCACACACTGTAATTGTGTTAGATATAATATAGAATTAATGCTGTCTGTTTATACTGTGAATACCTGAATATGTAATGTTGTACAATACTTTTAGTGGTGAGAAATAAACTATTTTATTTATTTTATTTTATTAATAACTAAGTAACCATAAGATTCATATCTTAAATTTATGATTTTATGTTAGTTAAGTATGGCAAACAACTTAATTATATACACAACTCCCTTCCCTCCAATATGGTCGAGGGGAGTGATAGCAGCAGTCATAGTCGTGAACGGGTGCTGCTTGTGAGGACTGGTCCATCTGGAATCCTTTAGACGCTTTTTACAGATAACATCATTAGATATATATCTCGATCGTAAGGTTAAAGCTAGGTCGTAAAGTATTTAATTGCAACCTAAACATTGTATCCACACAATATGATTGAAAAATAGGAAAGAAAAAAAGAAAGAGAAGTAAATAAAAAAGACAAGCCCGCTTAGTTTCTTCGCCGGATCTTCTCAGTGGAGGCCGCGTTCTGATCCGGTGGAATAGTAGTTAAATTAGATTTAAAAAAAAATGTAAATTTACCATTTTTTAGCGCCCCGCAGGGCTTATACAAAATAAATTATTTGAGTTTGAGTTCATCATGTTGTGTATCATTAAGTTACACTAGTATGAGACTGACAGCAAATACATTTATTTTTATTCAATTATAATAGCAAAAACATTTATAATAGATTTCCAGTGAATCCTGTGTGCATTGGACATCACTTCATTATGTAAATTGATGGTAAATTGACTCATCGCCTTATGATAGTGGCATCATTGTTAATGTTTTTTTTTGCTTTGTGAGTTGCACGATTTAGCGCAGTGGTTAAGAGCTTGAGCTGCTCCGCCCACTGTGTCTAATAGTCGCGGGCTCGATTCTGGCACGGGACAAATCTTTGTGTGATCCACAATTATATGTACCGGTCTGGGTATTTGTGTTTGTGAATTTTCATGTTTGTAAACGCACCCACGATACAGGAATAAATCCTAGTGTGGGGAACTTTTAAAAAAAAAAGTAAGACAGAGAGTACAGTACCTATAGCTTTCTACAGTCGTTATATGACATTTCACAACGAAAAATCACATGATCAAAACAAAGCGCTAAGAGAATACAAACTTAACGCTAACAAATTGTCCAGGCCCTCAGAGATCCTTCATCATCTATTAAAATCACATGAGCATTATAAAAAGCGCACATTAATAAATTTTTATATCATTGTACAAAGTTATTCGTCGCGTCGGTATTTCAAAGCGGCGGGCCGCTCCGGCGAGCTAATGGACTGAATTAATTGAACCAATTTGTGCCGTTGCGATTCACTCGGCAGATTAATTTTGTTATTCGCTTATGTATCGACGTGTGCGCACAGTTTTATCTGTGTTTATACACTTGATGAGTTATTTACCCGAGTTGAAAATGCCTTTTTTTATACGATATTCTTTCGGTTTTATTGTTTTCGTATTTCTGTCATATTATACCAGATCCCTGGCGAGATAGGTAGAGATCTCTCTGCCTATCTCACAAGGGATCTCAAGCTTCCTCAATATCGCTCATAGTGCCATACACGCTCGCTGGTTCCGGAGTCTCTTGACTTGCCTATAGAGCAAGCTCATCCCCCGATTTTTTTATCAATTGGGGGATGAGCTGCAAACATTCTGAGTTTGCCAACTTTTTATGTATCGTATCTCCATATCAACATTCTTAAATATTTTTTTAACTTACATGTTAGTTAATTGCGCTAACAATGATGAAACAACCGTAAAGCTAATTTGTAAAGTTAAGTTTTTTTAAATTAGTGGCACTAAAAATTAAGTAGCTATACTTACAACTAATTAAGTTAAGTAATTTATTTATTTTTGATTAACTGTGCTAAAAATTGAGCAACTGTACCTACAGCTAATTTAGCTTAATTGTTTTTTTTTAATTAGTGGCCCCTAACGGCGAAATTACATCGAACCGCAAATATTCATTAATTAAATGTTAATAATTGAGTGGCCATCAACTTTGGTGTAGAAAAATCCCTCGGCGGGCGGAAATTAAAAAGTGTTCCACATCCGGCGGAAGTGGTCCGGCCGGCTTGAGTGCAGCGGAAAAAGTTGGGCGAAACCGCGCGGATTAACTAGCTTTCGCGTTTAATGGAAATGTTAATGAAAATAATTCGATATTTATAAGAAATACTTATTATTTTATAAACTAGGCGCTCGTAGCGCTGTGCGCCCGTGTGGCTCTTACTGATTACTAAGTTAAAACACCGTTCGGTTCGGTACGTCTGAGATGGGTGACCGTTTATAGCATTTTCATATTCGAGCGTCGTTGTGCTTCAGAAACCATGCTAAGCCGTTAGTTCCGCTTACTTCATGCATTAGTTCTTAAGCCAAATCAAAATCCTTACAGGCGACTTGATAAGTCCAACACTAGTAGGTCACAAAGCTGTCTCCACCATTCCGCACTGGTTTCGTATCGTGGAGTTTATCCACCTTGGTGTGTGTGTGAAGGCTTTTGCCCAGGAGTAGAATAGAATCATCATCATCATCATCATCATCATCTCAGCCTATACTTGTCCACTGCTGAACATAGGCCTCCCCAATCGCTTTCCAGCGTAACCGGTCCGATGCCACCTGCATCCAACGACTTCCTGCGATTTTCACAAGATCGTCGGTCCATCTGGCAGGCGGTCGTCCTACGCTGCGCTTGCCAATACGTGGTCTCCACTCTAGAATCTTTCTGCCCCAACGCCCGTCCGATCTACGCGCTATGTGGCCCGCCCATTACCACTTCAGCTTGCTAATCTTAACGGCTATGTCGGTGACCTTGGTTCTTCTACGAATCTCCTCATTCCTGAGTCGATCGCGTAGAGAAACGCCGAGCATAACTCTCTCCATAGCTCGCTGAGCAACTCTGAGCTTTTTTATGAGACCTATTGTAAGAGACCACGTCTCTGATCCATATATCATCACTGGTAACACACATTGACTAAAAACTTTAGTCTTAAGGCACTGAGGTATTTTGGATGAGAAGATGTTGCGCAGTTTCCCGAACGCTGCCCAGCCGAGTTGGATTCGTCGATTGACCTCTCTCTCAAAGTTGGACCTACCTAACCGGACTACCTGTCCCAGGTAAATGTATTCGTCGACAACTTCAAGAGTAGAGTTCCCAACGGTGAGTGCGGTGGGTACGACATGGACGTTAGACATTATTTTGGTTTTGTCCATGTTCATTTTAAGACCCACTTGTGGAGATACTCTGTTGAGGTCACCGAGCATTCGTCCTAGATCTTCCAGCGACTCCGCCACGACCACAATGTCGTCGGCAAATCGAAGGTGAGTGATGTATTCGCCATTGATGTTGATGCCAAGTCCTTGCCATTCCAAGAGCTTGAAGGCGTCCTCTAAGGTGGCCGTAAACAGTTTCGGAGAAATGACGTCTCCCTGCCTTACTCCTCTTTTTATGGGGATCGCCTTCGTGCGCTGCCCCTGTACTCGGACTGACATGGTGGCGTTATTATACAAGCACTTCAACACTTCAATGTACCGATAGTCAAAGCGGCATCGCTGGAGAGATCTAAGAACCGCCCAAGTCTCGATCGAATCGAAGGCTTTCTCATAGTCCACAAACGCCAAGCATAGTGGCCGATTATACTCCTCGGTCTTCTGTATAATCTGCCGCAGCGTATGTATGTGGTCTATGGTACTAAAGCCTTTCCGGAAACCGGCTTGTTCGGGAGGCTGGAAGTCATCAAGCCTGCGTTCGAGACGATTCGTGATGACTCTCGAAAACAACTTATAAACATGGCTCAGCAGTGTGATGGGCCTATAATTCTTCAGTAAAGTGTTATCACCTTTCTTGAAAAAGAGTACCACCACACCCCTGTTCCACGCTTCCGGCGTTTTTCCTTCGAGCAAGACGGAATTAAACAGCCTCTGAAGGACTTTAAGTACCGGCGATCCGCCCGCTTTCAGAAGCTCTGCGGTAATTCCGTCTTCACCCGGCGCTTTGTTGTTTTTAAGGTGTTTGAGAGCCATCCCAATCTCGTACAGGCTGATGTCCGGGATATCTTCAGTGTAGTGTCGGGTTAGCTTGGCTCTTGGGTCTTTTACCAAGTCAACAACAGGTTCAGCTACTGAGGTATACAACTGCCCATAGAACCTCTCTATCTCCCTGAGCACCTCTGACCTATTCGACGTTACGTTTCCGTCCTCCGTCTTCAGCTTCGTCAACTGGCTTTGCCCAATAGACGCGTCCCTTGCGAACACTTTGGAGCCCTTGTTCTGCTCTATGGTCTCCTCAATACGTCTTGTATTGAAGGACCGTAAATCGTGTCGCAAGGACTTCAGTATCTGTCCATTGAGCTGCCTATAGGACTTAGCATCATCGGAGGTTTGGAGTGTCATGGTACGTCGCTCAGCCATAAGGTTTCGGGTGTAGTCAGATAGCTTTTGAGGCCTATTTTTACGGTGGGGCTTAAAATGCTTGGACCCGACCGTATGGACAGTCTCTACCAACCTATTGTTGATTTCGTCCACTGATGCGCTGCTGTCTAGCAATTCGAAGCAGTTTGACAATTCGAGTTGAAAGTTCTCGGGGTTTTGGATATATGCATTAGAAGGTCGGAGCGTAGACTTCATCAGACGCGATCTTTCCATTTTGACATTAATATTTAATGTGCCTCTGACCATTCGGTGATCACTGCCGGTTTTTACCCTGTGAATCACGGAGACATCATTAAATATTTGTCGCTTGGTGTTCATGATGAAGTCTGTCTCATTTTTTGTGGAACCATCAGGGCTCATCCAGGTCCATTTCCTATGAGGCGGCTTCCGGAAGAAAGAGTTCATCATAAAGAGTCCCTCCTTCTCCAGATATTCGGCCAGCCTCTGACCCCTGGGGTTGCGTTGCCCATATCCAAATTGCCCCACTCTCAATTCATCATCGCCCCGTTTGCCCAGCTGCGCATTGAAGTCACCCATAACCACTGTAAAGTGTGCTTTGGAAGTATGTATGGCTCTACTAATGTCCTCATACATTACTTCGACGTCATCATCTGAGTATGCCGAGGTCGGTGCGTAGACCTGTATGACCTTCAGCGAATATCTTTTGGATATTCTGAGTATCAGGTACGCTACCCTGCTCGACACACTAGTGATGGACACAACGTTGTCTATGAGTGACTTGTGGACGATAAATCCGACACCACCTTGGGACTGCTGTTCGCCCTCCCGGTAGTAAAACAAGTTGCCGGATTTTAAGGTTATCGTGTCCTCGCCCTTTCTTCGGACCTCCGATAAACCAACAATATTCCACCGCAACTTGTTTATCTCTTCCTCCAGCTCAACAAGCTTCTCATCTGTCCTTAACGTGCGTGCGTTGTATGTCACCAGGGCTAATTTTCGGTGTTGGTGGTAGCCGAATCTCTGCCGGAGATTCTTAGCACCCCTTGTCCTGTCGTTACCATGGCTGCTACCGTGGCCAGGACGAACAGGACCGCCGGGGACTAGGGGCCTGGTTTTCTTACATTCTTCCATAATTGGGGGTGTTTGCCATACTCGCCACGCTTGGCAGGCGGGTTGGCGAGCGCAGTTATTGGTCGTCGAAGTGCTAAGGGAACGCTGCTGCCCATTCCCTAGTTTTCCCTTAGTCGCCTTGTACGACACCCGATGGGATGAGATGGGTTGGTCCTATTCTAAGCCGGGAACCACGCGGCAATAGAATAGACTAATTTATTCATATACTACCTAGATTAGACTAATTTATTCATATACTACCTCGGTACTAGAATAGAATACCTACTAGAATAGAATAGACTAATTTATTCATATACTACCTCGGTACTTAAATACGAAAACAAAAACATAAAAAGTCTATGCTTACAGTGTCTATTTGGTGCGGCTCACTTCCTTCCCTCTAATATGGTCGTGGGAGGTGATGACTGCCCAAGTAGTCGTACTCGTGTACGGGTGCTGCTTGTGGAGACTGGTCCACCCAGAATCCTCCAGCTTTTCATTATAACATATACTTAAAAATAGTCTTATATCTCAGTCGTAAGGCATCACGCTGGAGCAGGATCGCATTAATGATTTTGTATAATATAAAATGTATGTATACAAAAAAATGATGAAAAAAAATGAAAGGAGAGTTAAACAAAAAAGACATGCCCGCTGAGTTTCTCGCCGGATCTTCTTAGTGGAGGCCGCGTTCCGATCCGGTGGTAGAATAGTAAGTAAAAAAAACGCCAATATGACACTTTGTTAACATCTCCGCAGGTTTTATGCAAAATAAACGATTTGAGTTTGAGATTAAAACTGTAGCTAAAAAATTTACCACTCAACAAAGCGCCAACCCTACCAATTTAACCTGTTATACACACATAATGCTAATTGTGCCCACCACCACAATACCACGCTCAAAAGTAAATACAAGCACTTAAACATCCAAAACATCGTAGATTAATAAAGGTGCTAGCCCACCGCCCCGGCGCGGTGTGATTGCGCCGTAATGAGCCGCCCGCCCAGACAGAACGCTGGAAATTGCCCTGTACATATTTAATAGATTCGTTTAAGCTGCTTTTTTATCCACTAGCTTTTTTATCCGCCGGTTTAAAACTCCCTCCTCCTCGAACAGCCCAACGCAACCCATTTTGTTAATAGATTTTAAAAATTAATATTAAAGCGAAAGTGGAAGGATGTATCTACAATTGACAAATTTTAAGGATAGTCGTTATATACACGGGTAAATTGACGTTAACAATGTTGTCAGGATTAGAATTTCACTTTTTAAATAGTTGTGTACCAGAATATATCGATAACGATAACAGAAATAAATTAAAAATTAACAAATGTTGTACAACTTAAACTTATTTTTAATTAGTTTTGAATTTTAATACAGATATAAAATGAGATCGTTAATATTTAATTCTGAATTTGAATAATTTACGACTTTCTAAATATCTTAAGTAGAATCGTTGTTTATTTCCAAATTAAATTTATCTACTACACTTTTTATTGATTAAGTACACACTAAATAAAATTCAACATTCATTTCATAAAGACAAAAAATATTTTGAAATATATCGATTGATTTAATTGTTAGGTTTACGAACGTAGTGATTATATTCTCTTTGGCTCTACGCTAATCGTTTTTATCGGGCAACACATATATCTCTATGAGGCAACTATGGATATAATACAAAGAATTGTGTAGTGTCAAAATGTTGCTAAAAAAAATTAAACTCTTACTTACAATCACAACATTGAATTTTCTAAGTTTTAAACAACTCGAGAAACCATGATGAGTGAGAACAATACCCTGAAGCCCGGTGTCACGCTCGCACCCATTACGATGCAGTACGGTGGCCATAAGGTAGAACTAATACGGACTATACCTATTTATGATATGGTTAATATACAAAAAAAAAAAATACGATGTAAACCATTTATTACGGAGTTCAAAACGAACAAGGTTCTCTATTCATCTTTATATATAGGATGGATTAAGATGGGACAGTAAAGGCAGCTATCTCAACCGTTGTAGATACAGAGAAACGGCCCTAGGAGACTATCCTTAATTTTTGCGATATTTGGAGCTGAATTTACAGATTCTGAGAAAACGTACAGTCAGCAAGAAAATAGATAATTTAATCAAAAACTTTGACTACTACTCATTTAAGAAGTGACGTAAGAAGTGATATGCGTAGATAGAAGGAATTACGGCAATAAACAGTGCCCGAGAATTATACGTTAATTATAATTAATTAAGGAGTTTGAGGGTACCCCGGAACAACTATGCCTTTTGGACGTCTAACACCTCAGTCCTTACCGTGACCATGGGTGCTGCAAAGCACTCGAAACGTCGGGAACTTAAAAATCAAAATAAACCGCGATAAAATCCGAAAGGAATAGTTTTATTTCATGTGTAATATTCGCGTAAATCTAAGAACTCAGTACGTTAATTATATGTCAACAAGTCCATAATCGTACCAATGTTTGGTCACCCTACTTAGGAAGAGACGTAGGGCTCTCAGTGAGTATCCTTGTCATCCCGGTTTTTCGCAGAGTGCTCAATATATTGTATTATATCCATGGCGGCAACATTTTTTTGGTTTGACATTTGGAGCTGTCATATTATCCGTGGATTTGTAAACAACAAAAAAACTTGTAAACAATTTAATCTATGGTTTTTTTTTGCCGTAATGGCGACAAGATGACAATTTTTATAATTTACTGTTATACTCTATTATTAATTGACATTGGCGAAATACACTGATAAAGTGAGGGCCATTAATTAAAATAAGAAGAAGAAGAATTTAATCTATATCATCGCGCCAGATCCCTTGCAGGTTAGGCGCATAAAGTACAGAGCTCCAACAGGTTCTTTCCCTAAAAGACAGGTTTAAGGATGATCAGTTTTGAAAAGTTTTTGCTTGCAACCAGCAATCATAGCTCACCCGCCCATTCGGTTGCTGTCCAATGAGACGAAAATCATTTGTTAGGACAAACCCCCGTTTTTTAGTAAAAACATTTGTTTTAAATGCTTTTTTTTATGAGTTATAATTTTATCTGAAGGACCAGTCAAGAGTTTATGTAACCGGCGAGCGGGTATGAGACGAACTATGAGAGTGGAGGAAACCGAAGAGGTATGTAAGGAAAGAACCTATTGGAACTCTGTACTCCCTAGCGTGATGATATAGATAGATAGAAAATTTCAAACTGTTATGCATTAATTTCTTTTCATCTGATACTCTCATTATCCACGAAATTTATACCCCAGGTTGTCATTGCACAGAAAATATAGCCTTATGGTAGTCACCCTTCAATTTTGCGATGGAACCGTTCCGTGAGTCGTGTGTAAGACGAAATATGAGGATGGAGGAAGCAGATAGGTCTCTTAGGAAAGAACCTGTTCGAACTCTGCACTCTCTGCGTACCCCGCAAGGGAGCTGACGTGATGATATAGATATATTTCTATACGCCTCTTTAAAACTTCCTCCTACCCCCGACAACCCCACAACCCTGTAATACGTTAATAGATTTTAAAAATTAATATTAACCAATTTACGTACTTACAAACTGACATTTTCGTTCGAAACGTAATAAAGATACTTACAAACTAAATTACGTTTCGCTTTGATCGTCGCTGTAAAAATGTGACGCAACGGGAATAATCAAAAGTGACATGATACTTATTAAGTTAGCCGATATAATCGCGTTAGGCGACCGACGGCGCGACTCAAAAACTATTTTATGAATAATAGATGGCGCCGGGTTCGACCAATCCCGGGGGAGCACCGCCCACCGCGCCCTGCGCCCGCCGCCCGAGCTCACCCCCGCGCACCCCCGGCTGCCTTCTCTATTCATTAGCACATTACCACCCCTTGGGCACGCGACGCAGATGGGGTAACGCGAAAGAAACAGATTTGCGCCTTTTGGCGTTTGGATTTTTTTTGGACCTGCTAAGATGTGATATTTGAGATTTTTTTTCATGTTTGTAAAGTTGTGCAAGTAAGTACGTAGAGAAAGAGCTCCTATCCTGTTACAGATATATAAATGCCTATATTTTTTATTAGAGAAGATGTATTTTTTTAAATTGTTTATTGGAAAGGGTGTGTGATTTTTTTATTATTACTAATAATTAAGTACGGAAACACATGTCGAATCCAACTAACTACACATGTAATATGTAAAACAAAGTAATTCATTAGAAAATTAATCCAGATTAACTTAAAAAAATAGCCCCGCACTACGAATTATTGCTTAAGCGGAGGAGCGCAACGCCTAAACATAACTATATCTGGGATAAAAACTTATAAACCCAATATCCACAGATTTATAACGCAACATCGATAATTATTATCGAATCGATTTCCATCCGATTATCGAGTTGGAAATCGGTAACGAAACAGAGCTATAAGCGAGTAACGCCATTAGGCCGGGAGCTGCGGCCTCGGTAACTCTGTTAGGAAGTTTGCAGACCGATAAGTGAACTAATCGACGCGACTCCCGGACTATGCGGTTATGTTAAGAGTTCGTACTTTGTATTAACTTCGTTAGAGTATAGACAAACAAGAGTTTCCAGAATAACGATACAGTTAATTTCGAAATATTTGGTATAGAAACGTGTCATTGACCGTCAATAAACAAAGCTTAAAGAAAAAAAGCACAAAATCACACAGTTACAAAGTAAAGTTTAATTTGGTTAGTATTTGCAAATTCTACAGTTAAATGCAAAGAATTTTACTGTAGGACTTATGGCATATTAATAGACTGACCTTACGTTATCCGTATATAACATATTAAGAAACGTGATTTAAAAATATTTATGATATTTAAATATCTACTTCTGATCTGACGTAGGAAACAAAACAAACGGAAACGAATACACACAGTGCCATGTAAGCTAGGAATAAAATCTAAAATAATCTGTATAAACTCTACTTAAACTACACAATTGAATATTTTGAAAACTACTATAATACATTTTTTTTTCTACATCTCTATCATCATTTTAATAGGAGAAGATTTTTCTCTCGACTGACATTGTAAGGATTCGTTTCAGTTTGCAGAACTATACAAGTGACAAATTGTTACATTGCCTCGATTTGAACAATTGAACAAATGTTCAACTGTTTGGATCTTTGTTTGTTACTTCATTTTGTTTAAACTTTCGAACAGATCAAAGTGAAGTTGGCAGCCAGGCAAATTATAATAAGAAATCATAATTAGATAGACTACATAAACTTGGTAAAAATAAAATTACATTTTTTATAAAAGACCTACTTTATAAAAGAATGAATGTCTGCGTTTGTTTGGTTTTGATAATACCCTTACGGTGCAAATGGTCTTCTTAATTTCCAAGTGTAAATTCGGTCGCACAGTTAGCCCTCAACCGCACGAGTGCTTTTTCAACGCTTTCGTAAAGCGCTGGAATGAAACAAATGGCTAACAGTACATTTTGTAATAAATTAATAGTAAAAAATTTTAATTTAAAAAGACCTCTTTAAAAAAAGCTTCTATAGCAAAAACACGTTGAAGATATCTTGCTTAGTTAGGAAGTTCCTATGGCTTCTTTCCGGCTCCATCATCAGACAGGCACCATCCCGGCTAAAGTACACGTCAAGACAAATCCAATGAGCCCAAACACAGCAGGGTTATATTGAGGATGTTGGTAGTTCCACTGGCCAACTTTTGGCCTCATCATCAGACCCTAAAAATTATCTAGTTGCGTAGTACTTTTCAATACCAATCTGAAAAGCCTAAACACGAGGGGGATACGATGTATATTTCACATGTTTCTATGGCCACCTTATCCATCCATATTATTAACCCATATTAACCATCATCAGACCAGCTCCATGGTACCATATTATTGCATTGTCACCAAACTTACATATGTATGCCAAATCTCAGCCAAATCGGATTCCTGCCAGTGCTCGAAAAATGGATCACAAAATTTGAACCGGAAAGACAGACAAACGTCCATTGCACGTTAAATAAAACGTTTATGCTGACAAATAATGGTGCAATTTAAAGCGGCCAATTAATAATTTCGTGTCTATGCTATTGCCCGTTGAGGAGTTCATTCGTCTGGAATCAATCCTGGGTATAGAATCAGGCCATGCTTACTATAAAAATACATTTTCATTAGAACTAAACCAATATATCAAATTACAACTCCATAGGATAGAAGGAAGTCGTTCTAATACAGTTTACAAGATTTGACCTAAACAACTTAATAGTGTCCAACCTAAGCTTCGGTTTCGGCTAAGGCCAACTTCGGCCAAAAATACCAACTTTGGCCCATGTTGGCCAAAGCCAAAGGTTTCCACAAGCACCGAAATTGAACGATCTATTACGATTTACGACTCACGAATTTTAATAAATATTATTATTTCAGTGTTATTATTTTTAGCCAATTGTAGATAATTTTAATCCTCTCGTTCAGTTAATACAGTCAACATAAATAATAATATAATAATATTAGCCCTGTTAAGAAACTGTCCCACCATTGGGCATGGGCCTCCTCTCAAACTGAGAGGGTTTAGGCCATTTACCACGGTGGCCCAGTGCGGGTTGTCGAACTTCACACACCTTCGAGAAACTCTTAGGCATGTAGGTTTCCTCACGATGATTTCCTTCACCGTTATGCAAGTGATAATTAATTTTTAATACGCACATGATTTTTACTAACGCACCGTCAACATATTTTTTTAAAAATTTAGCCAATCATGAACCAAACTTCATAGGGTTATTAAACATTCGGCTTCGGCCGAAAATTTTGGCGATGGCCTATTAATCGAATTCAGTTTTGTCCGCCACAAAATTGACCTTTGGTCGTACGAAATGAAAGCTTGTAAAAAGCGCTTCGAAACGCGCGTTGAAAAAGCGCTCGTGGGAATCCGGGCCTATACTTACAAGGGTGTGAGGCTGTGAAAGGGTACTCCAAGGTCGGCAGGCGGTGCTGGTGCGGCGGCAGGCTCGGCGGGCAGTGGTAGCAGAACAGCCCCCGACCGCCCCCGCCACCGCTCGCCAACTGAAACCAAACGAGTTAATGTTAGTAGGTCTTTGTGTGTAGCAATAACTATGCTGGCCGAGGGGCCCCTTACAGTTTCACAGGACAAGGTTATGTATGTGGGCTGTAAAATTATTTTACATTATTTTTCTAGCTTATTTGACTGTCACACTCCTGAGCATAGGCCTACACTTTATATCAGTCTGATTGTCTGAATACCTAAATACATACATCATCTCAACCTGTACTTGTCCACTGCTGAACATAGGCCTCCCCAATCACTTTACAGTGTAACCGGTCCAATGCCACCTGCATCCAACGACTTCCTGCGATCCTCACAATATCGTCGGTCCATCTGGTAGGCGGTCGTCCTACGCTGCGCTTGCCAATACGTGATCTCCACTCTAAAATCTTTCTGCCCCAACGCCCGTCTGATCTTCGCGCTATGTGGCCCGCCCATTGCCACTTCAGCTTGCTAATCCTAAGGGCTATGTCGGTGACCTTGGTTCTTCTACAAATCTTCTCATTCCTGATTCGATCACGTAGAGAAACGCCGAGCACAGCTCTTTTCATAGCCCGCTGAGCAACTCTGAGCTTTTTTATGAGACCTATTGTAAAGATCGTTGGAGAGGCCGAATTGTGGAAGTGACTGAAAGGTTTTCCGGTCGATTTATTCGTGGTTCCATCGCATATGTCCATCAGTGGTATCACAAGGGAACTCAATTTTTTAAGTTGAGTACTCTCCACCTTCAGACTAATACAGCGCTCCATATTATAAAAATGTTTAATCTAACTTAGAGTTCTTCTGCATTTTCCTGTACGACTTATAATAATGATTAGTCGTATGAGAAAATGCAGAGCGGGCAGGCTACCATATGAACCGATGATCTAGTTGCGAGTATAAACTAGTTACCTACAGCCCAAAACCGGTAAACCGATACACAATGCAAAAAAGGATATAGGTACCGGGGAAGACCTAGACTGTCTTACCATGACCAAATAGACCGTGTCTTAGCTGAAGGGCAAGTCAAGAGTGTCCGTAAACGACGTGCGTGTATGAGACGAACTATGAAAGGGTAGGAAGCCAGAGAGGTCTGTAACAAAAGAACCTGTTGGAACTCTGTACTCTCTGCCTACCCCGCTAGGGAACTGGCGTGATGATATAGATAGATAGAGATAGACAAAACCGGCTGTCGTGGCAATTTTTGATGGAGGTATGTCCTAAAGCAGTGATAGCCTAGTGGTTAGACCGTTGAACTACAAAGTCAGAGGTCACGGGTTCAGCCCCAGGCACTTCGCTCTGTCTTTTCGAATGCATGTGCATATTAAAAAATAATTATCACTTGCTTTAACGGTGAAGGAAAACATCGTGAGGAAACCTGCACGCCTAAGAGTTTCTCGAAGGTCTGTGAAGTTCGCCAACCCGCACTGGGCCAGCGTGGTGGACTATGGCCTTAACTTTCTCATAATATGATATATAATTCTCAGTTTCTTAATAGGGCTAATATTTCATCATCATCATCTCAGCCTATACTTGTCCCCTGCTGAACATAGACCTCCGCAATCTATTTCTAGCGTAACCGATCCGATGCAACCTGCATCGAACGACTTCCTGCGATTTTCACAAGATCGTCGGTCCATCTGGCAGGCGGTCGTCCTACGCTACGCTTGCCAATACGTGGTCTCCACTCTAGAATCTTTCTGCCCCAACGCTCGTCCGATTTTCGCGCTATGTGGCCCGCCCATTGCCACTTCATCTTGCTAATCCTGAGGGCCATGTCAGTGACCTTGGTTCTTCTACAAATCTCCTTATTCCTGATTCAATCACGTATATTAATATTATTATTATTATCTATATAATCATGCCACATCCTTTGCGATGATATTTTTTTGGTCTTGTAGGACCGTATTGAAATCCAAAGACGTCTGAAAATATAGAACGGTTTGGGTACATTTTCTCTCTACCTACCTCACAATGACTCTAACGTGACCTCTCTACTACATTCATAATGGGTTCAGTGTGATAAAACACAAGTATGTTCTAGTGATATAATCCACTTTCTAGAACGCTCAACATCCACAATTACTATCTAACACTATCTCAACATTACCATAGAAATGGCACCGCGTCTAATGATAAGCCGGCGTCGGTTGCGCCCGCGCATATAAAACAACAGATCACTGATCACGATCTATGTAATTGTGCCGATCTCCTGTGATCATAGGCCATTACTTAGCCTGACATGGTGGTTGATTCGCGGTTTGATTGAATATTAAGTTGTGTGAATTGTTTTGCGATTGATCTGGAATGCGAAGGACGGATCAGGCGATTGTGTTTGAAAGAACGCGGCTAAGGTATGGAGTGTTTGGTGACAAGACTGAGAAGTAAGATAATTATATACACGCTGTAACATTATAAACGCAAGACCTGAAAGAAGTTCGTTCTACATCGATAACTGAATTAATTCCATTTTTTTTTCTATTTGCTATAAATGCTGTTACTCCCTTAGTACGCTATCTATAAACTATATCGTTTCTACTATTGGTGATTCATAGCAATACGGAGATTGCAAATGCATGCAACTGAATGCAATGCAACGTTTAAGTTTCATTGTTAATTGGGATATAAAAGTGCGTAAAATGTTGTAAAAAAAATTAATTAATAAAATTTGTTTTCGTATGGAATTTGTGAAGCAATCATCTAATCAGGGTGTCTGAGGTCTTGCGTTATTTATGATACACCTTGTATATGCCTGTCCTACAACTCGGCCAAGGCTATCTCTCACAAATCAAAGTTAGAAAGTTTAGGTCATTAGCTGCCACGAGGACCCAGTGCGAATTGGTGGTGATAAGGTTATAGTTAAATACGATCACCTATAACTATGGTGGGACCGCGGTGGGACTCACTGGAAAAAAGTAAATAGATTTCGTAAATAATGTTGATACTTATTATACTAAAATTTACGAAACTGGTGATATTTTTTCATATCCAATAAGTGTTGCTAGAGTTAAAGTAGAGGCCAAACAATACCTCTAATAATCGTCAAAATATTTTTTTTTACCGGACTTCACTGAGAAGATCTGGCGAGAAACTCAGTGAGCTAGTCTTTTAACTTAATTTTTTGTTATCTATTTATCGTATAATAAACTAGCATTTTAAACCACGGAGGTTGGTACCATGCTATACTAGCTAACATCGAGACTTATTACATAAAGAAAGAATTAAATATTCATACAAATCTTGGCTCTTAAATTAGTTACAAATATTATAATAATGAATAGCAATTTGTTTGGATTTTCTAATAACCAATTTTGTGTTTTTCAAAATTGTACACGTATTATACAGCATTGTTTAATGTTGCTGATTGAATAGTTGCTAGTAGTAGTTAAACCGGTTTTATAGTCAAGATAATCCGAAATTTAGTTGATTAGTATTAAGGTTTTGCTTTTCCATTACGCCTTACAGACATAGAAAAAGTTAGGAATGAGATTATTAGACATATTTTTTCTATCATTTATGGTAGGTACATCTTTTTCAGCATTAATAAAGTTTGACGAACTTTGAGAGTGAAGAAAGCCAAAGAGGTATGTAAGGAAAGAACCTGTTAGCACTTTGGACTCTCTGCCTACCCCGCAAAGGATCTAGCGTGATGATATAGATATAGAATAAAGTTTATTTAGTGTGAAAAACGTATCTAAATTACACACACAAAAATAAATTAATTATTGAATAACTTGTAAAATAGATATTTTGCAGTGTGCAGTTCATGTCTTCCTCCTGTTAAGTTACCTCTTTTCCACATCCAAGGGTTTCAATCTAATTCTCCAGCCCTAACTACTTCGTAACGCGTTAATTAATACACTAATTCCACACATATAGCCAAAGTATAATGCGTTAATTGAGACGCAGTGACGGTTATTTTTAACGCCTTGTTTAAAGCGCATTCTTACGGAGGTGTTAATGTCGAGGATGGATATAATAATAATACAGCGATCACAAAAACACTTGATTCCACAAGATAATATATTTAAATCGGCACTGTATCTAGATTGCTACCATATTCTACCATAAGTTTACCATATTGATACCACAGAAGGGAGACAAGGCAATCACAGAGCTGAAAACCGAATCAGGATGCACAGATTAAAATAAAGGGTTGGCATTTATAGTGTTGTTATTAATTGATTAGTGTTTACATACTTCCGATAATTAATACTAACGTTAATTACCGCCGTTCGCGGCATGTTCTACCACAGGATCAGACACCGACCTCGCCGGCGAGGTCGAAGAATCCCTTGCCCGCCAGCCGGTGTAAAGCACCACGGCGAGACACATAGTATACGCCCTCCCCCATAGCGACTGTCCAAACCGAAGCCGTTTTTGCATGGGGCGTCCTTGATCTAGTTGCCCCCTTACCCTTCTGGCTCGAGCCTAGGGGTTGCACGCTCGCCCTCTTGTCCGGTGAAGCTGTAAAGCTACGCTAAGTACGCTGTTGATCGCGGGGTGATCAACAGCGTAGATCATTCACACACACACACACACATTCACCATCTAACGTTAATGAAGGTGGGGCAGGGGTCTAAGGCGATAATATACGAATATTTTATTACACATGATTATACAATAAAATGGCAAAGATATATTAAATAGCCCTTCGCGTGCTCACACAGAGCACTGTGCAGTAAGGACGCGGTGCACATAAATCAATTAATTTCGATGAATAAATTGCTAGATTGCAGCGGAGCGGCGCATCGCCGACGCGCTTCATTCTGCGAGCCTGTGACACTTGGAACCCGTTCGGATCATGTGAACCGGAGATATTAGTGCTGTGATTTGAGCAAGGGATAAATATTTTCGAAATCATTTCTATCTTCAGCCTAAAGACGTCCACTGCATGACAAAGGGAGTATCAGAATATTTTTTATTAATGTACAGTTCGACTAGGATCTTTTGATCCTCGGATGACATTGACATCGGCGTTGATGTGAAATGACGGTTACCATTTAATCAAAATTTTCTACTTACAAGGAAATAATTCTACAGGTCTACTAATTAAAAAAAGAACTTGCGTAAATTTCATAGCAAACGGCAAGTCTGCGACTGATTTGGGCCGCGGGCCAAAAGATCCTTGTGGGACTTTAAACATTCATAGGATGTAAGAAACGTCAAAAAAGTAACAAAGAAACTACCATCACTTCTTCTTCAGCCGAAAGACGTCCACTGCAGGACAAAGGCCTCCCCTAAAGACCGCCACAACGACCGGCTTTGTGCCGTACGCATCCAACTTCTACCCGCGACCTTCACCAGGTCATCGGTCCATCTTGTAGGGGGCCTACCCACTCCACGTCTTCCGGTACGTGGTTGCCATTCGAGAACCTTTCTGCCCCAACGGCCGTCAGTTCTACGAGCGATGTACGACCATCACTTATTTTATATAAAACCCGCAGCGACTACTACTCTACCACCGTATTTTTGTTGATGTCTAGGTAGAGGAGCAGTGATAGCCTAGTGGTTAGACCGTTGGACTGGAAAGTCAGAGGTCTCGGGTTTAAACCCAGGCACGCTTTTCGAAAGCTTGTGCGTATTAAAAATTAACTATCACTTGCTTTAACGGTAAAGGAAAACATCGTGAGGAAACCTGCATGCCTAAGAGTTTCTCGAAGGTGTGAGAAGTTCGCCAACCCGCACTGGGCCAGTGTGGTGGACTATGGCCTAAAGCCTCTCAGTGTGAGAGGAGGCCCGTGCCTAACGGTGGGACAGTTTCTTAACTGGGCCAATATAATTATACTAGGTAGAGTAGGATTAGTATTGACGAACATTCTCTAGTACTATACATAAGAACCGACAGGACGCTTTACCAATCCACTTAGTAAATCGAAAATCAGTAAGATATTTCTCAACACAGTTGACACATTTTATCATATCCAGTCAATGTGAAAAATGGTTTTGGAGATTTCAGTGTCTAAAAACACTTAAATTGATATTTCTCTTACTAACACGGTGTTGAATGATATTGCATCCGGAATACTGCATTTAATTAGAATGTCACTTATACTCGAGTGGCTTTTACAGATTAAATTATATTTTCCGCAATGTAAATTATGGTTGATTAATTCGAACTTTACATGCAAACGGAGAATCTTTTTTTTTCATTCGTATTAATCTTCATATTGGACCAGGAATTTCTTATGAATCCTTTAATTTAATATATACATGAATAATTGGGGTAATAATTTTATCAAAAAGACTAATAATGCAAATTATAAGACTACTTCTATTTCTAAAAACTTATGTGGCAAAGCTTTATCAACCTTACTACTACAGAGTTGATCCAGCCGACTGTTCTCAAATAAACTATTAAAAAGATTACAAATTCTAAACAGACTTTGCATTTACATTACTTTTTCAGTGAGAGGAAAATGGCAATTGAATACAATTGCAGATAACGACGCGGTCCTAGCCTTCAATTCTCAAACAAATACTATTAAAAAGACAATAAATACAAATTCTAAATAGTTAAATCTAGCATTCACATAACTTTATTAGCGAGAGGAAAATGGCAATGAAATACAATTGCAGATAACGTCGCAGACCCACGTGTGGCACCGCCGCCGCGCCGCAAATGACGTTAATGGAGCAATAGATCGGCTGAACGATGCGCGGGCGCTTTCGATGCCGCGGGTGACGTCAGCGCACACTGCTACGCTACCTCGTAGGGGGGACAAAGTTAAATTAATAACTCAATTTCCTACAGATTTTTAAAATCAATATATATGAAAGAAAAATATTTTTCGGATTTTATCGCGGCTTTTTCTTCGTTAAACTCCTGAAATTTTGAATGCTTTGCAGCACTCATGGTCACGGGAAGGACTGATATATTTGACGTGCAAAATATGTTGTTTTATTATATGTTTAATTTTCACATTAATTAAGAACTCAACATAATCTATATCATCACGACAGAGCTCTTCCGGGGTAGCCAGAGAGTACAGTTTCAACAGGTTCTTTCCTCACAGGCCTCTCAGACCTCACCTCATAATACCATATAAATTTTGCCAAAAAAGATACCAGTTTACAAAGTCAGTATAATAATGTGCAAACCAATTTGTACCTATTGCATTTAACACATCGTTGGTTTACTATCCTGCTAAGCACATTTTAAATCCAAACCTACTTTAGGCTTAGTCTAAAAACACGAACAACTATATAACTGTAAAAATCTCTATCTATCTATATCATCACGCCAGCTCCCTCGCGGGGTAGACAGAGGGTACAGAGTTCCAATAGGTTCTTTCCTTACATACCTCTCTGGCTTCCTCCACTCTCATAGTTCGTCTCATACACACTCGCCGGTTACGGAGACTCTTGACTTGCCCTTACCTTGCCCATGATATTTTTTTTTTAATCACTGTTAAAATATAACGTTTAAATTTAGTTGAAAATCGTCTAAAAATCTTTTTAGAGAAAAAGTATTATTTCTGTGCTGTTTTTCTATCGACCTGTTAAATTTACCAAAGAGATCATCATCAGAATCATATTAGACCGACAACATGTACAGTCATACAAGAATCTTTTCTTCTTCTTATTTTAATTAATGGCCGCACACTTTAACAGTGTATTTCGCCAATGTCAAAATTAGCTTCTTGTCGCCATTACGGCAAAAAACAAAAAAAAAACCAAGAATCTTTTAGGCCTGCGGCAAAAATTGAACTAACGCTGTCATAAAGTGACATTTCACTGACAGTCGCAGAGTTGCCGTTTGCTATGAAATTTACCCAAGTTTTTTTAATTAGTTACCGCTGACCGCTGCTAAAAGCACTGATAGCCTAGTGGTTAGACCGTTGGACTGCAAAGTCAGAGGTCTCGGGTTCAAACCCAGGCACGCACCTCTGTTTTTTGAAAGCATGTGCGTATTAAAATTAACTATCACTTGCTTTAACGGTGAAGGGAAACATCGTGAGGAAACATGCCTAAGAGTTTCTCGAAGGTGTGTGAAGTTCGCCAACCCGCCCTGGACCAGCGTGGTAAACTATGGCCTAAACCCTCTCGGTTTGAGTGGGACAGTTTCTTAACAGGGCAAATATAATATTATTATAACCGCTGACCCGCCTATTGAAATATTTTCTGAAAATAGGAAAATTTTACTAAATAATAATCCTAATTTCACACCAACGGCCCCAAAATATCCTTGTCGCACTATATACAGACTCCAAGATCCGACCTACGAGTTATATCAAGCTAACAAAACCATTTAATAATCCGTAACACATTAATAAAATATCAAATAAGTAATTCTGTTAACACAACCTGAAACTCTTAGCTCGCCAGACGCCACGGTATATAGAATTAAGTGAACTTTCTGTTATAATCTGGGTCGGATTATAAAATATCAGTCAGTCAATCTACTTAACGGTTACACCTTTTCATTAAGGGATAAAATAATGGAGTCTGAAACCTTCGTTTTTGACAAAGGCATTATTTTTATAGGTACCTCTACATCTACAACCTTTTATAAGGTTTTAACGATATTGCGAGCTATTTTCGTCTTAATGCTGGCGACAGGTTTCCCTTCATTTCCTCTAGGCAACTTAAAAGGTCTCTAGAATTTCGGTCGGGCATTATTGCGCCTCCACCAATCTGCACTGGGTCCGCGAGGTGGAGTATGACCTGATCTCTCTCACCTCGATTTGTGAGAGAAGGCCTTTGCCCAGCAGTGGGCAGTATAGGCTGATATTATTTTATTATTATTATTGCGTTGTCTTTCCAAGATTTTGTAGATACCAATATGCATAAGTTTGCTGTACCAACATACCTTTAGTTAGTAAATATTATGGACTCCACATACATTTTGTATATTTTAAGTGTAACGACGAGCTTTTGGTGATTTGTATTTAGATCCTGATAATTATATACCACACTGACAAAATAGCTCAATTTCGTAGCCGATAACAATAGACGTCTTAGGGTCTTCTAGCATCCAGTTGACGTAGGGATTCCAAGGGACGTCCTTAGAAGCCTGGCAACAGCGGAGGATAGTGCGAATCTAAAACAGGCTTGCTCAAATAATCACCGGTCACGGCTGTTTCGGTGATTATCTGAGCAAGATCGGACGCGAGGCCACGGCAACCTGTCACCATTGTGGTGGGGACACACGCTTGTTGAGTGCCCAGCGTCGGCCTCCGAGCGGCGGATCTTGGTCGACCAGATTGGACCGGACCTCTCCCTGCCGGCACTAGTAGTAGCTATGTTGGCAGGAGAATCGGCGTGGGGGGCCGTATCCTCCTTCTGCGAGACAGTGATGTCTCAGAAGGAGAAAGCCGAGCGGGATCGGGAGAGGGCAGATCCCGCTCGGCGAAGACGACGGCGCCGGGGCGGAGGCACAGCCCGCCCAGGCCCCCCAGACCAATAGCTCGGGCTTTATAATACGGGCCAACTTGTGCCCCCCGCCGTAAAATATGGCGGGGGACCCCCCTGTACATTGGTACAGGGGGGTCCCCGGATATTGATGCGGATATTGATCCGCAGGGGGGCTCTTGAGGTCGTGGGACGCTGAGGCGGGGTCCCTAAGTGTGTGGACTATGCCGCCGTGAGCACCGCGACGGTGCAGGATGGAGCGGGTCCATAGGCTCCCCCCTGAAGGTGGGCTCTTCGGAGCATGACACAGAGGGGCACCGGTGTGTTCCTGACGGAAATCCCGAAACCCCTCCCCGAAGTGTCAATGCCGGCCACCGTGGGGTTTTAGTCGGTAAGAGTCCGACATGACCCGCCAGCTTCCCCCGAGGCTGGCGGAAGTTCATGAGGATTTCCTCATGTAAAAATAAAAAAAGGGATCCCAAGGGAAACGGTCGCGTAAGTCGCTCTATGACGCTGTTAGCACTATGCGGGTGCAGAAGAAGCGATTTCAATTGAAATCGGAACGCACCAGTGCCCCTCTCTCGTGCCTTGTTGGATTGAGTACATCTTTAGAAATTTCTCAGATCCCGAAGCACTCTAACGAATCAACAGAGGACAACGCTGGAATTTTTTGTGTAGTAAAAGTCCCTGCAAGGGAATGGGAAGTAGGGTAGGTGAAAGTGCGAAGGACTACGGTATGTCAGACCTCCCCATAGAAAATTGAGAATTTTCTGGAATACCTTTTCTCTACGAAAGGATAAAGAGATATCAAAAAAGAAGACAAATATTTCTGATTTTTTTCCACACATCGTCTCACTATGCGTTCGTGTATTGGTTCGTCCTGTCTGCGCGCGTGGGGCCCTGATGCGACTAATCCTATTTATATTGTCGCGTCATTACCGCATTACAACACCCACTGCGCCCGCGCGGCCGCCGCGCCGCGCCGCTGCCGACGCATCCGCACCGGGCCCTTATTCATATTGACCAAACGCAGCGCGTTACGATAACTTTGTGAAATTATCATGATTAGTAGTACATGCATAATGATATTGGTAAAAGACATTGTCGAAAATTGCCCCAGAACCAACAAACATTTGACCCATGCCATCATTATTTATTTATTTTATTAAAATAATGGCAAATATCCGTATCTAACGGACAATTTGCAATCTATAACGAATATTTCATAGTATTATAAGTACTTATATCGTAGTCGCCGACATCTTTACTGAATATCAACACACACAATATAACCTCGTACGTATTAATGGCTACTGAATTATAACCTCAAAATCTAATACTTTTTGTACAATATTGCGATTCCCCCGCTTGTCCGTTTAATAATAAATACCTTTAGAGAATTAATGGGTGATTTGAAATCATACGAGGATTTTTTCATTGCTGTTGGTTCTGGGGAAAATAATGTATGGGCGCAGAACAATGTCCTTTTATGATTACGATTTCCATTGCATTTAACTAAAATACCTATAAGAGCAACATCAGAAATTTCACGTTAAATAGGCACTGTTCGAATCACTCCGTAAACTAAATTTGATATTTTTTTTATGTGTCTAATATATTACCGTGATACTCTTAGACTGTGCGACGGCGGTGTTCTTATCAATCACCATGGTTAAGCAGCGTTCGACTCGGTCGGCCTGCGATCGGTGACCGCTTATAGCATTTTCATATTCGAACGTCTCCGTGTTTTGAAAGGCCCGTGAAGCCATTGGTCTCGGTTACTACTTAATGTGGTAGTCGTTAAACCTAAGTTGGAAACCTTATAGGCGGCTTGATAGTTCTATCAGCAGGTGCCTACAAACCGGCCTCCACCAATCCGCACTGAGTCCGCGTGCGGGAGTATGACCTAATCTCTCTCACCTTAATTAGTGAGAGAAGGCCTTTATCCAGCAGTGGAACCAGTATACGCTAATATTATTATGATATATAATAATAATATAAGCCCTGTTAAGAAACTGTCCCACCGTTGGGCACGGGTCTCGTTTCAAACTGAGAGGGTTTAGGCCATATTCCACCACGCTGGCCCAGTACGGGTTGACGAACTTCACACACCTTCGAGAAACTCTTAGGCATGCAGGTTTCCTCAGAATGTGTTCCTTCACCGTTAAAGCAAGTGATAGTTAATTTATATCACGCACATGCTTTTGAAAAGACAGAGGTGGGACTTCTGACTTTGCAGTCCAATGGTCTAACCACTGGGATATTACTGCTATAAACTATCATTGTTATATTATAATATAATCAGTATAATAATATATAAATGTATTGATTCTGCTCAGTTTGAATTATGACAGGACTACAAGTTCAAAATAGAGACCTATATTTAACCAAGCTTTATTTTTAAAATTAAATCTATAACAAAAGGCAACCACAAATCACATTCAGCCACTTACCTACATAATTAAAAAGAACATCGAATGGCCCATAGAATTTGCGTACTAAACACTTTTTTTCTTTTAATTTTTTGATTGTGGCAAGGGTACTTCATTCCGAATTCCCGTCTCGGAGGTGAGATTATCGTCACTCGCACAACACGGTTGGAGGGAAGAGTACACCATTGTGCGGGACCGCCAAATGTGGGAACTGATGATTTATCTCGACAACCTTTTCACCATTTATTCCATTAAGAGCTTATTTTAAGTTTATGATGTGCGATGTTGATACTGATTTTTTTTAAATTGATTAAAATAGAGCCCTTTAAATTTGTATGGTATTAAATAGGCTGAAATATCAAATAAGATCAGTAGCAGTACAGTACAGTACCTACATATACGATATATATCTCACACTCATTTACCCTAATGAGATAGCCCAAGTGGTACGTAATACATCTAATTTATCACTAATATATCAGGGAGTGAGCCTAGTGCCTATTCGGGCACATGATCTGTCGAAAAATAAATCTTGGACGTCGAGGCTTTTTCACAATATTTTTCTTCGTGATTGCAAGTATCGTACATACATATGCAAAAACTTGCAGATGTGAACGGGTATTTAAAGCCTGAATTTTCCTCCGTCCATTCATATAAAGTAATAAACAGTGTTGAGTTTTCGTCTTCTACGTAAAGCGGATTGATAATATCAGAACGTACAACCCACGTATATTATTTCGGTGTCCCACAATGAATCTGTAGGTTGTGAAAACAAAACAAAACGCCTTGACAAAGCGTCGTGAAATCAATAGACCGGGGAACGTCCATAACAAGTCACCAAACAATGGTTGTGGTAACCTCCTCCCCGTTCACTGGAGTTAATAAAAGAAACAATTGCAAAAAGAAACAATGAACTGGTTTGGCTTGGGAATGATTATTCCGTATGGTCAAACTTTATCCTGACCATGAGTCAACCAGCATATGCTGATTGACTAATTGGATCGTATGGTCAATACAAAGCTACTTTTAAAGTAAATCTTAATTGATTAGGTAAAGGATTTTTTTAATAATGGTCAGATTGTGGTTGTTTAAAAAAGTAATATTACTTAATTAAACTTATAATTAACGTTTTTTTGTACATATTTTTGTTAAATATATATTTTTATTTTGAACTTAGTCTAGACTTGAAATTATGTATTTTACAACCATAAGTAACTTTATGGCAATTAATTAATCAAATTATTCAATTTGCAACCCTACATGCTGAAGCAATGTATAACATGGTCTAAGTACGTACATCGCTAATCATTTAAATTCTAATTCTAAACAGAAATCTGGTAATACAATAAACAGCGGTGAAGTTATACCTACGTAATTAATCGATTCGAATCGAATTAATTGATTAAGTCGTATTCAATTCGAAATTAAACGGTACAAATACAATTTCGTTGTAAATTGTGTTTGCTCTCGTTATCGAGCCGATTCGATGTTTACATTGCAAATATGAATCGAGATGAAAGAGCGACTGCTTTAAAATAACAAAAAGAAAATGATTTATAAAATGAACTTTGCCTATTTTTTTATATTGACATTTTTAGGCAACAGTCTTGAAAACATAAAGGGCATAACTAACGGAATAACCTTGAGAAATTTCGTTGGTAAATTTTCTTTGCCTGCTGACCTTAAGAAGAATAAAAAAGTGTGCCTGAACGACCAAAATTGCAGGTTATTTTGTCAAATAATTTAGATATAATAAATCAATATATAGCGCATATCTTAAACTTTCTTTTCGACTATATTCTGTACATATACAAATTATATTAAAAAAGGGTATGTCAGAAGTTATTTTGTGGGAATTTAAATACATGAAATTAAATTTTGGGAGTACGTCGTTGTTACAGCCTTAAGTTGCTTCCCTTACTGGTTTGTAGGCCTTGTCTCAGCTGTGGGGCAGCATATACTGTTTTATTACGTCCTCTTCTTTCTCATGTTCATTTGTGAGAGAAAGCTGTTACTCATCACCAGGGCAGTATGAATAAAAATATAACTACTTAATATACCTATTTTCCCTAAAATTATTAGTATGACATTTGCTGAAATTGAACCATCAGCGGGTTTGTTACTACGTTCGCAACTTCTTTGCTATTTTTAACCGACTTTAAAAAGGAGGCGGTCCTATGTTCGTTTGTATGTATGCTTTTTTATGTATGTTCACCGATATTTCCGTCAGTTGTGGACCGATTTTGATGATTATTTTTGCATTGGGTTCAGTATAGCTTCAAAGTGGTCCCATTTTATTTTCATAGGTATTGGACCTTGGACTTTGAAGGTACACCAGGGAACTCCTTAAAGACAAACAATAGGAATGTGCAAATTGAGACAATATGGGTGTTACGTCAATCTTTTGGGTACTCTACTATAGAATTAAGCAGAATGTTAACCGACTTCAAAAAAGGAGGAGGTTCATAATTCGTCTGTGTTTTTTTATAACTTATTTGCTTATAAACCGATTTGGATGATTCTTTTTCCCCTGGATTCAATATAGTTTTAAGGTGGTCCCATTTTAATTTCATCAGTATTGGACCTTGGACTTTGAAGATACACCAGGGAACTCCTTAACGACAAACAATACGAATGCGTAGATTGAGATATTATGGGTATTACGTCAATCCTATAGGAACCCTACTATAAAACTAAGCAGAATGTTAACCGACTTCAAAAAAGGAGGAGGTTCATAATTCATCTGTATTCTTTTGTGATTTCTTTGCTTATAAACTGATTTTGATGATTCTTTTTGCATTAAGTTCAGTATAGCTCCGTGATGGTCGAATTTAAATTTTATTGGTATTGGATAATGGGCTTTGAAGATACACCAGGGGTTTCCTATACGGCAAACAGCATGAATGTGAAAATTCAGTTATTATGAGTTTTATATCAATCTTGTAGGTACCTTACTGTTTAAATAAGTAGGATAATATAAAGGAGGTATATAAATAACAATAATAAATTCACTCATCACTAAATACTGTAAAAAAAAAAAATATTTGAAGTCTGTGCTGGTTGGTGCAGTCAGTTACTTGGCACCGACTTCAAATATTTATGTTTTGCTTTTAAGTCGGTTTCCCTTTTTTAAAAAAGTTTTTTTTTATATTAGTATCTATCTATAATTTGAGGCGCTCGTAGCGCTGTGCGACCGCGGTGTTCTTACCGATCACCAAGGTTAAGCAACGTTCGACTCGGTCGGCCTGAGATGGGTGACCGTTTGTGGCATTTCATATTCGAGCGTCTCCGTGCTCTGGAAAGCACGTTAAGCCGTTGGTCCCGGTTACCACTTAATGTGGTAGTCGTTAAGCCGAGTTGGAAGCCTTAAAGGTGGCTTGATAAGTTCCAACAGCAGGTGGCCACAAACCTGCCTCCACCAATCCGCACTGGGTCCGCGTGGTGGAGTATGACCCAATCTCTCTCACCTCGATTTGTGAGAGAAGGCCTTTGCCCAGCAGTGGGCAGTATAGGCTGATATTATTATTATATAATTTAATTGTTTAAAACACTAATGGAACGAAAGATGTTCATATTGATGTTCAAAATACTATGTAAATATGAAAACAAAAACACATGTCATGTTTTTCACAGGGAATGGGTATGGACTTTTTAAGATATTCAGGATGTTGTATGTGGTGAAAAAGAGCGACAACTTTGTCTATGATTTAAGTGTGGTCTGTTTAGCTCTCTGGATTAAATATCCATAGAGCTAAACAGTCAACGAGACAAATCTTTGTGTGACATACAGATACTTGGTAAAAAACGTGTAAAATTCATGTTTCTGAATTTTGACAAACATGAAATGGAAATGGATCCATGACGCATAATATCTAGTCTGAGGTTGATATTATCTATGTTTCTATCTATATCATCACGCCAGAGATCCCTTGCGGGATAAGCAAAGAGTACAGAATTCCAACAGGTTCTTCGCTTAAATACCTCATACACGCTCGCCGGTTACGGAGACTCTTGACTTGTCCTTCAGATAACACTCGGTCTATGTTACATTATAAAATAGTAATTCAAACAAAATCCCTACACACAACAAACTATTACAAACAAAAAAAAACCCTGTAAATTCAATTGAAACAAATTATTATTATACGATTCGGACCCGCTTTATAACGAACGATCAATAATATTTAACCAGGGCTACCCGTTCATTTGATATCGAACTTTTTCAAACTGTAATGGAGATCAATTGAAGAGTTTAAATTAACTATTAGATATTGAATGGTTCAATCGAGAAGCGACAATCTGATCGATGGAACATAATAATGCAGTAAAATAAATATACAATTATTTTTAAGCATACTTATTAACGAAAAAAAACACTGTCACGCTTATATTCTCCAAGCGGGGGTGGCTGAGGTGTACTGAGTACACCCACGTTTCGCCGACGATGTTAGGTCCCATGTAATAGGAGGCGAGCCTATTGCCATATACCGGGCACAATTCCAGACTTCGGACTCGTACTTATTGATGAAATAGGTATTTATTGTATATAACTTTGATGGACAATTTGGCGCAGTAGTTAAGAGCTTAAGCTGCTCCAACCATTGGGTCGCATAGCGGCTTCGATTCCCGCACGGCACAAATCTTTGTGAGGCCCACAATTATTTGTTTCTGTCTGGATATTTGTGTATGTGAATTTTATTCGACATAGGAATAAATACTAGAGAAGAGCAACGTTTCTTAAAAAAAACTGTACTATCTGCCTACCCCCGTGTGATAACGGCGTGTGTGTATATAATTATGCATATAATTGATATCAGATAGAGATAGAGAATCCTTGGGATTAAATACATACTTCATTTACTTAATGAAGAATGTATTTAACCTCAAGGATTCGCTCGTAGTTCTGTGGAACCATGGTGTTCTTAGCAATCAGCAAGCTTAGGCAGCTTTCGGTTGGTCGGTCTGTAATAGATGACCGTCTGTGATATGTTTATATTTGAAACTATGCTTTGCAAGCCGTTGGTCCCAGTTACCACTTAGATAGATAGATAGATAGATAAACTTTTTATTATTCACCAATAATGTAACAAATAGTGATTGGACATACACAACATCACAATTAACTCAAAGTACGGCCTTATCGCTAAACAGCGAACTCTACCAGGCAACCTTAGTAAAAGAATTTTCAAGTGATAGAAATGTACGGGGATGCACTACATTAGAATGATAGTAACGAGAATTATTAACATTACTTAAATACAAGAGTCTTAAGTCAAGAGTCTTCGTAAGCGGCGAGCGTGTTAGACGAACTATGAGAGTGGAGGAAGCCAGAGAGATATGTAAGGAAAGAACCTGTAGGAACTCTGTACTCTCTGCCTACCCCGCAAGGGATCTGGCGTAATAATATAGATAGATAGATAGACTTAAATACTATAACAACAAAATTACACTAAGTTAATAAATACAGAAAGCCAAATCATTATACATACTAATAATACTAGGTATGTAAGGAAAGAAACTATAATAAAGGTGCTAATACCTTATCTGGTAAGCGGTCTGATTAGTTAAATTCTTTTACTTATTCTTTAAAGCATTCTAAAGTCGACGCGCTCTGTATAATGACAGGCAAAGCATTCCAAAGTCTGACTGCCTGGACAGCAAAAGACCTATCATAGAAACTGCTACTATGCAAGGGCATCTTTAGACTTAGATTTTCGGTGGACCTTGGACATTGAGTACCAGATTTTAGAAATTCTCAAAATATTCTTTGAGATAAGACGGAGAGGAAGAGTGGCATGTGGTAAGTAATAGTTAAGCCAAGTTTAAAGCCTTATAGATAGCTTGATAGCATTCAACACCAGGTGGCCATTACCCTGCTTCCATTGTTCTTATCACGTGAACTCCATGGGGGATCCACAGGTTTTAGAAATAATAACATGGGGCTACCACACGTAGACCTAATCTCTCCTAACTCGATTTGTGAAATTAGTCTTATGCTCCTCTGTGGGGCAGTTCAGATTTTTTTTCTTATTTAAAAAACGTAGCTTATTAGACACCTGTGCCGTGGAAATGTTCAGAAACATGAAATTCACATACACAAACACTCAGACCGAAACAAACATTCGTGGGTCACACAAATAATTGTGCAGTGCGAGAACCGAACCAGTTTTTACTCGACCCAGTGGGCGGAGCGGCTTGAACTTTACCGTTGGACTAAGTCGTCTATCCGCTTTGTACATTAAATTCATAATCAGACGCCATCGAGTGATGGTGTCAGAGCCCAATGAGCTGAACTATTTGTACTCTGCGAAAATTGATGAAAAAATTGACTTTTCATTCATTTACTTGCCGTGAAAACGTTTATAGTGTGATGGCAGTGTAGATGTAATAAAATGTTTCTCATATTATTACTTTTGTATTGTAACTATAATTTGTATGTATGTAAAACATTCTTACCATTATTATGATTTTTTTATTAAAAATACATAGCTCCACACTTGTTGTGTTTCTTTCCTTCCTGAATTTATTCCTGTGTCGTGGGTGTGTTTACAAAAATGAAAATTCACATACACAAATACCCAGACCGGGACAAATAATTGTCAGTCACACAAAGATTTGTCCCGTGCCGGAATCGAATCCGCGACTTTTAGACACAGTGTGGCTTAAGCTCTTAACCACTGCGCTAAATCGCTCGTTAAATTCATTACTTCTTGAGGTAAGATGAGATAGATAAGAGTATTATTAGAATTTAAACAGATGCGACATCCATTGACATAAAAATAACTCCAAAAATAAATTGAATTAAATTTATAACGTGTTCTCATCTCTGCGTCAACCCTCATGTCACCTGTCACTCATCGTTTGCGTAACCGGGTCTATTTGACCTTTAATCGGTTTATGCGACGATACGCCGTACTTAGTGCTTTGATTCCAATTTTGCTTGTAAAAAAAATACCATTATACTTATATCCTCCAAGCGGGGATAGCAGAGGTGTACTGTGCACATCCATTTTTCGTTGACGATGTTAAGTCCACGTAAATGGGGGCGAGCCAATTGCCATTATACCGGCTGCACTTCAAGACTCCGGCCTGACATTTAGTCCGGCCTAGGATATGAATCCTTCGTAATCGCTTAGCGCATTATACGCTAACCCAATGGCACAGTCACTGTGCTTTTATGTGCTAAAGCTGAGTATAGAATAAACCATAAATTGCTTCTTAACCCTGAAGTATAAGTCCTAAATGACAGCCAATACTGTAAAAATTAGTCACAAAGGAGCAAGAACGAGTTATAAAATCATCGTTCAATTTCCAATTTCTACTTAGACGGAAGGTAATAAAAAATATTTCTAATGTTCGATACACTATTGCAGAATTATTATGATGACTCAGATTAGGAATCATAAATCCTACTCCTACTAATATTATATGCCGTATCCTATTATTTGAAAATCACAGTTACTGAAATCAGAAAGTTATATTCATTTTAGTAACCTCGTAATATTGTCATAGACTTACTCTATGATTGCTCGAGTGCGTTTAGTTGTGAAGCGATGACAGATGACATCTGTCAGATGTCGAATCACCGATGACAGATAGTCGATGTAAGATAGCGGACGGCGCTGCATTGTTAGTCTATTAGCAACGGGGCAAGCGCTCGGACGTATCGCGGAGCAGCTAACCTCACTGCATTCCATGTGACTTAATCGCCGGAGGAGACCCCAGTGTTATTTCAAGATTTCCTTTATGTGCGGACACCATGCGGACGACTATGAAAACGAAGATAAATCCACCTTTCACCGCTACCAGAATTGTAACGGCCATCCAGAAAACATAAGCGTTGTTAAATAAATGTTAAAATTTGTATATTTGAATGTTTGTTACTTAACCACGCAAAAGCGCACATATGATCATTTTTATCCCGGAAAATGTTAGGTTTCTCAGTCATCGCGGACGAAGTCGCAGGCAGAAGCTAGTAACCGCCGGGCAACCCACTAGAACTCTTACATCAATATCCCAATGGAAAATTCTTTATACGTACTAAATCAATTCTAAACTAAATAAACTAAGGAAGCAAACCAGGTTGAGCTCCATAAATGTCTAAACTACAAATTTCATTAGCCAATCCGGCAACTCCACAGCTCGCTAATCTGCTCAAACTAATAGCTGGCCGACGTTCAAAATCAATACACATTGAACCTATCCAATTATGACTCATTATGTACAATTTTTGCACAGTATTAAATTTGTAACATACCAAGGCTAACCAGTATCCGCCTCCGTCAGTCTGAGATAAGTCACCGTTTGACGCATTTCTATTTTGAAGCGTCTCTTCGTTTCGAAAGACATGATAAGCTGTTAGTCTCGGTTATCGGTTGGTTAGTCGTGTTAGAAGCCTTATGGGCAGTTTGTCAAGTTTCAATGGCAGACACAAACTTGCCTCCACCGGTCCGCACTGGGTCCAGACCCAGTGCCAGTAATTATAACCTAATTTCTCTCACCTCGATTTGTAAGATAATGCCTTTAGCCAGCATTAGGACAGTACAGCCTGAGTAATTATTAGATCTTTGGTGACGCCTTGACGCCTACAGTTTCAGGTGTCGGAGCGACATTTTTTTTTCTTTCTTGTTTTTTTTTTCAAGTTCACATACACAAATACCAAGAATTAAAAAAATAATTGTGGATCACACAAAGATTTGTCTCGTTCGAGAATTGAACCCGCGACTATTAGACACAGCGGGTGGAGCGGCTTAAGCTGTTAACCGCTGCGCTAAATCGTCCGTCAAATTGGTGATTATCATGCGGCGCTATGAGTGTACTAAGTCATCTGTACGCAGGGCATAAACTTTATCTACACAGGGTAGAGAAATTGTAATACGCACACGCATGCGCATGAACACATTGACAGCAGCTTTAGAACAAATTTTCTAAAAATCGAACACTGGCGTACCTAAGGCCGCTTTTAGGCGCCATTTTTGTTAGCAATGCTCCCTTTAGACAAGCCATAATCTATCCCTGCGATATTAAACAGATGATCAGTCCACCGTGTGTGTGTGTGAATGATCTACGCTGTTGGGCTTTACAGCTTCACCTTTACCTTCATAAATCCGACATAACACCTAATGCAATAACTCCAAGTATATAACGAAATAGTAAACGCCCACCACAGTCAACTCAATTTGGAACCTGTTCATGTATTCACAAAAGCTGTTCAAACCCGTCCGTTCAACCGTTTGCTGTTTCACACCGCGTTCTAATTGCCAAACGACTTCTTGCGAAGCTCAAACGATCAACACCCAGTTTCAGTATTGAGTATTCTAAGTTAGTACAATAAGACATGTTAAGCTACTGAACACGACGCGCGAAGTCCACTTGAATCCATAGGATAGCTATATAGATGATAAATACCAGCTAAATCATGGTAATCGTTAGCTAAATTGGAAGCCTTATAGGCGGCTTGATATGCTCTAAAAAAAAGGCAGAATTGTAGTCAAAATAGGCCGTAACGCTACCACACAAAGCAGCTCAGAACCAGCCGAAGATTTGAAAAAAAAAGAGAAATGAGTAAACTACAGTCATCGTAGCAAACGTAGCAATTTTCGTAGAGCTTTCGTAGCACATACAATTATTTTTTACAGAATCAAATTTATTTTTCGGGAATAAGTCTACAACACAGAAGTGCTAGTCTTCACTTCGAAATACACATTCCTTGACTTTATTCTTCTCTTTCTTTAACTCTACACCGACCTAAAGATCTTACGACAACGGTTTTTTTAGGCTTTAACTAAATCCTTACTATCTTAGCTCCTTAAGACCTTATACAGGTATTTTGGGCCTTAAGTCCTTCCGAACTCTACGTACTTTAGGCATTTCTTGTTCTTTAGGTATTATATTCCTCAAGTATTAGGTCTTTTGTCTTTTAGGCATTGCCCTTAAGACTTTACATCCTTAATGCATTAAGTTCATTAGGTCTTTAGGCCTCAGCTCTCCTAAGAAAACCCAGCCACCGAACTACAGTAGTCATATGATGATTCAATCACGAAGAATCTCTTGATACCGGCGTGCCGTCGCCCAAGCGCCACAGTAATTGCTTCGGGCGCCGTCCACGATTGCATATCAATATAGCTCTCTTATTTGCTGGTAATTGAACTGATTGCTCGCAATATTATTGGCCTTTATTGTATTACCCGGCCGGATGATTGAGACCAACGAATTGCATGCCGTGACGTCAGTTATATGCCAATTGGTCATGTTACGTGGCAAAGGACAAAGACGATTATTTAGATTTGTTTTAAAATAGTTTTGGTACGTATAAATGACGGTCTATATATTTTTGCCTCGTTGGTCTAGTGGCAAAACGCATCGCTTTGGGATCACGAGGTCCTGGGTAAAAATCCTAGGTCGGACAAATGTTCTTCTAACGAAAAAATCCCAGTATGATTCCAGAGTTGGGAATTATGCCCGGTATATAGCAATAGGCTCGACCCGTCCATGACAAGACCTAGAACATAGGACCTAACATCGTCGGTGAAAAGCGGGTGTACACAGTACATCTCTGCCACCCCGCTTGGGGAATATAGGCGTGACGGTGTTTATTTATAAACGACGGATCCGTAATATACTTAACGATTTATAACTCACATTTAGCAAGTGTTTCTTTTTGTTATAATTTTTGTTTAAGTGAACATCATTCTGTATTTTCTTTTTCTACTTAATGAAATGTACACGTATTTAGTTATTACTTTCTAGATCACATGTTGAAAGAATATATAGAAAGAATACCAGAAGAAAGAATGTCAAAACAGATATACAATGCGAAAGTGGAAGGATGTAGGTACCGGGGACCAAGACCATCTTACCATGACCAAATAGACCGAGTTTTATTTGAAGGACAAGACAAGACAAGACTCCGAGCGTGTATGAGACGAACTATGAGAGTGGAGGAAGAACCTAATGTATTTTTGTACTCTCTACCTACCCCGCAAGGGATCTGGCGTGATGATAGATCACATGTTTTGGGTTATAATTTTATTATCCACAAATCTTTATTTAGTATGTAGAATCATTTGGATTGTGGTTACAATCCAAATTGGGTGTTTCTTTGTAATAAAAGAACGAGAAAAAGCTATGTATGTAAGAAGGAGAATGAAAGTAGGATAAATGCGGTAGAAATGCGAGCTCTGCGGAAGATGTGCGGAGTGAAGCTGACCGACCGCATTAGCAACAGCATAGTAAGACAGCGAGTAGGTATGAAAGATAGTATCGGTGTAAAGATGAGAAAGGGCATGCTCCGTTGGTTCGGGCATATAGAAAGAATGCCAGAGGAAAGAATGACAAAACAGACATACAATGTGAAAGTGGAAGGATGCAGGTACCGGGGAAGACCTAGACTATCTTACCACGACCAAATAAACCGAGTCTTATCTGATGGAAAAGTCAAGAGTCTCCGTAACCGGCGAGCGTGTATGAGACGAACTATGAGAGTCGAGGAAGCCAGAGAGGTATGTAAGGAAAAATCCTGTCGGAACTCTGTACTCTCTGCCTACCCCGCAAGGGATCTGGCGTGAGGTTATAGATAGATAGAAAAAGCTACCAGCATTGAAACGGTCATTCAGAAAACCTAAGCGCCGTTAAATCGTTTAATTTTATTTCCTTTTCCTCCCAGATCCATAATTCATGCATAAATCTTGCTCATAACACACACACCGTCACGCCTATATTCCCCAAGAGGTGTACTGTATACACCCACTTTTCGCCGACGACATTGGGTCCCACGTAATAGGGGCGAGCCTATTGCCGTATACCGGGCACAATTCCAGACTCCGGACTCATACTGGGAAAATTCGTTAGAAAACTTTATTTGTCTGACCTAGGATTTGAACCCAGGACCTCGTAGATCCACCAGGATCTTGCTTATACAACAAATATATCTATTCTACCCGCATACCATTTAAGATTTTTTAGAAGTAATAAGTTACTATAAGTTGTATGAAGTTGTTGAATATACTATAAGTTGTAAGTACAGGCAATAAACTTATATTAATAGGAATGTAAGAATTAGGTTTAAATATGTTATTGTCATAAGGAATGTTAATAAACAATAATAATATTAGCCCTGTTAAGAAACTGTCCCACCGTTGGGCACGGGCCTCCTCTCAAACTGAGAGGGTTTAGGCCATAGTCCACCACGCTGGCCCAGTGCGGGTTGGCGAACTTCACACACCTTCGAAAAACTCTCAGGCATGCAGGTTTCCTCACGATGTTTTCCTTCACCGTTAAAGCAAGTGATAGTTATTTTTTTAATGGTAGTTAATAAACAATAGTTATGCATTTAATTAAAAATGAGTGAATGTGTATTTTAATGGTTATCAAGGTTGAGCAGGCCCGTCTTACTGTAATTAAGTGATCACTAGTACGGCGGACAGCGCAATTCGCCGCATACAACCAGCTCACACTTCCAAAGTTCCCATCATCTAAAATTATAATTATATATCTATCTATCTATCTATCTATATCATCACGCCAGCTCCCTTGCGGGGTAGGCAGAGAGTACAGAGTTCCAACAGGTTCTTTCCTTACATACCTCTCTGGCTTCCTCCACTCTCATAGTTCGTCTCATACACACTCGCCGGTTACGGAGACTCTTGACTTGCCCTTCAGCTAAGACACGGTCTATTTGGTCATGGTAAGATAGTCTAGGTCTTCCCCGACATAAGGATTATAATTACGATATAATTATATGTCGTAATTATAATCCTTATGTCGGTAATAACTGTTATGGAATTGTATAAATGTGCAAAAAAAAAAATCACCGTCACGCCTATCCCCCATATTCCCCAAGTTTTGCCGACGATATTAGGTCCCATGTAATAGGGGGCGAGCCTATTGCCATATTCCGGGCACAATTCCAGACTCCGGACTCGTACTGGGAAGTTGTCGCTAGAAAAACTACACTTGTCCGACCTAGGATTTGAACCCAGGACCTCGTGATCACAAAGCGCTTTGCCACTAGACCAACGAGGCAGTCATATAGATAAATGTGCAAATAAAGATATTTTTTTTAGTTTATTATTTTTTATAATTTAACCAACCCTTCATTGTCCTTTCTTCTGGTTTATATAATACCTAGTACATAATGATGAGAATATAAAAATAGGAAATTTCTATGCTCGTTTATAATAAAAGATTAAATGATCGAGTGCATATACCTACATATGATGAAGGAATCTATATCTATATCATCACGCCTCCGACTACTCGCCAGTGATCGAAGCGTCGTCCATTCTATCCTTACGCTACCTAATCGCATAGGAGCATGATATCGTTTGTCTAGTTTATTTTTTTTCGACTATGACAGATCCAACACCTCATTACCTCTGAATTATTAGGAACCTGCACTATAGGAAAACGTAAAAGTAGCTCCATTCAACCCTTATTTTCTAAATGACGTAAGAAATCTGACGAGATGGAATAATTACCAATATCTATATCATCACGCCAGATCCCTTTCGCCGGTTACGAAGACTCTTGACTTACCCTTTAGATAAGACACGGTCTATATGGTCATGGTAAGATAGTCTAGGTCTTCCCCGGTACCACCCGGTTACCTCCACTTTCGCATTGTATATCTGTTCTCTCATTCTTTCTTCCGACATTCTTTCTATATGCCCGAACCAACGGAGCATACCCTATCTAATCTTAACACATATACCAGATAAGGAATCATAAATGATAAAAGTATGGTATTACTTTATTAATAATAATATATAATAATAATAGCCCTGTTAAGAAACTGCCCCACCGTTGGGCACGGGCCTCCTCTAAAACTGAGAGGGTTAAGGCCATAGGCCACCACGCTGGCCCAGTGCGGGTTGGCGAACTTCACACACCTTCGAGAATCTTAGGCATGCAGGTTTCCTTACGATGTTTTCTTTCACCGTTAAAGCAAGTGATAATAAATTTTTAATGCGCACATGCTTTCGAAAAGACAGAGGTGCGTGCCTGGGTTTGAACCCGAGACCTCTGACTTTGCAGTCCAACGGTCTAACCACTAGGCTATCAATACTTACTTACTTATTACTTTATTATGGACTTAAAAATGTATTATAGGAGCCAAATATCAAAGCGTAAGTATACTTTATAATTAAATCAAAAGATTAGTTTACTTAGCAGAAGGACAATACAGGTTAAGAAAGTAATTGACCTATAGATACATCTTGCTAAAGAATCCTTGCAGCTTTACTAGATAATTTGACTAGCTGAATAGACCTTATTACCTTACCAAGTTTTTCGAATGGACTTTGATTTCAGTTTTTGGATTTTCATGATTACTTAATTTAAATTGAACTTTGCATAGTACCATAGTGGTGGTCTTTCATCCATCATTAGGAAAAAGACTGCAACATAAGTGAGAACGGTGAGGCTCTGTGCCAACAGCATATTGAAGGCTGTGGCGGCAGACATTGCCTCCGCTGTGTAGCAATGCCCAATAAAAAGATGCGTTGTAGTAAATCAATTTAATTTATTGTAATTTAATTTGGTTTAATTGGCTTTATTTTAATTTAATTTCTACTAACATCTAGAATTTAATGATGGGTCCGGCTAGTGATGGGATAGCAGGTACCGACTAACTCTTGATTGGTAGGTGTAAGGACCACAAAACATCCATTGTCCTTTAAATTTTCCGTACAATAAAAGGATACCGGAGGAAATATCATTTCCCATTATGAAAAATACTTCACTATTTATTAATTACCTAATTGATTTGAAAGTTCTAGTCTAATATTTGCCTGTAATTACCTAGTATACGATGAGTTATTACCTCGTTTTACCTGTTGGAACTCTGTTTTCTCTGCATACCCCGCAAGGCATCTGGCGTCAATATTACGACAATGATCAATGTAGAGTCAAAGTAGAGTTCATATAATCCACAACTCCAACGTTAGTGACGCTATAAAAACTAGCACCATGACACCTATATTTCCCATGCAGGGGTGGCAGAGGTGTACTTAGTACACCGACTCTTTGCCAACGATGTTAAGTCCCAGGTAATAGGGGACGAGCCTATTGTTATATACCGGGCACAGTTTCAGACTCCGAACTCCTACTGGGAAGTTTTCGTTAGAAAAACTACGTTTATCTGACCTAGGATTTAAACTCAGGACCACATGATCACAAAGGGATTTGCCATTAGACCGGCGAGGCAGGCAAAAAGTTTTGCATCCAATCCTTGGTTTTAGTAAATCCAGAAAGGGGCGTCATGCAATGTAGATATTTTACAAATAAAAATATGTAAAATATAAGGAAATAAGTTCATACCGTCCAATCGGTCCGACCATACAGACCGACCACGCGGTCACAGAGAAATAAATGCCCGAGGTATAAGGTAATGGTTATAACTAGTTCAAAGTACTGTATAATACGTTTCAACTAAAAAAAGAGATTGAAATAGGAACAATTATAAATACTATAAATTAATTGGATTAAAATAGGTACCTACTTAGATAGTTCACTGAATAAGCGTCCGAAAAATAATCACTGAATTTTACCGACGCTATAAAAATGAGTAAAACAGTTCTTAATCTTTTTAAGTAGGTAAGAATTCATTTTTACAATATTATGCTTTTAAGGAGACACTAACTTGACTTGTAAACAAATAAATAAACTTATTCAAAACTAGAAAAGCTTATCCAAAATTAATGGCAGCTACTTAGAGCGGCTATAAGATAGAGGTTTTAAAAAACTACTGGCATTCTATACCTATAATCACTTTAAACATAGTTTCAGCCAATTTCCGAAATGAAAGTAAATCGCTATCAAACAATCCGCTTTAATTACCTTATTAGCGTCCGAAAATATTTTGTCGCGCTGTGGGCGGGAACTTTTCCCGCCTTACTCCGCGTGCGAAAAAGCGCGGTCACCGCGCGAACACTGACATCATCCGTTCGGAAACACGTACGAGCACACGCGACCCGCGGCACTGGCCGACTGACACCGCACTCGCCGCGAACACACTGCGAGTAATCGTTCTGAAACCGCCCTCGGCAAATAAAACCCCACCCGCCGTAAAGAGCATTTTAGCACGCGCGCCTCCCCGCTCCCGCGCCCTGATTTAATAGCAAGCGCGGGCACTGATTCACTTAACCGAACGCAACTACCGAATGCCTCTCTCTCGCTCGCGCTCAAACCGTAATCCACTATACGTCTCGTCTCACTGTCTAACGTGTTCAGATATTCAACGGAAGAAAGAGATGGCGGCGCGGCCGCGGACACTTCTTTCTTCCAACTCGATTTGCATGCGAGCGGGGGTCGCTCCACAAACTTTATGTCCTCGTTTCGTAAATTATTTATACGTTTGGAAATACTTTTAACGGCATGCTCGGGCCGCCGAAAAAGATTGCTTTAGAACGAGTAGAATTAAGTGAAGCACAGTACTAGTGTGGGAGGCGAAGACCCTAATCGTTTTAATCCTGTTTCAGCCATTCTGGCATTAGCTTGATTTGCGGAATTGTAGAGTTGAAAATGTGTTACTTATCGCTAAATAATATTGGAATGGAAGGTAACTCTATGTTGCGGAAGTTTTGGTTAAACCCCTTAAAAAGAATGCTAAACTTGAAAGAATGGAAAATTGAAAGGCTGAAAAATGGTTATTTAGGGAAGTACATAAGCTTACCATACCCAAATAGACCGTGTCTTATCTGAAGGGCAAGTCAAGAGTCTCCACAACCGGCGAGTGTGTATGAGACAAACTATGAGAGTGGAGGAAGCCAGAGAGGTTTGTAAAAAACAGTAACAATGTTCACGTTTGTCTTTGAAATGTCAAAGCCATAGTCGAATAGTACCTATGTAAAGCCACCACATCGGAAATCACAAGACTATACTGTTAACGTTGTTTCAGTTAAGGAAATCCTTATGAACATGCTTAAAACTGAAAATTTTTCTGAAACCGCTTTATTGGCGAATCTTATATATTTCATTATGTTCATCAGCAGGTCTTAAATTTGTGTAGAAATACAATAGCTCGAGGTTTAAAAGAAATCAAAGTATTAATTAAGACAGGGCGTTTAGTCAAAATAAATGCCGAGACTTTACAATTCCCCATCACAAGAGCGGGATTCAATTTTGCTGCAGAAAAACTATACAGCCAGATTCTACCTTTAAACAAATTATCAAAACATTTAAAATGAAATAAAGATAATGAGCCAGTAGACGATTAACCAAGCCAAGTAAGTTACAAAAACAACATCTAGAAAGAATTACCAGCCAACCACGAAAGAAACACAAAAATAAAATAAAGTAAAAAAGCGTACTGATCGCAATAGTTAGCCGGTTAATCCCGGTCGACTGGCGCAGTTAACCTATCCAATTAGTCGTCATTGCGTTATCTTCGCCGGGGCAAACTAACTTCTAATGCCGTTCGTGACCCCTTTACTAACTCCAGCCTCACTTGGTGCTCGGTTACAGGAAACACTACTACTGGACTTACAATACAGAGATACTAAATAAAGAGTTCCTGACTAAGTCTGGTAAGTTTTTGACTGAAGTCTTGAAAGTTCTTGCTTAGCCTAGCAAGTTTTTAAGTAAAACTTTTGAAATTCTCGACTTAAGCCATACAAGTCCTTGATAAGTAATGAACTAATGAGTAATGAAGTTTTGAATCACTACGTATAAACTGAATGTACCACGCTAGAATCAGCAAGAATACTCTTATTACCTTTTACTCAATTAATCTTTTACTAAATAGATCTACATTCGTCAAATATTTGGTGTCCGACCGACGCTTCGGCTTTAGCAACGCCACCTTCGGCCAGTCCTTCGGCTTCTAGCAACCACCGAAATCGAACGATTTATTACAATTTACGACTTACGAATACTTTTAAGTACATGAATATTATAAATAATATTGTTTCAGTGTTTTTATATTTGGACAGTTTTAGGTAATTTTAATAATGTTATATTATATTATCCAATCATGAACCAAATGTTTTAGTGTTCTAAATAATATATTTTAATAATTAAGCCTTACGAGTTTCTAAAAATCGACCTGCGGTCGGAGACTACAAATATTGCAAAAAATTGCCAAACCGATTAAAGAGACGTTATAAAATGTGGAATACTTTTCTAATTAGGTAAGCATTTTGGAAAATAGAGGAGGAAAGAGATGATGAGTACCATATATGCTATCGAGATCCCCTAATTGTTAATCAACAACCTTAACTCACTTGTTATGGAAGTAGAGCCAAGTTAAGAACCAGTGTCTTCTTTTCCCAACCATTATCCAGTATTCAGGAAATATAGTCCCTCCTATACTGTCTTACGGGCAAGTTTTGGACAAGGGTATTTTCTTACAAATCAAGAAAGAGTAGTGCGTACTCCACCCAGCAGACCCAGTGCTGATTAATGGAAGCAGAATTGTAGTATTTCGCTATTAGAATTCATCCAAGTCGTCCACAATGAGAATTACGGAGGTGCTCGGAGATGGAAATGTACCAAATAAATTAACTTTGGTGATTGCTATAAAGACCGCGGTATCACAGCGAACAGGAGTACATAGCGCCTAATTTTTCATTGGGCCTAAGCCAGCCACATATAAGCACTATTATCCTTCCTGTAAGCCAGGATTAAGTATGGCGGAGGCCATCTATGACATTGAAATTAAAACCGTCGTCGTCTTAGAAAGCAACAAAATCATAAACTTGTTTTTCTAGTATCAGTCCATCTAAGGAGGAAGGATTGTGGTTGGTAACGATGTACTGGAGCAAGTGAATGAGTTTGTGTATCTTTGATGCCCCTTCAGTAAAGTCGGGAAATACACAGCTGACACAGAAAATAGAGTGAGTGCAGAGAATAAAGAGAATGGTGCAATTGGAAAGCTACTTGGGAGCCGGCACATAAGACAAAAGACGCAGCTGGCCATGCATAACGGAGTGCTTGTCCCAACGCTGTTATATGGCCCTGAGAGTTTGGTTTGTATGAAGGAGAATGTAAGCAGGATAGATGTGGTCGAAATGCGAACTCTGCGGAAGATGTGGGGAGTCAAGCTGACCGACCGTATTCGCAACATCGTAGTAAGAAAGTGTGTAGGTATGAAAGAAAATATCGGTATAAAGGGTATGCTCCGTTGGATCGTACATGCAGAAAGGATGTCGGAAGAAAGAAAATGCAAAGCACATATACAATGCGAAAGTGGAAGAATGTAGGTACCGGGGAAGACCTAGAATATCTTACCATGGCCAAATTAACCGTGTTATCTGAAGGGTATGTCAAGAGTCTCCGTAACCGGCGGAGAGAAGTAGGTATATAAGGAAAGAACCTGTTGGAACTTTGTACTCTCTCTCTACCCTGCAAGGGATCTGGCATGATGATAGCCATTGGTATTTATTTCAACTCGCCAGATTTCTGACGTCACATAGAAAATAAAGGTTGAATGGAGCTACTTTCACGTTTTCTTATCTTGCAGGTTCCTAATAATTGAGAGAAAAAGAAGTGTTAGACCTGACATTGTCGAAAAAAAAATAACTAGACGAACGATATTATGCTCCTATACGATTAAAAAGTGTAAGGATAGAATGGACGGCGCTTCGTTCACTGGCGAGTAGTCGGAGGCATAATGATATAGATATAGATTACTTCATCATATGTAGGTATATGCACTCGATCATTTAATCTTTTATTATAAACGACCATAGAAATTTCCTAATTTATATTCTCATCGTCATGTACTAGGTATTATATAAACCAGAAGAAAGGACAATAAAGGGTTGGTTGAATTATAAAAAATAATAAACCAAAATAAAATATCTTTATTTGCACATTTATCACAATTCCATAACAGTTATTACTGACATAACTATATTGTAATTACTACTAACCTTAGGATATATAATTATAATCTACTTTGGAAGTGTGAGCTGGTTGTATGCGCTGTCCGCCGTACTAGTGATCACTTTATTACAGTAAGACGGGCCTCCTCATCCTTTCACTCATTTGTTATTAAATGCAAAACTATTTTTTATTAACTATCATTTAAAAAAATAACTATCACTTGCGTTAGCCCAGCGCAGGACAATTTTTGCGTGGCATACAAAAACATGCTTCGGTCTGGGTGTTTGTGTTTATTAGCGCAACCGCGATACAGAAATGATTTCAAGCGTGATGCAATATTTTCTATAAAAAACTAAAACTTTTTAAAAATAAATAATACAATATAATTACTGTCGAAACTAATACGCATGGAAGATCATACTTATTGAAAAATATCGTTTCTATCGTCGACCATAAAATACCTGCGAATTATCCCCACTCGAAAACCCATGGTAACGACTGTTTTCCCGTAATTGGTATAACATTTAATTAACTTATTTATCCCGATATTCGTTACGAGTAATTTTATTATTTCCATTTCACAATACGAAACAGAACGTGATCTTTTTACGCGAAGAATAATATAACTATTAGGAAAAGAAAAGCTCTTTAACGTCTTATAAGTATTTAAGAAGAAACAATAAGACAATAATACTATCAAATATTCTTGGACGACTCGAAATAAGCATCTTAATACTTTATAAGCAATCGTTTCAACGTCTGATTCTTTAATCAGAGCTCTGAATCAAAATTTACTTGTCTTGTATACTCGCACACAAAGATATCTTTGCGGCCGTTACGGGTTTAACCATGCGATTTTGACCTTTAAGTTTATAGTAACAGTCAGCTGAAGATTGTGGTGTTAGGATTGGAGTGGTAAACAAATCTTAGTGGAGGTGTAAGTGACAATAAAACGGCAGCTTAGCTCTCGGGGCCGTCTTCAAGTTGAACGGTGGAGGACGCGGGGCGGGCGCGCGGGGCGGCGTGTCAGGGAGGGGCGATGTTTCTATCCCGCTCTGTCGGGCCACGAGTCGCGCTCATCCGTTTTATTTCTTGTTTGTCCGCAGCGCCTTCCTTACGCTACATAATTTATTTTGAGCGGGTACATTTAAAAAATTGCCTGAGCCGCGCACGAGTTAGGCGGCGAAATGGAGTTTGCGGGCGTTAGCGGGGGGAGTGTTGCCAAATGAAAATAATATGGTAAATGATTTCATTTGAATTGGCGTTTGTGCGAAATCGCCCGGGGCGCGTAATGGGCCGTGGAAAGCCCGGTCCATTGTCCGCGCGGCTTCATTTACTGAATGTGTTTTGGTTTCATTGCGCCACTCGACTTTTATAGCAGTTTACGTCGGTCATACATATTCAGTGGCTTCGTATCCTGTCTGCTGAGGACTTTGTGCTATGTTAATGGCACGTGATGTGATTTGGTATGATTTATAGGATACGTCTGAGGATGGTTGCCGCCGAAGAGGTTGGGTGGGTAGAGGTGTACTATAAATCAGCGTATACTGCCTCATAGCTGGGCAATGACCTGTTCTCTCAAATCACGGTGATAGAGATTAGGTCATACTGTACCACGCGCGCTCAGTGCGGGATTGATCAAGTCGCTTTTGGTATTATTATGTCTGTGAGATTAGTAGAGGCTACTGATGTAAACAGGTTCTATAAAAACCGGAAAATCAACGTTACCACATAATTCCGTTTTTAAACTAAACATATCGGAGATTTCCGGAACGCATTTTAACCTACAATTTTGTCTATGTATCGCATTCTTGTATCTCTGTGTTCATGGTAGGTGGGGGATTTCTTGGGAAATTGCTCACGGTGGGGTCCCACGTCCTTCCGGCATCACTTTTAGAGGGCATTTACACCTCAAGGCTCTTGTGACCTCTTCATCCGAGGATGGGTATTAGGTTATACCGCCTATGCTCGGTCGCCAGGGCCTCGTTCGTTCGCTAGCAGGGAGCACCGCGGCAGCTAAAAGCTACCGCCGTCAGCTATTCTTAAAAGAACCGCCGACGCGAGCAGGTGAGGATGACAATTGGGTCAGAAAGGCTGTTACGTCCGTTCTCCCCTTTCTCCCCATGTATAAGGAATTTCCGAAAAATCCATCCATTTTTAATTCCAGGTACCAATTTACAAAGTATTGTTTTACAGATTTGTCTACCCGTTTTAATAATATACACATCAATAGTAGAGGCAAATTTGTGGCCATCAGCTGTTGGAACTTATCAAGCCGCCCATAAGGCTCCAAGTTAGTGTAACGACTAGCACATAAATTAGCAACCGGAGCTGACGGCTTAGCATGCTTTCCAAAGCATGAAGTCGCTCGAAAATAGGAATGCCACAAACGGTCACCCATCTCAGACTGACCGAGCCGATCGCTGCCTAAAGTTGGTGATCCCTACGAATGCCTCAGTATGGCAGTATCGTATAACTTTTCTTTAGTACTCTATACAATGTGTAATGTACCGAACATTTTATTAAATTTGTAAAAAAATGCTGTTACTCCTACCTTCCTCCTACCCCTTCAGTGCGCTATAACAAACTAAATTTATTTTTGATTCAGAGCAATACAGAGATTTTAAATGCATTTCTAAAACGAATTTCTCAATACGCACACATACCTGTACAAGTTTGGGTACAACAAAATGGGTGAAAAACATTAAATTTGGAAATTGTTTTTTTTTTCAATATTATTGTGGAGCAATTATCTAATTGGGGTGTTTGAGGTCTTCCGTTACTTACGATACATTTTGTATATGCCACTTCTCTTCACTTCTGTATCTCTATCCTAGGCCATTCGGGAAAAACGTATGCGAATCGATAGTAAATGTCATCATCTCAGCCTATTTTGTCCACTGCTGAACAATAGGCCTCCCCAATCGCTTTCCAGCATAACCGGTCCGCCGCCACCTGCATCCAACTACTTCCTGCAATTTCCACGAGATAGATCGTCGGTCCATCTGGCAGGCATTCGTCCTACGCTGCGCTTGCCAATACAAAGAGTATATGTAATATTCGACGGACGATTTAGCGCAGTGGTTAAGAGTTTAAGCCGCTCCGCCCACTGTGTCTAATAGTCGCGGGTTCGATTCCCGCACGGGACAAATCTTTGTGTGATCCACAATTATTTGTTCCGGTCTGGGTATTTGTTTGTGAATTTTCATGTTTGTAAACGCACCCACGATACAGGAATAAATCCTAGTGTGGGGCTACGTTTTTAAAAAACAAATAAAACAAATAAATAGTAAATGTAAAAAAATGTAATTTTGACGATTGTAATTGCTTTTTATTGGCCAATAAAAAATATTGTTGACTTTGACTTTAAACTAAATCCCTCTAAAATCTGCCACCCTTAGACCGCTGCCTCCTCTAAACCACGGGGTAATGACATTCATACTTGTCATTCATACCTGTCACATTCATACTTAAAAAGCCAAACTTATTTAAAGGTGGCTTACATCGTAAAATAATAAACAGAACACTTTCTATCCCAAAAAATACCACGGCTTCTACGGAATACCTATTATTTCTTCATACTAAAACGGCTGAACGGATTTTAAAGAAACATAGTATGAAAGTATCTTACGTCGTGGAATAATAATACAAGATATGTACTTTTACTGTATTTACACACTAGATCATGCCATATATAAAATCACACCAATATGCATTCGATATTTTTACCGGCCCGCATGAAGGCCCAAAGATATCAATCTTATTTTGGCTTAATAAAAGCCCCGCAATGCAGAGAAAAATCCACTATAAGGGACTATGTTTTAGTAAATAATTATAAACTCAGTGTAATTTTTGTCGTCTTGGGGCGAAACTTAGTACCAACATATCTTGCCAAATATATATATAATAATAAAAAATAAATATACGTTAGCTCATAGCGCTGTGCTGCGCAAGGTCAAGCAGCGTTCGACTCGGTCGGCCTGAGATGGGTGACCGTTTGTGGCATTTTCATTTTCGAGCGTCTCCGTGCTTCGGAGGGCACGTTAAGCTGTTGGTCCCGATTACCACTTAATGTGGTAGTCGTTAAGCCGAGTTGGAAGCCTTAAAGGCGGCTTGATAAGTTCAACAGCAGGTGGCCACAAACCTACCTCCACCAATCCGCACTGGGTCCGCGTGGTGGAGTATGACCTAATCTCTCTCACCTCTATTTGTGAGAGAAGGCCTTTGCCCAGCTGTGGGCAGTATAGGCTGATATTTTTATTTTTATATTTATAATGCTTCGATTTCTCTCTTCCTTCACAGGTGACTGAAGGCCTGCGGAGCTGTTAAAATTGATCTATAAGGAAAATTTACCAATTTTCACCTAAAAAGCCACCTAAAAAACCTCTCAACCTGCTTTGTAGTTGCAGATACGGTACGATAATCTTTATTTCTCCATATTGACACGGCAGAATTGATTTTAAAGAAACTTAGTATGAAGGTGTCTTAGGTCTTGAAGTAATGTTATCTTGGCTAGACCTACCTACCTATTTCCAATTACAAAATTAACGCGTGCGCAGCCGCAGGTAACAGCTAGTTTTAAAATAAAACCAAGACGCCTACATTCATCAAACGGGGATGGTAATATAAGGTCCAGTATGGTAAGCCATGGGTGAAGGAAGGAAGGCGGGGAGCCTATTGGGATTATTTTGGGGATAATTCCGTGCTGGAAATTGCTACTCATATTTTTTTAATATAAAGCCTAACAACATTTTTGTCCTACCTATATTCCTTTCGTTTTGCTATTTAAATACAGGTAAAAAAACACGTAACTCAACAAACTTTTATTTATATAATATGTGCGAATTTTTTTTTTAAAAAACTACATTTATACAAAATGTATCTATTGAGTTCTTAGATTTACGCGAATATTACACATGAAATAAAACTATTTTACGGATTTTATCGCGGTTTATTTATTTTTTTTTTAGTTCCCGACGTTTCGATTGCTTTGCAGCACCCATGGTCACGGGAGGGACTGAGGTGTTAGACGTCCAATAGGCATAGTTGTTCACGGGGTACCCTCAAACTTCTTAATTATTTTTTTATATTAACTAAAAATAAAAAACATAAACCGCGATAAAATCCGTAAAATAGTTTGATTTCAAAATGTATCCAAATAAAAAGAAACAATTACAGTTGTAAAAAAACTTATATGATTCTTCAGATGATTCTCTTGTAGATCATTTAGGTATACGTTGTCAATCAAATAAAATGGAACTAGTCCGGTCCATGATCAAGTTTACTCATTCTTTGATAAAAAACGATAATTTATAACGAAACACAAAATAAGATAATTTTATAAAATGCAATAAAACAGAATTATAGGACTTCAATTCAACAAGATAATAACTGTAAAGTATTTAAAAAAAATAGTTTTGAGCTGTTATATGGTAGCGAGAGCTGGGTATGTAAGAAGGAGAATGAAAGTAGGATAAATGCGGTAGAAATGCGAGCTCTGCGGAAGATGTGCGGAGTGAAGCTGACCGACCGCATTAGCAACAGCATAGTAAGACAGCGAGTAGGTATGAAAGATAGTATCGGTGTAAGGATGAGAAAGGGCATGCTCCGTTGGTTCGGGCATATAGAAAGAATGCCAGAGGAAAGAATGACAAAACAGATATACAATGTGAAAGTGGAAGGATGCAGGTACCGGGGAAGACCTAGACTATCTTACCACGACCAAATAAACCGAGTCTTATCTGATGGAAAAGTCAAGAGTCTCCGTAACCGGCGAGCGTGTATGAGACGAACTATGAGAGTCGAGGAAGCCAGAGAGGTATGTAAGGAAAGAACCTGTTGGAACTCTGTACTCTCTGCCTACCCCGCAAGGGATCTGGCGTGAGGTTATAGATAGATAGATAGATAGTTTTGAGCGCCTGTCTTTTTAGGTACTTTGTGATCGACAGTTAAGAATACATTAAAACGACATAATAATTATATTAATAATTCGGCGTGTCTTCGTCGGTCGAGTGGAATCCGAAGGGTGCCCGCAGGACTTTCGGCTCTGGCTAGCCTTAATTGGCCGCCCAGAGAGGGGCCGTGAGCTATATCGACGTAGGAAGATAATGCGATCCTACGTCGATGTACTCCAAGGGTGGAAGTGTTAAAGGGCATAACGCCGCGAGTAACTTCGGAGAAAGCGCAGCACACCTCTCTACACCCCTGAGCCGCTCACACCGGTGTTGCCCGCAGTTGTCCTAGGACAACCGTTTGGAGACGGCGGGAACGACGACGCGCTCTGGAGGAGTGGCGCACGAGGCTCAGTCAAGAGCACATCGCGCGCAAGCGTGTCGTCCAAGCTATTCTGCCGTCCTTCGAAGCCTGGCACCAGCGGAGGAGAGGGCGAGTCACCTATAGACTTACTCAGATAATCACCGGTCACGATTGCTTCGGTGATTATCTGAGGAAGATCGGACGCGAGGCGACGACGACCTGTCACCACTGCGGTGGGGACCAGGATTCCGCCCAGCACACGCTCGAAGAGTGCCCAGCGTGGGCCTCCGAGCGGCGGATCCTGGTCGACCGGATCGGACCGGACCTCTCCCTGCCGGCAATAGTAGCGGCTATGCTGGTAGGGGAATCGGCGTGGGGGGCCGTATCCTCCTTCTGCGAGACTGTAATGTCCCAGAAGGAGGAGGCTGAGCGGGATCGGGAGAGGGCCGATCCTGCTCGACGAAGGCGACGGCGCCGGGGCGGAGGCACAGCCCGCCCAGGCCCCCCAGCCCAATAGCCCGGGGCTTAAGAATACGGGCTAACTCGCGTTTCCCGCCGTAATATCTAGCGGGGGACCCCCCCTGCACCACCATCAGCAGGGGGGCCTTCGGGGTCGCGGACGCAAGGGGCGGGGGCCTTGAGCGTTCTTCACCAACGACCCCGAGGAGGACGGCGACGTGGTGTGGCCCACGTCGCCGTGAGCACCGCGTTGGTGCGGGGGGGAGCGTGTCATTAAGTCTCCCACCGAAGGCGGGCTCTTCAGAGCGTGGCACAAGAGGGACACCGGTGCGTTCCATACGGAGATCCCGGAGCCCCTCCAAAGTGCTGATGTCGGCCCCCCTGGGGTTTTTAGTCGGTAAGAATCCGACACGCCCCGCGAGTTTCCCCCGAGGCTCGCGGAAGTCCTATGCAGGATTTTCCCCAGGTAAAAAAAAAAGAAAAAAATAAAAGGACAACCGTTTGAGGGTCCATCTAGTAAGCGGCGAGTCACCGCCGGCCACGGGTAATTAGGTATCACTAATTATGGCCGGTGTCCAACCCCTTTGAAATAGTCCTGTTTTTGTCCATCAAACCTCATTTATATACCTCCTTTGTTTTCTTTCCATAGTTTACAATAGTCCTTGCACCTGCCGGGGTCAATTCGCTGGTTATGTTTCTTCATTTTCAGCAAGTGATCTCAGCAGGTGACTTACATAACATTAACTTCTCGCAAAGGGCCTCTACATGTTGGACCCATGTCCCCATGCAAGCCTTTCAAAGGTCCGGGTAAAGCCCGTGAATCTCAGCGAGATATTAATAATATTAGTAACTAGTTTATGCCCGCGACTTCGTTCGACTAACCTAACCTAACCTAACATTTTTAATAATACAGTATCTATCTATATCATCACGCCAGATCCCTTGCGGGGTAAGTAGAGCGCACAGAGTTCCAACAGATGTTTTCCTCACATACCTTTCTGGATTCCTTCACTCTCATAATTCGTCTCATAAACGCTCGCATGTTACGGAGACTCTTGACTTGTCCTTCAGATAAGACTCGGTCTATTTGGACGTGGTAAGATAGTCTAGGTCTTCTTCGGTAACTACATCCTTCCACTTTCACTATTTTTTCGCCCAAACCAACGGAGCATACCCTTTCTCATATTTACACCGATACTATCTTTCACACCTACTTGCTTGCTTACTACGCTGTTGCGAATACGGTCGGTCAGCTTCACTCCGCACATCTTCCGCAGAGCTCGCATTTCGACCGCATTTATCCTACTTTCATTCTCCTTCTTACATACCCAGCTCTCGCTGCCATATAACAACGTTGGGACAAGCACCCCTCTTATGTAAGGCCAGCTGCGCCTTTTGGCTTAAGTGCCGGCTCCCAAGAAGCTTTCCCATCGCACCGTTCACTCTATTCCCTGCACTCACTCTATTTTCTGTGTCAGCTGTGTATTTCACTCTTCTCTCTGTCAGCGGTGTATTTCCGATCCTTACTGAAAGCGCATCCAAGATATACAAACTCATTCGCAAGCGAAGCAAGCAAGCGAAGGAACAAAGCTCCAGCACATCGTTACCAACCACAACATTATCCTATGTATTAATCCAGGTAATAAACTATCTGTGTGCCAAATTTGTTTAACCGTTTTTGCGTGGTTGAGTAACAAACCTCCAAACATTTAAACATACAAACTTTCACATTTATATGACGGCGCCACGAGGAATGACACATGACATTCGCTGTCATAGGCGTCGGATTAGAATGACATCTGTCATTCTGACAGAGCGTCGCATGTGTGGTAGCGCGGCGATAGCCTCACTTTTTATAACGTAGTGATTCTGATTATATTCTCTTTGTCACTTTTGTTCGAGCGGTCGCCGGCGCACCACGTGCATGACGAATCGTCGTAATTCGGCGCCATCATATTGGACTTTTGGGTTATTTGGTGTGAAGTTGATTAGTGATTATTGATTACACTAGAATACACGATTATTTGGTTAATTAAGGCAATTTTCATTGACCTATCCTCTTCCCTGGTCAGTGCGAACCATGGAAAATACTGATGTAGGCCATCCTTCGCCTACATATAATACTAGTGGGATTAATTGTTCTCAAGATGTTAAAAATATTTACTATAGCTTTAATATAAATAAAATTCTTAAGTTTACAAGAATGAAATGGTATATTATATATTTTATGAAGACATTTAAATTAGATACAACACGTTTTGAACCAGTAAAGTGACATTTAAACCTTATTTTTGATTTGTTTACGTTTAGTATTTGTTAGGAAGGCACGCTAAGCTGTTGGTCCCGGTTACCACTTAATGTGGTAGTCGTTAAGCCACGTTGGAAGCCTTAAAGGCGACTTGATAAGTTCCAACAGCAGGTGGCCACAAATCTGCCTCCACCAATCCGCACTGGGTCCGCGTGGTGGAGTATGACCTAATCTCTCTCACCTCCATTTGTGAGAGAAGGCCTTGGCCCAGCAGTGGGCAGTATAGGCTGATATTATATTATTATAGTATTTGTTTGCCAAAACGAACGGAGTAGAGTATAGATATGTGTCGATCTTTACTGATGTGATACAGTGATATGAAACATGAACGAGAACTACAAATATTCGAAACAGTTGTACAGAAAAAATGACTCATTTGTATCTGAATCTCGATCTTTCACTCACCAGTCAGTGTACAAAGGCGCTAATCTTAAAAATAAACAAACTACTCCATAGTTCATTTCAATCTGAAACTGAATCTCGATCTTACATTCACTAAACTTGCCATCTCATAGGACGTACGAATACGCGACGCGATGTCGATCGGTAGGCTGACTGTTCTTGAATTTAGCTGATTCAAATGTTCCAAATGTGACATATTGAGATCCGAACCTTTACGCTGTTTCTACTTATATAGTATAGGAATTAATGGCACATAGTACGAACAGCTGGTGAACACAAAATCCTGGGTCCGAATCCTTAGTCAGATAAACAGTTATTGCAGTGGGCTCCCCTCCTATTACAATAAGTGTGGAGTTTCTTGCCCTTCTTCACAGGAATGACTTTCCGAACGAGTGGTAAAGTATTAAGTAATCAATAATTTCCTCTTTTTGACTATTCATAAGTGCCTTTTGGTCTACATGAATAAAAACCCTTCGAATTCGATTGATTTTGATTTTGAATAAGACAATCATCATCATATCGACGTACATGGTACGTCTCTGCCACTCCCACCCGACAATAAAGAAGTGTTTTACTTATATTTATTACTTAAAAACATATATAAGAATGGAGATTTTTTATCACACATATCACAGCCTCTACCCATTAGACTACCATTAAAAACATCCAAAAAATTATCATAACACCATTAAAACAGAATCGAATATGACGTCGGCAAAACCCATAATCACTTCATAATAACCACATCAATTGTTGCGTAATTGCTTCTATCTTTTGTTAACCACCAACCCCCGAACATCGGGGTTGTCTGCCCCTCGACGACCGCCAGTGATTTATTGGAGAAAGCTTTTAAACCCTTGCGAAGACCATTGTTGTCTCTATTGCGAGTTTTATTACTGGCGCAGATTAAAACAGATACTTTAATTTCTTGAAAAGCCTAGCTACACACCAGGAATTATTCCTGGAGGCGTTTTAAACATGAAATTTACAAACACCCAGGCCAGAGAAACAAAAAATTGTGTTTTGTTTTTCTTCTCGTGTCTCAATCGCTACCTCATTGTTCTGATCACGTAACTTTTCGTTGTAAAATGTTATTCTTGTACTATTTTCCTTTACTATTGGTGTTAGCGAACGTAAAATATATGCACATACTTTTCGATGAGGATTTTTACATCTTTGTAGATGTGTCACAAACAACATCAGAAAAAAGATAGAGAATGGATGAAATATGAATTCTAGATGCAAGGAACATTTTTTAAGTAGTAATACAAATAAATAAAAACACAGTCTTGCTTCAAGATCTGCTTAGGTTTTTAGGAATACTACATAACCCATAGATATAGTGTTAGTACAGGTACTAAGACTATATCAGTTAGGTCAGGACCTAACCCCGAAGGGAAAACGAAACAGTGCCAATGCGTTTATCTGTCACAACCAGTATTCGAAAAGGTAAAATATACTAATATAAGCCCTGTTAAGAAACTGTCCCGCCCTAGGGCACGGGCCTCTCAAACTGAGAGGGTTAAGGCCATAGTCCACCACGCTGGCCCAGTATGAATTGGTGAACTTCACATACGTTCGAGAAACACTTAGTCATGCAGGTATCCTCACGATGTTTTCCTTCACCGTTAAAGCAAGTGATAGTTAATTACTAAAAAACGCACATACTTTTGAAAACACAGAGATGCGTGCCTGGTTTCGAACCCCAGAACTCTGACTTTGCAGACCTACTGGTTAGACCGTTGGTCTAATGGCTATTACTGCTTATATAGGTAAAAGGTAAAATATTGAAGGTTCGAATTACCTCTACCATGAAACTCTGGTTTAAAAAGATTTTTCTGGCACCTAGCGGTTAGTATAGGTGGAGCAGACAGGAATTTCTCATATAGCGAAAGGCTTACACATTTTAAAATGAACTCGTTAGAAAAATGAAGAAATTCCCCTGATTTGCTGTTTTCTTTTAAGATATGTAATAATTTAATTAACTGTCCTGCACTACTGAGTAAATTTCCCAATAACACCTCTGTGCCCACCCTTACGTAGAACAACACTTGGTGCAAATTCACCTGTTCCGCGGTTGTGTCGCCTTCTTAACCACTTGAGTAGAAGTGTTGATATTATGCTAACTCTTTATTCATGTTTCCATGTTTCGAAGATCTATTTACTTCAACAATTATATTACAAAGATCGGTTGATAGTCTTAAGATCCTATTTCAGTTTTAAAATTTTTAATATTAAGTTATGCAGAACGGCTTTCTTCTTTTGTTACACTACCATTTATATATTGTTAGTGCCTCTTCTATGTAAATGTCGTGTTAACGTGAAAGGGATAACTCTACTTAGCCAATAATATCTGCTTCTAGCGGATAAATGTAATCATTTACACTTGTAAGTAGACTTATTAAATAGATAAATAGGTACTCTATGCTAGATCTCAGACTCTTATCTACTCTACTCTATCTCAATGGAAATCCTTTACCAAAAAAGAACCTAAACCATCACTTTGCGTAATCACACCGCCGTCCGCTACAAAAATATCCGCAGTGCTCGGCTAGGAAATTAATGTAAGACAGACAATAAAGGTACTCTTACTTACAGACTTGTGCGGATTGATTGAAATTTAATTTATGCCTACCTGCTGTTCTTATATGGCTACCAATTTTGTTTACTAAATTAAGTGACTACCGGGATCATTTTAGCTTAACGTGCCATCCAAACATGAAGACCCTCCATAGTTGAAGTGTCACAAACATTCACCCGCCTTGTATTGTACATGCCAAACTTCGTTTTTCGGTTGTTTTACTTGTTTTTTTTAACGTATCCCCGCACTAGGATTTATTCCTGTATCGTGGATCTGTTCATAAACATGAAAATTCACATACACAAATATTGATTGGTAAAAACACCAGGGAACCACAGCGGTACGTGCGCCTCGCTGTAAATTATACACGTGTGTTAGTGAGATTTGTTTCGATTTCTATAGATTCAATAAGCTTTTCTAATGAATTATGATTATGAATAACAAATCATGATACTCAAACCGACTAGCATATGATACCAATTAGTTCGCTTGCGAGCAATCCGCCACGTCATAGCGTAAATATGGTGGATGCATTCATAGAGTGTGGTATCTGTTATAATCTGTGTAGATAATCGGTAAGGAAGATTGGGACTATTAATTCGATGTCTTTTTGTTGTATTATCATTCTGTTTTGTTCTCGGCTCGACTGATGCAATCGTCGGTTAAGAGGGCGAAATTTTGGATTTTGTGCAAAATACCACAAAGGTTTTAGTTGTTCAGTTTCCCATGAATCAAGCTCTTGAAATATTGAAAATATATATGCTGATGCCAATAATTTATTGTATTGGAATATGTTGGAATCATCTATACGAATTGAAATTTATCCAGAATTTACCATGAGAATTACAATAGTCTTGTGCTTCATATCCTTGCACGTTAAAGACGACTTATAAACTGATACTGAAATCAAATACCATTACAAATTGTCCCCCGTTACCCGCGTGGTTCCCGGCTAAGAATAGGACCAACCCATCTCATCCCATCGGGTGTCGTACAGCATGGGCAGCAGCGTTCCCTTAACACTTCTACGACCAAAAACTGCGCTCGCCAACCCGCCTGCCAAGCGTGGCGAGTATGGCAAATACCCCCAATTATGGAAGAAAGTAAGAAAACCAGGCCCCTAGTCCCCGGCGGTCCTGTTCGTCCTGGCCACGGTAGCAGCCATGGTAACGACAGGACAAGGGGTGCTAAGAATCTCCGGCAGAGATTCGGCTACCACCAAAACCGAAAATTGGCCCTGGTGACATACAACGCACGCACAGAGGACAGATGAGAAGCTAGTTGAGCTGGAAGAAGAGTTAAACAAGTTGCGGTGGAGTATTGTTGGTTTATCGGAGGTCCGAAGAGAGGGCGAGGACACGATAACCTTAAAATCCGGCAACTTGTTTTACTACCGGGAGGGCGAACAGCAGTCCCAAGGTGGTGTCGGATTTATCGTCCACAAGTCACTCATAAACAACGTTGTGTCCATCACTAGTGTGTCGAGCAGGGTAGCGTACCTGATACTCAGAATATCCAAAAGATATTCGCTGAAGGTTATATAGGTCTACGCACCGACCTCGGCATACTCAGATGATGAGGTCGAAGTTATGTATGAGAACATTAGTAGAGCCATACATACTTCCAAAGTACACTTTACAGTAGTTATGGGTGACTTCAATGCGCGACTGGGCAAACTGACTGAGACTGGGTTGAGAGTGGGGCAATTTGGATATGGGCAGCACAACCCCAGGGGGCGAAGGAGGGACTCTTTATGATGAACTCTTTCTTCCAGAAGCCGTCTCATAGGAAATGGACCTGGATGAGCCCTGATGGTTTCACAAAAAATGAGATAGACTTTATCATGAGCACCAAGCGACAAATATTTAATGATGTCTCCGTGATTCACAGGGTAAAAACCGGCAGTGATCACCGACTCGTCAGAGGCACATTAAGTATTAATGTCAAAATGGAAAGATCGCGTCTGATGAAGTCTACGCTCCGACCTTCTAATGCACATATCCAAAACCCCGAGAACTTTCAACTCGAATTGTCAAACCGCTTCGAAATGCTAGACAGCAGCGCATCAGTGGACGAAATCAACAAAAGGTTGGTAGAGACTGTCCATACGGTCGGGTCCAAGCATTTTAAGCCCCACCGTAAAAATAGGCCTCAAAAGCTATCTGACTACACCCGAAACCTTATGGCTGAGCGACGTACCATGACACTCCAAACCTCCGATGATGCTAAGTCCTATAGGCAGCTCAATGGACAGAGATTGAAGTCCTTGCGACACGATTTACGGTCCTTCAATACAAGACGTATTGAGGAGACCCTAGAGCAGAACAAGGGCTCCAAAGTGTTCGCAAGAGACGCGTCTATTGGGCAAAGCCAGTTGACGAAGCTGAAGACGGGGACGGAAACGTAACGTCGAATAGGTCAGAGGTGCTTAGGGAGATAGAGAGGTTCTATGGGCAGTTGTACACCTCAGTAGCTGAACCTGTTGTTGACTTGGTAAAAGACCCAAGAGCCAAGCTAACCCGACACTACACTGAAGATATCCCGGACATGGTGATGGCTCTCAAACAACTTAAAAACAACAAAGCGCCTGGTGAAGACGGAATTACCGCAGAGCTTCCGAAAGCGGGCGGATCGCCGGTACTTAAAGTCCTTCAGAGGCTGTTTAATTCCGTCTTGCTCGAAGGGAAAACGCCGGAAGCATGGAACAGGGGTGTGGTGGTACTCTTTTTCAAGAAAGGTGATAACACTTTATTAAAGAACTATAAGCCCACCACACTGCTGAGCCATGTTTACAAGTTGTTTTCGAGAGTCATCACGAATCGTCTCGAACGCAGGCTTGATGATTTCCAGCCTCCCGAAAAAGCCGGTTTCCGGAAAGGCTTTAGTACCATAGACCACATACATACGCTGCGGCAGATTATACAAAAGACCGAGGAGTATAATCGGCCACTAAGCTTGGCGTTTGTGGACTATGAGAAAGCCTTCGATTCCATCGAGACTTGGGCGGTTCTTAGATCTCTCCAGCGATGCCGCATTGACTATCGGTACATCGAAGTGTTGAAGTGCTTGTATAATAACGCCACCATGTCAGTCCGAGTACAAGGGCAGTGCACGAAGGCGATCTCCATAAAAAGAGGAGTAAGACAGGGAGACGTCATTTCTCCGAAACTGTTTACGACCACCATAGAGGACGCCTTCAAGCTCTAGGAATGGCGAGGACTTGGCATCAACATCAATGGCGAATACATCACTCACCTTCGATTTGCCGACGACATTGTAGTCATGGCGGAGTCGCTGGAAGATCTAGGACGAATGCTCGGCGACCTCAACAGAGTATCTCAACAAGTGGGTCTTAAAATGAATATGGACAAAACGAAAATAATGTTTAACGTCCATGTCGTACCCACCGCACTCACCGTTGGGAGCTCTACTCTTGAAGTTGTCGACGAATACATTTACCTGGGACAGTTAGTCCGGTTAGGTAGGTCCAACTTTGAGAGAGAGGTCAATCGACGAATCCAACTCGGCTGGGCAGCGTTTGGGAAACTGCGCAACATCTTCTCATCCAAAATACCTCAGTGCCTAAAGACTAAAGTTTTTAGTCAATATGTGTTACCAGTGATGATATATGGATCGATCGATCAAAGACGTGGTCTCTTACTATAGGTCTCATAAAAAAGCTCAGAGTTGCTCAGCGAGCTATGGAGAGAGTATGCTCGGCGTTTCTCTACGTGATCAAATCAGGAATGAGAAGATTCGTAGAAGAACCAAGGTCACCGACATAGCACTTAAGATTAGCAAGCTTAAGTGGCAATGGGCGGGCCATATAGCGCGTAGATCGGACGGGCGTTGGGGCAGAAAGATTCTAGAGTGGAGACCACGTATTGGCAAGCGCAGCGTGGGACGACCGCCTGCCAGATGGACCGACGATCTTGTGAAAATCGCAGGAAGTCGTTGGATGCAGGTGGCATCGGACCGGTTACGCTGGAAAGCGATTGGGGAGGCCTATGTTCAGCAGTGGACAAGTATAGGCTGAGATGATGAAGCTTTATTAATATCAATAGGTACTCAATATTTTTTGCACATGCTCATGACAATTTGCCTACATCTTAACGTTATAACCACGAGTCAGTGTTGGGCAAAAATCAATTGATTAAACAATTGACAATTAACAATTGATCAATTGTAATTGCAGTGTTATGCAATTAACAATTGATCAATTGTAATTGCAATGTTATGCAATTAACAATTGATCAATTGTAATTGCAAAACATTGCAATTACAATTGATCAATTGTTAATCGTTTTATGCACATTTACGATTAAACAATTAACAATTAATCATAAAAAAACCGTCGGCGCAATGTAGGTGTTAAAAGCACACTTAACATTGGCGCAATGTGGGATTGTACAATGTACACTTCTGTCTGGTGTTGTAAGGCTTGAATTGGGAGTACGAGGCTTGAGTGAAAGCTTGCCTTCTAAAAAGACTCAAGACAAAACAAGACACAATCATCTATGACATTTTAGGGGATGGTGATAACTACAATGGCGTTAATTTTTGGATCAAAGATGGCGGTCGCGACTTCTTATGAATATTCAATATGAGCATCGTTTTTGGGGTTTAAGAGTATGCTGATTATAACTTACATACGTATGCCAATTTCAGCTGATTCGGATACCGTAAGTGCTTGAAAAAAGGATCAGAAGAGTTGATCCGGAAAGACAGACAGACATACGAACAGTGAAAGTTAAATAAAAGTTTGTAAAAAATTAAGTATTTCTATTTTGTCCCTATAAGAATTGAATATTTTACAAGTTCCAGTTCCATATAAAAGCATTCGACATTCGTTCAATACACTGCACCCCTCTGCCAACCCCCCGTGCTATTAATATGTTTGTTTATAAATAAGTACCTAAACTTTAAAGAAACGCGCGCGCAATCGTCGCCTTTCGGCAGCGGCACGAACCGACAAGTGCGCGCGCGTCAGTAGTAGGGTTGCCACCTATTATTTGAGCAAATAAAGTACATTGGTTTTTAAAGGAAGGCAAAAAATTACATTGTATCTAAATAAAATATTATTTATTTCACTTTACTATTTTGTTTAAAAACATATGTTTTATTACTTTTAGAACTTTTCAATCACTATTATCATTGCTAAACACCTTCACAGCATGTTAACAGTCTATGATAATTTAAATAGATTGGAGAAAGAATTTAAAAGTGCTTATAGTATTTACTATTTTCTTTAAGTTAGCGAAGTTGTACATGTAACAATGTTTTTTTCTTAAATCTAGCTTACCATATATTCGGATTCTAACACCAGACATCATCCACTTTTAAAAAAAAAACGGATTTTATCACGGTTTATTTTTTATTTTTAAGTTCCCGACGTTAAATAACCGTTATAAACCGCGATAGAATCAGAAAAAATAGTTTTATTTCATGTGTAATATTCGTGTAAATCTAAGAACTCAGTATCATGCACTTTGCTTTTAATGCGATCAATTATTTTCTTTTTAATGCTTTATGTAAAATGAATCTTAAAAAATCAATTTTCGCGTACTTTACAGTTCTCATAAAGTATGAAGTATACATACCCTAAATAAGGTACAATACGTAATTTAGAATAAACTATGGGTGGCACTCGTCGCTTTTCGGCACCGACACGAGCCGACAAAGTGCACGTGCGTAGGTAGGTAAAGTCGGTCGGTAGTGCCACAGTATCTATCTATCCAGTAACTCATCTAAGCCGTTTTAGTGGCATAATTACACTCCCGTCAGAACGCTGTTAAGTTTAGCACCTTTTATTGGATTTACTTTTTGTCATTTATTAAAACTAATCTACTGCAGTGGTTATACGCCTGTATTTTTTCGATATGAGTGCAGAGTAATACAATTTAACATAGACATTGTGCAATAACAGCATAATGAAAACGTTTATAATTTTAATTTTTATGCTCAAGAATATATTATTTACCTTTATTGCAAATTGTTTCTAGAAACACGTTTTCTCCTTTTACGAATAAGTATTCTCATTATATATAAGTATTCTCGTATCTCATTCTTATTGAGAGTTTATATATGTTATAATATATGTTATGATATATGTTAAAAACCACATGAGTTACTAAATATCAATTTGGCGATTCGAGTGGCCATTATTTTAATTCTAATAATAGATACATATTGAGAAACCATACAAGCCCTCATGTATCGATTTTAATAGCAATAAGCAAATAGCGATGTAGTAAATAATAAGTTTAAAGTGGTCATTTTATTCTAAATATTAAGGCCTTATAGCACAAAAAGCCAAAATATTTAAATTTGTATTAATTTTCTATCTATCTATATTGTCACGCCAGATCCCTTGTGGGGTAGGCAGAGAGTAAAGAGTTCGAACAGGTTATTTCTTCACAGAACGTTCTAATGTAAGTTGTAAAAAAAGCGTCCGTCTCGGACGTGCATGCCACCGCGGCTTATTACATGCGGCAAACTATCGAGAAGGCGTGTAGAGCGCGCGTCTGTGTGCGTGAGTTTGATTCGGACCGTAAGTACTAAGATGTTTTACTGTGTTATAGTACAGTGTGGTAGGGCACACCACATACCCCGCCTACATATTGTCATAACTTTTTTCGGAGCGCAAAGTATTGCCTACATTTCAACACGATCTCACTCCAGAGTACTTTTGTGTGTGTACTTATAGTAGTAGGTATTTAAACTTACGAATTTCCTATTAAGTATATTCGCATATTTCAACGAATATTTCCACCCTTTTTGGATATTATAGTCATTATGGATGAAAAGGAATATAGTTATATATCAGATAACACGTCGGATACGAACATCAATGAACAGTTAGATCGAGATGGGCAGTCTTCAGGGCCGAGCTCAATCACGTCAATATCTTCACCCCCGCGTCTTGCACTTGCACATATAATCACAGTTCTGTGTACTAAATGCTCGCCTTTCACTACTAAAATCAGAGGATTCGACAACTGTACATCCAATTTTCTGAGTCACCTCAAACGGAAACATGGATAACATTGTGTAAATGAATATAAAAGATACATAAAAACAAAGAAAAATAATAAAAAAGGTGCAAAAATATGATAAACTATAAACCCCAAAAATGAAACCCATATCGATTTAACTCCAAAAGTCGCGTCCGCCATCTCGGTTTCAAATGTTAACGCCATATTCGTTATCAGCATCCCCTAAAACCCCAAAAGTGACACCTATATTGATTTTACATCAAGAATCACGTCCGCCGTCTTGGATTTTTAAATAACGTTATATTTCTACTCAGCATTCCTTAAAACCCTAAAAGTGACACCCATATTGATTTTATTTCAAAAGTCGCGTCCGCCATCCTGAATCCAGGAACTAACGCCATATTCTTAATCAACATCCCCTAAAACCCCGAAATCGATATCCATATCGATTTTCATAAAAAGTCGCGTCCGCCATCTCGGATTTTAAAATTATCGGTATATTTGTTATCAGCATAACCTAAACCCTGAAATCGATACCCATATAGATTTTCATAAAAAGTCGCGTCCGCCATCTTGGATCCAGAAACTAACGCCATATTCGTAATCAGCATCCCCTAAAACCCCGAAATCGATACCCATATTGATTTTCATAAAAAGTCGCGGCCGCCATCTTGGATTTTAAAATTAACATTATTTTCGCTATTAACATCCCTCAAAACCATAAAAGTGACTTGCATATTGATTTTGTTACAAAAGTCACGTCCGCCATCTTAAATCCAGAAATTAACGTCATATTCGTAATCAGCATGCCCTAATATTGCAAATGTGACACCCATATTGATTTAACTTCAAAAGTCGCGTGCGACATCTATTTCAAAAATTCACGCTATATTCGCAATCATTATTCCCGAAACCCCAAAAGTGACACCCATTTTACTTCAAAAGTCACGTCCGCCATCTTGGATGTGTTTAAAATATATTCTGTCGTGTGTTTAATTGTTAATTGTTTAATCGTAAACATGCAAAAAACGATTAACAATTGATCAATGGTAATTGCAACTTTTTACAATTACCATTGATCAATTGTTAATTGTGAAACAAACAATTAACAATTAATTTTTCAATCGTCAATTGCAATTGATGTTTTCTGCGATTGAAATTTCAATTGTTTGATCCTACAATTGAACAATTAAACAATTAGTGCCCAACACTGCCACGAGTTAGTCAATAGGTAACGCAATGGACCTAACAAGTTTATGTAAGAAACGAAATTTTCACAAATTTTTCTTAGGTACCTCGATTTTGATTGAGGCGCATCTACCAATGCCTCTATCAGGGGTAGAGTAGTGTGCGTAGTATCCATGAAGCAATTAGTTCCTTAGTACTAGTTAGTACCTATTCTCTGACCTATGTTCGCACGAGCGATTTTACAACGCGCGTTAGTAAAGCGCTGGAATGAAATAAATGGCTAACAGTACATTTTGAAAGTGCTGTACAGCGCTTCAATACCGCACGTTTAAAAGGGTCCTTGCGAACGAGGAAGTGTCGTTGGCGTTCATCGCCGCCGCCGCCATGTTGGACCGCGGGAAATGTTTTTTTTTACAAGCTTATACTTAACTTGCAATGTTCGGACTGGTCGTGCTGGAGAGCAATTAGGTCAATGTTCAGCAGTTGACAAGTATAGGCTTATATGATGATGATGGTGATAAATGTTCGTATGTCTGTCTGTCTTTCCGTTTCAAATCTTGTGATCCATTTTTCAAGCACTTCGGATACCCCGATTGAGCTGAAATTTGACTTGCGTATGTAGGTTCAGTGACAATGCAATAATATGGAACCATAGGAATGGTCTGATGATGGAGTCGGTACATGTGAACTATACAACGTAACCCCCTCGTAATTAGACTTGTTTAATTGGTATTGACAAGTACTACACAACCAGATGGTTTTCAAGGTCTGATGGTGAGGCCGAAAGGTGGCTAATGGAACCACGCAACTGCTCAATATAACCCCGTCAATATACGCTCGTTAAATATGTCTTGATGACTTTAGACTCTGATGGTGCTCAAGATCTAATGGTGGAGCCGGAAGGCAGCCTTAGGAACTCCTCAATTAGTAAAATATCTTCGTTGTGCTTTTTAAAGACTTGTTTTTAAAAAGGTCTTTTTAAATATAATTATTTAATTCTACACCATGACTATAGAGATCCATGTGCTACACGTATCACACGTAACGCAACGCGTGGCGATAACTTCGTGAAATGCTCTTTAAACAGTACTTTAAGGCATGTGTAATTAAATTACATAAAATATCACTTCCGACCAAATCGGCAAGGAACAAGTAGCCCTAGTACATCATTACATATGCCGAGCTAGTTCAGTTGACTTAAAGATCAGTGGCGTGAACAGAGACCGATCGGTTTTAGATTTGACGATTCCAAATTTATTATTTCCCTTTTACGTTATGCATTCCATCAAATTTCACCTGATTTTTAAAATAACCAACGCACGCAGTGGTAATAAATTAACAACAATGTTCTAAGATCGGAATATACTGCTAACGCCATCTATTTGTTAAATGCAGAAGTCAAACACTTTATTTTTGGTTTTATAGTCTGTGATATATACAAAATACGAAAAAAATGGTTTTCTTTTACAATTTTTCAACCTACATAAACTTTGGAATATGATATTCAAATTTAAATAAAATAATATATCTTTTGCAACAGTAAATAAAACAAAACAATCAACATGCAAAACTGCAAGTCAATAGTCAATAATTTTAATTTTATTTAATCTGTTTTGCACTTTGATCCTATCGCCATCTATCGGAATAAAATTAAACTAAACGGTGTTGTGAGTAAAACAGTACTAATATTACTGGTCGTTTATTGTTTAATTAACTAAAACTTGTTAGATATTCAATAAACTTAGTTTGTAAATTAAGCATAAAATATTTGTTGATACTTTTATTTCCTATTATAATATTTATCAACTGCGTTTATGTTACAAATCTGAAAGTTCATAATTGCCGCCAAGATTCGGCGGCGTTTCGGCCATTTCGTGAACCCCGCGACAGGAAGTAAGTGTTATAGGTGCTACGCAGGCGCAAATTGACCTTTCGGTTGAAGAACCCGTCGGTCACATGTGAGTGTCGATAAATATCTTAGTTTTATCGTGAATCCCTTATAAATAGTTGTCTTTATTGTTTTCGTAAGTATTTTCTATGGTGAATATAATTTTGTGCATATACAGCGTTACGGTGGTGTGGATTTTGTGTAAATTATGAAAATATAGTGTCGCGGCGCCGGCACGTTTGTCAAATCGCTATTTTTTTTTTCGTTATCTACGAATTCAGAATAAAGATCAAGTTCATATTCCATTGAGTTTTCTACGTGGTTTGGATGGTGTGTAGATGTTTATACGGTTTGTGGTCATATTATTTTGTAGTGCTAGCTGTTCAGAATACATGGTCAAGATGTCTCTTGTGAACCACATGTTCGGGGCACCACACCGCCAAGTCGGTGTCGTCATCATCACCTCGTGTCAGGCTAGATTTTATTCAGTGTCTTTTCTATTACTATCACATTTCTCCAATATTCGAATTTTGTCGCCATAAGGTAGGTGACAAGTACATTCCGACAAAGGGTTTCATCGCACCGCAGTAGGTGGGGTTAGTTCTTGTCAAAATTTCGGGAAACATAGCTATATTTTCGCATAGGCACTGCAACTCCACCCTTTGCCGTATGTTGTTGTTGTAATACTTATATCTTTGTGTGACAATACGATTCCTATACCTGAATACTGCATTTTTAATTAGCTTTACGTAAAAATATTGTGAGTCATTACATTTCGCTGTTATTTTCTGCAAAACAGCGACATTTATTATTCATAGTGTGATAATATCTTTGTTCTTACAATATATATCTGATATGTTCATATAAGTCTGTTGTGTTGTACAAAATTTAATTCAAATGTTATGTTTGCTTATAATTGTGATGGAAATATGAGTGGTGTGCCATATGACATGTCAAAAGAATAATATTTGTCTTCATTGCCTGTTTTTTGAGTGTAGTTATATGTAAGTATACATATTTTTGATAAATCTAAACTCTTTGGCTAATTAATGCTTTTATAAGGTGGATTCTTGTATTCAAACTAAAGGTTCATTCAGCTGTCGGGGGCAAGTGGAATATTCATATTCGTTTATTTTCATTACACATTTTGTAGTTATAGTTAGTTCAACCTCTGCATGAAATAATTGTCGACCCAGCAAAGTGAATGGAATATGTTGTCAACTGGTTTACCGAAGTTACTCCAAAGACATGGTACACCTTTTTCTTTGAAGTTGAATGCACTGATGTGGTTCTTTTAAGACTGATATCTTAGCCGGCATCCTTCTGATAAAAAGGCACTGAATAAAGCGGCTGCAGAACTGAGGAACTATTTAAAGACCATCAAAGACGATACTCTAAAGAACAAACTAGAAAATCTTGATGCTAGGGCAAGGAATGAGTATTCGCTTTGGAATAAGGTAAAACATAGCCAAGCGGCACTGCGAACTGCTCAGTATCCCATAAAACTGGACAATGATACATGGGCAAGGAAAGAGAGCGAACGTGCTGAAGTTTTCGGATCTTTCCTGGCCGATGTATTCACTCCCAATGTTGGTGATGCAACAACCGATGATGAAATACAAAATTACCTTCAATCAGACCTACAACTCAGTCTACTCGTGCAGCACTGTATACCCCGCAAAGTATGGAAAACCATCAAAGAACTCTAACTAAATAAAGCGCCTGGATTTTGTTTAATAACGGTGGAAGTACGACAACAACTTCCCAAAAAAGCCATTGTCTTTATAACGCAGCTCTTTAATGGAATACTAAGGACGGTACAGTGTACAGGGTATTTTCCTAGAATATGGAAGATTTCAGAGATCATTATGGTTCCAAAGCCTGGAAAGCCACCACACTTAGTGTCATCATATAGGCCAATAAGCCTATTACCTGTAATGTCTAAGTTATTCGAGAAAATATTTCTGCTTAGATTAAACAGAACACTTAACGATGAAAAAATTATCTCATAACAGCAGTTTGGATTTAGGACAGGACATTCAACTATAGAACAAGTATATAGTGTTGAATAAAATAAGAGGGGCTTTAGAGCGGAAAGAATACTGCTCGGCTGTGTTCCTAGACGTACAGCAAGCTTTGGACAAGTTCAACAAAATCTAAACAGTATTTCGATAAATCTACAAATATACAAAACAAATTGAAAATTTCAGTTAGATATTTTTTATTTAGACTGTAGCAGCTGAGATTAACATGTGAGCAACACTTAATCAACAATATCATCATCTCAGCCTATACTTGTCCACTGCTGAACATAGGCCTCCCCAATCGCTTTCCAGCGTAACCGGTCCGATGCCACCTGCATCCAACGACTTCCTGCGATTTTCACAAGATCGTCGGTCCATCTGGCAGGCGGTCGTCCCACGCTGCGCTTGCCAATACGTGGTCTCCACTCTAGAATCTTTCTGCCCCAACGCCCGTCCGATCTACGCGCTATGTGGCCCGCCCATTGCCACTTCAGCTTGCTAATCTTAATGGCTATGTCGGTGACCTTGGTTCTTCTACGAATCTCCTCATTCCTGATTCGATCGCGTAGAGAAACGCCGAGCATAGCTCTCTCCATAGCTCGCTGAGCAACTCTGAGCTTTTTTATGAGACCTATTGTAAGAGACCACGTCTCTGATCCATATATCATCACTGGTAACACACATTGACTAAAAACTTTAGTCTTAAGGCACTGAGGTATTTTGGATGAGAAGATGTTGCGCAGTTTCCCAATAATATATTTTAAATGAACAACTTGAAATAATATTGAAATTAGATTGAGATGATACTAAAATCAGATCAATACTTTCATGAAACAGAATACTAAATGTGAGTCAATTCATAATTCAGTATTCAATCTCAGTGTCTTATTTCATTACAGATTGACTAGACTGATATATTTATAACTGAATACCAATAAAATACTTCATAAAATGCTTTCTTTGTGGTTCTATATGGAGTATATATTCCAGTGATTGAAATTCCAATTAAAATGGGTTTATGGCTCAAATTTTTTGGTTGTCATTCTATGATCTAAGAAGAAGATTAACCAGATATCAATTTCTTTTCGAATGTATATTTTTGAAAAAAAAATGAATAGATAATTGGACAAGAAAGACAAGCCTGCTTTTTCGCTGGATCTTCTTAGTAAAAGCAGCGTACTGATCTACTGCTGGATTAGTAAGTTTAAAAAAATAATAATGTAAATATGACTATTGTAAGTACCTAGAGTTTATACAAAATAAATACATAACTTGAGTTTATACTTGTTGTTTTTCGAACACAATTCTAGTATATGGGTCATTTGTGTAAGTTGAACACTTCTTTATTACTATATCTTATTCTTTTTTTACTGATACTTCTAAAGCTCTCTTTTTTTTAATTTTATTGAATTTTATCAGTTGGAAAAATTTTATTTCCTAGCACATAAGATGGTCACACTTTGGATTTCAGTTCTTATGTGTTTAGAATAAAATATTGGGAAGGTATATTTTTTAATGACCTGAGATGAGGCCAGATTGTGCCAGTTTTTCAAAAATCATAAAAATGTTGTTGAACATTTAAAATAGTAAGCCCTAAAAAAAAAAAAAAAGCTCCTGATAAAAGCACCCTAATTTATTATGTTTATCTACCTTTTCTTTTTTTTTCTAATGTTTTTAGTGTGGCCAGTTGCCATTGAGACTTCCAGAAAATGAAAAACTTTGCATTGCATGTGTCTTTAGTTACTCAGTTTTCGCCTTGGAAGATTTTGTCTTTGTCTCCAATCCATTGACTCAACAGTATCTTTGTGCTTATAATCCAGACATTTCCTGAACTAAATAGACAATTATACATCCCTATAAAAAATAAACTAAATACCAATAATTTAAATATTACTAATTATAACTCATTAATAGTGTCCATACCGAAAAAACTATCTGGTGTGATGATGTAGATGACCTGATTATTAACCCCTAACAGACAGACTGGTGTTATAAGTTTAACATGCGTCTGTCTGCGGAATCATAACTCATAAACATAGGAACCAATATTGATTTAGTTTATTTTTTGTGAGAAAGGTGATTTGATTGAGCATGCTTAGCTATGACTAATTTAAGTCAGGGTTTTTATTTTTAAATTAAGTTTTAAATTATTTACTCATTTATTTAGGGAACAGCGAGACAGTATAGACTTTTTTATGAGACATGGGTACGGTGACGTTTGATCATATTCCATTTCACGCTTATTGTATTTAAGAATATTGAAAATATAGAATCCAAAAAATAAACAGGAGTATAAAAATACACCCAAAATTTACTACTTACTTTTCATTTAAATCATATACTGTTCATAAATTTACGTAATTATTTAAAAAAACTTAAACTCTGTTACTCAGTTATGTAAATTGTAACGGTTTGCGTTTTACAGACTGACCCAATGAAATCGTTATAATCAATATGTTGTGTTTTAAAATGTAAAAAATCGATTGTCGATTTTTTACGAATATCTTATTCTATGATCTGACAAATATTTAGTATTCTCATGGTCAATATTTGATAAATGAACGTGGATGCGCTTTGAGACATTAAAAGTTTTATAGAGTCTTTAACAATAATACACATAAGCAAGGAATCAAGCGATTTGTCAGACGATTTTTCTGACCAATGGCTTGATTCGTAACTAAATACTGAGCTTATTTTATTTAAATATTTTTGATCCTAAAATATTTTTATTAATATCGATTCATCATTCGTTATAAATTTTCTCGATACGATATTCAATCGATTCTATTAAACACTCACATTTCTAGAAACGTAAACTTTGAACGGCAGCGTACCCATGCATGGTGAGAAGGACTATTGTCTATCCAACCTTTTTAATTATTGACCCACATTTTATTATGGACAAAGAGTTGTTTGTCCATTTCAACCGTATCTCCTGTTTTATAATAATAAAACTACTGTTTCTTTGTTGCCAAAGTCAACTTATCAACGGAATATTCGTGATAACTTATCTATAATTCTAGTAACACGTTCACGACCATTCTACTGGCAGGTGGGAGCAGAGCAAATGATAAAAAGCACGTGGTTTTCACTTTCCATCTACCTCATACCACCAGTTCGTCGACACTGATGTCAATAACCTGTGTGCTAATTTTTTTCGTCACTAAGTGTGAATCATTTTCAACCGTTAATGCCAAGGTTTTATTTGCTAAGATGATTTTGTGTGAATAGTTATTCTTTACGAGATATTGAATGGCTGGCGTCGCTGTCTTCGAACGCCGTACCTTCGTTTCTCTTTGTTCAGTTGTTTTTTTTTTTTTACTTTTTACTGTCTAAAGCACCTTGAAAGTTCTAGGTTTTATAGTCATGCAAGGATATTTTGGCCCGCGGCCAAAATCTGAACTAACGCTGTTGTCAAGTGAAATGTCACTTCTTTCTTTCTTTCTTTTCACTTCACAGGGTTGCCATTTGCTATGAAATTTACCTAAGTTCTTTTTTTTTAGTTAGTAGCCTAATTCCAGGGAATTATCTCAACAAGTGTGTCCGCACTTGCTGAAATAATTCCCTGGAATTAGGAAAATTTTACAAAATGATAATTAAAGTATTTCACATCAACGCCTCCCGCCAATGGCGTCGTTGTCGCACTATAATTACGTAATGATTTCTTTTTTTTTTGTAATATTATCATTTATTGCTTTTTGGTGACAATACCAAGACATATTCTGATATTCTAATATACATTCTGACGTGCGTGTAACGGTCACAATTTCGGTTGGATTTTTTTTCTATTCTTAAATTGGTTTTCCCTTCACCTTGATCTTAATGGCCTTACCAGTAAAGGTTTTTGATGATAACTTGATGATTTACAATAGACTTCTAAATTTCATCCATAAATTTGTATCGTATATTATTTTCCCGACTTATTTATTATGAGGCGCTCGTAGCGCTGTGACTGTGATGTATTAAGCGATCACCAAGGTTAAGCACCGTTCGACTCGGTCGGCTGGAGATGGGTGACCGCTTTGAGCGACTGTCGCTGTTGCCGTTGCCGCTGAAGACGTTGGTCCCGGTTACCACGTAATGTAGTCGTAACGCCGAGTTGAAAGCCTTATAGGCGCTGAAGGTGGCCAGGAACCTCCGCCAATCCGCACTGAGTCCGTGTGGTGGAGTATGACCTAATCACCTTGATTTGTGAGAGAAGGCCTTTGCCCATCAGTAGGACAGTATTATTATTCTTATTTATTATATACTTTATGCACTATTGGTACAAAGGCGAACTTAGCTAAGGCATTTTCTAACAGTCTACCTAGAGTGATGCAGAATCAGAAAAGTAGGTGCAAAGAAATTAATCCTATATTCTTTTTTTCCCATATCACCAGATCACTCCTGACCGTAGCTAAAAATCGGCACACACAATGGCTGACATCGAAGACACACACTTTGAGACCGGGGACTCCGGTGCCTCCGCCACCTTCCCCATGCAGTGCTCTGCCCTCCGCAAGAACGGATTCGTCATGCTGAAGGGCCGCCCCTGCAAAATCGTGGAGATGTCTACCTCAAAAACCGGAAAGCACGGCCACGCTAAGGTCCACTTGGTCGGCATCGATATATTCAACGGAAAGAAGTGAGTATTGTTTTCTCTTTCTGGATGTTTACTTTGTTACGTAATCATTTTTCCAAGAGTAATGACGTCACAAAAGTCACTCGCCTATTTGTTAGATAACAGTGAAAATTTACAAATTCCTGCTGAATTCATACATAGACTCTGTAGCCTGTAATAAATGTCTAATGCCAGTATGTGATTTGGCACAACTCATCTTTCTACAAAACATTACAAATTCCTTTTCAATCCATTGAAATTTTTAAATCTGAATCAACCATCAAATGTTTTAAGTATTTAAATATTTTTAGTTAGAAAATATTTTGTACATGGCATTTAGGTACTAAAAATATAATCGTATCGAATTATTTTCTTAATCAGCAGACTCATACTTCTCAATAGTCACGTTTATCTTCCCTCAAAAGGCACGTAGGTATATCAAACTTGCTTTATCAATAAACTTTAATCGCGATAAACTATGTCCGTGTTGAACCGCGAACACCCGAGCCCATAGAGTCGCGGCCGTGGTTCTCATACCGCTGCCGTGCTGAGGGTACTCGGAAAGTATACACCAGGCCCGACAATGCGTCCCATCGTACAACTGTGCTTTGGGATCACCGTCCAGGGGCACAGATTACTCATAGAATAGCAGCATTCCTTCCCATACCACTACTATTTCTATACCGTCAAAGGTGGACTAGTTGCTATAGATATCGACGGCATCTCCATATTCCTAGCAGATATCTATAGCACAAAGTTACATATCGTCGTTGTCAAATGAATATCTGCGAATATAACAACATTTTCCTGTAAATTTTTTTAGCGACCGCAGTTCGGTGTATAATTGTTACAGTCACATAGCAGCCATTTTATACGAAAATTTGGTTAGTAAACTAGTCATAATAGTCAAACGTCGATCTCTCTCTCTATCTATCTATATCATCACGCCAGATCCCTTGCGGGGTAGGCAGAGAGTACAGAGTTCCAACAGGTTCTTTCCTTACCTACCTCTCTGGCTTCCTCCACTCTCATAGTTCGTCTCATACACGCTCGCCGGTTACGGAGACTCTTGACTTGTCCTTCAGATAAGACGGTCCATTTGGGCATGGTAAGATAGTCATAAAATGTCGATATTTCCAAAAATTGCACAAAGCAGATATTGATTTGACAACGACAATATGCCAAACAAAATAAATTGCATTTGCAACTTTCGTGCCCGTCAATAAGGTTATTTGTCAAATATAAATACTTGATTATAGGACTTAGTTCGTTAGACACGTCGATATGATGTGTATACCCACATACCTTAAAGGGCAGACCCTATTGTCTTTATACCGGATACAATTTCGGTCATTGAGTGTTTTACGGCAGAAAAATACAAACGGATAAACTGCCCTAGAACCAGTCAGTTTCTCATGGCATAAAACCAAGGCTTTGTAAAACAATTCATACTTCGTTAAAGGGATACTTCTAACACGCATTTTACAGCAAATTATTCAGTGACATGATCCAGGCGTGTGTGTGTGAATGATATACACTGTTAGCCGCGGGGCCTTTCACCGGACAAGAGAGCGAGCGTGCAACCACTACGCTCGAGCCAGAAAGGCAAGGGGGCAACTAGCTCAAGGGAGCCTCAAGGAGGAACGGCCTCGGCTTGGGCAGTCGCTATGGAGGAGGGCATATACTAGGTGTCTCGTCGTGGTTGCTCTGCACCGGCCGGTGGGCAAGGGATTCTTCGACCTCGCCGGTGAGGTCGGTGTCTGATACATGATCGAGACATTAAGTTGACGATAAATGAATAAATACACTTTTCCCGACCAAAGTATACCTTGGTTTTAGAACATTCAGACAAATACATTTTTATATCGATAAAAAAATATTCCTACGTTATTTCTACTCTCTTGACTATTATACCCAATTAGGCTCTATCATAACAAGTCTCAGAAAAATAATATTGTTTGTTATGAACAAGCAATATTCATATAATAGCTCATACCTTTCCCTTCATACACCTGTCTGTCTGCCCACGGGGCGGTATTATTTTCGCTACCAAGTCGTTTTCTTATTGATTTTAAGAGACGACTAGTGCCTCATTACGGTGTTTTCAAGAATGTTATTTATTTATAAATCGGTTGGTTTACTTAGATATCAATCAATAGGTGAAAGAAGACTGCATGAACAATGGCTTACACTTGAATGTAAGGAAAACCAAGATTATGGTTTTTGAAAGGGAAGAAACCAGAACGAATGTTAGGATTGTCGTTGGTGATGTGCTGGAACAAGTGAATGAGTTTGTATATCTTGGATGCGCCTTCAGTAAGGATGGGAAATACACCGCTGACATAGAGAGAAGAGTGAGTGCAGGGAACAGGGTGAATGATGCGATGGGAAAGCTACTTGGGAGCCGGCACTTAAGCCATAAGGCGCAGCTGGCCATACGTAACGGAGTTCTCGTCCCAAGGCTGTTATATGGTAGCGAGAGCTGGGTATGTAAGAAGGTATTAGCAACAGCGTAGTAAGAAAGCGAGTAGGTATGAAAGATAGTATCAGTGTAAAGATGAGAAAGGGCATGCTCAGTTGGTTCGGGCATATAGAAATAATGACAAAACAGATATACAATGTGAAAGTGGAAGGATGCAGGTACCGGGGAAGACCTAGACTATCTTACCACGACCAAATAAACCGAGTCTTATCTGAAGGAAAAGTCAAGAGTATCCGTAACCGACGAGCGTGTATGAGACGAACTATGAGAGTGGAGGAAGCCAGAGAGGTATGTAAGGAAAGAACCTGTTGGAACTGCGTGATGATATAGATAGATCAATAGGTCTAACTATGAATAATTAAGACATGATTTCGACCATTATATTATGATGTAGAATAATTTTGTACCTTCAGTGAAAAGGGATACAACTAAAGTTTATAGCAATTTATATTTTTACACATTACATTTAAATAATGAGACGAACTATGAGAGTGGAGGAAGCCCAGAGAGGTAAGAAAAGAATCTGTTGGAACTCCGTACTCTCTCTCTACCCAGCAAGGGATCTGGCGTGATGATATAGATAGGAATAGATAGACAAGTAAAGAAAAGTTGTGCTTCTTAAAATTTAACGTAAGGGTTTTTTGTGCATATTTATATAACTAAAGAGTAAGTGATTGATTTCAAATGCCCTACAAAATAGCGTAACTCGTTTTTACCACGTCATCTTATTTTGTATATGTCCAATATGATATATTGTAATTTAAGTTTCTTAGTTACAATGGATTTGTTATATGGCTATAGGAAGTCTATTAATTTCAACTGCTCTATGATATAACTAAACATTTTGTGTGTGTGGGTGTGTGAATGGTCTACGCTGTATGTGGCGGGGATTTTACAGTTTCACCAGACAAGTCCAAGCAAAAACAAATCCTTTGATGTTTCATGAATCTTCATGTTGTAGATTCTATAGAAAAATTCATAATATCAGTCCAGAGTCTTGGGATTGTGGCCCAAATAAAAACAAAACAAGTTCATTAATGCTGTCAACATAGTTTATAAAAATTTAGACAACCTCGTTGGTGGCTGCCTCGATGGTCTAGTGGCAAAGCGGGCCCTGGGCTCAAATCCTAGGTCGGACAAGTGTAGTTTTTTTAACGAAAACTTCCCAGTACGAGTCCGGAGTCTGGAATTGTGCCCGGTATATGGCAATAGCCTCGCCCCCTATTACATGGGACCTAACATCGTCGGCGAAACGTGGGTGTACTCAGTACACCTCTGCCACCCCCGCTTGAACCAAATTTCTTAGGGTTATTAAACCTTCAGCCTCGGCTTCGGCCGAAGGTTATAGCAATGGCCTATTAATCGGCTTCGTTTATGGCCAAATATCAATATTAATTAAATTTTTTAATAAACAGAAATTAATCAGTATCGTCTCTCGTATAACACAGATACGAAGATATCTGCCCATCTACCCACAACATGGACGTACCGCACGTGAAGCGCGAGGACTACCAGCTGACCGACATATCTGACGATGGCTACTTGACCCTGATGGCTGACAACGGCGACCTCCGCGAGGACCTCAAGATTCCCGACGGTGATCTCGGCATCCAACTTCGCTCGGACTTCGATAGCGGCAAGGAACTGTTGGTGAGTACATATTTATTTCTTTACTTACACTGATTAAGACCAAGACCGCACTGCAAAGTTATTTTATTACCCGTGACGCCACTTATAAAGGTTCTGCCAGAATACCAGCGCTGCACTATAACCATAGTGCAGCAATATGCTGAGGCAGAGTCCTGTTCGGCTCCACACAATTGTGCCTTACTTTACATAACTGCCTATTTACTCTGTTCTGTAGTGTGTTGGTATAATAAATCTCCATTCGTTAATCTGCAAGCGGAGTAAAATGTCCCTTAGAAATAAGGTGACGCTTTACAAAACTTGCGTTCGACTCATCATGACTTATGCGTGTGTTATGTTCGGGCATTCAGCCCCCTCTCACATCGATAAACTCCAAGTGGATCAAAACCGCTTCCTCCATAAAGCCGTAGGAGTCCCCTGGTTCGTACGGAATGTCGATCTACACTCCGATCTAGGTCTCGAACCTATTCGCGCCTATATTAAAAAGGCGACAACACGACACTTCGCGAACGCATCTACCCATGCGAATCCGTTAATCGTAGCCGCCGCCGACTACGATCCCCCGATGCTTTGTCATCCATTCTTTCCGCTCAGAATACGGGCGACGACGACGTAGTCGTAGATCCCCTCCCATAGCCGGCGGTTGATCGGTGCACTTAGTAGTGCACCCCGTCCCCCCACAGCGACTGTCCCAACCAAGGGCGCCTCTTCAAGGCGACCTCGAGTATGTCGCCTCTTGCCCTTCTGGCTCGAGCGTAGTGGTTGCACGCTCGCCCTTAAGTCCGGTGAAGCTGTAAAGGCCTCGCGGCCAACAGCGTACATCACTCACACACACTGTATTTTCTTTCTTCTTTCTTTCAAAGTTGACCAACTGACTAAATCTACCGCGTCGCTCCACGCAGTGCATTATTGCTCAGTGCAGTCTTGACTTAATGCACCACTTACGTTAGCAAAAAAATAACAATCCCGTACTCAAATGTATCATTCATCAACGAATGTTTCAAATAAAAAAAAAAACTAAATTAAAATCGGTTTATCAATTGGTGTAACGATGCCACAGATACACGTCTTAAACTTTGCGTCAGGGGGTTAAAAAATTAAAACAATATAATAACGAAATAGTCCCTCGCAATAACTCAGACAAACAGACCAACAATGTCACACCTATATTCCCCAAGTGGTGTGAGTTACTAATAGTGTTGTAAAAATGAGCGCTGAAGTCGAGCGTTTAGCGCTGAGTCGACGCTTACGAGCGTTGAAACACTGAGAAGACGCAAGCGTTTTAAGCGCCGACTCGAGCGTTTTTACTACACTAGGTACTAATAGGGGGCGAGCAATTGCCATTATACTGGGCATATATTATTTCGAAACAGATTTTTGTTAGAAAAAGTACATTTGGCCGACCTAGGATTTGTTCACAAGAATCACAAAGCGATGCGCTTTCCCACTAGACCAACGAGGAAGTCTTGATTGTGTTTCTATAGGTAATAATAGTTGCTTTTGGCTGCTGTCGAGTATAGAGTCTCCGGCACATTCTATTAGTGTGTTGGTGCTAAATCCACTCGTAGATTAAACCTCTGCCCTTTACCTGGGCTGGTTTCATATCGCCAGTCATATGGATAACGGGTTTATAGGACAAAATATTCTTATCTGAAATGTCATTATTAAAAATTCTCGAGTTTTAATAACACAAATAGTCAGATCGAACCAAATAATTGTGGTTCACACAATGATTTGTCCTGTGCTGGAATCGAACCCGCGACTATTCGACCCAGTGGGTGGAGCTGTTTAAGCTAGCCACTACGCCAAATCGTCCGTCTAGTTTCGTCTAATGTAGTTTCGTTTTTATTATAATCAGTTTAAACTGAATCTTTGGAAATATAATGAAGATACTTTGGGCCTGTATTCGCTATGAAAAATCAATCAAGTAACGCTGCGGGTCACGATTACTTCGTGAAAATAACGTTTAATTGTTAGTGACTGAAACGCGCCGCGTTTGTTCATAGCGAATGAGAAAGCCAGCTTAATCCACGCAAAGCTAATCCAAAAAAAAAAATTGTCGTTTAACATTCTAGACTTGTAAACTAAAAAAACCAACTTGGTTATGTTTTGTCTATGGCGCTTCAACTTTTTCGAATTAATATTCTTTGCCTAATATATTCTGTAATCTTTAATTATAGCTTTTGAATAATAACTTTAATATTTGCAAGATGACACATTAATGAAAATCACTCATGTTTATTAAATTGAATCGCGATAACGATTTTTTGTCACGTCCGATGACGTAGCTTACATAGGAAATCTATGTAATTCGAATAGATAACAGAATAAGTCACTCGTAAAATCTCGTATTAACTGGAAAAAATATATATTTTTAATTAGGAATAAGTTAAGGAATTATCGGAGGCGCTCGTAGCGCTGTGCGACCGCGGTGTTCTTACCGATTACCAAGGTTAAGCAGCGTTCGAATCGGTCGGCCCGAGAGTGTGACCGTTTATGGCATTTTCATATTCAAGCGTCTCCGTGCTTCGGAAGGCACGTGAAGCCGTTGGTCCCGGCTACCACTTAATGTGGTAGTCGTTAAGCCGAGTTGGAAGCCTTAAAAGGCGGCTTGGTAAGTTCAAACAGCACCTGTTGTTGTGGCCAGAAACCTGCCTTCGCCAATTCGCCCTGGGTCCGCGTGGTGGAGTATGACCTAATCTCTCTTCCCTCGATTTTTGAGGGAAGGCCTTTGTCCAGCAGTGGGCAGCATAGGCTGATATTATTATATAAGGAATTATCTAGTTATTTCCGTAATACCCAACTGGATTATTTTTTTAATCTACATTGTGTAAGTTATTTGTTGCCAGGCTTATAAGTAGGGTTTAAGGCCCAACCAATTTAAGGAGCATCAAAATTGTTCTTATTGAGAATAATACTTATAAATTCATCTGTAAACTACTTAGGACCACTTGCATGAACTAGGGTTAGTATTCCCTATTGACTAACCAATGGTTAAAGTTAAATTGCCTTCAACTTCGTTTTAACTTCCAGTTAGTCAATAAGTAAGTTTCTCTAGCAAAGCCGTCGGAGCCCTGTGGTTCATACGGAATGTCGATCTCTATTCCGATCTCGGTCTCGAACTTATTCGCGCCTTTATTAAACAGGCAACAACTCGATATTTCGCCAACGCGTCCAATCATAGAAATCCGCTAATCGTAGCCGTAGCCGACTACGAACCTAACTCCCTTTCTATCAGCCGCTACAGCCGTCCGCGGCATGTTCTCACCGACTTTCCCGATGCCCTTACATCCCTTCTTTCGGATACAGATTTCGCACACAGGATCAGACACCGACCTCGCCGGCGAGGTTAAAGAATCCCTTGCTCGCCGGCCGGTGCAGAGCACCACGGCGAGACACCTAGTATACGCCCTCCCTCATAGCGACTGCCCAAGCCGAGGCCATTCCTCCCTGAGGCGCCTTTGAGCTAGCTGCCCCCTTGCCCTTCTGGCTCGAGCGTAGTGGTTGCACGCTCGCCCTCTTGTCCGGTGAAGCTGTAAAGGCCCCGCGGCCAACAGCGTAGATCATTTACACACACAAATCAATAAATAAGTCTATATAAAGTTTATCCTTTCAGCATTAAGTTCGATTGTCACCTATCAAGGGTTATACCACTATCGCGTATGAATTCTTGAGCATTCCTAGTCCATACAGCTGTGTTTTATTGTGTACACTGTGTAACCCCATATAGCCACAACAGTGTAACAATGGGGGACGAATCTATTTTCCGATATGGGGGACGAATCTATTCATTGGACACCAAAATTCGGACATATACTGATAAACCTCAATAACACTTTTTCTAACATACAATTTTGAACCCAAGTACCATTGATGTAAGATATTAATTAATTCGTAACTAACGTGTATGTTTTCATTTGTTCCAGTGCACCGTTCTCAAGTCATGCGGTGAGGAGTGTGTAATTGCAGTCAAGGCAAATACAGCCCTGGACAAATAAACCAACTCAGCATTTATAGGGATTTAACATATAATTTTTTTACAATCAACAACTCTTACATAAATGTAAAACATAATACTATCTATAATTTAACATAAAATATTGTGGTGCGGCGCCGTTCGCACGTTGCCGCCCACCCCTGTGGCATCTCCCGACAACACCCGCAGAACTCTGCCGTAACTAGTAGCAATAATTAACACTTGTACGATATAGTATGCAGTCCCCTTGTATTAAGGATATGAATCTAGAGAAATTCGAGTTAAATGTTTGGTAGCAACGGTCTCTAGCCCTTGCACTGAGAACTCACGGCTACGCTATCACTCGACACGAACGTTCCTCGTGCAATTCCGAGTGAATGCCACAAGTTTTCAGTGCAGGGAATCGCTGGCCGACTAGCATTGCTTCTACGAGTGCACGATTATTGCTCGATAATGCGTATGCATTAATTTATTTATATTAAGTGTAATAGTAGTGTCCGATGCCGCAGTGGGGCGGCTCGGCGGCGCGCGCCGGCCGGCCGGAACTTCATGTTTGTTATTTTTTTTGTTTGTTCTCATTCGCTTACGACGCCTAGTTAGTCGCGCTGCGCTCCGCGAGCCGCCGACAGTTTGTTGATCAACATTGATGCAATGAAATTTCCTATATCATTTTATTTTATATCTGTTCCAATCCGTCGATAGATGGACACAAACTTGAAGTTATTACCATATTTTAATGCTAAATTAATTAATACACAAAAAAAATCGAGAAAAATAAACAAAAAAATAGAAATAAAGAAAATTCTTGAATGTGGTGTGTGATTGATTAGTCCTCTATTCGGACGCCGCGCGGCGCGGCGACTCCCTTCATGTGTAACACTTGCCATTTGTTCAAATAACACCGCCCGCAGGCTCGTGGCGTGCGGTCCGTATCGTTTGCCGTGCTGGACCTGACCTTTCGTCGTTGACATGCTAAATCAATTAAGACTGACTCGAAAATGTCTCCTGAAAATTAATATCTTCGGGCAAGACTGACGATGCATTTTGTAGAAGGGGTAGTTGATTTTTTTAATATATAAATAATGCGCAACTCGGCCTTTCCTTGCTCTCTTTGTTTGCTCATTTGAACACGCGAGATGTTACACATTACCGAGTGAGTGGCTTACGGTTGACTAAATTCCATGTTTTAGTGTACTCGACGCGACGGCCACTCCAGCAAGTGTTGCCTTCAAGGGCTAGATAGGGTACCATTCACTTGTATGCTAGTGGACTTATCAATATCCTTTCAACATCAGATTGTCAAAGACGATATGATATACGAAAATTAATGTAAGAATGTAAGGTAAGGCCCTATAGGAGAGATATTTTTTTATGCATTCAAAATTCGTACACGCAGGTTGTAGACAAAAATAGGCTGTTTCCAGAACAGTTTTTATGTTCACTGAACATTTTTTTTTCTTTCGCAATTGCATAATCGTTATTGTTGGTAAAGTTTTTATACTTAGCAGCTTGTAATCAGGTTTTTATTTTATAAAAACCTAAGGTATATATGTAAAGACATCGGGAGGTGTAAAATAAAATACTTTTAGTAAAAAAAATCTTTCTGTAATTCTTATAGATAAGTTGTTGTACCCCAAAATAAAACTAAAATCGATGTATTTCTTCGTTAACGGATATATCTTGTAATATCCGAGGCTTAGGATAGCGTTTGAAGACTCAATGTGAATTTTATTCATAACCGTTTAGAATTAATTATCGGTGCACCTATAAGTTATCATTAGGAATTGATCCTGAGCACGTGGTCTGTTGCTTACATTAGAACATAGTCTAGATTCTGTGAAACGAGCTATACACGGGAACTGCGCATTTGCGAGAACTTGTCATTCCTATCCTCGCGTCAGTTCCACGTAACTATGGCTTGTCCGTTCTTTATTGCGCTGTACGTAGGGTCGACTGCTGGGTCGTGTCGAGACCTCTTAGGAAGAGATGGTGAAATAATGTATGGATCCAAGAAATCTACGGATTTTAATTTAGGAAACTTAAAATTATTTTTTATATCGGGGCGTAGGTCATGTCGAATAACTGATGTGACTGTATTTAGTGCTAAAGTTCTGTATATACGTAAGATTGGATAGATCGAAGGGTAATGGACACTAGTTCAAAAAAATATCACATAATCCACTCTTGATGAAGTTGAATGTTTGTACCGTGAACGAGCAGTACCGAATTAATAGCAACGGCCAATAATAAATGTAAAGCAGTATAAGTACCTATTTAACAGTCTGTCGAATTAAATCTGTACAAAACGAAACATCGTGACTTGTGATTCTCGACACCCCTTTTTTTAGATTTTGTTAGTAGTGTTAGTTGGTAGATTTTATGTAGAACCTTTTTTAGTTTTCTCGAGTTTCTTACAAGGGAGGGTTCCCAACATGAACGTGCTTATATAAACTTCCGAAATGCGACATCGGCAATCGGCACAATTTCAAGCATTTTCGCCTTGAGTATCCTCCCTAATACTCTAATCTTCCTTCTCGTCGTTGGTGGCGCCGCTGCTTTGGCCCTTGAAGTCCAGGTGGACGATACCTGGTTTATATCATAGCCACTTGAGCGGGAAGCGAGGCCAGCACAGTTATATAAACATTAACAAACTTACGCCGTCACTACTTAATTCAACTGCCTGAGGCTTCCTTTGGCGGTTTGTTTTATTGGAGTCGAAAGGATTTTTATGAGAGGAGAAGCAATTGCACGTATGCATCAGTGCATTAGGATGGCAGTTATAATGTTACGAATAAGCAAGCAGTAAGTATGAAAGAATCGGTGATAACCAGAAGGAAATTTAATGTACTTGTATCCCAAGTTATAATCGAAATAGTGAGCCGCCAGCCTGATGTCAGAACCGCAGGTAGAATCTGAATATGAAAAAAAATATCTTACAAATGAGCTGAATTGGATTCAAGATCCAATTCAGCTCATTTGTAAGTTACTTTTAAAAAGATGGAGTGGGTAGGCCCCCTACAAGATGGACCGATGACCTGGTGAAGGTCGCGGGTAGAAGTTGGATGCGTACGGCACAAAGCCGGTCGTTGTGGCGGTCTTTAGGGGAGGCCTTTGTCCTGCAGTGGACGTCTTTCGGCTGAAGAAGAAGAATATTTCAAACTGCGACTGTCAAATGACGATTCACTTGATAACTGCAATTTTGGCTACGGGCTAAAAGTTCTATACCCGAATATATTACAACAATATGAACCACGTGCGATAGGGTATCAAAATATATTTGAAAATATCTTTAGCGCCTGACATAAACTTGTTTTTTAGAATCTTTACTTTTTAGCACATTTGCTCCGTCATAGTTGCCAGGGGTATTTTCCATAAGGATATAAATATCAATGAATTACAAAGGAAGTTGTGAGGATGGCGCATAAGAAGAAGGGAAACCAAGTTAAATTGTAGAAGAAAAAAAAAGGACGAAATTTATAAAAAAAAAAAAAACCGTCACGCCTATATTCCCTAGAGGGGGTGGCAGAGGTGTACTGAGTACACCCACGTTTCGCCGACGATGTTAGGTCCCATGTAATAGGGGGCGAGCGTATTGCCATATACCGGGCACAATTCCAGACTCCGGACTCGTACTGGGAATTTTTCGTTAGAAAAACTACATTTGTCCGACCTAGGATTTGAACCCAGGACCTCGTGATCACAAAGCGATGCGCTTTGCCACCAGACCAACGAGGCAAATTTCAGAAAGCTATCAAGAATTCTTCGTCCACTACTTCTGACCCAGGATATGTGAAGAGCCGACGCTATCACGATACTAAGAGAGCCGCTCATTCAGCGACTCCGTAACAGAGCAGCCCTTGTGTCCGGTCGTCTTTACCCGATCTGCAAGCGAAGTAAAATGCCCCTTAGGAATAAGGACACTTTACAAAACTTGTATAATGCCCATCATGACGTACGGTTGTGAGGTATTCGGGCACGTCGCCCGCTCTCACATCTATAGACTTCAAACGGTTCAATCCCGTTTCCTCCGCTAAGCCGGAGCTCCGTGGTTCATACGAAATGTCGATCTCACTTCCGATCTCGGTCTCGAACCTATTCGCCTTTATTAAAAAGGCGATAACACGATATTTCGCGAACGCATAGAAATCCACTAATCGTAGCCGCCACCGACTACGAACGTAACTCCCCTCCTAACAGCCGCTACCGCCGTCCACGGCATGTTCTCACCGACCCTTGCATCCCATCTTTCGGATACAGATAGCGCACTTAGGATCAGACACCGACCTCGCCGGTGAGGTCGAAGAATCACTTGCCCGCCGGACAGTGCCGAGAACCACAGCGAGACACCTAGCATACGCCCTTCCCCAAACTGACTGCCAAAGCCGAGGCCGTTCCTCCTTGAGACGTCCTTGCTTCCTTGCCCTTCTGGCTCGAGCATAGTGGTTGCACGCTTGCCCTCTTGTCCGGTGAAGCTTTAAAAACCCCGCGGTCAAGAGCGTAGATCATTCACACGGATTTTGGCACAATTTTAATTAGCGCGAATTTTGTAACATGTCATAATTACTTGGGGCACTGATTTCATGTTCTTTGGCCTGTTGTATTATCATCACGCTAGATCCCTAGCAGGGTTGGCTGAGTGTTTATAGTTCAAACAGAATCTATACTAATGTATAATTACGGTTTGTTCTTCGTTCGTCCCACAAATCTTCCTCGCACATAAAAAATTGTTTGTTCGGACCACATCCTATTACTGTTACGTTCCAAGTAATTTTTATTCATAAGAAATATTTTAATTATGTTATGTCCTATTTTTGTTCGGCGTTCGTCCCATTTTTTTCTATAAACTTTTTACTTAATAAGTACAAATCGACTAAAAAGCATGAATAAATAACTAAAACATCATTTTGATTATAAATGTAAACACTACTGTTAGTTATAATTTGCTTTCAACTTCGACTAACTGAACTGACCAACTAGTTGTACATAATTCAACCTCGGTTCAAGCAAACTGGGTTCACTTAAAAATATAACAATAGGTTTTCACAGGTGAATCCATATACGTTCTTCGATCCTATTTCGTTAGGAGAATTCATAAATGTTTATATGTATTTCTGTCATTAAAAAATCTTTAGTCAAAGTACCAGGAAATCATAACAGATTAGATCTTAGCTCATATAAACGATATAGGTAGGTACTGGAGGAAGTCGAACGAGTACATCTGAACGAAATCCCTATTTAAAGTTCCGGATAACATAACAGTACAGGGGTGTTTAGGCTCATGAGGCAGCAGGCAATACAGGCAGAAACCCTACTCACCCATGTGTTTCGAGTGTATGATCATAAGCTAAAATCTCCTACAAGTTATGATGTCCTGGTACCTACTTTGACCAACATTTCGAATTCAACCCAATCATACTTCAACCAGCGGGCATCGTCACGGGTTATATATACAATGTTAAGTTTCACCAAACGATTATTTCGTTTATACCAGTATAGGTTTTTCAGTATAAGTTGTGTAGGTAGATACAAATTTGAATTAAAAATTATGTGCCTCTCGAACCAAGCAACCAAAGAACCGAATGATATTCAGACTTTCCGTTCCGAGCAACTATAACGGATCCACTAATTTTCTTATTAAATGATACAACTGTCGCCATGCACTAGTCAAATAAGTGTACGCCTACAAAATAAAAAATATGTTAAAATGTGCAAGACATTCTTTTACCAACAGTACTTCAGTTATTTAGGTAAAGTGGGACGAAACAATAACGAAATTTCTTTTGGGACGTAACATGATATTTTTGGAATGTGGGACTAAAAAGTGAGACGTTCGTAGAACAAACCACAATTACTTTAAATTACGTTTTTTTTTGTTTTAAAGCTACCTGCCGGCGTAGTCAGTTTTGGATCTAACACACTTATAATATTCGCCCTACAGAATTAAACACAACATTTTATATTATAACCTTTTATTAAACAACGTGAAATTAAAAGTTAAGATATTTTGTCAGGAAAACAATCTACCTTATATAAAATTGTTCCAATAAAATAGCTACATATGTATTTGTAGTTGCTTTACTCAAGATAAGTAATGTACACCTGCATATTAATAAATTATGTAAAAGCTAATAACTTAAAAAATAACACCAATGATACAATATATAATGTACGGTAGACAACAAATCTTGTCCATATTAGAGTTTTAATGAAATTCTTACTAATAGTCAGTCATATTTCGAAAAGGCGTTGTTAGTATCTAGGTCCAAAAATAGGATAAAAATCTTAATTTGGGACATAACAATCGTTTTCATTTTACAAAAACTTGGCCGCACGCTAGGAATTATTCCTATGTCGTCGGTGCGTAATTACAAACGTAAAATTTACGTACACAAACATCCAGACCGAAACAACTATTTGTGGGTCACAAAGATTTGTCTCGTGCGGGAATCGAAACCGCCAGCACTCGCTCCAGTATGCGGAGCGGCTTAAGCTATTATCCACGGGACTTAGTAAGCCGTCTGTTAACTCTAAACTCTATTATCATAAGACGCAGTCAAAATAATGCTGTTTTAAAAGGAATTTTTAAAATTTGACTGCCTCATTGGTCTAGTGGCAAAGCGCATCGCTTGGTGATCATGGGCTTCAAATCCTAGGTCGGAGATATGAAGTTTTTGTTACGAAAAACTTCCCAATATGAGTCCGGAGTCTGGGATTGTGCCCGGTACATGGCAATAGGCTCGCCCCCTATTATATGGGACCTAACATCGTCGGCGAATAGTGGTTGTACTCAGTACACCTCTGCCACCCCACACTTATGTTTTCCTTCACCGTTAAAGCAAGTTATAGTTAATTTATAATACGCACATGCTTTTGAAAAAACAGAGGTGCGTGCCTGGGTTTCGGAACCCGAGACCTCTGACTTGCAGTCCAACGGTCTAACCATTAGGCTATCACTGCTTTTTTGATGTGTTATAGCATGAAATAAATACAAATTACGTAAAAATAGCAGGCATGGGGCCCTGTATTAAATTTAATTACTAAAATTCATCGCTATGGCGTCACTGTGTGTGTAATCGTATACGATAATGACCTCTATTTAAATATGGTGGCTATTAATTAAATCGTCATTAGATACCAATGTCCCTTAGTAAAATACAGATGAAAGAAAATCAGAATCTAAAACGTAGAAATAATAATGGTAAAAGCTACACGGTACAAAGTCGTTCATAAACGAAACAAACAAACGGATTAGTTGTTAAAAGCTTTGTATTACGAGAGGAAACCACTCACATAACTCAAATAAACATTTGGCCAATAACTACTCGACACAGACGAAGGTTAATGGATTTTGTTGCTTTAAGTAAGCGCATTTTCTTATAAAAACAATGGCAGTTTAAAAAAAACAACTGTGGCACTCCAGGCGTGCCGACAGAAGTGAAAACTTGAACAACGTGCATGTGTATCTATGTACGTACCTACACAATATATGTACATATACAGAGGTGTCGGTAACGGTAACAATGTCGCGAGTTCAATGGTTTTATTCCCATCTCAAAAATGCCCAACGCGTCTAAAGAGGTTTTCACTTCAAACACCATAGACTGTATCCCAGTTACTGTAAGCGGATCAAACCTAAGCTGTGAATTTTTAATAACCTACATAGACTGTCTTCATAGTTGAAGCATTCGTATAAGCCAAGTTACAATAAAACTTGTCTTAGGACATATGGACATAAAACTACTATTAACGTACTTAAGCTTATTAAACGCTTTAGTAGAGTAAGGAGAAATGATTAGGTAACTTACTTCAGATACTGCAATACTGATAATGGTTTTTAAATCTAATGCTTACGACCCCCATAAGATATATCTATTTTTACAAGATCTCGTTTAAGAGTGCAAGCTGTTTGTATATCTGTCTGTTTTTCCGGTTCAAATTTTGTGAACCATTTTGCAAGCGTTAGCGGATATCTGATTAAGTTTAATTTAGTATACGTATGTAAGTTCAGTGACAATGCAATAATATGGTACCATAGAGCTGGTCTGCGTGATGGAGCCAGAAGGTAGCTATAGGAACATGTCAACTACCCATTACTCCCCCATACATAGAGTCTTTGGATTTGTCTTGGCAGTCACAAAGAACCCAAAGGGTGTCCAAGATATTTTCGTCGTCTATCTATATCATCACGCCAGATCCCTTACGGGGTAGGCAGAGAGTACAGAGTTCCAACAGGCTCTTTCCTTACATACCTCTCTGGCTTCCTCTACTCTCATAGTTCGTCTCATACACGCTCGCCGGTTACGGAGACTCCTGACTTGTCCTTCAGATAAGACCCGGTCTATTTGGTCATGGTAAGATAGTCTAGGTCTTCCCCGGTACCTACATCCCTCCACTTTAGCATTGTATATCAGTTTTGTCATTCTTTCTTCGTGTTTTATTATAAAAGCTTGTTTTAACCGTTTTAAATTAAAATTATTTTTAAGTATCGGTAAGACATAATAGATAGTTATAAACAGCTAGATAGATAGATACTACTCCTAAAATCGGTAAGTGAAAAGACGACGGAGATATCTTACTTAGTTGACGAGTTACTATGGCCACCTTCCGGCTCCATTATCAGACCCTGGACACCACCTAGAAATACAACACTTGTAAAGCCAAATCTAACGAAACCAAACACGATAGCAGCCCTATCTTGTTCAGGAGTTCCTCTGGCCACATTCCTGCCCCATCATTAGACCACCTCCGTGGTTCCATATTATTTATTGCAGGGTTACTGAAGTTACATATGCCTTTCAATTCAAACAGATGGCAGCAAGTTCTTGAAAAATGGATTAGGAATGAACTGAAAAGATAATCAAACAAAGCGAGTTCACCTCTTGTGACCCAATGTTCTGAGATAAGGTCTTAGAGCTTTTAAAAATTAGGCGCGTGACTAGTCAAAATCATAGGTTTATGTTCCGAATCATCATCAGACGAATACGAACTGTCCGATGATATTTCAATAACCAAAAATGGGTCTTCTATATCACAAATCGTCACAGTGTAGTTACTCCCTAACTCGTCCAATTGGCTTTGAACATCTACAACAGACTCTTGTTTTATTTGTACCGACTCCTCTATATTACCCACATTACTCGATTCTACGACACTCAACGTATTTTCTTCTATATCCATTTTATCTATACATATAGACGTAACGGTGTCATTTTTTTCTGTAGCTTCATTAACACCAATTGGTGAAAAGTCAGCATTACTGGCTACAATGTTTTTAGAATCAACTCCATTATTCTCATTGTCGTTCATAGGTAAATAGGTATCGGATTCACTTGCACTTTCTGTATCACTAGAATTGCGAAATGGTTCGTGTCCATGTGTACTACTCATTCTTGGTGCTAAATCCGGTGGCACACTCAAAGACGCCTTTGGGGTACGCTCCATTTGTGTGAATCTGAAATCATTAAAATTAATAAAACAAGTTATGGATGGATAATTGGCCCTTATTTTGCAAGCCTTCGTAACTTTCTGAACTTAGGCCCGTATTACAGAACGTAAATCATTCGAGAATCTAGTTTAAATATATATATATATATATATACACCTATATTCCCCAAGCGGGGGTGGCAGAGGTCTACTGAGTACACCCACGTTTCGCCGACGATGTTAGGTCCCATGTAAAGGCGGGCGAGCCTATTGACATATACCGGGCACAACTCCAGACTCCGGACTAATACTGGAAAGTTTATTCGTTAGAAAAACTTCATTTGTCCGACCTAGGATTTGAACCCAGGACCTCGTGATCACCAAGCGATGCGCTTTGCCACTAGACCAACGAGGCAGTCAATTAGCAATCTAGTTTTAAACACTGATGATTGTACTAAAGAGTTAGTTTTAAAACTAAATCAACGACTGATTTTTCATTCTGTAATACAGGCCATAGTCTCAAACACCCCATAGCCAGTATTCAACCAAATTCAATCTGATATACATTATTATGGATAATACATATCACTTTGTATTTTCTCAGTCAATTTCATAGGCCAGTGTGATCATTCATGATCCACCAACTCAATAAGAAATAATAATTTCTTATTGCTTAAACGTAGCATTGGATTTCCACACAATAACCGATTGATTACTGTCAAAACATTGCTACAGAAAATTAAACTCTTACAGACACAACAGTGAAGTTTCTATGATTTAAACAACTAGAGAAACTATGACGAGTAAGATCAACAACTCGGAAACTCAAACTCAAATAATTTATTTTGTATAAGCCCTGCGGGGGCCTCATTTTTTTTTTTCTAATCCAATCTAACTACAAATCTATCACGTGGCCTCCACTGAGAAAATCCGGCGAAGAAACTCAGCGGGCTTATCTTTTTCTATTTAACTCTTTATCTTATTTCTTTTTAATTTTTTTACCATATTGTGTGGATACAATTTTTAGGTATATAAATAGCTTACAATCTAGCTCCAGTGTGATGCCGTATGACCGAGATATGAAACTAATGAAGTTATTTATAAAGAGTGTCTGAAGGATTCCAGAGCCCGGTGTCTCGCTCGCACTCTATGCTTTGCAGTACGGTGATCATAATGAATAACTTAAATGGACAATACCTACTTAGGATATTTATTTATTTAGGATAAAGACACACCATCGACAGACTCATAGATATCACAGTATTAATATTGTAACAGTTTAGGACAGTGTGAACTGTCATTACAGGAGTGTGCAGCTTTTACAGAAAAGAATACAAGATTATTATGTGAACATGCAATCTATTGGTATAAATATTTGAAGTAATAGTACAAAAAACATGAAAAAGTTAAGATTATGAAAATAAGAGATATTATATAATAAAATTATAATAGATATGTTGGTATTAAATCATTTTTATTATTATGTAATTTTAATATTATATAATCCTAGTAGCAATCAATTTAAAATAAAATAAAATCAGAGATACTAATTAAATAATCAGGTGTCATTATATATTTTAAATAATTCACAACGAACACATGACCAGGGAATTGCTGAAGATGTCAACATTATTAACTTCATTGTATGTTTTTATAATATGATTCAAGGGGCAATTAATTTTGGTTCGGTGTAGTGCGGGCACAAAGGTCGAAGTTAAAGGGAATCTAGGGATCCTACTGGGTACTGATAGTTTTAATTTTTCCAACAGGTTCGTATTGTCAATAGTCCCATTCACTACTTTATGTAAAAATACTAAATCGCTTATTTTGCGGCGGATTTCAAGTGAACAAAGTCCTTATGGACTCCGTAATCGTTCCTTGTAGCTAGCTCGATACCGGCCTTGTGGATCTTTATATGCTAAGAATTGGATGATATGATTTAAATTAATCAGTTATGTATAAAGTATAACAATATAAAGATTTTAACGATTATTTACTCGATTTGTATAAACCTGGTACCTCACTCGGAATTAGTCGTGTCATGAGTGCGTATACAAAAATGAAATTTACGTCCACAAACACCCAGACCCAAACAATTATCGGTGGGTCACACAAAGATTTGTCCCGTGCGGGAATAGAACCCGCAACTTTTCGATCCAGTGGGCGGAGTAACTCAAGCTCTTGACCACTGGACCAAGCCGTTATATGTAAATATAAATAATATCAGCCTATATTGCCCACTGCTGGGCAAAGGCCTTCTCTCACAAATCGGGGTGAGATAGATTAGGTCATACTCCACCACGCGGACCCAGTGTGGATTAGTGGAGGCAGGTTTGTGGCCACCTGCTGTTGGAACTTATCAAGCCGCCTTTAAGGCTTCCAACTCGGCTTAACGACTACCACATTAAGTGGTAACCGGGACCAACGGCTTAACGTACCTTCCCAAGCACGGAGATGCTCGAATATGAAAATGCCACAAACGGTCACCCATCTCAGGCCGACCGAGCCGAACGCTGCTTAACCTTGGTGATCGATAAGAACACCGCGGTCGCGCAGCGCTACGAGCGACCAAGCCTTTACATACTTATAATTATACCAATATAAATTAACCACCACCAATATAATTTGACTGCCTCGTTGGTCTAGTGGCAAAGCGCATCGCTTTGTGATCACGAGTTCCTGGGTTCAAATCCCAGGTCGGACAAGTGTAGTTTTTCTAGCGAAAACTTCCCAGTAAGATTCCGGAGTCTGGAATTGTGCCCGGTGTATGGCAATTACCCCCTATTACATAGGACCTAACATCGTCGGCGAAACGTGGGTGTACTCAGTACACCTCTGCCACCCCCGCTTGGGGAATATAGGCGTGACGGTGTGTTGTTGTTTGATAAATTAACCATAAAGTCTCTAATCATACTAAATTTTTTATCACCCTACTTAGAGACGTAGGGCTCTAGGTGAGTACCCTTGTCAGGTTTTTAATCTGATTTGTATGGAAAGGCTGTCATGCGTAGCTCTAAAATTATTATTAGGATGCTAATTGGGTTGTCGCGATTCTGCAGTGCATCAGCTATGTTTGCTGAACCGAGGGTCGATGGTTTTGATGCTATCTAGAGAAAACGAACTTCTTCCTTATTGAATCACATTCGTGGCAGTAACAACAGTATCCAACCAGTACAAAACAACAGTATCCAAGTAATTAACATTGATAGGTTGAACAATATGACTAAATTATAATGGGCAGGTGAGTGAGTGAGGGTGAACTCTCAAATTATCACATATATTGTGTTATGACAATTAGTGATGGGTGATTGTTACAGAAAAAACTATCGCATGAATCGACAATTGTAGTTACACACATTCGATTGTCGATTCGTTCGTCCTCACAAAAAACAATCGAATAACAATCGACGAACGAATGAAAATCGACGGTGCGTTGCCAACGCGCAAGGTACAATCGATACGAGGGCAACGTTTCGATTGTTAGCAATAATATTTAGTTGATCAATTTCTGTCGGCGAAGGTCATATCGATAGAGAGCTTAGGTTAAGTTGGAAATATCGACCGAATTATATATAATTACCAAACAAATCTAACGTAGATATAATCACTTAATCTACCCTGCAGGAGATCTGGCGTGATGATAGATTACTACAAATTTTAAAGTATTTTTATGAATTGTATTTATTTACTAATAGTAGTATACTTATTTACTAATAGTAGTATACTTATTTACTAATAGTAGTAGTCTTATTTACTAATAGTAGTATACTTATTTACTAATAGTAAATAAGTTTAATTAAAAAAATACTTTGGAAATAATTTTCTATAAGTATAATTACTTATGTACATAGATATATAAAAGTCCCGATTCAAATCTATTGATGCCAAAACAATCGACGGTGGGTTCGATTCGTCTGTCGATTGCACACTCGTTACTAAAGTTACGCGCGCGCGGTCGAAACGCTGAGCAACAATCTAACAATCGAAGAAATATGATTGTTATTCGAATAAATGGCACAATCGAATGATTCGATTGTTTTTAGTAATAATCGCCCATCGTTAATCAGAATACACCCCAATATCTTGCAAACCCATTATCAAGGGATGTTGATTTTAAAACGCATTAAACCCTTGGGGTGTGAGGGGTACATGGGGTGTGAGGGGTACATCACCATCCTAGTGCCCCAAGCCAACCTCAACTGCTCGTGGTGCACCCTGCCAAACAGCAAACGAGGCTCTGGCGACCGGCTAATGGCGGTATATCCATTGTCAAACTGCGCAGCTAAATGACAGACTGGTGACGGGCAGCAGCGCCACTGGTGCGAGAAGCCGCGTTCTGCGATCTCCAATCCGCCTGCCCAGCGTGGAGATTACGGGCATTACCTCCCTATGATAAGCCAAAACAACCCACGGCCCCCAGTTCCCGGCAACCCTGCTATTCCTGACCACGGCGGCGGTCACGGTAACGGCAGGGTGGGGGGTGCTAAGAATCTCCGGGTTACGAAAGGCCGCCAAAACCGACTGACCTTAGCCACGTATAACGGACGTACGTTGCGGCTCGACGAACATCTGGCGCAACTAGAAGAGGAACTGAGACACATAAGATGGCACGTCCTTGGATTATGCGAAATCCGAAGAAAGGGAGAGGATATCGTAACCTTAAAATCGGGCCATCTTATGTATTTCAGAGAAGGAGACCATCAATCTCAAGGCGGCGTCGGGTTCCTTGTCAACAAAGTCCTCTCTGACAACGTTGAAGAAATGTCCAGTGTATCGACAAGGGTTGCGTACCTTGTGATTAAATTAACCGAGAGATATAAGCTTAAGGTCATCCAGGTCTACGCACCAACATCAACACACTCGGATGATGAAATAGAGGATATGTACGAGGACATATCCAAAGCCTTACACGACACCTCCAAGGCTCACTTCAACGTTGTCATGGGGGATTTCAACGCAATAGTGGGAGTACAAACATGTAGCGAATCGGTAGTGGGTCGACACGGATTCGGTAGCAGGAACCATAGAGGACAAATGCTCGTCAACTTCCTGGAAAAAGAGGGGCTATTCTTAATGAACTCTTTCTTTCAGAAACGGTCCCAACGGAAGTGGACGTGGCAAAGTCCCGACGGTAACACTAAAAACGAGATCGACTTCATCATAGCGGACAAGAAGCGCTTATTTAGAGATGTCTCAGTGGTTACAAGGTTTAAAACGGGTAGCGACCACCGGCTTGTGCGAGGCACTCTGGATATCGATTATAAGCTGGAACGTATCCGTTTGATGAAGTCCACACTCCGACCTAACCTGCTCCAACACGTAGTTGGGTCCGAATCGTTTCAGTTGAAACTAAAGAACCGATTCGCTGCTCTGGAAAACACAAATGATGACGATATCGATGAGGAACTCGACCAGGTAGTTGACATCCTAAGGGAAGAGGGAACAAGGTTCTGCAAGATGCGGCGCAACGGAAATAAATCGAGACTTTCAACGGAATGTCTGCAACTCATGGAGAAAAGACGCAAAGACCCCGCAGTCACATCGTCAGAACAACGGGCATTGAATAAAAAGATCACGAAGCTGGTAAGACGAGACGTCCGACGCTCTAACACATGCCAAATAGAAAGAGCGATTGAGCGGAATCGGGGGTCAAAAGTCTTCGCACAACAGCTTGGCCGGAGCCATCTGACGAAGCTGACCACTCTAAGCGGAAGAGTCGTCGTGTCGGTGCCAGAAATTCTCGCGGAAGTCGAAAACTTCTATTCCCAACTTTACGCCAGGCAAGTTAACCAACCGGAACCCGACATAAGGGATTTAAGAACCACCCTAACAAGCCACTACACAGACGAGCTGCCAGAAGTCAGCCTTGACGAAATCGAGATGGCTCTAAGACAACTTAAAAATGGAAAAGCCCCGGGTGATGACGGAATTACTACGGAGCTCCTAAAGGCAGGAGGTACTCCTATGCTCAAACAACTTCAGCGTATATTTAATTCCGTTATCTTCTCTGGGAGAACTCCAAAGGCATGGAACAGGAGTGTAGTCGTTTTGTTTTTCAAGAAGGGAGACAAGACCCTTCTGAAAAACTATCGACCGATTTCCCTCCTAAGCCATGTCTACAAGTTGTTTTCTAGAGTCATCACAAATCGCCTTTCGGGAAGACTTGACGAGTTTCAACCAACGGAACAGGCTGGTTTCAGGACAGGATATGGCACTATAGACCACATTCACACAGTGCGGCAGATTATGCAAAAGACCCAGGAGTATAATCAGCCCCTGTGCATGGCATTCGTGGACTACGAGAAAGCCTTCGACTCCATCGAAACCTGGTCTGTTCTCGAATCCCTGCAACGTTGCCAGGTCGACTGGCGATACATCCAAGTGCTGAGATGCCTGTATGACGCTGCAACAATGACCGTCCAAGTACAAAATCGGCGGACTAAGCATATCCCCTTGCATCGAGGTGTGAGACAAGGCGATGTTATCTCACCTAAATTGTTTACGACTGCACTGGAGGATATGTTTAAGACGCTGGACTGGAAAGGACGCGGCATTAACATTAACGGTGAGTACATCTCGCACCTAAGATTCGCGGATGATATCGTCATTATGGCAGAGACATTGCCGGAATTACAACAGATGCTGTGCGGCCTAGCTGATTCTTCCCAACGCATTGGCCTCCGGATGAACATGAATAAAACCAAGATTATGTTCAATGAGCATGTCATTCCGGAGCCAGTAAATGTAAATGGAACTACTCTCGAAGCTGTACGAGAATACATCTACCTCGGACAAATACTACAATTAGGTAGAAACAACTTTGAGAGAGAGGTCCGCAGGAGGATACAGCTGGGCTGGGCAGCGTTTGGGAAACTACGTCAAGTCTTCTCGTCGCCTATACCTCAAAGTTTGAAGACAAAAGTCTTTGATCAGTGCGTACTACCTGTCATGACATACGGAGCCGAGACATGGACACTTACGGTAAGACTAGTCCACCAAATGAAAGTTGCTCAGCGGGCTATGGAGAGAGCTATGCTCGGAGTTTCTCTGAAAGATCGAATCCGGAATGAGGTGATCCGACAGAGAACCAAGGTCATCGACATAGCTCGCAGGATCAGCACGCCGAAGTGGCAGTGGGCTGGCCATATTTGCCGAAGGACCGATAACCGCTGGGGTAGACGTGTTCTCGAGTGGAGACCGCGGCTTGGCAAACGTAGTGTGGGACGCCCTGTAGCTAGATGGAGCGATGATATACGGAGGGTGGCGGGCAGCGGTTGGAGGAGAAGAGCCGAAGATCGGGCTCAATGGCGTGCCTTGGGAGAGGCCTATGTCCAGCAGTGGACTGATACGGGCTGGTGATGATGATTAAACCCTTGGTCGATCCGTCAAGAATGATCTAGAAATCGCGTTTAAGTGTTATAACGACTGGAACGTTCCTTCCCTTTTATTGTGTGTGTGTGTGAATGATGTACGCTGTTGACCGCGAGGCCTTTACAGCTTCACCGGATTTAAAGGCGAGCGTGCAACCACTACGCTCTAGCCAGCCAGAAGGGCAAGAGGCGACATACTCGAGGCGCCCTCGGTTAGGACAGTCGCTGTAGGGGGACGGGTGCACTACTAAGTGCACCAGTCAACCGCCGGCTATGGGAGGGGATCTACTACTACGTCGTCGTCGTCGCCCGTATTCTGAGCGGAAAGAAGCGATGACAAAGCATCGGGGGGGTCGGTGAGAACATTTCGCGGCCGGCGGTGGCGGCAGGGGTCGGGGGTGATCGTAGTCGGCGGTGGCTACGATTAACGGATTCGCATGGGTAGATGCGTTCGCGAAGTGCGAAGAAGTTTTATTATCGCCGGCGCGCGGTCGCGACAAACAAGTACCTACTTGTTTAGTTACAAATAGGTATGTAATGATAATACCGCTTTGTGGGACGCACCGGCTATTGTTCGATGTACGTGGACTATTCTATGCATGTACTTGAAGGGTTCACGTCCATTCTAGAACTTTATTTATTTATTCTTTTATTGTATACAGTTGGAAGTGAAAATAGTTTACATTTAGGCAGTATACAAAAAGGCGAGCTTAACTCAAATATGAGTTATCTTCCAGCGAACCTTTGAGTGTTGAGCGATGAAGGGAAGAATCAGAGGGCAGTTACACAATAGAACGTCTAGAGAAAGTAAAAATAATATAAAGTAAAAATAATATAAAATAAAAACTTATATTTAGTACTTACGATACAAATATTAATATATATATAATTATAATATATACATAAACATAAATATCTAAATAAAATCAAGATAGGAAATGTACTTTGATTCTTCTTCTGAAAACATCCAGAGAAGAGCTTGCACGAATGGAATGTGGAAGTAAGTTCCATAGACGCACAGCACGCACAGTGAAGGACCCGTCGTAACGACTGGAAGAATGAAGAGGGGTACCAAGAAGGAGAGATGTAGCTGTACGGCAGGGTTTGTCCCTTGGAATCAGGAAATCAAAACGATCTCGGAGGTAAACTGGGGATTTAGGATTATGTAGAATGGAGTATAGAAGAGAGAGAATGTGCAAGTCCCGTCGCAGACGGATAGGTAGCCATTTCAGTTTCGATCGGAATTCTGATATGTGATCAAATTTACGTAAACCGAAAATGAAACGAAAACATAAATTCTGCAGACGTTCGAGCATATTGACCAGTTCTTCAGTAGCATCTAGGAAGCAAAAATCTTCACTTTCACAAGATTATAAAAGGTCCACTCAGCGCGACAACGGACAGTCTCTCTTTAGAAGCGACAGCGATCAAATCGGGAACAAGCGATCTAACATCGGCAGAACCAGGTAAATATTAGGTCTTTATTCTGTTTAGTGTACGGTGCCTATTTACTGACGAAATATAAAGAGTTTAATAGATAGGTACCTCTCTAGAATTTCATCCTCTTTTTCGACCGCAATTCTTTTATTTTCTTCTAGCTTTGCCAAAAGCTGCGGGTCTTCTTCGGCCGGGTCCTCTATCTCTTCCTGCTTCACCAGACTCATCAGGTCTCGCCACTCGCGCTTCTGGCGTCGCCTCCGTAAGGCATGCCCACATTGAGTGAACAATGCTAAAGCTGCAAATTTATAACATATATTTAATCATAAGTACATATGTACCTTCTTAAGGCGCACCCTTTATTGGATCTATTCCAAAACAACTCTTTTGAAGATTTATACTAATAGTATAAAGATCTTATTGGTTTATAATTCATGAATTCAGTAACTAATGAACCGATTTTAATGATTATTTCAGCTTTAGGAAATTGAAACGGACAGAAGGTAGTGACGCTATGGTCGCATCTTTACAGACTGAAGTCATTATTTCGACGGGGACGATTATTGCGACGTACATATTTAGATCCCAAATATAAACATTATCATTAACGACTTACTAACCCAATAGAAATTACCTTCTTTCATAACCCGTGGCTTGTTCCAACCCAGTCCATCTTCAACATTAGCCTCTTTAACACAATTAACAACGTCGCAAAAATCTGGAAACGGCGGCGCTCCTGTGCTATCAATATTATTATTTAAATACTCCTCTAATTTTTTGACTGGCCCGGGTGGATACCCTTCTGCAACTTGTAGTCTCACCTCCCGACGTTTCACCGGGTCGTCGCCCGTTAATTGACATAGTTCTTCATATAATTTCACTACTCTGGCTTTCATCCTGAAAGCACGTCTTTCTTTAATATTATTACGACCCGAACCTACCCCGATACCTTGAAAAGTCTTCAATGTCTTCTATGGTAACAAGCGATCTAAGTGGAATACACCGGCGACTGTAGCAACGATATACGGATACTTCGACTGACCCAGCGACTTGGAAGCAGTATTTGGGTGTAAACGGGAGTAGTATTAGTGTGTGATTAGTGCACGTGTATTTGCATTCGACGTATTGTTTTCTGTGTACAGCGCCTAATAAACTACTTCGCACGTTATTCGGCATTTAATTTACCACACTAGGTAACAATATCATAAAGGCTATAGCTTGGACTAGTACAGATATTAACCTACTAAAATCTATTGTTAAAGAAAGTGTATGTAAAAAATTACAACTCAGTTAAAGGTTAGGGTCTTCTGGAATTCTATCTATTTATATAATCTCGCCAGATGCTTTTACTATAATTATTGCAATTAATAGTAATACTGGATATACGCCACAAGGAAAAAAATTAAAAACATAATTATGAATATTAGTGTAAAAAGCAAAACTTACAGATTACATTTCAAATATGGAGAATCTATTGAATAATCTGTAACTTCCTGTTGTTCCAGCTGGTTAATAAGATTTTTAAACCTAGCAATTTCTTCTTCAATGTTTTTTACTGCCAATGTATAATTATCAGTTGCCACTGTGAATATTACTTGTTCTTGTGGTAACAGAAGATTATTATCTTCCTCATTTAAATTTGGTATTGCACTTTGTATTTGTATATTTGATGGTATATTATTTGGTGGCACATAATTTAAATTGTTACAAAGTATTTCTGAATTCGGTATGAATATATTATTCTCTTTATTTGAATTATCGCCTGTTATTTCAATTCTGGTATTATCTTGTAGTTCATCTACTATTACCACATCATTGTCCAGATCTAAAATAGTACAATCTTTATCTGGATTATCTAAATCTATAACAGAAGTTTCAGTACTATTTATATCAGTACTTTCATTTTTTTGGCATGCCTGTAATGTATCATTATTTTCTGCAACATAAAATAATATTACATTTTTAGTAAAAAAATGTGGAGTGGAAGATACCGCCAAATTCTAATTAAATCTAGAGGAATCAATAACATAATGTTATATATCTATATTTAATTAGAATTAATTAGAATAGACTAGATTTAATTAGAATTTTAACACACTGATATATCATAGACTATCTGCAGTGATCAAGTTTAAGCATTCATTATTATATTCAAAGAGAAAAGCATTTCTGACTAATCAAATGTTTATTAATCTATAACACACCTTTTTTAACTTGTTGAACACAATTACTTTTCAAATCATTCGTCAGTGTAATAAATGGAACTTTTTTCTTATATTTCTTTGATCTCAACAAATCACATAGTGCTTTAATATGAGAGAACTTATGATCCGGATCTATATTCAAGCACCGTAATGTCCTTTTCAAAAACTTTCTAAGTCTCATTGACTTTTTGAAATTAACATCTGTATCTTTGTAAGCAGGTACCAAACTTTTATGTACCACTCTTGTCATGCCCTCTGAGTATTCTAAATTTAAGCATTTCTCAACGATTCTCGACATAAGGTTGTTGTTTTTGAGCAAATTAGCTAATTCTTGTTCAGAGGCAACTGTATTGGGGTCCATATTACTGACTGCTAGTTCAATATCAATCATACTATTCAGACTTCTTGAAACATCACTTTTACTAGTTTCAGCTTTCCCTGTTGATTCCTCATCTAAATCTATTACTATAGCATCATTGCTACTTTGGGTAACTGGATCCTCATCTGGTATTTCCACAGTCTCTATCTGTATAAAATACATTATAATAGTTAAGAGAGTAGTCTAGTGATTAAATAACAGGGTGCTTTGCTTGCGATTGAGTACTCAGGGGTTCGATCCGAGAGGCTTATAAATGTTGGAGGCAGTACCTGTATTCAGATGGTAGTAAAATAGCCCTACTACAACTACTTGTGGTTATTGCAAAAGGAGGTGAGAAATGTAGAAATCAGTTGACATAGATTAAGCAACCGATCATGGCAATAAGCTCATTTCTAATGCATTCCCATCACATTCAAAATCTCTTACCACTCACTGCATCCAAAGAACTTAGCAAAGATAAGTTAACCAAAAAAAAACAACAAATATTGTGTTGTATCTAAAAAGGACTAGAAAAATACTTGAATACATTTTCCTACACTCCAGGCCCGGCCTAGACTATGCCATATATTGGTGCGACTTAGATATACGATAATATATGGAGAACCCTTTATTGGGGATACATAAACGCATTATTCACGCATATGTTCTCTGTCGACCCGTAAAAAAAAATTAGATTCCATATTGAGTGCCAAAGATGCAGAGAAGATTTCACCCATTTTTAATATCGCCGGCGCCATGGGCCGGCGCGCAGGCGCGGTAAACTAGTACATATGAGAATGTGATAACAATAGGTACCAGTTTCCGGAATGCAGCTATTGTTTATTGTACTTGGGTTTCTATATTGATGTGGATGTGAGATAGATATAGATATATAATAAGTGACAGATAATTTAACGCAGTGGTTAAGAGCTTAAGCCGCTCTGCCCACTGCGTCTATAGTCGCGAGTACGAGTCCCGCACGGGAATATTGTCCCTTGAAAGGCAAAAGGGTATAACTTGCAAGTGCATCTTTCTTAAGCCTAGTAGCTTTTCAACCATCAAGTTATTTTTACCATTTTGCCTTTCCAGCATGATATGTACAGTTAGGAACTCGCTGGAAATCGCTGAACATTCTCAGAGTTGCATTAAATTTGTATTTTAGACAAATTCTACTACATATAGTTGTACTGTGACACAGCATGCTTTTCATCACCGACCACACAGTTAGTAGTAGAGTGTGTAGTTAATGTTTACTTTGGGAATACAGATATGTATTTATTGACAAACTAAAAATAATAATTTCCACATTAATAATAGTAATGTGTGTAAAACCACACAAGGAGGAATACTGAATTGGATGTATATTTCTGGTCTGTAGGGTTAAGAGTTCAAATATAAAGGCCCGCATGACTTTATTAATAAAATATATTTTCTTAATAATAAATATGCAAAGTATTACAGTCGTCTACATTACTTCTTAAGTTCATGTTCATCGTCATTGAGACTGAGGCGAGGAAGGCACTCTATAGGCTAGAGAAAACTGGACTATGAAGCATAACAGCGCCAAGCCTTGAACACACTAAGCTAGCGTCAGGCAAGGAACTAGATGACATAAGAAACATAAGATGTGACAAGATCTTGACTACGCACAATGTTCAACAAAAGATTTAGCACCCACATCCCTACCAGGGAACGATAGAAAAGTGGTCTAAATAAGCAAGGTAAGGAACAAATGATATGGTATACTGATGAATCCAAAACCAAGTCTGGAACAGGAGCCGGTGTATATACAGAAGGATTCAATCTAGGTCAACAAAGCATGAGCAGATTTGCGTCGATATTCCAAGCAGGGACCTATGCGATAAATATTTGAGCAAAAGAGATATTGGACAAACAAATTACAGGCAAGAGAATTTACATTTGTATTGACAGTCAGGCTGCCCTCAATGCACTCGGCTCCTATGAGCTAAATGCGGCACTGGCCGTGGAGTGTGCATACCTTCTTGATAGATGTGGAGCGCGCAACACAGTCAGATTAGAGCCAGAAAGCGAGCAATGGAGAAACTTGTTGGTCCAGAACCATTCATAGGCATACCAGATGGTGCCTACAGAGGTGTGCTCTACAAATATGCCCAAGAACAATACAGGAAAGAGTGGGAACCAAGTACAGGGCTGAGACACTCCAAGGAATTTCTCTCCATATGGTTTGACAGCAACAGCAAGGCTACTAAAACACAGTAGACTGAAACTAAGGCAACTAATTGGAGCATATAGAGGCCACTATGGTACAAAAGAGCATCTACACAAGATGAACCTCTGCAGCGACGTGGGATGCAAGAACTGTGGTACAGAGACTTAAACCATGAAGCATGTCCTCTGCAACTGCGACACTCTGGCAGCGCGGCGAATGAAGCTACTGGGAGTGGCCTATCCAAATCCAGAGGAACTTCGGCTCTTCCCCCCTGCTGGAATCTACAGCCTGGTACAGGGAGTATTAAGAGTATCAGGGCAAGGACAGCACAAAAGATACCATCGGGTCGAAGTGCGCTTGAGGTCTCCTCGGTCCGATAAGCCCACAACAAGATAAGTTCATGCGAATGGTAAGAGAGCTAAGACGATATTAAAGGTACTGTGTCTGGTGATGGCTATTTATAGGCATCGCCAAACAACATGTTTACGATGGCGTCGCCTACGATAAACAGTTAGCAGAACTGAACAGACACTAAACATGTAATCTGATATCTGTTTAAATGATATGATAAATGAATAAGCAGTTGAGGCAAGTTAAGCGGAATCATCAAAATAGTTCTTGGAATTGATTTGTATGAGCAATGCTTTGTTTTTAGCCAACTTCAAAAAGGAGGAGGTTTTATGTTCGGTTGTATGTATGCTTTTTTTTTATGTATGTTCAGCGATATTTCCGTCAATTGTGGACCCATTTTGATGATTTTTTTTTTGCATTGTGGTCCCATTTTAATTTCATTGGCATTGGACCTTGGACTTAAAAAATACACCAGGGAACTCCTTAACGACAAACAATGGGCATGTGTAAATTGAGATATTATGGGTATTACGTCAATCCTATACCCTACTATAGAACTAAGCAGTATATTAGCCAACTTCAAAAAAGGAGGTTCATAATTCGTCCTTTTTTTATAACTCCTTTGCATATGAACCGATTTTGATGATTCTTTTTGCATTGGGTTCAGTATAGTTTTGAGGTGGTCCTATTTTAATGTTATTGGTATTGGACCTTGGACTTTGAAGATACAAGAGGGAACTCCTTAACGGCGAACAGCACGAATTTTATTTTTATTTATTATTAAAGGTACATCAACAATATACATATTATACTCTTACAACATAGGACGCTAAGATATTATTCTTATATGCATATCAATTAGAGATGTACACAACATTGATTAAGATTTTGCATATTACATTAGAATTAACCAATTATAAAATATCACACTAATGAGAAGTGGTAAAATACATTAATTGACAGTGAAATGAATGAATAGTTATTAATTAATTATTAAGATAATAAGAAAAAGAAATTTATTATATATGAAAATTAATTAATTCATAAAAGTTAATCATCCAGAAATGAAAACAATACGGAGAATTTTAATGTATATAAGTAATGAAGAAATAAAATGTTGAGATAATTTTTTCTTAAAATTATGTAAAGTATCGTGAAAAATGTCAAAGTTGGTCGAGTCTTTGCAAATGGCATTGTACTCTGAACAGGATCGAGCTAGAGGAGAATTCCGTCCAACACTGGTTCTGAATAGCGGTATGTGGAAAGATCTAGTTATAGGTTGTCGGGGGATTCTACTAGGTGCAGCGAACGCAATGTTTTCCAGTAGATAATTGCAATCTATCTTGCCACTAATAACCTTATTCACGAAAACTATGTCATGGATTACGTCGGTGTTTAAGTGTGTCCATTTTGAGATATTTTAGCCGGTCGTTATATGGGACTCTATGTGATATTCCTGGTGCCATGAAACTGTATATATGGGGCTCCAAACTACACTTGCGTATTCGAGATGACTACGTACAAGAGAGTTGTACAGAATTATTTTTGATCTTGGAAGACGAAATTCTTTAGTGTTTCGTTTTATGAACCCGATAATATTGGCAGCTTTCTTGACAACCTCATTTATGTGATGATTAAAGTTTAATTTGCTGTCCAAATTAACTCCCAGGTCCTTAACTTCAGATATTTCTTTAAGTATTGATCTGTCAATGCAATATGAGGACCGCGTAGTTATTTTTTTCCTTGTAAACTTTCTACAACATTTATTTACATTGAGAGTCATACCGTTCGTCCGGCACCAGTCCCTAATGTTGTCAATGTCGCACTGGATGAGATGCGTGTCCGATAATGAGTTCACTGTTTTGTATATTTGCAGATCGTCAGCATATAATAAGAATTTTGAATGCTGAATTCTATTTACAATGTCATTGATAAACACAGAAAATAGGACTGGTCCGAGATGGGAGCCCTGTGGTACTCCGGAATCCGCATAATAAACTTTTGAGTCATATCCTTTTACAGATACAATCTGAGGTCTCTCTTCAAGCTAAGAGTTAAACCAGCGTATTAGGTTTCCATGTATGCCAAGTGCACTTAGCTTTTCTATTAATAGAGAATGATTAACTTTGTCGAAAGCGTTAGAGAAATCAGTATAGATTGCATCGACTTGTTTTCCTCTGTCGATTTCCCTTGATAAATATGTTACGTATGACACTAAGTGTGTGTATAGAACGACCCGTCCTAAATCCGTGCTGGGCATTTGTTAGGGTATCATCCATGTAGTGCGTTAATATAGGACAGACAAGAGATTCAAACAAGTTTGAGAGACAGGAAAGTATGGAAATGGGACGATAGTTTTGTACATTGTTCTGTTCACCTTTTTTGTAGACAGGCACAATTCGCGCTTTTTTCCATTCTTCCGGAAAAACACCCTCGTTCAGGAACTGGTTTATTATTAGGGATAACGGCAGGGCAAAAGAAGAACCGCATCGCTTTATGAATATTATATATATATTGCACAAGGATTTATGTGACAAAGTAGGAACAGAACATGTTAACTGGTTAGAAGTGTTGTTATAGACAGATGAGAATTGCTCTGCGAATAGATTGGCTATACCAGGGCCATCATTCTCGCAAGAGTTATTAGAGTACATTATACCTGGGAGTGATTGGTCACCTTTGCGTTTATCTTTAACAAACCGCCATAGTAATTTAGGATTTTTCTCAATATTTGACTCTACGCAAGCAATGTACTTACTGTAACAAAATTTTGTAAGCCTATGACAACGCTCTCTAAGAATTTCGTACTCCAGCTTATCTCTAGGGTTTTTATCCGTGCGGTACCTAGATCTAGTCTTATCTTTCTCAGAGAAAAGATTAATTAGTTTTCACGAATGTATAGGTTAATAATAATAATAATATAATAATAATATTTATTTCAACAAACAAAAGTGATACATTGGGAAAAAAACTTACAATCTGTTACATGGTCTAGTCATCATTTAGAAAAGGATAAACTCTGGTACCCATGATAAGATTTAACTTGTGTTATGGGTACCAGGGCTCTCTCACAGAATTTGGTACTTATATAAGCAGACTAAGAACCTATTACATTTTTTATTGTGCACCTGCTAGCCCAGCTATTTAAATTTATTCATTAACTATTTAGTATTATAAAATCGAGATTTTTAGAATTTCCTCAGTGTCTGTATAAGTTTTGGACAGGAGCCATTTGCTTGTTTTTATTTTACACTTATACTTTGAAAGGGAGTAGATGCTACATGATTTATTAATGATATTGTAGAGGTGGCCACTAATGACTTTATAATGCCTACTAGCTAAAGAGGTTCTAAATGACAGCACTGGACATACTTGATAAGCTCTTCCCTTAGACATTTTTCTTTCTTCATAATGCAGCGAGGAATGTTTTCTTAAAACTGTATGGAGCACAAAAAGCTGTCGTACAGTAAGCATTTGACATTCTTTATAAAGAGTAGTGGTGGAATACCTGTAGGGTTTACAAGTCATGACCTTCAGCACAGATCTTTGTGCACGTTCCAATTCCAAAAATTTTGATTTCACTGCACCTCTCCAGACTGTGACACAGTAGCTTAGAATTGATTGGCACAATGCATAATATACAATTTTCAATGTGTCTAAATCTACCGAGTTGCGTAGTTTTTTAAATACGTATATAAGTTTACGTACACGTGCTGTAAGATTTTCAAGATGAGATTTCCAATTTAAGTGATCATCTATGTTGACACCAAGGTATTTAATATTTTGGGATCTAGATAGGATGGGGCATTCGCATATAGATGAATTAGGATCAGTTGAGCAGGAATGTGCCTTGAGTAGAAGGATATCTGGGAAGGGTGGATTAGTGGATGACAATGAAAAAGATAGGTACGTAGACTTAGATAAATTTAAAGTTAAGAGATTTTCAGTCAGCCAGGTTATTACTATGCCAAGGGCATGCTCAGCAGTTTTAAAAGTGGTGGTCCAGTTAGAGCCATGAACAATTAGGGCTGTGTCATCAGCATATGTAAAGATGGAACAGTTAGGAAGGGGAAGTTTAGAAAGTGAGTTAATGTAATGTAGACTAGAAAGAGAGTAGGGCCAAGGATAGAACCTTGAGGGACGCCGAAGGAAAGAGGGGTTTCGTCACTAACAGTTGTGTCAATTTTAATGCACTGGGTTCTGTCAGAAAGATAATCTTTGAAGATTTCAAGAGCATGACCACGTACTCCCACTTTTTCAAGTTTTGATAGAAGGTGAGGAACAGAGACGGTATCGAAAGCCTTTGTAAGGTCAAGGAAGATACCTATGCATTTGTTTTGTTTATCTAATTTATCCACAACATGGTCAACGAGCGATGCCACTGCGTCTTCCGTAGATTTTCCCTTTCTAAACCCGAACTGATTTGAGGCGAAAATATTGTGGCGTTCTAAGAAATTTACTAAGCGAGAATTGAGGATTTTTTCTAGTATTTTGGATAGCATAGGTAAAACAGATATTGGCCTATAGTTATTCATATCGTGTCTATTCCCGCCCTTGAAAATAGGGTAAACGATAGCCTTCTTAAATATCTTAGGGAATTTGGCGCTCATTATAGATATATTACAAATATGTATAATGATAGGAATCAGTGTATTTTTACATTTTTGTAGTAGTGATGCTGTGATACCATCCCAACCCACGGCAGCATCTTTGCGCAGGCTAAGGATAATATTATCTACTTCAGAGTCATCTGTTGTGAGTAGTGTTAGAGCGTTAGGTGGATAGTTGTCATCCAGAAAAGTTGGGGAAGTGGTGGCCCTGTGTTTTGAGGCTAGATCCTTACCTATATTAGTAAAATATTGATTTACTTTGTTAGCGGACGAGATATCATCAGGTTCAAGATGTAACAGTTCTAGAGGGGGGCTCATTACACAATTATTGTTTATAATATTTTTTATAACTTTCCAGGTAGCTTTAGTGTTGTTTTTTGCTTTAGCTAGTTCCTGTCTTTCGTGTTGATGCTTTAAATTTTTAAGCAATTTGATGCAAAAATTCCGATACCTCAAATAGGTTACCTTAAGAGTATAGGTTCAGCTCTTAATTTGCGATTCATGGCATCTCTATTACGAATACACCTAAGTAAACCCATTGTAATCCAGGGCTTCAACAATCTGTTTTTAGAGGGTATAACCTTTAGTAATGAATTTTGTTTAATAATCTTAGCAATGATATATACAAATGTTTCTGCTGCTACGTTGGCATCAGGACTACTTAAAACTTGACTAAAGTCTGTGCTTGATAAAGTTGAATAAACAGTAGAGAAGTCTACTTGTCTACTTGAATTCGTGTTGGTGCACGTTTTATGGGTTTTGGTTTATTATCAATTGCAAAAAGAATTGGTGCATGATCAGTGATGTATGTATCAAAAACTAGGGTTGTGGACTTTAAATCAGATTTAAGCAATACATGATCGATGCAATTTTTCTCACGGGTTGGTAATTCATGTGTGGGCAGTAAGCCATGTGAGGTAATGAGAGTCAAGTATTCGTGAGCCTGTGAGTTCTGGCTAAGTGGACAAATATTTATGTTTATATCCCCGATTAAAATAATATTATTGATGCTAGCAACAGATGTGAGAATGTCATTAAGGCTATGGAGGAAATTACTAGTGTTTCGGAAACTAGGTGATCGATAAACTGCAATGATCATTATTTTATGGCTTAGTAAATTGCAAGTTAGACAGTTAGCCTCAGATATAAAGGGTTCACTAACTGTGTGTGTTAGGTTTAGTTTAATATATATTATTATACCATCATTTTGATTGTGGTTATTTTTTGTACAATAAGCCTGGTATCCTTCCAATATCGGAGCTATTGAGGTTTTACTGAGCCAGCACTCAGACAGGACTAGAATATCTGGAGTGATTTGAATATTTATCAAGAATACCCGAAGTTCGTCTATGTTTTTATTTACACTTCGTATATTTAAGTGTAAGATTTTTAAAGAACCATGTATATTGTCTAGAATAGTGCGACATTGTTCGGGTTTACAAACTAGAGATCGCTTTGTACCAAGTGCATCTAACTCTTCAGAAATATTGTCAATATCCAGCATTTATGCATAATTACTATTCCACAAAACAAAGGCGCAGAGTTTTAGGTGCCCGTAACAGTAACAAATAAAAATAAAATAATATTCACAAAACGACCAGGGATAGTGGAACTCCCTTGTAAATAAAATAATAACATAGCAATAAAACAATTTAGACATTAATAAAATACTGTCGATAAACTCCCTTGTAAATAAAATAATAACATAGCAATAAAACAATTTAGACGTTAATAAAATACTGTCGATAAACTCCCTTGTAAATAAAATAATAACATAGCAATAAAACAATTTAGACGTTAATAAAATACTGTGGATAAACTCCCTTATAAATAAAATAATGACATAGCAATGAAACAGTTTAGACTTTAATAAAACACTGCGGATAAACTCCCTTGTAGATAAAATAATAACATAGCAATAAAACCATTCAGACTTTAATAAAATACTGCGGATAAACTCCCTTGTTAATAAAATAATAACGTAGCAATAAAACAATTCAGACTTTAATAAAATACTGTGGATAAACTCCCTTGTAATTAAAACAATAACATAACAATAAAACAATCCCGACTTTAATAAAATACTGGGTGTAGTTATAATATGCAGGGATGGAGTGTTTCAGTTTTCGGGCCTTATTCAAAATAGCAAAAAACGTAAGATGATAGCCAGCACAATAACCATATATATTTCTTAGGGACACGGTAGTATACAAGAGGGTTAGCATTGAGCTTGATGTATTGAATAAAACTATGTAAACTATGTAGATTCCGTTATTATAGTCATTATATTAATCCTGTAGGTACCTTACTGTACAAGTCAGCAAAATAATATAATATCGGTATATAAATATTACTAAAAATTGTAAAATAAAGAGATTTGGAAGTTGGTTTACCATCTTTTTTTTAAAGATAAAAAAAAATGTTAAATGGACTTCAAAAAGCAAAAAATGAATATTTGAAGTCAGTGCCAAGTAACCGACTGCACCAACTTCAAATATTTATTTTTTGCATTTTAAAGTCCGTTTACCTTTTTTTTTAAAAGATTTTTTTATTGCATCATCTTCTAACGTACTTGCACTGAACTGAGTACTGGTTGGATATACATAACTAGATTGATTTGAAGTTGCCCAGCCCAGCTGCTGGTCATATATCGAATGTGCGCTTATATTTAATCTTAATTCGTTCTTAAAGCACTATAAGGGAGACTTATTATGGAATGCATGAAAAATGGAATGCATACAGAGTGAATGGTGCGATGGGAAAGCTACTTGGGAGCCGGCACTTAAGCCATAAGGCGCAGCTGGCCATACATAACAGAGTTCTTGTCCCAACGCTGTTATATAGTAGCGAGAGCTGGGTATGTAAGAAGGAGAATGAAAGTAGGATAAATGCGGTAGAAATGCGAGCTCTGTGGAAGATGTGCGGAGTGAAGCTGACCGACCGCATTAGCAACAGCATAGTAAGACAGCGAGTAGGTGTGAAAGATAGTATCGGTGTAAAGATGAGAAAGGGCATGCTCCGTTGGTTCGGGCATATAGAAAGAATGCCAGAGGAAAGAATGACAAAACAGATATACAATGTGAAAGTGGAAGGATGCAGGTACCGGGGAAGACCTAGACTATCTTACCACGACCAAATAAACCGAGTCTTATCTGATGGAAAAGTCAAGTCTCCGTAACCGGCGAGCGTGTATGAGACGAACTATGAGAGTCGAGGAAGCCAGAGAGGTATGTAAGGAAAGAACCTGTTAGAACTCTGTACTCTCTGCCTACCCCGCAAGGAATCTGGCGTAAGTTTAGAGATAGATAGCATGAATAAATATATTTTAGAAAAACATACCAAATCGTCGTCATCAATAACAACTTGTTCAGTGTTCATTTTGTTTACAAGAATCTGTAATGTAAATATAGAGAACTACTTCCGTTGACGATATCCAGGTTTTCACGACTGAAATTAGCAATAATTCAAATCTTCGCGAGCACGATATGAATAACTGACAGCACAGATTGACAGTCATTTGACGTTAAATGCTTTTAGGGCTGCCAGTAACAAATAAATAAAATTTTATTGCCATATCGTAAGAAAAGCGGTGTGTAGAATTGGGACTTTCGTAACTATTTCTTTTTGTAGGCATGTCTTTTTTATGCTTTCTTGATAAGACTGTATAGCTCATAGATATAAGAATGGTTTAGCTTAACGGAATTGTGGAACAGAATGGAAATGTAAATATACAACAAATCTTCAAAGGATATTAGAACTACAGAATGTTAAATGATTTTAAAAGACGTATTTTGAAATTCTTATTTAAAAAAGTTATTACAAAATACAAGACTTCCTAAATGATAAATTTTAACCATGTTTTATCCATTAACTATTCACATATAACCATGGATATATTACAATGGATTGAGCACTCTGCGAAAAAACGTGATGGCAAGGAAACTCACTGAGAGCCCTACGTCTATTTCTAAGCAGGGTGACGAAACATTGGTTCTATTATGGACTTGTTGACATATAATGAAAGTATGATTCTTAGGCTCTATTTATTGCCGTAATTCTTTCTTTCTACGCATATGCCATATCTTGAATGAGTAGTAGTTAAAAGTTTTTGATTAAATTGCCCATTTTCTTGATGACTGTACATTTTATTAGAATCTGTAAATTCAGCTCCATATATCGCAAAAAATATTTACATTATTATTATTATGTATCTCACTGAGATTCACAGGCTTTACCTTTGAAAGGCTTGCATGGGGATATGGGTCCAACATGTAGAGGCCCTTTGCGAGAAGTTAATGTTATGTAAGCCAACTGCTGAGATCACTTGCTGAAAATGAAGAAACATAACCAGCGAACTGACCCCGGCAGGTGCAAGGACTATTGTAAACTATGGAAAGAAAACAAGGGCTATATGAATGTGGTTTGATCGACAAAAACTGGACTATTTCAAAGGGGACGGACACCGGCCATAATTAGTGATACCTAATTACCCGTGGCTGGCGGTCACTCGCCGCTTACTAGATGGGCCCCCAAACGGTCGTCCTAGGACAACTGAGGGCAACTCCGGTGTGAGCAGATCAGGGGTGTAGAGAGGTGTGCTATATTATTATTATTATTATAGTTTTTCTGTATCTACAACGGTTGAGAAAGCTGCACTTACAATACTATTGACAAACTTTAACAATATCATAAATAAGTATAATCCGTATTAGTTCTACCTTATGATCACCGTACTGCATCGTAATGGGTGCGAGCGTGACAACGGGCTCCAGGTTATTGATCTCACTCATCATTGTTTCTCGAGTTGTTTAAATCATACAAAATTCAATGTTGTGTCTGTGAGTAATAGTTGAATTTTCTTGAGCAATATTTTGACATTACTCAATCCATTGTAATATTTTTTTATTTTTTTTTAAACTTAGCCCCACACTTGGATTGACTCCTGTGTCGTGGGTGCGTTTACAAACATGAAAATTCGCAAACACAAATACCCAGACCGAAACAAATAATTGTGGATGAAATATATCCATGCGCATTACCTACTATTGACATACTTTGACAAATATAAATACTTATTATTGTTAACAAGTAGCTTTCTTCATTTTGTGACTGTGTGGCACAAATACTGCCCCCCGATGATCTGCAAGCGGAGTAAAATGTCCCTTAGGAATAAGGTGACACTTTACAAAGTTTGCAAAGCTGTCGGACCTACGTGGTTCATACGGAATGTCGATCTCCATTCCGATCACGGTCTCGAACCTATTCACACCTTTATTAAAAAGGCGACAACCCGATATTTCGCGAACGCGTCCAGTTATAGTAATCCGCTAATCGTAGCCGCCGCCGACTACGAACCTAACTCCCCCCTATCAGCTGCTACCGCCGTCCGCGGCATGTTCTCACTGACCCTCCCGATGCCCTTACATCCCTTCTTTCGGATACAAATACCGCACACAGGATCAGACACCGACCTCGCCGGCGAGCTCGAAGAATCCCTTGCCCGCCGGCCGGCGCAGAGCACCACGGCGAGACACCTAGTATACGCCCACCCCATAGCGACCGCCCAAGCCGAGGCCGTTCCTCCTTGCGGCGCCCTTGAGCTAGTTGCCCCCTTGCCCTTCTGGCTCGAGCGTAGTGGTTGCACGCTCGCCCTCTTGTCCGGTGAACCTGTAAAGGCCCCGCGGCCAACAGCGTAGATCATTCTCACACATACACACACACACACAAATACTGCCTATCCCGCAAGGAATCTGGCGTGATGATATAGATAGATATAGTGGCACAAATATTTGTACGCCAAGTATTGGCTGAGTATAGCGAAACATTAATTTCTCTGTTTACCATCTTTGTTATACCTATGTTCACAAATAAACTCTATTATTATTAGAGAAGCACGAGAGAAGAGAGATTGGCCCCATAGATAATAGTACCTACTATTCGTTTCGGTTCTGTGATTCTACCAAATAATACTTGGTGTATCCACGGTTAAATTCAGGGCAGAGGTTCTGTCACTTATTTGAGTAATAACCGGGTTAAAGTTATGCCACTCCTGCTACTTCCTGTATAGAGCATTAAGCAGTACTGCGAAGAGCATATAAACACTAAGTTCAGTACAGCAGCAGCATCGATTGTACACTTACTCCCTTCGTACTTCAAGCCAGGCCAGTCGATTTAAAACAATGGTAAAAGACCGCTATGCTTTTCGTCGCTTCTTCTCGTTGGGTGGAGGCCGTGTTTCGATTTACTGACAGAAGTTAATAGAAGTAAAATGTGTTATAATTTGACGTTTTTAAGCGTTCTTTTTTGTATTTGCCTATGCAAAGAAATAATAATATATATAAATACTGACCCACTGCTGGGCAAAGGTGGCTGCTTCTCTCACAAACCGAGGGAAAGACTATTAGATCATACTCCAGCATGCGGAACCAGTGCTGATTGGTGGAGGCAGGTTTGTGGCTACCTGCTGATATAACTTATCAAGCCGCTTTTAAGGATTTCAACTCGGCTTGACGACTACCACATTAAGTGGTAGGCGGGACCAACGGCTTAATTTACCTTTCGAAGCACCGAGACGCTTGAATATGAAAATGCCATAAACGGTCACCCATCTTAGACCGACCGAGTCGAACGGTGCTTAACCTTGGTGATCGGTAAGAACACCGCGGTTGCACAGCGCTACGATCGCCGGAAATACAAAGAAGTGATTATTGATTTTGACGAAATAACCGTATTTTACCCGTCATCGATCAACGAATAGCCGTTTCGTATACTACTCATCAGCGGGGGTCGATGAAAGATTTGGTTTTAGCGGCATTTTCTATTTATCTGCACCAATACGCTAGATTTCTCGCGGTGTGGGTAAGGCCTTAATGCTACTTATTATAATTACCCATAGTGGATAATTATTCACTATGGGTCCTTATACTCACACTTAACGCGACGCGTTAAGTTTTCTTGGTGAAGCTGTAAAGGCCCCGCGGTAACAGCGTAGATCATTCACACACGCACGCACGCACACACACACACACACAAACGCGCGCGCGCGCGCTCGTCGCGGTAAGTGGCGTTCAGAATACCATTATACGACCATTTAACCAAGTTGTCGCGCCGCGTTTGGTCATATTGAATATGGGCACTGGTATTATATCGTGTAATTTATTATTTTCTATCTATCTATATCATCACCCTAGATTCTTTGCAGGATAGGCAGAGTACAGAGTACCAACAGGTTCTTTCCTTACAGACGTCTCTGGGTTCCTGCACTCTCATAGTTCGTTTCAAACACACTTGCCGGGAACGGAGCCTCTTGACTTGCCCTTCATATTCCCATTATTTTAAAATTGTTAAAAAATAAATAAATACACATGCGGATAAATATATCTTTATTTAGAGAGGCCAATTAGAACTATTGTTATTACGAAATAAATTGCAATATTAACAACTGGCATGTTAGTGTCGCGGCTAAACATTACAATAATAATGTAAAATAAATCACTTACTTCAATATAGTACCTTAAGTTAAAAATACAATTTTTATACACTACTATAAAAAAAAAGAAATACTAAGCAATAAAAATGCAACTGTAAATGAGATGGATGATAGTTGGGCGAATTTAATTTCAATTTTAAAGATCCACGAATATAGTACACAATGTTTTATACGGATAAATTAAATGGACATCTTTTCGTTGAAAATAGGAATTAAATACTATGTTGTAGAACACCAGCTACATGGAGTTGGGACTAAACTTTTTAAATGTTGTAAGGGTAGTATTAAAAAAACAGTGATTGCGTAGTGGTTAGACTATTGGACTGCAAACTGCACGCGCATCTGTCTTTTTGAAATCATGTGGGTATTAAAAATTAACTATCACTTGCTTTAACGGTGAAGGAAAACATCGTGAGTAACTTTGCATACCTGAAAGTTTTTCGAAGGTGTGCACTGGGCCAATGTGGTGGACTATGGCCTAAACCCTCTCAGTTTGAGAGGAGGCCCGTGCACAACAGTGGGACAGTTTCTTAACGGGGCTAATATTATTATATTATAACCCTACATTCGCACGGACGCTTTTTTAACGCGCGTTAGTAAAGCGCTGGAATAAAATAAATGGCTAACAGTACAATATGGAAGCGCTTCAGCACCGCACGTTGAAAAAGCGTCCGTGTGAATGAGAGGTTGAGTGTTAATATAGATACTATTTAAAGATTATGAGACTAATAGTATGATCAGATTAGTTCATACGCTTATATTAAAGTTGTTTTTTTTTGTTTTGCAGTCAATTTGAAGGTATCCCTTAATAACGATGACTTTTGGACGTCCAAGACCTCAGCCCCCTCCGTGACCATGGGTGATAAAATCCAATAAATAATTTGTCAATTCTAAAATATGTCTGTTACAAACCAATTTTCTTTTCAACTCGATTTGCAGAAATAAGGTTTGTCAGATGCAAAGGACATTGTCGAAAATTGCCCCAGAACCAACAAACAGCCCTTCTGGCTCGAGCGTAGTTGATCCATGCCATCAATATTTATCTATTTTATTAAAATAATGGCAAATATCCGTATATCGAGAATGAATATTTCAAAGTATTGTAAGTACTTTTATCGAGGTCGCCGAGATATTTACTGAATGTCAACAGACGCAATATAACTTCATATGTATTAATGGCTACTGAAGTATAACCTCAGAATCTAATACTTTTTGTGCAATATTGCGATTCCCCCGCTTGTCCGTTTAATAATAAAGCCATTTAAGAGAATTTATGGGCGATTTGAAATCATACAAGATTTTTTTAACTGCTGTTGGTTCTGGGGCTAATCATGTATGGGCGCAGAACAATGTTCTTTCAACTTTTCACAATACATGTGCCAGGTATTTCATGATATAAAAACTAAAAAATATTGTGTACTAATTTTGCAGAACTAAAATAATAACTCTAATAAGATAACTTTTTACAGTAAATTACATTCAATGTTATTATATTTTTAAAATAATTTGATGACACAAAATATAAGGGCTATTTTGTTGAAAGCACCATATGGGCCGCATCGATTTACACTTATTAAGATACACTAATAAATGACAAATATATAATTCTTTAAACTATATTTTCATAAGTGTTTTTTTATTTTCACAATTTCGTAAAGTAATTTCAGAGTTCTCTTCTGCGTTGATATTTAACACAATTAACCCAATATCTCCACCTCATCTGAAATTGAGAAAAAATAATTTAGTGAATTCATGTTTTAATATTTTTTTTTTCAGAAAAGTACAAAAAACTATACCATCACGCATGTATTCCAAGTGGTACTGCCAGCAACATAATTAGCTTAACATTCTCAGTTTTTTAAATAGCTTGTACGCCTTTGTTTTGTAACTAGCCCATTGTTTTTGTCCATCAAATCAATTCTAATATGCTGCAAATAATTTGGTTTTGGCATTGTTCATCAACATTGGATAACAACTTCGGATACAGATATCGCACACAGAATCATTCTATGGAATGGATTGCCTCTAGATCTCAGGATGGCTAACAATCGTCTCACTTTTTTTAAAAATCTTCAGGTCTATCTACTACATAACATGTTGGCGGAATCTTCTAAACGTTAGTAGTTCTTGTTGATATGTCACACTATCTGGTTCATATATATGTAAGTATATAAAATATATTAATGTATATACTATATTTATGTATATATATAGATATATATGTGTGCTATTTATGTATTGTATTATATTATATATTGGTATATTGCTTTCTTATTGTTATCCCTTCTTTTTTTTTCTCATTTTTAGCACCTACCACAGTTGTTTCCACACCACCTCAAGGTAGACTGGCAGAAAATGCCTCAGGCATTAAGTCCGCCTATGTACACATGTGCATAAAGAATAAATAAATAATAAATAAATCAGACACCGACGTCGCCGGCGAGGTCGAAGAATATATTGCACGCCGGCTGGTACAAAGCACCACGGCGAGACACCTAGTATATGCCCTCCCCCATAGCGACAGCCCAAGCCGAGGTCGTTCCTCCTTGTATTAGTTGCCCCCTTCCCCTTCTGGCTCGAGCGTAGTGGTTGCATGTTCGCCCTCTTGTCTGGTGATGCTGTAAAGGCGCCGCGGCCAACAGCGAAAATCATTCAAACACACATATAACACTTGAGAAATAAAGAGTATTTCTTGAGTATTTATTACTGATTTAAAAAACTGGGAATTGCTGACTGTACTGTGTATACCCGCCGTTGTTTCATCCCGGGCACATTTCTAGACTCCGGATTGCTGAGGAGCGCGAAGAGCTTAAGCCACTCCGCGCACTGGATCAGAAGTTGCGGGTTCGACCCCTGTACTGGACCAAACTTTGTGTGATCCACAAATATTAAGTTTTGGTCTATGTCTGTGAATTTCATGTTAACAAATACGCCGACGATACCGGAATAAAAAATTACGCGCAATTCGCTGACCGCGGGATCAGCAGGGGGGGGGGGGGCGGGGGTGTAAAGTCTGTGGTCAAATTGAGAATAGATTAATATGACGGACGATTTAGCGCAGTGGTTAAGAGCTTGAGCTGCTCCGCCCACTGTGTCGAATAGTCGCGGGTTCGATTCCCGCACGGGACAAATCTTTGTGTGATCCACAATTATTTGTTCCGGTCTGCGTATTTGTTTGTGAATTTTCATGTATGTAAACGCACCCACGACACAGGAATAAATCCTAGTGTGGGGCTACGTTTAAAAAAAAAAAAAAAAAAAAAATAGATTAATATTGTTTGTCTTTAATTTTATTTGTCTATTGTCTTACTGAATGTCAAACATAACCATAATAAATTCATTTATTATTACAATATATATGTTAGTTATTAGATAAATACCGCTCGCTCAATATACAAATATAAATCTAATATAAAATCTCAATATAAAAAAGTGTGCAGCAATATCATATATCATTAAAAATATCTCAGTTTTGGATTCATCATTAGATCCTTTATCATAATATTGCTCATAATTGCACCAACTATATCTAATTCAAGAGCGTCCCAGAAAATAAATTAAGCATGCTTCAGTATGCAGCCTATCGACTTGCAATTAGAGAAGATTTCAGCATGTCCATTCAACCACCAATTAATTATGGTCGAATTTCGACCACTGGGCGACCAATACTATTAATTAATATATGAATCATTTACACACTTGGTTATGGTTTAGTGTTTAAGTGGTGTCGAATGATATAAGTATTTGACATGTAAAACACTATTTAAAATGGGTACATCTATTGAATAACATTGGTGTACACTGATACCTGTGTCATTGTATAAATTTGCGTTAGTTTTAATCTATTCCTACTGATCATGTAAAAAGGGTTAATTCAAGTTGAATCAGAAATGCAGAAAATAATTGGAACAAGCAAGTCAGTTCACTTATATATCCACCTTACACATATTAATTCTAAAAAAAGCTAAGGTATATAAATATAACTTTTCTGAATTGGTTTTATTAGGATCATATTAATATGCACAAAAAAAATTCTCATTGTAGCCTAAGGAAGAATGGGATTGTAAAAATATCAAGTGTTGTATCACCTTTCAGTGTAGGTACAGATTTATGCCAAATGTAAATACTGGATTATAGGACTCTGTTCGTTAGGCACGTCGAAATAATCCAAAGAGAATTAAAGGTTTAGTCAAATAACCGATGGAGTGTGACGGGAGCGCGAATGAAGCGCTCGGCTACGTTCGGTCATGTTTACCGTCGCGCCGAGTGGGGCTGCGCTGTGTAGCGTCTCTTGTACATTTCCGTACATTACATCTCCCCAAGCCGCGCCACCGTCGCACCGAGCCTGGCTGCGTTGTGTAGCGTCTCCTGTACAGTTCCGTACATTACAACTCCCCAAGCCGCGCCACCGTCGCGCCGAGCGGGGCTGCGCTGTGTAGCGTCTCCTGTACATTTCCGTACATTACAACTCCCCAAGCCGCGCCATCGTCGCGCCGAGCGGAGCTGCGCTGTGTAGCGTCTACTGTACATTTCCGTACATTACAACTCCCCAAGCCGCGCCACCGTCGCGCTGAGCGGGGATGCGCTGTGTAGCGTCTCCTGTACATTTCCGTACATTACAACTCCCCACGGCCCACCACCGTCGCGCCGGGCGGGGCTGCGCTGTGTAGCGTCTCCTGTACATTTCCGTACATTACAACTCCCCAAGCCGCGCCATCGTCGCGCCGAGCGGAGCTGCGCTGTGTAGCGTCTACTGTACATTTCCGTACATTACAACTCCCCAAGCCGCGCCACCGTCGCGCCGAGCGGGGATGCGCTGTGTAGCGTCTCCTGTACATTTCCGTACATTACAACTCCCCACGGCCCACCACCGTCGCGCCGAGCGGGGATGCGCTGTGTAGCGTCTCCTGTACATTTCCGTACATTACAACTCCCCACGGCCCGCCACAGTCGCGCCGGGCGGGGCTGCGCTGTGTAGCGTCTCCAGTACATTTCCGTACATTACAACTCCCCACGGCCCGCCACCGTCGCGCCGAGCGGGGCTGCGCTGTGTAGCGTCTCCAGTACATTTCCGTACATTACAACTCCCCACGGCCCGCCACCGTCGCGCCGGGCGGAGCTGCGCTGTGTAGCGTCTACTGTACATTTCCGTACATTACAACTCCCCAAGCCGCGCCATCGTCGCGCCGAGCGGAGCTGCGCTGTGTAGCGTCTACTGTACATTTCCGTACATTACAACTCCCCAAGCCGCGCCACCGTCGCGCCGAGCGGGGATGCGCTGTGTAGCGTCTCCTGTACATTTCCGTACATTACAACTCCCCACGGCCCACCACCGTCGCGCCGAGCGGGGATGCGCTGTGTAGCGTCTCCTGTACATTTCCGTACATTACAACTCCCCACGGCCCGCCACAGTCGCGCCGGGCGGGGCTGCGCTGTGTAGCGTCTCCAGTACATTTCCGTACATTACAACTCCCCACGGCCCGCCACCGTCGCGCCGAGCGGGGCTGCGCTGTGTAGCGTCTCCTGTACATTTCCGTACATTATAACTCCCCAAGCCGCGCCACCGTCGCGCCGAGCGGGGCTGCGCTGTGTAGCGTCTCCAGTACATTTCCGTACATTACAACTCCCCACGGCCCGCCACCGTCGCGCCGAGCGGGGCTGCGCTGTGTAGCGTCTCCTGTTCATTTCCGTACATTACAACTCCCCAAGCCACGCCACCGTCGCGCCGAGCCTGGCTGCGCTGTGTAGCGTCTCCAGTACATTTCCGTACATTACAACTCCCCAAGCCGCGCCACCGTCGCGCCGAGCGGGGCCGCGCTGTGTAGCGTCTCCAGTACATTTCTGTACATTACAACTCCCCAAGCCGCGCCACCGTCGCGCCGAGCGGGGCTGCGCTGTGTAGCGTCTCCAGTACATTTCCGTACATTACAACTCCCCACGGCCCGCCACCGTCGCGCCGAGCGGGGCTGCGCTGTGTAGCGTCTCCAGTACATTTCCGTACATTACAACTCCCCACGGCCCGCCACCGTCGCGCCGGGCGGAGCTGCGCTGTGTAGCGTCTACTGTACATTTCCGTACATTACAACTCCCCACGGCCCGCCACCGTCGCGCCGGGCGGAGCTGCGCTGTGTAGCGTCTACTGTACATTTCCGTACATTACAACTCCCCAAGCCGCGCCACCGTCGCGCCGAGCCTGGCTGCGCTGTGTAGCGTCTCCTGTACATTTCCGTACATTACAACTCCTCACGGCCCGCCACTATCGCGCCGGGCGGGGCTGCGCTGTGTAGCGTCGTCTCCTGTACATTGCCGTACATTACAACTCCCAAAGCCGCGCCACCGTCGCGCCGAGCCTGGCTGCGCTGTGTAGCGTCTCCAGTACATTTCCGTACATTACAACTCCTCACGGCCCGCCACCGTCGCGCCGGGCGGGGCTGCGCTGTGTAGCGTCGTCTCCTGTACATTTCCGTACATTACAACTCCCAAAGCCGCGCCACCGTCGCGCCGAGCCTGGCTGCGCTATGTAGCGTCTCCAGTACATTTCCGTACATTACAACTCCCAAAGCCGCGCCACCGTCGCGCCGAGCCTGGCTGCGCTGTGTAGCGTCTTCAGTACATTTCCGTACATTACAACTCCCCAAGCCGCGCCACCGTCGCGCCGAGCGGGGCTGCGCTGTGTAGCGTCTCCTGTACATTTCCGTACATTACAACTCCCCACGGCCCGCCACCGTCGCGCCGGGCGGGGCTGCGCTGTGTAGCGTCTCCAGTACATTTCCGTACATTACAACTCCCCAAGCCGCGCCACCGTCGCGCCGGGCGGGGCTGCGCTGTGTAGCGTCTCCAGTACATTTCCGTACATTACAACTCCCCAAGCCGGGCCACCGTCGCGCCGAGCGGGGCTGCGCTGTGTAGCGTCTCCTGTACATTTCCGTACATTACTACTCCCCAAGCCGCGCCACCGTCGCGCCGAGCCTGGCTGCGCTGTGTAGCGTCTCCAGTACATTTCCGTACATTACAACTCCCCAAGCCGCGCCACCGTCGCGCCGAGCGGGGCCGCGCTGTGTAGCGTCTCCAGTACATTTCTGTACATTACAACTCCCCAAGCCGCGCCACCGTCGCGCCGAGCGGGGCTGCGCTGTGTAGCGTCTCCAGTACATTTCCGTACATTACAACTCCCCACGGCCCGCCACCGTCGCGCCGAGCGGGGCTGCGCTGTGTAGCGTCTCCAGTACATTTCCGTACATTACAACTCCCCAAGCCGCGCCACCGTCGCGCCGAGCCTGGCTGCGCTGTGTAGCGTCTCCAGTACATTTCCGTACATTACAACTCCCCGAGCCGCGCCACCGTCGCGCCGAGCGGGGCCGCGCTGTGTAGCGTCTCCAGTACATTTCTGTACATTACAACTCCCCAAGCCGCGCCACCGTCGCGCCGAGCGGGGCTGCGCTGTGTAGCGTCTCCAGTACATTTCCGTACATTACAACTCCCCACGGCCCGCCACCGTCGCGCCGAGCGGGGCTGCGCTGTGTAGCGTCTCCAGTACATTTCCGTACATTACAACTCCCCACGGCCCGCCACCGTCGCGCCGGGCGGAGCTGCGCTGTGTAGCGTCTACTGTACATTTCCGTACATTACAACTCCTCACGGCCCGCCACCGTCGCGCCGGGCGGGGCTGCGCTGTGTAGCGTCGTCTCCTGTACATTTCCGTACATTACAACTCCCAAAGCCGCGCCACCGTCGCGCCGAGCCTGGCTGCGCTGTGTAGCGTCTCCAGTACATTTCCGTACATTACAACTCCTCACGGCCCGCCACCGTCGGGCCGGGCGGGGCTGCGCTGTGTAGCGTCGTCTCCTGTACATTGCCGTACATTACAACTCCCAAAGCCGCGCCACCGTCGCGCCGAGCCTGGCTGCGCTATGTAGCGTCTCCAGTACATTTCCGTACATTACAACTCCCAAAGCCGCGCCACCGTCGCGCCGAGCCTGGCTGCGCTGTGTAGCGTCTTCAGTACATTTCCGTACATTACAACTCCCCAAGCCGCGCCACCGTCGCGCCGAGCGGGGCTGCGCTGTGTAGAGTCTCCTGTACATTTCCGTACATTACAACTCCCCACGGCCCGCCACCGTCGCGCCGGGCAGGGCTGCGCTGTGTAGCGTCTCCAGTACATTTCCGTACATTACAACTCCCCAAGCCGCGCCACCGTCGCGCCGGGCGGGGCTGCGCTGTGTAGCGTCTCCAGTACATTTCCGTACATTACAACTCCCCAAGCCGGGCCACCGTCGCGCCGAGCAGGGCTGCGCTGTGTGGCGAAACCTTAAGTACTGACCTGTACGGGGCGTTGCTCAGTCGTCGCGCGCCACCTGGCGGCGCTGCAGCGCGAGCGCCAGGTCGTGCTGCAGCGCTGCCTTGCGCCGCACCACCTCGGCCGGCACCACCGACCGCAGCCCGTTCACTATGTCCTTCGTTTTGCCTGAAAAGTTACAATCACTGTTACCCATGTTCCCACGGGCGCTTTTTCAAAGCGAACCACAGTAAGGTTTTGGCGGGAAGTCGAAGAGTGATGTTGTCAATTTGTTTTAATTTCCAAAACTTGTGTTATTTCGACTAATAGTGTGTAATGCTGGTGGAATATTAACCATTATGTGTTCTTATATGTGCACGAGTGAAGATAATTGTAACAAAGTGATAAAACGTGCCTTTTCGACTACCCTCAAAACGGCCGTTGCAATTGGTATGTAAAGTATCCACCGTTTTACTATCCAGGGTGGGGTACTTCATTAATTTCATTATCATCGTTCTCATCAAATTCATCGGAGAGTCAAATTAATTCAAGCAAACACGTTTATATAGCTCACTGCACACTGGCAAAATACACTTATAATTAATGTGAAGCCACAACTTAAAGAAGAAGAAGAAGAAGCACAGTAAAGGCATTTAAAAAAAGGTACTGTTAGGCCCACTTGCACGAACCAGGGTTAGCGTTACCTATTGACTAACTCGAGGTTATAACGTTAAATTGCCTATTACTTTTGCCGGCATTAGCCGTTTTTTTTTAAATGTAGCCCCACACTCTGTTTTATTCCTGTGTCGTGGGTGCGTTTACAAACATGAAATTTCAGATACACAAATACCCAGACCGAAACAAATAATTGTGGATCACACAAAGATTTGTCCCGTGCAGGAATCGAACCCGCGACTATTAGAGACAGTGGGTGGAGCGTCTTAAGCTCTTAACCACTGCGCTAAATCGTCCGTTTGTTTCGCTCCGGCGCTTTTATAACACGCGTTGAAAAAACGTTCCTGCGAACGACGACATAACGTCTAAGAAGGCTGCTACGTTGCCTTGGCAACGGGAATACCAGCGAAAATAACAGATGAGTCCAATTGTACACAAAAATAATATAAAAATTAGTTTTTATGAATATATAAAAATACTAAAATGACGGACTTTTTATTTATTGCAAATTTTAATTAAACATCCAATATCTGATAACTATATTTGGGCCCGTTTACGCACCAAGCACACTGAATTATTATTTTAATGGCAACACTGACATTCAAGAGGGAGTGTGTGCTGTTTACCAAGTTTTGAATTCTCCTTATTTATTAAGCCCCTCCCTAGCAATTATTCCTATGGGTATGTTTACAAACATGGAATTCCCATATACAAACACTCAGACTGAAACAATTATCTGTGGGTCACACAAACATTTGCCAGGTGAGGAAGATGATTACTGCAAGCCTCCCCCAAAACTCGTCATCGACGGTGACACCGCCAGCACACGGGCACACGGACTGGCTTTGTGCATCCAGTTTCTATCTGAACTAGACTTGCATTATTACAATCATTTAGGTACAAGACAGGCGATTACATTTAATAGCCAAAGTTATGAATATAAAACACATTACTCTACTTTAAGGAAAGTCAGAAAAAATAGCAATAACATTTTTTTTTTTTTTTTTTTTTTTAAACGTAGCCCCACACTAGGATTTATTCCTGTGTCGTGGGTGCGTTTACAAACATGAAAATTCACAAACAAATACCCAGACCGGAACAAATAATTGTAGATCACACAAAGATTTGTCCCGTGCGGGAATCGAACCCGCGACTATTCGACACAGTGGGCGGAGCAGCTTAAGCTCTTAACCACTGCGCTAAATCGTCCGTCAATGTATATGTATGGTGAAGTAAAGTCAAGAGTCTCCGTAACCGGCGAGCGTGTATGAGACGAACTATGAGAGTGGAGGAAGCTAGAGAGGTATGTAAGAAAAGAACCTGTTGGAACTCTGTACTCTCTGCCTACCCCGCAAGGGATCTGGCGTGATGATATAGATAGATAGATAGAGATATGTATGGTGATGAAAATCAAGAATTACAGTATAATGAAAATTTTTAAAAAATTGACTGCCTCCTTGGTCTGGTGGCAAAGCGCATCGCTTTGTAATCACGAGGTCTTGGGTTCAAATCCTAGGTCGGACAAATGTAGTTTTTCTAACGAAAAATTCCCAATATGAGTCCGGAGTCTGTCAATAGGCTCGCCCCCTATTACATGGGACCTAACATCGTCGGCGAAACGTGGGTGTACTCAGTACACCTCTGCCACCCCCTCTGGGGAATATAGGCGTGACGGTGTTTACTTTTTTTTTTTTTTTAATTATTAATGTCAATGATTATGATTGCACACATAAAACATACCGAAATAAATATCGTTGAGTGTGTTCCTGATCTTGTTCTCCATGTCTTCAACCATGCGGCCGATATTCACGATGTGTGGGGTCACATCACTTACGGCTGAATCTTGCTCTGCCTGCAAGAATAAAAAAGAATCATATTTTATGCTCTGCAAACCCTATTAAAAGCACTATTGTAAATCATGAATACTGAATTACATGAGGCAATGAAAATTTAAAAAGAGTGTTGTAAAAATGACGCTTACGAGCGTTGAACTATGTAGAAGACGCGAGGGTTTTAAGCGCCGACGCGAGCGTTTTTACAACACTAGATAAAATTGTCTGCTACTAAATACAGGGCTCGGCTGCAAAAACAATCCAAGTGAACTAGCCATCATATTGTCGAATGACATATTGCGAACAACTCATGTGCCCTAACATTCAAGGATTGGAGGAACGATGTTGAAATTTAGAGGGATCTTCTGCTTAGGAACAACATGCTAAAAAATACTTCCAACTACTCTGCTTATAGTTTTGGGATTGATTGCCGAGGATTAAAATAGGCTCTATTAAGTAGTGGCTAAGAGGCTCAATTATGATTGGCATCTCTATTAAAATATCATGAGGTATGTATGTAAATATTATAGTGTTATTTGGTATAAGGCTTTTGTTGGCATTGAACATGAAGTTAATTTGGTTTGGATAACATTTTTGATACGAGTTTGTGATATAGTGTTAATCCCAACCAAATAACAGGCATAATATCCTAAAAGCTAGAGCAACCCCTCAGAAAAAATTGGAAAGTAAAAGATACAGGTCACAAATCATAAACAATATTTCTCCATATTCAGTCTACATCATACACACATAGTAATAAGTTTTTTACTTAGGCCTCCTGAGGTCTAAGTAAAATACTTACCCTGCCCAGCAGCAGGACACTTAGTTCGTTAAAAAAAGAACGATAGTTTGAGTATTTAGCAAGCTAATGCAACTAGTGTTTTTGCCACCCCTCTACAGTGACAGGATGTTATATAAACGACTATGTTGACTTAATCAGGCTTAGAATTACTTTGTTTCCATTCTTTTTTCCATTATTTATTTCTATTTGTTTATTTACTTTATCTATACATATAATGAAACTGTAAGGAAGTCGTGTCTGTACATGGAATATTTTTAGGAAACAACAACTCAGGGGTATCAATCATACTATCGATGTAGAAGTTAATTCTGCAATTTTTGGCTTTCGTGTCTGTTTGTCTGTCTGTCTGTCGGAGGGTATGAACCAGCATCACGCAAAAACTACCAGATGGATTTTGATGAAACTTTGCATGCGGATACCTTATAATGTTGGCTAACATGTTGTATAGTATTTATTTCGGAAAATTATAAGGTTTCCCCAGAAAAGACGAAAATAAGCAAAACATTGGATTTCTAAAAAGACACTTTACTTTAAATCTGTTTGATGGATTTCAATGAAATTTTGTGTAATTGTAGCCTGTACAAAATATCACAACTCTGTATACTTATATTTTCGAATAATTTAATAGTTTCCGAGGAAAGTAAAAAAAGAGTCGATTTTGATAAATCATTCATTGTTCCAAAACTACATTTTAGAAGTCAGTGAAATTTAGCACGGAGATATTTCATATGACAGATAATATAGTTAATATTTAAGTTTTCGGGAAATCAAACGGTTTGTATGGAAAAGTAAAGCATCTATATCTATACATACTACATATAATAAATAAATAATAAATCAACTGTAAGGAAATCATGTCTGTACATGGAATATTTTTAGGAAATAACAACCCAGGGATATCTTTCTATCAATTTAGAAGCCAATTCTACAATTTTTGGCTTTCGTCTCTGTTTGTCTGTCTGTCCAAAAGTATAAACCATCATCACGTAAAAACTACTAGGTGGATTTTAACGAAACTTTGCATTCGGATACCTTAAAATGCTGGTTATTACGTTATATATGTATTTCTCCCGAAAACTCCAAATGTTTTTTCAGAAAAGATGGAAATAAGCGAAACATTGGATTTCTAAAAAGACACTTTACTCCAAACCTGTTAGATGGATTTCAATGAAATTTTGTGTAATTGTAGCCTGTACTAAAGATCACAACTTTGCATACTTATATTTTCGTAAAGTTAAGTAAAGTTTAGACAGGAAAAGAAAGTCGTTTTTGATAAATCATTCATTGTTTCTAAATCAACTTATTACATTGTCACGGGATAAACCATAAAACTTTATTACTGTTGAGTTCTTAGATTTACGCAAATATTACACATGAAATAAAACTATTTTTCGGATTTTATCGCGGTTTATTAAGTTTCTTTATAATCTGTTCAGCCGTTTTAGTATGAAGAAATAATAGATAACGGTGAGCGTGCATGAGACGAACTATGAGAATGGAGGAAGCCAGAGAGGTATGTAAGGAAAGAACCTGTTGGAACTCTGTACTCTCTGCCTACCCCGCAAGGGATCTGGTGTGATGATATAGATAGATAGAAATAATATATTCCACAGAAGTATGTTTCGAGATAAAAAGTGTTTTATTTTACTATGTAAGACACCTTCATATCAAGTTTCAATTAAATTCGTTTAGCCATTTTAATATGAAGAACTAACAGGGGTACAACATTCGCGTAAATCTAAGAACTCAACTATTTATAGTTTTACAAATTATATACAATATTTATGATTATATAAAACAACAGCAAAGAATTATGAATAAAAAAAACGGTAGCAAAAAAGAAATATACATATTTACACGCCGCTGTCTGACGTTAGTGTACCTAGAACAGATCAAAGATATCGGGACTAGACTATCTTACCATGACATATAGACCATGTCTTATCCGAAGAGCAAGTCAAGAGTCTCCGTAACCGGCGAGCGTGTATAAGACAAACTATGAAAGTGGAAAGAGACAGAAAGGTCTGTAAGGAAAGAATCTGTTAGAACTCTGTACCCTCTACCTACCCCGCAAGGGATCTGACATGATGATATAGATTATTAGATAGTATTAAAGTATCTTAACACGTTAGCTGCCAATGAAAAAAATGCCCCTTCTCATTCGGGCCATGGCGGACAATGTTGGGCGACACTGAAACTTTCCATTCAGGCCGTGTTGGACAACGTTGACCGCGCGGCAGACCCGTGTTCGAAACTGTCTGCTGCGCCGACGGACACCGACACCGAGATAATAGTTATAAGCTGACCTGCGCGGCCCTCTAATTTACCCCATATAGCTTGGTTCTTACAAGAGATTATCACTTAGAAAAAAAAATATGATTTTTGAGACGCTACTGTATAATGTAAATCACTGTACGGTTTTTTGGAATCATAATAAATTAAACCAACTTTTAAAAGAAGAAATAGCTGTTTAATTATTTAAAAAGTTATATACTCATATCTCTAGAGCAAATTAAAAATGAAATTAAACATAATGTTATAATAAAATTAAAAACTTCTCCAAAAACTTATTGATAGGTAAACTGACTTATCTCCGCTTTTCCGATGATATCGTGCTGTTTTCATCCACACCATGAGAACAACAACAAATGCTCCAAGACTGAGTACAGCAAGCCTCGAGGCTAGATTATCCATGAAAAGATCAAAAACTCAACTTATGACCAACAGCACGAAATGTAGGGTAGAGAGAGATGGACAGATCACTACTATGCGTAGTGCATAGTGTCAACGAACATACGTATTTGTGCCAGACTGTCTCGTTTCATAACCGGCATGATTCAATAGACAGAAAGAGAACGCCTGGAAGAGTATGGGCCTTGATGGATGAAGGACGACCTTACCTTCTCCCTCAAGCCAGACTGATGGATATGTGTGTTTAACCCGTCGTAACCTATGATGGTACAGTGGACGAAATCAACAACAGGCTGGTAGAGACTATCCATACGGTCGGGTCCAAGTATTTGAAGCCCTACCGTAAAAATAGGCCTCAAAAACTATCTAACTACACCCGGAACCTCATGACTGAGCGACGATCCATGACGCTCCAAACCTCCGATGATGCTAAGTCCTATAGGCAGCTCAATGAACAGATATTGTAGTCCTTGCGACGCGATTTACGGTCCTTCAGAACAAGGTGAATTGAGGAGACCATAGAGTAGAAAAACGGCTCCAAAGTGTTCGCAAGAGAGAAGTCTATTGGGCAAAGCCAGTTGACGAAGCTGAAGACGGAGGATGGAAAGATAACGTCGAATAGGTCAGAGGTGCTCAGGGAGATAGAGAGGTTCTATAGGCAGTTATATACCACAGTAGCTGAACCTGTTGTTGACTTGATAAAATACCCAAGAGCGAAGCTAACCCGACACTACACTGAATATATCCCGGACATCAGCCTGTACGAGATTAGGATGGCTCTCAAACAACGCAAAAACAACAAAGCGCCGGGCGAAGACAGAATTACCGCAGAGCTTCTGAAAGCGCTGTTTAATTCCATCTTGCTCGAAGGGAAAACGCCGGATGATAACACTTTATTGAAGAACTATAGGCCCATCACACTACTGAGCCATGTTTATAAGTTGTTTTCGAGAGTATTCACGAATCGTCTCGAACGCAGGCTTGATGACTTCCAGCCTCCCGAATAAGCCGGTTTCTGGAAAGGCTTTAGCGCCATAGATCTTCTCGTCCAAAATAGCTGAGTGCTTTAAGACTAAAGTTTTTAGTCAATCTGTGTTGCCAGTGATGACATAAAAAAGCTCAGAGTTGCTCAGCGAGCTATGGAAAGAGCTATGCCAAGCGTTTCTCTACGCGATCGAATCAGGAAAAGAACCAAGGTCACCGACATAGCCCTCAGGATTAGCAAGCTGAAGTGACAATGGGCGGGCCACATAGTTAAAAAGATTTTTTGATAGTTGTTTTAATTTCCTTTTAATACTTGTCTTATTTATGCCATCTTGTCCATCAAATAATACACAGTACAAGTATGTACTGTGTATTATTGAATTTTTAACATCCCTATATTGTGAGTTGCATAATAAAAGTTTATATTATAAATAGGTTTGTTGTATTTCTTAAAAATATGTTCTACTATTTGAACAAAATCATAGGACATATTGGAATAGGCAGATATTCTTTTATTCACTCACCTGTCTAGTAAGACTGCCACCAAGATTCATAGTCCCACTGCTCTCCTTATTTGTCTGTAGCCAGAGCATAGCAGTGGATGTGAGCTTGTAGTGGGCATTGCGGCCTGAGCTCTTCTCAATCACTTCTACTACATGGATGGAGTCCCAGCACCCTTTGATCTTCTGCGACCCATCACCAGCTTTCTTTATCAATATTACACCTGAAATAAGTTATTCAGTGGTTGACATCCACACTAATATTATAAATAGTGTTCGGGCTGACGCCTTTATGTTATTACAGATTTAATTAGACTAAACAGATATAAGACTAAGTTTATGATTTAATTGTAATAAACAGTAAGATAAAAGAGGTGTAACCATAGAAAGGCGCAAAAATTGTACATATGTGATTAGTGAATAGACGAAATAAAGCTCACTGCAACACCCACTAGTTGTGACCCCAAAAATAGAACATATAGCACGTGAGAAATGGCTCTGCGTACGTTCGAGCGACTGAGCAGATTTTTTAAAAACGCTATAACAATTTGAAGATGGTCATAACTGTGGGTGAAGCACTGGATCAAGAATGATTGGCATTTTATTTTATCTTCACTCTTGGTGTGCCACAGAACCATCAGCATGAGGCACATGCAGTATTAACTTCATTCCGTTCAAATAGGAAAGATTTGTTTGTTTGCTGTTGATGGACTTTGAAACTACTGAACCGACTTTAACTTTCACCATTAGAAAGCTTCATTATCCACAAGTAACATAGACAGTCGGTGGAGCGGTTGTCAACTAAGTGCAAAACTGCTATTAAAAACATGTAGTGTAGATAGATTTTACCATTGGCTTGGTTCAGTGGTTAAGAGATTAGCCATTCCACCCACTGTCAGTTCTGTCCCTGCATGGGACAAATGTAACACACAAAATTTATTGCACTCGAGGTGTTTTGAGTATGGGAATTTCATGTTAGTAAACATCACTCATGACACAGGATTATTCCTAGTGCGGGGATCTTTTTATGAATCCAATTCTCTTACAATCTCCATTGGGTCTTTGTGGAAGAGTATGACCTATTCCCTCTCAAATAGAAGAAAAACACATTAAAATCATAATCCTGGAAATAGTTAGCATAGTTGGAATAGGTTGTGTATTCCATTATTGCTTCCTGAATTTTAAAACAGGAACATGTAATTCACACAATCAGATAAATTCTTATTTATGCAGACACGTTGTAAGTAGTCTTTTGACTCAAACTTGTCAGCAACAATATATAAAACTGATTTATAAACTGCATGAAAATATTAACTCAGCACTTTCATTTAATTAGATAAGTATTACACATCATCAAGGCTATCTCTGAAGAGGTAAATAATTAAAGCAGTATCTATTCTACATGACACTGTTTCATGTGGACACAAACCTGCAAATCCATGATCCATATCCCACAAGTACACAGAGCTTACTCCACCTTCAAAATACATTTCTCGATACTGATCGAACGCGTGGTTTGCGTCGATTTCTAGCTTCCTCAACCTCTCTGAGGGCATTGAGCCATCTTCTAATGGAGGGTCATATGTATTTGACCATGGCGACCTGTAAGAGTCCCCATCACGATTGTAGTCGCATAGGAGATAGTCTTTCCCCGTGCTGCGGTCCTGGGCGATTTTCAAGGGCTGATCCACAGACGATAGAAGATCATCACACATACTAGGTACCAAATCTATCAAATCCGTCAAGTTCTTCTCAATCTGCTGCGGAGGCAACCTCCGCATCAAGTCCAGGGCACAATCCATTTGTTGGTCGGTCTGTAATCACGATAACACAAACCAAACTTACATTGAATTCCGTTAATTTTTGTGTATTAGTCATCATAACAAATAATAATTTAAAGTAATACCGCGTTGGTTATAAACAAAAAGATAACTTACCATGATTAATCTATTTCCAATGGAACGCAAATGAGAAGAAAAGAATAAATGTTGTTAGTTTTCTTAATTCAATTCGTAATTTTACAAATACAGTGAAATCCCAACCCAAATTGATAACTTGACGTAATTTGACAGATAGAAGTTGCGTCTGAAAACACAAAAGCGTGGAAGAAAAGTTTGGTATTGATTTCAGAACGAAATTTCGAAAGAAACGTTTTCGATCTGAATTTATCGATTTGTATTGTAACACGCGGTATCGTAAATAAATATCGGTGAAAAAAATATAGCTATTTATCTATAACCTCACGCCAGATCCCTTGCGGGGTAGGCAGACAGTACAGAGTTCCAACGGGTTCTTTCCTTACAAAAAATATAGCTAAAATATTAATTACAATTATCGTACTTATAAAAGATGTTTGATAAAGAATTAACTTTTACGTTCGCCTAATACGTAATAAACTTAATTGACTCTGATATTCACTAACATTTTACTTCTTTATTTAATTTATTTGTAAAAGTTTATGTAAAAGTTTCTTTCTTCAAAATTTGATACCGGAATCAGCTGGCACGTCACTAATAATTTTGTTTGGATAAAGTTGCTTGACTGTGTGAGACGCCGGTATGTTTGCTTCCCTTACTCCTATAAAAATATTCATGTAAGAAAAAGATAGCGGTCGTAGTGAAAATGTAACAAACCACTGCTTCCTGTTAAATGTCAGTTTAGGAATGTAATGTTGTGTGTGTCAAAGTTTTGTTGTTATTACTACCTAAAATTGAGATAGTTGCCGTGTATTAAATAAATTAACTCTTTCATCAATGGAATTGTGATTCCTTTTGGTGCCGGAATTCGTGTGATATCATTGTTCTAACGACAAATTCTCATAAAGGTTTGCATTGTGTACCTAATTAGACTTATTCAAATGATTCATGTTATGGGTATGTTATCAGAGTTATTATAATATAGCGTTTATTATAGAGGCCTAAACGGGAAGTGAGTTTGGTACAGGTAGTAATATCTATTGTTGTTAACGTGCCCTGTTGTACTGATCTTGTATAAGTACGTAATCGTATTTGTATTAGGTTATGAGCAAGTTATGGCCTCCAGAAACCATACAATACTTTTAAATTGTTGTTTCTTTATGTATCGTCAAGTTCACTATGAAAACCTATGACTATATTATGGTAATGCTGAAGGGTTGAATGAACAATAAGTTATCATTATGATTTTGTATTCAAATAGCTCTCATGCATTTTGTAACTCTTTGTCAAAAGTTTGGAGTATATTTGAAGCATTCAGAGCTATAGCTCTGGCGTGATGATATATCATCACGCCAGATCCTTTGCGGGGTAGGCAGTGAGTACAGATTCCTAACAGGTTCTTTCTTACATACCTCTTTGACTTCCTCCACTCTCAGTTTGTATCATACACACTCTGCTTATGAAGACTAAGTTATTTAGTGTTCTTAGTCTTAGAAAGTTTGAATAGTTGTGTTTAGGTATATGACAAGTGGTTGTGGAATGTCAGCTTTAGAAGTTGTATTGTTTATTTATAATTTTGAGTTAGTATCTGTTCTTCCACTCCAACCTCGACCAATCAACTTATTTGTTCTTGTCTGGGTGTTTGTGAGTGTGAATTTCATGTTTGTACCCACAACACGAATAATTAGTTAATAGAATATATTTTTTTCAAATAAAAACAGCACACTAGGATTTATCCCTGTATCATGGGTGCGTTTACAAACATGAACATACACATATTTGTGTGTGTGAACTTTTATGTTTGTAAACGCACCTATGACACAGGAATAAATCCTAGTGTGGGACAATGTCTTTAAAATAAAAAAAATCAACCAGACCGACACAAATAATTGTTGGTCATACAAAGATTTGTCCCGTGTGGGAAACAATCCCGCGACTATTAGACACAGTGGGCGGAGTGGCTTAAACTTAAGAGTTTAGAGCGCAGTGGGTAAGCCCACTGCGCTAAATCGTCCGTCATATTTTTCACATAAGATGGGTAGTGGCAGTTCTAAGTGCCAAGCGAAATCAATATTTTATTCAATGGTATTACGGCATAACACTATATGTATAGAAACAGGTCATGCCTTTTATTGCTATTGAATAAAGTACAATTTATTTGACACTTACAACTCTTACAGTACTCTTCCTTCATGAAAAGTAGTATGTTGTGGGGTTATCTACACTAATATAATATAGAGGAAAGATTAGTATTTTTTGGTATGTTTGTAATGAATGAACTCAAACACTACTGGACCGATTTTAATGATTCTTTCACCATTAGAAAGCTACATTATCCAGAAGCATCATAGGCTATAAAACCTAAAGCCGGTAGGTGGCGCTGTTGTCGCCCAGGGAAAAAGTCGCGGGAAACTTCTAGTGCTAAATAAAATGAGATAAAAAATATGAAAACATACTCATAAATGTTTCAGGTACCGAAATCGCCGGCCACCAGTCTGTCATGATGCCGACCCAACTGGTGAATCAAGACAACCATGCGAATGATGTTCGAGTGAAGACAGTGTACAGTGGTGATGTGATGATCACGTACATCAATCATAACATCAACTTCGAGGAGTTTACCCAGGAGATGGTTGCTATATGCCGCTTTCTGCCGGATCAGGTGTGTTGGATACTACACCCCTTCAATGCATGTGTAATATTATGACCTACTTAAGATCTATTCTCTCAATATAGATATATGATTTCGTTTCACTAAAATCAGTGTATAGTATATGTCATTGTATATGCTGGTATAATTGAAACACCAGGGTTGTGACACATTTAATTTTCACTATTTTTTTATATTTATTATTTTATTTGTTATAAAAACGTAGACCTACACTAGGATTAATTCCTGTATCGTGGTAGCGTTTACGAACATGAAAATTCATATACACAAATACCCGGACGAAACAAATAATTTTTGATCACATAAACATTAGTCCCGTGCGGGAATTAGCCCGCGACTATTAGACCCAGTGGGTGGAGCGGCTTAAGCTCTTAACCACTGCGCTAAATCGTCCGTCTTTCGTTCTTTCCTATATAAGTATACTAGTGACACGCCGCTTCACACGGGTGAATAATACATACAACACTCATATACTCACACTTCCTCTTGAGTTACTGCGTCCATTGGTGAACACTGTATGAAAATCCAGTTGGTAGTTATTGAGTTTATCGCGTTCAGACAGACAGACACGGCAGGGGACTATGTTTTTTAATATGTAGTGATACCTTTAAAATTTACTTAACAAATAATTTGTGTTGAGGACAAATTATGGTAAACCTAGCATTGTAGCACACTGCTGTCTGTCATTATGCCTGTAGGTCATTATGAAATATTAATTTACTCAAACGATACTTTATTTATATCAATTAACGAAAACATTGCTTGCATTTTTCATCGAATTATTCTATCATTTTTGATGCTAGGACTATTTTTTTTCTTTAAACATTCACTATAAGTCTGAGATTATTTTCTCGAAGTGCGGTCCTGAGAGCAACGCTTGTAAAAATAGGCATTTAGCAGTTAGAAGCCACTTTTCTGTGGCATCAGGGTCAATATACTGTGCCAATCACCATACTAACTACATAAATTTTAATATTTTTATTATAGTTTTTTATTATATATATGTATATAGATATATGTATGTATACAAGTAAGTTATATATGATTTGTATTTATTAAGTTAAGTGTTATAAGTAGTTTACATTTATTTTCTTAACCTTTTTTTCCTTTTACTTGTGTAATTTCACACCTGCCACACTTGTTTCTACACCACCCTAAGGTAGAGTGGTAGAAAACGCCTCAGGTATTAAGTCCGCCTATGTATATGTATAAGTGCATGAATAATAAATAAATTGACGGACGATTTAGCGCAATGGTTAAGAGCTTAAACCGCTCCGGCCACTGTGTCTAATAGTCGCGGGTTCGATTCCCGCACGGGACAAATCTTTGTGTGATCCACAGTTATTTGTTTCGGTCTGGGTATTTGTGTATGTGAATTTTCATGTTTGTAAACGCACCCACGACACAGGAATATTTATTAAAGCGTCACCTGTATTGCCGACCATACTAGTTCAGTAGCGTTGTAGTTTTCAGAACTTACCATTAGACCGAAAAGTGGTTATAAGACCCTATGTTGACGTCATCATATGGCGACGGCTTATCTATAATTACAACATCGACAATCTACATACCTGCACTTTATCTTGAACTTAAATATTTACATACACTACGAGCATCTGGTACTTAGCAAACAGAATAAAGCTTATATGGTGATCATACACGCTTGTGAGGTGTTCGGGCACGCCACCCGCTCGACAAACTCCGAACTGTCCCGTCCCGATTCCTTCGCAAAGCCGTCGAAGCCCAGTGGTTCATACGGAACGTCGATCTCCATTCCAATCTCGGTCTCGAACCTATTAGCGCCTTTATTTAAGGGGCGACAACCCGATATTTCGCGAACACCCTCATCGTAGGCGCCGCTGACTTCGAACCTAACTATCCTATTAGCCGTTACCGCCTTTCGCGGCATGTTCTTACCGACCCTCCCAATGCCCTTACTTCCCTTCTGTTGAATACAGATACCGCACACAGCATCAGAATCGAAAAATCCCTTGCCCGCTGGCCGGTGCAGACCGTGTGTGTTTGAGTGATATACGCTGTTGGCCGTGAGGCCTTTACAGCTTCACCGGACTTAAGGGCGAGCGTGCAACCACTACGCTTGAGCCAGAAATGGTGAAGACCACCACGGCGAGACACCATAGCGACTGCCTAAGCCGAGCCTGTTCATCCTTGAGGCGCCCTAGAGCTAGTTGCCCTCTTGACCTTCCGGTCCGAGCGTAGTAGTTGCACGCTCGCCCCTTTATCTGGTATAGCTGTAAAAACCCCGCGGACAACAGACCCACAAAGACACCACAAAAAAGATTCCAGAAACTTGGACTAGAGGGCCAAGACAAGTTCACTTGCCATAATCGATAGTCCATCTGACCACGCCTCTTTTCGTTACATTTGTTAGTTTTCTATAAGTGTTAACGACTGCAGAAAGTAAAGTTATATGTACTTCTACAGGCCTTAAGCAAATTACGAAAATATTGTTTATTAGTTGGAGGTTGAAAATTTGAGTTCATACACCACCACGCTAATCCAGGATCCCCCGCTCTGACCAAATCATACAAAGCAAAGTTTATATAATGGTGACATATAATAATAATAATATCAGCCTATACTGCCCACTGCTGGGCAAAGGCCTTCTCTCACACATCGAGGTGAGAGAGATTAGGTCATACTCCACCACGCGGACCCAGTGTGTATTGATGGAGGCAGGTTTGTGGCCACCTGCTGTTGGAACTTATCAAGCCGCCTTTAAGGCTTCCAACTCGGCTTAGCGACTACCACATTGAGTGGTAACCGCGACTAAAGACATTCGAATATGAAAATGCCACAAACGGACACCCATCTTAGGCCGACCGAGTCGAACGCTGCTTAACCTTGGTGATCGGTAAGAACACCGCGGTCGCACAGCGCTACGAGCGTTTATGGTGACATGGATGTGAACCAACAAAAATTCAACTACTGCAAATAACGAAATTCCGGCAGTTTTCAAATTTAAAGGAAGATTGTTTCAAACAGTTTCTCTATTTGGCAGGTGTTCACGATGAAGTGGGTGGACGAGGAAGGCGATCCGTGCACCATCTCTACGCAGCTGGAGCTGGACGAGGCGCTGAGGCTGTACGAGCTGAACCGGGACTCCGAGCTCACCGTACACGGTAAGTGATAGCATATGAACACTAAGAAAGCTAGGTGTGACACAGGTCACAATTTATTGGAAGCTAACTCTAAAAACGGTCACTGTAAAGCCGGGTTAGCGTGATCTATTGACTTACTTGAGGATATAACGTAAATTTAAAGGCAATTTACGTTATAACCTCGAGTTCAGGATCTGACACCGACCTCGCCGGCGAGGTCGAAGAATCCCTTGCCCGCCGGCCGTTGCAGAACACCACGGCGAGACACCTAGTATACGCCCTCCCCCATAGCCACTGCCCAAGCCGAGGCCGTTCCTCCTTGAGGCGCCCTTGAGCTAGTTGTCCCCTTGCCCTTCTGGCTCGAGTGTAGTGTTTGCACGCTCGCGCTCTTGTCCGGTGAAGCTCTAAAGGCTACGCGGCCAACAGCGTAGATCATTTACACACACACACACACACACACCTCGAGTAAGTGAATAGGTAATGCTTACCTGGGTTCGTGCAAGTGGGCCTAAGAAGGCGAGATGTGAGGTCTTAGGCCACAATTTATTGGAACAGACGACTCTCTTTACTGAGAGTCATTAACTAAGATATACACGGTGAAATCGACATGTGGGCAGCTGAAGCAGATTATACAATTTACTTACGGAATACCACTATAATATTTTTTACATAGGATGGGTAGTGTATAGGGTTGCCACCCGTACTTATACTGCTATGTTATAAATGGTAAGTTTACTTTATGAGAACTTACCATTTATAACATAGTTTGATTTTTTAACATTCATTTTACATAAATCATTAAAAAGAAAAATATTGATCGCGATGTTGCGTATGAGTGACTTAACTGGAGTATTCGCAATTAAAAGCAAAGTGGATGATGTCTGGTGTTAAAATCGGAATATATGGTAAGCTTGAAAAAAAACATTGTTACATCTAACCTCTCTAATTTAAAGAAAATAGTAAATACTATAAACCACTGCAAATTCCTACTATCTTTCTCCAATCTATATTCAGTTATCATAGACTTTAAACTTGCTGTGAAGCTGTTCAGCAATGATAACAGTGATTGAAAATATCTAAATTAATAAAAAATGTGTTTTTAAACAAAATAGTTAAGTGAAATAAATAATACTTTATTTTGATACATTGCACCTTTTTTGCCTAATTTTAAAAACCAATGTACTTTTTTTGCTCAAATTAAAGGTGGCAACCCTAGTAGTGACAGTTCTAATTGCCGAATGAAATTATACTTTGTTCAATGGCAATAAGAGGAGGACCCGTTTTTAACTTATGGTTTTAAGCCTTAAGGCCATGGAATTAAATATTAATTTCGTTTGGCAATTAGAACTGTCACTACCCATCCTATGAGAAAAATACTGTAGCCGGACGACTTATGGCCGGTTTTAATTTTCAACTCAAGGATAGATTTGTTTACTGTCAGTAGAATTTTGACTGATTTTCCATACAAAATATATCAAAATTGTATCCGTAGTAAATAAATCTGTCTTTGAGTCAACTATTGAAACCGGCCGTTAGTCCAATGGTTAAGAGCTTGAGTAACTCCGCCCCCTGGATCAAGTAGTCGCGGGTTCGATTCCCGCACGTTACAAATCTTTGTGTGACCTACAAATATTTGTTTCGGTCTGGGTGTTTGTGTATGTGAATTGTAAACACACCTACGACACAGGAATAACTCCTAGTGTGGGACTACGTTTTTTGTTAAATATGAGCACTTTCATTATGGACTTTTTTTTATTTCCGGTGAATGACAAAGACCATTATAATTTTTTTGGTCGTATTGATAGGTACTATCACCTGATTAAAATTTAGAGCTCCTGTCCTATACACTCTGTATATTAACATACCGAAAGCTTGACGCGTGGCAACCGCGTGTGCTAGCCAATCGACGTCACCAGCCGGACAGTATAGTCAAAAGTCGTGCATGTGTTTACTGTGCCACAGACTATAAAACTATAAGGCACTACTATGTACTATAATGTATTAGATTAAACTGTCCGACTGCTCGCCAAATGCCTTGAGACAAGGCCTTCACCACGTAGACCCAGTGCGGATTGGTAAAGGCCAGCTGGTTGCCGCTTTCTGGAACTTAGGCCGTCCACTAAGCTTTTGACGTTACCCGACGAACGACTACTATATTAGGGGCAGCCGGGACAAACAGCTTAAAATACCTTCCGAAGCTGAGCACTGGTTAATCTTGATGATTGCTAGAACACCATTTCGTTACAACGCTACGAGCGTCTCTAGCTCACAGGAATTAATCGTGCTTTACCTTATCATTCTCATACACAACTTTGTATGAAGAGCTATGGACCCTGGAAGGCCAACAATCTCAAGTAAAACTGGAATAACAGATCCTTGTGATTTTTTCAAGATAAATTTTCCTATTGAAACTAGCTACGTTTACTGTTCTTATTGAGATAGCAGCTTGTATCTACTTAACATAATTCCTTCTTAACTTTCTCAGAAAGTATATTTTCTTAGACAAAGAAAACTCAATCAAATGGACAAAAGTTTCGAACCTCGTTTCACATTTAACATAAATGAATAATTTATTCGTTAAATAATGATTTATCATCGGTCAAAGTGCGCGTGAAAATTCTGTACATTTTTCAGTTAAAAAATATACATTGGCAAACCGGCGTTTTATCTTCGGTATTGGGCTCAATGAGTACACAGTTCACTTATCAGAGTACATTTTGCACATACGCAATGTTTGTCCGGGTGTACTTTCGCTATAAAATCCTTATCGGCCCGCGCATTGGGGATCCGGGCGGCGGCCATTTCCATATTCAGATTGGTGTTATGCCGGCCGGCGATATTTCTCATTTTTTTGCCCACCGCCGAAGCGATCGGACGTATCCAGTCACGTCGGACAGTCGGAAATGCGATAGCGCTGTCATTGTTTCCGATATTGTTTTCTATTTCTTGACAGTGTGTCGTTTGTATGCTGGACGGGATGAGATATCTATTTTACGTGTTTGAAATTTCTATTCTGGGCAATATGGTGTCCGTTATCGTCACCAATGTTGTGACAGTAGTAGAATAGGGGCATTTCTTATTTAAAATTGAAAAGCGGTGGAGTAAAATATGTAAGGCAGTTAAATAATATAAGAAAGTAATCATCCAAGCCTCCACTTTGTATTACGAAGTAATAAACATATTTACAGTCATCTTTTGTAATAAATTTATAATATATTGAAGAACATTATTCTAATTTAACTATAGGCCTCTAACAGTTAGGAAAGTGACTGCCTAGACTGAAAAATGTATGAAACAGGTAAAATTAAGATAGAATATAAACTCTTTACTATAAAATTATTTGAGAATGATATGAGAATCCACTTGTCGCACGTTGTACTTATTAGTAGAGACTAGTGTGCCAATTCGACATTTAATAATCAGTTTTATAGGCTAGTATTAGTTTTTAAAATAATTATGATCTTAAGTGATCTTCTGACACACTTTATCGACTAAACCAACTTAATAGAACTATCTTAATCCCAGCCTGAATAATACAGCAAACCAAACCAATTTCGAAATGATTGAGAGCAACCGGTTACGTACACAGTCGTACAAGCTATTTCGACGCGCGAGGGTTCGAAGGCTTCTGTGTAACTTGGCTCTCTAAAAACGGTCTGCAAATAAAACTGGAATAACTCAAATTATATGCAAACATGGGTAGATCAGCTTGTCCTTTGGCGCCCAACGTGTACTGTATGGAGAAACTTACTCTTTGAATATTTCGATCAAAAATTACGGTCTCATCAAAGAAGACTCCTTAAAAGATTAATCATCTAAACCACCCTTATAGAACTAACCTGATTAATTAAGCAAACCAAACTAACAATAATGAAATGATTAAGAGTAACCGTCCCCTTACATTGTCGTGCAAGCCACCGTCCCACGAGAATTCAGTAGATAACTTTGCTCACTGAAAATCCTGTGCAAATAAAACCGGAACGGCTCAAACTTGTATGCAAACACGGGTAGAGCAACTTGTCCTAATAAAGTACAAACATTGCGGGGAATTTTGGCGCCCAACGTGGTGCGGGGAGGAGATTCTTGCTCTTTCGATATTAAATTTGTCGAATTCGATGTTGTTTTCGGTAGTATTACTTACGTATATAATCATGGTGATAGTGATATCCTAGAAGTCGAATACGCTGGAAACATTTTTACTGTGTAAATACATTTTACGGAAAAAATGTCAATATTGCATACAAATTTTCACAATAAGTGTATTAAAAGTTGTTTGACCGTTACGGGTCGGATTTATCTTCAAAGTCAAAAGGAACACAATTTTCAATTTTCTAACGTAAGAAAGTGAAATAAGCGTCGCGTATGAATCGAGGTTTATAAAATATTTGACTAAGTGTTACTACGCTACACACACATACAGTTCCTGATTTTAGTATGTCAAGATGAGCGTCGCTTAAATATGAATTAACATTTGACAGAGGAGAATCTATTGTTTCGTTTAAGCCCAGCTCATAAAATAGTGAAATCAGGAACTGGCAATGACGGTGTAGAGAGATCACAAGAATCGACATCCAAACCTGTCGCTGCGCAATTAGGGACATTTTAATTAACTTTACAAACGTTATGAACGTCAATTCAGAATCCTATTCTGTTAATTGAATACGTGGTCCGCCCTCGAATGGGATTGCTGTTGTTTGCTAACGGCCATTCGTTTAATACGAACGCGTTAATTGATATTTCATACAATGCAAGTTGTATCTGGCTTCTTGGTTTTTCTGTTGATGGAATTACTTCGAAACATACTTGGAGAATTTCTTTGGTTAGATTATGCTCCTAAAACCTCGTACTGGTAAGGCAAATAGTTTGGATACTAATTAATATTTTTGCCCAAAGAATAAACACCAAGATACTTTATGTAGTGTGGAAGATTCGAAAGTCAGTTTATATTTTATTTTAGTTTATATTATACTTATCCTTGTTTGTAAGCAACAGCTCTTAAACTGACTTAAACTGGAGCAATCATACTTACTGCGCACGATTGTTTCCTATTGCCGGGTCATGCACCTCTAAGCCAATGAGGCTGTCCTTGATAATCTACACAAAACCAATTAATCCAGTCCCAAAAAAGGGCCAAGGTATGTGAGGTAACAAAATTAGATTCTCCACCGGAACAGGTGAGCGTGATACCGCAGGGTCGCGGCAAGATGGCGGAACTTCCCGCCTAATTAATGTATCCCTATGTAATTTTGCGCCACCCGCCACCAACTCTCGTGAACCGCTATATTAAATTCATAGTTTCGTTGTGGGATAGTGGAATCCTTTGGGTAAAGTTTATATTTGGGTGTGCTTACTAATTATTGTATTAAGATGTTGTTGTTCATTAGATTTTAGGATAGGCAGGTGATTGAGTCGTACGCTTCGTATTACCTAGATAGCAAAGCGTAACAATACGTGAATCTTTAAGGAGCAAAGGATCAAAAGGAGGCTTTCTATGGATATTAACCTATTTTGACCACATAGCTGGGCAATATGAAGATAGCCTAGAAAAACTTGAGATAATGGGCAAGATAGACGGAGAAATGCACGCAAACTCGCTTATCGACTTGGTGGTCTGATCAAATACGGGATCTGACAGAAATGTCTTTATATACCGCTCTACACATGCCTAAATAAATAGAAAAGAGGAGTTTTGTACACACAGGTGTACAAAACTCTCTTCTATTCTTCTCTATTTTAGGATCTAACTCACAGGAGTTGGCATGCTACTAATGTTGACACGATCCTCAGCTATGAAGAAACGTCCGAGGAGAAGGTGATTGAGGGAGTGTGTGATGACAGTGGAAGGAAATCTACATATCTTCAGTCGAAATACTGCAGGTCTACTGCAGGATGAAGGACGACCACCGGCTTTGTGCTGTACGCATCCACCTTCTGCCCGCAACCATCACCACGTCATAGGTCACCCCTGGAAGGATATACAGCAGAGAGATGAAAAGGAAATTAGCCATCTCGAAAAGTTAAAGAAAAAATTAATCCGCGGAAATGTGCAAAATCAGAGAAGGCATCAGCAGTGGTGGCCTAGTGGTAAGACCGTTGGACTGCAAAGTCAGAGGTCTCGGGTTCGAACTCAGGAACGCACCTCTTGTCTTTACGAAAGCATGTGCGTTTTTTAGATAAATAACTATCACTTGCTTTAACGGTGAAGGAAAACATCGTGAGAAAAACTGCATGCCCAAGAGTTTGTCGAAGGTGTGTGAAGTTCGCCAACCTGCACTGGGCCAGCGTGGTGGCCTCCCTCTCAGTTTGAGAGGAGGCTCGTGCCCAACGGTGGGACAGTTTCGTAACAGGGCAAATATTATTAATGTGCAGAAAGAAGATATGAAAATAATCTTGCTTAGTTGAAAGATTATATGGCTTCCTTCCGGTTCCATAATCAGACCCTGGACACTATCCGGGTATAAAGTACTGCTCAAGTAAATCCAACGAGCTCAAACATTTATAGGCGGGGTTATATATTAATTGGGTGATTCCATTGACTACATTTTGTCTTCATCATCAGACCCTATATATCAACTGGTTGTAAAATGCGGGTTTCCTGTTTTGCTATGATTCAGTATCTCCAATCTAGTCCCTACTAAATACCTAATAAGGTATCTTACTATATATTGTGACTGCCTCGTTGGTCTAGTGGCGAAAAATGCGTGTTGCGCTCACAAAGTTCTGGGCTCAAATCCTAGGTCAGACAAATATAGTTTTTCTATTGAAAAATTCCTAGTATCTGTCCGGAGTCTGGAATCTGGTATGGCAATAGGATCGCTCCTTATTACATCGGACCTAACATCGTCGGCGAAAAATGGGTGTACACAGTACACCTTTGCCACCTCCTCTTAGGAATTATAGGCGTGACAGTGTTATTTATTTACTATATTTTTTTGAGAAAGTAATATTTACGGTTTTTGTTCGGTGAAAGCTCGTCATAAATAATCTACGCTGTTGGCCGCGGGGCCTTTACAGCTTCACCGGACAAGTGAGTTAGCATGCAACCACTACGCTTGAGCCAGAAGCGCAAGGGGGCAACTAGCTCAAGGGCGCCTCAAGGAGGAACAACCTCGGCTTGCGCAGTTGTTATGGGGCAGGGCGTATGCTAGGTGTCTCCCCGTGGTGCTCTACACTGGCCGGCGGGCAAGGGATTCTTCGACCTCGCCGGCGAGGTCGGTGTCTGATTCTGTGTGCGGTATCTGTATCCGAAAGAAAGGATGTAAGGGCATCGGGAGGGTCGGTGAGAACATGCCGCGGAAGCCGGTAGCGGCTGACAGGAGAGGAGTTAGGTTCATATTCGGGGGCGACTACGATTAGCGGATTTCTATGATTGGACGCGTTTGCGAAATATCGGGTTGTCGCCTTTTTAATAAAGGCGCGAATAGGTTCGAGACCGAGATTGTAATGGAGAAAATGTTTACGGGACTCGTCGATTTGACTCGCGTTTGATTTGATTATTATACAGTTAAAAATCTTGGACATCTGATGTTTTCCTGATTTTTTTCCCTACACTCCTCACTCTTATTTAGCGAATCTTCGATAAAATCCCACATGAACATTTAAAGAGCAGTAACTTAAAATTAAAACGCTAGACCATTCCGCAACTAGGTCACTCTAATGGAGGACACTCGTCCCCAATTTTGATAATATTATGTTTTCTTAGAGCTCGTATATCATACTATAAGAACGGCAGTGATCGCCTAATTGGTCGAAAGCTCGTTTTATAATCAAGACATTGGTAATTCAAACCCCGATACTCATATTTAGCCGGATGCTTGTTTTACAAAGGTGGGTAAAGATTGTCAAAATCAAATATTTGCAGAATAAGTATATTTTAATATTATTTATGTCAATAAACTCGCCCCCTATTACATGAGACCTAACATCGTCGGCGAAAAGTGGGTGGTCATTACACCTCTGCCACCTGCACTTGGGGAATCTAGGCGTGACGGTGTTATGTCAAGAAAAACAAAAGTGTGCATGCGATATTTAAAACTGTAATATGGTCTACTAATCGTACTCGTGAAAGGGTGCTGCTTGTGGAGACTGGTCCATCCAGAATCCTCTAGCTTTTCACTATAACGTATATTTAAAAATATTATTATTAGTCTTATTTCTCAGTCGTAAGGCATCACACTAGAGCTGAATCGCATTAATGATTTTGTATAATATAAAAATGTATGTATATAATGGAGAATTAGACAAAAAAGACAAGCCCCCTTAGTTTCTCGCCGTTTCTCAGTGGTGGTCGCGGTTCGATCCGGTGGTAGATTAGTAAGTTAAAAAATATGTAAATATAACAATTTGTAAATACCCTCGCAGGGTTTATGCAAAATAAACGATTTGAGTTTGAGTTACTAAATGTTCATAGACTTCGCAGCCCGTACAAAGTATACCTCTATATCCTCTTCAGAGTTAAGGACGGATTTATGATGGCTGTGTATGACGATGAGTGACAGACGACTAACGAATGGATTACATCGAGCTAATGTGATTGGAAGCGTCGGAAGAGGTCGCACAAGGAAAACCTATCATGAACAAATTAATGCTCTCGTTAAAAAGAGTAAAGTGCGTAGCACTTTTAATCGACGCAAATGCATGGGGACGGGTCTGAACGTAGATGGACCGAAAGAGGTGTGTCAGAATCGTAGTAAGTGGCGAACAGTCTCTGCTTACCCCAGTAGGATAAAGGCGTGTGTGTATGTATATATTTATAACGAGCTCTCACCGAGGATGTGGGTGTAATTGGTCCAATCTTCGAGGTTATTTGAGTTACCACGCAGATGTGTCTACGCCTATCTCCCCTCGGTCAGTAATAGGCAGATGTCGTAAATTATACTGGTTAAATTGAACTGTGGGATAGTGTGTGCCGACAGATATTTTAAAGGCAATTAGAGAGGGTATACTGTCGCCATTTGTTAAGGATTTTAGTATTTGGAAGTAAAATTTATATTTAAATGATTTTATACGACTTTGTTTATTTAATAGGAAGTTTATAAAGAAATTACAAACTTAAAATGTTCATAATATAGATATAGAATTTGGCTAATTAATAGTTTCCATATAATGTACAAAATTCAAATCGTGTAGGTACGTATTTAGACAATTTAAATTTTTCATAATAAATATTTTTTCCCTAACCTATAGAGGAACTGTACGGTTTTCGGTTCGATACTGTGTGGTTTCAGATAGCTTTATCTGTGGTCAGTGGATTTTAATAATATATTTTTTATTATGTCATGTTATAACATGACACATTTACTTCATTTTAATTACTGCTAGTGTTGTAAGACTAGTATAATTTGATGAAGTAACGTTACTGATCTTATACCACAATAATAAAAAAAATGTAAAAAAAGATGTAAAAAAATTACATCACACATAATTAATTATACTAGTGGTCGCCTAATGCTCGAAATTCGACAATAATTTATTTAAAATATAAGTTTCAACATTATTAAGGTTCTATTGTCAAAGACTATACTTCTATAATCACAGATTTCGCAAAGGCCACATTGCTAATTTGTCTTTTTTTTTCAAACAAATTATATGAAATTTTAATAAAAAAATCCAAAATATGATTAAAATAAAGAATAAATATTTGTTTAATTTTTTTTTTATTGAAACCAAAACCATGCGATAAAGAAAATGCTGTCCATTGAACTTGACATACATATTTCGATAATTTAATTAATGATACAAAACTTCTTTGTAAACGATGTTTTTTGTAATAACTCTTTCATCGTTTGCTGGTTATGTTTGACATTCAGTAATAAGACAAAAACAGACAAATAATATTAAAGACAAACAATATTAATCTATTCTCAATTTGACCACAGGGTTTAACAATAAACAAAAGTGTATATATGCGTGTGTGTGTGTGTCAAATACATCGTAGTGTGTGTAATGTTTTTTTATTGATTTAATGTATTTTTTATCCATAATTTAAAAAAATATTAGCATTCTGCACTCCTTCTCTATATAAACTATAAGTGTGGGAAATTTCATACACCTCCGTCCGCGCAATTTTCGTAAAAAGGGGTACAAAGTTTTTGCTTCACGTATTAATATAATGATTCACTTAATTGATTTGCACAAGCACACAAGCTTTAATTTTGCATCGATTTAGTTAACGGATGTCTTTTTTTTTCTATCTATTTTGGTATCTTGGTATCTATAAAGACGGATAGCGACAGTCTCATAAACATGTCAAGTTATTAATGTATGTCGGGCAACGTCCGGGTTCGCGGGCGCACCACTCCCGTGACGTCACTCTGTCGCCGCCCTCGCCAATTTGTGCCCATTATAAAAATAACGATCCGGTCCGCACCCGATTCGATCACACGGGTCGTCCAATACCGTAAATTAAATTGTATTTTGTATGAAAAAAAACCCACTGTAACGCCTATTTTCTCGATAGAAAAACTAGACTTTGTCCGACTTAGGATTCGAACCCAGGACCTCATATCGCTACGCGCATTTTGCGCCTTCAAACCTACGACGCAGCCAGTACAGTTTTGCATACCCGCACAAAATTGTTACGACGATTGTTTTAAGTTACGTAAAATTTAGATTCATCTGGTTCATTGTTCGCGGCGGGTGTTCGGCGCCCAAGGCGATTACTGTGTCCACTGCCGGTTGTTGCGGAGGTCGTGATGCCTAATAGCCTCGGCGGTGGCCGCCGCCCGCGCACTAGCAAACAGTGGTATTGTGGAAACCGGCAAGCGCACGCGTGTTATTCGCGCGCCGCGCCATCTGTGCGCGCGCTCCGACACGGATAATATCCAATGCGCTCGCGCCGCACCGGTGACAATTTCGCATTTCGAAATCTCGGCGCGATTGCAGCGAACGTTGTTCCGTTGCGCCGCCGGCCGTCGTATTTACGCGTTTAGTGTCAGTTACGTGAAACTTGCGGCTAGAATGGAAGCGATGACCTCGCGTTCGATACCATCGGCCGGCGATCATGTTGACGCTCTGACGGATGAGGTGGTTTTGTGTTTGTTTTCGTGTCTCGCCCGCGGTTCGGTGCTGTTATTTTTTGCGGACAATTTAGCGGGGCGTTCGCCTCAGTTTTTCCACGAGTCACCTTATTCTTTGTTTATCCGTCTACGGCAGCCGGTGCCCGAGATAACGTCGCGCGGTTGACCCACATCACGCCGGGTTTGCACAAGGTGTGCGAGGATATTTCGAAATTTCACCCGCGGATCTGCCGCCCGGTGTTACAACATGCGCCGATAACACGTTGCTATTCTCGTGTTTACATAGTGCACGCGAAGTTTGTGATGATTCCGATTACAATCATCCGTTCGCAATTCGTATCGATGTAGGATTCCGTCGCTATCGGTCCCGATATTATTGTTTTATCTCGGTGAAGTCGGGCGACAAACAAAGGATTTCTCTATCGTGTTATCTGGCTTACCCGAGAGAAAACAGACCCAAGTTGTGTTACACGAGTTGAATAAGCTCTTTGTTCATCTTGCGGCTGTACGAATAATATAATTTGACCTTCAGTGAGTGCGCAAAAAGTGCAAAAAGTTGTGATGACACGGCCGTGGTGAGGCTGGATTAAATAAATACATATCTGCAGTGCTGTGCGCTCGCCCGGGATTATACACAAAAGATAAAATGCGAATTTTGAATGTATGCTTCCTGACAACGTCACTTTGCGAATTCTGCGTTATTATGTCAACCGGAATGATATTCTTGTAAACTTATTCAGGTTTATTTTTAAACTGTGTGTTTTCGGTAAATGATAGTAAAAATTATTTGATGATTGATGTTAGTTGAAATAATGTGAATTTGTTCGGCCTTCTTGCTTGTTGGTTTCTGATTGAAGTATTCGAAGATAAGTGTGGTTTGAGTGTTGAAGTTTACGCCTATATTCCCCAAGCGGGGGTAGCAGAGGTGTACTGAGTACACCCACTTTTCGCCGACAACGTTAGGTCCCATGTGATAGGGGGCGAGCCTATTGCCATATACTAGGCACAATTTCAGGCTCTGACTGATACTGGGAATTTTTCTGTAGAACAACCACACTTGTCCGACCTAGTACTGAACCCAAGATCTCATGATCACAAAGCGGACCATTAGCCACTAGACCAACGAGCAGTTATAAGTTTGTATGTACTTATTTGATATATCTTTACTTAAACCATAGTTTATCGTCAAATGCTTAAGTCGGTACCCAGCTGTAAGTCGTTTATCGTCTTATAATGGGAACGTGAAACATGTTCAGAATATTTTTCTTGTTTTTGTTGATAGGGAACCGTGAATAGTTTCTTTTTTCGTAGAAGTACAGAACCTTTTAACAAGTTTAGTACCATTATTTATTTTTATTAGCGAAATCTGCTTGAGGAAAGTGCCTAATTCTTTATCGTAGCCACAATTTTTTTTACAGATAATTAAAATACAAAGTAAATTATCTACAAAGGCAAACTTAACTGAAAGTCGAGTTCTCTAAAAGCATATCTTTGAGTGATAGAGAAACAATTCATTAAAATCAGGATAGGAATAAGTGTACAACACAAAAGAAAGGAAAGAAAAATACCTTTTTTTTCTGGTTTTTTAAAGAAACTTAGCCCCAAACTAGGATTTATTGTGTTGTGCAAAATTCACATACACAAATACCCAGACCGAAACAAATATTTGTGGGTCACGCAAATATTTGTCCTGTGCGGGAATCGAACCTGCGACTATTAGACGCAGTGGGGGGAGCGGCTTAAGCTCTTAACCACTGCGCGAAATCGTCCGTCAATAGATGGAAAAGGTGTGAACTACAGATTTATACCTGTAGTTTATACCTTATAATTCATGAATACCACATTATTATAAATTACCAAAAAATAGACTACATGAATATGTACATATATATAAAAATATCTATATGCTTGATTAAAAAGATTTTTTGTGTACCTACTGAATTGAATAGTACCTTATTTGAATATCGTAATATGTTACGATAGCCGGAGAATAACGATAATGGACGCATCTACTTCGAAGTTCAACTATCAGAAGTATAATATGTAGAGAGCTTAGTATGTAGAGAGCATAGACTGCCTCGTTGGTCTGGTGGCAAAGCGCATCACTTTGTGATCACGAGGTCCAGGGTTCAAATCCTAGGCCGGACAAATGCAGTTTTTCTAACGAAAAATTCCCAGTATGAGTCCGGAGTATGGAATTGTGCCCCTTATATGGCGATAGGCTCGCCCCCTATCACATGGGACCTAACATCGTCGGCGAAAAGTGGGTGTACTCAGTACACCTCTGCCACCCCCGCTGGGGAATATAGGCGTGACGGAGTTTTTTTTTTCATAATATATAAATAATCAAGAATTATACAACCAGAAAGAAAGAAAGAAAATATATTTTATTAGCTACCTACAGTCAAGTACACCACAAAAATTAAATAAAAGCGATTTTACAAAAATAAAAAAAAAACTGATATACAATGCGAAAGTGGAAGGATGAAGGTACCGGGGAAGACCTAGATTATCTTACCATGACCAAATAGAGCGGGTCTTATCTGAAGGACAAGTCAGGAGTCTCCCTAACCGGCGAGCGTGTATGAGACGAACTATGAGAGTGAGGAAGCCAGAGAGGTATGTAAGGAAAGAACCTGTTGTAACTCTGTACTCTCTGCCTACCCCGCAAGGGATCTGGCGTGATGATATAGATACATAGAAAAAATAAAATGTACTTATATTAGTTATATGTACGTACGCACTAATGAGGTAACACTCAGCGTAAAGCTGTGTTGCCGCGTAACCACAACATGGCGCTGGTTTTCAGTCAACCAAAAAGTAATACAGAGGTAACTTTAGTAAGTATATCTACCTACTTAGACGTTACTTTAATAAGCACTTTATCATATTTCACTACTGATTCAAAACAACATATTATTTTATCTAAGTGGGTAACAACTTGTTGCGATAAAACTGAATAAATACAAGGAAACAATGATAAATATTTTTGGATTGAATCAAGAAGGTAAAAAAAACATCGTCACACCTATATTCCCCAAGCGGGGGTGGCAGAGGTGTACTGAGTACACCCACGTTTCGCCGACGATGTTAGGCCCCATGTAATAGGGAATGAGCCTATTGCCATATACCGGGCACAATTCCAGACTCGTACTGGGAAGTTTTCGTTAGAAAAACTACACTCGTGATCACAAAGCGATGCGCTTTGCCACTAGGCCAGCGAGACAGTGCGAGGCCAACAAGGCAGTGCAATGCAATCAAAAATGCAAATGTTATATTATACATACGATCAAGTTAATTTAAACGATGCATTATACGCGTCAGTATAAGTTGTTTTTTCTTTTTTCTTTCGTGGCAATTGCGTTTACATTTTGCCATTGTACAAAGTTAACGAATATTCATTTCTAAATTAATTCAATTCCCCAATGAACTTGATGACATAGTTGATAATGAAATTGATGAAGTGCCCCACCCTGGATAGTAAAGTGATGGATACTTTACATACCAATTGCGACGGCCGTTTTGAGGGAAATCGAAAAGGCACGTTTTATCACTTTGTTACAATTACCTTCACTCATGCACATATAGGAACACATAATGGTTAATATTCCACCAACATTACACATTATAATTCGAAATAACACAAGTTTTGGAAATTAAAACAAATTGACAACATCACTCTTCGATTTCCTGCCAAAAAGTCCGTCAGTATAAGTATGAGGATTACTCATGGCTTAGTATCCATATACAAGGTGTATCGTAAATAACGCATGACCTCAGACACCCCCTAATTAGATAATTGCTTTACAAATTCAATACGGAAACCAAATTTCAAAATTCAACGTTTTTTACCCTTTCATTTAAGTACCTTTATACCGCAATTAACAATGAAACTTGTATGTGAATGTGGGCCTATTGAGAAATACGTTTTAGAAATGCATTTGAAATCTCCGTATTGCTTTGAATCAAGAGTAAAATTAGTTTGTTATAGCGCACTGAAGGAGTAACAGCATTTTTTGCAAATTAAAAACAGTTGTAAGAAAAACAAAAAAAAACAACACCATCACGCCTATATTCCCCAGAAGGGGTGGCAGAGGTGTACTGAGTTCACTCCACGTTTCGCCGACGTTTTTATGCCCCATGTAATAGGGGGCGAGCCTATTGCCATATTCCGGGCACAATTCCAGACTCCGGACTCATACTGGGAATTTTTCGTTAGAAAAACTACATTTGTCCGACCTAGGATTTGAACCCAGGACCTCGTGATCGCAAAGCGATGCGCTTTGCCACCAGACCAACGAGGTAGTCAATATGTAAGATACATTAAAAATGTTGGAATCAATTCAGTTACCGATTCAGAACAAACTACTTTCAGGTCTTGCGTTAATTATAACTCAGCTTGTACAAAGTCACGCCAGATCACTTTCAGGGTAGGTAGAGAGTACAGAGTTCCAACAGACTTTACTTATGTAGCTTCCATACTACGTCTCATACACGCTCGTCGGTTACGTAGACTTGACTTGTCCATCAAATAACTTCTACGCTTATGTAATCATTTTAAAATTGTTTATTTACAAATACCACCATTCAATTATTTCACAACAGTTTATCTGCCGATCTTCATCATCATAGTAAAGCGATATGCTGACAGTAATGCGACCCACGATTAAAATTTAATGTCACAGTGGAGGAGCCATTGTTCCTCCGGTGTCATTTGGTGTAGCCCTTCGAATCCGCCGCTAAATTTCCTAATCGGGCAGTCCTACACGATGTGCTGAATAGCCTGCACTGAGTCTTCTCTGTCACAACAAGGAGAATCAGTGATGCCCCACTTGTGCAGATGATAATTACACCTTTCGACTCCGGGTCTGATTCGGTTGATAGAGGACCACACCAACCATTGCTCTTTGAAGCCCGAAGCCGATTTAAGAGCCCATCCAAAGCAAATTGATTCCCCTACTATAAAGACACAACCTGATAGTGTATCATCTGTTGTTACCATAAGAGCTTTTCCACATAAAAACTCAAACATACTGGCCACAAAGGAAATGTATCGTTAATAGATTTACGACCTTACAAACAAAGATATAGAGCCTATTATCTGTTGGATAGACTGTGATTTAACATATTGATAGGCCAATAGCCTCCCTTCTGAAACCTTGATCTCGCTACTCGGAATATTTCGGTATGACTCAAGTTATTCTGTATTTACCTATATCATATAGAGAGTACATATCGTTCATGCGATAATAGACACTATGATTGTAGTAATAAATGTTACTATTGAAGCTGGGTTAGTTGTGGGACAAGTTGTGGCAACATTGTGGGCATGTCATGCGAATTTATTTAACAGTGGTTGTATTTTTTTTGAACACATTTGGTGTTATCTGTAGTACGGATAAGTTAAACTGGTTGGGTAACTTATGAACGTTGGTTATGTAACATTAGATATATGTGCGACTACGTCACCATTCAGGGTAGCCATGTTTTACGTAAAAACTGTTTGAAGAGGGGTTTGGCTGAAAATAAGCGTTGGAGGAGACCCCAGTCTGAAGGGGTCCAGCACATGTTGAGTCAAACAGCTTCGGCACACCTCACACCATAGCAAACAATACCAATAGTAGTATCTCATTGTATTTTGTTCTTTGTTTATTTTTTTTATCCCTGTATTATTCATTTTTTCATATAGGTATATACAGGATAGGTATACCAGCTTTAGTAAAAGCCTGAGAATAAAAGTTCTTTGTTTTCAAATCCGCCTACACTAGAAATTATTCCGGTGTTGTGGGTGCTTTTGACTGAGACTGGAACAAATACATATTTATATATCACGAAGATTTGTCCGGCAAGGGGATTAAACTCACTTCTTCTGAATTCAGGCGAGTAGCTTACACCCAGACTATTAGACTAAGTCGTGAACTAATTGTTATTAGTACTTAATTGGTTATTGTATAACCTTTTTAAACTTTGTAAGAATTTAAAATAAATCGTAAAAGAATATTTTTTTCTATGCACACTATGCAGTAATCGAACTATGAGATTAAAAGTCAAACAGTAAGGAAAAAACCAGTTAAAACTTTACGCTCTGTCTACCCAGCAAGGGAACTGGCGTGATGATATAAATAGATAGATATTCCCATAAATGCATTAATGGCGGGTTTCAATATTCAAGTCAAGGATAGATTTGCTTACTGTGAGTAGAATTTTGACAGATTTTCCATACAAAATATGTCAAAATTCTATCCGTAGTAGGCAAATCTAGCCTTGAGTTATAAAAATATTGAAACCGGTCGTAAGTCAAATAACAGCCATCATACTTCCTGTTAGCTTCATAATGCCGATACCTACATATCGGTTTCAAGTGTTATGTTAATGTGCGTATACAGTCATTCGTTGCGCGCCGCGTGCGCAGACTTTCACTCAAGGCCGAAAATAACTAATAGTGTGTGTTGAATGCAGTACAACAATGTCCGATCAATCCGCGACTTATGGCGTAATAGTAATCTATATAATTGTTTTATGAAATAAAAACTTAGTTATGTAAATATATAAAACAGTAGTGATAGCCTAGTGGTTAGGCCGTTTTACTGCAAAGTCAGCAGTGTTGGGTTCAAACCCAGGCACGCAACTCTGTCGTATATTCGTGTCACGCTCGTCAGCTATTTGACCAAACCTTCATAGTTAAAGATCAGGTGTGACATGTAAGTACACAGATTCAAAGGTACGAGAGTGGTCCTTTAATCATTTGTTTTTCTTTTTTTTTATAAAGATGTTGTCTTAGAATAAAATAAATATATATTTTTTCTTCTCTTGTAATAAAAGTGTAGTTTAGTTTCGTATGAGAATGGAATCCGCGACTACTCGATTTAGATAGCAGACTCAACTCAAGCCAATAACTAGATCAAGCCCTTATCTTCTCTTATAGGGTATCGTAATTTTCTTTACCTATTCTAAAAGTGATATTTTCTTTGCCTCGTCTATAATATTTAGATCTATATGACTCTAGTTATGACGATCTAAATATTTCTACAGTAAATATCCAGTGCAAACCACAACTACTTTTAGAGTCGAAAACAGATAAGACTATGCATCCTCATGCTACATTGATCACGTTCTAGCTTTTTTGTTAGAAGTGTGATTGTGAGTTAAATGGACAGTCAAATTATAAAGTTGTGATAATGTAATAAATATAAATGTTTAGATTTATATCCTTGAATCATATTTATGAGAGCGCTAATATCACTATACGCCCACAAAAAATACGTATAACAAAAGCGGTGTAGATGCGATTGTTATCTTGCTTTTAATTAGTTTTTATTTTAATATGTGCCTACATGTGTGAATTTTTCTTTGACCTGATAAGTTTTTGAAAGACGTGCAATAATGTGCCTGTGCAATAATGACAGGATCACAGGTCACGTTAAAACCAAACAGCTCGGTAAAATGTGCGTGTTCTATGTACACCTCTGTCGCTTCCGGGGACAACAGGTGTGATAGCATTTCTGTCTAAGAGACTCCTAAATATTCAATACAACCCCAAATGAGAGTGGAGAAAGCGAGCTGTCTGTAAGGGAAGAAGCTGTTGGAACTCTGTCTGTACTCTCTGCCTACCCTGCAAGTGATCTGTCTAGGCACTTTACAGTATTTGAATAGTAGATAGTATATAATTTGTAACAGTATATGGATAGGTGCAAAATTGATGGGCTTATTTCTTAACGCGACAAATAGCCCAAAAGAAAGGAATTTATTCCCTGCAGTCCTTCGGTATTTTCAGTCCTACTGGTGGTCACTACAAGCCAAGTATTATTTTATTTATACTTATCCCTACCGATCTATATCACCGCCAGTTATTAGGTATGAACCGATGTTAGTTAATCAATGTTAAACATATTTTTCCGCAACATTATCTTCGAAGCAATTCTCTGAGCTCACAAGTTGAAGGATATACTTGAAATACTTATTTTAGTTTCGATTCAACACGATGTTCACTCGCCGAGACGAATTAATTCACATTTTATTACCGCGAACGTTGCACAAGAAATGTAGTTTAGGTAACTTGTAGATATAAGCTGTACCTAGGTAAAGATTGCTTCCTGTTGTGGTTTTACTCAGTGTTTGTATTATACGTACCTAAGTATAGAATTTGATGGGATATGACAGCAGCAAAAAATAGACCGAAGGCTTAAAAAAAGTGAGAAGAGCTGGTCTCTTATCAAAAGGACTGGCGTTAACATAAAGAAATGAGGGGAAGCCTAGACCTCTTAGTAGGACAATATTCGCTTCTTCTTCATCCGTTTCTTATCAAAAAAACTGGCGTTAACATAAAGAAATGAGGGGAAGCCTAGGTCTCTAAGTAGGACATTATACACTTCTTCTTCAAGCGAATGACATCCACTGCAGGACAAAGGCCTCTCCAAATATCGTCACAATGACCGGTTTTGTTCCATTCGCATTCATCTTTAACTGCGACATTTAAGGTTTCGCCACATAGCCGACGCAGCGCGACGGGAGCGCGACAGTGGCGCGGCTTGGGGAGTTGTTATGTACTGAAATGTACGGGAGACGCCACCATAGCGCAGCCCCGCTCGTTGGGACGGCAAACGTCACGACCGAACGAAGACGAGCGCTTCTGTCACGCTCCCGTCGCTCTCTGTCGGCTGTTTTGACCAACCCTTTATCTCAACAGCTCATCTTGTAAGGGGTCTGTTCCCCACGTCGTAATACATGCTCACAATTAATTAATTTTATTTGGACATCCAACAGCTTTCTACCTACAGAGTACCTACAGTTTACGTAATATTATCGTTCTTTGCCAATTAAAGGATATCACTAAATAAAAGTACGTCTATATAAGATGAGTTATAGGAGTGGAGAAAGCAAGAGAGGTTTATAAGGTTAGAATCTAGAGGATTACTGAGGTAATAGTAGAACTATACTTCAGAGTTTTCTAACGAGGTCTGAGAAATCTCTAAAGAAAGAAAGGTCTCTGAAGTCGCCCAAACAAACAAGAAAGGCAGGGTTTGTTTGATTTCTTGGCTCTCAGACTAAATCAGGAATTTGGGATTAATTTTCTCTGTTATCCTCCGGTCACATAGGAACAAAAGAACGACCTGTTATCTCATTCTAATATCAATATCATCCTGTGTGTGGTATCCTTCTCTGTTTGATATTATCGCCTTATATTCGATACAAATAATAATCTCACGAATACCAAAAAAACGGCGTCTATTATCTCGATAAGGAATCTATAGCGACAGCATCGCATTGTGCGGCCGACCGTGACCGACGAACTCGAGCGAACTGTTCGCCTAATTACAACCAAAAGAAACGGTTATTCTTAATAAATACCTCTCACGATTGTTTATCCTAAGGGGTAGAGAGATATACAGGAACATTTTGGAAGCACATTGGAAGTGACGAATTGCGTGCTTTTTTTTGGTAAACAGCCATCATTTTTCTTAGCCTGTCTTAGCCTCGAGTCGGTGCTTAAAACGCTCGCGTCTTCTACGTGTTTCAACACTTGTGAGCGTCGACTCAGCGCTAAACGCTCGACTTCAGCGCTCATTTTTACAACACTAATCGGTACAATATGTCTTATCCATTGCAAGACATCCTTGAGTTGGAATTATTTTTCCACTTCCAACCCTTCTTGAAGTAAGTTATCATCTAACTAAGGCTATAGATGCTATAGGCTTAGCTATATCACTCAGTGTTGTCCTTCTTTCGGCATTATTCAGCTCAAACAAGCGGTCCTGCAATGTGGATACTGCCCACCAGAATACTGCCTCGGTTGAGCTATTGCTATTTACGGCATATTTTATACTGCATTTGTCCCATTTGTTTTTTTTCATTGTTAGCTGCAAATTACAACTGTACTAAATACAAAGTATGAATTCGGTAAGTTTTGCTAGGTCTGATTTAACGCAAGGAATCTTTTGTGATGATATAGGTCGGTAGGTTTTAAAAAGTCCTTAAATTGAACTGGGGTGCATCCAGAAAGTAAGCATTTGACCAACATAGAAGTTATGAAACTTAGCAGTCAATACTTTACAATCAATTGTTTCAAAGACAAAACATACTTCGTTTACTGTACCCGATTCATTGTACTGTAACTTGTACTGTTCTGCCTCAATCGCTATGCGTGTCGTACTCTCTCGCTCGGACGCTTATAGTAATTTATGTTTGATGAAGCGGGATGGTTATATTTAGATGTTCAAGACCTCTTATTGAGAGAAAGTGTAGCGTAGGTGTATAATGTTTATATGGGCAAATTGTTCTGCTTGGATATATGGTCTATACAAAAGTAGTTCGTAGATTATTACATTATGGCTAAGATAAGTTATAAAGGATATCCTCAAAAATTGCCCCAGAACCAACAAACATTTGACACATGCCATTGGTATTTATCTATTTTATTGAAATAGTGGCAAATATCCGTATCTAACGGACAATTTGCAATCTAAAACGAATATTTCAAAGTATTGTAAGTACTCATATCGTAGTCGCCGAGATCTTTACTGAATGTCAACACACACAATATAACCTCATACGTATTAATGGCTGCTGAATTATAACCTCAAAATCTAATACTTGTCCGTTTAATAATAAATACCTTAAAATAAATTATGGGTGATTTGAAATAATACAATTATTTTTTTATTGCTGTTGGTTCTGGGGCAAAACATGTATGGGCGCAGAACAATGTCCTTTGTTTGTGTATCATTTATCAAAATGATGTAGAATATAAACTAGAAATGTCTCAATAAAAATCTCTGAAGTCTATATTTTGCTCGTAGAAGTAGAATACGAATTCTGCACGTCTGCACATGAACGCTTTTACAAATATGAAATTTACATACAAAAATACTTCAAAGGTTTGTAAGGAATGATCCTGTTGCAGCTCTGTACTCTGTGTCTTTCCGCAAGGGATATGACAGATCTGGATATAAATAGAGAGAAATACATGAAATTTATATTTTACGAAAACACTTTTCGAATTAAATGCAAATATTACTTAAGTCATCACAAGACGTCAAAATCCTAACACCATAAAATTAGATTAAATGATATTAATCTTTTCGGACACTGCGTCCACGACGCTGCCGCATATGCCTCAATTCCTTCCTCAGTGTCAAAGACAAAATGTGGGTATAATGCACGCACGCAGATCGCTTTCACTTAGCGAGCATCTTGCGGGTTGTTCCCAGACTTGCAAAATTTGATTTTCACCACTTCCTTAACTTTCTTTTTCTAATTTCATTTATAATTCCCGCGACTTTAAAGGAATTACAGTAGAGTCAACATGAACAGGGAGTGAAGGTGCGTTGTTGATAACTCGATGGAAATTAGCATTTTTCATAGTATTCGTAATTCATCTCTCTCTGCTAATCACTAGTAGTACCCGTGGATATTAAATATGAATATCGTTAAAGTCTTGATTTTTTTTGCTGTTTTGACAAATATACATACACTTATTAAATAATTCTCTTCCTGGGAGATTGCCGTTATTCCTGGAGAAGATTTCGTTTATAAATATATTTTTTCTAGCTGACCATACTTTTAAACTTAATTGTGGATGTCGTGGGAAAAAACATTTTACCGTGAGAGTCGCGGGAACTAATGTATGAAAGATTATGTCAGGGAAGTCTAGGAATTCTTGCGTGCCTTTGAGTTGCGTAAGGGGTGCGCGCTAAAGGATTTTTATGCGTTTGATAAGCTGGATGCGATCAGCACAAAGACGGTCGGTGTGGCGATTTTTAGAAAGGCCTTTGTCCAGCAGTAAACGTCTTTCGGGTAATTATAATTGATCTACGGCTTCATTGGGCAAGAAACGCTAAAGGCGCTGCGTCAATCATCGTTACAGTTGCAATGCACTAAAGTCAAAAATTATTTATTTGTTTAGGCCAATACAAGGGCACTTACAAACGTCAAAATTATTACATTTTTGACATCTACCACCGGATCGGAACTCGGTCTCCACTGGGAAAATCTGACGAGAAACTCAGCGGGCTAGTTAAATTAACTTAATTGTTTGGCCTTTCTGATAACAATTTTTATTTTCTTTTTAAAAATTGTATACAGCATTGTTTAATTTTGCTGATTGAGGAGCTGCTCAAACCCAATCTGTTTTATCGTCAAGATAAATCTAAATTTTGTAATACCCTTTCTTACACAGCCTGGTTTTGATTGCCTTTTTAAACTTATTGACATGCATGTTTCGGATATCTATGGGTAATTTGTTGTAAAAGCCTCCAACCTAAGACTTGAACAAAATATAAATACTGGCTTTTATTTCTACTACGAAACATAAGCTTAAACGATTGAATTTTAAAACGACACATTTAAGCATTCGGATTGTAAATTAGAAAACATGTTTGACAATACTGCCATATTTAATATCGTCCATGTGAATGTTCACATGATTATTATCATTATTTTTTCCTCTTTTGTTAGTCGTATAGAACTTTTGGCTGCGTACGCACAGCTCGAGTTCAATTTATTGTGGTTTTTAGTCTTTAGTAGAAAAGTATTGGATAAGGAATATTTAGCATCACTGTAAAAGATTTCTTGGACTTGAAGGGCTACAGTTTCAACAGAACTCATAAGTAATCGCCTTGCTAATTAATCGTCAACGATAAATTGACTCCTGAACGCTTGTGATCATCTGGGACCTAAAGTAGTACAGACATTACTTAGACAATTACCGCCATTCGGAGCAACAACCAAATATATACCATGTTTCTAAAGAGTTTGTCAAAATTATTCCGTACCGTTGTCTTGTTTTGAATGCCTTCGACTATCAGGAGCTACAGTAGAGAAAATACAAGTATAACTTAGATAATAAACGTCAGCGCACCTGATGACGTCACATTTTCAACTCGTTCCATTACACTTGCCGCTAATGTACTCATTCGGAGCGACAATCAGTCTTTACGAAGCGTCCTACTTAGCCAATGAAATACTTACCTTAGTTTCTAAAGGGGTTTTAAAAATGATTCTGAATTTGACTTTGGAGCTAAAGTAGTAAAGATATAAGTACTACTAAGATAATAAACGCCAGCGCACCCGATGACGTCACACCATCAACGCACCATAACACTTGCGGCTAATGCACTCATTCGGAGCGACAACCAGTCTTTATTAGGGCGTCGACGCACTAGGCGGTCGTGACCGCGATCCGGCTGCCCGTTATGTAAACGTGCGAAATTCTCCGGCGATTTATTTTTGGTCAATTTTGGAGTCATTGGGTGAATTAGCACTTTTGATGCCTGTTTTATGGTTTACTCACGTTTTAAGGACGTCACGTTGGTCCTAATGTGACTGAGGGTGAGCAAGCCTTCCTTTGGACATTTTGTATCGCAGCTCTTTTGAAAACTTTTTACCTTTAATTCGGCTTACTACAGCTGCTGCCATACGGAAGTAAGCGGAGAAATGAATATGAAAGCGAGCTTGAGAAAGGGTCTAAACCGCGAAAGTGAGAGGGGACATGAAAATTTTATTAATGCATTGGTTATGTACAGTATACATGCCCGATCTCCTTATTTTCATGGCCACTGCCTTGCCCTCCGTTGTTGGACTAGTTTTAGTGTAAATCAAGGATAAGATTCTATCGAACAAGAATGTTGTCTTTACAAGTTTTCCTTCACCGTTTGTGAGCGACATTCACTACCCAAATTTTAAACCATACATATGTTTGTCCTGAAAAACTCGAAGCATGAGTCTCAAATAGACACAATCCAAAACTGGTACATCCATCTAGCCATGCCTTTAAATAAATCAGGAAAATATCTACCTAAATTAATAAATAAACTATTTTGCAATCGATTTTACGGTTATTATGGTACAACCGATATCCATTTTTTACTGACCTTTGTAACTGATATTGCCAATACGTATTATATTTAATGAAATAAGATACGCTTGATATTCAATTAATGCGGTTTTAGATTTAATTAATGTTATTCAAAAGTGATATTTGATAGAAAGAAAAATAGCTCCTCCAAAGATTATACAATCTTGAGTAATTTTTGTGAATCCGACGTTCATCCCGGCGGCATGCCTAACCAGGCATTTTCACTTTTACATTCAAAGAGATTCGTTAATGTATAAGGTGGCTAATAAAATGCACCATTGAAATCTACAGGTACACGTAAAATATCATCATCTTAAACTCACTGAGCCAATTTGGGGCAAATCTTTCTTTGCCCCAAATTGGCTTTAGGCAAATCTTCAATTGTAATTTCTTTTTTGTTTTGTAAGGTCTTTTTAATTAATTTTAAAAGTAAATAACCTTATTTAAGCTTCATATGGGTTTCATCTTCAATTATGTGTGAGTAATGTGGAATTTAGGTTTTTTAGTTAAAGTTTTATTGCAACTAAATCGGTGTACTATTGTAGAAGAGCCAAATAATTCCATAAATTTTCCATTCCTATCGACAGTTTAGGCAACGTAATTAGCCGGCTGGTCGCGCGATGCGTCTCCGTCCTTACCATCATGAGCATAATTGGACACAATTGAACAAGACCGTTGCTGATTTAGTGTCAATATGCTTCGCTTACTACGACTGAAATAACAGTGGCTGTTTTATAATAAGCAGCAGTAGTTAGTAACTCTGGGTTGTCATTTAAACGTTTCTGTACCGGATCGAACCGATTTTGTACACGATTCGATGCGATGTTTACTGTTAGAATAGTCTTTCATTTTACTGTCATAATGTCATGTTTATATTTAGCTGAATTGATTTTTACGATTTGCTCCACCACTTGCTTGCTTGGTCTGAAGCGATTTTGTGGTCTGGACGTGCGGTAGTAGTAGTGGGCGTAGGTCGAAATTCCATGTGTTTAATATTTGTTACTTTACGTATTTTTTAAGGGATATTTATTCGATTAATTGTTTATGTTCACTACTTTTAACCTTGATTTTAATCACTAAGTTATTGGTACTATTGTGTTTATGTCGGCCTTCATCAAAAGTGATATTCCAGAGTGTTTCTTTGACTCGTATTTCTATTTGATTTTTACAAAAAATGTCTTAACTGCTTTGAAGGCTTCCATGTAAACAAAAAGTATAATGATTTCATCGTATAATGAAACATAAATACGTTAATTGCGAAACGTGAACTTGTAATTAGAATAATTATCGTAGTGTTATGATCTCCAGACGGATTGTGTGTTACGAGTATTACAGTACGTTTCTGCCTGCTCTGTTTGTTACTGTAGTTTTTTCATGGTTATTTATCCTGGAATATTTTGGAAGTTATGATATGTGGTGAGTAGTAGTTGCACCGCTCTTCTTCTTATTGTTTCAATGACAGGCATGTCGAATCTATATGGAAGCGGCCCAGAACGCAGCCACTTCGACCGCGTTGTACAGGTGTTAGGGCATGCAGAGCACGATGTAAGGTGGGTCATCGTTTGGGTAACACCGCACAAACACTTCAGATTGGTATTGTCTGTTAGTTTCCACCTTAACATGTTTTCCTTGCCCCGCTATTTAGAGACTTTTGGTTTGTTTCCATTTCTCGGACATTTGTATTCTTATGTGACCCTTATTCCTTGTTCCAAGATTACAATTTAAGTCCAAGTAAGAACAGATCATACTATTTTTTTATATATCTATATCATCACGCCAGATCCCTTGCGAGGTATGGGATTTTATTTAGTTAAAGTGTTTCTTATGTAGATAATTTTAGTTTCATGGCTAGATTGCTTTATATTGTCGTAAGCTGATAGCAAGGCGTTTAAATTAGTGTCGGAAATGGCGCCTGTAGGATGCCTTATTTTTATTTTTTTATTTTTGAATAATCTCATAAAACGTGTGTTTTATTCCGTTTGATGTATAAAACAGTGAAAACAACAATAAAAGTATAAAAAACTTACGCATTACTCACTTTATAGGGCAATACCATAATCGTGCGTCTATAACATTCGCATAAACGCAACTCGCAGTAACATATACAAACTGCGCGTTTCACACGCAGTCGACTTTGAAATTCGGATCAAAGCTTTGTTTACTATTGCGCGGGGATCGCAAATAACACGACGCGATTTATGAGCGCCAGTGTGTAAACAGCCCTATGAGGAGTTAGGGCACGCACCTCTCCCTTTTCGGAAGCATGTGCATATTAAAAATTATTGATCACTTGCTTTAACGGTGAAGAAAAACATCGTCAGGAAACCTCATGCAGGTTTCCTGACGATGTTTTTCTTCACCTAAGAGTTTTCCCGAAGGTGTGTGAAAAAATTCATCAAATCAAAATTCTTTTAGATATTTTTATTAGGTCTCCGCGAGTTACGTTCCCATATGAAACAAGCATTTACGTAAACTAAAGATGCCGTAACAGCGCACGTGCGTAGTGGTTTAAGTATCGCACTGAAATTAGCTTAAATTTTTTAATCAGTTTTCGACTAACAGTCTGGGGCGATGCTACTCATATGGAGTTACAAAGTAGTTGCGCCAGTACATTTTCAGGTGTTGGGTGGCAGCCCTAATGATGATATGAATACATGGACCTAAAACTTTTCTATTGATATAAGAATTTACGGGGATATTGAAAAATAAGCTTTCAAATTGTTTGGGGAAATTGACGTAGTCAAATATGTTTGTGTTAAATATTTTTATAACGATTTGTGACTGGGTTTAATATTCGTTCTTCAAAAGGAATAGCATTGTCTCAAATGCTAGAATAACGGTATTTACATGAGCTAGTAAGTTCCCTCTCTAAATAATATTCATTAAAATAAATATTATTTGGTAATATTATAAAAAAATAATTTTTTGGTCTGTTCGTAGTAAAAATGATACCATGAAAAACTGTTTATATGATTTATTTACAATTTTTTTATTTGTCACAATTATGAGAAATCAAAACCGCAACAAGTCAACCAGCAGTCAGTCTATCTACTAGATCAAGTCAATGTGATGTCATTATCAAAAACAAAGCCGTTTATGTACGCATTTTTTATAACGGTACCTAACTTAGAAACAATCAGGCCAAAAGGAAGCGTCACGTTTTTACTTCTTTTGTTGTTCTGTGTAGTGTTCTTTTAGCTTTGCCATAGTCGGGCCAAAGTACCTAATAAGTGAATAATTAATAAATGAATGAGAAATGTCTGAATACCTCAAATACGCTTCAATAAGTTTGAATCGACCGTCTGTCAGATTTGAGCCGGAATAATGGGATGATGATCTCGATCCAGGGCCGGGGACACACTCCCCCTCAGGAACTCGGAGTGGGTAACAGTTCTTTGTGCAATAAGTAAAAAGTACTTATACCGAATGCCTTAATGCGTGAAACACGTTTCAATAACTTTGAATCGACCGTCTGTCCGATTTGAGCCGGAATGTGATGGCGATCCAGGGCCGGGAACACACTCCCCTATAAGAACTCGGGAGAAGTCATGAAATTGACGGAGTGGGTAACAGTACTTACTTTGTACAATAAGTAAAAAGTACTTATATCAAATGTCTGAATGCGCCAAACACGTTTCAATAACTTTGAATCAATAGTCTGAGAGATTTGAGCCGTAACAATGCAATGATGATCTCCATCTAGGGCTGTAAAACACAATCCCCCACAGGAACTCGAGAGAAGGAAGGAAATTGGTGAAGTGGCGAAGTGGCGAACGTCTGGGGCGCACTACTTTGACATTAAGGCCGGTTGCACTTACCGCTTACGATGGGCCTCATAAGAAGGCTCAAGGTCACCCAAAGGGCGACGGAGAGAGCTATGCTCGAAATTACCCTGCGGGATCGAATGAGAAACGAGGTGATTCGCAGGAGGATCAAAGTCACAGACATAGCACTCAGAATTGCAAAACTTAAGTGCCAGTGGGCGGGGCACATTGCTCGTAGAACTGACGGCCGTTGGGGCAGAAAGGTTCTCGAGTGGCGACCACGTACCGGAAGGCATGGCTTTGGCAGGGCCCCTACAAGATGGACCGATGACTTGGTGAAGGTCGCGGGTAGAAGTTGGATGCGTACAACTTTGTCCTGCAGTGGACGTCTTTCGGGTGAAGAAGAATTGGCAATTTCCGATAAGAATGCATTGTATTCGATATGTTTGTCAATCTATATAGTCACGCCTGATCCCTTTAGGAGAAGAGAGTATAGAGTTCCAACAGGTTCTTTCCTTATGAACCTCTCAATGCCTTCACTCAAGTGTGGTGTTAACAATGCTAGACTATTTAAAAATTATTTTTACTTAATATTTTCTAATCCATTTCTAACCAAGACTGCCATTGCAAGCCCTTTAACTATTATATGACTGTACTTTGTAACGTACTATTTTATCGTTGATCGTTTACATATTTTATATTATAACGACTACATAAATATTTTCTATGCGCTCCAAGGTTAACTGGCAGACAACTTAAATAAGGTAAGCATTTGTACATCATCATTGTAAATGTATTAACCGTAGTGAACAGTTGAAGATAGAAAGCTTACTAATTTATATGTTATTATGTACAATAAAGAATAAAAAAAAATATTTTTAGCCTAGTTTGCGGGAAGTTTAACTATAACTTAAAGACAATTCAATTCGATATTTAATGTTTTGGAAGACAGAATAGTGTATGTGTGTATTATTATTATATATGCAACGGGTTTATTCTTAAAAATTCAATAACTGCAATCTGCGGTTAAAATAATATTCAAATACAAGAAGTACACAAATTCAAATACACTAGGATATGACCGCAGCTAACGACGACGTATGTTATGTAACTTTCCTTACTCTGACTACCTGTCAGAAAAACAAAATAAACTTATTCACTACTTGAATAATTATATGTATATGATATCATGTCAACATGATAATGTTTTGTTTTTTGACACTTATAAGTTTGTTAGTGGATTTAAACTGACACAGGAAGCTATGTTTCTTCCCAAGAAATGCAAAAAAACAATAGCTACTTTGATAGCATATAATATTAACTCCGTTATAAATAATATAACGAAAACTAGGGTAAGAGACGAGCCAGTATTATATAGTTATTCTAATAATACTGTGATAAACTATTTAAACGACCGAGACTGACAACAGAGGTACATTCTAGTATCTCTAGCAAATCACATATTTTAAATAAGGAGGAAGAAAGGCCTGGTGCTTTGAAACTTTTCCATCAGAATATACAAGGATTTTCTTCAAAATCATTAGAGATATAGTTATTTTTGGAAAAAACTAAATATGATGTTGTTTGTATTTGTGAACATTGGTTTAAATCGTATGAATTATTAATAAATTATAACAATTATTCCGTCTTAAGTTACTATACTCGTAAATCCAAGCTTCATGGAGATACATTAATTTTGGTTAATACAAATATCAAGTCGAGAGAACGTAGGGATATAGTTGAGCTTTCAGTTGAACAGTGTGTTGAAATTTCTTGTGTTGAGCTGGATAAGCATATTATTGTGTGTGTATACAGAACCCCAAACAGTCAGAATTTTACTACATTTGAATATGTAATGGAAGATGTGCTGAATAAAACTTTCATGAGTAACAAGTCTGTTGTAGTTTGTGGTGACTTCAACATAAATATTTAAGAAAAAACATCGTATAGTGACAGACTCTTACGTTTATTCAATTCTTTTAAGTTAATTAATGTTTTCCTCGAACCGACTCGAATAACATTAACTTCTGCTACATGCATTGACAATATTGTTTGTAATTGCTATTATATAGATCAAGCAGTAGTTAGTTATCTACAATCTGATCACACTGGGCAAACAGTCACTTTCACTAATATTACGCCATTGAGAAGTGTTAAAGTTAAATCTAGAAATATAACACCTGCATACATTTAATACATCTTTGAGTAATAAATAAGATATTTACATGAGTAACGCAAACGAACCTCATAAAGTGTATGCTGATATTTTTTCAATTATACAGGTACAATTTACTAGTAGCTTTCCCATTAAAATGAAAAATATTAAACCCAAGTTCACCTTCTGTGATTGGGCCACCGCTGGAATTCATAGAAGTAGGGAAAAGCTATATGAATTATATGACCTAAAATCCCAAACGAATAGTGAAAGTTTTGCAAGGTATGTTGCAAATTATTATAAAACGTTTAAAAGAGTATGTAAGGCAGCAAAAGCGCTACATATAAGTAAAAGAATTAAATCTGCAGATGACAAAATTAAGGCCACCTGGAAAATTGTTAATAGTGAAACTGGGAGGTCTAAGCACCGCTGTGTAGACTTTACTCTAGAGACTGCGCGTGGGCTCATTCAGGCAGATAGTGACGTAGCTCAGGAATTCGATTTTTTTTTCACTAATATTCCAGTAGAGACAACAAAATCCTTAAATTGCTCTTATTCTCTTGCAATTACTTTTGTTAAAAGCAAAATTACTGTTTGTCCGGTGGAGTTCGGGTTTGAGTACACTAATCCCCGGTCTGTTATCAAAGTCTTTAATGATTTAAAATTAAAAGTAACTGAAGACTTATGGAGAATGTCGGTAAAAGTGTGTAAATCCATTATACATACAATCGCGCCACACTTAGCTGTTATTTTTAATATGTGCGTAGATCAAGGAGTCTTCCCGAATTTAATGAAATTTAGTAAGGTAATACCACTGTTCAAATCCGGCGATAATAAAGATGCCAACAACTATAGGCCAGTGTCTGTCTTGCCAGTGCTCAGTAAAGTGTTCGAAAAGATAATGCTCATGCAAATGCTAGATCATTTTAACGCAAACAACATCCTGCACGATCAGCAATTTGGCTTTACCAAAGGGCGTTGTACTACTGATGCCGGTGTAACTCTAATAAAGTATATCTTCGATGCCTGGGAGAACTCACAGGACGCCATTGGCATTTTTTTTTGTTCTTTCCAAAGCATTTGATTGTGTGAAACATGAAACACTGCTGCTTAAATTGGAGCACTATGGTATCCATGGTAAAGCACTTAATCTTTTAAAATCTTACCTAGAGGACAGACAACAGTGTGTTCAAATAAATCAAACTAAATCTATAGGCTCTTTAGTTAAAATGGGCGTTCCACAGGGATCGATACTGGGTCCGTTCCTATTCTTAGTTTACATAAATGATCTACCTGAAGTAATTAAAAATCGAGCGAAGATAGTGTTATTTGCTGACGATACCTCTTTGATTTTTAAAGTAGGTAGACATGTTAATAACTTTGACGAAGTAAATGACGCTATTCTTCAACTACATAACTGGTTTATATCCAACAATTTAGTGCTCAGTAACAAGAAAACTAAATGTATAAGGTTTTCTTTGCCAAATGTAAAAAGTACTGTACATGATATTATACTGAACAACACAACAGAAACTTGAGTTCATCAATGATACATCTTTTTTAGTGATTACGCTTGACTCCAAGTTACCCCAAGTTTGGGTCCTCATATTGAGAATTTAAGTAAACGGCTTAGCTCCGCTGCCTATGCCGTAAGGAAGATCAGACAACTAACTGATGTTGACACCGCGAGGATAGTCTATTTTAGCTACTGTCATAGTGTCATGTCTTACGGTATATTATTGTGTAGGGCAGCGGACATTGAGTCTGTTTTTATCTTGCAAAAAAGGGCTATTAGGGCCATCTATAACTTGAGTAGTCGCGACTTTTTAAGAGAACTGTTCAAAGTAGCTAATATCATGACGGTCCCATGTCAATATATTTATGAAAACATTATGTATACTAGAAAAAATTTAGATCTTTTTAATCAGCTAGGGCAATGCTATAACACACGACATAGAAATAAATTAGACCTAGCGCAGTTTCGTCTGTCAAAAATTCACACGTCTTTCATGGGGCACTGTGTTAGATTTTATAACAAAATTCCCATTGACGTCACTAAACTTAGTGAAAATAAGTTCAAAGCTTGTGTAAAACGAACACTTTGTAAGCAAGGTTATTATTCAATAGAAGATTATTTAAAAGATAAAAATGCTTGGATAGATGCTATTCCAGCTCTACTTGAGTCATGACAACCTATTCAACTGTTGTTAGTTAACATTTCCTCTCTTCCTTCTATTAATTTAACACAATATGTCCTTTTTTTTGTATATGAGGGAACCATGTAGCCATTCTCATAAATAGTATTATTCGCTTTTTTAACTTAGACTCACCTGATGACCAACGTACATTGTTCTCCCATACCCCACAACAGAATGTAGATGAAAAAGTTTGTAATTTCTTATTTCAAAAGAGTAACCGTGGAGTTTCTTGCCCTTCTTCTTCACAGGAATGACATTCCGAAGTGGCGGTAGAGTCTTTGTTACTTTTCTGACGATTCATAAATACTGTAATGGTTTACATGAATAAAAAATATTCTGATTCTGATTCTGATAACCTTGCTTAATATTATCTAACACTAATTAAACAACGTGTTAACGGAATGAACACTTTTATGTACATTTTAACAATAATTCTATTCATACTTTCAAACGTAATGTTACTCTAAAATGCTCACTCGTAACCTTGTACATTGAACAATTACGTCCATGAATTTGGTATAACCGGTAATTGTCGCGTATCGCGTGCTCATGTCGTGCTCAGTCTAACGACCGCCTAAGGGCCTCATGTACCGCCCTACTTTGGACCTTGACTTTTTTTATACAGGGCTACCATATGCTTCGAATGGTTCCGTCACAGTATAAATATTGTGATACCTAGCGATTAACGTTATTTTTTTGATTAACCTGTTGTCCCACTGTTGGGCAAAGGTCTATAATCTTTCACGTGGATGTATGATCGGCTAGCTCTGGCTTATCTTAAACGCGATTAAAGTCATATATTGACATAATGAGTTAACCATAACAATGCAATGTTCTGAATTTCATGAGAGTAGACAACTAGACGTCGTTACACCTATATTCCTGACTGCCTCGTTGGTCTAGCGGCAAAGCGCATCGCTTTGTGATAACGAGGTCCTGGGTTCAAATCCTAGTCGGACAAATGAAGTTTTTCTAAAGAAAAATTCCCAGCCCAGCAATAGGCTCGCCCCCTATTAAATAGGACTTAATATCGCCGGCAAAAAGTGGGTTTACTCAAAACACCTTGGCTACCCCCGCTTGGGGAATATAGGGGTGACGGTGTTTATTCCTCAAGCGACGGTGGGAGAGGTGTACCGTGGGGTGGACACCCCCTTTTCGCATATAATGTTAGGTCCTAATTTAATAACAGGCTAGACTATTGCTGTTATACCGGCCACAATCCCAGACTCAAGACTGGTACTAGAACTTTTTCTATCGATAAATTACAATTTCCGACCAAGGATTAGAACCCAAACACCTCGTGATTACTACGTGCATACGAGACAGTAAAATAACATCTCATTTAAACTGTATGAACATATAATCTATTCTTATTATTGCCTGTGTAAATTTTAAAGTCAAATTTGACGTCCGCCATATTTTTTATGTGAGATGACGTCATTGCACGTCAAAATTAGTTATGGAGGTCTTTTAAAAATTGAAATGTGTTTATTCTGTTACATAAATTAGGGAGATATATTGTCTGTTCTTGTAAATACGTCAATTGCTTGAATAAATGTGGCGTGATAGGTAGCTCTTGGGGTAGAATATTTAATCAATAGAATTTATTTCACAGTTGTTATGCTTGGCGTTCATCATATGAGTAAATATCCCCACAGAGACAAAACTTCATACAACTGCACTGCGCGCACTATTACATTACTACAATGCACGCCGCCCGAGGACAAAGGTCGGCACAAGCCGGTTTCGTCCTCGGGCGGCGTGTACATTGACGATTTAGCGCAATGGTTAAGAGCTTAAGCCGCTCCGCCCACTGTGTCTAATAGTTGCGGGTTCGATTCCGGCACGGGACTAATCTTTGTGTGACCCACAAATAGTTGTTTCAGTCTGGGTATTTGTGTATGTGAATTTTCATGTTTGTCAACGCTCCCACGACACAGGAATAAATGCAAAGGAGAGGGTGTTTTAAAAAAGAAATATATTAGGCGCAGTGAGATCAGAAGCACACTATCGTGCCTTACAAGTGCCTGGTTAATACAGAACATTAGTGTCCCTTAAGGGGGAACCTAACCCTAGCACTCAAAAATATACTGTATTTACGGAAGATTGTTGATGAATGTACTGTGTATTTCATTACTTTAAGAAATATATATAATAATGAAGAATTTAATTTTACTTATAAAATTTTCCAAAATAATACTTTTATATAACTTGACTATATACATTACAAATGTTCTATTCAATGGTAGATTGGATATGCATAAAATATACACATAAAAGCTTAAGATATGCTATATAACTTGTATGGATGACTTTGTGTTATTTTAATTAACGAAATCTGAATTATTTGAAAAAGGAAACCTTCATTTTGCGTCCTCCTTTCTCTGTTGTCAAGGTCATCAGACAAGGGAAATGTTTATACAAAAATTGTCAAGGCCATTGGCGTTAGTAATGCCCTTAAGTATTGGTTGCCCCTGTATATAGCTTTGTCTCAGTTGCTTGTGTATGTTAGGATATTTACTCTGCTCTTTACGCTGCTATTTACTATATTCCGGAAACATGTTAGGTTTATCTCTAAAGTAAACCCGGACGAAGTTGCGGGCAGTATTTTATAAATGCACAAATTATTGCCAATAACGTTCAGCAATTAAAAACAGTGATAACCTAGTGGTTAGACCGTTGGACTGCAAAGTCAAAGGTCTCGGGTTCAAACCCAGGCACGCACCTCTGTCTTTTCGAAAGCATGTATGTATTAAAATTAATTATCACTTGCTTTAACGGTGAAGGAAAATATCGTGAGGAAACCTGCATGCCTAAGAGTTTCTCGAAGGTGTGTGAAATTCGCCAACCCGCACTGGGCCAGCTTGGTGGACTATGGCCTAAACCCTCTCAGTTTGAGAGGAGGCCCGTGCCCAACAGAAGGACAGTTTCTTAACAGGGCTTATATTATTATTTAGAAACCAGTTCTCAGTAATACGGATAGTGTATATATAATGATTAGATCTTAGATACTGCAGATAGATAAATAAAGATAAAAAAAATACATAACCAGTTGTTATCTAAGTGCTCAAACTGGTTTTGAATGACCTTAACTTATTTGCAAGGATAATAGTACGATTGAAAATATACTAAAACAACAAAATATTCTATCTAACTATATAAATTAATGAGGAAATCTAGAAAACAATTTCAAAGGAATAAGATTAACGTTCACTGGTTTTATTAAAAAAAGAAAGTCACGTTTTTCGACTGAAAACTCCTCGCTGTCATCACACTATAGTTAGGGTTGTCAAATACATTTTATGTTTGAGTCTAATTCAAAATGAATTATTTCGCTGTCGGGCGTGTTCATTGAAGATTGTGGGTCTTTTGTTTGAAAAATGTGGTTGTCCCCATATTACTAGGTTTCATTCCTGTGTCATGGGAGTATTTGCAAACGTCAATCTCACATACCCAAACACTTATCCACGAATGTACTGTGCGGGGATCAATTCCGCGACTGTTCGATATCTAGTGAGCGGTGAATCAAATCAAGTGACTAGTGTTCGACCGAAGATTGATTTTTGGCTAAAGCCGAAGCCAAAAGTAGGCTATCGTCAAAACCTGAGGCCAAAGTAGAATGTTTAATAACCCTAAGAAATTTGGTTCATGATTGGCTCAATTTTTAAAAAGTTATGTTGACTGTATTAACTTGTCGAGATGATTAAAATTATCTACAAATGGCAAAAAAAATCACCGTTACGCCTATATGCCAAGCGGGGGTGGCAGAGGTGTACTAAGTACACCCACGTTTCGCTGACGATGTTAGATCCCATGTAATAGGGTGCGAGCCTATTGCCATATACCGGGCACAATTCCAGACTCCGGACTCGTACTGGGAAGTTTTCGTTAGAAAAACTACACTTGTCCGGATTTGAACCCAGGACCTCGTGATCACAAAGCGATGCGCCTTGCTACTAGACCAACGAGGCACCGAGGTCTACAACTGGTAAATAACATAATATTATTATTTATTTACTCTAAAGTCGTAAATAGTAATATATCATTCAATTTTGGTACTTGCTGAAAACCTTCGGCTTCAACCAAAATTTCGGCCCATTTTAGCCAAAGCCGAAGTTTTGGCCGAATGTGATATTATTGGCCGAAGATGGCCGAAGCTGAAGCCCAAGCTTCGGTTGGACACTACAAATGACTTATATTGTAGTCATAGGTTACGAAAAGGTGGTTTCATGTGTATTAAATAGTAGCAGTTCCTATAACCGTAACTTTAAACACATAATAAACCGTATTATTATGCCAGATTACACATTTTGCTCTTTATCTATCTTACCGGATCACATAGCACACCAATAAATAAGAAAATTACAAATTTTTACATCAGCCTACCATAACGGTTTATTTTCAACTTTGATATACTTTAAGTTAGACACCGGCAGGCCTATATGCCCCAATCGGGGGTGGCAGAGGTGTACTGAGTACATCCACTTTTCGCCGACAAAGTTAGGTCCAATGTAATAGGGGGACTATACCAGGCACACGTCTTGACTCCGGACTGATATTGGGATTTCTTTATTACCCAGGATTTTGTGATCACAAAGCGCTGCGTTTAAGCGAGCCACTTTAAGTGGTAACCCTATAAAAAGTACGGGTATACGGGTAAAATAGCTGTTTAAAAATTGTTGGTAAGGCAAACACGTCCGGTAAACAACATTAAGGCAAAAAGCCGGTGGACGTCCGTAAGCTGCTGCATAATGGAGGTGGAGGTAGACCTCGACTCGACAAGCGGTCTGCTCCGTACCACATGTGCGGTTCTCGGGTGATACTCGAATGACGAAACCTGCCTACCTGGTTATTTACAGAACATCATATATACAAAATGTAACATAAAAATAAATAAACACCGTCACTAATATAGGCATATTCTCCAAGCGGGGTGGCAGAGGTGTAATGTGTACACCCACTTTTCGGCGACGATGTTAAGTCCCATGTAACAGGGGGTCAGTCTATTGCCATATACCAAGCACATTTGCAGACTCCGAACTGATACTGGGAATTTTTTTTGATAGAAAACTTCATTTGTCCGACCTAGTATTTAAACCCAGGACCACAAAGTCTGGGTAGTTCATAATGTAGGTTTCGATCACGAAATGGCAGCGCACATTATTTGTTACCAGACAAACGAGGCAGTCTATCGTATCCAAATGTATTTAGGTGTATAGATGACCCCCTACCGACTAAAAACCTAACTCCCCTCCTATCAGCCGCTACCGCCGTCCGCAGCATGTTCTTACCGACCCTCCCGATGCCCTTACATCCCTTCTTTCGGATACAGATACCGCACACAGGATTAGACACCGACCTCGCCGGCGAGGTCGAAGAATCCCTTCCCCGTCGGCCGTTGCAGGGCACCACGGCGACACAACTAGTATACGCCCTTCCCCATAGTAACTACCCAAGCCGAGGCCGTTCCTCCTTGAGACGCCCTTTGCCCTTCTGGCTAGAGCGTAGTGGTTCCACGCTCGCCCTCCTGTCCGGTGAAGCTGTAAAGGCCCCGTGGCCAACAGCGTAGATGTGCGTTCGCCCCGTCAAAGTAAATATATTTTTGTTCGCCCTTACTTTAGTCTATGTCAAAATATAGTTTTGGATTTTTTTTTATAGCCATCAGACTCAAAAGAAATTGTAGTCACATGGAAATAAAATCACACAATCGGATTACAATATACATTTATTTTAAAAAATAATGCTTTTATTGAACGGGGTGCGAACGGGTACTGCATAAATATTAAAAATAAATTAGCCCCATGTTGAGGGGCGAACGGGTACCGTAAAAGAGTAGAAAGAGGCTTTTACATAACAAGGGGCGAACGGGTGCTATACCGATTTGTGCTTGTGTGACTGAACTTCAGGTATTAAATGAATAGGTAAATGTTTTATATTGAGTTTGACTCAAATAATATTGCAGTGCTTTTAAGTATAGACTTAGTGGAATCAGTTAACTTTTCATATTGTTTCACTTAGAGAATAATAAGTGTCTTCTATGTATTGATTGAGTATAAACCTTTTGCATTTTTATATAGAGTTTCACTTAGAGAATATTAACATGTCCCTTAAGTAATCGATTGAGGAAACACCTGTAAAACATATATTAGTTCGCCTTAAAGAATATTTTACTGTTTGTTAAGTATCGATTGAGTAAAGACCTATTAATAACTACATTCCTGGTGACTATTCGGCACACTGTTTGAACTCTGTACTCTGTACCTACCCCGCAGGGGAACTGGCGTGATGATATAGATAGAGATAGATAGATTAACTACTAGTTTCTGCCCGCGACTTTGTCCGCGTTGACCTCAGATAGGAACTTTACATTGTTCCGGGATAAAAAGTATCCTATATGTAAATGCAGGTAAAAAACTATCTGCATGCCAAATTTCATCCTAATCCATTCAGCCGTTTTTGCATGATTGACTTACAAACATCCAAACATAAAAATATTAGTTGGATGCTTTGCTTGAAACTCGAAACCGGCTATTAGTGACTTTTTGAACAAAAAACGTTGTTGATTTTTAAATATCGTAATTTAGTAATTAACATACCATTCGGCAAACAAAAAAACCACTTATTACAGTACAATAAGATAAGATTGTCTATGGTTAATACTTCGGTTCACACAATTACGTCTTTTTTTTATGAAAGCGAACATGGATAAAATATCTACTGAACCAAGTCGAAAAAATGTCCCTGTCCTTCCAGACTTTATATATACGGTACCTCAAAAGCGTGAGTTAGCAATAATTAAACGGCTTTCACAACACTGCCGAAGGTTTTTTTTACATAACCATAAAACAATACACAGACAAACGTTAATGCCAGATTAACCAACCGGACCAGCTATTTTTAGTAGAACTATAATTTATAGAAAAAGCGTTGTCATAGCAACAGCTGAAGAGTCATGCTATTAAAATGCCACCAAAACAGCATAGTGTAATTTCTAAGAAATGCTAGTACCAATTTTCTAGAAAGAGTTTTTGTATGACAATCCAAAGTAACTGATCTCGAATGATCCATGAAAATAGTCGCGCCACTATTAACTGTTTTAATGTCAGTTGATGATGTACGCGCGGGTTTTATATGAGTAATAAAAGCTATGAGAAGAAGTAACTGTTATTTATAAAAGTTATAACAGTTGTCCATAAGCAGGTTACAATAAATTTAGGAGATTATGGTGTAGACGGTTTAGATAAATTGTGGCGTTGGTTTTTTAAATATCCTAATGCTGTAGGCTAAAGATGATATTAATATTTCTTTTTGCAACATTTGTTGATGTTGAAATTTTAAATATCTGTAGAACCTTTTTATAAGTCAGCCATACTTATCGTCTCACAGCCATTATGAAATAATAAATTAGCAATAACAGGCTATAATTTTATTAAACACACTCTTAAGTAACCTGACCCATATTTTGAACACCATTATTACACACTTGTCCATTCCAAATTGTCGGTTGATAATTGCCGTGTGATTGATTCAATGTCGAATTAATTTAGCACTATGAATTGGCTCTTTCGCGCGTCATCGCACGCAAACCACAATTTATCTTATATTAGCCTTCGTCTGTTATTACAAGTACTTAATGTTACGTACAAGGAGCTTGGAAGCTTTTAAATAACTGGTAAAATCTAGTGTACATCCCTTAACATACGAGTATTTTCCGAAAGCACTGTAGATCAGCGGGCTTAAACCGCTCACGTTGATAACTTCTACGTGGCTAGAAATGTTATCATGTCGTCGCATCTCCGCCTCGGCTTTGTTCCTAGGTGACAGATGCGACTCTACAACGAATCTCATAAAGAGAATCTCACCAGTAAGATAGCTAAGCTTGTCCCGTCTGACGACACGCTAAATCTTCCAGCATTCATGTTGTTTAAACTCTATTCACTTTTACTAGTTTACATTACTCTAGACGCTAAAATCTTTACGTACTTGGTATATTGTTTCTCAGCTGATATTTTATTTACACTTCATTGTGAGCGAAAAGTCACCCAAACCCGAACCGCCCCAGAATATTCTATACGCTTGAATAATGTCTAGTTCCCTATAAATTATGCATTTGCATACGTTTGCTGTATTGCAAGAAACAATTTACAATTTAATACTGGCAGACACGAAACCATTTTATATAACGTTTAGAGCGACGCGTTGGACACAGTGAAGTGAAAAAGGAATGCAGTGATGGAATATTTGAGCAGTGTCAGTGCATTAAAGACAGTGAAAATGTTAGTGTTGTCGAATATATTCCGCGCGAGCCACCCGCAGAATCAGATAGTGCCGAGAGAATTGAATTCTTTACCGCCAGAGAAGAGTGTGAGGCAGATGGAAAAAACAAAAATAGTTTCGCATAATTCTTTAAGGATAAAACAACGAACGAAAACGCACGAGAACATCAACGTGAGCCATGAAATGGACGATGCTGATGATGTGCAAAGTGTGAGACGCGATAAATGTATCTCGAACAGCGTCGACGCGATCGTCACACATAATGATGCCAAAAGTAAAGTGATATGTAGTGCCAAAGGTTTATTAGAAACTAATTTAGACGATTTGTTTAATGACGTACAAAAATTGGACGGCTGGAATGTGGAACCAAAGAATTTAGGTGCCAGTGAACCAACTTTAAGTTATAGTGACAATAATTCTAAAACTGATAAGCGTGCATCTCTCGTGTCAGAGGATGACACCGATGATGATACAGCTAGTGATAGTGATTGTACGGATGACGTAGCTCGGGAGCAAAGGATATGTTTGGGCGCCCGCCGGTTCGGACATATGCTGCGCCGGGTCATATCTAGAAATGGTAAGCATTAATTATAAATATACTGTTATGGTCTATTTTCCGTTGCGAATGGATATTTAAGGAGGTTAATTATGAGCTAATAGCCGGTTCTTATGGTAACTGGTTGCAGTGTATTAGATTGGCAAGTTTATCTGATACACAACTGTCTTCTATTAATTCTAGTAAAATGGTTTTAGTGTCACGCTTAACGAAGTTGATGTAATCTTCATTTTATGTCAGTCACAAAATGCATATAATAAGGCTCGTATTCTATCTATTTATATCATCAAGCAAGATTCCTTGCGTTGCAAGTAGCGAGATAGGTTCTTTCCTTACTGATCTCTCTCGTTTCCTCCATAGTTCTTCTAATACACGTTCGCCGGTTACTGAGACTACTGGCTTGCCCAACAGATAAGATACTGTCTATTTGGTCATAATAAAATAGTCTTAAGTTGCCCTGGTTCCTACATCCCTTCACTTTCGCAATTTTTATCTATTTTATCATTCTTTTATCCACCTACCTGCCTCGTTGGTCTGGTGGCAAAGCGCATCGCTTTGTGATAACGAGGTCCTGGGTTCAAATCCTAGGTCGGACAAATGTAGTTTTTCTAACGAAAAATTCCCAGTATGAGTCCGGAGTCTGGAATTGTGCCCGGTATATGGCAAGAGGCTCGCCCCCTATTGGACATGGGACCTAACATCGTCGGCGAAACGTGGGTGTACTCAGTACACCTTTGCCACCCCCTCTGGGGAATATAGGCGTTTTTTGTTTATTCACCTTCCTTTCAAAAGTATGTTCGCATTACCGAAGCATACCTTTCGCAGCTCACATCGATACTTCCTTCCTTACAAAAATACTTGAGCTCAGAGAGGTATGTAAGAAGAGTAAATGTTGAAATACTGTACACAATACTGTACTCTCTGCCTGCCCACAAGGGTGTGGGCAGGCAGAGAGTACAGTATTTCAACATTTCACACCAGATCCCTATCCGGTGTGTTAATATATATAGATCCACACGTGTATTTTGTAGCTTTTAAAAACCACATCGGTATTGATCGGAAGCGCACTGAATTGAGATGTTGTCGGTCATTTATTTGTTTTCAATTGTACCAAATTGCTCCTCCGGCTCTGATTGAGATGACCGTCGTAAAGTCTTGTTACACGACCGCAATCGCAATTTTATCTTTGCCGCGCGCGCACTCGCTTCGATTGGGACTAATGACGTTTCTATCAAATTTTGCTCGCGTAATGACTCTGATTTTTAACTCCTTTATTTGTTCTATTTCCTTTGTGTCTGACTGTCGTTTGTCCTTAAGTCGTTTCTAGGAATAGGTTATAGGAATTCCAGCAAACTTAAAAGGGCACGTCAAGGGAAATAAAACCATAATGATCACTTTCGATCATCATTATCATCATCAGCCTATAGCAGTCCACTGCTGGACATAGGCCTCTCCAAGTGCACGCCACTGGGTACGATCATCGGCTACTCGCATCCAGTTTCTGCCAGCCGCCCTACGAAGGTTATCGCTCCACCTAGCCTGAGGGCGTCCTGCATTACGTTTGCCAGTCCGTGGTCTCCACTCAAGAACTCGTTTGTCCCAGCGGTTATCGGTTCTTCGGCTAATGTGACCGGCCCATTGCCACTTCAGCTTACTAATCCGGTGGGCTATGTCGATTACTTTGGTTCTCTGTCGAATGACTTCGTTCCGGATTCTATCCTTCAGAGAAACTCCGAGCATAGCCCTTTCCATAGCTCGCTGAGTGACTTTAAATTTATGGACAATTCCAACCGTGAGTGTCCATGTTTCGGCTCCATGTGTTATAACGGGCAGGACGCACTGATTGAAGACTTTTGCCTTTAGGCTTTGTGGAATGGGCGATGTAAATACTCGACGTAATTTCCCGAATGCCGCCCAGCCCAGCCGTATTCTTCTGTTGACCTCTTTCTCGAAGTTATTTTTCCCCATCTGCAGAGTTTGCCCTAGGTAAACATATTCTTGAACAACCTCGAGAATAGCGCCTCGTATTGCAACAGGTTCCGGTACTACATGTCGGTTATACATTACCTTGGTTTTGTCCAAGTTCATGCGGAGACCTATGTGTTCGGAAGAATCGGCTAGGCTGGTCAGCATCTGTTGTAAATCCTGAAACGTTTCGGCCATAATGAAGATGTCGTCTGCAAATCTCAAGTGTGAGATATGGCTCCCATTTATGTTTATGCCATGACCTTCCCAGTCCAGCGTCCTAAACATATCCTCCAATGCATTTGTGAACAATTTGGGGGAAATAACGTCCCCTTGTCTCACTCCTCGATGCATTGGGATAGGGTTAGTCTGCTGGTTTTGTATCTGGCTGGTCATGGTTACGGCGTTATAGAGACTTCTTAACACTTGGATGTATCGCCAGTTGACTTGGCATCGTTGCAAGGATTTTAGAACTGACCAGGTCTCGATCGAGTCAAAGGCCTTCTCATAGTCCACGAATGCTAAGCACAGGGGCCGATTATACTCTTCGGTCTTCTGTATAATCTGCCGTATAGTGTGGATGTGGTCTATGGTTCCATACCCTCTTCCAAACCCGGCCTGTTCCGGGGGTTGAAATTCGTCGAGCCTTCGCGCAAGACGATTCGTGATAACTCTTGAAAACAGCTTATAAATGTGGCTAAGTAGCGAAATAGGTCACTTTCGATACTCGTCCTTTAATAGTTAGAAGTTACTTTCTTGGTTTTAATATTTAGGTATTTTTTGTTACTCTGTACACCACTCTGCCTACCCCGCAAGGGATCTGGCGTCATGATATAGATAGATAGATTTGTTATTCGGGTTCCCCCGGATTGATTTATTGTTTAATAACGTTTTCCCCAAAATATAATGAAGTATTAATCAATGCCTCGTTGGTTTGGTGGCAAAGCGCATCGCTTTGTGATCACGAGGTCCTGGGTTCAAATCCTAGGTCGGACAAATGTAGTTTTTCTAACGAAAAATTCCCAGTATGAGTCCGGTGTCTGGAATTGTGCCCGGTATATGGCAATAGGCTCGCCTCCTATTACATGGGACCTAACATCGTCGGCGAAACGTGGGTGTACACAGTACACCTCTGCCACCCCCTTTGGGGAATATAGGCGTGACGGTGTTCTTTTTTATAAATCAATTTTTTTTTATTAATCAATTTTTTTTTATTAATCAAATTGTATTAGCTTATTGCCGAGCGCATATGATGAATTTTCCTGTTTCAGTTACGTGTTACATAGTTGCCGTGTTAATTAACAACGTAGTTTTTTCCTGTGGACGTGGAGAATGCTATTTAAGTAAACATTAATTAAAATTTATCGATCAGCTTATTACATAATAGCGTCATTAGCGTTTAGCTTTTTATGATAATTTTGTGAAAATTGTGAAAAGACAATATGGTCGTAGGGTTATTACACTTAGTTAAGTTGAAATGGTTTAACACTTATCGATTATGTAAACCGTACACAAAAACCTCTCGCCTGTATTCCCCAAGTGCGGGAGGGCAGAGGTGTACTATGTATACCCATATTTTGCCGAATATGTAAGGTCCCACTGTAATAACGGCCGGACCTATTGTCATTATCCAGGCTACAATACCAGAATCAGGACTGCTATTGTGAATTTTTCGATAAGAAAAGCTCCATGACGCTTTGTCCCACTCAAGACCTCGTCATCGCCAGCCGTATTTAACATATGCCACTAAAACCAAAAAAAGCAGTCAGTCACAAGTCCGACCGCGCTGTTCTTAGCGATCACCAAGGTTAAGCAGCGTTCAACTAGGTCTGAGATGGGTGGAGTGGACCGATCCTGCTCGACGAAGGCAACGGCGCCGTAGCGGAGGCATAGCCCGCCCAGGCCCCCAGCCCAATAGCCCGAGGTTTAAGAATACGGGCTAACTCGCGTCCCCCGCCGTAATATCTGGCGGGGGACCCCCTCCCCCTGCACCAACATCAGCAGGGGGGCCTATGGGGTCGCAGACGCAAGGGGCGGGGGCCCTAAGCGTCCTTCACGTGCGACCCCGAGGTGGACGACGGCGGCGGCGGTGTGGCCGACGTCGCCTTGAGCACCGCGTCGGTGCGGTAGGGAACGTGATAACAAGTCTCCCCCCGATAGCGGGCTCTTCGGAGCCCGGCACAAGAGGGGCACCGGTGCGTTCCATACGGAGGTTCCGGAGCCCCCCCCAAAGTGCTGATGTCGGCCACGTTGGGCTTTTTAGTCGATGGGAATCCGACACGCTCCGCTAACTTCGCCCGAGGCTCGCGGAATTCCTATGCAGGATTTTCCCCAGGAAAAAAATAAAGTTCTGAGATGGGTGACCGTTTGTTGTATTTTAACATCTGCTTCGGAAGCCACGCTAAGCCGTTAGTCCCGGGTTACTACTTAATGTGATAGTGGCTAGGTCAAGTTAGAAGCCTTGTAGGCAGCTTGATAAGTTCAAACAGCAGGTGGCCACAAACCTACAAACCTGTCTCCACCAATCCGCACTGTGCCCGCGTAGACTAGGTATGACCTAATATTTCTCACCTCTATTTATGTGAGAGAAAGCTTTTGCTCAGCGGCGGGATAGTACAGTCTGAATTATTGATTTATTTATACATGTTAGAGATCATTATGCTAAAATTCGTAATACCACAGTAAACATTTATTATACTGAATGAATACTTTCGTTTTCACCTATTCCCGTTCAAATTCTGTTCCTCTAAGGTGTAGTGGTAATTTGTTACCCTTTAACTTCCAGCACATCCCACTAATGGTTCAGAATTTAATCTTTAAACACGTGTGGCCATCCAATCGGAATCTCATTGGCAATTAGGGGGTCGGTGCCATCAATCTGTCGCGCGGCGTGGTTAGTTTGCTAATAGAAGGTGCGCTAGACGTTGGGATATCAGATAAGTGTTATTTTATTAGATATTTACATTTTAAGGCGAATAGTAATTTTGTTTTCCCTTTATCATGGATGCTGTCAAGCACTTGTTGACGAGCATATACAACATTATTGCGAAAAATCATTAGCTGTTTCATAAAAAAATAATATTAGCAATTGACGAAATGTATGGAATAGTTGATTTTGTTTATTGATAATATTAACAAATCTCAGAACCAGCGTTATTTGACATGGTTTTTTTTGTGTGTGTTTACATTAAAAATAACTAACATAGCCGTTGCACTACTATTCGCATTGAGTGTTAAAAATAAAAAGTGGGTTTACTAATTTTTCTCATTCTGTTATTAAAACAAGAACGTGCATACTGTAAGTTGAAGAAAATTAAATTCCGAGCGTGGTTCCGTAATGCAATTTTACGCTGCGTACCTTCCATTTTCTAAATTAGAAATTATATCCGTGTGGAGTAGGTCACTACACATATAAAATGAGGGGAACTATTTTATAGATATATTTTACAGGTGTGCAAAATTGATTGCCATAAGAACTAGAATAGGTAATTAAAAAAATGACGTAGGCCATTCTGGTAGGCCTTTCTTTGGTAGTCTTCAGGAGATTTCGTGGGAGACTGCGAGATGTCCCTGCACAGTGCAATATGTCGCTGAAATTACATGCTACGTAGGTTATAAGGTTAATATATTATTTGTATGTTAGTCTGTAAGGTATATATCCAAGGTGTAACATAATAAACGCAAGACCTGAAAGTATGTCTTTGCTTGCTGTGGCTGCCTGGCGCGTGTCACTCCATTCTCTCCAATATGGTCGAGGGGTGCTGCTTGTGGGGACTGGTCCATCTGGAATCCTTTCGACGCTCTTTACAGAAAACATTAGATTCATATCTGGATCGTAAGGCATCACACTGGGGCTAGGTCATAAACTATTTAATTGTAACCTAAACATTGTATCCACACAATATATGATTAAAAAAAAGGAAAGAAGCAGAAGTAAATAAAAAAGACAAGCCCGCTGAGTTTCTTCGCCGGATCTTCTCAGTGGAGGCCGCGTTCCGATCCGGTGCTAGATTAGTAGCTTAATTAGATTTAAAAAAAATGTACATTGACTATTTGTAAGCGCCCCCGCAGGGGTTATACAAAATAAATTATTTGAGTTTGAGTTTATTTTGTTCTATATTGATAACTGAATTGATTCCAACAATTTTTTATGTATTTTGTTTTATACTTGCAAAAAATGCTGTTACTCCTTTAGTGCGCTATATTAAACTAAATTGATTCTTGATTCTAAGCAATACGGAGATTTCAAATGCATTTCTAAAACGTATTTCTCAATTCGCACACATACACGAACAAGTTTCATTGTTAATTGGGGTATAAATAAAAGTGTGTAAAAAAGGGGTCAAAAATTAAATATTTGGTTTTTATTTTGGAATTTATGAAGCTATTATCTAATCGGGGTGTCTGAGGTCTTGCGTTATTTATGATACATCTTATATATCTTAAACGTAGCAACACACTAGGATGTACCTATTCCTGTCGTGGGTGCGTTTACAAACATGATATTTGGACATACACACATATAATAATATATGGGCCTACAAATTATACAATTTCTGATGCCTGAAATAAAAAAATTATTGTTATTGTTTGAGGGAGAAAGGTTCGTGACTGACGACCACGTATCGAAAGACATGAAGTGAATAAAAATAACATTTCAAATTTGTTTAACTAACCTTTCAGAATAAAACAGGACTTTTTTAAACGTAGCCCCACACAAAGGATTTATTCCTGCGTCGTGGGTGAGTTTACAAATATGAAAATTCACATTCACAAATACCCGGACCGAAACAAATAATTGTGGGTCACACAAAGATTGGTCCCGTGCGGGAATCGAACCCGCGACTATTCGACACAGTGGGCGGAGCGGCTTAAGCTCTTAACCACTGCGCTAAATCGTCCGTCAATTTGAATATTATACTTTGGTAGTTAGGCCGCATTATAGGCTAATGACCTCAATTACTTCCAGAATTACAAAAATACAAAAAAAATCAGTGACTGATAGAACTACATTAAATTTTACATAAACATTGTAGGTACATTTTAAACATTTTGTGGAGGCGTCCTTGTAAAAGTCTAGACTATTGTTCAAATCTATATAAAACACAGTTTACGACGCTGTTAAATCCTATCTACTTGACGGGAGGATGAAAACTATTTTATGTGACAGTCTTCAATTTTCAGTATTGTAAAGCTGTATACTTATTAGTACCTACCTATTAAATTCGTATTCGCAACAGCGTAGTAAAAAAATCTTTTATAAAAAGGTAAACCGACTTCAAAAAGCAAAAAATAAATATTCGAAGTCGGTGCTGGTTGGTGCAGTCGGCACCGACTTCAAATATTTATTTTTTTGCTTTTTGAAGTCGGTTTACCTTTTTTTGTAAAACATTTTTATTTTACAATTTTAAGTGACCAGTTAATTATTCTATAGTAGGGTACCTATAGGATTGAAGTAATACCCATAATATCTCAATTTACACATGCCTATTGTTTGTCGTTAAGGAGTTCCCTGGTGTATCTTTTAAGTCCAAGGTCCAATGTCAATAAAATTAATATGGGACCACCTTAGAGATATACTGAACCCAAAGCAAAAAAAAATATCAAAATCGGTCCACAATTGACGGAAATATCGTTAAACATACATAAAAAAAAATGCATACATACAACCGAACATAGAACCTCCTCCTTTTTGAAGTCGGTTAAAAAGGGAGTAGATATGAAAGATAGTATCGGTGTAAAGATGAGGTAGGGTATGCTCCGTTGGTTCGGGCATATAGAAAGAATGTCCGAAGAAAGAATGACAACTCAGATATACAATGCGAAAGTGGAAGGATACCATGACCTAATAGACCGTGTTTTATCTGAAGGGCAAGTCAAGAGCCTCCGTAACCGGCGAGCGTGTATGAGACGAACTATATAAATAAAATAAATAATAAAAGTTTATTAGGTCCAATAAGTTACATCATATGACAAGGTAGGTGTATCTAAGCATAATATGTTAACAAAATAAATTAACGGTGATACCTGTACTAATGAAGATTCATTCACTATGAGAGTGGAGGAAGCCAGAGAGGTCTGTAAGGTAACAACCTGTTGAAACTCTGTACTCTCTGCCTACCCCGCGAGGGAGCTGGCGTGATGATATAGATAGATATATAGATAGATCTATTACTTTTTGTATCAGATTATTATAGTTACTTACAATTTTTCAGTTCTCATACAAAATGTAACCATTAAATGATTACGTGACTGAATATAAAAACAAAACATTTGATCTATTTAACCGACTTTAAAAAGGAGGAGGTTCTATGGTCGTCTGTATGTATGCATGCTTGTTTTATGTATGTTCAGCGACATTTCCGTCAATTGTAGACTGATTTTGATAATTCTTTTTGCATTGGGTTCAGTAAAGCTCCAAGGTGGTCCCATTTAATTTCATTGGTATTGGACCTTAGACTTAGAAGATACACCAGGGAACTCCTTAACGACAAATAATAGGAATGTCTAAATTGAGATATTATAGGTATTACGTCAATCCTATAGGTACCTTACTATAGAACTAAGCAGTGTGTTAGCCAACTTCAATAAAGGAGGAGGTTCATAATTCGTTTTTTTTATAACTACTTATAAACCGATTTTAATTATTATATTTGCATTGGTCTCAGTATAGTATAGCTAAATTGAGGTATAATGGGTATTACGTCAATCCCATAGGTACCTTACTATAGAACTAAGCATAATATAGCTGACTTCAAAAAAGCGGAGGTTCATAATTCATAACTCCTTTGCTTATGAACCGATTTTGATTATTCTTGTTGCATTGGGCTTAGTATAGCTCTGAGGTGGTCCTATATTCATTTCATTGATATTGGACATTGGACTTGAAAAGATACACTAGGGAACTCCTTAAAGACATACAACATGAATATGTAGATTCAGATATTATGAGTATTATGTCAATTCTATAGGTGCCCTATTATAGAACTAAGCAGAATATTAACCAAAAAAATCCAACCAAATCAAAGAAGGAAGAGATTCCTTATTCATCTGCGTTTTTTTAATAACTTCTTTGCCTATAAACCGATTTTGTTGGTTTTTTTTTTTATAAAAAGCGTAGCCCCACACTAGGATTGATTCCTGTGTCGTGGGTACATTTACAAACATGTAAATTCACAAACACAAATACCCAGACCGAAAGAAATAATTGTGGATCACAGAAAGATTTGTCCCGTGCGGGAATCGAACCCACGACTATTAGACACAGTGGGCGGAGCGGACTAAGCTCTTAACCACTGCGCTAAATCGTCCGACAGCATTGGGTACAATATAGCTCTGAGGTGGTCCCATTTTAATTTGGACCTAGGACTTCGGAAATACACTAGGGGACTCATTGACGGCAAACAGCACGAATGTGTAAATTTAGTTATTATTTGTATTATATCAATCCTGTAGGTACCTTACTGTAGAACTAAGTAGAATAATATCATATAATATAGGTATATAAATATTTATAATTTACTTATCACGTAAATTTGTAAAATAACGCACCGAACGTCGGTGCCAAGTAACCTACTGATCTAATCGACGACATCAAATATTTATTTTTATGTATGTTTTGAAGTCGGTTTCCCTTTTCACCAAAAATTTTTTTATTTATCCATACAGTTGTAATTTTGTTCAATTAAATCTTATGAGAAACTTATAACTGATTAAAAAATTAGTTCTTAAAATTAATTTTCTGCGTTCTTCTATATCTATAACATCACGCCAGATCCCTTGTGGGGTAGACAGAGCGTTTGTTGCGTTCTTGTTTCAATAAAATACAACACAGTTCTAAATTTTACACCATTCTCCGTAACACTTTGTTTAAACTTCGTTAAGGCCACACCTCCGCCATATCTCGCACAAGAATCAGCATTAAATTATAGTAATTTACATACCTTACTTCCTTAAAATAGCACGTCATTGCAGTTTAAAAACGTTCCAATACAAATGCTTAGAACACACACGCGATGCAAGTCTTGAAAGCAACTAGTCCACTTCCATCGTCGTCCTCCCGCCACATAATAGGTAATGATAAAAGTTAAAAACTCATTAGTGGCGTTGGACCTCCTGCAAGTTTTCCGGCGAGGCGCGCTTTACCTTGTCTCGACCGTATTACCTGCACTTTATGTTACCAGTGGCGTTAAGTGACGAGCGGAAGCGAGTACGGACGCGGTAAGAGCATATTTTTATTTCCAGACAGAATTTGCGGGGTTATCTCCACTCAATACCTTACTTGTAATGATAAAAGTTAAAACTCATTAGTCGCGTTGGATCTCGTGCGGCGCGGCGCGCTTTACCGTGTCGTTTGTTTTACCTGCACTGCATATTACAAGTGGTGTTAGGTGATGAGCGGAAGCAAGTACGAGAGCGATAAGGGCACATTTTTTTATTTCTAGACAGCTTAATGTCGCAGGGTTACATCCAGTCAATACTTACCTGGTAATGATAAAAGTTAAAAACTCATTAGTTGCGTTGGACCTCGTACAAGATTTCCGGCGAGGCGAGCTTTTCCTTGTATCGTCCTTTTTACCTGCACTTTATGTTACAAGTGCTGTTAGGTAATGAGCGGTAGCGAGTACGAGAGCGATAAGAACATATGTTTATCTTTACACAGCTAGAATTCGCGGGGTTACATCCACTCAACGCCTTCCCGTTAGACACTCATTAGTTGCGTTGGAACTCGTGCAAATTTTCTGGCGCAGCCCGATTTACCTTGTCTCGTCCATTTCCAAACCTTATCCCTCTGTCATTTTATGTATCTGTGTATAACGTAGAAGCTTAAAATATTTATATATTTTCTATTTACGTGGTGAAGCTCAATGCACCTCCTAAATTAAATGTCTAGACTCAGGATTAATCTACCCATTTCAAAAGATAATTTCTTGAGTCGTCGTTTTATATGAAATCGCATGCGAAAGCAAGGTTTAGCAATATTTTTTTTATACCATTTCTCTTGCCGTAGGTAATGAGATTGGTAACCGCTTCTGCCGTAGACATAAACCAACCCTTACTTCTTGTTAAAACAGTCTTAGTAATATCATTTGCAAACTGCGGAAGCGAACTGCAATATTCACTATGTTTATGGTACAGTGTTTAAATTCAAACATGAAATAATGTTGCGGCATTTACTGCCGTCTTGTATAAATGGTACAGCCGTTGTCTTGTCGAGAAGATGAGTTCGTGAATTTTCTCAATAAACCTATTAGTATATTGAGGAATGTCTTCACTAAGGACTGGTACCTGTTCTCTGAAGAGAGATTTTTCACAACCAATACTTAACTTAAATGAGAATGAATTGGGCTGATTCGGAAAACTGAGCCATTATACACTTGAAAGTGATTATACTTTTCGATGGTAGAAACTCTTTCTGTCACTAGGTATGTCACCAACACGATGTTATTACTTGTACTAAGTGGGTGTACATAGTACATCTCTGCCACCCCGTTTGGGATTGAAGGCATTAAAGTATGAGATAAATTAAAATATCGATGGATGTGATAATAACCATGCCCGATTAATCGTTTATGATGCCTTGAAATACAATGGAAATTCGTCCCGAATATTTATTCTTTTTGAATTTAGATACCTTCCTTACTAAGGCCCGATCCTCACGCGTTCCACCATAAAATATCATGGATAATTCGTTTTTAGCCAGCATTATTGACTAGAGCGGGGAAATGGCCGCAAAATGTCGCCGTAATGGCACCGTAATACCGGGGCCATTTATATGTAACGACGTAATCCGTGTCGTGTCGCGGGACGATAATAGCAACAAAAACTACATAAGCGAAGTTGTATAAATCACTCGTTTGGGGCGGCAGTCAGGCAAGTGGTAGTAGTACCACTGAAATACTGACACAAGCTTTCCAATGAGCGATTATTACGTTTTTTGGTTCTCCCAGTACTTAATTGTTTGGATTCCCAAACATTGAAGTTCATTTTTTAAAAATGGCATCGCGTAGGCATTTATACTATAAGCCCACGTTTGTCCGAGCTCTTTTTTAACGTTTGGTTATATATTATAATAAAACGCTGAAATGAAACAAATGATTTCTTTTATTAAAAGCTTACAGCGCTTCTAGAACGCGTGTTGGCATAGCGCTCGTGCGAAAGTAGGCTTAGATCTGTACATCATTAGTAAAAACAGTTATTACCATATTTTCTAGAAAACACACGATATTCTTTCTAATAGACTAAACCAACAAACAAGTCCTTATTATTTAATGAAATTACACAAGAAAGATAACTTATAATATAAAATAAATGAGATCGGAGAGTGTTCACGGCCCCTAGATTTTTACTACAAAATCTGTTATTGATCAAAAATCCATTAAGATGTGCTACACCTCTCCTTATCGCTTATAGTGCAGGTATACAATATTCTACTGGTGTGGTGTTAGTTCTAACAGTATATAACATGTGTGTAACGATAAAACTAATATATTATCAGTATATTTAATTTTGGACTTAAAGCGATTATGAGAAATAGTGGGACGCGTCTTCGACGGTTAAACGATCTATGTAATCTTAAAGAAACCGTTACAACACATAGATAGATAGAAAAGCTGAACTACTGTAATGTAACTGTCTATGTGATGTTTTCACCAGGCGTCATGCGTGACCGCACACACAGTAAGAGCTCCTTTGTGGCCACGCCCCCCACCACCGATTCGGTCTATCAGCCAAATTGACTGTGTCATTCGGGTGCGCCGCCGTAATGAAACGCCTCAGCTGTGTTGAAAGTGGAACTAATTTTGTGCTGCATCCGATAACGATGGTAATGTTATATTGACGTGTCCCTATGACGCTCGCGCTTTTACGGCGAAAATTGGATACGTCAGGTACTGGAGAGAACACTAAAGGACAGGCCAGAATAGTCCTTTACACCAGTGAAGTCGTCGCATAAGTCTTCTGCTATGCCGAATTCGGCTGAATTAATTGATTAAAGATGGTAAAAGAAAGATAACGGCAAATTTTATTGGTGACATTAAGAAACATAACAGTTTGAAGTATTTTTGTATCATGCCATCGAAAACGTTTTAAGTTCTCTCCAACATAAACCTTTCTTCATGATGTTTTTGTTCGTCGTTAGCAAGGGACAAATAGAAGATTTACCGGGAAACTCGTGATTACGGACAGGACATGTTTGATAATAATAATAATATTAGCCATGTTAATAAACTGTCCCACCGTTGGGCACGGGCCTCCTCTCAAACTGAGAGAGTTTAAGCCATAGTCCACCACGCTGGCCCAGTGCGGGTTGGCGAACTTTACACACCTTCGAGAAACTCTTAGTCATGCAGGTTTTCTTACGATGTTTTCCTTCACCGTTAAAGCAAGTGATAGTTAATTTTTAAGACGCACATGCTTTCGAAAAGACAGAGGTGCATGCCTGGGTTTGAACCCGAGACCTCCGACTTTGCAGTCCAACGGTCTTACAACTAGGCTATCACTGCTTTTTTGGATATGTTTACTTTAAGCTTTTTACAAATTAGGCAAATAATACTCCCATTACATTCGCCTTTACTCGAATACACATACTAGATCTATCGGGACATCCCTTTCTCTAATCCCCCACATTCCAAGCAAACGTATGTTTAATCTACATTTTAATTAAAATATCTCAAAGCTCTCACAGAAAACGGTTCAGCACTTTCAATAGAATCGGCGGTATCCGCGTGAACTAGTCTTGCGCACATTTTTAACGCGAGAATAACCGTTAGTGGACGGAAAAAGTTGATTAAGCGATAATTAAGATGTTGCTTTTTCCTGGAAGGTATACGTATGTACATAGTACATACGGTATGGTGGCGAGCTTTCTAGAGTAAATTTTGACGTCAAAAACAGCAAGTAATTAAGCAAGACTTGACTTTTGAGTAATGGCTAGAAATGGTCATTTATTTTAAGAATTCATAAGTAGTACATGCATTCGGAAGTAGGTACAGTTATGCTTAGATGTAAACAGGCTATTTATATAGAGATATTTTAGAAGTACTTCACCTGATAATATTAATCAGATATTGTTTAAAAGCCTAAGATTTCAGCTTACTTCGATAGGTTTCTGATCGACCTAAGTTCCAACCAGTTGCATATATCCCTTCCTGAATTACCATCTGTTTACGTTAACTTTTACCTAAGTGATTCTTTTCTAGACTTCTTTCTCCTCATGACTGTAAATTTGATACAGAACGATATTTATTCATCTTACAGCAATCAAAAGTTTTACCAAAATGTTCAAAAACTACATTTTATTCCAAAGAATCATTCCAGTGTCAAAAGATCATAGTCAAATCAAATCAAATCAAATCATTTATTTGCGAATATGGGTGTTACAGATGTTACAAATTGGTGTTGTGACGCCATAATCTGCTGTTAGGCATGCAAATACATAGAATTTTTCATCATATATTTTAGTATCATAATTACATTGAACCATCATTATAAACATATCGATTAAAATTAATTACTGGTCATGATATAATTTTTTTATGTCAATTTGTGAAAAGAAATTTATGAATGTCATTAAGTTTGTCATTATTACATTATCCTTCATAAGTTATGAATTGTCCTCTAAATTATCTGATAAATATTCGGCGACACTATAGTAAGCCTTGTCTAATAATAAACATTTTAATTTAGTTTTAAATAGCTCATAACTTGTGACTTGCAATACACTAGTAGGTAGATGGTTATACATTCGCGGTCCCATACAAAATATACTCTTATCAAACATGGCGGTTTTGTGTGGGGGACAATTAATTTTAAATTTGTGGCGTATACTTTTATAACTGACGTACATATTAAAATTTCTCTTTATAAAACAAATCGCTTCATATATGTAGATACATGGCACTGTTAATATTTTAAGACTTATAAAGAAAAATTTACAACTATCCGTTTGATGCAGTTTGCAGATAGCACGTACACATTTTTTCTGCGATTTAAACATTCGTTCCTTGTCTGTCGAGTTACCCCAAAACATTATACCATATCTCAATATGGATCCCACATTACCATGATATGCTGTCAGTACTACTGATTGGTTTACTATTTTAGCGAGCATATAGAGAGCATAGGATTGCTGGTTTAATTTTATGCATAGACTTTCTACATGTGATTTCCAGTTAAGGCTTTTATCTATATTTAATCCTAAGAACTTCGTAATATTTACTTCTTGGATCATGGTCCCGTCGTAACTAATGCTAATATTGTCCAGTTGCGATTGTCTGTTTTTAAATGTCATTATGTTTGTTTTATCTAGATTAATTTTTAAGTTTATTGTTGTCAACCATTGTATAACATTATATATGGTTTTGGTTATTTCAAACTCAAAAGAATTTTTTTCTTTACCGGTGAATATAATAGTGCTGTCGTCTGCAAATAAAATTGTGGGATGCTTTGTTACCTTAGGAAGATCATTTATGTAAATATTGAACAATAATGGACCTAGTACACTTCCTTGTGGAACACCAACTTTGACTTCCTTGTGAGTAGACACATAATGTATTTCTTGTTGTAATTTAGGGCATACTCTAGTAATTTGTGTGCATTGTTTCCTGTCAGATAGATAAGATTTCATGAACTTTAAAGAATTTCCCCTTATTCCGCATGCATGTAGTTTTTTTAGTAATGTGTCATGATTTACGCAGTCAAATGCCTTGGTAAGGTCCATATACAGTGCACACACGGGATTTTTATGGTCAACATTTTCCATGACTAATTTTAAAAAATTATAAATAGCCATATTAATAGATTTATTTTTCCTAAATCCCAATTGTTCTTTAGCAAATATATTGTTACATTCAAAGAAAGAGTAAATCCTATCATGTACTGACTTTTCAATAACTTTTGACAAGTTAGATATTAAAGCAATTGGCCGATAACAAGTAATGGAATGTTTATCAACTTTCTTAAATAGTGGTTTTATCAATGTCATTTTCAGCTTTTCAGGAAATTTACCATGTGTTATGCAAAGGTTAATGACATGACTTAAAATAGGGGATATATTTAATGAGACTTGTTTTATTATGACTGTGGATATTTCATCGTGCCCAGTACTATTTGTGTTTTTTAGATTTGATATAATCCTATGTATCTCGTCAGAAGTGGTTGGTCTCATAAAAATTGAATTAGGGATACTGTTAGTAAACGTGTCAATATTATTGGGTCCGGGATATTGTTTTTGAATGAAAAAGTCATTGAATGAATTTGCTATAGTTAATGGGTCATCAGTGATTGTTCCGTCAGATATTTTAATGTCATGAATTTCGTCTTTAGGAAAATTACATTTTGCACTATTAATTATTTTCCACGTAGCTTTACACTTATTTTTTGCTCTTGTGATGTAGTTATTATTATGGCTTTTTTTGGTAAGTTTTATTATACGATTTAGCCTATACGAGAGTGTTCTAAACGCATTTTCATTCTGTATGGTAGGTTTTTTACGAAGCTGCCACAGCAGCTGCCGCTTTCGTTTGCAGCACTTTCTAATACCTTGCGTTACCCAAGTTAGTCGTTTTCTTACAGTTATTTTTTTGTAAATTACTGGGAAGCATAGGTAATAGAATAGTGTAATTGTATCATAGAAAATATTAAATGATTCATTAGGGTCAGAAATATCAAGGGCGTCTTGAAATGTCAATGAGTTTATGCAGTTCTTGAACTTTATGACATTATCCTGACATAAATCACGTTTCCTAATATACCAATGTTTCAATTTACTGCTTTTTTTCACCGGACAGTTCAGCAATTGAGCGGAATGATCAGAAAGTGCAAATTCAATTATTTGACCTGTACAGCCTCCGAAGTTGTACACAAAATTATCGATACATGTACCGCTTATTAAGCGTGTAGGTTCGTTAAATTCCAATTTAAGGTTGTGAGATGATAACATCTGCAAGAAATCTTTAGAGATGTTTGTTTTAATTATTGTATTTATATTAAAATCACCGCATACTATAAGTTTATATTTACTTATGAGAGAATTGATCAAGTAGAGCATTAAATTTTTCAAAAACCCTGTTAGTATCATTTTGGTTTACTTTGGGTGGTCTGTATATGCAGATAATTATTATTTTGTGGTCAAGCAGTTCTATTCCTGCAGTTTCAATCACGCCTTCGATGCAGAAGGTGTTTAATCTTTCAATTGCCCTGAATTTATGTGAGCTTCGAATAAGAATACATGCGCCACCACGTCGTGTTTTACGATAATAACAAGATCCCAGCGTAAAGTTGTTAATGTTAATTAGTTTTGAGTCGGTTTTGAGCATATTATGCTCTGTTATACAAAGAACATCAATAGGGTTTTTACTTTCTAATTCTCCTAAACATAGAGTTAATAGTTCCGATTTTTGCATAAGACCGTTTATGTTTTGATGAAGGACATTAATTCTTTTATATACGAAAAAGATCCTTGGGTTTGTCTGGAGAATTAGGGTCACATGGCTTATAATTTAGGTCGGTTTGTGTACATTTGTCGAGACGAATAGAAGGATTGGATTTAGATCTACGTTTTTGATTTAAATAGGTATCATATTTTAGTTTATAATCCAACCGAAGTACTTCTTTAAGTAATAGCTGAGATTTATGTAAGACAGATAATTTCCTGTCAGGCAGATATGCATAGTAATTTATGTCAAGGTATGTTGCATGTTCATATTGAGAGCAAGCAAACCTAAGTTCATAATTCAATTTCGTTTCATTTAAATACTTGTTAAAGGGTACTTCAGACAATATTATATTAGTATTTGTAACACTGATCAAAAAACTTTTTAAACCGGATAGAAGCTCATATGGATTACAGTCATTTATACCAGCCAATACAATAACATAGTCCCTTTTATTTAATTTATGTATTTCAGTTTTTTCTGTCGCTAGTACTTCTCGTAATGTGGCTCCAGGTTTCCAAAAACAAGTAACCATATAGTCCCGACCAACAAGTTTCTGAAGAGTTTTTTGCAGATATCGTCCTTGCTCATCCGCGATTATAATAATTTTCTTCTTATTCTCTAATTGTAGATTTGCTGTTTTCTCAATAGTATTCGTCATCTTGGCTTGTTGCAAAGTTTCCAAGGTAGGCCTTTTTATTGGTTCCTCTTTTAGAGATTTATCATTATTGATATCAGTGGAGTGGGGTACTGTAATTACGTCGCGGTGTATATGATCTATACTGTCTTGCTGTAGTTCTTCTCTACTTACATTGCTAAGTACAGTGTCATTAATGTTTTCTATCACTATATCGTCTTTTACGGTATCAGGTGATTGAGTCAGTGGAAGTATTTTGTCGAATCTATAGTCATCATGAACACTATGCCTTTTCGATTTGCGTGATGACTTTTGATTTTGTGTGTGTGCTATTTTTGATTGCGGTTTTTCAGTATATTCGATTTTTTTATATAACTTTATAATTTCATTGCACCTTTGTAGCTCACCTTTTAGTGTACCAATTTCTTGGAGCATGTTATCTATTTCGGTATTTGCCGATAGCAAGTTAGCCTTTAACTTATTTACTTCTTCACGTAGCTCTTCACAACATGGACTCGGTTCATTAAACGATGTATTGGGCAGACTTAGCATAGTTGAGTCGAATATAGATGTCTGTGAAAGATCCTGTGTAGAAATTGACTGACACTTTTTGCGAATTGTTATATTATCTTGATCCATATTCATTTTACAAATTTTATATTCTTCAAAAAGATCAATCTCGGGTTTGAACTGCCGAACTTATCGTGCAGCCGCCGTAGCTGGAGTCGTAAACAACCACGCCACGGTGAAGTTAGTTAAAGATTACAAATTGGGCTCTAGTTAATGCACGTATTGTTTGTGTAATATATATATAATTCTTAACTTTAACACTAGATGTCACCCTACATTAGTTATTATTTTATTGTTACTAGCAACATTATCCTACTTGTTATGTTTTAGCTGCTATCATCAACTAGATGTCGCTGATTATATGAAGGTGTATGGTTTGAACTTTAAAGAAAAAAAACGGTTCTAGTCTTTGAGTTTTTGCAGTTTTTATCATACTGCATATTAATTGCTCACAAAAAGTCACAGTTTAATTGTTTGTGCACTGTTATTGTATATTTGATTAATTATATTTCAATTTTAAAGTGGTTTAGAGTTAGTTAGTCACAGGTTTTAGAACTTCATGTTCAAGTTGAGTGAATTGCACTATTCATTGGAATACGCGTTGGATAACATTATCACTGTTCACTGATGGTATTTACTTCACTTTCGGTGTAAAATATTTAGATAAAGACATAAACATCTATTTTTAAGACAAATTAATACACAGAGCCATTTGTTGACGTTTCAGAGGCGCCCTCTGTTCCAAGTCTTCTATCGCCTGGAATGATCTATTGATCCTTATCAACCAGCTTTCATGTGACCTCACATAAATCCTATGCTAATTCTTATCGTTTCATTCAAATGAATCTGCGTTAACGACTTTGCTCCCGATATTTGTCTTCCCAGATTTAATTTATAGCATATCGTGGAATATGATTTATTGTTATAGCAAACATCATACCGGATAAATTACGTTATGTATGTGTTAGAGAGAACATGATTGAAAGGGGAGCCAATGTAGAGGTGATTTTAATGGAGACGTTTCAATGTGTTTTCTATGTCTTACTCGTGAAGAGAATAATATTCCTACTATTCTGTAAAGAGAGGTTCTTATTTGGAATGTATACTGTGCGACCGCGGTGTTCTTCCTGATCACTAAGGTTAAGCAGCGTTCGACTCGGTCGGTCTCAGATGGGTGACCGTTTGTGTCATTTTCATATTCGACCATCTCCGTGCTTCGGAAGGCACGTTAAGCCTTTGGTCCCGGTTACCACTTAATGTGGTAGTCGTTAAGCCGAGTTTTAAGCCTTAAAGGTGGCTTGATAAGTTCCAACAGCAGGTGGCCACAAACCTGCCTCCACCAATACGCACTGGGTCCGCGTGGTGGAGTATGACCTAATCACTCTCACCTCGATTTGTGAGAGAAGATCTTTGCCCAGCAGTGGACAGTATCTGCTGATATTATTTATTTATAGATTTCATATGATCATAGAATGGACTGGATTGATTATTTACTTATCATAATTGATCAGATCAGTACTTAGATTTCTCAAAGTTGTTTTGACAATTGTGGATGGTTCCTCGAGAGCGATAGTATCAGTCATTGGATGTGGAACTCATGATCTTTTGAAAACAATTTGAAATCAGTTTTCTATCTATACATTTATACAAGTAAATAATATTGAAGTGTGCTTGTAATGTCAAAATAACAGCTTTTTACTAAATGCATATGAAAGTATATACGGAACTTAAAACAAAAACACAATTTTTAAAATTTCTATCTATGTTTGTAACGGCTAATCTCCGAAACCGCTAGACCTATTTTGACGGGACATTCACTGGCAGATAGCTGATGTTATAAGGAGTAATTTAGGCAATTTTTGTTAGATTCCCCGCGGACGAAGTCCCGGGGTACAGCTAGTAGTGAATGCATAAGGCCATTAAAAACACTTAAACTTATAAACTCATATTTATGTCGGAGCTTTAACATAGTCAAATTGACTGCACGCCGCAGGCAATGAAGATGCGACTTAATACTATGACTTAGGGCCGGATAGAATTTTGACATATTTTGTATGGAAAATCTATAAAAATTCTACTGACAGTAAGCGAATCTGTCCTTGAGTTGAATATAGGAACTGGCTATTAGTGACTAACATCATGTATACAGCCAGATACTAATTTATGCTCGTTCAAGTCTTGTCCATTAAGATCTATCGGAACAATAGACGCTGTCTTCCCGTAATTTCCACGGCCGCTCGGAGACGTCCGCATTCATGCCTCCTTTGCTGGACGTCTCAATAGCTAGTAATCTCGAGAGTGGTCCAATAGTTGGACTTTCAGTCTATTGTGCACTTCCAACTGAGAGGGGAATGACTCATCCTTATTAAGCATGCATTCAAATTGTTCTATATCCTAAAGAACGATCAGTGAAATGGAACGTCCGATATAGACTCATATGGTGCTAAAAGATGATATATTTGCGTGGAGAATGATTGTTTGTGCCTAATATTCTATCTATTTATATCATGATCCCTTGTGGGGTTGGCAGAGTGTCCAAAGTCCTTCTTTCTTTACAGACCTTTTATACTTCTTCCATCACATAGTTTGTCTCATACATACGGTATAAGGCACGGTCTATTAGATCATGTTAAGATAGCCTTATTTTTGATAATGTTATATTTATTGCGGCATGCATAGCACAAAAATGATGTGATGGATAAAGAGAGAGGTTTGTTAATATATCCTATATTTAAACTGCTGAAGAAAGGTGTTTTTGCAGGGTTTAACGTACATACATGACATGGTTTTTAGAGTTAAGTTTTTAGTTATTCATGCCGAATTGTCTTGTACTATATACATCTCAACGATGGAAGATTTCACAGTCGACTTGCGATATTCCAAGAACATAATACAAAATTAGAATATAATGAAGCATTCACGGTCATGGGAAGGATCTTCTCGTTACGGGAAGGTGACGGCACAGTAAAACACTCGAAACGTCCATGATTAAATAAAAAATACAAATGGTTTTATTTCGTGTATCATTTTCGCGTAAATAATCGCAAAGTACAATGAAAACACAAGTGTTATGTCCTTGGTAAGTAATTTTTTAAATCAAGCAGGTTGACTTCTACGAATATGTGTTGTAGGTTGGATCTCCGCATAAAACAAATATGTATGTCACACATAGTTATTTGTTACGGTTTGGTGGTGATTACAAACGAACCGTCAATACAAGAGTATATTCGGCATAGGTATTATTAGTAGGAACCACTCTAATCTAATTACTACACGTCTAATTACTGTTCGTAACACTACAATACGGTCTAATCCGGGAATTGCTGATGCAGGTAGTAAGTCTGCAAAGCTTAAATAGGAGTGAGCAGGGCATATTTATCAAATGCGACCTGACAAATGGGCTAGAATGTGTATCGACGTCGGGGCAGGCCCAGGGAACGTTAGCGTAACAATTAGATGCATTCCAAAAGGATTGGCTGGAGATGGTTGGATTAAATCAGTTTGGAAATTTATGGGGGAGACCTCAGCCTACCTATGGGAAAATATAGATTGAGTAGAAAAAATACTAACTTACAGTAGCAATAGTAAGTAGTTATAACGACCACAATCAAAAGTATTTCGTCATATTCTTATAGAGTCTTTTTTATGGCGATCAACTGCTCTAAATTCTATAACGGTTCTAGGAATTCTGATAGTGCAAGACGGTTGAAATTAGTCATGCTTTTGATTGGATGTTCCTTATCGAATTATTGTATGATTCATTTGAGCACAGCTGGCGCACCGTTGACTATTGTTTTTCATTTATTTAGATAATATTTATGTGGTCTATAAAGTATGTTGTAATAGCTTTTTTTTAATATGAAGCTGATGAGGCATTATTCTGCATTGTATTTTTGTGGAAATGTGCTCAAGGCAAACAACGATATAAATTTAATTAATGTAAAATAAAACATTAAATAATTGCAAAACCCGTTTATTAACGTTGTTCGATAATTTAAGTTTTAATCTGTTTTTAAATATTTTAAAATAATAATATTAGCTGGGCACGGGCCTCCTCTCAAACTGAGAGCGTTTTAGGCCATAGTCCACCACGCTGGCCCAGTGTGGGTTGGCGAACTTCACACACCTTCGTGTAACGTGTTTTTCTTCACCGTTAAAGCAAGTGATAGTTCATTTTACGCATATGCTTTCAAAAAGACAGAGGTGCATGGGTTTGAACCCGAGACCTCTGACTTTGAAGTCCATCGATCTAACCACTAGGCTATCACTGCTTTTAAATACTTTAGCTCGGGATATTACTAATACATCTACCGCCGAATCCGAATGTGGCCTTCACTGAGAACATCCACACAAAACCCAGTGGGCTAGTCTTTTAATTTTAATGGTTTCATACAATTGTTCTGACTGCCTCGTTGGTCTGGTGGCAAGGCGGATTTGTGATCACGAGGTCCTGGGTTCAAATCCTAGGTCAGACAAATGTAGTTTTTCTAACGCAAAATTCCCAGTATGAGTCCGGAGTCTGGAATTGTGCCCGGTATATGGCAATAAGCTCGCCCCCCTTTTACATGGGACCTAACATCGTCGGCGAAACGTGGGTGTACTCTGCCACTCCCTCTGGGGAATATAGGCGTGAGGGTTTCTTTGTTTTTTTTTTTCATACAATTGTTCTTTACTGTTGTTTATTCCGGTTACTGCATCACCGATCCTTTACGTTGATGCTACGTCATCGGGAACACTAAACGATTTTCAAAACTACCACAAACCAATTGGTACCAATTCTTGTGTCTCAAATAATTTACAGTTAAAACCTAATCACCAGTCATCAATAGGTCTGTCAATCTGTCTCAATAACTACAAAAACAAAGCACAGCTGCAAATTGTACCCAATAGACATCCGCACCAAACATTTGATTCGCTTTCGCCCATTGTTTGTGACCAACATTGAAACAATGATATCGTCGATAACCGTGACGGGCGACTTTTACTGCCACTAATTGGATGTAATCAGCCGCTGTTGGGCGTGATGTTGGCTGATCGCGTTATGGAGTTGTGGGTGTCGGGATTTTTCCCAGAATGTAAGTGCTTGAATAAAAAGGGGGTCCGATTAAATCATCAAAGCTGCTATTTTTTGAAGATCTGGTCATCTTTTAAGTCACCAAAAGTCCACATTTGCCGCATTTTTCAACTGCCTCGTTGGTGTAGTGGCGTAACGGGGCTTTTCTAAAAGTGCTCAATTTTTTGGAATCAATGGAATCAACTTAAAAGCCATTGGCCATAGATCTACCTAAATACCTCATTAAATGCTGAAGAATTTCTATCTATCTATATCATCACGCCAGATCCGTCGCAGGGTAGGCAGAGAGTACAGAGTTCCAACAGGCTCTTTCCTTACAGATCTCTCTGGCTTCCTCCACTCTCATAGTTCGTCTCATACACACTCGCCGGTTACGGAGACTCTTGACTTGCCCTTTAGATAAGTCACGGTATATTTGGTCATGAAGAATTTGCTCTTTAAATTATCCAATATAGGGTTGTATTTATCATTTGTAAATTTCATTATTTCAGGTAAGTCGACCAACTCAACTCTGCGACGGCGCGTTGCGGTGCCCACCCAAGAGGTATAATGCCTTTCTAGATCTCTCCTTCTTACTTAAATAATAATAATAATAATAATAATAAAATCGTTTATTAAAGCCAGAAATAGTTACATTAAAATTTAGATTAGATTAAGAAATAGGCTTTGTACGTAAATACATATTGTACAGGCAACGTCAATAACATACAATGACACATTAGAATTAAAACTGTGTGTTCCGAAACTAACATAATTTACTCTTGCTAGCGGTAAAAAACATATTGAAAAATTAAATTAACCTTGAAAAAAAAACCGTCACGACTGTTTTCCCCAGAGGGGGTGGCAGAGGTGTACTGAGTACACCCACGTTTCGCCGACGATGTTAGGTCCCATGTAATAGGGGACGAGCCTATTGCCATATACCGGGCACAATTCCAGACTCCGGACTCATATTGGAAATTTTTCGTTAGAAAAACTACATTTGTCCGACCTAGGATTTGAACCCAGGACCTCATGATCACAAAGCGATGTGCTTTGCCACCAGACCAGTCGTTGGTCTGGTGGCAAAGGATTTATTCCTGTGTCGTGGGTGCGTTTACAAACATGAAAATTCACATACGCAAATACCCAGACCGGAACAAATACTTGTGGATCACACAAAGATTTGTCCCGTGCGGGACTCGAACCCGCGACTATTAGACGCAGTGGGCAGAGCGGCTTAAGCTCTTAACCACTGCGCTAAATCGAAATGTGTGTGTGTGAGAATGATCTACGCCAACGTAAACACACACACAAATATAAAAGACTCCATCCGAAGATATAGTCCAGTATATTTTCCATATCACTAAAATACGGAAATAGTAAAACCGTTGCATTAACAGCGATGAGTAAACCGAATCAATACGCTGCCCCTCATAAACCTATCTCCTAAACTATAAAGCTGTAAAAATGTATGAATAATGCGATTTCTTCCGCTGTAAAAACGCTATAAATCCACTTCGGAAGATAAACTTGGCGGCCAAGTGTTAAAGTTTCAGTTGGATCGCGTTAAGGCGATCCTCCATCGTTTCGAGCGCTACACACATGCTCATACTTAGCTTGGATAGCAAGCCGGGGTGGTAGAGGAGTACTATGCATGCCTAGATTACTCTGACAATGTTAGATTTGAATGTTAATATTTAAATTTAAAAGGCCTTTTTAAGAAGAAACTTGTATAGCAAACAGTATAAACTATGAGAGTGGAGGAAGCCAGTATGTAAAGAAAGAACCTGTTGGAACTCTGTACTCTCTGCCTACCCCGCAAGGGATCTGGCGTGATGATATAGATAGAGAGATAGAGTACGAAAAAATCTTGCTTAGTTGAGGAGTTCCTGTGGCTTTCTTCCCGCTCCATCATCAGACCTTAGACACCATTCGGGTCTCAAGTACTCGTCAAGACAAATCCAGCGAGCCCAAACACGATGAGGTTGTTTGTTTTTATTTTTTTTTTATATAGAAAAAACGAAACCCCACACTAGGATTTATTCCTGTGTCGTGGGTGCGTTTACAAACATGAAAATTCACACACAAATACCCAGACCGGAACAAATAATTGTGGATCACACAAAGATTTGTCCCGTGCGGGAATCGAACCCGCGACTATTAAACACAGTGGGCGGAGCGGCTTAAGCTCTTAACCACTGCGCTAAATCAACCGTCGGTTATATTGAGTAGTTGGCTGATTCCATTGGCCACGTTTCGGTTTCACCAGAAATCCCTGACCATTATCTGGTTGTAAAGTACTCGTCAATACCAATTTAAGAAACCCAAACACGAGGGGGTTACGTTGTATAGTTCACAAGTTCCTATCGCCACCTTCCGACTCCATCATCAGACCAGCTCCATGGTACTATATTATTGCATTGTCATCGCTTTACATACGTTTGCCAAATTTCAGCTCAATTGGGTACCCGCAAGTGCTTAAAAAATGAATCACTAGATTTGAACCGGAAAGACAGACAGACAGACATACGAACATTGCAGGTTAAATAAAAGCTTGTAAAAAGAGGCACGCCTCTTGCCATCAATCAATCAATCAGCCTATCGCAGTCCACTGCTGGACATATGCCTCTCCTAACACGCGTCATTGCACACGGTCCTCCGCCTTCCGCATCCAGTCTGTCCCAGCGACCTTTTTGAGGTCGTCGGTCCATCTAGCTGGGGGCCGTCCTACCTTACGCTTACCAAGTCGCGGTCTCCACTCTAGGACACGTTTGCTCCATCGGCCGTCGGTCCTTCTGCAGATGTGACCAGCCCATTGCCACTTTAGCTTACTGAGTTTGCGAGCTATGTCGGTAACTTTGGTTCTTTGTCGGATTACCTCGTTACAAATTTTATCCTTCAAAGAGACGCCGAGAATAGCTCGCTCCATAGCCCGCTGTGCGACTTTAAATTTATGGACTAGTCCCACTGTGAGTGGCCACGTCTTGGCCCCGTAGGTCATAACAGGTAGGACGCATTGGTTGTAGACTTTAGTCTTCAGGCATTGCGGTATAGGCGAAGAGAAAACGTGACGTAGTTTGTCAAATGCTGCCCAACCCACTTGGATACTGCGGTTGATTTCTTTCTCGAAGTTGTTTCTATCAAATTGAACAACTTGTCCAAGGTAGACATACTCCCGAACAACTTCGAGCATCGAACCATCGACGTAGATCGGTCCCGGCGTGACATGTTCATTAAACATGATCTTGGTTTTATCCAAGTTCATGCCGAGACCGACACCTCGAGAGGCTCCATTTAGGCTATGCAGCATTTATTGCCATCATAACAGACAATTTCGTACTCCGAAAAGATTCAGTGGATGTATCAATAGAATAACGTTAAACTTTGTCCGATCTAGGATTCGAATTCAGAACCTCGTGATCGCTATTCACACCATAAACTAGTAGATATATTTATATTTTTTTCTCATGAAGAGACGGAAATAGTAAAACTGTTGCTTTATCAACGGAGAGCAAATCTAATCAATACGCTGGCCCTCATAAACCTATCTCCCATACAATGAAGCTATAAAAATCCACTTCGAAAGATAAACTTGGCGGCGTTAAGGTTTTAGTTGGATTGCATAAGGCGAGCGCCTTAAAAGAGCTTTCAACGCGAGGAATGCTCGTAGAGGTGTGTCTTGTACACCCACATTTCGCCGACAGTATTAAATCTTAATGTAATAGGGGGCGATCGAATTGCCGTGATACCAAACATAAATCCAGATTTGGTCAAATAACGCAACGCCATCTTTGCCTGATATTCGAGCCCAAGATCTCGTGATCGCCGCAGGCGAGGCTGTAATGAAGAAGTGCCTTTACTTCATTGCACTGTGCGCTATGCCTTCACGTTCGCTGATATTTGTTATGAATTCAAGCGAATATTGATAGCCTTAAAAGAAAGTCTTGAATTAAGAATAGATGGACTATTTCCATCTAATCTTGCATTTGGATGCAACCAGAACGAAGGTCTTTTACTAGCGATAGGCCTTTGTGTTTCAAGATGTAGACGGCGTTTTATTTTTTGAGTATTGTTGAGATGGTCTTAATTTTCTATATACTATAGGTGATAAAATATTTGAAAAATTATACTTTGACTTACATCAAACCTTTAAATTATGTACGAATATGTAAAATATCTAAAACTTCTCCTAAAATGCCTCGAGGTTTGTTAAATAACTGTTTCTAATTTTAATTAATAAAATCAGACAGAATCCACGAACTACTATGAATAAATTTTGTAAATTTACATTGATTCTCCCGTCTGGCTTATTTCTAGGAGTTCAAATGAAATACGGATCCTTTTAGAGCCCGTTCCCATTACGGTTGACGAAACAGAACCCCTGAACCGTGTGAAAACAAACATCGGCGGGCTCAAATTTCAAAATAAATGAGATCGTAGGTATAAATATGGAACTCTGTAATCTCTGCATACATAGCAAGGAATCTGACGTGATGGTATAGATAGAAAGGTTTAAACTCAAAAAAACCCTCAAAACTCAAATAATTTATTTTGTATAAACCCTGCGCTTACAAATAGTCAATTTTTTAAATCTAATTTAACTATTAATCGACCACCGGATCGGAACGCGGCCTCCACTGAGAAGATCCGGCGAAGAAACTCAGTGGGTTTGTCTGTTTTATTTAATTCTCTGTCTCCTTTTTCTTTTCTTTTTCAATCATATTGCGTGGATACAATGTTTTATAAAGTGTGTTTAAAGGATTCCAGATGGACCAGTCCCCACAACCAGCACCCGTTCACGAGTATGACTACTGGAACAGCCATCACATGATATAAAATTTTGAGAGTGCGACTGGCGATCAGGTCGCTTCTGGCTAAGTACACTTTCTACAGACATTAACGCTAATAGAAAACACAACAATGTACCAAAATATCATTTTATAACGAAAAGTCGCGTGGGCAGAACAATGCGCTATCGATTGCAGGAAGAGAATAAAAACAAAACATGTGCCACTATGCTGGGCCCTCTGAATTCGAATCCTAGGTCGAACAAAGCATGGCTTTACCATTGAAAAATGCTCAGAAGCAGCCTTAACTTGAAATTGTGCTCAGTATTATGGCAATAGGCATGTTCCTATTACATTACCTATTACATCGTTGGCAATATGTGGGTGTACAATGTGTACACCACCACTTCTCCCCCGATTGGGGAATATAGTCGAGACGTTATTATAAGAATTTTATAGATTGCTTTCCTATCGCATCGAACGACCATTTACCAAGTTTTGACAGCGTCCGATCTCTGGAGAAATTAGATTGTTTTATAAATTAGTTGACTTTTCCCGACATAAGCTACGAGGGTGTGCGGAGATGGAAGATAAACTATCTATCTAATCTAACTATCCGTTATATGGAAAACTTATTCGTGATTGTTATTCTTTAGATCTGTTGGACTTTGGTGACAACTCATACAGAGATATGTAGGTATCACAATTAAATCACGTTTGTTATCCACGTCGAGCTAGATAGTGGTACACATAGACCACCTATATTTCATGGGCATACATTGATCCCATTGTGGCAAGCTTCTTACCGGACTTTAGGTATGTGGCAATATGTCTAATGTAAATGGTGTATCTGCTGTGTTAGTATGTAAATAAATCAAGTCAAATAAGTCTTTCGAAAACTGGTAAAGTTCTCCAGTATTCGGTAGGTTTCAACAGTCTTCCTTAACCGTTCGGTAGAAATGATCGCACTCAGAAATGGAAACAATTCCGAACACAAGGCAAAAGCGGTCGACCAACCAAGGTTATCCCTAAAATTACCAAAGTACCACAAACATTGTCTCAAAGATCAGGAAACAGTATTGTTTTCCCAAAACGCAACATTTCTCCCCCTTTCAAGATGTAATGACGCAAATCTGTCGTCTACTCGCAAAAGTATCTCCAAAAAGATACACATCCGTTCTCTTCGGAATTACGATTAATCGCTTTGTGGGCGTTTGCGTCACAAATATTGTAAAACAAGTCCAGGGATTTGCATCGGTAAATAAGGACAATCGCTCTTAGGCAAATGCGGAGAGCATAACAAATGTTTGAGTTATTTTTAGCAGTAGCAAAAACAAACTAACAAAAAACTATGGATTAGTGACATTGAGCTAAAAATATTTAAATTTATTGAAATTATTTTTTAAAGAGGACTGGTAAGAGTAAATATAACTCACTATAATAACCTAATCACTCTGAATTTGAAGATACCGAAGTTATACTTCTTCGGGAACAGAATAAATTATTCCTGGTACCTAGTACAACAATGCTTCTAATATCGTATCGACGAAACGAGTCAAATGCCTCAAATGCTAATTTGAGTCCGTTTGGTCTCTATATAAACCTTCATTAAAATTTCGTGAAGTCACTATAATTATCCACACCTGTCCGTACTGAGGCAACTTCGTCTCCGGTCCGTAACATATCATATCAGACAGGTACATCCATAGGCTAATGTAGGTGTTATGCTAGAGTGTCAGATATTTCGAGAAGGACGGCTGCGCAAGTGACTCCACATTGCTGTAAGCAACGCGAGGTTATAGAGAGAGCAACAATTGTTTGCTCCAAGACGTTTTCGAAACGAATCGATTAAGGGTCAAGGCAGGAGGACTGGTGCGTTCCGTTGGGCGATGGATTCCAGGTTCTACTCAGTTGCAGCGAAGAACGCCATCGTGTTTTTTTTGTGACAGCTGCTTTAGGATCTCCTTGAAACAAATCGAGTGAGGCAATGGTGGTTTCCGTTTAGAGATCCCGGAGCCGCTCTTCCGTATCAAATGAAGCCAACTCGGGGGTTTCTTACTGTAGCAAAAGCAAAGTGTGTGGCAAAGTTTTCGCATACCCCAGTCTACCACATAAAAGACTAGGAAACTTTTGAACATTCCAGCGAGACCCAAAATATGGTATCACTTATTAAAAGGCTCAGCACAAGCGTAATCCTGGCTGTTTTCAGTTCCATATTTCAGACCGTTGTGGCATTATTCAACCGAATACAATATTCTAAACTGCGCCGACGTTTCGTCTCGTACCTCTCGGATATTATGTTTTGTAATGAAAATATCGTAAGCTCATGTACATTTGAATGTCAGCTGTGTATTATGTCGTTAAATAGTTACGATATGGTTGCGTTGTCAGAAGCGTTTTGTTTTATTGTTACTTATTATTAGTGTATTAAAATAGTTACAACTGTGATGCAATTTGTAATTTTGAATAATTCTGAAATTCTGAACATTATGTGATGTTAAAATACGAATGCCGCATGAATTTTAATCCTAGAGGGTTATATACGGGGGGACCGTATTTTCAAGTCTCCCCCTGATGGCGGGCTTTTAAGAGCGCGGCACAAGAGGGCACCGGTGCGTTCCCTACGGAGATCCCGGAGCCCCTCCATAGGGCTGATGTCGGCCACCCTGGGGTTTTTAGTCGATAGGAATTCGGCACGGCCCACGAGCTTCCTCCGAGGCTCGCGGAAGTCCTATACAGGATTTTCTCAGGTAAAAAAGGGGCTCACACAACCATTTTAGCAGTAGCTTATTCTGAATGAAAAATAGAATGACATTCCGAATTGGTGGTAGAGTCTTGGTTACTTTTCTGATGATTCATAAATACTACAATGGTTGACATGAATAAAAATATTCTGATTTTGAGTATCAATGTTATTCTATTTTGCTGTTTGTCAGATACAGAATTAAAAGATGGTTCATATGGCCTTTTTTCTTACGCCAAAAGAAAAATTAAAATAATGCTTATAAAAAGATTCTGGCGCAGATCTTTCCTTTGATATTCAATGTAACTGACCTATTTCTGTTCTGTATATTAGTTGTGAAAAGATGCATAATCAGGCATAGTTCCTTATCCATTGCTATAGAACGTAAGTCTGATATCACAAAGACAAAAATACCCTTAATAATCCTCTTGATGAAAAAGTCTCCGCTTCTATAGATATCGACTTTTAAAATATTCCGTATTTCCCACTATCGGCTGTCGATTCATGTGTGCAACTGGCATCAGTATAGTTTAGAGGAAATGGCATAGTTTCCCAAACTCGAGCCAATTCCAGTTGTTTGTGCTCAATGAGCCGGAACATTTTATTTCGAAATCTATTCTCTCTGTCGACGTCAGTCGCCCTGATGGGGGATGTGTCGTAAGATCGTTTGGGAAAACAAGTTGACTTCTTCCTTAATTATTTGCGGTATTTGGTTTTGGATATTATGAGTATATATTTGTAGATAAATGAAAACACCACGCGTGTCAGCTTTTCGGAATTATTTGATAAATACATCGATAAAATAGTTTACTCATAGACATGTGCTCAAATGGTGCCACTGATTTATGTCTTTTGACTGTTGATCAATTGAGTACCGTCATAAAATTTATAAAAAAGTAGTGTGCTACTTTTCCGGCTCATTCCTTGTTGAGTTGTCGAACGCGAGGCGTCTGTGTGAGCAGTATGTGGGTGCCCGGTAGTCTTTTCTGAGTTGTATTGTGGTGTGAAAGTGTTAGATTGGTGGAAGTATTTTGTGGGCTTCACATGTAATTGTATAGAGATGTATTATCGCATAGTGGTGTTCAAAGATGCATAGAAGATAAGACATGTTTTGATGGATGATAAATCAAACAACGAATATGGTTGTTTTTGTTACGACGGTTGAGCTGAGACGCGTATATTCCACAAGCGCCTCCGTATATCGCCAATAACATTAGGTCCTAATATAATAGCAGGTAAAGCCTCGCTGTCTAGTCTGGTCTCTTAACTGTTAAAGGGAGAGGATATTTTAATAGGAAAGTTAATAAGAAAGCGCACACGAGCTACAGGTTAAGCATCTACTGTATTATTCATGTATGGTACATTATGATGTATTAAACATAAAACTACGTTCTCACATTTGAAAAAATTCAATCAACCATGCCATAATAACATGATAACAAAAATTAACTACTTTAACTGACAACATAAATTATCAATTCCACACCTACACAATAACGTTATGTAAAAATATTAATCAGGCAACATCGACTCTATTGAGTCTACACGAGAACACTCACATTGTTTAGTTTAACGTGAATAAAATAGACCACCGGCATCCAGGGCCCTTATTCGCTATGACAAATGAAACACGTAACGCGGCGAGTTACGATAACTTCGTGAAATGATACTTTAAGCCTCGAATTTCTTAGAAGACTTCGCTTGAGAAGTCGAACGATGTTGGGCGACGTCGTTCCATGTCTTGTTTTGCGATGTATGTCCTGTCATTAACATTAGTTAAATAGGTTGCCCGAAGATGTTTAATACATCGGTCGTACACGTCTACACTCTTGGCTTCTGTTCCTCAACAAAAACATCGCGGTTACAAGGAAATTGTCACGGGATGTCGCCATACTTGTCAAGTGACGTCGGGTGACGATGCACGACACCATGCGACATCACAAGCCACAAGTGTCTCGGGAAATTTGTCCCCTAATGAATACGAGACCTTAACGATCATTTCATGAAGTTATCTTAACCTCCTGCGTTTGGTTATAGAGAATAAGGTCCCAGCTGAGGTTTTCTGTATGCATAACTACACAACACTCTGGAGACCTGAACAGGCGCGCGGCGAAATCGAGATGTTTCTGCATGTACTACAATGCCAGCAAATTGTCAATATTTGAAGGAAATTTGCCCTGAAAATAAGGTGGTTGGTGCTCCCTGGAGACGCGTTCTGTCGGCAATTCTGGGTTTCTCATGATTGTATTGCTAAGGTTGTGTAGCTGAATATACTTTGAACCCTTGGGAACGTTTCTGTTGTCTTATACCTAGGAAGGAAGCTGGGTTTATTAAAATACTAGTCACATTTGGTAATGATTGTGAATCTTAATTTTTTTCTCATCATCATCATCATCATCATCTCAGCCTATACTTGTCCACTGCTGAACATAGGCCTCCCCAATCGCTTTCCAGCGTAACCGGTCCGATGCCACCTGCATCCAACGACTTCCTGCGATTTTCACAAGATCGTCGGTCCATCTGGCAGGTAGTCGTTCCACGCTGCGCTTGCCAATACGTGGTCTCCACTCTAGAATCTTTCTGCCCCAACGCCCGTCCGATCTTCGCGCTATGTGGCCCGCCCATTGCCACTTCAGCTTGCTAATCTTAAGGGCTATGTCGGTGACCTTGGTTCTTCTACGAATCTCCTCATTCCTGATTCGATCACGTAGAGAAATGCCGAGCATAGCTCTCTCCATAGCTCGCTGAGCAACTTTGAGCTTTTTTATGAGACCTATAGTAAGAGACCACGTCTCTGATCCATATATCATCACTGGTAACACACATTGACTAAAAACTTTAGTCTTTAGGCACTGAGGTATTTTGGACGAGAAGATGTTGCGTAGTTTCCCGAACGCTGCCCAGCCGAGTTGGATTCGTCGATTGACCTCTCTCTCAAAGTTGGACCTACCTAACCGGACTACCTGTCCCAGGTAAATGTATTCGTCGACAACTTCAAGAGTAGAGTTCCCAACGGTGAGTGCGGTGGGTACGACATGGACGTTAAACATTATTTTTGTTTTGTCCATGTTCATTTTAAGACCCACTTGTTGAGTTACTCTGTTGAGGTCGCCGAGCATTCGTCCTAGATCTTCCAGCGACTCCGCCATGACCACAATGTCGTCGGCAAATCGAAGGTGAGTGATGCATTCGCCATTGATGTTGATGCCAAGTCCTCGCCATTCCAAGAGCTTGAAGGCGTCCTCTATGGTGGTCGTAAACAGTTTCGGAGAAATGACGTCTCCCCGTCTTACTCCTCTTTTTATGGAGATCGCCTTCGTGCACTGCCCTTGTACTCGGACTGACATGGTGGCGTTATTATACAAGCACTTCAACACTTCGATGTACCGATAGTCAATGCGGCATCGCTGGAGAGATCTAAGAACCGCCCAAGTCTCGATCGAATCGAAGGCTTTCTCATAGTCCACAAACGCCAAGCATAGTGGCCGATTATACTCCTGGGTCTTCTGTATAATCTGCCGCAGCTTATGTATGTGGTCTATGGTACTAAAGCCTTTCCGGAAACCGGCTTGTTCGGGAGGCTGGAAATCATCAAGCCTGCGTTTTTTTTCTGGTTTATGAGAAACTAAATATTAAGGGTTGTTCCGAAAGCCCTTTTTAACTGCATTGCATTCTCATAACAGCAGTGTTAGGTGGTCAACAATCTAGGATTGAATCCCGCCCAATGCTACTTCACGTTTTTAATCGTTCCCGATCACATAATGCACCAGACCGTGGGCTACCTCCATATTAGAAAGTCAATTGTGAGGCAGTTTGAATGCAATCGTTTCTGATGTGTTGTCTGTAGTTTTCTTTTTTTGCACCCTGAATGTCCAAATTCGTCAGTTATTAGTCAGTTAGTATCAAAATATACCGCTCCACTTTACACATAATCACAATGTTCATATGCTATTCCAAATGATCTACCCACATTGTATGCAATGTGCACAATGTAGGCATAAGCTTCTAAATCCATCAGTTTTATTCAAAGAACTAAATAAGTCCTCACAACCTGACACCACCGTAATTCGGGCAGCAATTAAAGAGGTTGAAATATAGGGTGGCGTTTCAGCTGTGCCGCATCGTAGCTTTCGCCTGCAGTATCATAAATACGCGCTGTGTTTACCGCTGACAGCAAAATCTAGGATCACTGGAACGTTTCGGAATTTATCGTTATTGGACACCTAGATTATAGCTGGCTCTTATACTACGGAGGTAACATGGAATATTGAATCGTATTTATGGAGCGGTCTTCGAGTGGGCATATATTTGGTAGTTTGAGTTTAACTCCTGATTAACATTCAGCATACTCGTGTTTTAGTATGCAGGGAGGTGGATATGGTAATAATGTGTCCATGTAAAGTTTACTTAACCACTCTGCTCTTTTTCATCTCCGTTTACATGCTTTTCTCATTTCTTTCTCCTTTCCCGCCTTGCTTTCTTAGGTAGGGTTCTAACGTTAGCTAGTTTCATGTTTATTTCTCAGATAGATGTCGCTCAAGTAGGCTGAATGTAATCCAGGGGTGACAATACACACACCCCTACCCACTATAATGGCAATGGGCTTCTATTACATTGGGATGTAATAATGTCGGCGAAATGTGAGTGTACACAGTTTACCTCTGCGGCGAAATAAATGTCCCTGTGATCGCGTGGTCCTAGTACGACCGATTGGACCACGTGATTTTTTTTTTATTCGTCTGATTCAACGTACCATGAGGAATGACAAATTATTATAGTCCGATTGATCGGACTACGGGTAAATACGAGTATTCACGGTCTGATTCAAGGGACCACGAGTAAAGTGAGTACTCAAAATCGGACTCAGAAGTTCTAAGTTCTGAAAATGAAATCGCTTCCAATACCTAAAATCCTATTTTAAGTTTATTGGCGATCATGAAGTCGTGGTCCTATGGATCTGATGACTTTTATCAAATTACGGTAATAGAAAGTCGTAGTCACTTTTTAAATAAAACTCAGCCTTAAGAAATAGGTCTAAAATAACGACAGGCGAAGATTTAATTGGACCAAGCCTTAATCGGACCAAGCAGTCAGACCACGCGTTTACAGGGCGAAACGTAGGTATGACGGTGATAATTTTTTTTGTAATTCTCCAATCTTCTTTCTTCATCTTCCAGTTACAATTAACACCAAATAGAAATGTTTCAAGGGAAAAGCCATGCTAGCCTATACTACAAAGGATTTGTGATTTATAATTCAACTTGAGCAAAGCTGGATGACAAAGGCACTATTCCAAATAGGCCAATTGTATGCCTTGCAGCTACTTTGCCCATCTTAAGTGCACCTTAAGCCGGGATTTCAGTGTCTTCTGACTGTGAGTGGTGACATGTCACTATGGAATTTCGGTGAAATCTCCTTGATCCTCTATTCGCTGTGACCAAACGCGGCGCACTACGAAAACTTCGTGAAATGATTGTGTAATGGTATTCTGTACGCCAGTGTTACAGTGTGAAACTTTTATTAGATCGTCTCAAACTTTTTGGTCTGTGTGTTGCATGTCGCGTGACGGTCGGCCGCGGAGTAGGGATAAAGTGAAAGGCGCTCGCCAGAGCAGCCAAAGCCAATATGTTTCACTTTTACCGTGGTTTCATAAAACCACACAAGGATTTTTTTAATATTTATGGATCAATAGAATTTTCAATTGTAATGAAATAATTTGTAAGCCCTGGAGTGCCCCGGAATAATAATAATGACTTTTGTCTTTTGTGAATGTCCCTCTCGTAACAATGGGTGCTGTAAAGCACTAGAAACTTAGAGAACTTAAAACTAAAAATAAAATCCGAAATATTTAATTACGATTTAATGGTTTTCACAATTAATTTGGTGGACCAAGGCCGTGATAGAGTGGTTGCTCGGAAAAGGACGCAGGCCTAGAGGCAGACTATTAGCCCGATGGAGTGATGACATCGTGAAGGTGGCCGAAAAATTTTGGAATAGGCTTGCACAGAACCGAAACGAATAGAGTGATAGAGGAGAGGCCTGCACTCAGCCGTGGGCTGATTGATGATGATGATGACGATTAATTTTTGCCAACTCTGCTGTACGCCACTGGACTACCATTAAGCGTAGGTATGAATACGCCATTGTGAATAGTCAGTCGAGCCTTCGCTGAGACAGATTGACTACCTCACCACGGTGCGCAAGGAAAACCTGCGTTTCGAGAAAGTAGTCACCATAAAGTAGACATTATGGGAATGTGGGCGTTATGAGAACATAGACATTATGGGAATGTGGTCGTTGTTGGAAGTAGACATTATGGGAAAGTAGTCATTCTGAGCTTAACCTCGTTAAATGATCATGTCACGAAATTTTCGTAACGCGCCACGTTACGTGTTTAGTTGATCATAGCGGATAAGGGTCCTGTTTGCTTTGACTCACTGGAGTGCATGAGAAGCCGGTATCAAACTTTAGAAATAATGCTGCGTGTTCATGAATTTTCCTTTACCAGCCAATTTCGGAATGCTCATATTTCATGAATATTACGGCACTCCATTATACCCTTTCTTCATATAAATGCAGATTCCAAAACAAGACATTTATATAATATTAATTTATAAGGGCTCTATTCTCGCGCCGTTATTAACTTAAATAATGTATAGTATAGGACTGCCTCGTGGCTCTAATGGCATTTGAGGCGGAAAATATTTGATTCGATGGCGATCATGCGGTCCTGGGTTTGATTCCTACGTCGGACAAAGTGCTGTAAGCGATTTTTTAGTAGAATATTTTCATTCCCAATCCGTAGTTTCAATTTGTTCCTGATAGAATGGCTACAGTAACTGTGTACTCTCTGCCTACACTGAAGGGATCTGACATAATGATATAGATATATAGAGATAATGGCAATAGGCTCGCCCCCCTTATATAAGGATTAAATGTGAATTTAATGATTTGCATCCACTTATTTGTAGAAATGACTTTCTTCCAAATGATTAAATTAATCACCCCAGTATTATGCATCTATATATGATAATATATGATAATATGACAGTTAGCTATATGATCGATTGCACCTCGTGATATAATTTGGAACTTATTAGGGCATATCTACGCTTCCATGATCAAAACCCGAAAGGACAAACCTTATAAACTTACTTGGTCATATAATTCATTAACTTAAAATCTAAAGGTCTCCGCTGAAATAGAAGAGACAATAGAGAAATATTTTACCTTTTATTGCTGGTTTACATTATTTCAGTAGCATTCCAGTCCAGTGATCGAATTCAGCGTTGGATTGTAATTATGTGAATAGGCACTGGAATATACTCATGTAGTCGTGTTACAGGACAGATGGTCTACTTTTTAATCCAATGCATCCATTCTAGCTCCATGAAATAGTGTAAACGGCTAATAAAGTGGCATCCTAGTGTTAGCAGTACCATCTCCTTAACTAGTTACGTTTTGAGAACATAATATAGATGATATTATCGAGCCAAGTCTAGCGCTAAATTTCTTTACTTGAGCACTAGACTGGACTAACGTAAACCGACTGTAAAGGTCTTAAAAGATTGGCTTTTTTTCTTAAAAAAATCTTTCCAGTTACGAGCTCATTCCCTAACGATTCCCATTTCTTCTTTCATGCAGTATTAGGAATGTATGGAATTCCACCCGGTAGCTTTTAGTCGGGAGACAGGGACTTTGCCTGTTTTAATGGCAATACTCTCATCCCAATTACAATGAAACTTAAAATCGTTGGCAAAATGTGGTTATACATTGGTAGCACATAGCAATGGTGTACTCACCATTGCCACCCTTCAATGGGGGATAAAAGCATGATTGTGTCTAAATTTTTGGTTTTAATCGATTGGCTTTTTACCTCGAATGAAAGATTTTCATCCATTCACTATTAGGTGAGTTCAAAATCGACAAAAACCAGTCTAAATTCCCCTAACGATCCTCAATCCTCCTCCTATACAGAGCTACGAATCTATAGAATTTCCCCCGGCTGCTCTCAGTCAACGGAACCAGGTGACAATGGCGAGAAGACGTCGCGGCTCGGCGTCTAATGAAGCGCCCATTTGATTTTATATTTCACTCTCTATATGAATGCTATTCAAGCGTTTTGCAATATAATAATAATGCTTCTTTGTATGGAAGAAAGGAAATGTTTGTTGAGATTGTTGGATTCGATCTCGAAGTGCCGTGGTCAGATCAATTGGCTATCGATTGCGACAACAGAACAGAAACCAAACGTCAACCATTTGTCTAGGCCCACTGATTGTAAATTAAACATTAGAACACTAAAGTGAATGACGCTCAAGTGAACATTCTTAAGGTTACCTTAAGCTTAGCTTAAGACGTTTTCCGAGCAAATGGCGTTTGTCGTTAGCCCGCGTCGAAGCTCGTTAGCTGTCCTAATAACACTGATAAAAATAAAATGTTATTTCAGAGCTAATGGTGCTGTGGACTTACCTACATTTTTTGCCTTGATAAATTGATTGTGATGTAATAAATGACTGTAATATATGAAGTAGGGATTCTTGAGTTCATTGTTATATCGAAGTAGAAGTACTAGGGTCAAGAGAATAAATTAAAGGTTTTGATGGTTTTATATTTGCTGACGAAAAATTGTTATCAGTTTTTTTTATTACTGAGTGCTATCGCTGGGATGGTTGTTAGCTACATTGTATATCTGATAATCCTCATTTATCATCAGCCTATAACAGTATATTGCTGTACACAGGCCTCTCTTATTGCACGCCACTGGGTACGATCCTTACACTGTCACGCCTATATTCTCCAAGCGGGGGTGGCAGAGGTGTACTGAGTTCACCTACTTTTCGCTGACGATGTTAGGTCCTATGTAAAACGGAGCGGGCCTATTGCCATATATCGGGCACAATTCCAAAGTCCGGATTCATACTGGGAATTTTTCGTTAGAAAAACTACATTTGTCCGACCTTGGATTTGAACTTAGTACTTCGTGATCACAAAGCGATCCACTATGCCACTAGACTAACGAGGCAGTCGGTACGTTCCTCGGCTACTTTAATGCAATTTCTACAAGTCGCCTTGCAATGATTGATGCACCACTTGTTTGTTTAGTGAAAATCCTTTTAAATCTTAAAGTAATAGGTTTTTACCCCTAGATTTTACATTTTTTGGGCTTAAATAATCTTGGGGTTGTATACGTAAAAATTTATTTCAAAATTGTAAAATATCTCATCTTGCAAAACATTCCGTTACTTAAAAACTTCAAGTACGCAGTACCAAAATTTAATTCAGCATCCTTAAAACGCGTCCGTGCCGAATTCTTCTCGATTATAATTTTACGAGCCGAAATACTATAATGAAAAGTCTACGATGATCGAGGAATGAATTGAAGTGCCACACTGTCGTAAAACGCCTTTGTACGGCGACGCGAAGGAATTTATTTGGGACCTGTGACTTTTGGTTCTTCTCTAGATTTATACAATAGCCGGCGAAAATCGTGAGCGAAAACTCCATTTATCGATTCGATAGATCGATCTTTGATGGAAGGAAAGACTTTAAGACAGCTAATGTGGTAGAATTCGTAATCGTAGAATTAGTTCGCCAAGTCGGTTCGGGCGGCCTATTAGATAATTCTTTGGAATGAACATAATATGCCTGCCTTGTTGGTCTAGTGGGGAGAAATGCACGTAGCGAGCACGATGTCCTGGTTTCAAATCTTGGGTCAGACAAAAAAGTATTTTTTCTATTTAAAAATAACTTTGTGTCAAGCGAGCGAGTTTATTGCCGTCAAATCGGGCTTAAAGACATGGAACCAAACATCGACGGCGAAAAGTGGCTGTACTTAGGAGGAATATAGGCATGACGGTGTTAACATTATATACATGAGTATTTTGTATGTATGAATGACCTACGTTGTTGGCCGCAGGGGCCTTTACAGCTCCACCGCGCAAGAGGGCGAGCGTTCAACGACTATGCTTCAGCTGGAAAGGGCAGGCAACTAGTTCAAGGACGCGTCAATGAAAGGCATAGGCTTGGGTTGTCGCTATGGGGGAGGACACACCCTAGATGTCTCGCTGTGGTGCTTTGCACCGGCCGGCAGGCAAGGGATTCTTAGACCTCACCTGCGACCTCGGTGTTTGATAGACAAAACATGGCTTCATGACGCGTGTTGACTTACTCTTGCATACAGTAGACGTAGATTCTTAGTAAAATGTCCGGTTAGTGGCGCTAGTCTATTGCCGGTAGCTTTGAAGGTTAAGAAATCATACTGAGAGTCATTTTAATACAATAATAAGATGACTAAAAGAGCTTGAGATTAGAAATAAAAGTGCTCACAATATGCAAAGAGTAACCCAGATTTGTCCGCTCGAGTTATCCGATATATGAACCCACACGGTCAGCGTAATACACTACATTATGCAAAGCTGCATATCCGAAAAGGACCCTCCATATCATTTTCCCGGGTCGTTAAAGTTTTTTTTTTATTATGGACGTTTTTTAGGTCATTGCAATAAAAAATAAGTATCGCCACGTCTACATTCCCCATCCAGAGATTATAGGCTTCAACCTACGTATATGGATATACACTGGCATAAGGGTAGGTCCATAGTAAAAAGGGGCTAACCGATTGCAGTTATATCAGACACAATTCCAGACTTCGCAATAGATTAACTCAAATAACACTTCGACTGACCTATAATTCGAAGCCAGGACTTCGTGTTCTCGAGTAGTTAGAGAGTTTACGAGAGTGATTGCACGAAGATAAATTCAAATTAGTTTACTTAAATAAATACACGAATTGAGAACCTCCTCCGTTTTTCGAAGTCGGGTAGATATATAACACACAGTATTAACTATTATAAACCATAAAAAACTGTTACAGGGCTAACATATCCGCGTTAACAATTCACTACCAATTTATGAACTCTGAAAGTGGACCGTATATTTTTGGCACCAGAATACGGACATAAATTCACTGCAAGTAATGCATGTGGCCCACACTAGGCGGACCGACTGACCAGTCCAGTCCTCCAGATTAAACCGTTGTTTGATAAAGTTTTGATTAATCGTTTCGTACATACGAGGCATCAAAACGAGGGTATAGTTCTGAATTATCGAGCTTCTTGTAGAGGTAGACCAAAAAGTACTTATGAATACGAAATAAAGTAACGGACTAAGAAGTGAAGGGAAATATTACAAAATGCCTTCACTTACAACAAATATTCTCCATGCACTCCAAGGTTAACTGAAAGACAACTCAAATTGAGTTAAGTTGGCCTATGTTCATCATATGTGTAAATGTACTTACAATTTTTGTTTTTATATACAATAAAGAATAAAATAAAATAAAGTGGAACGTATATTTTTGGGGTTCCGAATGCGGCCATAAATTCAATGGAAGTAATGCATGTGATCTGCACTGGACAGACCGACTGATCGAGTCAAGTTTTGACTAATCCTTACAGACATACGAGTATTCAAAGTTGGAGGATAGTTTAAAAACTATCGAATTTGCTGAATTTTAAAATCAAAACCTTTTATTCATATAGAGGAAAAGGAATATGGATCCCGATTTCTCCGCAAAGCCGTCGGCGCCCCGTGATTTATACGTAACGTTGGTCATTCCGATCTCGGTCACGAACCTATTCGCGCCTTTATTAAAAAGACGAAAACCCGATATTTTGCGAACGCATCCAATCATCGGAACCCCCTAATCGTAGCCGCCGCCGACTAGGAACCTAACTCTCCTCCTATCAGGCGCTACCGCCGTCTGCGGCATGTTCTCACCGATCCTCCCTATGCCCTTACTTCCCTTCTTTTTGATACAGATACCGCTCACAGGTTCAGACACCGACCCCGCCGGCGAGGTCGAAGAATCCCTTGCCCGCCGGCCGGTGCAGAGCACCACGACGAGACACCTAGTATATGTCCTCCCCCAAAGCGACGGCCAAAGCCAAGGCCGTTCGTCCTTGAGGCGTCCTTGATCCAGTTGCCTAGTTCTGGCTCGAGCGTAGTGGTTACACGCTCGACCTCTTATCCGGTGAAGCTGTAAACGCCTCGCGGCCAACAGCGCAGGTCATTCACAGACCACAAACAAAAATCTAAAAGTGGACCGTATTGTTTTCGTGGTATACGGCTATAAGGCTATAAATCTAGTGCAAGTAATGCATCTGACCCGCACCCCGCACTAACTGGCCGACTGAACCGAACTCCAGATTATGGCGGATGTTTGGTTACGTTTTGATTAATGCTTTCATAACGAGTATGCAATATAGAGAATAATTCTGAAGCTCTGAGCTTGCTTACTGCCTTTCAAAATCGAAAGCTTATTATTTATGTAGACCAAAAATGTAGGTACTTGATTAAAAAATTTGTTGACATAACTAATCACTACAAGCCGTTGGTATAGTCACTTTCTCGCTATCCTAGCTTGGAATCCCAGGTCGGATAAATAGTAAATTTTCTATCATAAAATTCCAAGCATCGGTCAGGATTCCAGCATTCTGCTAGATATAATGGCAACAGGCTCACCCCCTATTGCATTGGGACTACATCGTCAAGCATATCTTGATGTTATATAATACTCTTCTCACACTCCCGCTCGGGGAATATGCCGTGGTAATGTTGACTTTTTTTACTTAAGGGTCTGCATAGGTATCTCGATTATTAAACTGAGTTCCTTTACGACCTGCTTTAGCGAAACTCGTAAAATAAATATGAATTGGTCCCCATGATGATTGTATCGCCATGTAATTCGGACACGGACCATAATAGCACGCTTCCGGACTACTTGTTATTTTTAATATTCTGAAACATATAGGGTTATTATCGTAAATGTGAGGATAGGTGTATTACCATTTTGTTTTTATATGTAATCTTAAATTAAGCAATTTTTGTTTTCATATAAGAAAGTTCTATGAAAATTGTTTCAATACTTAGTACGAGGATTGAATCGAAATCATTAGCTGTAATATATTCTTCAACTGATATAGTTGCAAAAAGTTTTATTATGAACGACCTTCAGTTGTGTTGGACATTATTCAATTATTTTTTATATTGTAAGATATAAAAGATAAGACAGATATACAATGCGAAAGTGGAAGGATGTAGGGGAAGACCTAGACTATCTTATCAAGACATCTATCTATATATATATATAGGTCTATTTGGTCTTGGTAAGATAGTCTATGTCTTCCCCGGTACCTACATCCTTCCACTTTCGCATTGTATATCTGTTTTGTCATTCTTTCTTCTCACATTATTTCTATACGCCCAACCCAACGGAGATTTCTCATAATTACACTGATACTACATTTCATATCTACTTGCTTTCTTACTACGCTGTCGTTGTCATAATTGAGACGTTAAATATAATAATATGATCCTCGGCTCGTCTTATCCAATTTTTGCCAGCCGCTTTGTGAAGATCATGTCTCCATCTAAGGACTTCCTAGATCACTTTTGTTAATCTGTAGTGCCTATTCACGAACTCATTTACCCCAGCGTTTATTGGTTCTTCGGCTAATGTGGCCAGCCCACTGCCACTTTAGCTAACTGATCCGGTGGCCTATGAAGATGGTCAGTTTCAACTGCCATGTTTAGAATGTAACCCATATCCCAAAGTTTGCAGTAAACAAACTGCGGAACGTCTAACAATTATGCATGTTTTTGTACTTGACACTATGTTAGTTTAGATCTAATTTGCACGAAATGGGTCAGTTGTTCGCCAACAACTTACATAAAACTTGTTTAAAACTCATCCGCCAACTGAAACTTGCACCGTTTGGCAAATTTCCAATTTTCTTCTAATTACATAGCTTCATATAAGTGTAGCTTGGATTACACGGAATGTTGTTTATTTGACTAATAACGATGGCAACTTTTAGCCGCATTCTGTTTTTAAGTCATGCTTATGTAATAATTTGTCAAAAACTTGAATGCTATAATAGATTCTGCAGTTCATACCCATACCAGATTATATCAAATATACTGTGGCACCTTAAAATTGTACATTTAGAATTATTTTTTCTTTTCTTTTCCTCCTTATTTTTTGACTGCTTTATTGGTCTAGTGACTGTCTCGTTGGTCTAGTGGCTAAGCGCATCGGTTTGTGATCACGAGGTCCTAGGTTCAAATCTTAGGTCGGACAAATATAGTTACGCCTATATTCCCCAAGCGGGGGTGGCAGAGGTGTACTGAGTACACCCACTTTTCGCCGACGATGTTAATACCCATGTAATAGGGGGCGAGCCTATTGCCATATGCCGGGCATAATTCCGGAGTCCGTACTCATACTGGAAATTTTTCGTTAGAAAAACTACATTTGTCCGACCTAGGATTTTGAACTCAGGACCTCGTGTTCCCAAAGCAATGCTTTCCTACTAGACCAATGAGGTAGTCAACAATAGCATCGATGAAATAAGTAAATACATGTTTATATTAATACATTTAAGATCTACCTCCTTCTGCTCTAGCAGTAGTTAGTAATATTCACTACACTGTTTGTTTCAATGTCAAATTCCAACAAATTAATCACAATACAGTTCATGTCGTGAGGGACCTATATCATCATGCTAGAACCCTTACGGGGTAGGCAGAGAGTACAGAGTTCCTACAGATTCTTTCCTTACAGACCTGTCTGGCTTCCACTACAAAGAGGTCTTTAAGGTGCTCTACATATTTATTTTTTTCCTTTTCTTTTAGTATTAAAGAAACCTCTATACTTTCCACTACTACAGCACTATGTCATACAGAGATAGGTAAAATGTAATCTGATTAATGATTATGATCTTCAATCACGATTGAAGGTTAAAAATTTTATCGTAATAATCATTGAAAATTACAAAATGTGATTGTAATCGTTAGTCTCTGATGTCATATATAATATAACGATTGTTTATAGTCAATTCTATAGTATTATTAACTTCAATACTCGTATATCTCCATTCATACTTTACTAAGAACGCACAGAATGTGGGCTGGTATGACAGAATGCGATGATGTCATCTGCTAATGAAAATTACTCTGTTTAATCTTCTAATAATAACGACGCCTTTTATGTTGTCTGATTTGCTCTTACGCTTTTCCTATAAACCCTTTATGAATTAATAGCGAAGGCACCCAATTTAATCAAACACTTTTGTTCAAATTCCGTTCTTTTATATTTATAATTGGTAACTTAATTGGTTAGTGTTACTTATTTTTGTATAATTAACCTTTGTACTTCATACTGTAAATTCTCTCTACCAAATAAGTTTATAAATTCCTAAAGGTCCATGTATACATTAAAATAAATCAATAAAATAGTAAAATTTTAAAGAAAAAATATTTTTTTTATAATGTCGGTGCCAGTCTTTTGGTACAGGCGATTGCTTAGCACCGACTCCTAATATTTATGTGTTGGCTTTTTAGTTAGGTATCTCATTTTTGGGCTTTTTGAACTCGGTTTGCCCGCAGTGTGACATGTACGCCGCGCTGCCCTACGCTGGCGTCGCGCCAGCGTCACGCCTCTGGCGCGCTACGCCGGCAATGTGGCGAAATCTTAATTGGTCATAGCGCATAAAACGCCTGGCCGGCCAGAGGGCGCCCGCGCCGCGTCGCGTCCGTTCATAGCCGACGTTAAATTTAACGATGGAAATTAACGACAATACGCGTGTCAATGATTCCAGAGGGCCGTGTTGTGCTTTCGTTATTTTATTACTCAGAAGTAATTACGATGATGACCCTTAAATTATGTCTAAGACAAATTTATGAGGTAATTATCTTGCACTGTCTGAAAAAAGCAACAAAGTTAGAAGTGCCTTACTTCTTTTAGATTATACTTCGGGTTTCTTAGATGTTTTTCAAGTAATCATCCGAATATATCCGCATGATTCCCATGAAAAGTACTCTATATATAATTAAAATAAACCTTTTTTTATTTACACCCATTTTAGATCAGCACAATACAAACTTTTCTACATTATCATTATTTCCTACCCCTCAACTCCTTTCATCTCCTGTATACTGCTAACATTTTGTTCTGGTTTGATCTAAATTTTGAAGCGAGAATTTCATCAATATTAATAATTTCTATTACCTCCCTACACGATTTATTAGAATAACAGTAACATACAGTTTAGACCCGTAATATACGACATTGTAAATTTTAGTTTCGCTGCCTCGAAGTTGGGCTCGGCTGCTGGCCCTAACACATTGGCTGGGCTACGCTTGCCAACTTTGTTCAGATCAGTTAACATTAGCTAACTTTCACGCGGAACGCTAGTAGATACCTATAGTTCTGTTTTATAAACATTTTCATTGTTGCTATCTATTCGGATTGTTTCCAAATATATTAGCTTGGAAATTGAAACTGAATTCATGCTTTTGGTTACATTGAAACGTTTGGAACTCTGTACAGTTTCTATTTATATATATAAAGAGAGTTTTCACTGAACAGTTATCCTTGACAATTTTCGAAACACGTGTTTTGTATAGGCTCTTGATATGATTGCTATGAAGCAGTCGAACTTAAATATAAATATTTAGTATAAGATAGTATTATCTTATCGTGTATGAGACGAACTATAAGATTGGAGGAAGCCAGAGAGGTCTGTAAGAAAAGAACCCGTTAGAATTCTGCAAGGGAACTGGCGTGATGAAAGAGATAGATAGATCTTATTCTTAATATTGATGTTTTAGTGCGACTCCTTATACCAAAATTAATATGTAAATTATGTCTTCTCCTTGTCCCAAGTTACTTGATGAAGTCTGGACATTAGGTCAGCAAATATCCAATTACCTACGAAACATACAAGTGCTGGCAAATTAAATATTCCTAACAAGGTTCATGCCGTCTTTCTCTTTTAAACTTGAACTTAATTTCAGAATATATCGGTTATACAAAAGTACTTCATAGTGTTTATAAATAACAGTATCCAGCTTGATGCTGCTAAGTTATCAGTAGATGTCATCACAACGGCGACACAATGAACAAGTTCTTTTAACGACCCCATTACGAGGCAGACTTTCTTTTGGCCTCGGCTTCTGTTCAGGCCAACAAAAACATTTTATGGCTAACTAGCGGCCAGCCCGGCGGCAACTGTGTTGTTATAACTTCGGGACTTTGGAACTAATTTTAATATGCCAAATACTATTTGGGTTAAACTTTCTTTTATATAATATTGTGAATTGAAGGACAGAATATTAAAGATGAGACAACTAGTCTGAGAGTCACGGTTTTTGAAGATCGGCATCTTTGAACATGCCTATAGCTCAGAGCAGGTTGTGATCTTTTGACAAAGGCCCTGCATTGGAGTTCTTATGCGTGATGATGCTAAGTATTGGAAACATTAAACAAACTCATCGAATTACAAATACACTTAGCAACCGGAAAAGCAACAAAGCTATCATTACTTTTACCTGTGTGAAGTTTTTCTAGGTTGAATTTAAAGCTATGATATAGCTTTAAATTCAACCTAGCTAAAAAATCAATGTGTTCTGGTTCCTTGCACTGATAGATTCACCGGCCTAAAATAGTAGAGACAACTTTACTTTATCTAGTAAACCCACATGCTGGTAGGTAAATACTTGTTTAATCCCCCAACTAAGCAAATATCGAACCTAAAAGTGAAATTGAGGGTGACAAATTTGTGACATTCTTTACTACTGACGCTTGGCAATCATAGAAGCGAGCAAATCTGAAAATCAAATCTGATATTAATTTTTTTGGTCCAGTTATTTCTTAGCGTATTCCACCACTCAACTACGATCTCGGGTAAAGAATTTCAGTTGTTCTCAATGTATTCAAATAGAGCTCAATCGAGCTTAATAATATTATCATACACTTGAATACATATGGCTTCGGTCCAGTCCAGTATTATAAATCAACCCAGCGCATCTCGATCCCGGTCCACGGAATGGATGTACGCCCCGCTGCCCGACAATGGACCGATAGGACCATAGACACAGTAATACTAAGACACTAAAAGTCGTATAGCCGCGAGAACTTGTCCCCACACATGTGAGAAATTATCACAAAATGCTTCAAGAAATTTGTGGCATACTAATGACGCCCTGCAATCATAGACGCGATTAAATCTGAAAATCGAACTTGAATTAATTTTACGCTCCAGTATTTTCTTAGCATATTCCACTCAACTACCATCTCGGACGAATAGTTTTAGTTGTTCTCAACGTATTGTAAGAGAGCTCAATCGGATGTAATAATATTATCAGACACTCGATCCAGAGCCGCGGAATGGATGCCGCCCGACAAAGGACCGATACGACCATAGACATCGTAATACTAAGACACTAGAAGTCGTATAGTCGTGTAAACTTGTCGCCATACATGTAATAAAATTATCACAAAAGGCTTCAGGGAATTTGTGACATTCTTTACTACTGACGCCCTGCAATCATGGAAGCGATCAAATCTGAAAATCAAATGTAAATCAGTTTAACGATCCAGTTTTTCCTTGGCGTATTACACCACTCAACTACTATCTAATAATCAGTTGTTCTTAATTATTCTAAGAGAGCTTAATCGAGTTTAATAATATTATCATACACTTGAATACATATGGCTTCTATCCAGTCCAGTATTATAAATCACCCCAGCGCATCTCGATCCCGGTCCGCGAAATGGACGTACGCCCCACCACCCGACAAAGGACCATAGACATAGTAATACTAAGACACTAGAAGTCGTATAGCTGCGAGAATTTGTCTCCACACATGTGGGAAATTATCACAAAATGCTTCAGGAAATTTCTGACATACTAATGAGGCCCTGCAATAATGGATGCGATCAAATCTGAAAATCAAAAGTAAATTAGTTTAATCGTCCAGTTTTGCCTTGACGTATTCCACCACTCAACTACTATCTAAGAATTTTAGTTGTCCTCAACTTAATCGCCACACATGTGAGAAAATTATTACAAATTAGAACTACGTGGACCAATGTAATGTCTGTTTTTTTCACTACGAAAAACAATAAACTTGATATGTGTGGGAAATGAATAAATGAACTTTAATTAATGATTTCCCAACCTTATTAAGTTTATTGCTTCAGTTGCCACGTGATCTTTATAAAATTGGCCACGTAAGATAAAACAGACTATATGTGGCTAGTTAGTATGAAAGTCTTGGCTAAAGTTGGTATGAAAGTCCAAAACTTTACATGGATTTTATAAAGTAATACGATTGATCAGAAAATATTTTTACGTGAACCTAAATCCATTCTCCATCGTTGTCTATTCAAAGTGTTCATGTATGACAAAACGACGGCAATGGTTTCAGACAAAATCGTGCGTTTTGTCACTTCTAGTGTTTCATTATCACGATTTCTCTGGATACGACCTATTTGGACCCAGACCAGAATTCCGAACGGTTGAAAAAAGAATACCGTTAAAAATGGCCGCCATTCTCATAGCGGATGTTATTGGAAGTTTAAAATAGAGTAGTGGGACTGAACGTGTGACTTAAATGTACAAAGGAGGAAATTGATTTTCGATCCCTAAAAGCTTGATGATTCAATTGAATATGGGGCGGTGTTTTATTATATTGCATTCGTTGAATTTATCGGTGGCGTGATAAAAGTTTATTACTGAAGCTGATGTTTCCAGATCCGGGCGCGTACCACAATCTCTTTAGCAAAGCTATATAAGTTTTGCTGTAAGCGAGAGATATGGATATACGCAGTTTAAAGCTGGCTCTATTTCACGGCAAAGTAAGATTAAAAAAGTATTGATAAAGAAGTTAACCCCCCGGAACATAGAATTTATTTATTTATTTACGATAACAACATAATGCACAATATAAAAATCATCGCCCCACAAAACTGTGCAACCAGTTTGACTGTGGGGTCAGTGGAATCTACAAACTACTATCTAATTGAAGTTATATTTTATTTATTTATTTATTCTCAAATTACAACAACTATCTTTACAGGTTTTTTCCTAATACGATAGTGTAGTCAAAATTTAAATTCACATAGCTGGAAATTTGATTTACAAAGGAGGCTTAAGGAATGTGTATGTCGTATCCTATTATTTGAAAAAACAGCAGAGCAGTTATGCGTGTGTGTGTGAATGATGTACGCTGTTGGCCGCGAGGCCTTTACAGCTTCACCGGACTTAAAGGCGAGCGTGCAACCACTACGCTTTAGCCAGCCAGAAGGGCAAGAGGCGACATACTCGGTTGGGACAGTCGCTGTAGGGGGACGGGTGCACTACTAAGTGCACCGGTCATCCAGTTATGCATTATAGTAACCTTTTGATCATGTCATAGACATACCCTATGCCTTTAATGATTGCTCGAGTGTGTTTGGTTGTGAAGCGATGTCAGATGTCATCTGTCAGATGACGAATCACCGATGACAGATGACATCTGTCAGATGACGAATCACCGATGACAGATAGTAGATGTAAGATGGGGGGCGACGCTGCGTTGTTATTCGATTCGCAACGTGGCGAGTGCCTGACGTATCGCGGAACAGCTAACCTCAATGCATTCCATGTGACAATATCCATCTCCGACTATTGTGCGTATACTCGGATATCAAGGAAGATAAATGTACCGGACGAGACCTCAGTGTTATTTCAAAATTTTCCTTTTTGTTCGGCCACCATTAATATTTCACCGTTACCCACATTGAAACGGCCATCCAGAAAACCCAAGCGTCGGCATGTATATTAATTAATTTAATCATTAAGTAAAAAATTCCTATAAATTTGATCTCTTACGTTATTCCTCACGCTTGTCGACCTAATAAGTTCCACCCCTAATAACGTGACACTGCATTCAACCACATGATTAAACCATATTTTCCTCCCTCGCAAAATGACTTATCACTAAACGTTCGTAAGACAGTGATAAAGTAACGAATGTTGACATCATTGGCTTTGTATTAAGAAATGGAAAACCCTTAAAACTACCTAGTATCAAAATTACCCTATTTAATAGTCTGGTAAGGAGCGTAGTAGAGTATTGTAGTATAGTCTGGCGTCCTCACTAAGCCGTACATAATTTAAGGATCGAGTGCATACAGAAAAGGTTTTTGTCGCATCTATCGTATTCGACGGGAATTGCGAAAACAAAGAGGTCCTATCGAGAAAGACTTGCACATTTTAAAATTGAGGCTCTTAGAAAACGTAGAGATATTTTGGATCTCCCACGACACAGGAATAATTCCTAGTGGCTACGTTTGTTTTTATATATCAGCATAGCTTTAATAAAACCAAAAATACGAAATTATAAAACTGCTGTCAATAAACAGTAATTACAGGGTCAATTTTCTCAAGATTAGATCTTAGTGTAAATTGCACCTTTAAAGTCATACAATTTACTACTTATTCTAATTGGAAAACGTCCAAACAATTGACGTCTAATAAGAAAATGAGACTAATTTCAAAGCAAAACAACACAATCAGTAGGTATAACGAAGCGTGCTTGGATTTTTAAGTGCAATTTGGGCTCCTAATATTCTTAATCTGCTATAGATTTTAAGCTGGGTAATTCTCACACAATATAAAAAAGTACTTGCTTTCTCCCTATGTTTTCCAAGCTGGGACGGTAGAGGTGCACTAATTACTATGTATACCGATGTAACGCCGACAATGTTAGGGGTCACAATGTAATAGTCACTATACCGGGCACAATTCTAGACTTCGAACTGATACCGGATTTGAATAACCGCACGTTTCCGGACTAAGTGTGGAATGCGGTTTTTTGAGTAAAATCATAAAGTTAGGACAAAGATTCTTTTTCTATGGGAAAATTTCCAGTATCGTCGGTCGTCCTACGATTTTACAAGGTTTCCAAACTAGTATGAGAAAGGGTATGCTCCGTTGGTTCCGGCAAATAGAAAGAATGACAAAACTGATATACAATGTGAAACTGGAAGGATATAGGCAGCGGGGAAGACCTAGACTATCTTACCATGACCAAATAGACCGAGTCTTATCTGAAGCACAAGTCAGGAGTCTCCGTAACCGGCGAGAGTGTATGAGACGAACTATGAGAGTAGAGGAAGCCAGAGAGGTATGTAAGGAAAGAGCCTGTTGGAACTCTGCACTCTCTGCCTAACCCGTAAGGGATCTGGCGTGATGATATAGTAGTAGTAGTAGTATTAACTAGTTTTTGTTATATTTATACAATATTTGGTCTGCTCTAGTTACTGTCCTTGGTCTAGCTACTACAATAACTGCCTCATTAGACTAGTGGCGAATAATGTGCTTTGCGATCACGACGTCCTGGGTTCAAATCCTGGGTCGGTGTGTGTGTGTGTGTGTGTGTGTGAGTGATGTACGCTGTTGGCCGCGAGGCCCTTACAGCTTCACCGGACTTAAGGGCGAGCGTGCAACCACTAAGCTCGAGAGCTGGGTCGGACAAATGTAGTTATTCTATCGAAAAATTTTCACCTTCAGTCCGGAGTCAGGAACTGTGCTCGGTATATACCAATAATCTCTCTCCCCTATTACATGGGATCTAACATCGTCGGCGAAAAGTGGATGTACACAGTACACCTTTGTCACCCGCGCGTGGGGAATATAGTCGTTAGTGTATATTTTATAAAAAAAAAGAAAGAAAATAAAGTTTATTTTTGCAACAGGTAAACACACAACTAATATATTACACTAACAAAACGTTAATAAACATAATAATAATAAAAAAGAGAATATAATTAAATTACCTCGTCACAAAAAACTGTCCCAACTCAGGATAATCGTGGCTACTTAAAGGTTAAGCAACCAGCGCTGGTCTTCCGTTGCGCCGGTTCACACACACTTTATCCAAAGTCTGCTTAATCTATCGAAAAATATCCAGGCTTGTGGGTCGCCTACGGTTTGACAAGGTATCCAAAGTTGTTTACAGGTTCTGTTCTATTTATAGCTACCACAATAAATTTTAGTGTTTGTTAGTAAACTGTTATCCCTAAGCAAAAAGGATATTGAATATGTTACCGTTTTAACCGTTAATATAGTAATCTCGGTACTATACAAAGTATACAATAAAACTACAATACCGGGTTGGGCAGTAGTTATTAAGAAAACTTATTTCTCATGATAAATACTTATTGACAGTATCATTCGCACCATTTATAAAGTCCTAAAATAATAAAGTAACATAAACGCCTTAAACCCCTTATTAACGATGATTGTAGATCACAATATAATAGCAGTCTCTTCTATTGCCGTTATACTGGTCAGAATTCTCTGAATTTAATAGACTGACTGAAAATTGACTGGTACTGAAAATAAGCCTTCACCGTTGACAGAGAGTACAGACTTCCATCATGTTCCCTTACAGGCCTCTGAGGCTTCCTCCACTCTCATAATTTGTCTCATACACGCTCGCCAGTTACGTAGATCCACCGTATCTGGCGTGATGATAAAGATAGATAGATTCAACCCAGAATTCGAAATCGTGATACGGCATTAGACCAACGATGTAGATACTAAAGTACATTTTATCTCCATAGCCGAACTTAAAATTCAATTCCAGACGATTCCGGTCGAAATAGAATACTGCAACCAAAAAGAGGGATCCGGTAAAATATTCGGATCACGCATCACCTCACGAGTGGTCGCATCTCCAGTAGTACACTCCGGTGAATTCCGTATTCACCACCAACATTTAGCTGGAGCTAGTTTGTAGTACAACTACGTAGCTTGCTCATGTCCGAAACACCGTCTTCTTTGGACGTGGCATATTAAAGCAAGTTGTCGACTTGGAAATTGCACGACCTAGTAATTTACGTTGTGTAAGCTTATGCAAAGGATTTATTTTTTTCTTGATTTGTTTTATTCTTTTTTTTAACGTAGCCCCACACTAGAATTTATTCATGTAACGTGGGTGCATTTCCAAACATGAAAATGCACATACACAAATACCCAGGCCGAAACAAATAATTGTGGGTCACACAAAGATTTGTCCCGTGTGGAAATCGAACCCGCTTCTATTAGACACAGAGGGCGGAGCGGCTTAAGCTCTTAACCACTTCGCCAAATCGTCCGTCATTTACCTTGAATTTAAATCCTAATTCGGGCTAGTTGTTATTGCGCTTTTTGTATGGATGAATTCTCATTAGCTTTTAGGAGACTAGAATATTGCCCAATAGAATAGCAACACACTTGACTTGCTCTTTATAACGGGATATGTGGCTTTAAGCAGTACATGTCTGCCATTCCTGCTTGGGAAAGATAAGTATAACGGCATTTATTATAATTTTAATTACATTTCTGAAGTCTATAATTAAATTATAACAATGATTGTTATAAAGAATTAAATGATGTATTATGATGTTTAAATAACAATATTACCGCTATACTTCATTATTCATTTCATGTACCTAACAGCACTTGGTGCGAAATCTTTTTGCTAAGCCATACAAACAAAAGAACTCATCCAATCAACAGTGAGATAGCATCAAATTAGCGGAAGCTGGGTATCTTATTCCAGTTGCCGCATTCACAAACAATTCATAAATCAACTTCGCGTATATTTTCTCTTCGAAAAGAAAAATGTTACGTTCGAAGGAAGCATCGGAACACGTACTTTAGGTGCCTCGGAAATACCTAGTTTGATATTCAAACACCATTACTCTTTATGCGCACCTTTCGCGGGCCGATATTAGTTTATATTGCAGATCGTAAATTACGAAGTACTCGGATTCTTACATAATGTACCTTCATTCTCTTTTAATATACTATTACATTGTTAGGTTTATTGATATCTATCTTACTTACTCCTATAAAACAACTCGTATGGATAATAATGTACACGTAAAGCGTTCTTTACGGTATAATAATACATGTTAGTAGCTTGCAGCTTACGAATTTCATAAGTGAAATATTTTAGCGTATACTTTTATTCGATGTTCATGTTTTTGGAACGAACCCGCTAAACTAAGACTTGAACATGTCGTATCGAAGTCGTTTACGCTTGGCTGCCCGCAGGGGTCGGTGGTCGGACCACATTTGTTTAACGTCTCTGTCCGAGAAGTTATAACTAAAAGGATTTGGTACCAATGACCAACAGTAAGACAGTATATCTTCAGTTTTTCAACTATTTTACATTTCAGTTCTATCTGTAAACAAGAAATTTTGTCTCCCATTGCAAAATACCTCACTTCCCTTGGTTGGAATTAAGCTCGTTTTCTGCATTCAACACTCCAAAACTATATAAATAGTTATGCACTATACACATTGATTTGTAGCAATTAGGAGTTCTTACTATCCATTTGGGTTAATAATTACCTCTGCGGTGATATTTATTGTGAAGCTGGCGGGAATGGCTCCGAAATTTTCTTGGCTCCGCTTGCTGAGATAATGGTACTCGAGAGTGCTAAAATATCGCTCGACACTTGCGGCATATTATGATAGTAGATCATACTAGGAACGTTGAAAGTAGAAGATGGGTGTTGTTTGGCAAAATGTCAATTATGGTAAACGTTATGTTTCAGGATCGAGATTATATTCCTTTTGTCAAAAGTTTTTTATAGTTTTTATTAATACTTCGCTTCTAAATATTACTTATTGCTGTCATTTCAATACAATTGTACCTATATCCATACAACTGTATTTATTTTAGTACTATGAGGACATAATATTCTCTTTTGCCCACCGTTGTTCAGTTTCATAGCTATAATTGATTGACCCCATTAGTTTTCTCGCCACTCTAGAACTCAAACTGTAATCTCCCGTCAGAGTTAAACCGCCCGTTTCACTATTCGTCATCTTTATCGGTAGCTTCAGTTCAGCAGATTGAAGAGCCTTTTATTGAAACGAATTCATTAGTCCGAGAGACGGCGCGTAATATTTTAGTGGATGAATAGAAGAAATTATTTCGCATTGGATCCGAGGGCATTCATCAAATCTGAATTGCCGGGACTTCTACTTTTGCTTGATTCACAACTTTATTGCTTTAGTAATAAGGAGGTGGATAGAGCGTGTGTTGACGTCGTTGCGAAATGCTTTGTTTGTGTTGAGTTAGTAAAGAATGAGGTTTCAGTTCTAAGCCATATGTTTGTCTTCGATTCGGTTTGTGAGGCAATAGGGTCGTGCTCAGTTTATTTCGTTCGTATCCACGGGAATTACCGGTGCGGTTGTATGAGTGTTAACAACAGAACGGCTTATTTGCCATAACCCTTCATCTTTATTATTAGGAGGAGGGGAGGAAGTTTCTTATTATTCTAATAACTATAATGAGTGTTACTTAAAATTGAGCTTTTAGAATTAGAATGGAATATATCTCTTACACATAGTTTGATAATAAGTAAATTAATAAATAATTTAAATGTGAATACAGAAACCTCTCGTTATTGGAGTCTGACCATTGTAATGAAAATTATAAAGCACGGCATAGTAAATAAAGAGCGATACATATATCATACATCTACAGTAAAATATTTAGATTATGTTTCAGTATTTATAGCCAAAATACAAAAACAAACTCGAATATAAACTCGTTTATAGAAGCGCATTAATTTCGTCCATAATTCCGTTCCATAAAATAAAACACACCCAGTTTTACAATATCAACGGACAAATATGTGGCAGTTTCCTCGCTCTACCCTTTGCTAATGTATTCGCCCCTTATTACAAAACATTACGAGACTGCCGTTAAAATAACATCAACGAAATTACCTGTTTCAGAAATTGAAAGTTACCTTTTGGCTTACGTATCGAAACAACAATGCTAGTTGTAGACTAGCAAAAAAGTAAGAAGCTTTAATATCTGCGTTCAAAGTACTCGCAGTTAGTAAATGTATGCAATAGTTGTTGTCCTTTGTTTATTTTAATGTATATCATTATAATAATACGTGAAGCAAAAACTTTGTACCCCTTTTTACGAAAATTGCGCGGACGGAAGAGTATGAAATTTCCCACACTTATAGTTTATATAGAGGAGTGCAGAATGCTAATATGTTTTTTAAATTATGCATAAAAAATACATTAAATCAATAAAAATACCATTACACACACCATGTATTTAACACAATACACTTTCAATTAAGAATAGATTAATATTGTTTGTTTTTAATATTATTTGTCTATAGTCTTACTGAATGTCAAACGATGAAAGAGTTTTTACAAAAAAATCGATTACGGAGAAGTTTTGTATCATTAATTAAATTATCGAAATATGTATGTCAAGTTCAATGGAAAGCAATTACTTTCTGGTATTTAGTTTCACAAAAAAAAACTAAAAAAAGAGGTGTTCTTTATTTTATTCTTTTTTTTTATATTTCATATAATTTGTTTAAAAAAAATAGGCAAATTAACAGTGTAGCCTTGGCGAAATCTGTGATTATAGAAGTATAGTTTTTGATAATAGAACCTTAAAAATGTTCAAATTTATAATTTAAATTAATTATGGTCGAAATTCGACCAATGGGCGACCACTAGTTTTTATAATGATATAGTTCAGTTAAAATCATATATATCTAAAGCCCTGTGAGTTGGTTTGTTCTTAATTATTTTTATACAATATCGGGTCAATACTACTACTTTAGGACTAGCGTATAGATAGTCTATGCAAAAGTGTATATTTTCGCATGGCAACTCGACGTTAGGCGGAATAATTATTATCCGGGTTCACGAGTTGCCTTCGGATCTTCTTGCCTTTTTTGGCGCACTTATTATTTCTTCCTCGACTGATCCTTTTTTCGACTGGTTTAGTGGCACACGGTGCGGCTGACAATCACGAGGTCAGGTCGAATCACAAGTGGAACAGTTTTCTCAATAGCAATCTGGAGTTTGGAATTGTATCCGTTTGTGTCTTGTCTCCTAGTAGGCCGGGACCCAAAATCGTGGACAAATCTATTGTGTACGGTTGTACATAGTAAATTTGCCGACGATGTTGAATCACGTGGTTACGTGAATAAATCTAAAATCACGGCGACTAGAACCTAACGATTCAAAAATTTCATTAAATTCTTAAATTGCTTGATTTATATATATTTTTTACGCACTCTTTACGTATTTCATAGTAACCCTTTTTTCTCTTACTATTATTATTATACTTTTTATTATATACCTTTACATAATATCACACCGTCACGCCTATATTCCTCAGAGGGAGTGGCAGAGGTGTACTGAGTACACCCACGTTTCGCCGACGATGTTAGGTCCCATGTAATAGGGGGCGAGCCTATTGCCATATACCGGACACAATTCCAGACTCCGGACGGAAGTTTTCGATAGAAAAACTACACTTGTCCGACCTAGGATTTTAACCCAGGACCTCGTGATCACAAAGTGATGCGCTTTGCCACTAGACCAACGAGGCAGTCAAGTAGATACCATGAATGTACACTTATGATAAATCTATACTTAAGCACATCTATTTAGCTCGTTCTGCATTGTTCTTCCATACCGCATGAATGTACTGTATACAAAAAGAATTGGAAAACTTACTTTTAAAAAGAGTAACCATGGAGTTTCTTGCCCTTCTTCTCCACAGGAATGACTTTCCGAACGGGTGGTAGAGTCTTAAGTATCAATAATTTTCTCTTTTTGACTATTCATAAGTGCCTTTTGGTCTAAATGAATAAAAAACTTTTGATTTTGATATAGTAACCTCACCATTACAAAATTATTATTAGCCTCATGGGTTTCTCCCGTGGCTGTTCCATTCCAGTTGACTGGTGAAACTTCTATTCGCAGCCGCGTTAATTGCCACATCGACAGCCGGTCGGTTGTCAGTACCGGATTGCCTGTTAGGTGGCGTTCTGTAGTACCTCGAAGTTTTCATTTTAGGTTTATGACTGGTTTCCGTTTTGATTATTTCATTGTAAGTGTCATTTGAGTTACAAGCTGTCGAATGAATTGAACAGGATCTTTAGCGACGTTTACGTTCAAATTTCTATGCACGAAATCTGCTGCTAAGACTATAGACAGATTGTTTTTATATAATTGTTTCTTTTTTGATTTACTTTATTTATAACATGCAATACTTCTTATTTAATATTAATGCTAATAATTCGATCCAACCTTTTGTTACTTTAATATGACATTAATAATCTATCTATCTATCTATAACCTCACGCCAGATCCCTTGCGGGGTAGGCAGAGAGTACAGAGTTCCAACAGGTTCGTTCCTTACATACTTCTCTGGCTTCCTCGACTCTCATAGTTCGTCTCATACACGCTCGCCGGTTACGGAGACTCTTGACTTTTCCATCAGATAAGACTCGGTTTATTTGGTCGTGGTAAGATAGTCTAGGTCTTACCCGGTACCTGCATCCTTCCATTTTCACATTGTATATGTGTTTTGTCATTCTTTCCTCTGGCATTCTTTCTATATGCCCGAACCAACGGAGCATGCCCTTTCTCATCTTTACACCGATACTATCTTTCATACCTACTCGCTGTCTTACTATGCTGTTGCTAATGCGGTCGGTCAGCTTCACTCCGCACATCTTCCGCAGAGCTCGCATTTCTACCGCATTTATCCTACTTTCATTCTCCTTCTTACATACCCAGCGCTCGCTACCATATAACAGCGTTGGGACAAGAACTCCGTTATGTATGACCAGCTGCGCCTTATGGCTTAAGTGCGGGCTCCCGAGTAGCTTTCCCATCGCACCATTCACTCTGTTCCCTGCACACACTCTTCTCTCTATGTCAGCGGTGTATTTCCCATCCTTACTGAAGACGCATCCAAGATATACAAACTCATTAATAATAATAATAATATAAGCCCTGTTAAGAAACTGTCCCACTGTTGGGCACAGGCCTCCTCTCAAACTGAGAGGGTTTAGGCCATAGTCCACCACGCTGGCCAGTGCGGGTTGGCGAACTTCACACACCTTCGGGAAATTCTTAGGCATGCAGGATTCCTCACGATGTTTTCCTTCACCGTTAAAGCAAGTGATAATTAATTTTTAATAAGCACATGCTTTCGAAAAGACAGAGGTGCGTGCCTGGGTTTGAACCCGAGATATATAATATGACATTAATATTGATTATTATTCTCTTTGCAGGTAAGTCTCCCAGATTTCGCTTACAGATTTGGATTAATAAGGTAAGTAGCATGAACTATCTTGATTTTTTTTCAGTGTAAAGATATTGTTAACCTACATATTTTAGAAGTTCATTTGGACATCACAAGTACTGACGTTACGTTAATCTTATCGTCCTTTCAAGTTAAAAAATGATTATAAAACTTGGTTTTAGAAAAAGAACACAAGGCTATATGATTCGAAATAGCCGTAGAGTCACGTAAACAATAGGTGCGCTCTGAAATTTATATGTTTAATTTATAGCAACTTGATTTTTTATTCTGGTAGTTATATCTTCGAAAAAAACTAAGATCAATACAACAGCGCTCTTTTTAATCTTAAAAATTCCTGGTTATTACAGATATCGATTTTTATTCTGCTGATACCTATTCCTATCATTGCACTTACGTATCCTTTTTATGATCACTGCAAGCTTCCTTGTTACATCGTAACATACTAAGAAATAGTATAAATTTTGCTTTTTAAAACTGCAGGTAGAAAAATATTTTTTTCTTAAGTACCTAGTGATTTACTCCGTCAGACATTTAAAGCCCTCCCCGGGGCTTCTAAATCCATTTCGGAAAGCAAAGTTGTGAAACTTTAAGTTGGCGAACTTTCAAGAAGAGCTGCTTTGTTTTATTTTGTTTAATTTCATATTTCATCCCCCGTGGAGCGGCCGCCTTCTTAACTCTTTCGTTTTTCACGAATTAGGTCCGTATTTCTTTTTCTGTTGGAATATTTTCGCTCCTGGGAATTCTCGGAACAATAATTTTAGTAGACGAGTTTTTTTAATGTACTTACACAGTTCTTTAGAATATACAACTTCTTTGAGTCTAGATAGTTATATACAACTTCTTTGTTAATATTACATCATACTTATCTTTATGTCACTCTTCTGCTTACAATGGTAACTGAAAAGGTTATGTCATGTTTTATAAAACAATCTTAGTGTATCATCTCTGCATACTAACATTAAAATGAAAAGGCAGAGGTACCCATTGGGGTTCAAGTGCCTAGATATATATTAATCCATACTTACTTAATATTATAAATTCGAAAGTAACTCTCTCTGTTACCTCCTCACACTTGAACTGCTGGTCAGATTTTGATAAAAATTGTCAAGGAGGATTGCATTCTGGTGAAGGACATAGGTTACCTTTTGACTCAAATGTTTACGCAGATAAAGTCGCGGGTAGCGGTTAGTTTCATACAAAAATTTGAAATTCTTGAATACAAATTGATTGAAATATAAAACAGGATCAATTTGTTCAATCTAGCCTTATTTATAATGAATTAGAAGCCAAGTGCACGTAGGGCAAGTTAAATGAACACCAAAGGCCCCATAGAGTCGCTACAATCCAGAACTTTATCCTTCGACTGCGATGCAGCGCTGACCGCGTTTATAGACGTAACTACTTTAATGACTTTCTCGAATTCGCTGTGCAATTGTTCCTTAAGTGCCTTTACTAAACTATTAATATTCAATTTGAATGTGTTTGGCTACCTGTGTTGTGTGTCCAATAATGTTTGTATATTGTGGCAATTTTGAGATAGCACATACCTATCTATATCATCACGCCTGATCCCTTGCGGGGTAGGCAGAGAGTACAGAGTTCCAACAGGTTATTTCCTTACAAACATGGCTCTGGCATCCTCCACTCTCATAGTTCGTCTCATACACGCTCGCCGGTTACGGAGACTCTCGACTTGAAATAGCACCTCGCAAATAAAAATCTCGTATACTGTCCCGCTGCTGGGCAAAAGCCTTCTCCCATAAATCGAGAATGAGAGAGATCTATTTCATCGCATAATCTTTACTTTTAAATGTAAAATTTCGGTGTGTTCGTAACTCTTCTCCTCCTAAACGGGTTCACCGACTTTACTTACTTCTGTACTTACTTTTGTACTTATAGGAGCAACTGGATCATTATTAGCTAAGATTTCTTCTTTATACCTAGCTCTATATGACCGCTTAATTGGTCTAGTGATGTAGTTTGCGGTTGACGATCACGAAATCTTGTGTTCAGATTCTAGGCCAGACGGAGGCCTAAGTCTGGAATTGTGCCCGATATAATGGCAATAGGTTCAAACTCAAATTATTTATCTGTACTAATATTATAAAGAAGCATTGTATATTTGTAACGAATAAACTGAAAAACTACTCGACAGATTTCAAAAATTCTTTCCCCATTAGAAAGCTACCTTATCCAGATGTAACATAGGCGATATAACATAGACCCGGTAGGTGGCGCTGTTGTCGACCGGGTACGAAGTCGCGGGAAACTGCTAGTTTTGTATAAAATAAGTTAGATTGTATAATATTGACTGAGATTCTATAATTGATCGAAATATTAATTCACTTTAAGGCCAATGTAATCTTTTAAAGATATATCCTCAAGCAGCAATACTATCCGATATCTTTCCCAATAGTTATAAAACGAGGATATATATCGTAAAATAAGCTCTTAAGCTGAACCACTGTGTGCAGTGGAAAGCTATAAAAGAGAGGTTTCAGTTGTAATTAACGGCACGAGGCAGCGGGGCGGCGCTGCCTCGTTAAAAGTTCCGCATAGCCTGGAGCATTATTCACCATAACCAAACGCGGCATGTCCCGGTATCTTATTAATATTATCGTGTAACGGAGCAACGGCATATAGTATTCAGTACCATTAAGCTATCATTTCAAGAAGTTATCGAAACACGCCGCGTTACGTGTAAATAGTTATGGCGAATAAGAGCCCAGTGGTGGATACGCGATCATGTTCAGGTAAATGTTATTGGAAAAAAGGGGGTGGGTTCTACAAGGTGTATCGTATATAACGCATGACCTCAGACATCCCGATTAGATAATTGCTTTACAAACTCGATACGAAAATGAAATTACTAAGTTTAAATTTTTACCCCATTTTTAAGCATTTTTTTTACCCGAATTAACAATGTAACTTGTACGTGTGTGAGTGCGTATTGAAAAAACGTTTGAGAAATGCTTTTGAAATCTCCGTATGGCTTTGAATTAAGAAAAAAATTAGGTTGTTAAAGCGTACTAAAGGAGTAACAGCATTTTGTTTTTGCAAATTTAAAGTAAATGTAACACTCATTAAAAATTGTTGGAATCAATTCAGTTGCCGATTTAGAACAAACTACTTTCAGGTCTTGAGTTTATTATGTTACAGCTTGTATAGTATACAAATCATATGAAATTAAAACTGACCGGTGACGAGGACCCTTTCGTCGTTAGCATTCTTCTATAGAAATATGTAGTTATAATTTTTGTACATATATTGTGAAGAGTGAAATTGGCGTCAATTAAAATAGTTAAACATCAATCAATTAATTCACGAAACTTAATGTCGATGGGCTCATTTCAATAGTCAGACATTTTTGATACATACTAATATAACTATACTAACTAGTGGTCACCCATTGGTCGAAATTCGACCATAATTAATTTAAATTATAAGTTTGAACATTATTAATGTTCTATTGTCAAATACTATACTTCTCTAGTCACAGATTTCGCCAAGGCTACACTGTTAATTTGCCTATTTTTTTCAAACAAATTATATGATATTTAAATAAAAAAAAAAGATTAAACTAAAGAGAACCTTTTTTTAATTTTTTTTTATTGTAACAAAACACCAAAAAAAGAAAATGGTGTCCATTGAACTTGACATACATGTTTCGATAATTTAATTAATGATACCAAACTTCTCTGTAACCGATGTTTTTTGTAAAAACTCTTTCATCGTTTGCTGGTTATGTTTGACATTCAGTAAGACTAACAATAAAGACAAATAATATTAAAAACAAACAATATTAATCTATTTTCAATTTGAAGTGTATTTTGTCAAATACATGGTAGTGTCTGTAATGTGTTTTTTTATTGATCTAATGCACTTCTTATGCATAATTAAAAAAAAAAATACAGCATTCTGCACTCCTTCTGGATATAAACTACTAGTGTAGGAAATTTCATACTCCTCCGTCCGCGCAATTTTCGTTAAAAGGGGTACAAAGTTTTTGCTTCACGTATTAATATAATGATTTCGTCCGACTGCGCCAAAGTTCAGCAATATATTTCTGTAGAAAATACTAATGTTAACCGTATGTCTAATTTTCGAAGAATGTTAAAGTAATTTCTTTTTTCCAGAGATTAGAGCAACCTACGCTATGACCATTAGCCCAAGCTAGTGTCTATTTTTAATTTATAAAAATATTTCGTGAGGGGTGAAGTAGAAAATGCTTCTAATTCAACAATATCGTAGTCTGCAAAGCTTTTAAAACATTATATCATACCGTAAGTAGATATTAAGTGGTGGTAAAATCCCTAAATAAGTTCTTAAAACCAGCGTGCAGTAAAATGTTATGAAACAGTGGTTTTAGTTGCAATTAATGATACGAGGCGAAGTGCTGCCAACCTCGTTAGGTTCAGCCTTGGTCGCGTAAATGATCACATAAATGTGTTATGGTGCTTATGAAATAATGTCAAAATTTATATATTTCTATATAATAATGCCAGATCCCTTGCGAGGTTGACAGAGTACACATTACAGGATATATATCAACTCATAAAATTTTGACTCATGGAAAAAACCTAAAATAAAATTTGTAATAAATGTATTTTTTAGTTACACACTTTTTAAAGGATGTGCTATATACATTTTTAAAAGTAGTACTTTTCGGTTTGGGTTATCGGTTCTATATTCAGACGTCCACACCAGGACAAATACCTCTCCAAGTTCTATATAGTTTAATAAATTTAGTAATTTCTAAATGTATTTTTATCAAGTCTCTTTAGTGTAAAATAATAATAACCATCCTTCAGCGCGGCATAAGAAGTTAGTCATGGTATTACACCTTTTATTTTACATTGCAATCTTTATTATTGTAATCATACAATCATTCATTGAATTATAAAATGTTTACATAGCAACACTAGTATTCATGCGCAGTAAAAAGTTATTTTAGCAACGTTTCAGTTACAATTAAGCTTTCGCCACATAGCCGACGGAGCGGGACGGGTGACACGACGACAGCGGACGGCAGCGCGACGCATACGTTATACTGCGGGCGCGACGGTAACTTCGGCATCGCGCCGGCCGCTACGTAACCCAATGCTAGCGCCCCGGTCACACAAGTATTGGTGTCTTGCTCCCGTCGAGCTTCATTTGTAATAGGATCGGCCGCGACGTCGGCGGGTCGTGACGTTTGCCGTCACGCTGAGCGTGGCGGAGCTGTGTGGCGTCTACCGTACATTTCTGTACATTGCAATTGCATCCCCTGTTCGAGCCACGCTCATGCCCAGCCCGCAATGTGGCGGAAGCTTTAACGGCCCGCGGCGTGACGCGAGCGCCTGCCTTGTTAAAATTTCTGCATAACATATTAAAGTAATCACTGATACATTAAATAATGAAGCAAGTGTTACGTGGTTCACTCATACACTTTCATATTGATGTCTAGAAATATGTTTACATTTTTGTTTTATAATGAATAGTGCGCATTTTTTTCATGACCTCTTAAAATTTCCCATAATATAATTTATGGACTAGAGAAATAGTAGTATGAGAAGATTAACTTAAAAAACGTCAACCCTGTCATTACTATATTGCGGTTTTGGCAGAGGTGTACTACGTGCACCCACTTTTCGCCGACGATGTTAGGTCCCATGTTATCTGGCATAAATCCATAATCTGGCACAATGCCAGATTCCGGATTTATACTAGAAAAGTTTCAATGGAAAAATTACACTTCGTCCAACCTAGATTCGAACCTAAGACCTTGTAATCGCTACGCGCATTATTCACCACTACGACGCAGCCTCATAGTTTTTTTTTTACATTCATAAATATTCGCGTTCTCCAAGCCGTTAGATTTGATGCAGGAGCGTCAGGTGTTAAGCCGTCTCATAATTATGGGCCCCTCGTCGGTTCTCATTACCGCCCGTTCGTTAGAGCCAACGCCAGCTAGGCAATCCCGTATAGAAATAGCCGCCGTATAATTCCAGTCTATCCGACTTGAAGCGCCTGTCGAAGTTTAAATTTTAATTAAGATGTCAGTGACGGCAGGAATAGAGCTATTTCGGGATATGTCTAGCGAGGTTTATGAATTTTGAACCTATAGGAAGGAACTATCATACACGGTGTAATTTTAGTCGTACTGGAGCGAAAACCCAGGTGATGTGTTCAATGCCTACTGTTCACTGATAATAAAAAAAAAGAATAAAAAGAACAATTCTATAAGTGACACGGTATATGGCAATAGGCTCGCTCCCTATCATATGGGACCGTCGGTAAAAATTGGGTGTACTCAGTACACTTCTGGCATCCCCGCTTGGGGAATATAGGCGTGACGGTGTATACTTCTATAAGTAATATCTACTTACTGATCTATCCGAATAGGGTGTAAAGGGTTAAAATTCGGAACACCAAAGGTATCTACCGGCCAGCTAACGAGTGCGCCGCCCCTCAATTTTATTTGGCGCTTGATTTTTTTCTATCTAATCTATATCATCACGCCAGATTCCTTGCGGGGTAGACAGAGAGTACAGAGTTTTAACAGGTTCTTTCCATACATACTCTCTGGCTTCCTCCACTTTCATAGTTTCTCTCATACACGCTCGCCAGTTACGGAGATTCTTGACTATTCCTTTAGATAAGACTCGGTCTGTTTGGTTGTGGTAAGATGGTCTAGGTCTTCCCCGGTACCTACATCCTTCATCTTTCGCATTGTATATCTGTTTTTCTTTCTTTTGACATTCTTTCTATATGCCCGACCCAACGGTTTACACCGATACTAACTACTACTACTAGATGCCACTAAAAAGTCTAAGCTTGCAGTGGCTATTTGGTGGGGGTGACTTTCTGCCCTCTAATATGGTCGAGGGAGGCGATGGCTGCTCAAGTAGTCGTACTCGTGAACGGATGCTGCTTGTGGAGACTGGTCCATCCACAATCCTCTAGCTTTTTATTATAACATACATGTAAGCATATTATTATTATTGACTGACTGCCTCGTGATCACGAGGTCCTGGGTTCAAATCCTATGTCGGACAAATATAGTTTTTCTAACGAAAAATTCCCAGTATGAGTCCGGAGTCTGGAATTGTGACCGGTATATGGCAATAGGCTCGCCCCCTATTACATGGGACCTAAAATCGTCGGCGAAACGTGAATGTACTCAGTACACCTCTGCCACCACCGCTTGGGTAATATAGGCGTGACGGTATTTTTTTTTTTTGTTTTTATTATTATTATTAGTCTTATATCTCAGTCGTAAGGCAACACACTGGATGGCATAAATGATTATGTATAATATAAAAATGTATGTATCTATACAAAGAATGATTAAAAAAATGAATGGAGAATTAGACAAGACCAGCCCGCTGAGATTCTCGCCGGATCTTCCCAGTGGAGGCCGCGTCCCAATCCGGTGGTAGATTAGTTAATGAAGTGAAAAAAAAAATGTAACTATGACCATTTGCGAACATCCCCGCAGGGTTTATGCAAAATAAACGGTTTGAGTTTATTTTTAATGCATAAGTGCATTATAAACAAACTCAAACTCGGGTTTGTTATGGAGATAATACTTAGTGAACAGTCGGCATTGGATACTGAGCTTTAGTTCCAGGCCGACTACTTACACCGTGTGTATTTGGTTCTATCTAAGATCTAAGTATAGCTATTACATAATAACGTTTTAGGATAATTACCTAATATGTAATAATAATCATTAGGAACATTAAAATATTTTAATTTTAGCATCTCAAAAAATGAGCCCATTGCTGTGATGGAAAGCAGATTGATTGATGTTAGATGATTATTTTAACATAGGCTGTACGTCATGGATGTGCAAAATCTGAAACAGTTGGCAATTCTTGTAAATACGAACGACTTACTATGACCGGTAATAAAAACAGTCCGCCGTTTCATGTATTATGATGGAATACATTTTATATCTGACCTCTGTCTTTTTTTATTTTACTCTCAATATTATTTACGGTAACAAACAAATGGTTCTTCAAGTAACAACTAGATATTAACAAATATTTATATTATTTTCCTAGGAAAAAACAGGACGGACATTTGGTCTGATGGACGTGCAAGATGACTAATCCAAATTTAAAAATGAACCACCACCAACAGATTGGAACTGTAGAACTCTCTTTGATTTTATTAGTATGAGCTACTATAGGAGACGAAGACGAAGGAATATATCAATATCATAACAGAAAACCAGAAACTATGAATCCCGTGATCTTTTATTATCCTATTAATATTACTATTGGTCGCCCATAGGTCGATATTCGACCTACTCTTTCATCGTTTGCTGGTTATGTTTGACATTCAGTAAGACTATAGACAAATAATATTAAAGAGAAACATCAATTTGACGTGTATTGTGTCAAATACATGGTAGTGTGTTGTTGTTAATGTATGTTTTATGCATAATTTAAAAAAATATATTAGCTTGCTGCACTCCTCTATATAAACTATAAGTGTGGGAAATTTCATACTCCTCTGCCCGCGCAATTTTCGTAAAAATGTGTACAAAGTTTTGCTACACGTATTAATATATAGATAAATGTGAAAGTTTGTATGTTTAGATTTTTGGAGGTTTGTTTCTTACTCAATCACGCAAAAACGGCTCACACAAAGATTTGTCACATATACAAGGTGTAACATAATAAACGCAAGACCTGAAAGTAGTTTGTTTGTTGAATTGATTCAAACATTTCTCAATGTATTTCACATTTTTTTTAATTCGTAAAAAATGCTTTTGCTCCTTCAGTGCGCTATAAAAAACTAAATTTATTCTTGATTCATAGCAATAAGGAGATTTCAAAAGCATTCCTAAAACGCATTTCTCAAAATGCGTACAAATTTCATTGTTAATTGGGGTATAAAAGTGCTTTAAAAAAGGGTTTTTACCCCTTTTTTTACCTTAAAATTTGGAAGTTGGTTTTCGTTTTGAATTTATGAAGCAATTCTCTATTTGGGGTGTCTGAGGTCTTGCGTTTATTATGTTACACCTTGTATAGTTTATTACCTGGATTAACATATAGGATACTTTTTATCCCAGTATAATGTCTATAGAGGTTCCTGCCTAAAGTCAACGTGGGCGAAGTTGCCACCAAAAACTAGTAATTTCTATTATCTCTCTGCCAACCCCGCATGGGATATGGCGTGTATTATATATAGATAGATATTTTCTATTCAATGCTGGGTAGATGACGAAGTTGAAATTTACCGTCACTTAAAATGTGTTTTTGTTGATCTTTATCAACCCCGAATCCTAGAGTTATCGTAGCTTATTGTTTTAGCACGTGACTTGCGATATACTAGACTAACTAATGGGCCTATTGTTTGTACAAAAACGTATGGATCCTGTATAATGTGATGACATACCCAATTGTTGGCTCTTAGTAGCTTGCAAAATAACATTCGTGGTTCAAGAGCACTGGCTGTCTCACTTTCTAAGTAGATTCAGTTAATTAGGATGAAAGTGACAGCACGCTTTCAGACTTATGTGCGTGCTAACCCTTTTTTAAAAAAAATGGTAGACAGTAATATGAAAATTGGTCGATTTACCTACTTGTATAATTTTGGTCTGGTGACTGCCTCGTTGGAAAATTCCCAGTATGAGTCCGGAGTCTGGAATTGTGCCCAGTATATGACAATAGGCTCGACCCCTATTACATGGGTCCTAACATCGTCAGCGAAAGGTGAGTGTACTCAGTACACCTCTGCCTATATGCCCCAGGCGGGGGCCGCCTAACATCGTCGGCGAAACGTGAGTGTACTCAGTACACCTCTGCCTATATTCCCAAGGCGGGGGTCCGCCTGGGTAATGTAGGTGTGATGGTGTATAATTTTAATTCAGTCTGCAATAAAATACCGTTTACATATTTTACTTTCTTAATGCCAACCTTCCACATTCCTTTTCTTTTTTCTATGATTTTAAATATTTTTGGTCATAGTGCCTTTTTAGCCTTTTAAGGTGGAGCTTTTGTCGTCTATGCGACTTATCCTACCCACTAGGAAAAAACCGCGAAACCTAATTGCCAGTAATCATTATCATCTTTAAGAAGTAATGAATGAAATTACATGCATGTCTTATTTTTTTTCTCAATGTTTTGTGACTTAATAGTCACAAAATATATATAGGCTATATATATTTTGTGACTATTAAGTATATACAGGTTGCCGTCACCCACAAACATTTGTGTCGGTCTGAGTGTTCGTCATGTTTGTAAACGCACCGAACAAAAAAGAGTAAATCGTAATGTGGAATAATGTTATTTAAATCAAATTATTATTCTCTATTAATGTTGTTCATTTTGGCCAGAGAAAGAAGAAAATTTAAAACTTACTTAAATTTTATTGTAATTATGAAGTCACTATTAGCATATTTTCAACAAATCCGTTAGTCACTTTCTACTGTCACCGTACACTTATTATAAATATACTAAGTATTTGTCATGGCAATCTTTGGGGGATGCATTTGGCCTGCAGTAGACTTTTTGCTGCTGACGGTGGTGAAGCTATTTCTCAATGTTCATTATTTCTCGACAGCAACGTATCTGAAAATATGATAGAGGAATTAATTTACAACACATATGACATCACTCGATGTCAATGTTATGCTAGAAAACATGCGATTGGTCATTTTATGTTTCCGAATAGATTGTATTTATTACGACTTTAACTCTAAAAACTAAGGGATTGTATTAATTTGTAAATTACAAATGAATTGTTTTCAAATTACCTGAATAATTTCTTAAAAGCAATTCGGCCAGATCTGCCTTTGCTTTCGCTTCTCTAATCCTTTCCTGCAAAAGCTCTTTCTGCAATTCATGTATCTCTGCTTTTTGTACTCTGTCGCAGTATTCTTTCTGTAATTCAGAGTTCTTGTCAGTTTTAAGAACTAATGGTGGAGTTGTGTTAGATGTTGTACCAGCTGTAACAGGATCGATAGGTTCTGTCTTCACACTTATTACTTCTTCTTTAACAATAGGTCGTGATGTTTCTATCACTTCTGTTTCATCAAAAGGCTTAGCTTCTATTACTGATTCTGAAATACAAATTTGCGTTATTATGTAATGATACGAAAACTAGACTAAACAAGAAGAACATTAGAGGTGATGAATAAATTCGAGTGCAAAATAAATCAACCTGTCTACTATGTCAGTGCTGGGGAAGAATCTTCTTACAAATCAAGGTGAGAGACTACTACGAGGATCCGTTTGTTGCCCGTGACACTATATATCTACCAGTATTAACAAGGGCAACTAATGCCGATTGGTGGAAAATAATTCCTAGTGAAGACAAGTGTCCATAGGCTGCTTTTTGTTTTGACTAAAGAGTTAAGAGCCTGTCATATTCCGATACAATAAAAATCATTCGTACCATAAACATTATCTGAATCGATCTCATCTTCAACACTGACTAGGAGATACGGTGATACGTCAGGGTATATATCGGCTTCGATAACTTCAGTTCCTTCCTCAACAGCCAAGCGATTTTGTCGAACCTTAGCTATTTTCTCACGATTCCTCTGCTTCATGTTCATCCATAGCTTGCGGAGTTTCTTGGAAGTTACCTGAGCAATATATTTTTATTACAACAATGTGGATAAAAAAAATTATAATTTTGAAAAATGGTAATTCTAATACTTCTTAGACCACTTGGAAATAAAGCGGCTTAAGGTACATCTAAAGGGTACAGGTTTAGGGTACACCTTTACATACTTCTTATAGGTATAAATAATATTTCCCATTGTGCCTATGACGTGTTACCATTGCTAAAAATAATATTTTTCGTATCACAACTGTTTTAGTAAAGATAAGTAGCAGAACATTTTTTTTTGATTAAACGTATAGATCTTTTAGAATCTTTCGAACTTGTGTAAGTTAATATACTTTTTAGATCCTTATATTTACATTTATATCATAAATCGAACTAATGTAGAAGTAATGGCAATGATAATGACCTGAAATGTAGCGAAAGGGTTTGCGTTGTATTCTGCCGTGATGCGATCCCATGCCATGTTCTTCGTCCGAAGCGTCGTCCCGTCCAACTGCTTACTCTCAACAACTCTCTCATATTTTTTTAGAATATTTAAAAATACTTTTTTCTCTATTGGCGAAAACATTTGTTTCTTAAATTCCATTTCTTCCTGTTACGATTTACACTTATAAACTTATATAGCTACATACGGATGTCTATTTGATCGAATGGTAGAATTAATCGCCTTTTTATTTTAATATGAACTTCCTTTCTCTTGATTTAGCAGCAGTATGCACATTTAAGTTTTAAACTGATCATACTTGTTCGATTACGTGGCATAACGTTCTGTGTGACAGTGACTCACCTTATTTCTTTATAAAGACATATCGGGTTAGTATCTCCAACAAAAATAAACTTTATTATTTCGAATCGGTAAACAGCAACATAAAAAGGTCTGCACCGTGTAAAATAAAATAATTACACAAGGAAAAGACAAATAAAGAAAATTTGTAAAGTACTGACGTGGTTCTCGAAACGAATGGAAAGAAATATAGAATTGGGTCGCAGTTAGATACAAACAAAGCTCTCTCGTCTCCTCCACTCTCATATTTCATCTCATATACGGTCGTGGCATTCGGAGATTCTATATATGTGTTTTGTATATTTAAAAAAAATTGAGTGTATACATTCCCTACTATTATCTATACTAATCTATACTAATATTATAAAGGGGAAAGATTGGTACTTTTGTATGTTTGTAACGAATACACTCAAACACTACTGGACCGATTTCAAAAATTCTTTCAACATTAGAAAGTTACCTTATCCAGAAGTAACATAGGCCATATAACATAGACTCGGTAGGTGGCGCTGTTGTCGACTGGGTACGAAGTCGTGGCAAACTGCTAGTAGTAAATAAAAAACAATTCTGTCTACATACATGACTGTCTCGTTGGTCTGGTGGCAAAGCGCATCGCTTTGTGATCACGAGGTCCTGGGTTTAAATCCTAGATCGGACAAATGTAGTTTTTCTAACGAAAAATTCCCATTATGAGTCCGGAGTCTGGAATTGTGCATATGGCAATAGGCTCGCCCCCTATTACATGGGACCTAACATCGTCGGCGAAACGTGGGTGTACTCAGTACACCTCTGCCACCCCCTCTGGGGAATATAGGTGTGACGGTGTCTACATACAAACAACACATTGAAACCTAGAATTAAATTCAACGAATATTTATCATCATTTCATAAAATCAAATGCATATTACGTTAAGCGTACCACACTCCACTGTAACCCGCACAAACGCGATGTGATATTCATAATTCCACCACAATGGCTGACCATTTGAGGCGCAAAAGTACAGTCAAACAGCGATCTGGAGCCGGATGTGGCGCACAATGCATGCCGCAATTAAATCCAGCTTGCATTAAATGTCGGTAAAATGTTTTGTGTGCGATTAGCCTTTTAGACTGAATGATATTGAAAAAAATCATGATGATGTGGATAGATACACACCTATATTCCCCAAGCGGGAGTGGCAGTGGTATACTGTGTTAGGTTAGGTCCCATGTAATAGGGGGCGAGCCAATTGCCACATACCGGGCACAATTCTAGACTCCGGACTGACACCCGGAGTTTTTCGATAGAAAAACTACAATTGTCCGACCTAGGATTCGAACCCAGCACCTCGTGATCGCACAGCACATTATTCGCCACCAGACCAACGAGGCAGATCAACGGGTAGATAGAGATAAATGCAATTCTATAAGGAAAGAATCTGCTGGCATTCTGTTCTCTCTGCGTACCTCGCAAATGATCTGGCATGATTATACAAAGAAAAGTAAATCGTATGCTCAAAAAAAATGTGCGACAGTGAAACTTTTTGGGAAAAGAAAACGAAACATTAAGGGGGTATGCCTAGCTATTTATGGTTTCGATTGTAGAGATAATATGAAACTTAAATATAATATAGGAAAAAAATGTTTAATGCATCAGTCCAATTATAATTCTTCTCGTAGTATACCTATATGTATTTTATGATCTGCCAAGATTCACTCAGAATATGTATTTGTGGGTTAAAAGAAAGATGTCTGTGCTTTTCAGTGGGTATAACAAACTGCAAGTGTGGATGATGTTACTATCTGACCCATAATAAAAACCTTATAAACAGATATATCATAGTGATGATTTCGTAACCGTATACAGAGTGATGTTTTATATCCTTGCGCAATTTACAGGAGTAGCTGCCCTCGCTATATTGAACACAAAATTATGGAAAATCAAGAAATAAAAGATAGTTTTTTTTTTTCTAAAAAGATTATCACATGTTTTTATTGCTCTACGTGTGTGGTGACTGGTCCATTTGGTCGGAATAAGGAACAGAGTAGCACGGTATTCTTTACTTTAACAAAGGTTAATCTGATTTCTAGTCAAATAAATATTAGTTAGAAATTTATCTATATTATCACGCCAGATACCTTGCGGGGTAGGCAGAGAGTACAGATGAAATAGTGATGAGTAGTTAAAAATATGAGCTTAAAACCTACATAGCGAGCTTGAAGTAGTGTAAAATTATAAGATACTTTCTCTGTTACGTTTTCTATAAATTTCGCGAAAACAGAAAACAAAGACGTGGATTAATGAGTACAACGAACTTAACTAGGTGGCCGACAACTACTAAGCAGCTTGTTTAAACTGTAGTTCAAAGCAAGGCATGACTTATCTACCCCCTTTGTGTTTATCTAAGCATACAACATTAGAAGATTATAATTAGTGCTTAGCAAGATTTCGTTGTCATGTTGTTTGCCTCAAGGAACATGTTCCGAATGTTGTTACACAAAGTTTAATCCAAAGTGTCGTACTTTGCCCGCGGTTTTACTCGTTAACTCTCGAAAAATAATCAGAGGACATATTAAAGAAAGAAGCCAGAAAATTTGTAAATTAAAATTAGTATTTCTGATCTCCAGCAGTCTACAATAAGCCGTAGGGATCAAAACCATAACTGAACAGTAATTACAATATATTTAGAAATTATTGCGAAAGAAACATGCATAGGTCAGCTATTTTTATAAAGGTTTATTGACTTACCTTAGAGTTATACTTAATTATGTCTTGATTACTGTATGGTGGCTGACACTTACTATTTAATGTTAAAGACTCTAATACGCATACGGGAACGCAGTGTTAGGTTAGTCTGAGGTGGTTCGTAGCAACTACATTTTTGAGCGTACACGTGCTTTGGAAGACACTAGAGATGAGTCGTATTTATTAGAACAGATCCAAAGAACAGGTATTTTACGAGAATAGGCGGCACCTAATCCAATTCTGGCAATACCTAATCCACCTAATATTCATATTCAATATAATCTAATGTTTAGCCGTTTAGCGCGCTCACTTACACCTGTTCCCGCGCTTTCTCACCCACTCATATGCTTATCGAGCGAGACAGCGCTATACAACGCGTATTGATATAAAACAAATGTAAATATAATGAATTGAAATCTTTTAAATACGCCATCTTGCAAACGCTAAACTTTTGCGAAATATTTAATATCGCAAGACTCAAAACTTCACACATTCGTAAGTTAACAGTCCTAAGCCTGTAAGAAGTATGAACGGAAGATACCAGTTCATCACTAATATATTATTAAATGATAAAATAGAAAACAAGTATTAGTTTATTCAACCAATTTCGTGCAGAAATATCTAATCTAATAAAAAAAAACTTGATTCCATTTTGAAACTTCCATTTTCTTAAAAGTTATTATGACTCAATATAAGAAAACAATTTAACATTAAATTAATTCAAATATCGATAATTCGATATCAGGATTTGATATAGAATAGGCGGATTGAGATCACTAAGTAACGGTATGTGTATGAGATCATTGAGATTAGGTGGATTAGGTGGAATAGGTATTTATGCAGACTAGGAACAGGTGTACTTAGTACCTGATTTACCTAATACAACCCATCTCTAGAAGACACGTTATAGCGTTGGCTGTCCTTTATTGTAGTAGTTATACCAAGTACGATGCCTCATAGATGGCTTGATAAACTGGGCTGTTGAATCTCCAACAGCTCATTCCTCACTTGCTCCGCGTGTTGAAGTATGATCTGATCTCTCTCACATTGATTTGTGAAAGAAGGCAATTGGATAGTATAGGATTTATTTGTACTGCATAAAATAGCATATGAAGCACGAAAACGATCCAAACGTAAAGAGCATATTTCTTTAAACTATTCAAAGTATAATAATAAAATAAACCTTACCTACGAAACCCATTAACACTTTAGCTACTCGTCAGTCGGTGTTAATGGAAAGAAAAGTAAAAACTGACGAGTTAAGCTCTATATTAACTCGCGGACGATGAAGGCAGCGATTCGCGAATTTGTTTTTGTTTAACCCTTCGCCGCTGCTGACAGAGACGCTGCCGTGATTAAACACTGCCTGTTGCTTGCAATTCGACTGTTAATGCTTTCGAATTGAAAATGAAATTTTGAGACTAAAAAAAATACTTGGTTTGGGTCGATCTTGAAATTTTCATGTATATTTTTTGTTGGGCTGCCGATTTTAGGTATTGTGTTGCGATTTGACTAATATAGAGCCAAAATTGAATTATGTAAAGCTTGCGATTTTGTTGATTTAATTATTTGTAGTAAGATATATGCTGTTGATACGACACCGTGCATAAGATTATCAAGGACATGATCAGAAAATAAATTTAATTTAAAGCAATTCAGAAGAAGAATACCCAGTACAATTGAATTCGATAAGCCTTAGCTTTCATGAGCAACCATGAAAGTTTTGCAATAACGTCTATGTATCAGTGTACCTTTTTCTAGATTAAACATAATATTCTCGCAATATCACCAATATTCGTCGGAATAAATCGAGTGCTACAAGAATTACGGTACGCTTCGAGACGGTGTGAATAAATCTCAAACAATATTATTCTACGGAATTCATAACGATTGCCAACGCTAAGCGCCCGTAGACGTGCTACGAATGTTACGCACGACTACGCGCACCGCCGTAGCCGTTACGAACGCACTGTTGTGCTACGTGTTATTCCGAATGCGAAAAACTGCTACGCGCTTAGTATTTCAGTTCGTAGTCGTCATAAATAAATAATGATGTATGTTTATTTATGGAAGTATTTCCTACCTAGTTTTATTTTAATAAGAATCAGAATTTTATTATTATTTACGTATTTTATGACTATTAAGCCTAAATATCATATTCATTTGTCAAGTGTTAATACTTTTTATCGCAACTAACTGTACGTTACTTGGTAGCTAGTAAAGCATAAAATATGTATATCTTTAGTTTTAGGAACATACAAATCTAGTCAAAAATAACACTTATCCTTAATAAATTTATTACATAATATTTTAGCGCAACCTTCTATTTGCCTAAATTATTCACATTTCGTGACCTACGAGTTAGCATAAAAAATCCTATCAACATATTTTAAACTATAACCAGGAGTAAAACAATATGACAATAATTATCCCATTTAATAACGAACTTGCCGTTTTTAATTTCCTGTGTAACGATTAATTTGTCGAGGCAACAGCGTCATTTCGCTCGTATTATTTTTTTAATAAAACACCTGCTTCAGTTTTATTCAGCCGTCCTCGCGGCTGCACTTACAGCCGGTTCCAATATTCAACTCAAGGATATATTTGCTTACTGTCCGTAGAACTTTGACAGGTTTACCATACAAAATACACAATACAATATACTTTATTGCACACAAAATAATTACAGAAAGAAAGAAAGCATTGGACATAGTTATCGGTACAGTAAGGCGGCCTTATCGCTTAAAGCGATTTCTTCCAGGCAACGTTCAGGTACAGGGCAGAGATGCGTACAATAAAAATAATAATGGGTAGAGTGCAACAATCTAATAGAATTTTAACTAAAATAATAATAAACAATTCAAGCGATATTCATAAAAAAAGCCAAATTTACCTATTATACGTAATATAAATAAATGACAGAACGACACGAGTGAAATAGGAGCGAAGTAGAAATTAGAGAGGGAAACTGGGAAACTAGAAGTATTAAATATAAAAAAAATATCAATATAAATATTAATTTATAAATATTATTATATAAATATATCAATATTATAAAATTACAATATGTTAAAATTCTATCCGTAGTAGGCAAATCTATCCATGAGTAAATATAGAAACCGGCCGTTGAAAGGCGTGCGGTTACCCGGATTGACGAAAATTTAAAAAATTTAATCCAAGAGTTGATTTTTGTAGTTTGTGTAAAATAGGAATAATTACCAAAGATGCGACTAGTGTTATTTCGCCTGAATTATTTTTAAAACAAAACACCTGCTCCAGATTGAATCGGCTCGTCCGACCGCCTGTCAAATTGAGCCAGCGCTGTCAGCGCGGCGGCACTGACTCGAAAGGCGTACCGGTTACCCGGATTTAAAAACATTTGAGTATTTAATCCACCATTGTGGAGCAATTAAAATTGGAGCTGTTCTTTCGCGATTTTGTATGAAAACGAATAAGTATCGAGGAAACGGCTGGAATTTTCGACAGAAATTCGACAGAAACAGATTTCTGTCGAATTATCTTAAAACAAAACATCCGTTCCGATTGGAGTCAATCCGTCCGACCGCATGTCAGATTAAACAGACTGTCAGCGTAGCTTAGTACATATTGTTTAAATTTAAATATGATAAAATCAAGGGTCAAGTGAAGAGTCTTCGTAACCGACGATCGTGTAAGAGTCGAACTATGGGAATGGAAGAAGCCAGAGAAGTCTGTAAGGAAATAACCTGTGGGAACCCTGTAATCTGCTTATCCCGCAAGAGATATGACGTGATGATGTAGATCGATAAAAATCAACCGGACGATTTGGCGCAGTGGTTAAGAGCCTAAGCCGCTCCGGCCCACTGGGTCGAATAGTCGCTGGTTCGATTCCCGCATGGGACATATTTTTGTGTGACCAGCAATTGTTTGTTTCGGTCTGGGTATTTATATATATGAATTTTCATGTTTGTAATATATATCCACGAAACAGGAATAAATCCCAGTGCGGGGCTACATTTTATTAAATAACATACTTTATGCTTTTGTATTTAAAACGCTTTAAAATTAAAATTGGGCCTTATTTTCAATTTACACCGTCGCGCTTATATTCCCCAAGCAGGGATACTGCGTACATTTTCAATGTAAACTTTATAAATATCATAGATAGACAGATAAATAGAAATCTACCATATCCCAAGGCTTTAAGTTTAAAACGCTTCAAAATTTCACTTGGTACATGATTGTAATTTAAACTTTATCCTTTGCGGCGATATAGTCTACGGCTCCACGCCACTTTTCATTATGGTGTCCATCATATCTATGGTTGCTAACTTTTACGAGTTTGAGTGATGCTGACGACATTTTGAAGCGGCGGCCGAAAGCGGGTTAATACGAACTTTAATTATAGTTCTCGAGATGTGGCGTAGGGACTGTGATTAACGGGGTAATATTTATCTATACTTATATCATAAAGAGGTAAAGTTTGTGAGTTTTGATGTTCGGGGTAATCTCCGGTACTACTGATCCGAATTTAATGATTCTTTCACCATTGGAAAGCTACCTTATACAGAAGTAACATAGGCTATATAACATAGACCTGGTAGCGCTGTTGTCGACCGGGTACGAAGTGGCGGGAAACTGCTTGTTGTTTATACGTAGGCCGAGGAAGGATACGTATATGTGTTCAATTATGTAATCGTTGCATACCACATTAGTATAAACGGCAAACACCCCTACGTGAACCCGTTAATTTACTAAGAATGGAACTATTTTGTCTTGGGTACGTTTAAAACCGTGAAATTTACATACACAAACATCCCAAGCGAATCAAATGTTTGCGGGTCACTAAAATATATGTTATGTTAGATCGAGCCGTCGGCCAAACTTATCACGACGTTCCCTAAACTGTAACCCCTAAAATAAATGTTGGGCATGCACGATTCTTTTAGCTTTAAAAGAAAGAAAAGAAAAGAATTGTTTGAAAAACGACCGGAAACAGGAGAGTTAGAACGTTAGTCTATAATTTAGGCAGGCAGAGCTGCTGTAGAGGCAGCTAGTACTTAATATGGCAAAGATAAAGTTTGATGTTGACAGGTAAGGGTGAGAGAAAAAAAATAGACACCTACTTAAAAGACGTACGAGAAGTACCAGAAATGCAAAACATTTACTAAAAATATTTTTCTAAAAACTGGTTTAGAGAGTCTGTGAATTTTTTGTAAAATCTGTTTGTTTTGAAGTTAAAATTACAATTATAGTCATACTGAAAAGCGTCAAATCAAACCCGAAGATATCCAACTCGCGTGGCGGTAGCAATGTGCACACTTGCCGCAACCAATTTCCAGCCCAACGTTCTGCCACCAAATCCAATAGGAAACGTCATAATCATATGATAGGCCCGGCGCATTGCGCCCACCTGTCGTCGCGCGTGCGTCCCGCGATGACGTCACGCCACGAGCGCGCCCGAGCGCCGCCGGCCGCACCCGAACGTGGCCGACCCGCGGACCGCAGCGGATTGATCCGGCAAGCCTCCGCGAGCCGCTAATCAAATGAACCAATCGCCGTTCCCACAAAATACTTAAACCCGACCTAAAGTACACACTCCAAATACCCCTTTCAAAATTCCCAAACTGCAAAACGGCGCAGTGAGCGAACTACCAGCGACTTTGCGCGTCTCGCCGCGGCTCCTTATCTAGTTCTTAATCCAAGATAAATATTACATCAATCGGGGGAGGAGACGGCGGCGCACGCAGGCGCGGCCCGCCGGCCCAGTCCCGCTCCGGCCGCGCTGCCCGCCGCACCTCGCTCCCGCGGCCGCTCCGCCCGGCGGCGACTCGACCGCTGCCTTACCCACTACCCACACTTACACGAGTGCTAAACACCCCGCAGTCACCACCGCCGACCGGCACCGTCGGCTGACCGACGACCGACGAGGTCCACGTGCCCATCCCGTTGCGTAAGTCGGGAACGAAAACCAACCTCATCTCCTATTGACACGCGAGAAAAACAAACGTACTCGGGTATCGATCACACCGTGTTTATCATCGGCATGGCGTGCGAATACTGGCACCCCATGTGTACCATGCGTACCGCGGCCAAAGTAAATAGTGCGTCGTAACGGATGTGCTGTCGAGGTTAGAAGTGGCTTTCGTTTTTAACGGGGTAATCCAGACCGCGCCCGCGGTATTTTAACCCTGTACGAAAGTGCTGGTCGACCTTAAAACCGAGGGTCGCACAGAAATGATTCGACGTTATCGTGTTTGTTTATGTAGCTTTAAAAAATGTTTATGTTTCTACCCCGCTGATAAGGATCGCTCATGAAAATTGGACAGGGTGGGCACCCTTTATAGAAAAATATTTCTATATACTCTTGAATAATAATTCACATATATTTGACTGTTATTGTAAAAGCCATGTCTTAAGTACGTTGGTTATCCTAACAGTTTTCTTCCTAATGAATAATGGAGGATCTGCACATTTGCATTTCTTCGTATTTATATTCGAGTCGGCATTCAACGTTTTTAATAATTGCTTCCCCTAATTACTTATTCTTGACACTTAAGCTTTCTAGGAAAATTCTGTACTCGCAACTGTACAAACTTTTGACCAAATTACTGTAATATTCAGCAATTTTCATTATACCATTGGGCAATGTTCTCGACCAAATATTTCTTAAAATGTGTCAATAATTCAATATTTTCGTACTTTTGGGACTATTTTTATGTTAATGTAAGTAGTGCTATGTCATTTTTAAACCAAATAAAAAAATACCAAAAATATACCGAAGTTAAGGGTTATACAAAATATTACCTTTCGTGTTATTAATAGGTTTAATTCTATTTTCTTTTCGTATTAATAAAATATATATACCTACCACTACACTACTTCGTATAAAGTAATGGTCAATGTTACCATTATTGCCGAAACAAGGTTAATAAGGGCCATCCAAGATTACGACTGGTATAACTCAAGACAATTGTTCCCTTGCCCGAGGATTATTCTAGGCTTATATTAAATGTTAGCGCAAAGTAACATTTTGTGTAAATGAAATTATTACTTTGGACCTCTATAGGCTAATAATAATGACTTTAATTTATTCTCTTATATTAAAGTAAAAACTAAAATAAGTTTTGTCAATAGGTGAGTTTTTTGAACCAGTATCACTAGGAAATTATATATTGTTAGAACTAAGAAATGTATCTATTAATTAAAATATGAAAAAAGTAATATACACCAAATATTAAAAAATCTTACAAAGGAAGTGATGTTAAAAGTATTCAATTTAAAAGCGGCACTCACTTAATTCCTTGGTGCTATAGAGCACTTGAAACGTCGGGAATTTAAGAATGAAAATGAACCGCGATAAAATCCGAAAGTTAGTTTTATTTGACGTGACCACACTTTTTTTAATAATAAATCTCATGATTATTTGGTATAACAATAAAAATGTCGTCTTACTGAAGAAAAGTCTTCGTAAATCACTTTTCCTACCTTTACTTAATAACCCACAATCGGGCAAAGGTCTCCCTGTAGTTAGTTCCCGTAGTCGACTTGCACAAAAAATAATTCCCATTTGTTTAACTAAGTCCCCTGGGTCGATTCACAGAAGTACAAAATTATCTATTATTTGCATAACATCATCGGCATTAGCCTTAAGCAGCCTACAGCTGGACATAGGTCATCATCGGCTTTCGAATATTAATCACTCTAATCCACAAAACCTTTTATTTTCCTTGCATGGGACTAAGCCCGCCGCCACACATTCCCACCATTGTAAATCCTGTAAGCCAGGTTCCACAATGGTCTCCTTAGATGACGCCACGGTTAAAACCTTGGGGTGTCCCGGGAAGCGCTTTAATTGTCTTGGAACACGTAACTAATTTAATTAGAAAGAAAAACGCGAGGAGTAAGAAAAATAAAACTCCACTTCCCTCCTTTGCAAAACCTTTTATTACTGAACTATCAACAGAGTAGAACTCAAGTAAAACTGCTAATGCAGTATTATGCCATCAATAAACTCCCTAACTTTTAAGTACCCCTGTCCTGTGTCGTCCTTACACGTCCTTAACTGACTTACAAGCTGAAACTTGACTAACTTGTTACATCGAGGTACCTTAAGGGTTCAAAACTGAAGTTTATGTAGGGTCATTTGGAATTAGTTTGTTCTCGCGCTTGAGACCATTTGGGAAATTTACCTAAGGCAGTTGGCTGGGTTGAATACCTGAATAATTTAATTTGCTGTTTAAATATTTAATGAAAGTTTTTTTTTAACTAAAACTAACTTTTGTCATTTACAAGCTCATAAAGTTTACCCAAGTCTCATGATATTTGACTCCGCCAAAGCAAAACTGACAAAGTATTATTTCACGAAATTAACCCTGTTAAGAAAACAAAAATCGAAAGACGTCCAACCTTTAATTCCCTTTTATAAATATGCACATTTTAAATATAGTTCAGCTTCCAGATACTGCAAGAATTGTAATGGCTATATTTTTGAAATTACATATTTCCTTGTAATCTGATATATTTTTTAAATTTGAGCTAGTTGCTTCTTTGCCCTTCTGGCTCGAGCGTAGTGGTTGCACGCTCGCTATCTTGTCCGGGGAATCTACCCCGCGGCCAACAGCGTAGATCATTTACACAAACACAAAAATGTGTACCTTATTTTTCAGTACTTATCCACTTTACTATTATGTTATTTTTATAGGTCCATTAAACTGTACACGTTTTAATGCGATAAAAGTTATTGTGACTTCCTACATTGTAATCTATCTAAAAATTTTTGCTCAAAAAATGTTACAGAAATAATTTTACACAACGTTATTCATTTAAATCTCCGTAGGCTACAATAATCGAGCCATTTACCAAGTAATTTCTTATCATTTTAATATTTCTAAAATAGGCCAAGTCGCAGACTGAAAACCAGGAAGTAAAACCACTTACATTATATGTGGGGTAGTCACGACAAGTTATAATAACGTAACAACGCAGAAATGTTTTTAGATTGCTTATTTATAACGAAATAAATGTGAGCTGGAATATTTATTATTCTATAGAACTAATTTATTTTTTCTTATAATCAGTATTTACTATTTATATCATTCGTAAACTGTGACATAACATTTGATTTGTTAATACATTTTATTGCATTACAAGTGTAACATTTCACTTATTTTAACAGTATTATAGAGATTGTGGTCTTCAGTTGGCCTTTTAATTTCAAGTAGAGTTAAGCGATTGAGTGGTAACATTACAGAACTTAACACGTATAGTATACCAATTAATCTTTCCAAATTATCAGAATACACATAAATAGAACCACATGTACATAATGGACGACATCTAACATACGTCTTACAAACTCGAGACTCTGTAAATTCTCCAAACGTTCACGCATCTTTAAATGAATACGATATTTAGTATTCTCTAAATTCAACTTAATGTTTAATTTTTTTCCGTCCGCGACTTCGTCTGCATTGATTTTAGATAGGAACTTTGCATTTTTCCTGGATAAAAAAATTCCTATATGTTACTGTAATAAACTACCTGTGTGCTAAATTTCATCCACTTACGTTGTGCTGTTTTTGCGTGATTGAGTAACAAACATGCATATATCCGAACATCCAAACATCTGAACATGCTAACTCTCACATTTATAATATTAGAAGGATAGTCGGATTGTACAACGTACAACAATAAGTCAACAAAGAGCTGAAAATCCATTTCAATTCTGCATTATTAAAACAAAGGCTTTTCAAGATTACAGTGGGACCGCAGAAGGCGTTGAGCCAACGTGTGCTTCTCTCGGGCTATTGAAGCGGATAGCTTCAGCCCCAAACATAATTAAATCAACTACAGACTGTTCTGAATGGGAACAGAATAAATTGCCATTGGACACCAGATTGTTCGTATACTATTTAATTAAGAGTCGAGATTTCCAAAAGTACAGAATTTTCTTTGTTGGTGTGTTTTAGTAGTTAAAAGTATTCTTTATTGCTGTAGAACATTTTTGGAAGAAAGAGAGACGTCACTTTAATATTAGAGATACATTTCATTACTATAATATTTTTGTACATAGAACACCATGCCTTTATTTCTCCTCCGGGAATATAGGCGCTATGATGAAGATTTTCATATACCCAATTTTGATCTAAATACACGAATGATTCCGTTACATTTGGCTATGTTAGAACATTTTGCAGGGCCTAGCATTATTTGGTTGCTACAAACTATGGTTTTGATTGTAAAGCCTTTTCATACTAGGTAATTGATCAAGCGAGGCCGTAACCGAGCCGCCTTTGTGCTCGGCCGTCTTTACCCGATGATTTGCAAGCGGAGTAAAATGTCCCTAAGAAATAAGGTGGCACTTTACAAAACTTGTCTACGGCTCATCATGACATACGCTTGTAGGGTGTTCGGGCTCGCCGCCCGCTCTCACATAGACAAACTCCAATCTGTCCAGTCCCGATTTCTCCGAAGAGCCGTCGGTGCCCCGTGGTACATACGAAATCGATCTCCATTCCGATCTCGGTCTTGAACCTATTTCCGCCTATATCAAAAAGGTGATAACCAGCTACTTCGCGAATGCGTCCAACCATCAGAACCCCATAATCGTAGCCGCCGCCGACTACGCACCTGACTCCCTTCCTATCAGCCTGCTACCGCCGTCCGCGCTATATTTTCACCGACTTTCCCGATGCCCTTACTTCCCCTCTTTCGAATACAGATACCGCACACAGGACCAGAGACGAAGAATCGCTTGTCCGCCGGCCGGTGCAGAGCACCATGGCGAGACACCTGGAATATGAGGCGCCCTTGAGCTAATTACCCCCTTGCCCTTCTGGCTCAAGTGTAGTAGTTGGACGCTCGCCCTCTTATCCGGTGAAGCTATAAAGGCCCCGCGGCCAACAGCGTAGATCACACGCACCAAAAAAAACTACGTAATTGACTCGTAATTACATAGTTTTTACAGACCAATAATTTTTGGGGCCAACAATAGTCTCTCGATGACCTTTCACATTTTCAGGTGGTCCTTGTTTTTAGTGGGGCCTAGAAATATATTAATGGACTATAAAATTTAAGGATGTAAGTTTAAAAGGCCCAAATCATGAAAGTTAGGGCTTATTTTCAAATTATACGCCTTCTATTTGTCTTTAGGCTAATGAAAATGCTTTATGGCAGTTTTCTATTTTCTGAACAGTTTAGTTTAGCTCAGTAATTGTGTAAATTTCTCTCGTAGATCGTCGGTGGCAGAGACATCAACAAAACACCGACGTTATTAGGTCCTAATCTAAGAGAGGGAAGACATTGCCATCATACCGGCACAATTAGTTTACTCTACGGACTGTTATGGATAATTTTTGATAGAAAGCCCCTTTAAACTTTGTTCAAGTAGCATTTGCGCCTGAGGCCTCGTCATGTGAGGTCGATCGATCTCGCCATCTGATGACCAGCCTACATTATTCACCCATACCCGGCAACAAACTATAGATGTTTTTTTTTTAACCATAGAATTTCTTGCCCTTCTCAACATGAATGGCGTTCCGAAGTGGTGGTAGAGTCTTTGTTATTTTTATAAGTTACCATGAAAATAAAAATATGTTGATTCTGATTCATCACCAGCTGCACCATGACTAGATAGTTACACCATCAGCCACAAGACCTATAAGGCAGTGATGTAACTACTACTGAAATAACACTCAAAAATTTTATTATCTTACCCTATTCGCGGTACACTCTTCCACAAAAATAAAGTTACGGTCCAGCAATAAATCTCGCACACTGCCTGTCTTCTCTCTATTATGTCGTGCAAAATTTATGTTACTTAATCTATTGTATTTTTCTTTTATTTTCTATTTCTTTTCTACATACAAAGATTTTGTAACAGAAGAGTTTTTATAAATTCAAATTTTGGGTAGTGAACCATTTAAAAGAAATGTTTATGAAATACGAACTAATCTTCAGAGATAGTGGTGGTTTTCACTTTTGTGGGTTATATTGTTCCATTGCAGAATCTACACGGGCAACCGCACTACACTAGCGCTGTGCGACCGCGGTGTTCTTACCAGTCACCAAGGTTAAGCAGCGTTCGACTCGGTCGGCCTGAGATGGGTGACCGTTTGTGACATTTTCATATTCGAGCGTCTCCGTGCTTCGGAAGGCACGTTAAGCCGTTGGTCCCGGTTACCACTTAATGTGGTAGTCGTTAAGCCGAGTTGGAAGCCCTAAAGGCGGCTTGATAAGTCCAACAGTGGGTTGCCACATTCCTGCCTCCACCAATCCGTAGTGGGTCCGCGTGGTGGAGTATGACCTAATCTCACTCACCATTTGTGAGGGAAGGCCTTTGCCCAGCTGTGGGCAGTATAGGCTGATATTATAAATAGTGCAGTTATATATATATATCTATAACCGCACTTCAATAAAACAGTTTAGTCCTTGATTAAAAATCTATAGAGTTTCTACTACAGCAGTACACATAGAGCACCAAACAGCTAGTATAGACAATTTAATTACATGTTATAGTCATACAAGAATCTGTGAATCATCAAGTGAAATGTCACTTTATGACAGTCGCTGAGTTGCCGTTTGCTATGAAATTTACCTAAGTTCTTCTTTTAATTGGTAACTGCCTTTTTGGTCTGGTGGCAAAGCGCATCGCTTTGTGATCCCGAGGTCCTGAGTTCAAATCCTAGGTCGGACAAATGTAGTTTTTCTAACGAAAAATTCCCAGTATGAGTCCGGAGTCTGGAATTGTGCCCGGTATATGGCAATAGGCTCGCCCCCTATTACACGGGGCCTAACATTGTCGGCGAAACGTGGGTGTACACCTCTTCCACCCCCGCTGGGGAATATAGGCGTGACGGTGTGTTTACACATCCTTAATGATGACTTTTAGTTCTTGTTTTCTCAGTAATTCAGTGATTCTGAGACTTTATTCAAGTAATTGATTTCATTATCATCACACGTTGATACTTCATAGGTCATGTGAAGGTATTATTAAAACAATATTATATAACTTGAACATTTATATGCATATCGCCAGGTCGCCCTACAAACGTCCAACACGGTAGCCACGTTGTCAGTTAATGGGGAATGACATTCAGTGCGGGAAACGGAACGTTCTATCTCTTTCTATGTGACAACCATTGTACATGTAGAGCTCGCTCGAGCAAGATCCCGTCAGTTCTGCGCTGTCGGGATTTACAATATATTAACATTAGCCCTGTTAAGAAACTGTCCCACTGTTAGGCACGGTCACCTCTAAAACTGAGAGGGTTTTAAGCCATAGTCCACCACGCCGGCCCAGTGCTTGTTGGCGAACTTCACACACCTTCGAGAAACTCTTAAGTCATGTAGGTTTCTTAACGATGTTTTCTTTTACAGTTAAAGCAAGTGATAGTTAATTTTTAATATGCACATGTTTTCGAAAAGACAGAGGTGCGTGGATTTAAACTCGGAACCTCTGACTGTGCAATCCAACGGTCTAACCACTAGGCTATCACTGCTTATAATTGAATTTATAATATCTCATATCAATTAAATTTGGAATGTATATTTAATAATAATATAATAATATCAGCTTATACTGCCCACTGCTGGGCAAAGTCCTTCTAACACAAATCGAGGTGAGAGAGATTGGGTCATACTCCACCACGCGGACCCAGTGCGGATTGGGGGAAGCAGGTTTGTGGCCACCTGCTGTTGGAACTTATCAAGCCGCCTTTAAGGACTCCAACTCGGCTTAACGATTACCACATTAAGTGGTAACCGGGACCAACGGCTTAACGTGCCTTCCGAAGCACGGAGACGCTCGAATAATAAAATGCCACAAACGGTCACCCATCTCAGGCCGACCGAGTCGAACGCTGCTTAACCTTGGTGATCGGAAAGAACACCGCGGTCGCACAGCGCTACGATGTATATTTATTTTTATTATATATATATATATATATATATATATACAAGGTGTAACATAATAAGCGCAAGACCTGAAAGTAGTTTGTTCTAAATCGGTAACTGAATTCATTCCAAATATTTTTGTGTATTTTATATTTTTACAAAATTTGCAAAAAAATGGTGTTACTCCTTCAGTGCGCTATAACAAACTAATTTATTATTGATTCAAAGCAATATAGTGATTTTAAATGCATTTCCAAAATGCTAAATACATTTTAGAATAATAAGCACACATACACGGACAAGTTTCATTGTTGATTGGGTTATAAAAGTGCTTAAAAAAGAGGTAAAAAACTATAGATTTGCAAATTTGGTTATCGTATTGAATTTGTGAAGCAATTAGCTAATCGGGGTGTCTTAGGTCTTGCGTTAATTACGATACACGTTGTATATATATTTAGCAAGATATGTTGCTATTAAGTTTCGCGCCAAGACGCCAACAATTACACTGAGTTTGTAATTATTTACTAAAACATAGTCCCTTATAGTTGATTTTTCTCTGCATTTAAATCGCTCGATATGTTTTCTTCCCCCATTCCCTTGTTTATGGAGAAAGGCGGTTGCCCAACAGTGGGTCAACCGCCTCATTATAATAGTAACTTAATGATGTGTACATTACTCTAGGGCTGTCTAGCAAATTCTTGCCGCAAACTACTCACTAATTCTTGACTAATCTATCTATGGTCGGTGGAAACTGTAAACTTTTATTTGGTCTATACATATATATATATATACACACCGTCACGCCTATATTCCCCAGAGGGGGTGGCAGAGGTGTACTGAGTACACCCACGTTTCGCCGACGATGTTAGGTCCCATGTAATAAGGGGCGAGCCTATTGCCATATACCGGGCACAATTCCAGACTCCGGACTCATACTGGGAATTTTTCGTTAGAAAAACTACATTTGTCCGACCTAGGATTTGAACCCAGGACCTCGTTATCACAAAGCGATGCGCTTTGCCACCAGACCAACGAGGCAGTATTTGGTCTACTTATTATCAATAAGTAAGTCACTAAAACACATTGTTTTTATTATGTATGCTTTACATTTTTTTTATCGTGGTAATATGATTAAAATTTGAAAGAAATACATTAGTAACAATATCATAGTGAAAAGTATTTGCACCAAAATTTGGCTACGTGTGCCAAGCGTTATTATTTACTTAATAATTTTATATTTATTTACTGAGCCCGTCACAGGGAAACAGGACACGCGCTTTAATATATACTAGCAATGTCCCGCGACTACGTACCTGGTCGACAACAGCGCCACCTACCGAGTCTATATTATATAGCCTATGTTACTTCTGGATAAAGTAGCTTTCCAGTGGTGAAAGAATCAATAAAATCGGATCAGTAGTACCGAAGATTACCCCGAACATCCAAACTCACAAACTTTACCCCTTTATAATATTAGTATAGATTAATATTTTATAGTAAGTTACCAAACACGGTGAAGTTGTTTAAGCATATATTTTGCCTTCATAGCACTGATAGTAGGTATACTGTAATAAATAAACATAAAATATCCGAATCCCTTCCAAATAAAACGGTAGCGGAAATACTTTGGAACAATACAATTTATAAACAAAAGGTCGATCTCATTATATTTCTCAGCAATCCTTAAAAATGTGAATTATAAGAAGACTCTTATATTTCACGCCCCTTGAAAGGGCAGCCACAAACGAAAAGTATAATTGTTATTTTTTTAATTGTGCGCCCTATTTATCTTCAGAAATTATGGCTCGGCCACAAAATTATCGCCATATTCGGAGCGATAAAGCGCTGCAAGCGTCTGAACGTCAAAACAAGGCCATGAAATATTCTGTGTCTGTTTCTGTAGTATACATAAATAGACAATATAGGACATAATTAAAAATCTAATTACTGTGGTGTAAAAACTTGACATGTATGAAATGTGTGTGGATAATATTAGAGTGAAAAATGGAAAACTTAATTAATAGATCGTCATCCCTCGCTCGTCATCGCTCACCCCTGATCAATTATCAAAAGCTGGAAGTAGAGGATAGGAATATTATTCGGAAAGGTAATAATTTGATTGGCTCCTTATTCTAGTGGCGATTACGAGATCTTGAGTACGATTCCTAGATCGGACTAAGTGTTATAGGGTTGTTATATCGGAAAATTGTTAATAGAAAAATAGCTAATAGCGTTCAGTATTAATAACAAGAGGTTCGTCTCCTACTTCACTACTTGAAATAGTCAAATCGCGATATGTATTATTAGTTTCTTAACGGCTTAGTTCAGTGGCTGCTACGCTCGCTAGAACGAGTAGCCGCTAGTTAAATTCCCGCAAGAGGCAAATATTTGTGTGGCTCACAAATGTTTGTTTCTGTCTGGCACAGGAATGATTCGTGGTGTGAAGCTGTTTTTTTTCTTAAATGTGATTGTACACAGTACACCCCTGTTAACAGCCACCCTGCCCCTCCACCATCACGACTATATTACCGCCTAGGAGATATAGGCGTGCGGTGTTAATTTTTCCTGCGGCATATTCTCACCGAACCTCTCGATGCCTTTATTTCCATTCTTTCGAATACAGATACCGCAGGATCAGACACCTGCTTCGACGGCGAGGTTGAAAAATCCCTTGTCTGCTGGCCGATGCAGAGCACCACGGCACTCCTAGTATATGCCAAAGCGACTGCCCAAGCCGAGGCCGTTGAGACGCCCTTGAGCTAGTTGTACCCTTGCCCTTCTCACTCGAGCGTAGTGGTTGCACGCTCGCCCTCTTGTCCGATGAAACTGCAAAGGCCGCGCGGCCAATAAGGTAGATCGTTCACACACACACGCACTCGCAAAAGATGTTAATTTTGTTTTTTTTTTTACAAGTCACCCAATGTTTGACAATATAAAAAATGCAAATAAAATTTGCCGGCTCCGCCCAGTATTGGCTGGCCACGTTAAGTATGCAAATGCGATTGTTTCAGGATCATTCGATTCGCCGGATCGCGTGTTCCCGTCCGCGTCCCACAACCGATAGTAAATCCGGATTGTTACAATCAATGTTAAATTCTCTCTTTTAATGGCCCCAGTTCCGTTTTGTACACATTTCCGACTGTCTAATGTGTACCGTATTGGACAGGTTTGGTGAATATATGGTAATTTGGGATTTTGGTTTGGGATTCGATATATTATGGTAATGCTAGATTTTGCCTGCGGCTTTGTCTTCGTAAAACTAATTTTATTACGATTATTGGTCATTTGGTACTTAAATTTTGTATGAAATTAATTATTTTTCTTTACTCATATTTACTGACATAATCACCCCAGATCCTTTGCGGAGGAGGGAGATCGTACAGAATTCCAACAGGTTCTTTCCTTACAGACGTCTCTGACGTATTTCTGTTGATTTTTTTTATCTTCGTCGTCCTGTAGCTGCGTTTACAAACATGAAAATTCACATACACAAATAACTAGACCGAAAGAAATAATTGTGGGTCACACAAAGATTTGTCCTGTGCGGGATTCGAACCCGCGACTATTCGACCTTGTGGTCGGAGCGGCTAAAGCTCTTAACCACTGCGTTTAATCGTCCGTCAGTTCAATATTTGAATATGTTGCTAATATTTGGTTTTGTGTACGTTCACTGACGGTGGTAAGTTTATGCTAAATCTTTGGCAAGTTGCATCTTCGTTTCTAGAAATGTTTTGGCTACAACCAAGCATGAAATGTGTATATATGTTAGCTGTTTTGTTATATTGGCTCATGTTAGTATCGACGAATATCCACCAAGCTGTCCCCATCCGTCATTCTACATTTTATTTAATATTAAACTCCCTTGCATTTCTGAGCTACGTTTAAAATTTCAGCTCTCTAGTTCATCAGGCAGTTAATTAAAAATATAAAGCAAAATTCATTCCTAATGGACTTGCTGACAGATAAAACCACGACCTAATAAAAACGTTATAGGTACTAAGAATAGCTTTCCACATCCGATACTAAAGCTCTACCACTCTATATGTATGTACATCCAGTAGGTTATAAACTCTGCCGAATGACGTCATGCGCCACTTTACAGGCCTCTAAAACGTTCCGCACCGCGACTAGCTACGTCGAACTAGGCTGATGGATTAACGTGTCAAGCGCAAAAGCCTTTGTATCAAACGGTAATAAACTTCCAGGGTTGTAGCTATCTGCCATTGTTTTCCAGTAAAATAAAAATGTATCTCTCTCTCTCACTATCTTGCGGGATTGGCAGAGAGTTTATAGTTTCAACAGGTTCTTTCCTTACATACCTCTCTGACTTCCTCCACTCTCATAGTTCGTCTCATACACGCTCGCCGGTAACGGAGACTCTTGATTTGTCCTTCAGGTAAGACTCAACCTTAAACTTAACTTAAAACCCTTCCAGATTATGACGAGTGAAAAATGTTCTGCAAACTAGTAACTTCGAAACAGGTGATGAATTAACGTATCAAGATACGAATACCTTTGTATCGAACCATCAAAAATGTACACAACATTATAGAAACATTCTGATTCTGGCTTGTATCTACAATTAAATTTAACCTGCGTTAAAACTCATTCATGTAAAATATCCTGTCTAAATCATGACGTGTTAAAGTTTAATGAGTAAAAAAAAACCAAGTATTTTCCTATTTTTAATTTCAACGACTTTAAATAGCTAAAAAATGATTGCACCACGTAAAATATATATATAAAAGGCAAGGGAAGAAAATTCTCTTTGGACTTCTTGCTTTAAATGGTTACCAATGTAAAAATATTCTTGAATTATAAAGTCGACCGCTAAGTCCGGATCCGCAACTGAGTCCAATAAACAATTCTTAGCAATGAAATTCGAGCAGTTCCCAGCAAACTGAACATTATCTTAGAATCCGGAGGAATAAAAGGCTGGGGGTTACGACAGATTTGTCCTTAGGGACTTAATACATTTAGATGAAGGTACTGTGTTCACTTTTGTATGTCATGTTGATGTTAACAGTTTGATTAACTGTTGCCATTTGAGCGGCGATAAACGCAACTAATGTGGAAGTGAGCCCGTGATACATAGATTTTGTTTTTCGTTTTGGGTATTTGCTTATTAGAAATTTGTGTTTGTGTACCGACTTTAAAAAAAAAACAAAGTCTTAGTGTGGAATTAATTATTGCGTAAATGTCTTCATTAATGTTACATGTATTTCCACTTTATAAAACTTTCTTAATCAAAATACTTCGTTCCGCTTTTCATTAAAAAGTATGTTTGAAAACTAATTATGTTAAAACGCCGTCGTCAAAAGGACAAACGGGCGGGATTTCCTTAAGCAAATACTCGCCATTCAAAAGTTTAATCTCTAAAAGCAGCGTACTAACTCGAGATTCCGCATTTAATTACCGAACACGTAAGATACGTATCTTCAATATACGTACGCATCTGCTGTAAAACTCAGTGCTTCCAATTGAAGCTCACGTCAAAGAGCTCATAATGAAATAAGTTCTATGTCTCGCGTGAGACGCAATTTCGCGCCAGTTTTTGCGGTTCGTCTCCGTCTCGTGCGAACTTGTGCGAACATGCCTTTATACAAGTTGGGTGTTTGTGCGGCGTGTTTTGTGTGTTCACGTGTTTTGTAATAGGTGTTCGGAAGAGTCTCGAGACCGCGCGGTACATACTTCAAAAACTTTGCCGGCTTAGTTGGCGGGATGGAATTTTACTTCGGATTTTGAGAGTTACTTTTATGGTGTAAAAGTGTGGATTGTTGCCTAAGAAGTGATGCTATTGGAATGACAATTATGAATCTAAAGAAATATCACAAAAATATTCTCCTCCTTGCATCGGTTTCCTCATTACCGAGGGTCGTGATCACTTCTTGGGAACAGTTTTCTATGGATGATATGTCGCCATCTAATCATACCGTGAACCGTGGTATCAAGAGCTGTGCGAATCTGATCCGGCCAGCGTGTTGGGCTCCTTCCTCATGGTCGCTTGCCTTCTATTTTACCAGTGACCATCAGTTTTTAGGTTGTCACTGTCTTTCCTAGCAATGTGTTGAAAATACTCTAGAACCCTGCGTAGGCAAGTAATAGGCAGGCGAGTTTGAAGCTTGAGTTCAGCTAGGATTGACACATTGGTGCGATGTGCTGCCCATGGTATACCCAGCATCCTTCTCCAGCACCACATGTCAATGGCATCAATGCGGTCACGGTCAGCCTTTTTGAGGGTCCATGTCACGGCACCTCAAAATAATCTAATGAAGAGTAACACAAGTTTATAAATGTGCCCTGCTAGGGTTCTTGTTCACTGTATTTTGGTTCTACAGTAACGTGTAACCTGTTAATTATTGTATTATATCTTCCACATTATTGCAATACTAGTCATGTGGCCGATGGGATTTCCCTTCGGCAACATTTATACCCCCTGTTTAATCCCCTTAAGGGATGAATTTTTAAAACTTCTTTATTAGTACGCAATTATAAAAGGAACTCCTGTGCACTTTTTCATTCTTCTAAATTCACCGAATTAAGTTGTGTGCTATCTGTCAGTCAATGAGTGTTGTCTTAAACCGTTTTCTGTCAGTCATTTGGAGTAGACCTGTACTGTATCATGATTATACTCTCTCTCTCGTTTAAAATTATGACTTCATTCCTCTCTCAAGGACATATAGTACATGGGGTCAGAATGCGTAATGTGTCGCCGAGGGAACATTTAACCCAGAATTGAGCTTACCAATCTGTCCAAGTCCACGTGTCAAGCACATCTACACTTAAGCCCATGCTTATATACTACCGAGCTTCCTCGTCGGCAGCCGAGAGCTATGTACCCCATATTTACATTGTATTAACCGCGTGTGCTCGACTGTTGCTAAGAACAATGCATATATTTGCATTTTAAGTCTCGTAGAGTTTATTTACTAAATGAATAGTTTTCCAGGCGGCTTCGTGCGTTCTAGTTTATAGACGGTGTACTGATTTAAATATTAAACATTGATTGCGGGAAAATTAATCGGTTTTTGGAAAACTTAATATAGTCATTTGATGTTAACATGTTTGTCTACTAACTTATGTTGGCATTACAGTTATTCGTTGGAAAAACAGTGTTATAATAAGGATATAATGAATAATTTCTGTTTAAATATCCTAATAAGGACAAGTCAAGAGTCTCCGTAACCGGCGAGCGTGTATGAGACGAACTATAAGAGTGGAGGAAGCCAGAGAGGTATGTAAGGAAAGAACCTGTTGGAACTGTACTCTCTGCCTACCCCGCAAGTGATCTGGCGTGATGATATAAATAGATAATCTCCCACTAATAGACAAAGACCTTCTCTCACAATTCGAGGAGAGATAAATCAGTGTACTATTGGAATACTGTTAAAATTAATATCATAGTTATAAATTCAGGCTATTACTGAGTCAGCGAGCAACATTTTCGGGCACATCGTCACTTTCCATCAGGTGAGATAAAGGTAATCTGACCAGCCCTTAATAAAGAAAATATGATCCGTATATTTCCTTATAAACGAACCCCTAGGGTAATGTTAATATATCAAAGTGTTAATTACACTATTGATCCCGTAACTGTTTTATGTCCATATTCCATAAATCAAACGACCCCAGCGTATTTGCCTACCAATTTGATAACCACCAATGCATGTTCACCGCTGTAGGCGTTCGTTTGGTAATATACAAGGTGTTCTCGTTATAATGACCTAAAATATACCTGTGTCTCTGCCTACCCCGCAAGGGATCTGCCGCAATGATATAGATAGGTATCGGTAATCGGTCGGTAAAGGATAAATATTGGTTACCGTCATTATGGTTGTGACAGATTTTCTCTATAAAATACCTACTTATGGTAGTGGTTTTATACAGTATACAGTTTAATCTATCCTTCAGTTGAATATTGAATCAGAATTATCGAAACTAAGTGCGAGAAATAATGTTTGAAATATTCCCCGACCTCTTTTGGGGTTTTTTTGGTATATTTAGATTATTTGTGGGTATTTGAGACTTTAGTTCAATTTGGTTAATTTATTTCTTGGTATCTGATTTTTTTTTTGTTAAATAGAAATGGTTCTGTATCAAATACCCTTCAATTAAAAAGAAGCAGAGCTGAAAATCTTATTTTATTAGCGCTGTTTTTAATTTTTGTAGACCTATCACAGCCCTTTATATCGGCAGTAACCGACCATCCTGTATATCAGGGGAGTTTCCATCTCATTTAGCGGGCCTCACCAGAACCGGAGTTGAATAAACCCGATTTAGTGTAGCCCCCAGTCCTGTCACAGAGATATAAAATGAAACCAAACTGTATCTGTATATATATTTTTCACTACTATACTGACTATTGATTTGTATCCTCGCGGAATTTACGCAGATAATTCTATCATGTAGATTAAACAGACATGTTGTACGGACGAATCACTTGTGCAAAATTTTTTATCCTCGGCTTATTTTTGCCATTATTCACCTCATATACCAACAGTATTTTTTAATCTCCAACATACTCGTAAAACGCGCTAGAGATATGTTTAGAATCTCTTATCTATGTACGTATATTGTAGCATTGCACTTTCCAAGCGGATAAAAAGGCAATTTGCACCAGTCCATTAAAAAATGTGTACTTAAATTATGCGTGTAAAAACCATTGCCCACCAATATTTATAACTCACTATACTTTAAGAAAACTCCCAGCCGTGGTGCAAATAAAACCACCCGATTATTGGAGCGAACGACAATAGTCGTCGACTCTTGTCAAAATATTTTGGCTCGCATGCCGTGGGTGAGTGTGGTCACAGCTTTGTCTCGGCCGACCCGACGCGCCGACGTCAAAGGAGATTAGGTTCGTTTACACAATTGTCGCCTCCCCTCGACCCGTCCATTTCGCGCACGCGACGTAGCCCCTTTACGCTCGGATTGCGCGACCTCGACATACTAGCCTCCGGTTCCTATGTTTTACTGAATGGTCAATTAGTGATTAATAGAAGAATATTTCTTTCTGTAAATTATTATTAAAGGAGCTAATTTTATCAATAGAACAGCTCAATTACGGCTACAGGTTCACGCTGAATGGGCGAATTAGAATGATTTGTGTAACGCTAAAACGTTTGGTATACCTAATTCATGGTCTTCTGGATGTCTGTGATTATACCTTTAGAAATATGGAAAGGTGTAAGAGCCAAAGTTTAATATTATTAATAATATTATTATTTAATATAAAAATTTAATTATTATTAAGCAGTGATAGCCTAGTGGTTAGACCGTTGGACTGCAAAGTCAGAGGTCTCGGGTTCAAAACCAGGCACGCACCTCTGTCTTTTCGAAAGCATGTGCGTATTAAAAATTAATGATCACTAGCTTTAACGGTGAAGGAAAACATCGCGTGGGAACCTGCATACCTAAGAGTTTCTCGAAGGTGTGTAAAGTTCGCCAACCCGCACTGGGCCAGCGTGGTGGACTATGGCCTAAGCCCTCTCAGTTTCAGGACGCCCGTGCCCAACGGTGGGACAGTTATACAGGGCTAATATTATTATTATTATAATGTTGAGAGCCAAAGTTTAATATACCTATAGCTCTGTATATTTTCTTGTAGATTACTTACATACTTATAACTAAAAATGCATCGATTTAAAATAGCGGTTAACCAAAACTTTACCTCTGGCGATTCGTTTTAGGATATAGGAACCGGTCATATAGCCTACTCGGAAACTCGATAAATAGAAATCGGTACGAAACCATTACAGGACTGAAGTTTCCTCGTGTTTATGGCAAGCGGTTGATATTAAACCTGTAAACTAAAATACAAAATGGCGTGGGGATACTGGTCGGCGTCTTCGGTGCTGCCCGATCGCGGTCGCAGTCCGCGGCGGGCGGGAACATCAGCGGTGCACGTGCACCCCAACCCGCCAACTGCGAGAGAAGTTATGGAGACACATGACGAGAGCATCCTCCATACAGCTTCGACATCTCGCGACAGTCGCGACCACTCAGCGTCACCGCACTCCTCTTCGAACGGAGGGCATTCCCACCATCAACACGATGTACGACACGCCGTGCCGGCAAGCGCCCTCTTTGGCGAAAGCTACGGCGAGTTATCCAGACGACCGTCTCTAGATCTCGGTTCAGTGCGGAGTGCTTTAGCGTCTTGTTCCGGCGGTGGAACACTAAGTGCCGGTTCGACTTTGACTCGTGGTGGTACGTTGGCGGACTACCTACCGCCGACGCCGTGTCCGCACCACCACAGGGTGTATGTGGACCATCATAAACACTACGAGCAGCCGATACAGCCTGTGCATGTGGGTGTGCCGCATCATTCGCACTCCCACGCCTCCAGTAGACATCATACGGACGATGAAGATGATCTTGAACCGGCGTATGCGACAGGTGAGTCTTAAACATAAGGAACAAATTTCTGTTATATTTTGCGGTGGAATATTTTGTAAATTTTCAATCATTTGTGAGTTTAAAAACACAGGTATCTCCTATTAAAATGAACCAGTGTCCCTCTCTTGTGTTTTAATTGATTATAGACAAATTTGACAAAATCATTCCTGCTCACATTGGCGTGCAATAATAAGCAATAATAGCTTAATGATGGTCGATTTTTCGTCGTTTATTCTAAGTCCAAACATATCATATCTGTATATTCCTAGGACCTAGGATTTTCGATATCTATATAGCAATCATTCCTTGTCTTATGTAAAATATCACGAGAAAACCTATGGAAGTTTCCATTAGAGGACATGAGATCAAGAAAATAATAATATGCCCTTTCTCAACATATTTCGCTAACGTGAATCTGTTCACACTAAATTCTCTGTATGAACTCCTTCAAGAAAACAGACGTTAGAGTTCCTTATATTGGACTTGTTTCAAATGTAAAAAAAACGTATTTAAACGACCTAATTTTTACTCTCATAGACCACTAATCGCCCAATCGTTTCGCATCAAATCATTTTCAACTCTCGGTATTGCCAACCACTGAACGAAGTTTTATCTCTGTCGGAGTTAGTCATTAATTCCCTCCTCCCTTGTATTGTGCTATATTAATTACCAAAGTTTTCCGTCTTATTTTGTTAATGTATTTGTAGCTCCCATGGCGACCTAGTTTTCTGGCGGGGCATTCATCGCGAGCGGTCAGTGTTGCCAAGCTACGCCCTGACATTAGTCATACATTTAAATGGAAGAAAAATGTGACGTTCTTTTTTAAATTTACATCATTCTTAGGTTCCAAAACGTTTGTTCAAGGTTTTTTTTTTGGTGACGTACTCCAGCATCCTAATCCGTTAAACCTCCCACTGCAAAGGGAAATTTATTTGGTGATTGGAATCACCTTGATATTATGTATGGTAGTTTTGAGTACAATGCAGTATCAATGATAAATGTTTGACTTTCACGCCTGGTAATTCCCGCGTAATAAAAAAATAAAACACCGTCACGCCTATATTCCCCAGAGGGGGTGGCAGAGTTGTACTCTGAGTACACCCACGTATCGCCGACGATCTTAGCTCCCATGTAATAGGGGGCGAGCCTATTGCCATATACCGGGCACAACTCCAGACTCCGGACTCGTACTGGGAATTTTTCGTTAGAAAAACTACATTTGTCCGACCTAGGATTTGAACCCGCTTAATACTATGGTATTATGGCCTTAATAGAAAGGTGACCAATCTGGCGCTATTGTATGATCAGATTATGATACATGCATGGGTTTTGTTTATATACACTTAGTTTATAATCAGCCCAATTACTCGACAGTGAGATGTGAAGTGAACGTCCCTTGCGAGTGAGCTGAATTTTAACCAGGGCTTAGGTTTTTTCGGGCCTGAATGTTTCCTCATTATATTTTCTTTCACTGGTACACTAAAGACATAATCACTGAATTAAATGATATCATAAACCACTATTCAACACACTATCCAACTAAAAGAACGCATTTAAATAACTCACTGAATAATTCTCGTCCCCAAACCACTACGGGACATCAATCTCCATACGTTCATTTAGCGCTTAATGTGCCGTGGCTCGCCAAATCTGCTCGCGAACTTTGACTGGGAGCCTTTTGGTGATGTTAATCAGTACGTCGCGAGAGATTAACCGTGTACATACTGGGCCCTTATTCGCTACCTCCAAACGCGTCGCGTTACGAGATCTTATTGAAATTATCGTGTATCGGAATATCGTATGCCAATCATCGATATGTTATTAATTTTTTCTAGATCAAAGATAAGCAAAAAATGTCTTGAAAAAGAAGAGCATGAGTTTAGTATGGGTGTTGTTTTATTTCGAATTAGCTTGATCCAACCCTAGCCAACGTTTTAAATTCCGATCTCGGTCGCGAATGTATTCGCGCCTTTATTAAAAAGGTGACAACTCGATATTTCGCGAACGCGTCCGATCATAGAAATCCGCTAATCGTAGCCGCCGCCGATTACGAACATGACTCTTACTATCAGCCGCTACCGCGGTCCGCGGCATGTTTTCACCGGCCCTCCCGATGCCCTTACATCCCTTTTTTCGGATACAGATACCGCACACAGGATCAGACACCGACCTCGCCGGCGAGGTCGAAGAATCCCTTGCCTGCCGGCCGGTGCCGAGCACCACGGCGATCCACCTAGTATACGCCCTCCCCCATAGTGACTGCCCAAGCCGAGGCCGTTTCTCCTTGAGGCGCCCTTGAGCTAGTTGCCCTCTTGCCCTTCTGGCTGAAGCATAGTGGTTGCACGTTCGCCCTCTTATTCGGTGAAGCTATAAAGGCCCCGCGGCCAACAACGTAGATCATTCACACACACACCTAGCTAACGTGAGCACGTGTTAAAATGTTACAGTTTGTTAAAACTACCATAATAAAAAAAAATAGCTGAGGTCGTTGATAAGCTAAAACTAATTTCTACAGGTCCTAACTACGAGTAAGTATAGATGCCTAAGTATATCCAAACTTGCCGTTGTTGGTTGTCATTTTGTTCGTAATATAGTATGGATTATATCGATGATGCAACTGGGAGTACCATTAATCATTACACGAAGTTATCGTAACGCGTAGCGTTACGCGTTTAATTGGTCATAGCGAATAGCCCTGTTCGCTATGAATGAGTATTTTGCATTAAAACGCGGCGGCGCTATGGCGGGTGAAGCATTCCGGATAATGGGTTTGCTCTCGTTAATACAGAATTTAAGTAGCTGCTTCATTTTAGTTTCTACCGATCTGCATTGCGTCTGAGTGGTGGGGTATAACTTCATCTCAAGGCCTTCGCCCAGCAGTGGGACAGTATGGGCTGACTTATTTATTTACTTATTGCGGTGGTGAAGCCATGCTCGCCAGAGCAGTCTACATACTATACGCAGCAGTGTTAGGCTCACCGTCACGTCTTCCCCAAGCGGAGGTAGCAGAGGTGTACTGAGTACACCCACGTTTCGCCGACCATATTAGGTCCCATGTAATAGGAGGCGAGCCTATTGCCATATACCGGGCACAATTCCAGACTCCGGACTCATACTGGGAATTTTTCGTTAGAAAAACTACATTTGTCTGACCTTGAATTTGAACCCAGGACCACGTGATCACAAGGCGATATGCTTTGCCACTAGACCAACGAGTTATATTTCAATTATAGGATCAATCAATTTTTTTGTTTTTTTTTTTAAAAACGTAGCCCCACACTAGGATTTATTCCTGTGTCGCGGGTGCGTTTACAAACATGAAATGTCACATACACATATACCCCGACCGGAACAAATAATTGTGGATCACACAAAGATTTGTCCCGTGCGGGAATCGAACCCGCGACTATTAGACACAGTGGGCCGAGCGGCTTAAGATCTTAACCACTGCGCTAAATCGTCCGTCTTTGTTTAAATTGAAATTAAATTAATCCCCCTAAGGTGCAAGAATAACAATGACTCTTGGATGTCAAACGCCTCAGTTCCTCCCGTGACCACGGGTGCGGTTGAGCACTCGAAGCGTCGGGAAACGAAAAACTAAAAATAAACCGCGACAAAATTCGAAATATCTTAATTGCCACTTCAATTATTTCACAATAAATTGATGCCCAAGATACGTAGGGTATGCATCAATATGTTGAAGTGGATGATGTCACCTACATTTTCATTGTATAGTATTTTCATTCAAAAATCAAAATCAAAAGTTTTTTTATTCATGTAGACCGAAAGGCACTTATGAATAGTTAAAAAAAGAAAATTATTGATTACTTAAGACTCTACCACCCGTTCCGAAAGTCATTCCCGTGGAGAAGAAGGGCGAGAAACTCCACGGTTACTCTTCTTAAAAATGACAGTTTTACAATTCGTTTGTATACATTGCTTTCGTGGGTATGGGAGAATTGGAGATGTGCTTAAGTATAGATTAAATTCCATACATCTGGCAACAATTTTGACTTCGAAATTACAAACTGTATTTTGATGCACTTTCTATGAGCGAACGAACGAATGGAATCGCGAAGAATGCTTTATAGCGAATGTAATTATGCGTTCCATTCACCTGACGACGAGTAACGCGACCCCTCGACGACCTACATTCACTCTTCATTCATTCAACCACGCAAAAATTACTTGTTCGTTTGAATGTAAATGTATGTATGTGAACTTAAGTGGAATGCATACATTATTTTTTATGAGACTGGTGGGAAATTATTTTTTAAAGATACGCTGGCTTAGTGGATTTTGCAAGCATTTTTAAACTGGCACTTTCCACGAAGCTCTCAGCCAGCAAAAAGTTAACCGTGTTTAGTTTGCATAAACTCTATTTTCTGTTGACTTGTTACTGCAAATAACAGCATGTGAGGTATAAGCATTGAAATGTAGCGGCGGTAATTAGAGGCAAACTGGTGAGATCGACAAGATCAAGTATACTATAACTATAATGGTTTTGGAATAACCACTGATGGATTTAGCTCGTTCTGCACTGTTCTCCTATACCCCACGAATGCAATGTATACAAAAAGAATTGTAAAACTCTCATTTTCACAAAGAGTAACCGTGGAGTTTCTTGCCCTTCTTCTCCACGGGAATGACTTTCGGAATGGGTAGTAGAGTCTTAAGTAATCAATAATTTTCTCTTTTGACTATTCATACGTGGCTATTGGTCTACATGAATAAAAAAAAATAGTTTTTGTTTTTGAATGAAAATACTATACAATGAAAATGTAGGTGACATCATCCACTTCAACATATTGATGCATACCCTACGAATCTTGGGCATCAATTTATTGTGAAAAAATTGAAGTTGCAATTGAAATATTTCAAATTTAGTCGCGGTTTATTTTTAGTTTTTCGTTTCCCGACGCTTCGAGTGCTCAACCGCACCCGTGGTCACAGGAGGAACTGAGGCGTTTGACATCCAAAAGTCACTTCCATTTTTTTTATTTTTAGTTCCCAAAAAAAAAAAAAATAAACCTCGATAAAATCCGTAAAATAGTTTTATTTCATGTGCTATATTCACGTAAATCTAAGAACTCAATAATCGATTTTAAATAAACTTTCCGGTGCCGGTGTACCAATGCCGGAAAGAAAGGGAACCACTCAGGGTATTGACTTTTGAAAATGTAATTTATGTGTGATAATTCTAATGTTGATTATATGGGTGTTTCTTGCCTGAAATAAGTGTATTTGTATTTGAATAGCTCAAAACTGGTTGACATGCAGAATTAAACAAAATCACACGAATAGTGCATTAGTTTTTTTTTAAGGTTATTGACTTCATCGTGAATGAGAAACTTTCTTCTTTAAATAGCTACGCTGGTTTTGCTGTAACGTTTGTATAACCTAGAGTTATTAGTCTCGGTCTGGGTATTTGTACATGCCAATTGTGTTTGATAACGCACCCGCGATGCAGGATAGTTAGAGAGGACACGAAGTTTTATACTATCTTTCTCAGTCGAAAGACGTCGCCTACAAGACAAAAGTATTTTCAGCATACTTTTGCACTGCTTCATCGTATCAATATCGATTCTATAAACATTCTTAACTGCAAAAGAATTATCGAAATAAAACGAATTCCTATAAAATTGTCGAGTTTCAAAGTAATTACTATTTCCCGACAATAAAACGTCCAACTGATTGACCCAGGCGGTAACTTATTCATACAATTCCCAACCTTTCGACCTTTGCTCAGAGTCCAAATTAAATTGTAAGTCTATCTAAAGGAGTAACTTTGGGAAATCTAATTTGGAACTTATGTGTTGGCTGTGAAGTGCATTTTCCATTGGGTTTTGTAACTTTTAAACTTGTTTAGTATTTAGACGGGAGTTGGGAGTATTGAGTGAAATAAAAATTGAAATACAGGTTTCATTTTAAAATATTTGCCACTGAGAAATAATATTTAATCTATCTATCTCTATATCATCACGCCAGATCCCTTGCGGGGTAGACAGAGTGTACAAAGTTTCAACAGGGTTTCTTACATACCTCTCTGGCTTCCTTCACTCTCATAGTTCATCTTATACACGCTCGCTGGTTACGAAGACACTTGAGAAATAATATTGCCTTTAAAATTATGCGAATATTTATTTACACACGAAATTAAACCGTAAGTACTTTCAGATTTAGTTGCTGATTTTTTTTTTGTTTGAAGTTCCGGACGTTTTGCGTAGGACTGATGTTTTTGAAGTCTTTATATTATAATAACGGGTTACATACTTTTAAATTTCTTATTGTTTTTTTCTTTACACCGTCACGCCTATATTCCCCAGAGGGGGTGGCAGAGGTGTACTGAGTACACCCACGTTTCGCCGACGATGTTAGGTCCCATGTAATAGGGGGCGAGCCTATTGCCATATACCGGGCACAATTCCAGACTCCGGACTCATACTGGGAATTTTTCGTTAGAAAAACTACATTTGTCCGACCTAGGATTTGAACCCAGGACTTTCATTGTCATCATCATCATCATCAGCCTATAGCAGTCCACTGCTGGACATAGGCCTCACCAAGTGCACGCCACTGGGTACGATCCTCGGCTACTCGCATCCAGTTTCTGCCAGCCGCCCTACGAAGGTCATCGCTCCACCTAGCCTGAGGGCATCCTGCATTACGTTTGCCAGTCCGCGGTCTCCACTCAAGAACTCGTTTGTCCCAGCGGTTATCGGTTGTTCGGCTAATGTGACCGGCCCATTGCCACTTCAGCTTACTAATCCGGTGGGCTATGTCGATAACTTTGGTTCTCTGTCGAATGACTTCGTTCCGGATTCTATCCTTCAGAGAAACTCCGAGCATAGCCCTTTCCATAGCTCGCTGAGTGACTTTAAATTTATGAACCATTCCAACCGTGAGTGTCCACGTCTCGGCTCCATATGTCATAATGGGCAGGACGCACTGATTAAAGACTTTTGTCTTTAGGCTTTGTGGAATGGGCGATGTAAATACTCGACGTAATTTCCCAAATGCCGCCCAGCCCAGCCGTATTCTTCTGTTGACCTCTTTCTCGAAGTTGTTTTTCCCCAACTGCAGAGTTTGCCCTAGGTAAACATATTCTTGAACAACCTCGTGAATAGCGCCATGTATTGCAACAGGTTCCGGTACTACATGTCGGTTAAACATTACCTTGGTCTTGTCCAAGTTCATGCGGAGACCTATTTGTTTGGAAGAATCGGCTAGGCTGGTCAGCATCTGTTGTAAATCCTGCAACGTTTCGGCCATAATGACGATGTCGTCTGCAAATCTCAAGTGTGAGATATGACTGCCATTTATGTTTATGCCATGACCGTCCCAGTCCAGCGTCTTAAACATATCCTCCAATGCATTTGTGAACAATTTGGGGGAGATAACGTCCCCTTGTCTCACTCCTCGATGCATTAAGATAGGGTTGGTCTGCTGGTTTTGTAACTGGATGGTCATGGTCGCGGCGTTATAGAGACTTCTTAACACTTGGATGTATCGCCAGTCGACTTGGCATCGTTGCAAGGATATCAGAACTGACCAGGTCTCGATCGAGTCAAAGGCCTTCTCATAGTCCACGAATGCTAAGCACAGGGGCCGATTATACTCTTCGGTCTTCTGTATAATCTGCCGTATAGTGTGGATGTGGTCGATGGTTCCATACCCTCTTCGAAACCCGGCCTGTTCCGGGGGTTGAAATTCGTCGAGCCTTCGCGCAAGACGATTCGTGATAACTCTTGAAAACAGCTTATAAATGTGGCTCAGGAGCGAAATAGGGCGGTAGTTCTTCAGTTGGGTCTTATCACCCTTTTTGAAAAACAATACGACCACGCTCCTACCCCAAGCCTCTGGAGTTCTCCCATTAAAGAGGACAGGAGGCCCGTTGACACACCGTGAGCTCATTCTGCGTAGATCGGACCAACAAAAATAATTAAGAAGTTTAAGGGTACCCCGGAATAACTATGCCTTTTGGACGTCTACCACCTCAGTCCCTCCCGTGACCATGGGTGCTGCAAAGCACTCGAAACGTCTGGAACTTAAAAATCAAAAAATAAACCGCGATAAAATCCGATAATTGTTTTATTTCATGTGTAATATTCGCGTATATCTAAGAACTCAGTATATTTTTTATATATTTGTTTCTATAAGTTCTCACACTATTTCCACCTCGCGGTCTCCAAGTGAAATTTTCAAACGTCTTTAATTTAATCCTACCGCCGGGGCGGGCGGCGATTACGTTAAACGAGTTCACGCGATCCTGGCAACTGGGGTTGATCTCTCAAACTTTACCCCTTTAGGCATTCAGACTGTAGTCCGTTGCTTTTCAGGTACCGGGGCGACCTTGAGTCGTTGTGTGAAGTTTTAGGGCTGTATACTAAGGGCTAACTTGTGGGACTCACGTTTCTTTTTTTTTTTTTTTATTAAAAACGTAGCCCCACACTAGGATGTATTCCTGTGTCGTGGGTGCGTTTACAAACATGAAAGTTCACACACACAAATACCCAGACCGAAACAAATAATTGTGGATCACACAAAGATTTGTTCCGTGCGGGAATCGAACCCGCGACTATTAGACACAGTGGGCGGAGCGACTTAAGCTCTTAACCACTGCGCTAAATCGTCCGTCAACAAGACAAAATTGTGACAAAATTGTATTGTGCTGTAATTTTTTGTGCTGTGCATTTACATAAAAATCTTTTATAAAAAAAGGTAAACCGACTTCAAAAAGCAAAAAAATAAATATTTGAAGTCGGTGCTGGTTGGTGCAGTCGGTTACTTGGCACCGACTTCAAATATTTATTTTTTTTTCTTTTTGAAGTCGGTTTACCTTTTTTTATAAAAGATTTTTATTTTACAATTTTAAGTGACCAGTGAATTATTCTACAGTAGGGTACCTATAGGATTGACGTAATACCCATAATATCTCAATTTAAACATGCCTATTGTTTGTCGTTAAGGAGTTCCCTGGTGTATCTTCTAAGTCCAAGGTCCAATGTCAATAAAATTAATATGGGACCACCTTGGAGATATACTGAACCCAATGCAAAAAAAATTATCAAGATCGGTCCACAATTGACGGAAATATCGCTGAACATACATAAAAAAAAAAAAAAAATCATACATAGAACCTCCTCCTTTTTGAAGTCGGTTAAAAATTCACAAAAGCCCAGATCATAACAAAGAATTATGGGTCACACAAAGATTTGTCCCGTGCGGGAATCGAACCCGAGATTACTCGACCTATAGGGCGGAGCGGCCACTGTGCCAAATCGTTCGTACGCCAAATAATTTATGTGAATTGCATACAAATTATAGTGACGAGTTATAACTTATGACATAATATCCGTAACCAGCGAGAAAGCATGAGACGCACGGATGATGATTGATCCGACCGATTTCGGCCATGGCGACACTTTGGCGCTGGTGCGCTCAAAGATGGCTTATGTAGCCTATCTTCGCGGCGAAACTCCGTGCACACCGAGGGCACGTGAGTACGACGTTCTCATAATTGTATGTATGAAAGTGGAGTCACATGAAGCAAAGAGAGCTCTGTAAGGAAAGTACCTGCTGGAACTCTGTACTCTCTGCCTAACCCACAAAAGGTCTGGCGCGATGATAGCTAGACAATACTGTACCTTCAGTGAAAGGTGACACAAGTCGAAAATAGTAGTTTATAGAAAAAGTTTTCAAAAATCTTCTTACTTTTTTACAACACTGAATAAAATTTGATTACGGTTATTGATAGACACTTTAAACCCACTAAAAGACTTAACACTTAAAGATTATTTTATTCAAAGATTCAAGAAATTATTTGTTAATATTTTGCTTAATTTGAACTTAAATGTACACTCATCTGAAGGTCAAGTCAAGAGTGTCCGTAACCGGCAAGCGTGTATGAGACGAACTATGAGAGTGAAGGAAGCCAGAGAGGTATGTAAGGAAAACACCTCTTGTAACTCTGCACTCTCTGCCTACCCCGCAAGGGATCTGGCGTGATGATGATATAGATGTACACTTATGTTGTTTGATACGATACATTTCTTTTATCCTTTTATTGTGTAAATTGATATTAATTGATAAAGTGATTAGTTTAGAATTTTATAAGTATTTGACGTGTAAAACGCTATTTACATTGGTGTACACTGATACATATGTAATTATATATACTAATGGACGCCCATTGGTCAAAATTCGACCATAATTAATTTAAATTATAAGTTTGAACATTATTAAGGTTCTATTGTCAAAGACTATACTTCTATAATCACAGATTTCGCCAAGGCTACACTATTAATTTGCCTAATTTTTTCAAACAAAATACATGAAATAAAATAAAACAAAAAATGATTAAAATAAAGAATACCTTTTTTGTAATTTTTTTTTATTGAAACCAAAAAAAAATGCTGTCCATTGAACTTGACATACATATTTCGATAATTTAACTAATGATACAAAACTTCTTTGTAAGCGATGTTTTTTGTAAAAACTCTTTCATCGTTTGCTGGTTATGTTTGACATTCAGTAAGACTATAGACAAATAATATTAAAGACTGTGTGTAATGTGTTTATTATTGATTTAATGTATTTTTTATGCGTTATTATAAAAAAAATATTAGCATTCTGCACTCCTTCTCTATATAAACTATAAGTGTGGGAAATTTCATACTCCTCCGTCCGCGTAATTTTCGTAAAAAGGGGTATAAAGTTTTTGCTTTACGTGTTAATATAATGATTTGCACCATTTTAAATGTATTCCTGCTAATCGTATAAAAGAGGTTAATCCAAGTTGAATCAGTAATGCAAAAAAATCAGTTTAGTTCACTCTGTGATGATTGGAAATGAATCATCTTACACATTGTTAATTTTGAAAAATGCTTAGTTATGTTAATGTGCACAATACTTTTTCATTTTAAGCCTTAGGAATATGGGGATCAGATTTAAAGATAGCGGTTTTTTTCTGATGCATAATGTGTAAAATTATTAATTGTTATAATTCCAGTTGTTTCACCTTCCACTGAAGTTACAGAATGTACATACACACATCATAATTAAACATTTTTTTAATTATGCCATATACCCTGCGGGGTGTAAGTAGAGGTACATACTATTACTATTTAGTACACTTTTTTAAAGAAACCAAATCAGCGAAAAGCTCGATTAGCAAAGTATTTATGTATCAAAGAAGATTGTGGAAAGCATTGCAAGAAAAGGCAAATGTAGGTATACGCCCCATTCCAATTCCCTAAATGATATTGTTACGTTGATCAAAACAGTTTTTTTCTTACAATAACATCGCCAGTAAGTTACCCGTCGGTTATAGTTAATAAAAGTTTATTTGTTTCCCGATAATAGCCCAGCCGGCAATTGATAAACCTTTTTGAGCCTATTTGCACATTGAATACCTATTATCGGATTCATGCGGGCTTGGGTAATAAATAACATGACAAAACTGTATTGGCACAGAAAAATAACAGGTACGTAAGTAGGAAGAAAAGTTCATTTTTAGGCCTCCGTACCTCAATTGAGGACCCTTAGTCCTATAACTTTGTTGTCCCTCTATCTGTCTGTGCGACGGTGAAGGTGATAACCTTCACGGTTATCACCATTTTTCTCAGATTCGACACCTCTAGTCGTCAAGTTCGTCAAGTTGCAGCTACTCTACAGTCCCTTACAGATGTAAAGTATAAGCTTCTAAGTAAAACCAATTATAGGATATTGCCATATAAACTGGCCCATCAAAAATTATTGGATTATTCTTGTTGAGATGAAAGTCATGGAATTTGGCAAAAAGCAAGGTAAAATCCAATAATGATTAGTTTTTGAAAACAGAAAAAATCATGAAATTTTAAATAGAGCCATCTGGTCGACGGATCACTTAGAGAGCAAATTCTACTCGCTCTTGGTTATAACTGGGTAATAATTTAACAAATATGTACGTAGCATTATCAGTTTCAATAAAACGAGACTTTTCCTTAAAAAAAATAACCCCAAAATCCTCATCGCCTGCTAGCCCTAATCCCAAAAAGAACTTTTCCATCTTCATCTCCGCCGTGGGCGGGATCCGTGATTTTTCACAATTAACGGATTATAATTACTGGGGCAGCCACGTCTCGTCTTTACGAGCCAATCTCCGCCTCACTCCCCCGTTACGTGGTTTGAATAACGAAGCTCCAAGAAGGTAGGGGGTTGAGTGTACCCGCCTTTTTTCTACCTCTTTTTTTAAATAAACGTACGGCTAAAGTGATGTTTTACATTTGCGGTGAGAGATAAAAAGTGAAGATGTTTGCGCCCTTTTCCTGTGTTACGATGTTATCTGATGGTAGATGGGTATAAAGCCATTGCTGTAGGTAATTTTAGAAATGAAATGTTTGCTTGTTGAGTGTAAGGCAGAGATGTTTTATTTTTGTTGCTTATCTTGGACAAGACGGAATCTATTTAAATTAAGTTACAGATTGAAGTTAGATCTTTCATAATAATAGTCTTATTCCCGAAGTGAGGGTGACAAAGGTGTGCTATGTACACCGACGTTTTGCTGACGTTGTTTGGTCTCCATCTAAGTAGACGCAATTATTACCAATACATTGGGCTTCTAGCGATCCCTATACATCGCTACGTAGTTTCGACTACCTACCAATAGATGGCGCTGACGATCCGCTATACATGTCTAGAACGCGATATTAGAGTGCGCATGGCATGTATCATATGTACAAGCTCCCGACAACACCTCTTGGTCTCCCACTCCGATCTCGGTCTCGAATCTATTCGCGCCTATATTGAAAAGGCGATAACTCGACACTTCGCGAACGCATCATCCCATGCGAATCCGCTAATCGTAGCCGCCGGCGACTACGAACCCAACCCCTGCCGCTACTGCCGGCCGCAAAATGTTCTCACCGATCCTCCCGATGCTTTGACATCGCTTCTTTCTGCTCCGGATACGGAGCCGACCGGTGCACTAATTACACCCCCACCCCCTGTAGCGACTGTCCAAACCGAGGCCGTTCCTCCTTGAGGCGCCCTCGAGTAAGTCGCCCCCTTGCCCTTCTGGCTCGAGCGTAATGGTTGCACGCTCGCCCTTTAGTCCGGTGAAGCTGTAAAGGCCTCGCGGCCAACATCGTATATCACTCAAACACACAACAACTCTTGGGGAGAGTGGCAGGCACCGTCAGACACAACGCCCGTCTGGCTGGAAGATCTTCCCTTTGACAAATCCTGCCACAACGTTCCTGCCACAGGGTAAACTCTAGATTTTACATTTCTACTGTGATTTTTTTCATAGAAAAACTTATCACTTTTTCCGACCCAGGATTTGAATTCAGGACCTCGTGATCGTCAGCCGTACCATCCGCCATTAGAAAGACGAGGTAGTATACATTTTTCCAAAAAAAATTCATTTGTCTAAGAAAAGCTTTCAATTAAGTTAAGTTAGGGGGCTACCACGAGCTACTTTACCTTTAAAAACGACGTGTTTATAAACTTCGTGCTTTCACTTTCCCTTCTCACAGCAAAATAAGATTACACTGCTATAGAGATTGTTAAGTGCCCATGTTTTAAATTGCGCATATTATCATCTATAACAGTGCACACCAATTTATTCTAGCATCGTACAGAAACTCATTTCGGTAAGTGACTCTTACTTGGAAGGACAAGCGACTCGATCGTTCAATGTTATTCTTTAATTTCAAGACCCGACTGAAGCTAAAAATGCTATACAGGAGGAAATTGCCGAGTATTTCTTTAGTGATATTTATTCGATGTGTGTTATATTTTTATGCTTGAAATAGTATTGACAGTTATCGAATGATTAGTCAATATTTTTGGCAGTTAAAACTATTGAAACAGTCTATAAAAGCTGAAATGAAGATTGAATAAATTTTATACCAGTTCTTATAATAATCTTATTAATGTTATAAATGCGAAAGTTTGTGTGTGTGAAAGTGAGAATGGATGTTTCACACAAAAACTTACTGAAAGAATTTTGATGAAACCTTACAGTAACATAGCCTATACATCAAAATAACATATAAGCTATAACTTATGAAGATACATAGGCAGACAAAGCCGCGGATGGCCGCTAGTATAAAATAAATTTAATTATATCCATGATGAAAATCTTATTTGTCGTAAGGGACATAACGTTTGCATGTCCCTTACAACAATTGAGGTTCCACTATCGATATATTGTCATTGAAATCTCACAACGGCAGTATGTCAAGGAAATAAAATACATATATAAACATTTTATATCGTTGACATAATGCTGTTTTGAGATATCTAGTATTAAGTAATCTAGTGTTTTAAGTATATAGGAGTCTCTTTATCATTTGGAGAAAATTGAAAATTGCGCACAATATTTCCAATACCTGAAAAACCATATTATAAGATTTACCAACATTCAAAATATGTAGATACCAAATACCGAAATTTGAACCACTCAATTTCCACGAACATCTTATGTCATTTCCCCATAATTTGATTCCTAAATTAACATTCGAATGTCTTTTACCGATAATCTTCTTTCGTCAAATAACTCTCCTTAAAGAATTTCCAATGATAATATTTCCACTGAAGATGGAATTTCCTCTCGCCGGAGAGCGGTGAGAGTGCCACCTTACAATTTGCATATTCAAACACTCGATGCGAACGGTGGTACGGTCAGAATAGAACAGATCTAAGTTTTTCAGTGGCATGTAAAACTAGAACGTTCGATAAAAAAGATTGGCTTTCTTGAAAAGGATGTCCTAACAAGGGGCATTCAGTGTTAATGTTTTGTTATCCAAACATAGTAAAGTTCTCTAACTTAAATTTTAAAAGTATGCTCTCGAGACCTTGCCACTGTCGTATAATGTGACTGTAACAATTCTTAAAATGTCGAAATTAACAGACAGTATAGCAGGCCTAATCAAGATCTAAGTATCTATTCTCTTTTGCGTTGCGATAGCGCGTTTTTCGGATCAAGTGACTTTACTTTGTAAAATGTTATTCCCGTACATTTTTCCTTTTTCTATTCGCTGTAATGACTGTAGAAAGTAGTCAATTTGGACATAGGAGCTAACAGCACAGCCGATATGCTTAAGCAGATGAGTTGTCGGTCTGGTACACAGTACCATTTTTTTACGAGTGGAAATCCACATGGACTTCCGCCAGCCTTGGGGGAAACCGGCGAGGTATGTCGGACTCTTACTGTCTAAAACCCCACGTTGGCCGGCACTGGCACGTGTCAGAGGGGCTCCGGGATCTCCGAGTGGAACGCACCGGTGCACACACTATCATACCATAATCATCCCGTAGCCGTACCGTCACATGCAAATAAATATTATTTATATAGATTTCTGCGACACAACGCCCATCAGATCGTTGAACACTGTGGTGCGGGACAGTCTTGATCGATGACGATGTACCGAGCACGATTTACTTTACTAGAAAACACTCGTGGGTATCAAACTCCCGATTACTCGATCTAATAAGTGAAGCGGCCTACGCTCTAACCTCTGAACCAAACCATCGCCAAGGTCGAATGGGATACAATTCCTGGTACGCTTAAATATTTTACCATGGCCATTCATTTAACATCGGCTAACAATCGTCATAGCTTTATCGAAATGCATTACATATAACGAACGGACAGTATATAGTATATCTTCCATGCCTTTTGTTGCTGACGGTGAACAGTGCTAGCGAAATTTTTATCATGCCGTCGTTGGTGTGATGTCCTGAAATAAGATTTACACATGGATTTTTTTGCTCGTATGTCGAGTCGCCATGACGTCGTTACGTTTGCAAATCGAAAAGGGAACTTGAATTTGTGACGGATGGCGGCTGGTAAAGATGTCTTAAAGATGTGCTTGCTGTTTAAAATTGATTTAAGGTTTTGATTTTAGGAGAGTCCGCTCATTTGATGAAACGAATTCAAGCCTGGTTTCATCATCAATCAGCCTCTTTTGTATAGCCCACTGTGGAGTATAGGTCTCTCCTTTATCACGCTATTCGTTCCGGTCTTGTGTTAGTCTATTCCATATTTTATCGGCCATGTTCGCGATGATACCAGGCTTGATTTAATTGATTATCCTTAACATCGGTTTAGGATATATTAACTGGTCGTTTTGTGCATAAATGACCGAAGTAGCGGTCGTCGGTTGTTAATTCATGACTTACCAAGCTTTACCAAGTGTGTCGACCCATTAACCTCGAGCCACCAAAGCGAGGTGCACCCTTTGGAGGAATGGAATGTACCACCTGCTGAGAGTCTCCCACCTGGACCTCCTTCTCATTAAATAGATTTCGGACTCGGGTCGACCGGAGCAAGGCAAACATGTTCAGGTGGAGACTCACAGACAATACCAATCTGAGGTGTTTGTGCGGTGTAACTTAAACGATGGCCCACCTTACAGCAGGACTTAATTAATGCCACCGACAATGCAAGCGAAGTGGCCAGGTTCTGGACTGCTTCTTTATAAATTCACCATGTCTGCCCTCGAAACAATAAGAAGAATTCAAGACCTAGCTACAAGTTTTACCGTATAATGTATTGTTATCAGATTTTAGCTCAAAATCAGAAACAAAATTGTTACATTACACTCGAATGCTTGTGGCCACTACCCTCTATAAAGCACAAATCGTTAATACACTAACCATAATCTTGTATTTAGAAACTTGAATAGCAGTTAGTGTTCTTCACCACACTAAATTTCCTAACACAAATTTTATCCTTTCTAGTTTCGTCTAAAAACCAAGTGTCCCATACGAAGCACTTAAGTTGACAAAGTATGCAGGAGATACCGTCCACCCCATCAATGGCGAGACGAAACAAATTGCTCTCCTCTTAGACATGGGTAGATGTGATGCATGTAAACTACTTTCCGTGTGACAAGTCATCGACAACAGCGGATTTGATATCCGGCTCGAAGGACCAGTTTTATGTTAATGTAGTTGTGTTTATTTGTTTTATGGTGTATATTTTTGTGGAATTGTTTTACTATAAAAAATTTTAATTTATTTTACATTGTTAAAAAGTAAGAAGTTTCTAAACAGGTGTGATGCATGTAAACTGCTTGCCGTAGACAAGTTTTCCTTATAGAGCATTGTTAGTTTCCGGATCCTATTCCTTACCCCCTTACTGTTTCTAAATAGGCTATGACGTATTATATTGACACAAAAATACATTAGTAAAAATTTTGTGTACTTTGTACACCTCTGCATACCTTTTCAAGGATAAGAGGATGACCAATAAAGTGAAAAACAATTAATACCTACTTTTAAATCGCTTTCCAAACCGCTTACATCTTCTGCGTTGACCTCAACCACACAATTGAGGCAACTATAGATTGACGGATATGATGTCACGTGACGGCGAACAAGGGTTTCTAATCTACGGTGTTATCGCGATGCTGTACCTGTGGTACACAGGACAAGGGCCGAGCCCTTAGATTACATGAGTAATTCAGGCCACTCCACACGAGACACTATCTAGATAGAACTTGTACGATATGTTTATCTGTCAATTAGGAAGGATTTGATCTTTGTAACAGATAACAGAACGGAACTGACGATCGAGGTCCGTGGCGTGCCCTGGGAGAGGCATATTTCCAGCAGTGGACTGACGTGGGCTGATGATGATGATGAACAGATATATTACCTTGTAAAGGAGCGGCAGTAAGATTAGGCGGGGCATATGGACTCGGAAAGGTGAAAAGGACTCCTTAGGACGATCACAGGCGTCGTGGTCGACCGAAATAGGCGGGATTACTTGGATAACATACTTCTGGCCCAAGATACAATTTTATAGGCATGTCAAAAGAGGCCTTTGTATAGCCTTAGAGAAGTAGAATAATCTCTCTCTATCTCCACTCTCATAGTTCAATCTGCCTCCACTCTCATAGTTCGTCTCATACACGCTCGTCCGTTACAGAGGCTCTTGACTTGAAGTAAAATAATGTATGTTAATATTTGTTCATACTGAGAATAGAACTATCAAGCCAGCGGGCCTAGCCAAGACCCAAGCATTTTGTATCTTTTTTGTTTCCCCAATCAATAGCACCTTGTTCTGAACACATGATTTTGCGCGGTATAACGGAAAAAATTTAAGAAAATGACATTTTAAACTGAACATAAATATTAGGTTTTAGTGCGGCCAAATCGTATGGAAAGTTGTGCGCTCGTTTATTGCGACGATCGCACCGCACAAAGATTTTGGTGCGATAGTTCAGTGCCGTCCAAGTTGGATGGCCGATTTTGAAAAATTAAAAAAAGTTTATGCTTGCGATGGCTATTTGGTGCGGGTTACTTCTTTCCCTCTAATATGGTCGACGGAGGTGAGGGCTGCTCAAGTAGTCATACTCGTGAACGGGTGCTGCTTGTGGAGACTGGTCCACCCAGAATCCTCTAGCTTTTAATTATAACATATATTTTAAAATATTATTATATGTTTATATATCTCAGTCGTAAGGCATCACACTGGAGTTGGATCACATAAACGATTACGATAACGATACTCCAAAAATGTATGTGTCTATACAGAAAATGACGAAAAAAATTAACGGAGAATTAAACATAAACAACAAGCCCGCTGAGTCTCTCGCCGGATCTTCTCAGTGGAGACCGCGTTCCGATCCGGTGGTAGATTAGTAAGTTAAAAATTGTAAGTATAATAATTTGTAAATACCCCCCCGCAGGGTTTATGCAAAATAAATTATTAAAGTTTGAGTTTTGAGAGTAAAATTTAATTCTGGTACAATTTTCCTTTTTCTATTAGCTTTAACGACATAGAATGTCAACCGGGCTGAAGGTGGTCATCTTGTCATCTTTATATATAAAATTCAGGTGTGAGTGTGTTCGTAATAATTCTCCTCCTACACGGGTTGACTGTTTTTGATAATATGTTTTCGCACTTATGGAAACACCTGGATGTTCTCAGTCATCTTTGGACCCGGTAGGTGGGACTGATATCGACCGGGTTTGAAGCCACGGGAAAGTGCTAGTTATTTATATATTCTAATGGCAAAAGAAATCTAGAAAAGGAATCATCCGCATTTTAAGGTACCTAAGCTGAACAAAAAGCGATTACCGCGCGATCCCGTTTAAATATTCACGACGATAAGTAGAATGTGGATCGAGCAGGAAATGTATTCGAAGGACGCTCGCGGGGACGTACCTAAATGTTCGATTTTAAGGCTTTTTCGTATTTTATATAGTATACTTATTCATTAGGTGGTCTTATACCTGGTGGTTCGCCGACGATCTTAGGTCCTAATCTAATAGAGGGCAAACGCTTTTCATTATACCGAACACAATTCCAGTTTGTATGTGTGTGAATGATCTACAGTGTTGGCCGGGGGCCTTTATAGCTTCACCGCACAAGAGGGCGAGCATGCAACCACTACGCTCGAGCCAGAAGGGCAAGGGAGCAACTAGCTCAAGGGCGCCTCAGAGAGGAACGGCCTCGGCTTGGGCAGTCGCTATGGCGGTAGGGCGTATACTAGGTGTCTCGCCGTTGAGCTCTGCACAAGCCGGCAAGCGGGTAAGGGATTCTTCGACCTCGCCGGCGAGGTCGTTGTCTGATCCTTACACAATTCCAGGCTCCGGACTGTTACTGCTTCTTTTCCGATAAACCCAAATGTCACTTTATACGACTTAGAACTTGGACGCAGGACTTCGTTATCGGCAGCCACAACATGCGCTACTATCTATCGAGGATAAATCAGTCTCAAAGAAGGTACGAAAACTGAACGCTAGCAATAATAACACGAATATTAGACACGACACGAAACACAAAACGCGGCCCGTTAACTTTATGAAAGAATCGGAATATTTTTTATTCATGTAAACCATTAAAGTATTTATGAATCGTCAGAAAAGTCACAAAGATTCTACCACCACTTGGGAATGTCACTCCTGTTGAGAAGAAGGGCAAGAAACTCCACGGTTACTCTCATCTACATTTTGTTGTGGGTTATGTGAGAACAATGTAGATTGGTCATCAGGTGGGTCTGAGTTAAATAAATCAAATGATACTATTTTTATTATTAAAAAAATTTCAATCAATCAATCAATCAATCAGCCTATCGTAGTCCACTGCTGGACATAGGCCTCTCCTAACACGCGCCATTGCACACGGTCCCCCGCCTTCCGCATCCAGTCCGTCCCAGCGACCTTCTTGAGGTCGTCGGTCCATCTAGCTGGGGGCCGTCCTACCTTACGCTTACCAAGTCGCGGTCTCCACTCTAGGACACGCTTGCTCCATCGGCCGTCGGTCCTTCTGCAGATGTGACCAGCCCATTGCCACTTTAGCTTACTGAGTCTGCGAGCTATGTCGGTAACTTTGGTTCTTTGTCGGATTACCTCGTTACGAATTTTATCCTTCAAAGAGACTCCGATCATAGCTCGCTCCATAGCCCGCTGTGCGACTTTGAGTTTGTGGACTAGTCCCACTGTGAGTGTCCACGTCTCGGCCCCGTAAGTCATAACAGGTAGAACGCATTGGTTAAAGACTTTAGTCTTCAGGCATTGCGGTATAGGCGAAGCGAAAACGTGACGTAGTTTGCCAAATGCTGCCCAACCCAATTGGATCCTGCGGTTGATTTCTTTCTCGAAGTTGTTCCTACCAAATTGGACAACTTGTCCAAGGTAGACATACTCCCGAACAACTTCGAGCATCGAACCATCGACGTAGATCGGTCCCGGCGTGACATGCTCATTAAACATGATCTTGGTTTTATCCAAGTTCATGCCGAGACCGACACCTCGAGAGGCTCCATTTAGGCTATGCAGCATTCCGCTCAACTGTTCCAGTGACTCTGCCACGATGACGATATCATCGGCAAACCGAAGGTGTGAGATGTATTCGCCATTGATGTTAATGCCCCGCCCAGTCCAGTCCAGCGTCTTGAAGACGTCTTCGAGTGCATTGGTGAAATTTAATTATGTAAAATTAATAGAAGGAAGAAAAGATTGGTAACTAATAACCGTTGCACAGGTTGTTATTAGTTACTCTAGTTAAGCTGGAGTAGCATCTTTTGAAACATTTAAAATAATTTATTAAATAATAAGCTTGCTTACAAAGTGTTCGTTTTACACATACTGAACTTATTTCCACTAAGTTTAGTGATGTCAATTGGAATTTTGTTACAAAATTTTTGACAGACGAAATAATCGTGTGATCATTTCACAAAGTTATAGTTAATCGCCTTGCAATTATTCCTGTACCATACGTGCGATTTTAAAAATGACTTTTTTTTCAAACCTGACTCCACCCTTTTATTTATTCCTGTGTCGTGGGTGCGTTTACAAACATGAAAATTCACATACACAAATACCCAGACCGAAAAAAATAATTGTGGATCACACAAAGATTTGTCCCGTGCGGATATCGAACCCGCGACTATGAGACACATTGGGCGGAGCGGCTTAAGCTCTTAACCACTACGCTAAATCGTCTGTCACATACACAAACACCGACATGGAAACAAGTTTTTGAGGGTCACACAAAGAGCATGCATGTAGACAGCTACATACTTACCTACAAACTATGCTATGTACTACAACGTCACGCCTATAGTCCCCAGAGGGGGTGGCAGAGGTGTACTGAGTACACCCACGTTTCGCCGACGATGTTAGGTCCCATGTAATAGACGGCGAGCCTATTGCCATATACCGGGCACAATTCCAGACTCCGGACTCATACTGGGAATTTTTCGTTAGAAAAACTAAATTTTTCCGACCTAGGATTTGAACCCAGGATCTCGTGATCACAAAGCGATGCGCTTTGCCACCAGACCAACGAGTATATATATATATATATATATATATATATATATATATATAACTATGTATCTCTTCATATACCACTCCTTTTATTACGGTGACTTCATCGTGTAGGGCCAAGATCCATATTGTTATTAGATAGGACAATGGATTTACTCCTACGTTATGTGAATGTCGTTAGATGTTACTGAAAGAAAAACACTACACAAAACACGGCGCGTTCAATTCGAAGATTCGAAGTCATAAAATCTCTCGGCTTGGAATTGTTCCTGTTTCATACGTGAGATTACAAACATGTAATGCACATACACAAACACCTATGTGGAAACAAGTTTTTGTGAGTCACACAAAGCTACCGCTCGATCAAGTGGACGGAGTGGGTCTTAACCACTGGGCCAAGCGGACTCTTATTTGGTCATAGAGAATAAGGATCATGATCGTGTGGTCGTATTCTGTAAGCTATTGAACTACCATTGAACGATAATTTCACGAAGTTATCGTAACGCGGCGCGTTACGTTTTAGTCATAGCGAATTAGGGCCCAGTATTGGTAATTCCTCAGACACGGAATCGTATTCCGAGTCGGTGTCAATTAGTGGTCGACACTGTTCGCCCATATTCTAGCTCTAATGCCTAATGAATATATGTATAGGTGTTCACTTTTTAAAGGCTTATATTACTTTAGTCTTCCCTCAGTCTTCTTTGTACAGTTTCTAGTTAATTATAGGATGGTCTTTTATGATAAGTACCTAGTTTGCAGCCTAGTTTTTCGAAATACTATCTTATTATCACAAGGTTTTCTGGGTAAAAACCTCTGAGTTATTCAAGGAAATACAAAAGAACAAAAAACACCATCACGCCTATATTCCCCAAGCTGGGATGACAGAGGTGTACTGAATACACCCACTTATCACCAACGATGTTAGGTCCCATGTAATAGGAGGTGAGCTATTTCCATTATACTGTAGAAAAACTACATTTGTCCGACCTAGGATTTGAACCCAGGACCTCGTGATCACAAAGCTATGCGCTTTGCCACTAGACCAACGAGGTTATAATAATTTTAATAGGCGCTACCCCGCAAGGGATCTAACATGATGCTGTATCATCATGTTAGATGTAGTTGAATTTAAATAGAATTCTGTATGGAGTCCGACCCCTTTGAAATAGGCCAGTTTCTGTCCTTTGAAACCTAATTCGCATAGTCCCTGTTCTCTTTCCATAACTAACAATAGTTCTTGCACCTGCTAGGGTCAGTTCGCTGTTTATGTTTCTTCATTTTTAGCATTTGATCTCAGCAAGTGAGTTACATAACATTTACTTCTCGCAAAGAGCTTCTACGTATTGGACCCATGTCCCCATGTTAGCCTTTTAAAGGTTCCGATAAAACCCGTGAATCTCAGCGAGATAAATAAAGGACATTGTTTTACGCCTATACATGATTTGCCCCAGAACCAACAGCAATGAAAAAATACTTGTATGATTTCAAATCACCCATAAATTCTCTTAAGGTATTTATTATTAAACGGACAAGCGGGGGAATCGCAATATTGTACAAAAAATATTAGATTTTGAGGTTATAATTCAGTAGCCATTAATACATATGAGGTTATAAAAATATCGGCGACTTCGATATAAGTATCTACAATACTTTGAAATATTCGTTTTAGATTGCAAATTGTCCTTAGATACTGATATTTGCCATTATTATAATAAAATAAATTAATAATGATGGCATGGGTCAAATTTTTGTTGGTTCTGGGGCAATTTTCGATGGCCTTTTAGTAGTATATTTCAAAGTAGCTTTTACTCGGCTCTGCCACGTAATGTCATTGGACAAAATGGATTTCATATTAGTAATTAACAACCCTGAAAACCTAGTAATTTATACCCATATCACAGGTTTAGTACAGATACGATGAATTTGATAAGTCGAGTAAAAAAGGAAAGAAAAAAAGTAAGTGGTAAAGTCGGCTGTCGTTGTTACCATCGGTGCCTATTTAATCATGTTAATAAATAAATACATTAGGTATGTATCAGTTGACAAAGTTTCAAACTCCATGATTGATGACGTCAAACGCTGACAACTGATGATGGGAAGTGTCACTGACAATTCACCTCGGAAGTTTTAGTCGGTTATTCTATCATTATTCATTCACTGATTTGTATCGGTGGGTAGTTTGAAATATTTATAATTTGGGAATCTGGCAAGACGATATTAATAGATAGTTAAATAGATATAGTTTTTAATATAGTAGTCCCTAAAAAAAGGAAATATTTTAGTCTCTTTCATTCCTTTTTTTCAAATAATAATTCCATACTCGTAATCCTGAAGTAAACGCTTTTTGTTCTCGAAATTGTACCTTTGATTATTTTTTTCTTTTTATAATATTTAACACTTTCTAGATTTGGTATATATCTAATATATATTCTAATAATATGCCTCGTTGGTCTGGTGGCAAAGCGCATCGCTTTGTGATCTCGTTATCGTGGTCCTGGGTTCAAATCCTAGGTCAGACAAATGTAGTTTTCTAACGGAAAATTCCCAGTACCAGTCCGGAGTCTGGAATTGTGCCCGTTATATGGCAATAGGCTCGCCCCCTATTACATGGGACCTTTCATCGTCGGCGAAACGTGGGTGTACTCAGTACACCTCTGCCACCCCCTCTGGGGAATATAGGCGTGACGGTGTTTTTTTTTTCTAATTATATGTACAGTCTTTGCCAAAAGTCGCTTAAAAATTTTCAGTTTTTCAAACAGCATGCATACTCTTCTCTTGCATTAAATATTTTATTTTTCTCGATCTATTCTATTCAATATTTGTGTTTTTTTTTCAATATCTACCAACGCGTGTAAAATAAGACGATACTTACACAGTTTTACAAAGTATACCTATTTTAAAATTGTCTTATTTATGTACTGTTGGTACATATATCCACATATAGGGCGCGATGATATAGCTGTCTATATCATAGCTATCTATACTATATGACTAGTCTTATATCCACTATATTCAGCTGCAGGGCAGCTAGGTATTTAATAATTCAAACGGAATGTCCTGCACAGTGGGTCCAACAATAGGCACGCCTAGGCATAGGCAGCCGAACGCCTTCTACGCCTAACATCTCCGCCCGCCTTGCTCCGTAATCAAAGCACTGAATTATTGCCTGGAGACCTGCATGTAGACCTACAAACTATCCTATACAGTCCTCCATCTACCTCAGCATCCATTAAGGTGGATACACCTTGTAGAGGCAAAATTCATATAGTTATCAGATAGTAGAATAGTTTCGCCTATGTATTGTAAATGTCGTTAGACGTTACTAAAGAAAAAAATTATTTTCATCATATAATATTGATCAAGTAGCCTTTGCGATTCATCAAAGACTTTGCAACTGTATCTGCATCTCATGATGTAGATACAGTTGCAAACTATGTAGATAGCTACATAGTTACATTTTTTTATTTATTTATTGAAAAGTGGTCCAACGGTTTACATTACTATGATAAATGCCTTAAAAATTTGACAGAGAACCAGTTATAGGATCACACGTTTAACGAAACATGTGTGTTAAGAATAAATTGGTAAAAGTAAATTAACTAAAGAAATGATGGTTGAGATACCTTCTCGGTAAAGCCGTGTCAATATTGAAAGGGTCAAATGAAAACTCTTTGCATATATGGTTAAAATCTCTACTTGCACGAACCATAAATGAGTTTCGCCTGTAATTGAATGGTGGAACATTAATGGGAGAATTATGCGTCGTTGACCTACGATGGATACTAAAAGTAATTTTTTGCTCTACATATACTATACTCCATATACCACTCCTTTCATTAAGGTGACATCGCCGTGTAGGGCCAAGATCCATTTTGTTATTAAATAGTGCAATAGTTTTACTCCTACGTTATGTGAATGTCGTTAGATGTTACTGAAGGAAAATTATTAAACATTGATCGAGTAGCCGTTGTGATTCATCGGTGACTTTGCGATCTGCATCGCGTTTTGGTAACGTGCAGAACCTTGTAGTCACTCAGTCATAGCTACGAGCTTCCAAAAAGCGCTCCAATCCCCAATGCCAAAGTTTGCGTATGTGTGGCTTTATGTTGCCTATGTTTCGAGTGTTATGTTGTATTTTAAGTTTTATTAACAAGAGCAACAAACAGTAGTACGCCATTATGTTTCGTGAGAACACTAGGCGTCTGAGGATGTACATCGTAATAAAGTTAAACATTATGATTGTCGAGATAAAAAATTGAAAGAATCAAGGGAAATGTGAATGAAGTTAAGCGATCGACTTAAATTTGAAGATAAGGTTTTTTAATAATCTAGACAAGCACATAGAAATATCAATATGTTCAAGACTTTGGGGATCGGTGAATACAGGTCGTTGTGATTTCTCGAATGAATTCGTTATTTGTCGAATGAATACAGTATCAATTATTTCTGACTGTAGCTTTTAAGCCTTTGCGACTATAGCTTAGAATCATTATTTTTTGTAAGTCCTAGCATTAGAGTATTTCGAACAAGAAAGCTGCAATTCTTACTGTTTATTGTCTTTAAAGAGTCCATGATTGATTACTTAATTATTTCTATCCGTGTTTTCTTCGATTGGTTTCAGTAGCATTGCACAAACACCCTTACTAAAATTCCTGCTACTGTAGATATAGTGTATTCGGGATGGATCATTTCGCCCGTAATCAAAGCAATGAATTATTACTCGGGGACCTGTGTGTGCATTGTTGGAACATGCGGTAGGATTGCTCCGTCTTGGCTAAGATTGGCCGTTAATTTTAGATTGAATTGCATTGTCTAAGGGCTGTGCGGCGTACACTTACTTGGGTTTAATAAGTTTCTGGATGTTTGTCTAACAATAACGTAATATCTGTCAGGTTCGTTTTCCCCGAAGGAATAAACAATGGCGTTCATATTCCGTCCACATTTGTCCAAGATATTGTTGGTCCCAATGTAACTAAGGGCGAGCTTGTCGGTATTCTACGTATCTATTTTTAACCTAACCATTGTTCATATACACATCACGATAAAAGAAAAAATGAAGAGAGAGAATTAAATAAAAATGTAGCTGAGTTTCTCACCGGATGTTCTTAGGGAAGCTCGCATTCAGATTTAGCGCAGCGGAAGATCAGATTGTTTTCTTTTTTTAATTTGTAAGTGCTTCCGAACCAAAAGGAGTAACTGTCGAGTCGCGGGGCCTTTACAGCTTCAGCTAGCTACTACGCTCGAGCCAGAAGGGCAAGGGGGCAACTAGCCCAAGGGCGCCTCAAGGAGGAACGGCCTCGGCTTGGGCAGTCGCTATGGGGGAGGGCGTATACTAGGTGTCTCGCCGTGGTGCTCTGCACCGGCCGGCGGGCAAGGTCCGAGACCGAGATCGGAATGGAGACCAAATTCGAGCGTCTCCGTGCTTCGGAAGGCATGTTAAGCCGTGGGGTTGGTCCTGGTTACCACGTAATGTGGTGGTCGTTAAGCCAAGTTGGAGGCCAAACGAAATTAATATTTAATAGGCGGCTTAATTACTTCTAACAGCGGATGGCCACAAACCTGCCTCCGCCAATCCGCACTGGGTCCGCGTGGTGAATGACCTAATCTCTCTCACCTCGATTTGTAAGAGAAGGCTTTTGCCCAGCAGTGGAACAGTATAGGCTGATATTATTATTATAATATTTATCACATACGATGGGTAGTGTTAGTTCTAAGTGCCAAACGAAATTAAAAAGGTATAAAACTATAAGTATAGAATCGGGTCATGACTCTTATTGCCATTGAATAAAGTATAACTTTCTTTGACACTTACAACTGTCACAGTACCCTTCCTTCATGAAAAATATTATATACTGATCAAACACATTGTGTATTCACATATCGGAAATATTTCAGTTGCAAATTAAGTTAGCTTTGTTTTCCATTTGTGGCAACGTTGAAACGTCATGAAATGCAGATGCCGTGCAGCACATAGCCATGAAGCTAGTGTATAGTCATATATCGGTTTGTGTGGGATAATATATTAAATCTCGCTAGTACTATGAGTTTGCCTATCGTGTGGAATTATGCTGTTCGGGTAATCTACATTAATGTTATTAAGGTAAGTCGTCCAGTCGTCAATGGTTGATATTTCTTCTGGTCGTTATTTGTCTGTAACAACACCATTTCTTCCTATAACTAGAGTCAGGAAGGTCCAGATGGAAATCTAAGCTTGAATTCGGTATTCGCCTCAAGCTAATCTGAACGTAATTTTGGCTTAATAGATGTAATATAAACTATTCTTGTGCTTCCTGTTAATAGTTTGTATTAGTACGTCTATATATATATATATATATATATATATATATATATATATATATTTATAAGTGTAACGGTTTTATGGAAACTATAACGTCATTTTAAACCCTCTATTAAATATGGGGACGTTATTTATTTAGTCTAGCACAAATCTACCTGCTCAAATGTTATGTAGTATAGGTGGCACGCATAAATATTTGATTACAAATTTCCAGAGCTCTGTACACGATTAGAAAGTTTTTTTTCTATCTATCTCTCTATCTCTATCTATGTCATCAAGCCAGATCCCTTGCGGGGTAGGCAGAGAGTACAGAGTTCCAACAGGTTCTTTCCTTAAATACCTCTCTGGCTTCCTCCACTCTTATAGTTCGTCTCATACACGCTCGCCGGTTACGGAGACTCTTGACTCTTCCTTTAGATTAGACTCGGTTTATTGGGTCGTGGTAAGATAATCTAGGTCTTCCCCGGTACCTGCATCCTTCCACTTTCACATTGTATATCTGTTTTGTCATTCTTTCATGTGGCATTCTTTCTAGATTTTTTTCAATTTAATTTATGAGTTTCAAAGATTATACGTTTTGGATGTCTCTGTGTAATTCTTTGTTAGTGTTTTCATCTTTGTATAAATGGAAATGTATGCTACGATTTTTTTTTACTAACCTTGTTCCATGATTCTCCACTTAACCCGATTCTTGGCCATATCGGACCTGTACCCGACGACTACATGTACTTCAAAAAAATTTAAAACAAAATGTCACATTTGTAAATGAAACCCACCAATTAAGCTTGTTTCCGATTGGTCAAACATTCGTTATTATATGCAGATGCGGCTACCCGCAAAGCGATATTTTGTGGTTTCCCATCGCATCGCTAACGCTGTTCACCGATAATTCGGACCGCTGAACTTTAATCAGCTAATAATATCGTGTATTTTGGGGCCGTATTTGATGTGGGTGGAGCTAATTTCGATGTACTAATGGTATGTTTTAATTAGATTAACTAGTACTTATACATACACATAGGTGTAGAAGTATCAACTAGTTAATCTCATAGAATATACAACTATACCTGTAGTTTATAGGCAGTTAAATATGGATTCTCCGTTTGTAAATCCAAGTTTTACTAGACGTGCTGATTGGATCGTCATTATCATCAAGCTACAGCAGTATATACATCGTTGGCCTTGGACTCTCCGATTGCAACTTATTAGATCAGAAAAAAACCACCGAGCCTTACAGTAGTCGCATATGATGTAATATCTGACATGTTATCCTACTATGAATTTGAGATGACTCATTGATCAAATCAAATAGCGCGCGCTTCCCCGGGTCCACCGCGCGCGCTCCTTGGTCAAATCAAATAGCGCGCGCTCATTGGTCAAATCAAAAAGCGTGCGCTTCCCCGGTTTCACCGCACGCGCTCATTGGTCAAATCAAATAGCGCGCGCTTCCCCGGTTTCCTGTACCACATTTCTGTCCCTTTTCCAAAATCACTCCCACAAAAAAATTCCGGCAACTGAGAGAAAAGATGTTACAAATCAAAAAATATATAGAAGCTGTTACATAATAAACGCAAGACCTGAAAGTAGTTGGTTCTAAATCGGTAACTGAATTGATTCCAACTATTTTAATGTATTACAACATTTTTTTTTGCTGTTACTCCTTCAGTGCGCTATATAAACTAATTTTATTCTTAATTTAAAGCAAAACGGAGATTTCAAATGCATTTCTAAAACGTATTTCTCAATACGCTCACATTCACATATAAGTTTAATTGTTAATTGGAGTATAAAAAAGTGCTTAAAAAAGGATAAACATTTTATAATTTGGAAATTTGGTTTTCGTATTAAATTTCTGAAGGAATTATCTAATTGGGTGTCCGACTACGTCTTACGTTATTCACGATACATCTTTATATTGTGTAAAAAAAATATAAATTCTTATCAACATGGCCGTATAAAATTTCATCGGTACTGTCTTTGAATTTAAAGACTTGAATGCAGAATTTGTGTTTGACAGGGTGAGAGATATCAGACCTTCAGCAGGCTCCGCTGACATGCACACTCAACTGTGTCGCCATCGAAATGGACATATTTAACTCTGCTCTGAGTGAATTCATAGGGATAACACATATATCGACGTGTCGAACGAACAAAGCCCTATAATCCAGTATTTATAATTGGCATAAATAACCTTATCGCCGGGCACGAAAGTTGCAAATGCCATTTATTTTGTTTAGCATATGTAACTTTGTTCTATGGGACGGTCGATATTGTATTACAAATAGAAAATTAATATCAGATGTCGACACTACTGTATTTGGGTAATAATATAAAAAAGCTGTAAAAGTGGAAAATTTTACTAAGTTCTTAGATTTACGCGAATATTACACATGAAATAAAACTATTTCTTCGGATTTTATCGCGGTTTATTTTTTTTATTTTTAGGTTCCCGACGTTTCGAGTGCTTTGCAGCACCCATGGTCACGGGAAGGACTGAGGTGTTAGACGTCCAAAAGGCATCAAAGGATTATAGTTGTTCCGGGGTACCCTCTAACTTCTTAATTATTTTTGTTAGTCCGATCTACGCAGAATGAGCTCTCGGTGTCTTGAGGTCTTGCAGTTTTATATTATGATTTGATAGACCACAAATCCTCGTGAAAGAACACCGATTCCTACCAAGGGTGGTTTGCGAGGCTATTGAAATTAAAAAACATCCTAATTTCAATAGAGAAGATGGCTGGGTGCTTCCATCGACTTGGGATCCGGTAATTAATATAATCAAATCCAAAACCAAGCATCGATCAATTTCAATCAATAAATAAACCGCGATAAAATCCGAAAAAATAGTTTTATTTCACATAAAATTTTAATAGAGAAAATATATATGTGCTAGAAGAATATAGAGTTATAATTTAATATATGTGTGTATTGTACTTATAATACGTGGTATCTTTACATTCTCGCTTCACTTACCCCTCAGTTCTGACGGATTGCGGAGGCTCTACAAAGATTTTAAACATGCAAATGAATTCAGCCTCATGCTTAATACAATCTACACCCGGCTCTTCACTTTAAGTGGGATAATAATACCCCCTGGAGACTAGTACAATTTCATTTAACAAGTTGTAAGTGCAAGGTTATTATTATACCGTTGAGTCTTGTTTTTTAAAGGCATTCACAGTCTATTCAAAGTCGCAGTCAAAAATTATTTAGTTTGTTTAGGCCTATACTTACAAAGGTCAAAATTATTACATTTTTTACATCTACCACCGGATCGGAACGCTGCCTCCACTGGGAAGATCCGGCGAGAAACTCAGCGGGCTAGTCTTTTAACTTTATTTGTTTTCTATTATATTAAGCTATTGTAGCTATCGACCTTGTTCAACAACACACCGTCACGCCTATATTCCCTAGCAGGGGTGGCAGAGGTGTACTGTGTACACCCACCTTTCGCCGACGACGTTAAGTCCTATGTAATAAGGGGCGAGTGTATTGTCATATACGGGGCCCAATTCCAAACTTATACTGTAAGTTGTTTTTTCGATAGTAAAACTACATTTGTCCGACCTAGGATTTAAAACCAGGACCTCGTGATCGCAAAGCGCATTGTTTGCCACTAAACCAACAGTCTAAACAACATTGGGTATAATCATGTTAGCCGCCCTCGTTATTGAGTCCCGAAGAAGTAAAGTTAGAAAGGGTCCCAATACAGGTCGATGAGCTCATCGTTTATTAAAAAAAAAAGTAGCCCTACACTAGGATTTATTTCTGTGTCGTGGGTGCGTTTGCAGACATGAAAATTCGCATACACAAATACCCAGATCGAAACAAATGATTGTGGGTAATCGTGCCGGATCCTAACGAAGCGGCTTAAACTCGTAACAACTTCGCCAAATAGTCCGTCAATATTTTTTCCAGATGGTAAAGGTAGCCTACTCTCCCCACAAGTTGGACCGATGACTTGCTGAAGGTCGAAGTTAGAATCTGGTTGCTTGCACCAAGCGGTGCCATCATAGATCACTTTGAGGGAGATCGATGTCCTACAATGGATTCTTCGTTTGAAGATGGATAAATGGTACCTGGTAAATAAAAAAATCATCATAATATTCCGGGGGCAAATGCTAGGTCAGACAAATGTAGTTTTTCTAACGAAAAATTCCCAGTATAAGTCCGGAGGCTGGAATTATGCCCGGTGTATGGCAATAGGATCGACCCCTATTACATGGAACTTAACATTGATAGCGAAAAGTGGTTGTACACTACTGAGTAGAGTACACCTCTACCACCCCCGCTTAAGTAATATAGGCGTGACGGTGTGTTATTATAATATCTTTTCCCAATAAATGGGGACATATTCACTCTTGGTGTGTAAGTGCTTTTCACAGCGCAAAATCAATAGTTTACGGCGAAGAAGCTATTTCTGCCGCTTATGAAATTTAAATGTACCTACCTGATGTATTTTGAGCCAAATGCACAGGATGAGTTGAACGAAGTTTGGATAAAAACTACTCATAATATTTAAAATAAAAATAAAATAGCTAGTTTGAAAATTTTTAATCAAAATAACAGCAAACTGCGTTCATAAAAATTGAAAAAGAAAAAAGTTTATAGGTATCGCTTTCTCATAGATCAACTAAACGGGTAACCCACAACACTTTAATTTCTATACCCACACCCAAATGCCCTAACACCGTAAATTCAACCCCCATAAATTTTCTTCCATTCACAACAAAACATCAAAGTAACAACAAAATAAACAGTCTAAAAAAATCCAACAACTCCACTCTAATTTATTTCCACAAAGAAAGCGTTTAACTCGAATTTAAGTCCTGAAATTCCGAATGGCGGCACTTGGGCACAAGAGCTGGATTTAACACTTCGCAACGACACCCTTTTACAAGAAGGAATTCTTAATACCCCGATGAAGGGGCGAGGCTGGAATGGTTCCTTAAGAATGTCCTTGCACTTTTGGTATAGGAAATAAAGAAATAAGTCGGTTCCGTTCGACTTGAGCGCGGGAAATGCATTTCGTTTAATGGATGATCTAGAAATTTCTGCTCTGGAAGTTTTAATATTAAAATGGAGAGTTCATGTGTGTATTTTGGTTTCCTCTCGGCGTAAAAGGTCACGTTCGCAAAATGTCACCATGTCGTAAAACAACACTTTCGCATTATGTCACGTTCGCGAAACGCGTTCATGATTCTCCCATATTCCGAAGTGATTGGTTTTTATGACACCCTATTTCATTTTTTATATTAGTGTTACTGAAGTCATTCCAATATATGCCGATTATATCTGAAGAATTATTATTTATTTCGCCTGACAGGTCAATGATAATACAGCGTAGCGTGTAGCACATAACGCATTAATACAAAAAAATTCGGACTTAAAATTATTTTGGCTTTAGTGACGAGTCGCTTACTAATCATAAAATCAATCGTAACTAACATACGTGCATATATTATCATTATCAGCCCGCAACAATCCACTGCTGGACATAGCCTCTCCCAAGACATTACTGAGCCCGGTCAATGAATACATGCACATATAATATTATATACCTCGCTTTAACTCACACGGATTATAATACACAGTAAAAATAATAAGTTATTTTTAGGGCGGCCCTTACAGTCTGCGAAATTCGGAATATTTAAAAAATCTTTCGCATTTACTCGCGCACATGAACACAGTATGCTTTGACGAATAATGTTAAAGTTTCCTAAAAGTTCGCGGGGAGAGAAATATTTTAAACACTTTAATATTACAGTATTACAGTACAGAATGAAAGTAGAATAAATGCGTTAGAAATGCGAGCTCTGCGGAAGATGTGCGGAGTGAAGCTGACCGACCGCATTAGCAACAGCATAGTAAGAAAGCGAGTGGGTGTGAAAGATAGTATCGGTGTAAAGATGAGAAAGGGCATGCTCCGTTGGTTCGGTCATATAGAAAGAATGCCAGAGGAAAGAATGACAAAATAGATATACTATGTGAAAGTGGCAGGATGCAGGTACCGGGGAAGACCTAGACTATCTTACTACGACCAAATAAACAGAGTCTTATCTCAAGGAAAAGTCAAGAGTCTGCGTAACCGGCAAGCGTGTATGAGACGAACTATGAGAGTCGAGGAAGCCAGAGAGGTATGTAAGGAAACAACCTGTTGGAACTCTGTACGCTCTGCCTACCCCGCAAGGGATCTGGCGTGATGTTATAGATAGATAGATAATATTACAGTCGACCACGTCAATAGAAGTGAACAAGAAATTATACAGATACAAAATTAGCGCTTAAGAAGAAAAAATTGAGTTTAAAGTTTTAAAAACAAGAGAATGTAGGGAAAAGTTTATAACTTTCCTGCGGACAATTCGCGAAAATTTGGAGCATATACATAATGAGTGGATAATTATAGGTTTTACAACTAAAATATAAATTAAGCAGTACAGGCTAGGATTGATACAAAAGTAAGTACCGAGGCACACTTACGTCCGTATCCCACTGGGATGATAGCAACAAAAAAACAGATATTGCAATAACAAACAAACCGGAAAAGATACAACTTTACTACGAGATGGGGCTAACTTATTTCACCTGTTTTCCTAGTAAAATATACGCCAAAATATGTCCGTAATTGTGTACGGTAGCTGAAAAATCTCGCAAGTGCTCATGGCGCGGCGCGGCGGCGGTTCGGTAATTCAAACATGTCGAAGTTTCGCGGAACCGGGCGAACAAGTGCTAGTTTTGGCGGTAATTGCCGGCTTAAGTGTAACGAGTTTTGTTGCACATACGTTCGCCTGGTTCGGGGCGATTTTTAAACATGAAAACGCATGTGGGTGAGCTTTGGCGGTTTTCGAATGATGTCTGTCATTGTTTGGGTAGAACAGAGATGCTTTGGGTTTAAATGACGGACGATTTAGCGCAGTGGTTAAGAACTTAAGCCGCTCCGCCCACTGTGTCTAATAGCCGCGGGTTCGATTCCCGCACGGGACAAATCTTTGTGTGATCCACAATTATTTGTTCCGGTCTGGGTAGTTGTGTATGTGAATTTTCATGTTTGTAAACGCAACCACGACACAGGAATGAATCGTAGTGTGGGGCTACGTTTTTTAAATAAAAAGAAATAAGAAAAAAAAAGAAAGATTACATTCGCTCTACATCAATTGGTATATTGTTTTTAAGATCTAATTTCAAAATAACTATATGGAAGAGCTGCTGGAGGTTATGAATTATTTATATATGTAGTGTGATCTAAGAGAATGGAATACCGACTGTTAGTAAATACAGTACATATGAAAATTGCATGTTAGGGTGCGTGTTAAAAAGGTGGGTTAAGTCACCTATTTTCCTAGTAAATACACGCCAAAATATACCGGTAATTGTGCACGGCAGCGAAAAGATGTCGAAAGTGCACACGGTGCGGTAATTCGTAAAAGTCGAAGTTTCGCGGAACCGGGCGAACAAAGTGCTAGTTTTGAACGGTAATTGCCGGCTAAAGTGTAACAAATTTTGTTGCACATATGTTTGTCTAGTTCGCGGCGATTTTTAATCACGGAATCGCATGTGGGTGAGCTGTAGGCGGTTTTCGAATGATATCTGTTATTGTTTGGGGGAACAGAGTTGCGGGGGGGGGGTGAATTTCGGTATACGAAATGTTGCTGTACATCAGATCTCTACATCCGTTGATGGTTGCTTGTTTTCGAAATAACGGTATGGAAAGAGCTGCTGGAGCAAATCAATTATTTTTATTTATAGTGTGTTCAAAGTATTATATATATGTATAAATTTAAGTAAGAATATCTACTTTGTGTATTAATTAAGGCAATGGGGTAGGTTGTGAACTACTTGCGTTGGTTAATCGAATCTTGGAAATGACTGTGTATATACCTAAGAGCGCAAGTCCAATCTTTTAAGCACGTATCGCAATTTTCTTCTCACGATTTGCCAATGCGTTTAGCTTGTATCGATTGTAATATTAGCCCTGTTAAGAAACTTTCACCGTTGGGCACGGGCCTCCTCTCAGACTGAAAGGGTTTAGGCCATAGTCCACCACGCTGGCTCAACGCGGGTTGGCAAACTTCACACACCTTCCAGAAACTCTCAGGCATGCAGGTTTCCTCACGATGTTTTCCTTCACATACCGAATACAAGTATTTAAATTGCAACGCCCAGCACTACAAATATCCACAGCCAACAAAAAATTACTCGCTTCCACAACGACAATGTTTCCCCACGGTTTTACAGAACAGAAACGTAAAGATAACTGTGAATACTCGCGTTTTATTTACCTTATATCAACCGGGACCATTTCGCGGTGGACTGGAAAGGATACACGGTTTATTCAGTTTTTTTTTTGTTTTCTCTCATAAGTAAGAGTTTTATGTTTTCCTCGTCTTTGTAATTTGTAATTGCACGCTGAATTTGGAAGTAAGAAATGGTAAGGAAGCGTGTAAAGCCGGAGCCAGACGTGTAACGAGTTCTGTAATGTAACGTTTGCGAACTCTTCACACAATTATTGTTACAAATTACTTAGGTTTTTTTGATAAAAAATCCGGAACCTAGTCTAATTATATTTGTATTGAAAACTTAAGGTGATGGTATAGATATTTTTAAATCTTTGGGGAAAAAGAAAAGAAACAGAACGTGTGTGTGTGTGAATGAACTACGCTGATGGCCGCGAGGCCTTTACAGCTTCACTGGACAAGATAACAGCAAACAGATCGTATGAATCCATCGGCCTGGCGAAAGCAATGCTCAACTGTGACTGCTAAAGTTATTTCTTTAAATTATCAACGTTAATATAAGTTTTGATCTAACAATAAACATTCTTTGTTCTAGGTAAGTCTACAGAGAAATTACCCAGAAAATACGCGCGAGAGTAAAAATAGACAGACATCAAAAAAGGTAAGTCGTTTATCATCTAAAAATGCTCTCGAAATAATGAAAACGTTGCCCCTTTTTTTGATACCGAGTGGGAAAAGCTGTTCATCCATCACTGAGACGGGCGATTACCAGATTTGCATAAAGTATTAATTTTATATTACTTTTTAAATATATAGCAGACGGAATAAGGGTAGTTATTTTGGAAGTATTAGGAAGAGCTTAGGTACTATTGATAATAATAGGGTGTCATTTTATTCATGTTTTTAAAAACGTAGCACACTATTAGCTTCACACTATGATATATTTCGGTGACGGGGGTGCGTTTACAAACATGAAAATTCACATATACAAATACCCAGACCGCAACAATTTTTTTTTTTTAAAACGTAGCCTCACACTAGCATTTATTCCTGTATCGTGGGTGCGTTTACAAACATGAAAATTCACATACACAAATACCCAGACCAGAACAAATAATTGTGGATCGCACAAAGATTTGTCCCGTGTGGGAATCGAACCCGCGACTATTAGGCACAATGGGCGGAGCGGCTTAAGCTCTTAACCACTACGCTAAATCGGTCATTGTTTTGTGATTGTATTGGCATCTATAGTATTTTTAATGTACAAGGGTCAAAGAGAATTATACTTTATTCAATGGTAATAAGAGCATGGCCCGTGTCTATACTTATGGTTTTATGCCTTAATACCATTGATTGAAATATTAAATTTCGTTTGGCACATAGAACTGTCACTATCCATCTTATGTGAAAAATATTATAATAGGTATTATTTAATTAAGATTCCTTGTACAAAAGGATAAAAAGAGCTTATAGGTATCTTAGTTTTCCTTATAATAAGCTCATTGTTTTGCAATGAAATTACTACGTCATAATTAGTACATAAATTTTGATTATTTTTCTATATCGTCACGCCAGATCCCTTGCGGGGTAGGCAGAGAGTACAGAGTTTAATTAATGATTTTTTGCGTGCGTGTGTAAATGTTCGCTATTGGCCGAGGCGTCTTTAAGCTTCACTAGAGTGTGCATGGACTGCGCTCCAATTGATAAAGAACATTTTTAAAAAGTATATCTGCAACATTATATATGTAGATAATGTTGCCATTGCTAACTTAGTTTTTCCATTTTCTTCAAATTTAAATTCCAACTGCCTCGATGGTCTAATGGCGAATAATATGCTTTACGATCGCAAGGTCCTGGGTTCAAATCCTGGGTCGGACAAATTTAGTTTTTCAATCGAAAAACCCGACTGCCTCGATGGTCTAGTGGCAAAGCGCATCGCTTTGTGATCACGAGATCCTGGGTTGGACAAGTGTAGTTTTTCTAACGAAAACTTCCCAGTACGAGTCCGGAGTCTGGAATTGTTCCCGGTATATGGCAATAGGCTCGCCCCCTATTACATGGGACCTAACATCGTCAGCGAACGTATGTGTACTCAGTACACCTCTGCCACCCCCGCTTGGGGAATATAGGCGTGACGGCGTGTCTATCGAAAAACTCCCAGTATAAGTCCGGATTCTGGAATCGTGCCCGGTATATGGCCCGGTATAGGCTCGCTCCCTATTACATCAGACCAATCTTCGTCGGCGAAAAGTCGGTGTATTCAGTACACCTCTACCAGCTCCGCTTGGGAAACTAGGCGTGACGGTGATATAATTAACGATTGATTACGTGTGTGTGAATGAGTACGTTATAGGCGCCTTTACAGCTTCAATGGAGCGTGCATCGATTACGCTCCAGTTAAATTGATTAAGAACATTCTTCTATCTATCCATATCATCACGCCATATTCCTTGTGGGCTAGGCAGAAAGTACAGAGTCCCAACAGGTCCTTACATACCTCTCTGGCTTTCTCCACTCTCATAGTTCGTCTCATAAACGGAGACTCTTGACTTTTCCTTTAGATAAAACTCGGTGAATTTGGTCGTGGTAAGATAGTATAGATATACGTTTTCAGAAAATTCTTAAAAAGTATATCTGCAACATTATATACTTAGATAATGTTGCCACAGCGAACTTACATTTCCCAGCTTTTTTTTTTAATTTGAACTCCAATTTCAAAACTATCCCTAGATTATTCGTTTTTGTTTATTTTTTTATCTGTACTCGTAGTTCGGTGCAAGCAAGTCGTCCGATCTGGCCAGTATCCGCCGCTGGCACGGTGCCCGGCTGCCGTCTCTGATTACATTCGAGGATTCGATTTCATTTCTCGAATATAACACTCGACTATGCCAGAAAGATATTGTCCACAATAGAACACTCTTTCGCCTGACTAATATATATGCGAATTCGGGGTTATATTCTGTAGGTTTTCGGTCAATCTGGCTAAACGATCGGCAAGACAGTATGCTTGTAGTTCCTTTCTGTTTGTGGGATGTTTTGGGGTTACTTGAGATGTTTTTCTATCGTCTAATGGGCTCAAATGTAAGTTAGTTTTTAAATATATAAGCGTGTTGTATCACCACACATTTGGCGGACGATTTAGTGCAGTGGTTAAGAGCTTAAGCCGGTCCGCCCACTGTGTCTAATAGTCGCGGGTTCGATTCCGCACGGATAAATCTTTGTGTCACCCACAGTTAGTTGTTGCGGTCTGGGTATTTGTGTATGTGAATTTTCATGTTTGTAAACGCAACCACGACACAGAAGTTAATCCTAGTCTAAAATCGATCACTAGGAGATCTCTCCTAGTGTGGGGCTATGTTTAAAAATTTTTATATAAAATAAAGTCCCCCCCGCCGCATGTCTGTCTGAACGCGATAAACTCAATATTTACCGAACGGATTTTCATCAATGGATGTAGTGATTCAAGAGGAAGGTGTATGTATAGAATTCACCCGTGCGGAGTCGGGGCGGGTCGCTAGTCCAATATATAATCGTATGTTATATAAATTGTATAAACCACACGAATGTAAGATCTTTCCCTAGTGCGCTAGAAGGCTCTTACAACCCCTCATACTTAGAACCCTTTTTAATCCATATTTATTCTTGACCTAACTTTAAAAAAGGGTTCTGAAGAACTCTAGGCATAAAATCTTTATTTAAAACGTTAAACGAAGGAACCAAAAAAGGTTAAAGAAAAAAATAAGTACAGTGCCCTAGGCAAAAAACTTTGGCTCAGATTTGGTCGTCCAAATGCGCTGAGGAACCATAATTAGTCCGAAAGAGATACCAGATACCCAACACATAGTGGCGTCTCTCTAGACTGACAGTCAATACTCATCGTGTGGTTAGCATCCCTCTCGTCCTAACCTTGTATTATATTCTACTTTAATTTACATGGTAAAAATAATAAAAGCCCTGTTAAGAAACTGTCCCACCGTTGGGCACATGCCTCCTCTCAAACTGAGAGGGTGTAGGCCATAGTCCACCAAGCTGGCCCAGTACGGGTTGGCGAACTTCACACACCGAAAAACTCTCAGGCGTCGTAAGGAAACATGAATTACTCACGATGTTTTCCTTTACCGTTAAAGCAAGTGATAGTTATTTTTTTAATACGCACATGCTTTCGAAAAGACAGAGGTTCAAGTCTGGGTTTAAACCCGAGACCTCTGACTTTGCAGTCCTACGGTCTAACCACTAGGCTATCACTGCTTGATCGAGAAGTTAATTCACGTAATACTAAAACGACTTGGGAAGAGTAGCCTTCTTGCCAAGTCATGCATTTTGGGATTCAAAGTATTATAGCTTTTGAAGATGATTGATATTATTTATAATACACAGTGACATTTATATCGTCTTACAGCGGCGACCACTTTAATCTATCCGATCTAAAGTATGTCTAGGCAATATTCAAAATGGCTTCTGTAATACATACTTACTAGTGATAAAAAATTGAAATAATTCAATGCGTTTTAAGAATAAGGAATAATATACATATTATTCCTTATTCTTCAAACTTAAACATTAAACTATTAAAAAATAAAACTCTTTACTTTTTTACTTCATCGTGGCCTGTAGTTGTTTTATGTGACATAAAAAAATATTGTATTATAAATACTGGTAAAAATAGTGACAGATATAGATGTAACAAGAGTGATATTATATCATCATCATCATCATTTCAGCCTATACTTGTCCACTGCTGAACATAGGCCTCCCCAATCGCTTTCCAGCGTAACCGGTCCGATGCCACCTGCATCCAACGATTTCCTGCGATTTTCACAAGATCGTCGGTCCATCTGGCAGGCGGTCGTCCTACGCTGCGCTTGCCAATACGTGGTCTCCACTCTAGAATCTTTCTGCCCCAACGCCCGTCCGATCTTCGCGCTATGTGGCCAGCCCATTGCCACTTCAGCATGCTAATCCTGAGGGCTATGTCGGTGACCTTGGTTCTTCTACGAATCTCCTCATTCCTGATTCGATCACGTGGAGAAACGCCGAGCATAGCTCTTTCCATAGCTCGCTGAGCAACTTTGAGCTTTTTTATGAGACCTATTGTAAGAGACCACGTCTCTGATCCATATGTCATCACTGGTAACACACATTGACTAAACACTTTAGTCTTTAGGCACTGAGGTATTTTGGATGAGAAGATGTTGCGCAGTTTCCCGAACGCTGCCCAGCCGAGTTGGATATTATATGCTAATATTAAATTTGTAAGTTAAGATTAATATTTGTAAGTAAAGAAAATAAAATTTCCCCTATCGCATATTCAGACATCCACTAAAAGAATAAATACCACTTTTATACAACTCGTTTACTACACAAAGCATTCTCCAGAACCGCCGTTTATTCAATATATTAGAATTTTCTTTGTTTTTTTTTTTTGTTTTTTTTCTTTGTTTTTTTTAGCGAGTGTACGCTACATGCACTAGGTCGACGTAAGCGCACTAATACCTTTGCGGAGGGGGTTTAAGTTGCGATTCACTTTTGTGCGCGATTATTGTTGTTCCATTGCCTTGAGATTTTCGATTCTGCTAGTACTTCAAATTGATAATGCCTGGACTTAAACATGTGTATTGCGGGCGATTTAAGATCCGCGTTTTTACTCAAATTGACTATTTTTATTGTTAACCTTTATTGTCCCACTGCTGGGAAAGATTACCCCATAATTGGAAGATTACAAGGACCTGTGATTAGCCATCGCTCGCCAATCTTTTCAGATATTACAAAAATAAATGAAAATCCACATTGAACAAAAACCTCTATTTTACCACCCGTTTACTACACAACGCATTCTCCACTCTCTCTCGTCGTTTACTCAATATATTAGAATTGTTCGATAAACGTACGTAGTTCAGTTCTCGAAGCCCACTCAGTGCCGATGTGGGCTTACAAGTGTACGCTACATGCACTAGTTCGACGTGAGCGCACTTGTTCCAGGAGTCACGTATACCTTTGTGGGGGCGGTTTAGTTGCGATCCACTTTTGTGCTCGATTGTTGTTGTTCCATTGCCTTGAGATATTTGAATCTGAAATCTGAAATACTTGCAATCGATAATGCCTGGGCTTAAACATGGGTACAGGCGCGTAGAGTTTGTACTGTTGAGACTTGTTATTATTAAAAATACATTTAAAGGAAACTCCTACTAACTCTCACAGGCAGTATTTGGTTATGAATATTATTAAAGAACCTGTTGGTCTGTACTCTCTGCCTACCTCACAAGCGATCTGGCGTGAGGATATAGATGGAATATAAGCTCTCAATTTAATAGTTTAATCAAAGAAAATTTTACGCTGTCAATATAAATTGTTTTCTTTTTTTTTTAACGTGTATCCCCATTCTAGGATGTATTCCTGTATCGTGGGTGCGTTTTTAAACATGAAAATTCACATACACAAATAACCAGACTATAAATATAAATTTAAGTATGTGAGAAAAGAAGATCCCTTGCGGGGTAGGCAGAGAGTACAGAGTTACAACAGTTTCTTTCCTTACATACCTCTCTGGCTTCCTCCACTCTTATAGTTCGTCTCATACACGCTCGCCGGTTACGGAGACTCTTGACTTATCCTTCAGATAAGACTCGTTCTTTTAAATTATTACATTTGTAATTCCAAATGACATTACCTAAACTTCTATAAAATTATTTAATACAGCCCTCCATTTAACTCCTTCCTTTTTTCGACTTATCTATTTTTAATTTAAGGACATTTTAAAAATTACTTTATTTAAAACTCCAGTATCGCCATTTTCATAAAAATCCCCAGTTTTGTTATTTTTTTAAGCGCGCAGCGTTATTTCCGTTCGAGGTATCTTTCCGGTTAATTAAGTATTATTTTACAGTCAATTGAACGCTTGGATTCCTTCATGAAGGATAGAAAACGCTGCATTTTTTTTTTTAGTAAGCGTGGCTCCATACTTGAATTTATTCCTGTATCGTGGTTGCGTTTAAAAACATGAAAATTCACATACACAAATACCCAGACCGGAACAAATAATTGTTGGTCACACAAAGATTTGTCCCGTGCGGGAATCGAACCCGCGACTATTAGACACAGTCGGCGGAGCGGCTTAAGCTCTTAACCACTGCGCTAAATCGTCCTCCATAGTTTTGCGTTTATGCTGTGGCATGAATAGCTTGCGCTTCGTTTGCTCGGATGTGTGTTTTAGGACAGGGACTTATTTTCAGAGCAATATAGCCGATTCGCCATAGCTGTTGAAAATATTTATCGAGAAGCCATTCTCAATAGCCAGAAAATCTAGAGTTTGATAACACGCATATCGAATCCACATGTAGTGATATCCGCTCTAACTGCTATTCGGAGCCCCGTGGTTCATACGGAATGTCGATCTCCGTTCCGATCTCGGTCTCGAACCTATTCGCGCCTTTATTAAAAAGGCGACAACCCGATATTTTGCGAACTCGTCCAATCATAGTAATCCGCTAATCGTAGCCGCCGCCGACAACGAACCCAACTCCCCTCCTATCAAGCGCGTGTCCGCGGCATGTTCCCACCGACCCTCCCGATGCCCTTAGATCCCTTCTTTCGGACACAGATACCGCACACAGGATCAGACACCGACCTCGCCGGTGAGGTCGAAGAATCCCTTGCCCGCCGGCCGGTGCAGAGCACCACAGCAAGACACCTAGTATACGCCCTCCCCCATAGCGAGTGCTCAAGCCGAGGCCGTTCCTCCTTAAAGCGCCCTTGAGCTAGTTGCCCCCTTGCCCTTCTGGCTCGAGCGTAGTGGTTGCACGCTCGCCCTCTTTTCCGGTCAGATCATTCACACACACACACAAATCTAACCGCTAAACTATCGAAACCATAATTTAAGTGTTATTTCTAATTTTACACTGGGACCTAACGTTACTAGCGATATTTATGCACACAGTACACCTCTGCCACCCCCTATGGGTAATAGGCGTGATAGTTTTTTTATCTCTACTGTATCTTTATCTGTACTGTTTCTGCTCCACCTGCTTCATAATGCTTTAAATAAAATTTGACTAAGACATTCATCAGAAACACCAGTTGTGTTCTATTGTGTATGTGTGATGTAGGTATGAAATCTGCAATTTCTGCTGAAGTGGGAGTGGGCTGGTCACGTCGCACGCATCGACTCGCAGAGGTGGGCAAACGCCATCACGAATCGGATACAAATTGATAGTCGCAGACGACGAGGTCGACCTAGAAAAAGGTGGCACGTGATTTGGTTGCCTTTGCGGGTACTTTGTGGCCCAAAATAGCAATAAATCGACGGCTGTGTTCACAGCCGTATGTAATAATAAATAAATCAATTAAGGGCGAACATATGGATGTTGCGCTAAAATTTCTTAAAAGTGTTTTAGTAAGATGATTGCCAAACAATTGGTGATCAACCTTGATATCAACAACTCGGGACCACTTTCTTCATATGCTCGAACTATAAACCGGTGTAAAAACATAAAGTTAATCATGTACTAACGGGTCGATATGACTCCGAAACTCGTAAAGACATCCGAACACGTTTACGAGTGAGCACTTTATCTGAATTGACACAGGTAGTGCGTTGCGTATTTATTATCTTGGTTGATGGATTGGACTGATGCTTAGAGCGACGTCGTATGTTGCTTAATAGCTTCAAGTATCGTAAACGATACTCTTGCTTCACCTGACACGTTGATATTAAAGCACACAATGAATGCACTTTAAGTCAAGGTTTCAAAATTTCTTTACTTAAAGAGTAGAGGCCTTTTTTCATAAGCGGGACAGTCAAACAGGCTAGGCAAGATATTACGCCTATGTAGCCATTATTCATTGCATTCAATGCAATCAATAAGATAAATAAAGAAAACTTATACTTCTCTCGCATTACCTCATACATTCCGACAAAATATTACTCAATGAATCCGCAAACAGATCGCAACCAGGACCAACCCATTAGAACCCATCATAGTCGGCAAAATGAGAGCATACACAATACAGCACTACAGTTCCTCCACTTGAGGATGTAAGCTTACTTAGCCACTCAATTTTATTTCAACTAGTGGTCTCCCATTGGTCGATATTCGACCTACTCTTTCAGCGTTTGCTGGTTATGTTTGACATTCAGTAAGACTATAGACAAATAATATTAAAAACACACAATATTAATCAATTCTCAATTTGACCACAGACTTTAAAAATAAACAAAAGCGTGCGTGTGTGTGTCAAATACGTGGTAGTATGTGTAATGTTTTTTGTATTGATTTAATGTGTTTTTTATGCGTAAATTAAAAAAATATTAGCATGCTGCACTCCTTCTCTATATAAACTATAAGTGTGCTATTATAACAAATGGTGCAATCTCATACTCCTTCGTCCGCGCAATTTTCGTAAAAAGGGGTACAAAATTTATGCTTCACGTATTAATATAATGATGATGATTATCAAATATCTGTAGATCTGCTATTGGGTTGATAATTGTTATGTGAAAAAAAAAATCTTATAAAATGTAACTTTTATAGGCATGCATTTGGGTTACTAATTGATTGTAAAACATTGTCTATAATATCTTAAACTTATTTGATAAGATGTACATTAGATAAAAATATTTGACTAGTGGATTTAACTGGCGGGGTAGGCACCCTCTGCCTACAGAGTTCCAACAGGGTTTTTCCTTACCTCTCTGGCTTCCCCCACTCTCAGGCTTTCTCCACTCTCAGGCTTTCTCCACTCTCATAGTTCGTCTCATACACGCTTGCCGGTTACGGAGACTCTTGACTAGGATTACTATTCTGCCAATACATATACGAGAAAAAAATATTTTGCCTACCTATATGTGGGCATAGTTAAAATAAATTCCTACCTCGCCTGTTATTTCCGAAGGGGTAGGCAAAGACAAGTTGTCCATGATCTTAAAATGTGAGTACAAAACCTTAATAAGTTCCCATTATTACCACAATCTCCTGGAACTTGCAGTCAGGAAGGGAAATGGAGGGGAAAGTTGGCATAACATGGGATTTTTATTTGCTGAACTCAGGCAATGTGCGCACAAGCCTGAACTAACCATGAGGTGGATTACTCAGGGCCCGTATTTGATACGACCAATTAAACACGTTACGATAACTTCGTAAACTTATGGTATAACAGCCTCGTTGCGATCACGAGGTTCCGGGTTCGAAGCCTAGATCGGACAAATGTAGATTTTTTATCGAAAAATGCTCACAATCAGCCCGGAGTCTGAAATTGTGCCCGGTATATGGAAATAAGCTCGTTCTCTATTACATGGGGCCTCACATCGTCTGTAAAAAGTGGGTGTACACAGTATACCTCTACGGCCCCCGCTTGGGGAATATAGGTGTGACGGTTTTTATTTTTTTATACACGATAATTTCTCGAAGCTATCGTGACGCAGCGCGTTGTGTCATAGCGAATAAGGGCCTAGGGCATTACTGCCGCTTCTCTTCTGTAATATTCAAATGCATAAAGTATAATTATTGTTTCATGAGTCGCGACAAAGTAGACCCCGTGAGGTATTCTAAATCTTTTAATATGACGGATAAGACTTAGTTCCCATAAACAGACTCGGAGAGCAGAGAAAATGTCGGTCTTAATTATTTAATGGAGTGTCGGGATATTGAAAAAATGATGATCGTCATGCGTACATTCCTCGTACGGGGTGGGAAGTGATGGACTATTTAAGCTCGAATTTCGCTGACGATGTTAGGTCCTGATTTAGTAGTAAACGAGTCCATTGCCATAATACTAGTCAATTTCGATGTGAATGTAATAGGAGGCGAGCGCAGTGCTATTATACTGGGAACAATTTCAGACTCCGAAGAACTTCTCTATAGAAAACCTCTTAGAACCCACTTTATAGGAGTAACCAGCTTCGGAACAGATCGGCGAAATCACGCGGGATAGAGATAGAATATTAAATGTGTACTAAATAGAACAGACAAATCATGGCCGTTTTGTTGCAATGGTTTCGCGGCAGACGTGTACTCAGGCGCTATGATCGTCAGTAGCACCATACTTTACTAAACCAACAAGCATTGGAAATTTTAAACATACTTTCTTATAGTATTCTTCTTTTTCAAAGCGTTTCAACGGCAAACACGCTATGATCAAATGAAAACAACTCTTATTGATACTTTATTTAACTTTATATTCTATCGACCAAATATCAACTGCAGAATATTTATACTCCAAATCTAACTTAAAAGTTTAAAGTAACTTTGCTATCCAATTCTTGCATTCCGATCGCTTCGCTCACGGCAGCGTGGTGACGTCAGAGGTGCTTCGAGCTAAAAAATCCGGCTTCGCAACTAATACCCTGCTAGAGTCGGTATCGAACTTGCTGTCTATATCCATACTAATTATAATATTAGTATTTACTAATATTATAAAGAGGTAAAGTTTGTGAGTTTGGATATTCGGGGTAATCTCCGCTACTACTGATCCGATTTTAATGATTCTTTCACCATTGGAAAGCTACCTTATCCAGAAGTAACATAGGCTATATAACATATACCCGGCAGGTGGCGCTGTTGTCGACCGGGTACGAAGTCGCGGGAAACTGCTAGTGAGAGATATTTTAACTCGGTTCTGTCGGATATTATAACAAATGGTGCAATATTTGTAAAAGAATGTAATTATAAAAGAGTTACAATGAGTTTCTTGCCCTTCTTCTTTACAAAAATAATTCCTGCATTTCAATCGTTTTGCTCGTCGCGGCTTCATGACATCAAAGGCAATTTGGGTGAAAATCTCGCTCAATAGAATGAAAATAGATATAGAAACCGATTTCGCCACTAACACCCTGCTGATGCCGATATGAAACGCTACGAGTGATATTTTGCATCAGTTAGATGTGTTTCAATATTTGTAAAAAAATTTCCCTTTTAAAAGAGTATTAGTAAACTTTGTTTCCTTTCTTCAGAAGAATAATTCGTGTATTCCGATCGATTCGCTCGCCGCGGCTTGGTGACGTCAGAGTCGCTTCGAGCGAAAAACTCGCTCAATAGGACGGATATAGAGGCGGGCACCGGCTTCGCTACTAACACTCTGCTGCAACCAATATGGAACTCGCTACGATCGAGATATTTTAACTCAACAGAGATATTTTAACAAACTGTTATGGATGGTGCAATATTTATATAAAAAAATCTTATTTTAAGTAATTGTGGAGTTTTCTCCACAGGAATAATTCTTGCACTCTAGAGGCGCTAGCGGCTTCGCAACTAACGCTACTCATGCCGATATGGAACGCTACAAGAGATATTTTTACTCAGTTATGGATGGTGCAATATTTATAAAAGAATATTTTTCAGTTTTAATAGAGTTAATGGTTAGTCGGCCGGTCTCGGTCGGCCTGAGATGGGTGACCGTTTGTGGCATTTTCATATTCGAGCGTCTCCGTGCTTCGGAAGGCACGTTAAGCCGTTGGTCCCGGTTACCACTTAATGTGGTAGTTGTGAAGCCGAGTTTGAAGCCTCAAAGGCGGCTTGGTAAGTTGTAAAACCTGTCTCCACCAATCCGCACTGAGTCCGCGTGGTGGAGTATGACCTAATCTCTCTCACCTCGATTTGTGAGAGAAGGCCTTTGCCCAGCAGTGGGCAGTATAGGCTGATATTATTATAATGGTTAGTTGGTTTGGTAATTGATATTATTATAATAGATTTTCCTGTTATCTATGTGTTACGCTACGCATATATGCTACGCAAATGTAAAAGGTTTTATGTATACCATACCATACAAACAAAATGAATATTCCGTGTTCAAAGACCTTCAAAAGAGTAGATCCCAATATATTTTTCTTGTATAATCGGTGAACAGACAGACTTAGAGAGAACCAACATTTAAAGTGATCAAAGAGCCTGACACGCTAATAGGCTTACTGCCTATTTAATTGCTGTTATACATTTCTTTTAAAAAGCTGTTTTCAAATACGTGGTATTCCGGAGGTTTTTGATCCTTTGGATACAGCCGTCGCTAGTAACTAGCCTTAAAATGTACCATATTGTTTATATGTTATTAATTCTCTTGTATTACTCTAAATCCTACTAATTTTATAAATGCGAAAATTTGTGAAGAAAGATTGGTCATGCTCACTAAAAAGTCTATGCTTCAGTTGCTATTTGGTGCGAGTCACTTCTTTCCCTCTAATATGATCGAGGGAGGTGATGGTTGCTCAGGTAGTCATACTCGTGAACCGGTGCTGCTTGTGAACTGGTCCACCCAGAACCCTCTAGCTTTTGATTATAGCATATATTTAGAAACATAAATATTAGTCTTATATCTCAGTTGTAAGACATCACCCTGGAACTGGACCGCATAAATGATTTTGTACAATATAATAATGTATGTATGGAGAGAAGGAAATTAGAATTAATGAGTTTCTCGCCGGATCTTCTCAGTGGAGACCGCGTTCCGGTCCGGTGGTAGATTAGAAAGAACTTGTATAACTTGAGTATTTGTAAATACCCCCCCCCCCCCCCCAGGATTTATGCAAAATTACCGATATATTTGAGTTGAATTGAGTGTGATGTATGATTTGTTACTCTTTCCAGTACAAACTATCAAACGGATTTTGCTAAAACCTTACAGAATAACACATAGGCTATAATTTATTAAGATACATACGCAAACGAAGTTGCGGGTGGCCGATAGTAAAGTATACTTTGTGTAGCAGGCGGACGCTATATGCTACGGTCGTAGCTGCTGCTACGACGGTATCGTAGCATTGCGTTTGCCTTTTTGCGAACAGTAAAACAGTACAAGATCAGAATGTAGGTAGGTTCAATCTTATTTAGTCATCTTTATTGTGTCATTTTTGTATCCATATCATCACGCCAGATCCCATGCGAAATATGCAAAGAGTGGTGTGTCATTTTTTGTATTGTCCAATAAACAAATACAAGAAACTTCTTCTTCTTCAGCCGAAAGACGTCCACTGCAGGACAAAGGCCTCCCCTAAAGACCGCCACAACGACCGGCTTTGTGCTGTACGCATCCAACTTCTACCCGCGACCTTCACCAGGTCATCGGTCCATCTTGTAGGGGGCTTACCCACTCCACGTCTTCCGGTACGTGGTCGCCATTCGAGAACCTTTCTGCCCCAACGGCCGTCAGTTCTACGAGCGATGTGCCCCGCCCACTGCCACTTAAGTTTAGCAATTCTGAGTGCTATGTCAGTGACTTTCATCCTCCTGCAACTAATGTTGGTTATTTTTTTATTTTTTTTTTGTGTTTGCTCCGCCTGTTTGGTGGCACGCCGCGCGGTCGGACCGATCAATGCGTACTATTTACATAACAAACTCTTGGTAGACTGTTCCTTATTTCGACTAAGAATTATCCTGGTTTGCTATATAATGAGTATTAGTAAAAATATGATCGTTAAACAAACATAACGTACTTTTAGTGATGTAGAATAGTTACATACTGCGCCTATTACGTTTTGTTTAAATTCCGCTAGAATAGAAATCAACAGCGTATTTTCAGCAGAAAACAAACCCCATCTTCAAGCATTCTTTGACATCGCTCACCCGACGGCCGTGGAACAATGAGATCATTTACGAAATATTAAGGACATTACACGAAAAAGCTTCTAAAGGCTCCGTTTGCTTTTGAAATGAAAGGTGTTTTATCTCCCTTCCTCGGTGCCGGTGGAATTTGAAGAACAGCCCCTCGATAGGGGTTGTATTGTCCTATTATTGCGTATAGCTTCCAGGTAAGAGAAGGGGAATTGGGTCATAGTCTTCCACATTGTTTTAAGCTTTGTAAAGAGCTAATGCACACACGATGCTGTTAGTATCAGCAGCTAGCGATTTTATGACCGTATCGTATGCCAGTAACTCTGCGATACGAGGGTTTTAGCGATTTTAGCGATCACAATCAAACTAAAAAAATCAATATGTATACGCTAAAAATACAAAACGTCGAAATATAACATATTCTACATCTACCACTGGCCTAAGTTTTATGTTACAAATTGTATATCGAATCAAAAATTCCTTGTGGGAGCATGGCCTAACGGCGTTGTTCGATACATCGATACGTCAAACTACGAGGATTTTTGCGTACTTATTATTGTAATTCCTATTCTGCTATATTTTGGCGATTAAATTTAAAGTTGTCGACTGATTACTACCATTTGCAAGACATGTTATCTTAGTGTTGGCTTACCGGACCGAGGAGATCTCTGGCGCACTTCGACCCGATGGGATCTTTTGTGCTGTCCTTGCTAATGCTCTTACGTACCTGATGTGTCCAATAGTCCCTGTATCAGGTTGTAAATCCCAGCAGGTGGGCAAAACCGTAATTCTTCTAGATATGCAAGATATAACAATAATGTAGTTGTTTTTCTTATATTTTTTTATTATATTATTTTTAAGATATTTGTTAGTCTATGTTACGTCAATGACGCCAGATATCAAAGAGGACGCAGATAAAATCAAGTTAACCTTAAGCCTTATCCTCATTTTTCTTGTCATTTCAACTTTTTTCCTTAAGAATCAGTATGATCAAAAATCCTAAAACAAAAAATAGTCTACATAACCCATCTTGTAACCGGAAAAACGATTGAAAACCTTTATCGAGGTGCCACCTGTTTGCGCCTTATCAGCGTGTCGTTTAGCGCGTAACGCTCGCGGGAAGACCGCTCAAAGGCCTCTGATAAGGTAAGCGAGGGTCGTTTGAGTCCACCTCTGTAATTTTCTTGTGAGCTTTGTTATGAATCTATTCAAGAACCTTTAAAACGTGGTTTTCTTTATGAAATTTGATTTTATATAGCAATGTTTTGTAAGAAAGTAAACGAACCACCGTTACGGCTACATTCCCTGAGCGGGGGCGGCAACGTTCTCTGAAGAATAACTTTGTTCCGGATTCGATTCCTAAGAGAAACTCCGAGCATAACTCTCTCCATAGCTCGCTGAGCGACCTTGAACTGGTGGGCAAGCCGCACGGTGGCCACGTTTCGGCTCTGTATGTCATTATGTCATGTACTGTGTTTGTATATGCAAATTTCACTAAGGCATGTTAGGTAATGATCTGACAAAGTTCGAACTGTAATTCGGACAAAGTTTATATTACGGTTTTTCTAAAAAAATATTGTAGCAGATTCTGGAATTGTGTCCGATGTAATCGTCGGCGAAATGTGGGACTACATAGTACGCCTCTTCCACTCACAATGAAAGAATTTAAGCGTGATATCGTTTTTACGCCCAGAATGGTAATTTTGTACACAATTTGAGTGGTCCTAATCAATAGAAATAAATTATAACACGAAAACAAATACTAAAAACTGAGATGCAAACCTACCTCATTCCCTTCTTTCAATTAACATAATAAACGAACTCGCAAAATTACGCGGACCGTAAAACGCTAGAACAATATTTCACGTAGCATCAAAAGCCCAGTCGGACGGCGCTTATTAATAGCGCAAATGACTTCGCAAATTGCCCCTATCCACTCGCCATTCGGTCTAATTGTTGGCCGCCTCGGACCGCCGCTTTGTCTTCCGTCTTCCACCTTAATTCTCAATTTTTAGGGTTCCGTATCTGAATCGATAAAAACCAAAACATTGGAGAATCACTTTGTTATCCTATCTACGTGTTCTTTATCTGTCCTATTAAATGTCTACATGTCTCTCCTTTCGACGGTTAAAACCCTTTATGCCAAAAAACATCAAGGTATCAATTTGAAATTTGTGTTAAATATTAAGGTCTGCGGTCCCTTTGTGTTGTAAAACATTGAAGCTTTTAAGTCAATGTAATCAAAAGATATGACTCTTTAAACTAACTCATCAAGACCTGTAGGGTACTACTACCCATTGTCTTAGAATTACGAAATTTGGCAAGAAGTAAGGTATCACTGCACAAGTAATTCGTAATTGTCTATCAATCTGTATCATCCTGCCGGATCTCTTGCGACGTAGGCAGAGAGTACAGAGTTTCAACAGATTCTTTTTTTTACAGACCTCTTTGCCGTCCTTCACCCTCAAGAATATATATATATTTTTTTTTTTTTTAAACGTAGCCCCACACTAGGATTTATTACTGTGTCGTAGGTGCGTTTACAAACATGCAAATTCACAATCAAATACCCAGACCGGAACAAATAATTGTGGATCACACAAAGATTTGTCCCGTGCGGGACTCGAACCCGCGACTATTCGACACAGTGGGTGGAGCAGCTCAAGCTCTTAACCACTGCGCTAAATCGTCCGTTATTAAAAAAACGTTTTTCCCAATTCGATGAAATATTGAAATAATCACTTTTAGTAGCACTTACAGAGCCCTCAGAGTGCAAGTCCTACTCGCACGTGACCATTTTTTTATTTTTCACCGCGAAGCTCTTCATTATTCTGGCAAAGAATATTCGTCGTTGTCCCGCTGAAATTAATAATAGAGTACCAAGATTTATGAGCGATAAATTTATTTTATAAATTCGCTAAACGGCGCGCCCGAGCGCCGGGTTTTCAATGAAGGGGTCTGGTTTCGAGTTATATCGATACTTATTTATTGCTCGAATCGATTAATTATTGTAATCGATTGCAGTGGTTTGCTGTCGAGAATTATATGAAATTGGGATATTTTACTGTAAAATTTGTGGTTGGAACGTTTTTATGGTAAAGGAGGTATTGAATACTTACTTTAATATTACAATACAGTAAAAATTGTTGAAGTTTTGGTAAAATAGCCAACGGAGCGCGACGGAAGCATGACGGAAACGCTCGTCTACGTTCGGTCGTGGAGTTTTCCGACGCGCAGAGGGGGGCTGCGCTGTGTGGCGTCTCCCGTACATTTCAGTACATTACAACTCCCAAGCCGCGCCGCCGTCGCGCTTCCGTCGCGCTGCGTCGGCTATGTAGCAAAACCTTAATGCGTCTATCCCCATGGCGTCGGTAGCGTTATGTCCCTCCGATCCGATATGCGCGAGCGCGGCGGTGACGTCGCTATGGATATCCTTGTAGTAGAATTTCGTCAATATTGGTAGTTAAGATAATTAAAAGTTTTGTGTCACTTACTGAGGAACCTATTATAATTTTTTATCTTTAAAAAATGCTGCTCCGTTCAAGGAATTATTCTCATGTTGTGGGTGCGTTCTTTAAAGCTCAACCTAAAATGAAACATGGGAGATACACATACATATATGGGCCCAGTGGCCGATAGGGGGCTCAATCACGGTATTCAATTACAGCTATTGGATTCAGTGAGCAGAGTTGCCTACACTCAGATCGCTGAACCAAACCATCACCAACATTACTTTCAAAGTAACATATCTGTACATTTAAATAAAACATTCAACTTGATAGGTTTGCATATTGGGACCCATTCGGTTCTCAGTTTGGCCAACCTAATTCTTTATTTTTTATTTGGGACACCATTTCCCAGCAATGGAGCATTTATATTGTCCACTGCTGGACAAAGACAATACCAAACCTAGGCTTATAATTAGAAGAAACAACAACAACGTACAATACGGTCCCCTTAAATCATGTTAACAACTTCATAATTCACACATTAAATTTTGTACATTTCAACATTATATATCCTCGAATAAAAATAGTTCTAGTTAAAACGATCCATAACAAAGTGTCTGCTTTATGTGGCCATTAAAACTACATTCATCCCTTGGGCATAAGTCACGAGCACTCGCTGGAATTAAAAATTGCCAGAGCACCGCGCAATTTATTTTAAAACGCATTACGTGGAAAAGTTTCTTCGACCTTGGATAAAGGAGAAGGCCCGCTGATTTTATGGCCCTACATTAAGTTTGAATATTTAAAGGTTTTGTAATGTATCCGAGTATATAAATAAATCGTAAATCAAGAAGAGCAACTTTCGAGAAAAATATCGTAAAATATATAGTATATATAGCCATAGTTTTTCAGTAGTATAACTTATTATTGTAGTCGTTAAGCCGAGTTCGTTGCCTTTAAGGCAGTTCAACGGACGATTTAGCGCAGTTATTATCTTCTTATTAGCTTCTCCGCCCACTGTGTCTAATAGTCGCGGGTTCGATTACCGCATGGTACAAATGTTTGTGTGATCCACAATTATTTGTTTTGGTTTGGGTATTTATGTATGTGAATTTTCATGTTCGTAAACGCGCCCACGACACAGGAATGAATCCCGGTGTGGGCCTTATTTAAGCTTAATAAATTCCAACAGCAGATGGTCAAAACCTGTGTCCACCAATACGCACTGGGCTCGCGTGGTGGAGTATGACCTAATCTGTCTCACCTCGATTAGTAAGAGAAGGCCGTTGCCCAGCAGTGGGAAATATAGACTGATTTATGATCATTATGAAAAGTAGTTACAGTTCTAACGATCCATACAAAGTTTTGTGGCCATTAAAACTACATTCATCCCCTAGACACAAGTCATAAGTACTTGTTGAAATTAAAATTTGCCAGGACACCGCGCAATTTATTTAAAAACGCGCGGAAAAGATTGGATAAAGGAGAATTCTCGCTGATTTTATGGCCCTAAATTAGTTTGAATACGACTTTATTTTATAATGTCGTAAGTCAAAGAAAGCACATACCAAAGAAAAGGCTCGTAAAATTAGTTAAAAAAACACCATCACACCTATATCCCCAAGCGAGAGTGGCAAAGGTGTACCCATATAATGTCAACGAGTTTGTGTTCTAATGCAATTTAATTACGAGAAAGCTGAGCACCATTCTAAACTCTGGGCAGCAATTGAGATTTTTTTCCATATAACCTCGTGTTTGCCACTCGCACAACGCCACTCGCCACGTGGCAATGAAATTTACTCTTACTTTATTTTTCAGTATTCGGGCCTTAAATCGAAAAGTAACAACAAAAACTTTGCTTTGTCCGACCTAGAATTCGAACCTTGGTCTTCGGGATTGCTATGCGTATCACAAGTATATTTAGTTATTTTTATTTCCCTGTCTTACACCTTATATTATTACATATAGAAAGAATTTCAGAAGAAAAAATGACAAAACAGATATACAATGCGAGAGTGGAAGGATGTAGGTACCGGGGAAGACCTGGACTATCTTACCACGATCCAATAGACCGAGTCTTATCTAAAGGGCAAGTCAAGAGTCTCCGTAACCGGTGAGCGTGTATGAGACGAACTATAAGAGTGGAGGAAGCCAGAGAGGTATGTAAGGAAAGAACCTGTTGGAACTCTGTACTCTCTGCCTACCCCGCAAGTGATCTGGCATGATAGATAGTCTCTACACCCTTTCACGAGAGAGAAACGAATATAAATCAGGGTTAAAATGTCTCCTTATTTCAGAGTAACGATCGTGACGATATATAGGTATGGTATATCTGGTCACCGCAATGGTACAACAAAAATAAATCTCACGCCAGATGTGATTAAAATTTCAAACAGTTCCTCTCCGAGGATCGCGGGCGGATGGCGGCGCTCATAATCTATGTATGTAGGGTTTAGTCTGATATTTTGCTACGTTGCTTACGGTTTATTTTTTTCATAAGCTACACAGGTGTACATCATATACAAATCAGTTTTTGAAAAATCTTGTTGAAGTGTACGTGTCGGCACTTGGGTTTTCTGGATGGCCGTTTCAGTGCTGGTAACGGCAAAAGTTGGATTTATCTTCGTTATCATAGTCGTTAACAAAGGAAATCTTTAAAATTACACTGGAGTCTCGTCCGGTACACTGATCATTCTTGATATTCGAGTATGCGCACAATAGTTGGAGATATTGTCACACGGTAGGCAGCGAGCTTAGCTGCTCCGCGATACGTCCGACCGCTTGCCCCGTTGCCAATCGAATAACAACGCAGCGCCATCCGCCATCTTACATCGAAGATCTGTCATCGGTGATTCGTCATCTGACAGATGTCATCGTCATCGCTTCACAACTAAACACACTCAAGCAATTATTAAAGGCATAGACTATATCTATGGACAAGATTAAAAGGTTACTAAAATGAAAATAACTGCTTGTCATTCTATTAACTGGGATTTTCAAATAATAGGTTACGACTTACACTTAAATGAGACATTAAATAACTTATTGAACCTCTGTACTATCTGCCTACCCTACAAAAGATTTGGTGTGATTATATAGACGGAAATGGGACATTAAAACAGGGAAGACATAAATACCTACAACAATCTTTTTCGGGTTAGGCACAGTAGATAATTTTGTCACAATTTCATTATCGGTCGTACAATGAAAACGCCCTAAAATCCCATGGAAATAGTAAAATGGAACTAATATATTCTTTCAAGCGGGGGTGACAGTGTCCAACCACTTTTCGTCAGTGGTTAAATAATAATATAAGCCTATACTCTCCCACTACTGGGAAAGGTCTTCTCTCGCAAATCGAGGTGAAAAAGATTAGGTCATACTCCACCACGCGTACCCAGTGCGGATTGGTGGAGGTAGGTATGTGGTTACCTGCATTGGCACTTAACAAACCGCCTATAAAGCTTTCAACTTGGCTAAACGACTACCACATTAAGTGGTAACCAAGACCAACAGCTTAACGTGCCTTCCGCAGCACGGAGAGGCTCGAATATGAAAATGCGACAAATGGTCACCCATGTCACATAGACCGAGTCGAATGCTGCCTAATCTTAGTGATCAGTAAGAACACCGCGGTTGTACAGCGCTACCAGCGCCTCTACATAGAGGAGTTTCATAAAATCAATTTATTTATGAAGGACGAACGATTTAGCGCAGTGGTTGAGAGCTTAAGGCGCTTCGCCCTCTGTATCTAATAGTCGCGGCTTCAATTTCCGCACGAGGAAAATATTTATGTGACCCACAATTATTTGTTTCGGTCTGGGTATCTGGGTACATACACAATATATGAATTTTCATGTTTGTAAACGCTCCCACGACACAGGAATCAATCCTACGGGGCGGGGCTACGTTTATTAAAAAAGAAAAAGGCCATTCATTATCTGACCTTGCATTCCAAAACCCCCTGACCACTCTTTATTAGGTATATAGGCCATGCTGTCTAAAACAGAAAGCTCTTCGATTTTTGTATAAGCTTTTAATACCGCGCAGCGTCGTTCTCAATGATATCTCAACATGTTTTACATAAAAACACAATTTGTATTGTAATGCCGTATATTTCTGTTCTTAGTTTCGCTAAGTACCACTATGCGGTTCCGTTTTGTAAATCTACTACTCCATTAGTGGTATAGATGAAGATATATTTTCTTTTTGTTACTGTCTTCTCGAAAAAATGGATCGCAGTCAGCGACAAAATTCAATGAGCAGAAACAATTTTCCATAAATCGTAAACACGTTCAGCATCAGAAGTCGCTGATCAACTCCGGGAACGCACGTTAAAGTTACAAATATCGGTGCACGTTTAAGAAACAAATTTACTGAACACATTTATATTACAAAATTCAGTGAACTTTTATAAAATGTACATTCTAGCCTGTGTTCACGGAATTTTGTTGAATTGACGTGTTCAGGTTATTTTGTTACAGTTATTACATGTTAGGGATTTTACTATAATTAATTTTTTTAGGTTTGTGTATTCAATTTAGGGCACTTTTATCAGTGATATTCAATAAATCATAAAAATAATGAATTTACTTTTAATTTATTTACCTACGCTAATATTATAATAATAATAATATTATGTAATGGATCTTGACATCTGAAAATAAATAAATAATAATAATAATAAAGACTGAAAAAGGAGTCTGTTTTAGACATATGAAATATGCAAGGAGAAACTTATACGTATTCGAAAAATATACACCAGTGTAGTCACAAGCCAACAGAAATTAAATTATTTTCAATAAATTTTTCGCAAAAACAATACTGCAAACACAACGATAAATAATACTGACAGTTCATAAAAACTACGAAACATTGAAAATTGGACCAAAATTTTAAAACGAACTTTTGGTGCAAAATAAAACCGAGGGGAGAGGCGGGTCGTAAAGCGCTATCTCAAATTGTGAAGGAATTATGCTGGCTGAAGAATTAATGAGTAGGTTTTCTCCCGAATCGGTTAATGGGGAGGTCGGGGGACATTAGACCGGCGGCTTGTTAGACCCGGTTCCTAATTAGTGGACGATAATCGACGTAATTATTGCCGACGAAGGACCTCACGCGCCGCACCGGTAATGATAACTGCCTTCAGAAATTGCTTTACGAACATTTTTTAATGAGGGTGTATTTATTATGAACGTGTAAACACACTGTTTCAGCATTGCGATGAACCTGTGGAGTTGAAAATTTGAAAGTCGGATAAAATTTTGAGTGGTTTTGGTCTATTAATTTTGCGTTGGGTCTTTTTCGTGATGAACGCGATAGATAGAGACTTTGCATGTAATTTAGTAGGTATGTTTGAGGTTGTTATGTATTTAGCTATACATCAAATATAACTAGGGCCTGCGTCGTTTACCTTGTGGTGCCTGTTGCGGCTGACGATCGCTACATTCTAGATTTATATCTTAAGTCGGACAGCGAGTTATTGGGATTCTAACTATAGAAAAAATTGTCAATAGCTTTCCGATTTCTAGAATGGTACCTAATACAATAATAGTAGTCTAGTCCCCTTTGGAACCTAACGTTACCGTCGAAATATGCGTGTACACAGTAGGTATGGCTCTGCCACCCCGAACATTCGCATCTCTAAATTTCCATTGCAGAAAATGTAGCAACCTATATCTGTGTAACAGTTAGTTCTTATCTTACTATTAGTCACGTACTGAGACAATTAATAACTGTTATATAACATGAATAAATTGGCAGACATGTCAAATAAAAAAAAGGCATTACTTTTAAGCATTACTTCAAAAATCTATTCGATCATAAGGACGTAATATCGAATCCCCCATCTCTACGCACAAAAACTGGCGAGCTCGATAACACTTGACAGGCGCCTATCGAGAGGCTATACCAGTTCAACCCACGCGCACCGGTAATAGCTCTGTTTTTTCACGAACCGAGAGCTAAATCGATTATAAAAATTTATCGATACCGTAATTGAACGATTTCATCTTTTTCGAATGAGTATATTCAAATGTAATGTGTTTGAATTCCATTTTATATGCTTGCTATTATTATTATCACATATTTTAGTTTTCGTTTATTTATCGAATGATAAATGAGTACTTATGGCTACTTTCTTTAAATCGAGGTGAGAGAGAATAAGCTATTTTATACCACACAGATCAAGTGTTAACGGTGGAAACAGGTGGTAGCTACTTGATGTAGGGACCAACAGGTTAAAGTACCTTCTGAAGCACGAAGACACTTGAATATCGAAATGTCGTAAGCGTGACTCATATCAGAGACATATATATATATATATATATATATATATATATATATATATATATATATATATATATATATATATATATATATATATGTGCTCATTAAAAACACTGCTTCGTCTTGCAACCTTAAGACCGCTATAAGGACTGCATTTTATTTGTCGTTTTCAATATTGATATAATTATGGTATTTATATATTTATATTAAGGACTGGTCCGCAATTACCCCTATGGAAAGTGACGATGAGGCCAAAGATGTGGCGGGTTGCCCCAATAATAGCCAATTCACTCAAAATTATTATTTTTTGTAACTTACTCATCTACCACCGGATCGGAACGCGGCCTCCAGTGAGAAGACACGGCAAAAAAATCAGCGGGCATGTCGTTTTTTCTAATTCTCTTTTAAATTTTTTTGCATCATTTTGTGTATAGGTTCATACATTTTTATTTTATACAACATTAAGTATGTGTTCCAGCTCCAGTGTGTTGCCTTACGACTGATATATAAGACTAATACTAATATTTTTAAAAGAATGATAAGCTAAAGGGTTTTGGGTTGACCAGTCTCCAAAAGCTGCAATGGTACAACGAGTATGACTTGAGCAGCCATCACCTCCCTCGACCATATCAGAGGGTAGGAAGTGACCCGCACCAAATAGCCACTGCAAGCATAGACTTTTTAGTGAGCATAACGAATCCCAGACCCCAGAGAGCAGTCAGAAATAGTCTACAAAAAAGTCTACTTCGAGCTCGTTTGGCTTCCCCTTCTATCAGCTGCTACCGCCGTCCGCGGCATGTTCTCACCGACCCTCCCGTTGCCCTTCCATCCCTTCTTTTGAATACAAATACCGCACACAGGATCAGACACCGACCTCGCCGGCGATCTCGAACAACCCTTTGCCCGCCGGCCGGTGCAGAGCACAGAGCGAGACACCTAGTATACGCCCTCCCCCATAGCGACTGCCCAAGCGGAGGCGCCCTTAAGCTAGTTGCCCCTTGCCCTTCTGGCTTAAGCGTAGTAGCTAGCTAAAGCTGTTTAGGCCCCGCGGCCAACAGCGTAGATCATTTACACACAAAGCTCGTTCGGCACAACTCTGTAAATGAGCTAAGGAGACGGAGTTAGATCAAGTTCCGAATCGCTATGATCGACCCGCCTCCACAACGTGTATGCCCCATGTAAAGTTTACATAAGTACTCTGCCCGTTTTCACGTCCACTTACCCGTTTATTGAGGCGGTTCTCATTTCACAGCGGCCAGTTTCATGTCTATTTCTCTGCAAATGCTATCCAGATTTAACATTAAGCTAACATCTACTTCCTACGAAGCAGTGATAGCCTAGTGGTTAGACCGTTGGACTGCAAAGTCAGAGGTCTCGGGTTCAAACCCAGGCACGCACCTCTGTCTTTTCGAAAACATGTGCGTAATAAAGATTAATTATCACTTGCTTCAACGGTGAAGGAAAACATCGTAAGGAAACCTGCATGCCTTAAGAGTTTCTCGAAGGTGTGTGAAGTTCGCCAACCCGCACTGGGGCAGCGTGGTGGACTATGGCCTAAACCCCCTCAATTTGTGAGGAGGCCCGTGCCCAACAGTGGGACAGTTTCTTAACAGGCCTGTTAGGGCTTATATTATTATTATGATTAACATATACTACAATGTTAAACTTTACATCTACTTGTTTGTCGAACTAAACCCTTCTCAATATGCAAATACTAGTAATATAAACTGGTACTATGAAACTAAATAATCCACTCACAAGGCTTTTTCCTCCACGTCCCTATTTATTCCCCATCCATTCAAAAACCTTCCTGTGATCATTCACCCTGACTTCCCCTACCTAGTGAATAGGACTTTCTTAGCGGAACATCTTAAGACATTGACATTCTATAGGCAAGGTTGACCCAAATAGGCAACATCGGGCCTATTTGTACGGGAAATGACGTAATCCCCGGAATCCGTCAAATCCGCCGCCGCCGAATGGTTAGATAGCGTAATGATACTTGTAGTTCGTTTGTCCCGATTCCACCCGATATTGGGACGTGATCAATCATTTGCCGCGATTGTGCTGTTAAGCCGATTGTCATCTATAAAGCTGAGAAATACGGAACCGAAAAAAACTGGACAAATGTTTTGAAATTCGGATGATGTTTTAACAAAACAAAACTAGGTATTTTTTAAATCGGACAGAAATCGTTGGAGAAAAAAGGAGGAGACCTTTGACCAGCAGTGGGCCACACTAGGTGATTAAAAAAAGGTATCTTTAAGTTGTAAATGTTTGAGACTGCGTCGTTGGTCTAGGGGCAAAGCGCATCGCTTGGTTCAAATCCTAGGTCGGACTAATGTAGTTTTTCTAACGAAAATTTCTCAGTATGAGTCCGGAGTCTGGAATTGTGCCCGGTATATGGCAATTACATGGGACTTAACATCGTCGGCGAAAAGTGGGCGTATTCAGTACAGCTCTGCCATCCCGCTTGGGGAATATAGGCGTGACGGTGTAAATATTTCAGTATCTATATTGTGGAATCTTAGTAAATAATGATGAACAATTATGGTTCCTTAATAAATAAACAACATATCAGCAAGCACAATTATTATACTAATAATAATCTTATAAGCGTCCACGTGACTCAAATTATACACTCGTTCGATGTAACATACAAATTATACTTATTTGCTAACTTAGGGCTGATTTTCCAATTATCTATCTATCTATATCATCACGTAAGCAGAGAGTACAGAGTTCCAACAGGTTCTTTCGTTCCAGACCTCTCTGGCTTACTCCACTCTCATAGTTCGCCTCATACACGCTCGCCAGTCTCGTCTACACGGGCGCCCTCTTCTTCGACATCGCGAAGGCATTCGACAAAGTCTGGCACATCGGCTTGATCTACAAGCTCTACCAAATGGGTGTGCCGGACAGACTCATGCTCATCATACGAGACTTCTTGTCAAATCGCGCCTTCCGATATCGCGTCGAAATGACGCGATATCGGAAGTGGGGAGCTCCACTCCCCAATTCACCCGAGCTGGAGTCCCGCAGGGCTCAGCTCTCTCGCCCCTCCTGTTTAGCCTTTACACGAACGACATTCCTCGTTCGAGTAAGGTGCATCTAGCCCTATTCGCGGATGATACCGCTCTCTACGTCTCGCATAGGAATAAGGGTTTCATTACCAGAAACCTTCAGGCAACCGCCAATTCCCTAGGGAATTGGTTCAGGAAGTGGCGTATTGAGGTGAACCCGGACAAGAGCGCTGCGGTGTTCTTCTCCAGAGGTGCCACCCTGCGCCACTCGCTGCGCCGCCCTAGAAGTAATCTCGGTCAAGTGACGATTTCCGTTACCGTTAGGTCCCATGTAATAGGCGGCGAGCCTATTTCCATATACCGGGCACAATTTCAGACTCCGGACTCATACTGGGAAGTTTTGTTAGAAAAACTTCATTTGTCGTGATCACCAAGCGATGCGCTTTGCCACTAGACCAACGAGGCATAGGTTATTTTTTTTTAAACGTAGTCCCAGACTAGTTACAATTCCTGTGTCGTGGGTGTGTTCACAAACACGAAATTCGCATACACGAACACCCAGGCAGAAACACATCTGTGGGTCACACAAACATTTGTCCCATGCGGGAATCGAACCCGCGACTACTCGATTCAGCAGGCTGACTGGCAACTCTTAACCACTGGACCAAGCTATCCGCGAACATATAAGTTTTATTCGCATATTGTATCAAGCAATAATCAAGTTTTTTAATCCCACAACCAATAATCCGCCAGCAAACTATTTACTACCTTCCCCCCCACACTAACCACGTTTGTTTACAAACTTTCCACCCCGCCCTAGCATTCTTTGTCTTGTCTCAAATGCGACTTAGATACAAGTTTTTTAATTTCAACCCCCCACCAAACGAACTGTGAGTCCATTCGAAGTTTACCCAAATAGTTTAACGTTTGATATTGCTCCCACGTTGGTTGTTTATGTAATGTAAACGTATGTTTTTCCAATGAACACAGACTATCTTACCATGACCAAATAGACCGTGTCTTAGATGAAGGGCAAGTCAAGAGTCTCCGTAACCGGCGAGTGTGTATGAGACGAACTATGAGAGTGGAGGAAGCCAGAGAGGTATGTAAGGAAAGAACCTGTTGGAACTCTGTACTCTCTGCCTACCCCGCGAGGGAGCTGGCGTGATGATATAGATAGATAGATAGATAGAACACATTCAATTTTCTGTGTTTGCCAAACTGTTGGTGACTAATATTTGTTCGGGGTAATGTTTGCTTTTTGTTTTTATGTGTTATTTTGTTAAAGTAGCGTTTATTTTTATATTGAAGATAAGTTGTATTCGTGTCCCGCTGCTGTTTGGTCTTCTTCCGTAATTTAATAAAGATAAATTAATGACTGCCTTGTTAAAAAAAATAAAAAGTAATAATATGAGCCCTGTTAAGAAACTGTCCCACTGCTGGGCACGGGCCTCCTCACAAACTGAGAGGGTTGAGGCCATAGTCCACCACGCTGGCCCAGTGCGGGTTGGCGAACTTCACACACCTTCGAGAAACTCTTAGGCATGCAGGTTTCCTCACAATGTTTTCCTTCACCGTTAAAGCAAGTGATAATTAATTTTAAATACGCACATGCTTTCGAAAAGACAGAGGTGCGTGCCTGGATTTGAACCCGAGACCTCTGACTTTGCAGTCCAACGGTCTAACCACTAGGCTATCACTGCACCTGCCTCGTTAGTCCAGTGGCAAAGCTGACAGTGACATCGCTTTGTGATCACGAGTTCCTGGGTCGGACAAATGATTTTTTTCTAACGAATACTGCCCAGTACGAGTCCGGAGTCAGAAATTGTGCCCGGTATATGGCCAAAGACTCGCCCCCTATTACATGGAACCTGACATCGGCGGAAAAAGTGGGGGGTACTCAGTACACCTCTGCCACCCACGCTTGGGGGATATAGGCGTGACGGTGTATTATTATTATTATAGATTAATGACTGCCTCGTTAATCAAGAAGCGCATGTCAGTGCACTAAGTACACCTATGATGCCGCCGCTAGGGTATGGGGGCGTTAAGATGTCTATGTTCTATTTTATTATTTCGTAAATGAGTCTTCAATAGGTAAATTACAAATTCACTAATGATGACGCTTATAAGACACTACATATTTATATACGTCGTACGGACGGACGGACGTACGGACTTGTATCTAGTGTCACCTCTAGGATATAATGAGGATATGGTAACTAGAAGTCATAGTTTCAACCACAAAAATACTTGAGGAGGCAGGTCAAAATTCGGAACTTGGTCTAACTTTGGTCTTCTCAACCTGTTTCAGACTGCCTATTATAGAGTCAATGAGCTACATCTTCAGATCGATCTATCTATCTATATCATCACGCCAGATCCCTTGCGGGGTAGGCAGAGGTACAGACTTCCAACAGGTGATTTCCTTATCTTCAAATCCTATCGTTAATTTCCATTAGATGAGATAGGGATCATTCGCAAACCAGTCAACAAAAAAAGAAACTTACCCACGCTTGAAACATTTTTCAATAAGTGTTCTGAAAACGCCATTAAATATTTTCGCATCGAGCGGTTTCTTAACATACAACTCCCCATAAACCTATTCGCAAATGGATTCTTACCTAACCTTTTAAAATAATCCGCAGCCTTCAGACCCGAATCCATTTAAAGGCATTGATCCATCGACCGCCTATACGACACGCCTATCCGTTGTCCGCCGGGCAAAAACGTGGCTCGTCGGCGGAAACTTCCAGATTTTTTCTTTGAAGTTTTATCTAGCCATTTGATGAGATTTCTGGAGATGTTAGTTGGGCCTACAGACACTTTCATCTATAGAGACGTCTGTCAACCGGGACAGTGGCAATCGGTCAATTATTGCGAAAAGTTAGCGAGATATAGGCAAAGACAGCTCCTTTGTCAATACAAAAGCCAATATACATAAGAAACAATTTTCTTATGGTTTACTAGTCCCTGTCCACGACTTCATTCGCGCTGACCATAGACAGGAATTTTTTATTCATTCATATTTTATTTTGCGTTCCACAATTTTGATTGGATGGTAACATTGATCAGCTTAAAAGCTAGGTAACAATCATGGACCCTGTCGGGCACAGCAAAGTGTTTAGGAGAGAGGAAGACTAGTAGGAATTTTAGTTTGAAAGTAGTATTATTAAATTTTTTTATTGAAATACTTAGCTACGAACTGTTATTGTTGGTAGAAAGTCAGTAGTGATAGATTTTTTTAATAGATATATTAAGTCATTTATATTAGTTTTTTTTTTATAGATATATTATTATTATTATAAATGTATATTATTATTATAAATGTATATTATTATTATGATTATAAATATCTATTATTATTATTATTAATGTCTATTACTATTATTATAAATATCTATTATTATTATTATAAATGCCTATTATTATTATTATAATTGTCTATTATTATTATTATTATTATAAATATCTATTTTTATTATGTATATTATTATTGTTATAAATATCTATTATTATTATTATAAATGTCTATTATTATTATAATAAAATGTCTAATATATTAAGTTATCTTTTATGCCAGCGTAAATTATATTTATTATTATATTAATATAGTTAATATAGTTTAGTCTACGTCACACGCAATTTAAAATATTCTGGTGTTATAGGTAGTGAATTTATTTGCGATGAGCATTTCTTTGTCATTCATATATTCGTCAACTGTGTAAAATGCTTTTGTGATTAGTAATTCTTTTGTTTTATTCATAAATTTACTAAAGTTAGGTTCAATTTGTATTGAGTCGGGTAGTTTATTGTATATCTTTATAGACATCACGTATGGGCTATTTGAGTGCAGTGTTATCCGAGAAGCGGGTTGAACCAGTCTGTTTCCATGTCTCAAGGATCGGTTTTTGTGTGTGTCTGCTCGTGTTGTGAAAAAAGTGCTATGCTTCCTGACAAATTTGCATATTTCAAATATGTAAATACACGGTAATGTTAATATTTTATGTTTTTGGAACAGAGGTTTGCAACTATCGGTTTGTTTGATATTACCAAGGATGCGTATTAGCTTCTTTTGTAGAATAAAGAGTGTAGTTGCATTTGTACTGTTTCCCCACATTATAATTCCATAGCTGAGCCAAGCATATGCATAGGCGTAATAGGTTGATAATGCGGTTTGTAAGTCTGTCGTTTTTTTGATTTCGCGTAACGCATAAATGAATTTTGAAATTTTTGTTGTTATATTTTGTACGTGTGCTTTCCAGTTTATATGTGTGTCGATGGTAAGTCCTAATAGAGTGAATGCATCCACTGTTTCTATATTTGTATTATTAAATGAAAATTTCACCAGTAATGGTGATTTTTGATAGGGATAGAAAGTCATTAGCTTGGTTTTTTTATAATTTATTTCTAAATTATGTGCATACATCCAGTTATTTATTTTATTTAAGATGCGGTGGAGCTGATTATTTATGTTTGAAGGGTTTTCGCATGAGGTTAGCAGGGATATGTCATCAGCAAAGAGCACACATGGTTCTTGCATGATTTTTGGAAGATCATTAATATATATTAGAAACAATAGACACCCAATTACGCTTCCCTGTGGTATTGATGTGTTTATAATTTTTCTATTAGATCTTACATTTTGGATTTCGTTTCGATCGTGATTGTAATAATCTATGTCTACATATTGCTCCCTATTCTGTAAGTATGATGCAAACCATTTGTGTGCCACACCGCGTATGCCTATCCCATAAAGTTTGTTCAATAAGATGTTAAATTTAACTCTATCGTAAGCTTTCGTCATATCTAATAGTATTCCTATAGCATATTTTCTATTATTTATTAGGTTGATAACTTCTTGCATATACTTGTACACTGCCAAAGTCGTTGACCGATCTTTACGAAAACCGTGTTGATTTTCGTCGAATATATTGTATTTGTCACAAAAATTATAAACCCTATTACACATAGCTTTTTCGAATAATTTTGAGACTGTAGGCAAAAGTGCGATAGGGCGATAGTTGTTAGGGTCCGTTTTCGGGCCTTTTTTATAAAGAGGTTTAATGATCGCTTTTTTTAATAAATCGGGAAAGCAACCTTCTTCGAAGGATTGGTTTATTAATATGCAGATAGGTTTAGATAGCTCATCCGCGGATTGTCTGATTAGGGAGGGTGGTATTTCATCTATTCCATAGCTATTTTTGTTTTTCAGACTTTTTATTATGTTGCGTATTTCAGAATAGTTTACTGGTGTAAGAAAAAATGTATTTTCTGTAGGATGGCACACGGGCAGTCCGCGCGGCTCCCCCCCACCTGACGTTAGGTTTCCTTGACCTATTGATGCAAAAAATGAGTTGAATTCGTTTACTACGTTTTTTGGGTGTGTAATTAAATTTTGGTCTATACATAGATGAATGTTTGATTTCTCTGTTCTTGTAATTTTGTTTGTGCGTTCATTTATTATGTGCCACATTGTTTTAATTTTATTTTGTGATGTTTTTATTTTATATATATATTGTAATTTTTTAGCGGTAATGACTGAATGTTTTAATATTTTTTCATATCTCCTATAATATTTTTTAAGAATAGGACTGTTCGATTTTAGGGTTAGGATTTTTAGTAGTCTTTTATTTTTGCATGAGGTCTTTATACCTGTTGTCAACCAATATTTTTTATAGTCTATCTTTAGTTTAATTCTACGTTTTGGTATGGTTCTGTCAAGTATCTCAGTCAAAGTGTCGCTAAATGCTTTATAATTCTGGTTTATGTTATTATATATTAAAATGTCTTCCCAATTAACCAATTTTAATGCAAATATACAATGGTCTATATTATTTTTACTATATAAGCGTTTGTTTGTATACCAAGTCTTTTGTTTTTGTTGTTGTAGATCTTTCAGTTCTAGAATAGTACCACAATGATCTGAGAAACCTAGCTCTTCTACATATGTATGCAAATCTTTATTTTTAAAGTTTGTAAAAATGAGATCTAAACATGTTGACGCAGTTTGTGTAATGTGTGTTGGGCGTTTAATATGTTGTGTGAATTTATGTTCATGCATAAGATTTAGGAAATTGCTACTTTTCACGTTATTATGCAAAATATCAATATTAAAATCACCACCGATTATTATGTATCGTTTGGAGTATTTTTTATTTATGTAGGTTAATATTTTATTAAGTTGACTATAGAATACTTCTTCCTCTCTTCTATTCCAGTACATTGTTACTACTAGTATGTTATCTTTATACAAGTCAATAGCACAAAAATTTTAATTTTTTCCGGGATAAAAAGTATCCTGTGTTGATCCAGGTAATAAACTATCTGTATGCCAAATTTCATACATATCCGTCCAGTTTTTGCGAGATTGAGTAACAAACAACCAAACATTTAAACATATATAATATCCGTAAGTCACAATGGGTCTCATAAAAAGCACATGCTCACCCAAAATGATTTTGACGGACGATTTAGCGCAGTGGTTAAGAACTTAAACCGCTCCACCCACTGTGTTTAATGTCCCGCACGGGACAAATCTTTGTGTGATCCACAATTATTTTTTCCGGTCTGGGTATTTGTGTATGTGAAATTTCATGTTTGTGAACGCACCCACGATACAGAATTAAATCCCAGTGTGGGGCGAAGTTTTTAAGAAAAAAAAAAAAATAGAATGAAGAAAGCTCAGGCACTTTTCTGAGTACCCGGCAAGTTCAAATCTGAAACGAGGAGTTCCCGAAGTGGAGGAAAGTTACCGACAGCGATCGGGAATGTCAGTCTATTAGTGGATTGACCAGACAACCTGAGCAGTTAAATCAAGCTGTTGTCGATCCGAAGCTTCTGGCTTGATTATATGAAAGATATATCAGACTAAAGGAGGCGTATCCCTTACATAACACTGGTTGAGCTCAACATTGTTACAGATTTAATGTAAGACTAAAGATGAAAAATAAAAAACATTTGAAAAAACAACATGAACTCTCAGTGTAAACAAATATTGTCTTAATTTGATCGTAGGTTAAAAATAAAACGACCATGCACGGTCCGCATAAAAATATATTAAGAAAAATAAAGATTTCTTACCGAGAGCGAAACTTTACAACGAGTTCTTAATTTAAGTGGCACTTGGCGCAGTCTCGTAAGTCCCTCTTAATAGCGAGTGTCTCTTAAACAGCTGTGAAGTACCGCTTAAAATATAAACTTTAACAGTAGAAGTTATGGAGACCTGAACATTATTCGGTTGTATGAGCAGCTTTTTTAAGAGATATTTTAGAATTTGCCATCCATATTGTGACGATAATTGATAATCATTGATTCATCAAACTCTTGTACATCGGAGTAGTGTACTTTTTTGTAAGACATCCTAAACTTAATAGTTTTCTTTGGATGCTATTTTACTTAAAAATAGCTTTTTTAGCATTCTTAAATGGAAAATAGCTAACTAATTTTAGTATATAAAAACAATGATCACCCACGGGAATAATCGTCTGGGTGATTTCCCAGAAGGTAATTATTGCCACTAATTAGTCGCATTTGATCACCCAGGTGACAGGTCGGCCATCTCTCATTGGAACTTATCAACAGTCCAATCAAATTTCGGACTTTTTTTTTATCTCAGGGAAATCCCTTTATGGGTTCGGGTACCTGTGCACGTTCGGGGGACGCGAAGGGGTTATGTCGGAGTCCTTGATCCACTGACAGTCGGGGTCACCTCGTCAGTGGACCAAGTGTACCGACAAAAAACCCTGCGATGACACCACCTTTGTATCAGATTTCTGACTTAGCTTAACGCCAACCACATTATGCGGCAACAGGGTCCGACCGCTTAGCACGAAGACGCTTGAAAATGAAAATGCCATAAAGATTTACCCATCTGAAAATAAAAAACCTGAATGCTATTTGACGTTGGTAATCATTAACAACGCCGCAACACGCCGCAGCCCCAAAATAAATTGGTTCTGAAATGAATTTGTCTGAAAATCGTCGTAAGCACTCTTTTATATGTACGTGCGTCTGTTAGAGCTCGTTGGATGGAGCCGGCCTTCATTACCTTATTATGTGCAATAGCGCTACAAGTGCCACAACCATTCTAGTATCTTAGTCTACCATTATCGTGTCAAAACTTTAACAATATAGTAAACTATACCCTCAACTTCATTTGCATTATTTTCAGGGGTGTATTTCACGGCCTTAATTTTTCTTGAAACAAAATTTTGCCTATGTCGTTCACCTGGATAATATCTTGCTGAATCTAATCAAAATCTGTTAAATGGTTTGGGTGTGTAAAGGTTACAGAACTCAAACAAACACGTAACTCTTACTTTTGAATTTATTATATTAGTATGGTTTAGCGTTACCCGTTCGCGTTCTTTTTAGGCACGTATTTGACACCCTTGAAGTTATTTTGATACTATAGGTCCTGTGTCATTTCCCTCTATAAAATCTTCCTATACAAGGTGTAACATGTTTACGCCAGACCTGAAAATAGTTTGTTCTAAATCGGTAACTGAATTATTTCCAACTATTTTTAAAGTATCTTACATTTTTTTTTAATTTGCATATGATGCTTTTACTCCTTCAGTGCGTTATAACAAAGTAATTTTATTTTTAATTCAGAACAAAGCGGAGATAACAAATGCATTTCTAAAATCATATTTCTTAATGCGCACACATACACGTACATGTTTCATTGATAATTGAGGTATAAAAGTACTTAAAAAAGGGTTATAAACTTCAAATTTGGTTTTTCTATTAAATTTGTGAAGCAATTATCTGATTGGGGTGTCAGAGGTCTTGCGTTATTTACACCTTGTATATACATATGTAAATTACTTTGAAATTCATAATATTAGTTTGGATCTGTATCGAAACAAAACAATACATTAAATCACTAACCACAGCGCCAAATATGAATGGCGAACGGTAATGCAGTGGTTTGCATGTACCGCAGTGCGCATAACATCGATGGGTCGCCGCGGACGGCGCAGCGGGTACACTTTAGGCCTACAACGCGGACGTAAATTAGATATTTGCTCGCCCGTACAATGTGTGTACGGGGAAATGCCGATAACGGAGTTTAGATTTGCAGAATGAAAAGTCCGTGTTAGCTTAGAAAGATTATATGGTAGAATTCCGATTCAAAGTTTGAGGGTGTGGAAATGATGGTACTTGCGTAATGAGTCGAAAAAAAAGGATTTCATATGCTTTTTTACATGTTACCTGCGAATTGTTCCTATACCTAGTTTGCACATAAGATAACTTGCTAAACGTTCAGAGTTGTTCATCTTGTCCTAGAGAATTTAAAAAGTAGCTGAATCTCAAATAAATCTAAAACAGTAGCCAGTTGGTGATAAACGATGCGAGATGGCGGAGATCAACATTCGAAATAATTTTCAAGGAAATTCTCCGCAACAAAATTGTTTCTTTTTTTTTTAAACTACGATTTATTCCTGTGTCGTGGGTGCATTTACAAACATGAAAGAACCTGTTGGAACTCTGTACTCTCGGCCTACCCCGTAAGGGATCTGGCGTGATTATATAGATAGATAGATAGTGTAGAATACCATTCCAGGAAGTTATCCTTATGCGCCGCATTTGGTCACAGCGAATAAAGGCCCTGGTGTCATAAAGAAACAAATAACGACGTGTAATCGTAAAAACTCCAATCGACCCGAAGGTTTTACGTTCAGAAACGTACCCTATATTCTGAGATAACTGATTTCTTTTACAGTTTTTATCTGTTTCGGAAATTTTAAACCGACTTCCGCTTTACCTATTTAAAGAGAGACATTTAGCGCAGTGCTAAAGAGCTTAAGCCGCTCCGCCCACTGTGTCTAATTGTCGCGGCTTCGATTCCCGCTTGGGACAAACCTAGGTGTATATAATAATATCAGCCTATACTTCCCGCTGCTGGGCAAAGGCCTTCTCTCACAAATCAAGTTGAGAGAGATTAGGTCATACTCCACCACGCAGACCCAGTGCGGATTGGTGGAGGCAGGTTTGTGGCCACCCGCCGTTGGACTTATCAAGCCGTCTTTAATGCTTTCAACTCGGCTTAACGATTACCACATTAAGTGGTAACCGGGACCAACGGCTTAGCGTGCCTTTTGAAGCACGGAGACGCTCGAATATGAAAATGCCACAACGGTCACCCATCTCAGGCCGACCGAGTCGAACGCTGCTTAACCTTGGTAATCGGTAAGAACACGACGGTCGCACAGCGCTACGAGCGCCTCAACCTTTGTGTGATCCACAATTATTTGTTTCAGTCTGGGTATTTGTATATGTGAATTTTCAAGTTTGTAAAGGCACAGAAGTAAAACCCAGTGCGGGGCAACGTGAAAAAAAAAGAAGAAAAGTTTTCTCTGAAAAGATAAGTCTTCATGTGTTAGATCCACTCAATCCAAATTTATTGTGATTCAAAAATCTTTGATTCGGTGTGGCTGTTTTTGTACGTGAATTACATGTCTGTAAACGCAACCAAGCAGTGATAGCCTAGTGGTTAGGCCGTTGGACTGCAAAGTCAAAGGTCTCGGGTTCAAACCCAGGCACGCACCTCTGTCATTTCGAAAACATGTGCGTATTAAAAATTAATTATTACTTGCTTTAACGGTGAAGGAAAACATCGTGACGGAACCTGCATGCCTAAGAGTTTCTCGAAGGTGTGTGAAGTTCGCCAACCCCCCACTAGGCCAGCGTGGTGGACTATGGCCTAAACCTCTCAGTTTGAGAGGAGGCCCGTGCCCAACAGTGGGACAGTTTCTCAACAGGGCTAATTAAAAAAACGCAACCAAGACAGAAATAATTCCTCGTGTGGGACTTCGTTTTTGAAACAAAAAAGAGGTGTGAATTGGGCGTGGTCATTCTTAGATGTGGGACTTGAAACTTTGGTTATAGTGGTATAATATTTTGTATAAAACGCTTGTTTTGACACGAAGTTCAATAACGCGGCTTGCGGTTGGAGTTGACAGGCAGAAATCGTAACATAACGAAAAAACATTACGAGACGTTCGGTTACGTCCGGCGTAGTTCGGATGTTATCGAAAGCGATGGCCGCCATACTTGTTTACATCATGTATTAAATTTGCTCGGTGGTCAGAGTATACGCCCGTTAAATAAAATCGTTTTTCAATAACTAACAATTTTACTAACAGTAAGTAACATTGTAACAGTAAGTAAGAACTTCGCTTACGGGGGTCCCCTGACCGTACATTTTAGTTTTTTTCTCTAGTATAGAACAACGATTGTAAAAAATAAAACAACATATTTAAACCTTAATTTTTACGGACGGACGATTTAGCGCAGTGGTTAAGAGCTTAAGCCGCTCTGCCCATTGCGTCTAATAGTCGCGGGTTCGAGTCCCGCACGGGACAAATGTTTGTGTGATCCACAATTATTTGTTCCGGTCTGGGTATTTGTGTTTGTGAATTTTCATGTTTGTAAACGCACCCACGAAACAGGAATAAATCCTAGTGTGGGGCTACTTTTAATTAAAAAAAAAAAAAAAAAAAAAAAACAATAATAATTTGAACAAAATCATTGATTAAAGCCTCGAAGTCTACAATCGAAAAATTCATACCGTATCCCGGTCAGGCGCGGTCAGCAGCATAGATAACACGACACCGCAATTGAATCACGAAGGTCGTCTGATTGATGACATCCTCGTTAATTACCTGCCATGCCCGCCACAGACGGGGTTGCTAGTTCACACAACACTTACCCATAGACGACGCAATGCCAAGGTACCTCTATCCGCCTATTATGTATACCAAAATATGTTTTGCAGTATCTTGCTAAATTTTATAGCACACCACACGCCCTTTCCTAACCCGTCAGCATATCCGTCTTGTTAAAGCTTTTTATTTGAATTTTGTTTAGGAATCGAAAGACATAAGTGACATATAAAAGCTGTAGCATAACTGACTCAAGACCTAAAAGTACTTTGTTCTAAATCGGTAACTGAATTTTTAATTTATCCAACAATCTTTAATTTATCTTACATTTTTTTTCAATTTGCAAAATATGTTGTAACTCCTTCCAGTGCGCAATAACAAACTATGTGGTCTTGTTTCGAAGCAATAGGGAGATTACAAATGCATTTCTAAAACGTATTTGTCAATAGGATCACATACACGTAAAAGTTTCGTTGTTGATTGGGGTAGGGTAAGGACCTTTTGGTCCTTAAAAAAGGGGTAGAAATTCTAAATTTGACATTTTTGTTTTCTTAATGAAATTGTGAAGCAATTATCTAATTGGGAGAGGGTTTGAGGTCTGCATTATTGACGATACACGTTGTATATATACGTCCAGCAACTATCGAAGGTTTCATTTGACTAGCGCAAGTTTTAGACCATTACACCCAGTCCCAACTGTTACAGCTTCAGACGTCTACAATATCACAAACCCCTCTACGCTGCAATATCCACCGGCACAGATTGTTAAACAGATACCAAAGCTGGTAGCCATATAATTATGATTCAAATCCTTCGTGTTTTTCATTACATAACGCCCGATCCCCACCCCCCAGGAGGAGGGTCCGTGGAGCTAAAAATTGAATTTTGCTCGCTGCTCCGTGGCCGGCGCGATGGAATTATGGAATATTACTCCGGACCTATTAGCCGAGTTATGGGTTTAGTGGGATGTCTATTAAGTCGTTATGAACTTTTCCATGGGAGGTTTCTTTTAATAAATAATAATATTCTTCAAGTTATTTCTTAAAACAACCTTCCAGACTTAAATAAAAAGACACTTTAGACGTATATACAGGTTTTTAGTACTTGTCAAAACAAATCCAATGAGCCCAAACATGACGGTCTTATGTTGTGTAGTTGAGGAGTTTCTACGGCCACCTTCTAGCCTTATGGTATAAGTATTGCGTTCTTAACAAAGTTACATTAGTATGCCAAATTTCAACTCAATTGGTTACCAGAAAATGTTTGAAAACTTGTGTACAAATGTCAAAGCGCCAAAACTTGTAATGCACGCTTGTTTATACAAGCGTGTATTTATATATGCATAAAGAGTAGGATTGTAGTAGTTTGACTAAAGAAATACAGAAGATTTTTTTAGCGTCGGCGATCAGATGATTTTGATATCGCGATATCTTTAAAAATGTCACTTTTGCTTATAACGCTAACTGCTCATAGGTCATTTTTGCTGTGAGATCAGTTGTCTAATGCTTTCCATAAACATGCAACACAAGCAGCCTTATGATGCGCAGCTGTTCTAACGACTACAGTCGCAGCATAGAACTTCCAAAAAGGTCAAAATTCATTTATGCCAATAAAAAAAGCACAATGCTAAAATTTTATTGCTGTTTTAATATTAAAATTATAATATTCATTTACTAAACTAGCCCCTCCGTAAAGTTTGTGAAACTTGTAAATTAATAGCTGTTTCCTATTTCCAGGTAAGTCTTCAACGTCGCGTGGACATAATAAGGTTTCGTGAAACTACTAAGGGCCTCATCTATTGGCGATCGCGAACGCGCGATTTTCAGGTATGGTTAGCTTAACGCACCGAACTTGATTGTTAGTACGGAGTGATTTGTCTCAACGAGGGGGTCTATTTACTACAGGTATAAACGGTGAGTGGCCTTACCATTACATTGATACTAAAGAATTTTACCTTCTGAAACTGGCAACAGCAAGGATGAAGCTGCGACAGACAGCAAGAATTCCAAAATCAACACTAAAGTTTACATTCCTGCACGACTCATTTTCATGTCCAATTCCCTACAGACTGCTGTACTATTAGAGTGAATATAATACAAGTTTTAAATCCAACGAGAACAATTTTGATAAAGTTTAAGGTTAGTAAAACAATATTTTAATTCTCTAATGCTTCGCGTACTTTGCGAAACCATTCTAAAACCGCAGCAAGTTTACTCGCCAATGGACACATGGTTTAAACCTAGTCATTCTAGAAACTGCACTGAACTCCTATTCATGTAAAGTTGTTTGTAATAGCAGGTGGTACCACCAATTGCCGATAGCTCCCCCTATCAGCGCACTTCGAAACTCCGCCTTAACTTCGTTTCTTGGAGACAAGAGGTTATTAAAGTCGAAGTTTGTTTTCAAGCGATGCAATCTATGCAAAGACGTTGTGTTGAACTGTTGTTTTGAATATATGGCGCTTGTGTAACAAGTGCAGTGGTGGTATAAATACTAGTTCATACGCTCGTACCACAACGAGCTCGACGTATTGGGATGAGTTATAGAATTAAACTCAAAGTCAAATGATTTATTATGTATAATCTCTGCTGGGGTGCTTACAAATAGTCATATTTGCTTTTTATTAATTTATCAATTTACCGCCGGATCGGAACGCGGCCTCTACTGAGACGATCCGGTGAGAAACTCAGCAGACTTGTCTTTTTTGTCTAATTCTAAATATATTATATAAAGGACCTTAGGACTGAGATATAAGAGTAATAAAAATATTTTTAAAAAAATCATAAGCTAAAGGATTCTGGGTAGACCAGTGTTCACACACCCTTGGCCATATTAGAGGAAAGGAAGTGACCCCCTGAAGGAACCCGCACCAAATAGTTACTGCAATCATAGACTTTTTAGTAAGGATGACCAATCCCAGACCCCAGAGAGCAGTCAGAAACAGTCTACAAAAGGAGCAGTACTTCGAGCTCGTTTGGTACGAATTTTACTTTTTTTTTTTTAAAACGTAGCCCCTCACTAGAATTTATTCCTGAGTTGTGGGTGCGTTTACAAACATGAAAATTCACATACACAAATACCCAGACCGGAACAAATAATTGTGGATCACACAAAGATTTGTCCCGTGCGGGAATCCAACCCGCGACTATTAGACACAGTGGGTGGAGCGGCTTAAGCTCTTAACCACTGCGCTAAATCGTCCGTCAAAGAATTACTACGCTTCGACATTTTTGTTTACATTAAATACGTGCTTTAGGACCAATCAATAATCGTCAATAAAATAAATAGACACTCCTGCGGAGAAGGACAAGAAACCAAATTGAAGCAATTTAAAAAGAAATGCTTAATTCATAAATGGCTGCGCATGTAAACGGAGGCGTACGATCTGCTACACCACACACCACCAACACCTCACATTACGCCAACATTTCGCCGAGGTTTTTTAATTAGAATGTGAGGAAAACTTGATGCCATACTTTGGCCACATCGTTTCGCATTTTCCGTTTTCTTATGTTATTGCGGGATATATGCTCTTTTGTAAAGCGTCGTCCAAATTGGTTTAAATATTTCGTCGTGATCGATTGACACAAACATATTTGAATTTTAATTTAAAAGCTAACGTCATGATATAGATAATAAATAGATGTTATGTTATATATCTATTAATGAGAAGGGATTTGACGTCATGTTATAGATAAATAGATGTAATATAAAATAGATTTTTATAGTATTTAATTAACGGCATCATATAATAGCACTTTTAACAGCTTACAATAATATACACAAAACTTAGTAATCTGCAAACGTCCTACCATGGTTATTCTTTACCATAGCACTTGGAGGTCTATAAATAATCAGTCAAAGAGATACTTTATGTTATGTATAATTGTCTAGAACACACATTAGCTACATCACAATAACAATTAACGAGGCTTCGAACGCAATTTGTGGTATTCAGAACGTAATTAGAACAATCCAATTAGTACCGAGATGACGTGATTGGGGTATTATATAATATGTAGGTACTAATGAAAGTTTTTCATAATATATAATTCATTATAACATTATTTAATAAATCGAGGTGAGAAGTAATAGATCACACTCCACCTCTGTGTGGATTGGTAGGGACAAGTTTTTGTCTTAGAATAAAAATGATCGAGAAGCCGTGGGCGCGCGAGAAGAAGTGAAGCAAAAATTACTACCTGCAAAGCAAGTAGTCACACGTTCACGTAAGTAGTCCCTCTGTGACCGTCGTGCGGGATAACGTGTTCTGCGCTTTTTAAAATTAATTGAATTATACCGTCCTGTGTCGTTTCTGCCTGTAAAAATGCTGTTGAGGTAAAAAAGAAACATGATGGGATCATATTTCATAAAAAAAAAAAACTTTCTTAGTAAAAGACGCGTCCATTTTGTAAGTGTTGCTAGTGTAACAATTTTATTTTTTCCTACTTTTTTTGCAGAGGACTTTATTAGTTCTAGTATTAAATTGTATTAATATAGTAAACTACTACATCATGGTTTTTAATATTTAATTAAGATGACGAAAATATATTTTCTCTACATTAAATGACTACAAACCTTAATAGTTCAAGTATATCTATTTCTTGAGTTTAATATGGATTTAAATACACGTTACCGTGACAATGATTGTATTAATAACTCTAATGTCATCAACATTTACCCCAAAACGTGGTAATCTTTCCGGGCTGCGAACATTACACGGGTGAGAAGTGCGGTGAGTGCGGGACCTTTGTTGAAGTTTTGGCTTCACCGCGCCGCGTGCAATTACGACTGGACGCGGTTTCTAGATTATTTTTATATTAAGGTTTTTGTGTTTCTCTGAGTGATCTACGCCACTGGTGGCCTCTGGGCCTTAACAGTTTCACCGGACAAGGCCTCCGTCCGGATTGGTAGAGACAAATTTGTGGCCACCTGCGGAAGACAAACCCAATAATACGTAGTCATGCTTACATAGGATACACCCGCATATCGCCGTCGATCTAATAGAGGGTTATCCTATTGTCACATAATACCGGATACATTCAAGACTTTGGATTACTACTAAAAATGTTCACAAGCAATACCTCAATACCATTAAGTCCGACCTAGGATTTGTACCCCACGCCTCGTGATCGCCAGCCGCACTTTGCACCGAGACAGTTTCACAATGTCATCACAAAAATACGTATTACTTCACCGAACCGAGTTCATCATCCGAAAACACGACTAAATACCGCAATCCACGTGTCAATGTTTCGCACAAATATCAACAAAGCGACCGGAGTATCGACTCATTCAGCTGCTAATATGATTATACAGGAATGTTTTTGGGCTTATTACACCAGTGTCTGGACACAAAACAAGACTCCAAACTGTTATTAAAAATCTTTCACTAGAAAAAACTCCGTAACATTTTGTCAGACTTAAAATTCGATCCCAAGATCTCGTTATGGTCAATTTCACCATGCACCATTAAACGACCGAACCAATAGCAATTTGTCATCACAAAAATAAACACTTACTTAAAACAGAAGACATTCCCAAAACGATAATTTCACAACACTAAATTCATTATCCCGATACACGACTAAATACCGCGATCAACTTGTCAATATTTCGCACAAATATCAACAAAGCGACAGGAGTATCGACTCATTCAGCTGCTAATATGATTATACAGGAATGTGTTTGGGCTTATTACTCCAGGCACAAAACAGGACTCAACTGTTATTGAAAATCTTTCACTAGAAAAGTATCGACTCATTCGTTTGGTAGTCGGGAGTATCAACTCATTCGACTAGTAATATGATTATGTAGTATGATATTATTACACAGGAATGTTTCGCGCGTTAATTGTACCAGGCACAAATCGTGACTTCAGACTGCTATTAAAAAATTTCTCCTCAATAACACTTTGTCCGTCCTGGGATTCAAACTAAAGACCTCGGGACCACCAGCCGGACCATGCACAACTTCATTACCGAAGGAGTCGCACATTTTCATCACAAAAATATCTACTTATAACACAAAACAATTCCCAAAAAGACAATTTTACCGCACCGAATTAATTATCTCAAAACACGAGTAAATACCGCGGTCCACATGTCAATATTTCGCACAAATATCACCAAAACATCCGGAGTATCGACTCATTCGGCTGGTAATATGATTACACAGGAATGTTTCGCGTTAATTAATTTCGCGGTCGGGACTCGGGGTTGCTTTACAGAAATAGATAAAAGCTTCGCGTAATAACAAAACGGTGCGTGCGTGCTCGTATGAAAGGGGCACGGTTAGAACTCGGAAATAAATGATACTAAGGTTTTGTTATGAAAAAAATTTAACAAACATACTTATATTTACATCGGATATTCTCGCTGCTGGACAAAGGCCTTCTTTCAAAGAAATAGTATATGTAGACCACGTAGACACCACGTTACGTGGTTATTAATATATTTATACGAGATACACTTGTGATGCAATATCATGACGTCTTCCTTTATAATTATGTAGGCACCTGTATTCTCTATCTAAATACTATATAATTTTTTTTTGCCCTTTACATATTGTTTTTGACGCTTAAATTATTTATGCAGTTATATATTGATGTAATCTATCGTATAAAAATATAAAAAATACACGCATATTCCCTACTCCTACTAATATTATAAATGAGAAAGTTTAGATGTTTGGATGTTTGTTACTCAAAAACACGCAAAAACGGTTGAACGGATTTGTATGAAATTTGGCACTAAGGTAGTTGCTTAACTGGATTACCATATAACATTATTTTTATCCCGGAAAAATGTAAGGTTCCTGTCTAAAGTCAATGCGGACGAAGTCGCGGGCAGAAAGTAGTATTATATAAAATAACCCCACCCCCTTACCTAAGCCGGTCTTTGTAGCCTCGTCCTATTTTCCTTAATGTAGGCTAGGCTATAATAGTGTATAAATGTGCTTATTGTAAAAGAGACGGGCTTTCGCGCGAATGTAGATTAGGACCCTTGACAAACATTGCTTAGGATGAATGCGTGGAACTATCTTTGTTGTTATACGAAGATGGATTTTTTCATTGAACGACATACCATATTTTTTATGCGAGATAATTATTCTCTTTGTTCAGTTGCTGTCCGAAGTCTGGAATTATGCTCGGTATATGGTTCGCCCTCTGTTGCTATTTGGCCTAATTTCGTCGGGAATATTTAAGCGTTTGTTACGACCGCCTGACGGCGGGTACAAATAAAAACACAATTATAAAAAATACAATTGTTTATTGACAAAAAAAAATATTTTAATTAAATGAAAACAAATAAAAATCGCAAAAAGAAGAAAACAAAAAAAAAAATAAGTAAATAATTTTCTACACCCGGGGTGTGAATTCTCGGCACAGGGGAGTTTTCTGGTCACACAAAAAAAACCTATGGGCGCTGGGGACTTAACTTTCGGCTGTTTGATCCCGTGACGCGTGGGGGTCTTCGGTGATCAGCTTCCACCGGCTAGGTGGGGAACTTGGAGGTGCCCTATAGAAGGCCCTCAGCCGCTGAGGTCAGCGGGAGTCGACGGGCAGAAGTGTGGCCTGCTGTCTCCCAAACCGTACTTTTGCAACCCGTACGGTGGACCCCCAGTTTCTGGAACGCGTCGAAATGACACCTGTAGCGTGAAAGATCCGACCCCCAGGCACTAGGTGACACCAGGAGTGGGCGTCGGCAACTATCGCGAAGCAATTAAAAATTACACGAAATGGAGTGGTGATATTTATGTCCGGTTGAAATATAATACAAAAAAAAAACAAATATTTAAATAAAACATTATTACCCAACCCAGAATCAAACCCCAACTGTTTATATTTTGGACGATCACCACTCCACTACGCTATGAGGTACAAAAGATTTTAATTTTTACACAATACGGTAGTTCTATAAAAACATCGAGCGAAGCAATGACCATTAATATTTATTCGTCGGGTACATCGAGAAAACCCAATTTTGATAGATTAACAAAAACCAAAAGCTCATTATTTTTATGTATGTATAGAATTTTAACATTTACGGAATTTTAACAACAAAAATATTTTTGAATAATAGATACTCACAAGCCACCGATGTTAAATAACACACGCGTGGAATACACAGTGGGAATTAATTATCGCGGCCATATCTCTCCTGGTTTCTTGTGGAGGCTGGACCGATTTGGACGAAATTAATATGATAAAAGAAATGAAGAAAAATACCGCGGTGAAACATATTCAAAACTTATCGGAATGATTAAATAGATAAGGTTATATTTTACAAATTTTAAGATTCTCGCTGTCACATTTTGTTACGTTGTTAACCCACTATTAAGAAATATATATAGCCATAGAAAATTTTTTGCACTATTAAAAGGTAGAAGAAATCACCTGTTGAATAGTAATCGAATTAATCCAGACACGAAAAATTAGTTAACAGCAACCAGAACTATTGGAATTAATTATATTAAACTTACCAAGGGGGTTGAAAAATGTTGCTAATCTAAAACTTTTTATTTTTTTATTTTAATAAAGCACTGGTACTATCACTATTAATTAGGAATAGTTGTCGTGCGTGCTCTGGCGACGAAAAAGGCTTTGTTCCTGCGCGAATTCGTTTTTATATACTGTCTCAGGACGGCCTACTTCCTGCCTGAGGCAACAGTGCACACTCCCCAGATCTCTTGATCCTTTGTCTGAGACGAGGACAGAGATATGGAAAGAACGGCTCAACCGAAGCAAGGCACGCCCTAAACTATTGTCTGTTTTTTATAAAATTCTTGTGGGACTAAGATAGCAATAATCGAACCGAGCGAGATAGGATCATTGTCCCGTTGTTCGCTATTGTATTATTTCTAGATCTTTCTATGTTGTGGGCGTTTCTTATTAGATGTTCTAGAAGGAATTTGATTTCCGGTGCCAACGAATACCTTATATGGTCATTATGATGCTATCACTAGTTAAGGCGCGCGGTTTCCATTCGATGTAACAACTAGTTATTTTGTTTGTTTGTGTGTAAGATTTTTTTTTTATATTATATTTTGTTACGACGTAACACGTTCGACGTCCACTTCTGCGACCACCTCTGCTTGGGGAAGTGGTGTGAGTGTGTTTTTTTTCTACCTCAATCTATCTATATCATCATCGCCAGATTCCTTGCGAGATTGGCAGCGAGTACAGAGTTCCAACAGGTTCTTTTGCTTCCAGACTCCTCTGGCTTCCTCGTAAATCCGTCTAAATCGTAAGTCGTATCGTTCAATTGAACGCCTTTATACCCCATTTCGTTCTATGTCGTAGATGCCTATTCCCTTTATGCAGATTGCATAGACGATTATGTTAATATTATGTTCGTAAATAGTATGTACCGTAAATTTTCACGCTGCTTACTCCTCCATATTGCCGATTACCCTGATCCAACAGTCAGCACGTTTTACCAACGCCTCTTACATTTTATCGTGCTAAAAACAGCTATGATATGCCATAAGATACCTTGAACATTCTGAAATACAGCACTTTTCACCCTCCCCCCAAACCTATACGCCATGTTTCCAGTAAATAGCTGAGTATGCCACACTAATGCAGATGTAGGGCATGATAATAAACTTCGTTTTCGGTTATATCGCGTTCAAGCGTATTGGTAGTGAAATGAAGCAATTGAAGAGATTGCATAATTTGTACGATTACATATTTCGGCAAAGAATCCGGCGATAATATACGTAGATAGACTGTGCATTTCCCTATGAGTTAATTCTGACTACTTTATACTTGGATCCTTTAAGTATCATTCATCATGGATTTTGAGCACGCGCCCAAAATCGGAACAAACGCTGTCATCAAGTGGCGTATTATGCCATGTATACATGTCGTTTCCGTGACCCCTAATAGCGAATATAATACGGTTTATACTATACCAGGGGTACCAGGGGGTCTGTCCAAGAGCGTGCTCGTCGCGACCCCTGCCAGTCATTATGGCTGCAATCTTGGACCGAAGACGTACCGCAGTGCGGGCTAGGGCGTCCCCCCGAGGCGACGCGTACCGGCCCGCCCCCGTCGGTACGAATATAGGTGGAAGCGGCGATGGGGGCCGCCACCCATCACGCCGGGCCCGAACTGGCGAGTCGTGGGGTGCAGAGTGCCGAATAGGCACTTGGAATGTAAGAGGTGGTATGGAAGATAAGATGCATGAGGTGATTGATGTAATGAAAGAGAGACGCCTGGATGCTCTGTGTGTAACAGAGACTAAGCGGAGGGGCAGTGAAACCTGTGATCTGCCTGATGGAACGATGGCTCTGTGGTCTGGTGTACCGCAGAGCAGTCGTGCCAGCATGGGGGTGGGTATCTTGCTGTCCCGTCGCCTGGCCTCTGGAGTGAGAGATTATGGCCTGTGCGATGCGAGACTTCTCTGGGTCCGTTTAAAACTGGGTGTCACTAGAGTATTTTTGGTCGCAGCGTATGCTCCCGTAAGCTCGTCGACACCCCAGGACCTTGAGAAGTTTTGGGATAATGTCAGGGAAGTTCTGGATTTGGCTGAGGCTAACGAAAAGGTGATTCTGTGTGGCGATCTGAACGGATGGGTAGGAACCAGGCGGCAAACTTGCGACGCTGCTCTGGGTCCTTATGGTGATAAGAGAGTGAATGATGCAGGTAAGCTCATTGTAGATGTTTGTTTGGAAAGGGGTCTCCTTGTGTCTAATACGATATTCCAGCATAAGGACATACATATGTATACGTGGAGAAGGAATGAACAAAAAAGCATGATAGATCTGATCCTGGTTGATAACCGTCTCCGAAGCAAACTACAAGATACGCGTGCGTATAGAGGCCCCACTCTGGAATCAGACCACTATCTCGTAGTTGCGCGGTTTAGTGGTCTGTTCAGGAAGTGGAGGCACTGGCGAGAGCGTATCCCCTTCGGAGACCTTGAAAGATTAAAGGTTGAAAAGTTGCAAGATGAGAGCGTGAGGAGAATGTATAAAGACAGAGTCCGGGACAAGCTTTTGACAGCAGGCTCTTCGGACTCAAATGTAGATGAATGCTGGAATAGCCTGAAAGAGAGTTTGGTGGAATCCGCGAAAGAAGTATGTGGTTGCTCAAAGAAGCATATTACAGCAAAAGGTGATGCATGGTGGGATGCGGAGTTGCAAAGCTCCGTAGAAAGTAAGAAGAAAGCGTGGCAGGACTATGTATCTTCTTTGAACCTGAATGCCAGTATGACAGAGATGAAGAAAGAAATATACCGGCAATGCAAGAATGCCACTAAAACTTTAGTGAAAGAAAAGCGTGAAAGAGCCAGTATGATTGAGGAGGAGAGGCTGGCGAAGAACTTCGAGAACAACACCAAACTCTTTTGGAGCAAGGTGAGAAAGGCTCGAGGTGATTCGTCAGGCTCCAGAATGGAAAGGATAAAATCTAAAGATGGTGACATTCTTGCAGGCACACAAGCTGTGCTAAACCGGTGGAGTGAATATTTTGGAGAAATGTATGGAGATGACCCGGATGCTGATGCCGCAGACGTGCCTAAAGGCGAGATTGCGGCACCAGAATCAACGGAGGACATCACTATGGAAGAAGTTGAATGGGCGATAGGAAGTATGAAAAACGGTAAAGCTGCGGGAGTAGACATGATATCTGCCGAGATGATCAAATATGGTGGAACTTGCGTCCGGGACGCTTTCCGGGCCCTTGCAAACCTTTGCTGGAGGACCGGTAGAGTCCCTACAGATTGGCGCCGCGCAGTCATAGTACCCTTGTATAAAGGCAAGGGTTCACAATATGACTGCGCCAATTACAGAGCCATCAGTTTGATCAGCTTGGCAGCCAAGGTGTACGGTAAAATTATTGAACGGAGAATGCGCGTGAAGTCCGATGGAATGTTGTGCGAGGCACAAGGGGGTTTCAGGTCTGGAAGAGGATGTTCGGATCAAGTCTTCTCACTCCGCAACATCGTAGAGAAGCATCTGGCAGTGGGCCGGAAGGTTTTCTGCGGTTTTGTAGATCTGGAGAAGGCATTTGACAGAGTTGTGCGAAAGAGACTTTGGGACATTTTGCCAGAGTATGGTATAGATGGCACTCTGTTGCGAGCCGTCCAGTCCACTTATGTGGACTGCAAGGCATGCGTACGGGTGGGTGGTAACAGGTCACCCTGGTTTGACGTTAAAATCGGCGTCAAGCAGGGTTGCGTGTTGTCCGCTAGACTGTTTATAATATATCTGGACAAAAGTCTTCAAAGACTGAAAGCGATGAATGAAGGTGTACAAATGGGTGACTTAGTGGTAAACCATCTACTTTATGCAGATGACGCGGTTTTAATAGCGCCAACAGCCACTGATCTGCAAACACTAGTCACAGTTATGAAAGACGACTGCATGATCAATGGCTTACACTTGAATGTGAAGAAAACCAAGATTATGGTTTTTGAAAGGGAAGAAACCAGAACGAATGTAAGGATTGTGGTTGGTAACGATGTGCTGGAGCAAGTGAATGAGTTTGTATATCTTGGATGCGCCTTCAGTAAGGATGGGAAATACACCGCTGACATAGAGAGAAGAGTGAGTGCAGGGAACAGAGTGAATGGTGCGATGGGAAAGCTACTCGGGAGCCGGCACTTAAGCCATAAGGCGCAGCTGGCCATACATAACGGAGTTCTTGTCCCAACGCTGTTATATGGTAGCGAGAGCTGGGTATGTAAGAAGGAGAATGAAAGTAGGATAAATGCGGTAGAAATGCGAGCTCTGCGGAAGATGTGCGGAGTGAAGCTGACCGACCGCATTAGCAACAGCATAGTAAAACAGCGAGTAGGTATGAAAGATAGTATCGGTGTAAAGATGAGAAAGGGCATGCTCCGTTGGTTCGGGCATATAGAAAGAATGCCAGGGGAAAGAATGACGAAACAGATATACAATGTGAAAGTGGAAGGATGCAGGTACCGGGGAAGACCTAGACTATCTTACCACGACCAAATAAACCGAGTCTTATCTGATGGAAAAGTCAAGAGTCTCCGTAACCGGCGAGCGTGTATGAGACGAACTATGAGAGTCGAGGAAGCCAGAGAGGTATGTAAGGAAAGAACCTGTTGGAACTCTGTACTCTCTGCCTACCCCGCAAGGGATCTGGCGTGAGGTTATAGATAGATAGATAGATAGGTTTATACTATATAACTATTTCACACTCACACTATAAGACATAAATCATAATTAGATCTATAACTATAAGACATATGTCGATCTACATAGACATTAACGAATGATCACTTAGCAGGACTACGTGGTTAGCATTGAAACCAATTTTTGGCTGCCGACATACAATTTTCCCGAAGAACGACGACAGGATCGCCTCCTTTTGAAATGGGATCAAAAACTACTTGAGTGAAATGTTGGTGCAGTATGTACACCGCTGCTTACTCGTTCGGGATAATCGGGAAGTTCCTATTCTATTAGTTGGCTTTTTCAATATCCACAGGAAGGACTACCGCGTCTACAGTTCCCATCATAGGAAAGGTAATTAAAAATTCTCCCGCAAGCTCCCAGACACCGTAATTTTCCATCAGCTTTCCTACTATTACCGACGGCTTTCCAATGACGTCATAAAACCCACCCACTCGTATACGAACGTGCAAGGGAAGTGGAAATTACGTGTTGCTCGTTCCCACAGTCTCTCGATACGCAATCGGGGTGAATCGATACGAAAACAACATTTATCACGCGTAGTAAAATGTATCATTGTTACAACACTCGCGGTGACGTTTCATTCGATACTCCAGAGATGAGAATAGGGGCGCCGTTTGGGTAGTGTTTCAAGTGAATGGAAAAAAAAACTTGTATTATTAACATGCTGTCTATTTTTTTTATTCTGTTTTCACAATGAAATAATGACTTTACAGCGAGCGACTTTCTATGTAAGCATTTTTTTTCTAACAAGCTTTAAAACAATATTTCACGATATTTATTTATTTTTATTGATATACAACACAGTTAACAATCGGTGGATATTAAACAATTCAATTTATAGTAAAGATCTAGATTGCAAACCATAATATGTACAATTAGCATAAACAGTATTTAGCGAAAGGGCGATAATAAACTTATCGTGTGAGTGCTGAGAATTAAAATTTGAACGTACGAAATTGCAAAAAGAGAAGATACTATTACATATAATACTAACTCCGTGTTCAATGGAGACTATTTTTTACACTTTTAATGTATTTACAGATTTGATTTTCAAAAATATCAAGGTTAGGATTAGACTTGGCCAAATCATTATACTGCCGAAGCATTCGTACTAGAGAATTGAAATAAGAAATATTATTTTTATGAATTTGTATCGCGAAAAGATTAGCTTTATCAGACCTGCGAGCCCTAAATTTTATGAATGAGTTTCTTTTGAGACGTGGACACTTACAGTAGGGCTAGCCCATAGGCTCAAAGTCGCGCAGCGAGCTATGGAGCGGGCTATGCTCTGAGTCTCTTTGAGGGATAAACTCCGAAATGAGGTTATCCATCTAAGAACCAAAGTAGTGAACATAGCTTGCAGAGTAAGCTCGCTAAAATGGCAGTGGACTGGCTATGTCTGTCGAAGAACCGATGGCCGATAGAACAGACGAGTTCTAGAGTGGAGACCGCGACTCTGCAAACGTAAGTTAGGTCGCCCCCCTAGCTAGATGGACCGACGGCCTTAAGAAGGTCGCAGGGTGGGACTGGATGTGGAAGGCGGAAGACCATGTATTGTGGCGCGAATTGGGAGAGGCCTATTGTCCAGCAATGGACTGCAATAGGCTGATTTGATTGATTGATTGAGTTTCTTTCATTTAATTAGTAGTCAGCCTTTATTTTATTGTGTCGCGAAGGGAAAATCGTGAAAATATGCTATAATATTTGTGGAGTTTGGGAAGTCTCAAACCAATTTTTGACATTTACTTTTAGGGCTCACCGTTCTACAGACTAACGTCGTCCCACTTTTTTAGCATCTTCGAACGTTACAGGTTGATTAATGTACCGGACTGTTACCTCTCTACTAGCTAGAAAATAGTTATTCTCCCATCACTCACTCGACATCTTTATAAACTAGTCTAATATTCTTCACCATTTTTTTGTCTATGTTAATATGTAAATGTAATCCTTTTCGAAATTGGCTCTCTGCCGCTCGCTGTCAGGAGCCTCCGGGCCCTCGCATCAATCAAACTGGAACTAACGTCTAAGAAAAATGTCTTGAGACACGACAGTTTTGGGCTAAAGCCGGTTGCGCTCCGGCGATTACGTAATGGTAGATACGAGCGTTTTTTTTTCTTCTTGATGTTTTCTTAACGGTCTTCGTGGAACGATGGAAATTTGAATATTTTGAACCTTTTTTAAAGTTTGATACCTAGTATAGTTGTTATTGGCAAATATTTTTTGTAAGAACAGATACCATAAATTTACTCGCATCTGTTAGGTATATGGGAAAATGTATGTTTTTACGGAGGAAATAATAAACTAGCGTAAACAATAAGTTAGTTATAAATTCTAAAGTAACTCTGTCTGTTTGTCTGTTACCTTTTCACCTAATCTGCTGAACAGATTTTGATCAAATTTGGCAAGGAAATAGATTTTATCGAGGAGAAAGACATTGGTTACCTGTTGCGTCAAAAAAGCGCAAGGGTATGAAATACACATCTGAAACTCACGCGAAGGAAGTAGAGGATTCAGCTAGTGGCAACTAATAATGTTTAACGTCCACTTGAGTCATCAATACATAGCATTTAATGGCAGTTTCCGCTACTAAGCGACTATATAATAATAATAATATATATAATAATAATTTATTACCACGAATAATAATATTGCTCTCTGCCTACCCCGCGAGGGAGCTGGCGTGATGATATAGATAAATAGAATAATAATATTATATGTATTCTTCTTAACATGTTTATATTTGACTTTATACAAGGTGTAACATAATAAACGCAAGACCTTAGACACCCCGATTAGAGAATTGCTTCATAAAGTCAAAACGAAAACCAAATTTTCAAATTTAAAGGTTTTTACCCTTTTTTAAAGCACTGTTATACCCCAATTAACAATGAAACTTGTACGTGTATGTGTACGTTTTGAGAAATACGTTTTAGGAATACGTTTAGAATCTTCTTCTTGCTATGCATCAAGAATACATTTAATTTTTTATAGCGCACTGAATTACCTTCAGTAATCCCTCAGAACCCAGGGAGCCCAGGACCTCGTGATCACAAAGCGATGCGCTTTACCACTAGACCAACGAGTCAGTCATTTACACACTGTAATGTACACGATACTTAAATGCCATTTACATCCTCTAAGCCATATCTTGAACTTAGACCTTAAGCTGAAAGTTGTGAACCCTTCCACCGTTCAAGATTGATTCGCTTGGGGTTGGCTTGGCGGACGTACGCGCCGCGCCGGTTGTTTCGCATCAATCAATTGTAGCGAGTACAACTGTTGTGTCGAGTTACGTATGATATCGGCAGGAGTTGGAAAGTAGTTTGTCGTAATTGTAACCTTATCAAAAGGGTGAAGCTGGATGCGTACAGTAGAAAGCCGATCGCCGTGGTGGTCTTCAATCCCTCGAGTGTCGGGCCTAAATTTAAGTAGGCAACTTTTTTGCTGGGTTTCCGAAAAGATAGTATTTAAACGCTATAATAAAATTTTAACCATATATATTTCTTATCACTTACAAACGTAATTTATTAAGAAGTATTTATACTGTCGGAACATGATTGGAATAATTTTATACCAAAAAAGAAACAAACCAAACTCTTCTCATTATGTTTAAAATAAACTGTTTCAATCACTTCTACAGTATCCCAAAAATAAAAAAAGACTTACTGTGTACTTCACTTGTTACAACAAGCATTTGACACCATAAAACATACATAAAAAATAAAAAAAACCGACTTCAAAAAGCAAAAAATAAATATTTGAAGTCGGTACCGGTTAGTGCAGTCGGTTACTTGGCACCGACTTCAAATATTTATTTTCTGCTTTTTGAAGTCGGTTTAATTTTATTTTTTTTAATATTTTCATTTTACAATTTTATGTGTAAAGTGAATTATTTACTAATATTTATAGACTTATATTGCATTATTTTGCTGAGTTGTATAGCGAGGTACCTACAGGATTGATATAATAACCATAATAACGGAATCTATACATTCGTGCTGTTCGCCGTTAAGGAGTTCCCTGGTGTATCTTCAAAGTCCAAAGTTAAATACCGATGAAATTAAAATGGGACCACCTTGGAGCTATACTGAAACCAATGCAAAAAGAATCATCAAAATCGATTCATAATTGGCGGAATGATCGCGTAACATGCGAAAAAAAACACAGTCGAATTGAGAAGCTGCTCCTTTTTAGAAGTCGGTTAAAAATCTCGAATCATCGCGAGCGCTATATGGCCATTCAATGAAATTGACGATTGCAAACCAGACTCGGAAGTTTTTTATATTCTATTTTAGGTGCGGTCCATTTAGGTTGTCAACATTATTGACAGTAATATTGAAGAAGGTTTTTCTAGAGTTGGTACCATACGAACATAAAAAAAAAAACTTTTAACTTGACCAAACACGTGAGTGCATTCGACACTCGAGGGGTTAAGGGAGGCCTTTGTGTTGCAGTATATCATTCGATGACATTTTCGAGAAAGTGAGCAGATTTATAAGTATTTAAATATAAATTAGACCGTGCCGTATCTGAAGGGCAAGTCAAGAGGCTCCGTAATCGGCGAGCGTGTATGAGACGAACTATGGGAGTAGAGAAAGCCAGAGAGGTATGTAAGGAAAGAACACGTTGAAACTCTATACTCTTAGAGAGAGATACATATAAATTAGGAACTCACATTCTTTAGGTCTACGTAATATGAATTAATCTTTAACTTTTTCTTCTTTTTGAGTCAATGGCTTGCAACATCCCTCTACCTATCATATACTTTTCGTAGAACATAAGCAATCTCATTCATTCTAATTTAAGAGTGTAACCCTTCCCGGTGCAGCTGATGTATGAACCTTTCTCCATTCAATTCTTCTTAGAACCTACTCTTTGACTTTCTTATACAACCTGACAGAATCTGGCTACTTACAGCATAATGCCGTACCATTATCCATACCAATCAATACTAATACCAATTTGTATTAAAAAATTGTAGTTACATTCTGACTTCACACATCATGAAAATTTCATGACAAAATCAAAGTTCCCAATCGATTGTATCGATAATCGTTTCTCCATATCGATGCGTTCCTTTGGTTGTCATGTCTCGATAATAAATAGCACATTTAGAAAAATGATGTATCACACGTGACCGCTTCCAGATTTCCGGATAGTCCCGGATGTACCGCAAGGAGGGTGCTCCTCTCCGTACCGTGTACAATTTCTAAGTTGTTACTTTTTATTAGGATACGTTTATACTTATGTATTTATAGTTTGCCGCTGTGTAAGTGAGAGAATAGAAATATTCATAGATTATTTTGTACTAATATTTGTATTTTTCTTTTATTATTTGTCATTGTCCCACGCGGGGATCGAACATGCGGCTACTAGAATCTAGTGAACAGAGAGGACTACGCCCTGATCTCTAGTCTAAGGCAAAGCCGAATGATTGTTGTAAGTTGATTTATATAAATTACAGCTAGTCGATGGAAGCAAAATCCGAAGAAAATATTGTATTATTTATTTTCTTCTTAAAGTCCTGTATCATGGTACTTTGATAAACATGATATGCAAATATACAAACACCATTTCATAAGTAATGTTGAGTAAAGTTTCTTTTTAATCTAGGGTAAATAGAAACTAACAAATGTACTTTATTTTATTGTGATCCCCTAAAAATCGTATCTATTGCATCACTAACTACGAATCCATCATATTACTCGATATCCGTAATGGAACACGAAGTATGCTGGAGCTATTTCATGAACGCTTTTTATATTCGAACATTGGAAATGGAATTTTCGTAATAAAAATCGTTCCAACCCTCCAATTCTTTGATGTATATCTGTCATATTTGCTCTGGATTTGGGGTGAATGGAAATGTGGTTAAAAATAGTATTTGGAGTAATCCTTTGAGTGGGTATTTGTGGTCGATCGGAATTTCTGTGGTCTACTAGCGTTGGTGTTTAATAAATCAGAGAGCAGCTGTATATAATTCTATTTTTTGTTCCATTTTCGTACATTAAATATTATATACGGGTGGTTGTTTTGTTTTCTCGCGAAATCGAAGGAATACAATAATTTAAGGAATCTTCTTCAGTGTCGGTTCTTCATGGCTGAGGGTCGTGACCACCAAAGTCAAGGTTTTGCACAGGCGCTCTCCAGACTTCCCGGCATTCAGCCTGTTTGATGGCATCTGGAATACTGGTGCTCATGGTACCCTGATGACCATTTGGTTGGCGATCTTCCTCTACTTCTCTTTTCTTTCACGTGGCCAACTACTAATAGCTTTTCCAGGTTATCTGGTTCTCGTCGGGCCAATTAAAGGAATAGTACTTAATAATAATTCTACACTACTTAAAACTGGCTATGCCTGCTTTAAGTCCATATTTTTACAAATATTCATTTGACATGAAATCTGTATAAGCTTAGTGGAAGCAAAGAATACCCTACCACGCAGTATATCCAGACTAATATTATAAATTCTAAAGTAAATCTGTCTGTCTGTTTGTCTGTCAAGCTTAAGGCTGTGAAAATCGCGCGTTAAAATAACGCGAACGAATTTTCGAGATTTTGCGGCTAGTGTATAATAATACTATTGTATGGTTTCCATTGGTCGATCGACCACATGGGCGTGGGAGGACAGGGTAAGAATGAAGAAGTAAAAAAAAAAATTATTAAGTTTGAGGGTACCCCGGAAGAACTATGCCTATTGGACGTCTAACACCTCAGTCCCTCCCGTAACCGTGGGTGCTGCAAAGCACTCGAAACGCCGGGAACTTAAAAATTAAAATTAAACCGCTATAAAATCCGAAATATAGTTTTATTTCATGTGTAATATTCGCGTAAATGTAAGAACTCAGTATAGGGTAAGATTTTTATTAATATTTTTTTTAAACGTTGCCTTACACTACGATTTATTTCTGTATCGTGGGTGCGTTTACAAACATAAAAATTCACATACACAAATACCCAGACCGAAACAAATAATTGTGGATCACACATGGATTTGTCCGTGCGGGAATCGAACGCGCGATTGGAAACAGTGGGCGGAGAGCTTAAGCTCTGCGCTAAATCGTCCGTCAAATTTGATTTTTGTCTCATTTTTTTTTAATTGTGTCCGTCAAATTTGTTTTTTTTTGTCTTATTTGTTCTAAAATTGTGTTCAGTATCACCAGTAAAGATACTTGTGCATGTGTGTATTTGAACATACGCTGTGTATATAAAGCGTAAGCCTTGAAATGTACGTACAAAGAAAAAAAACAATTTTTACATTCAGGCCATTTATAATAATTTTCTAGCACACAATTATATTTATTCAGGCGGTGAAACAAATACCATCTGTAATTCCGGATGATTTACAGGTTAATTCCACTCGAAAACTCCCAAATAAACTTTTGAGCGGTATTAAATTACTTTTTGATTAGTCTCCATTGTAGCGCCATTTTGTTTTATTGCCAAATAGTAATTAGATTTTATCGCTAAATTTAATTTCAACTCGGATAACTTGGTGGTTGGAATGCGTGTGAAAGAGGGCCTTTAATTAAATACTTAGCACTTGATCCAATTCGTTATTGGGTGAATAGATCTGGAACAGTTCTTGTTTGGAGTGTTCTTAATTTTATTAATTTTAGACTTACTGTGTTTGATACGGTGGGAACCGGAGACGCAGATATAAAGACCTAGGTACGTTTTTATAGTTTTATTTTTTGCTTATTGACGTGATATGTCGGGTTCTTTTGTTTTTACCGTAATGGCGACAACAAGGCAATTTTTATTATTTGCTATTATATTCTATTATTACTTGACTGCCTCGTTGGTCTGGTGGCAAAGCGCATCGCTTTGTGATCACGAGGTCCTGGGTTCAAATCCTAGGTCGGACAAATGAAGATTTTCTAACAAAAAATTCCCAGTATGAGTCCGGAGTCTGGAATTGTGCCCGGTATATGGCAATAGGCTCGCCCCCTATTACATGGGACCTAACATCGTCGGCGAAACGTGGGTGTACTCAGTACACCTCTGCCACCCACCCGCTCTGGGGAATATACGCGTGACGGTGTTTTTTTCTTTTACTTGACATTGGCGAAATACACTATTAAATTGTGGGGTCATTGATCAAAATAAGCAGAAGACGTGATATGTTTCACATTTAAATTGGACGGACGATTTAGCGCAGTGGTTAAGAGCTTAAGCCGTTGCGCCCACTGTGTCTAATAGTAGCGGGTTCGATTCCCGCACGGGACAAATCTTTGTGTGATCCACAATTATTTGTTCCGGTCTGGGTATTTGTGTATGTGTATTTTCATGATTGTAAACGCTCCCACGACACAGGAATATATACTAGTGTGGGGCTACGTTTAAAAAAAATGTTTAGTTATAGAGGGATAAGAATTAGAAAATGGACATAATCACAACCGACATGAAAAAGTACTATTGTGAAAATAATTATAAGTACCAACTCAGTGACAAGATATAAATATTTCCCTATTGAAAGATCTCCTATATTTCTATCTATATCATCACGCCAGATCCCTTGCGGGGTAGGCAGAGAGTACAGAGTTCCAGCAGGTTCTTTCCTTACATACCTATATGGCTTCCTCCACTCTCATAGTACGTCTCATACACGCTTGCCGGTTACGGAGACTCTTGACTTCTTCTATATTTATCATGAAAATTCCTTATTTCATTGCCATTACTTAAATATATTGAAATAACTATGTAGGTGTATACTTAAGTATTCTTATCTATATCATAAAACATATATTAATAAACTGACTAATGAAAAAGACTATTCAGCTAACCGACTTTTTCGCCATGTTAAACTGATAACCGCCATTCAAACCAAATAATTCATAAAACTTTTTCATGAAAGCAAATCCCTAACGACTACTTTTCATAAGATAACCTAAATAGAGAGATAGGGACAAATTTTAATTTCCAGCCCAAAATATATAATCACATACATGACTGTTATTCACTATGACCAAACGCGGTGTTACGATATCTCTGTCTTCGTGAAATAATTCTTCTCTTCTCTTCGTTTAATGGTATTCTTTATTAGACTGAAATACCATTGAACGATCATTTCACGAAGTCATCGTAACGCGCCGCGTTACGTATCCAAATAAGTTACCAGGATCACCATTAAAACGGTAATTAAACGTTTATTGTCTTTTGTTTACACGTATTTGGATACGAAATACCCTTTAATAATTAATAATGTGGAACAAAGAATGTGCGTTAGTAATTGGGCGGGTGCTTTGGCATTACCGGGTGAGCAGGTGGCCGGTAACGCTGGCTAACGAGCTCATAAATTGGGCCTCGGGGTCTCGGAGACCCGACCGCGACATTTGAAGGTTTCGTGGCATATTAATGACGTTTGAAATATACACGTTCGTAGAGATTTTTCATGGGCGGAGAGTTTGTTTCTAGATATATTCACCGCTACACCGCTAATCCTAATATTTTTAAGTGGGAGTGGCAGAGGTGTACTTTGTACGCTAACACAGTGGCCGGTAACACTGGTTAATAAGCTCATAAATTGGGCCTCGGGGTATTGGAGACCAGACCGCGACATTTGAAGGTTACATAGTCTAAAAAAGAAAACTTCAAATATATATATATATTGCATGCATTATTGCAGTTAATGGAATGTCAGGCAGTTATTGTTAATTTAGTAACTTTTAATCTTGTCTATATACAAACTCTATGCCTTTAATAATTGAGTGAGTTTAGTGTGTTTAGTTGTTAGATGACGACCGACCAATAACAGATAGTCGATGTGAGACGGCGGACGGCCTCACTGTGTGATTCTATTAGCAACAGGGCGAGCGACCGGACGTATCGCGAAGCAGTTAACCCTACTGCATTCCATCAATCCTCAATTATTGCAAGAGCCTTCTGATATTTTGCTACCAGAGTTTGGATATTAAGGAAGATCAGTGTAGCGGACAAGAATATAGTGTTATTTCAATATTTCCATTTTCGGCCACCATGCAGACGACTATAAAAACGAATATTGTACTGTAAATAGTGTATATTGCCAAGCGGAAGTGGCCGAGGTGTACTTTTACACTTACTTTCGCTGACGATAAAAATGATCACTAATCATCTAGAACAGCGAAAAGCGATGTAAACATGAGAGTGAGAGGAATAACATAATAACATTCAAAGGACATTACACTTTTGCGTGGGTAGATTGATTATAAATCCGGTGTTACTTCTTTCGCCGCTTTTCACGATCATAGAAAAAAAGAATTAGTGCTATTATATTGATTTCAATATCAAAATGACTCAATTTCAAAAAATGTTATTAAGAATAAGCACTCTAACTCTTTGTGGGACGGACCGCTAAACTAGTCATGTTAACAGCTAAAAAGTAGATTGTCCCGTTTCTTGCTTTTCTAGTTGTGTCACTATTGCATATGGCCAAAGAATAGAACAACATTTTTTTTTTAACAAAAGGCGTGTTGCCTGCATCAGCTGTCAGTCAAAATAAACACGATTAGCTCCTCAACCAACTCAAGCTTTACCGTTCTTTTTGCAACCGCATTAAAATTAAGTAACCGCGCGAAGGCAAGCATCGTAAGTGAGTTACTTAAGCGCTTGTTGGTTGATACACAATGGTTCGGGGAGTGGGTGCTCCGTGACTGTAGCGATTTTCATTAAATAGCCGGGGAGTGCAGCGTGCATTATTATGCAAATGCGGCGACGCTGCGTGCCGCCGGCGTCGCGGCGCCGGTCTCAGATGTGAGGTGTGGCTGCAGGTAGAGCGATAGTGACGTATTTATTTGTAGAGAATAATGCTGTAAAATGTATGCATTGGACATTGGGCTAAAGTATTACAGCATTAAAGGAAAAAATAGTTTGACGTAAGAAAGCAAGGATTTTTACAAAAATAAGTTAAGATTTGATGTTATTTAAAATATATCTTCTAAAAGAATCTACGAGTAATAGTATCAAAATATACAAAACTTGTTTTTTAAAATACTTTACAATATTTAAAGCTAATTATCCTTGTATAATTCTACGTACCATTGAATTAATTTTATCATCTACACACTAATTAATGCTGCTAATTAGTGCGGTCGTCGTGGTGATATTTTCGAAAGGCCTTGGTAAAAACTTGAACTCAAATAATTTATTTTGTATAAACCCTGCGGGGCGCTTACTAAAAGTCATATTACATTTTTTTTGCAATCTAGTTTAACTACCATTCTGCCACCGGATCGGAACGTGGGCTCCACTGAGAAGATCCGGCGAAGAAAATCAGCGGGCTTGTCTTTTTGAACTGAAAACTTCTTTATGCGCGTTGGGCATTTTTTTGAGATGGGAAAACACCGCGACACTGTTACCGTTACCGACACCTCTGTATATAATTTTTTTTTTTTTTTTTAAAACGTAGCCCCACACTAGGTTTTATTCCTGTGTCGTGGGTGCGTTTACAAATATGAAAATTCACAAACAAATACCCAGACCGGAACAAATAATTGTGGATCACACAAAGATTTGTCCCGTGCGGGAATCGAACCCGCGACTATTCGACACAGTGGGCTGAGCAGCTCAAGCTCTTAACCACTGCGCTAAATCGTATCGTATCGTAAATATATACATATATTGTGTATATACGTACATAGATACACATGCACGTTAGTAATTTTGAGATGGGGAAAAAACCATTGAACTCGCGACACTGTTACCGTTACCGACACCTCTGCATATAAAAAAATTCAAAAATGATTTCCTGACGATTCAAAAAATACACACGTAATTGTTCAAGTTTTCACTTCTGCCGGCACTCCCGGAGTGCCACTGTTTGTTTTTTTTTATATTTAATTCTCATTCGCTTTTTTCTTTTTTTTACCTCCTGCAGTAGACGTCTTTCAGCTGATAATGATTAGTGCTACTCTCCGCTAATCGCCAATTACCAGACCCCACAATTTCATACCACTGAGCTACGGTTTATTTTCATAAACCGCGCCCAGCGCTCGCTTCACTGGGTGCCTCTGGCTTTTCACTGCTTGTTTTACGTCATATTTTAAACTATTATTTGAACTTGGCGAATTTTACTTATGAGACAAAATCGCCTTTTATGCTGACTGTTTTAAATTTTATTTTCAGTTTTGCACTTGGATTTTTTGATTGTGCGATTGTGTTGGTATGTAGAAAATACTGAAAGGATGTGACATTTTCCAGTAGCCACAGAACTTATCCGTAATATGAAAGCTTCTGCATTATTTTCGGTTTAAGTTGCATAAAAATTAACTGATAATCTTATTTTTGAAATGAAAAGCTTTATCGTGTAGGCGCTCTTTCATTGCCTTTTACTTAAGTACAAAACAAAAAGGGGTAACATTCTTTATGTAGGTACTTTTTTTTTGGTTTTTCAATAACCAACCTAAGGTCATGTAAATTTATTGTTACGTGGATTGTGGCAACCAAACGGTAACATATCGTTTTTGTTAAATGAATATTTCGACATTTTGACTATTATGACTTACTAGTCTACTAACCAAATTTTCATAAAAAGAGTGCTATATGATACTAAACATTATATGGTCAACTGTGGTCGCTAAAAATATGCTTAAAAAATCTGCTTCATTTAAAATTTTACAACGAAAAGTTTTTACACATACATTGACTTTGAAAAAATGTTACAAGAATTCAAAATTACGATAAACCAGCATAAAAGGTTGGTTATCAGGTTCTTTAAATGAAAACAATTTAAATTGAAAAAAGGTTTAACACGCAACCATGCAAATAGGAATTAATGAATACGATTTCAGTTGAAAATATTTATATGATTACCTCCCAATACGAACCGCATTGCCTTTTATCCAATATTACTCAGATAGTTTTTCACTTAACATAAACAATTTTTATTATAATTTATATAAATAATAATATCAGCCTATACTGCCCACTGCTGGGAAAAGGTCTTCTCTCACAAATCGAGGTGAGAGAGATTGGGTCATACTTCACCACGCGGACCCAGTGCGGATTGGTGGAGGCAGGTTTGTGGCCACCTGCTGTTGGAACTTATCAAGCCACCTTTAAGGCTTCCAACTCGGCTTAACGACTACCACATCAAGTGGTAACCGGGACCAACGGCTTAACGTGCCTTCCGAAGCACGGAGACGCTCGAATATGAAATGCCACAAACGGTCACCCATCTCAGGCCGACCGAGTCGGACGCTGCTTAACCTTGGTGATCGGTAAGAACACCGCGGTCGCACAGCGCTACGAGCGCTATTATAATTTGGTAGCACAATAAATACTATATTATTTTGTGCGTGTGCACTGGACAAGCAATAAAATATTAATTATATCAACTTAAGTCAATAAAAACTTTAAATTTTACAACATACGGGTTGTGAAATGTTTATTGATTTGAAAAATTCCTGAACATCTTTGTCGATGCATCGGCATAGACGATGATGTTCCGATTTTTTTGTCATACGTTCGATGGGTGACCATTATAGTATTGCCAAATGAGATTAATTTTTAATTCAATGGTAAACCATAAGTATAAAAACGGGTCATGCCTCTTATTGCCATTGAATAAAGTATAATTTCGTTTGGCTATTAGAACTGTCACTACTCATCCTATTTGAAAAATACTATTGTGATAATAATTAAGAAAATTTCCATGCTTTGGAAAGCACTTGAAATAGCTGAATAGTGCTCATATCGGTGATGGCAAAAGGCATACGTGACGACTTCACTGGTGTCAACTGTAAAGGAATATTCTGTTCTGCCCTTGAGTGGGCCCTGAATTGTCTAGTATATTCTTTACAAATATTGTCATTATACACCAATCAATCGTTAAACCAAGTAACAAGTAAGTAAGTTTAAAAAGCTCTGACGTCATAATAAAAATCAGACGAAAAGAAAAGAATCAAAGAAAGACGTTTTCAGTAACTAGTACGTACTCCGATGCACTTTTATATAGGAGAGAGCTTAAAACCTCTTTTACATTGGAATTTTGATTTTAAAATAAGACAGTTAAAGATCGAAATCCCACTGAAAAAAGCTTTTGTCCAAAAATCCACACAATATCGAATACTTCATTTTAATAAACGGACAAATAATCCACGAATAGTGGTCTAACTTACATCGTTGTCCCTCTACCGCGTCCACATTTCCTTTTTATGCAGTTTCCACCGCTCTGATTACTTGCATTTCCTCTATGCCTTCTGTTTTTAGCTTCCCGACCGGCGAGTGAGCTGGAGATTTGTAGACCGTTGCGAATGTAATTTTATTATTCTTTCGTTCCTAAATTACTGCTGCATAGGTTTTTATCGTCCAGTCAGTGTGTTGCTCCAGCTACGTAATTGTAGTGGTGTTTGAGTGAGTCATGGGTTTTGTTATTCGGATTTTTATTCTTTTATTTGCTCATGCAAAGAAAGCAGAGGTACTTATAATAATATAATATCAGCCTATACTGCCCACTGCTAGGCAAAGGCCTTCTCTCACAAATCGAGGTGAGAGAGATTAGGTCATACTCCACCACGCGTACCCAGTGCGGATTGGTGGAGGCAGGTTTGTGGCCACCTGCTGTTGGAACTTATCAAGCCGCATTAAGTGGTAACCGGGACCAACGGCTTTACGTGCCTTCCGAAGCACGGAGACGCTTGAATATGAAAGTGCCACAAACGGTCACCCAACTCAGGCCGACCTAGTCGAACGCTGCTTAACCTTGGTGATCGTTAAGAACACCGCGGTCGCACAGCGCTACGAGCGCCTAGAGCGCCAGAGGTACTTATTTACCACGTTTTCGGTACCGGTACTTATAGGCCAATTCTCGTAATCTCGTAATCAAAGTCACAAATGGTATTCTCGTAAAATATCGACATCGACCGAATCGTGTGTGTGAATGACCTACGCTGTTGGCCGCGGGGCCTTTACAACTTCACCGGACAAAAGGGCGGGCGTGCAACCACTACGCTCGAGCCAGAAGGGCAAAGGGGCAACTAGCTCAAGGGCGCCTCAAGGAGGAACGGCCTCGGCTTGGGCAGTCGCTATGGGGGAGAGCGTATACTAAGTGTCTCGCCGTGGTGCTCTGTACCGGCCGGCGGGCAAGGGATTCTTCGACCTCGCCGGCGCGGCCGGTGTCTGATCCTGTGTGCGGTATCTGTATCCGAAAGAGGGGATGTAAGGGCATCGGAAGGGTCGGTGAGAACATGCCGCGGATGGCGGTAGCGGTAAATTGAACAAAATGTAAACGTTTTTCCGATAAAATTTGGAACTGACGTTAACAACAAATATATAAAACAAACGTCAAATAGAAGATCTCAATTATAGTATTTTTCACATAGGATGGGTCTGTCTGTACAGTTCTAATTACCAAGCAAAATTAATATTTAATTCAATGGTGTTAAGGCACATAACCATAAGTATAGAAACTGGCATGCCTTTTATTGCCATTGAATAAAGTATAATTTCGTTTGACAATTAGAATTGTCAGTACCCATTCTAATTGAAAAATACTATAGATATTTTTATTTAGACTGTGGCAGCTGAGATTAACTTGTAATAAAGACATGAACAACAATATATCAAAAAAAAAAAATATGACCATATCGAAATTGGACTGAAATGATACTGAAATCTGATCGATACTTCAGTGTGCAGTGTTTTAGGGTGCGGAATACCAAATGTCAGGCAATTCATAATTAACTTTCAATTCAGTCAATATTCAGTCTTAGTGTCAAATTAATACGAGAATTTGCCTTCAGATACTTTTCTTTTTTTTTTTAACTGTAGCCCCACACTAGGATTTATTCCTGTGTCGTGGGTGCGTTTACAAACATGAAAATTCACAAACAATACCCAGACCGGAACAAATAATTGTGGATCACACAAAGATTTGTCTCGTGCGGGAATCGAACCCGCGACTATTAGACACAGTGGGCGGAGCAGCTCGAGCTCTTAACCACTACGCTAAATCGTCCGTCTCCATCCCTTGCGTTCTTGTGCCCATACGCGTTTAATACAGTAGATACATATAGGCTGCCTAGTTAGTCTAGTGCACATGGTGACGATCAAGAAGTCCTAGATTGGAAAAAATGAGGAAAAGTGAAATCATTGCTGCTTTTCTATAAAAAAAATCTCAGTAGCAGTTCAGAGAGATAATATTAGCCCTGTTAAGAAACTGTCCCACCGTTGGGCACGGGTCTCGACTCAAACTGAGGGTTTAGGCCATAGTCCACCACGCTGGCCCAGTCCGGGTTCGCAAACTTCACACACCTTCAAGAAACTCTTAGGCATGCAGGTTTCTTCACGATGTTTTCCTTTACCGTTAAAGCAAGTGATAGTTAATTTTTAATACGTACATTCTTTCGAAAAGACAGTGGTGCGTACCTGGGTTGAACCCGAGACCTCTGACTTTGCAGTCCAACGGTCTGACCACTAGGCTTTCAATGCTCTATTTGAAATTATGTATCTATCTTTCTATTACATATTTGTAATTATTGGAAATCAAAAAGCCATGTTCCAACAGGTTCTTTCCTTAGATACTTCTCTGGCTTCCTCTACTCTCATAGTTCGTCTCATACACGCTCGCTGGTTACGGAGACTCCTGACTTGTCCTTCAGATAAGACCCGGTCTATTTGGTCATGGAACTGTTGGAACTCTGTTTTCTCTGCCTATCCCGTAAGGGATCTGGCGTGATGATAAAGATAGATAGAAAAACCCATGTTATACCATGCCATGCCATTGATAATACCCAATCGGTATTTACTATAAAGAATATGCAGTTATTTTCTAGAATTAAACGCGGTATTTTTTGTAATTATCGGGAACCAGAATGATTGATTAATATGTTTGCCGGTTTATAGCAGACTTTGACATTTTAACGGACGATTTAGCGCAGTGGTTAAGATCTTAAGCCACTCCGCCCACTGTGTCTATCATCATCTCTCTTTGTGTGATCCACAATTATTTGTTCCGGTCTGGGTAATTGTGTATGTGAATTTTCATGTTTGTAAACGCACCCACGACACAGGAATAAATAATATTGTGGGCTACGTTTAAAAAAAAAATACGCTTTATGGAGTCTTCACAATAATAGACCATCAACTACTTTCTTTGGAATACTACAATAACTGTGAATAAGGACTGTCGTCCGCACTGGGACCACACCCATTACAATATAAACTCTACTTTTACGTAGCTAATTTAATTTGAATGAAACGCTGTATCGATTGCGACCGCCAGTAGGCGGGCGGGGACGGGAATCTAGCTTTGCCTCTGAAGGCTTTGATCTCGCCAAATGAAACAAATTAATAAGCCAAGCCCCGCGGGCTGCGGTCGGACACACGTACTTTTACAGGGTAAGCAGAAAGGAGATTTTATTTTAGATGTTTAAGAAATAAAGAATAGTACATAGTACGAGAGAGACTTTATTATACATCTACATACAATTTAACGATTTGACGGACGATTTAGCGCAGTGATTAACAGCTTAAGCCGCTCCGCCTAATGTGTCGAAAAGTCGCGGGTTCGATTCCCGCACGGGACAAATCTTTGTATGACCCACAATTATTTGTTTCGGTCTGGGAATGTGAATTTTCATGTTTGTAAACGCATCCACGACACAGGAATAAATCCGATTTGACAGACGATTTAGTGGAGTGGTTAAGAGCTTTAGCCGCTCCGCCCACTGTTTCGGTCTGGGTATTTGTGTATGTGAATTTTCATGTTTGTAAACGCACCCACGGCACAGAATAAATCCTAGTGCGGGGCTACGTTATAAAAACAATGAAAGGTACACGAGAGAGACTTTATTATGCACCTACATACAATTTAAGGACGTATTGTATGCATGAAAAACAATTGTTAGAACATGTATGTAGTATTACATAAATTCTATCTATCTATCTATAACCTCACGCCAGATCCCTGGCTTGGTAGGCAGAGAGTACAGAGTTCCAACAGGTTTTTTCCTTACATACCTCTCTGGCTTCCTCCACTCTCATAGTTCGTCTCATGCACACTCGCCGGTTACGAAGAGTCTTGACTTGTCCTTCAAATAAGACTCGGTCTATTTGGTCATGGTAAGGTAGTCTAGATCTTCACCGGTACCTACATCCTTCCACTCTCGGATTGTGTGTCTATTTCGTCATTCTTTCTATATGCCCGACCAACGGAGCATACCCTTTCTCATCTTTACACCGATACTATCTTTCATACCTACTCGCTTTCATACTACGCTGTTGCGAATACGGTCGGGCAGCATCACTCTGCACATCTTAATGAAAAAAAAACAACAAATAAGTTGTGACGTAACGTCAGACAAGCTATGATGCAATCATTTACTCAGTTTGCAAAGGGAGTCGAAATGTAAGTCAATTTGATCATTATTCGCATTTAATACAGTATTACAGCATTTTGCATGAGGGGAGTTAGCTCTCAAAAACCGTTCCCCTTAGTGGTGGGTTGATGCCAGACATATGTAAGTGCTTAGCGTTGATTTTAATCTAGACCCTCTTTAGTCTTCATGGATCTCAATAAGTTGATTTCTGGCATATTTTTCGGACGGATGTATTTCTAATATAAAATTATATATTTTAAAAGCATTGTACAAAACTAAAGGTAACTTTAATGTTTATAAAGAATTTATTTATATTTTGACGTTAAATTTCTTTGATAGATTCTTTCCACTAATTGAAATATTAGCGTACTTAAAGCTTAACCATTGTGCTCATTTTTATCTGTATCTCTAAGTTTCTGGTCTAAGTCTAGAAGTTTGATATATTTCACGCTAGTTCTAGTTACAGTTTTCTAAAGATCCTCTCCCTCGCTGCGCTGTAAACAAACTCAAACTTTTAGGTTTATTTTCAAACCACCCCGTCTGTAACTCTTAACTTGGTTGCGAAGCAATCTCCTTTGAGCATACAGTCGCCACCGTAAACTTTTATGTAGAACTTTTTAAATATCAGTCGACCACAACATGGCTGTTTTGTATTGGCCGACAGAATAACGATATTTTCGTCATTGTTAAAGACTCACAGATGTCGGAGCACTGCAGTATATGGAGCATCCTGTAACGCTTTTTCACTAACCGGTGCCGATTTTATCCTCGTATTCATTAAGGACAAATGTCCATTTGTATGCGTGTGAGTGATCTACGCTATTGACCGCAGGGCCTTTTAGTTTCGGGCAGCTTCAGCGGACAAAAGGGTGAACCTGCAACTACCACGCTCCAGCCAGAAACAGAGGCGGCCTCAGCTTGGGAAGTCGCTATGGGGGAGGGCATATACTAAGTGACTGGCCGTGGTTCTCGCCGGCAAATCGGTGTCTGATCCTGTGTGCGGTATCTGTATTCGAAAGAAGGAAATTAAGGGCATCGGGAGGGTCGATGAGAATACGTCGCGGGCGGTGAAAGCAGCTGACGTTAAGGGCAGTTGACTAACGATGGGCGACGACCCATGTTGTCCACATTTGTTTAGTCATGTCATCCAAAGAGGTTTCATATATCGATTATCCATATTGATGCGCAACACACGTCTAGCCTCTGTGACTTCTGTTCCTCTAAAAAAACGATGCGGTGACTAGGAAAATGTCGCATGATGTCTCCAGACATGTCGAGCCATGTTGTCCGACGTCGCGTAACTTTTCCTAAAGTCACCAGCGACATCGCGGGCTATTAGTCCCCTAATAAATACGAGTCTGACAGATCATTTTCGTGTCGGCCAATATAAAAACGCTCAAGTCTTCTTAGTGGACGCTGCCATATTGGTGGCCTCAATGCTGAAACTTTTCCTCAATTTCCCGGCTAAAGAACTCTTTCGATGAAGCCTTAAAATCTTTTTCATGAAGTACCATTGAAACTAGCTATGGGAATTTTAATATTGCTTCTTGCAGTCTAACTTTTTAGTAACTCAAATTCGTGATTTTTCAAACTTGAGTTGTTAAACCATAAAATATGATGGAGCTCTGACATTAAAATTTGTTGCCTTGTGTACGAAGATATCACTTGCTATTCATATCCCGTGATAATGATGCTTTGTCTTATTCTTGTACAATTCGTTGCTAGAGATCAATATTTTGCCTAATACTGGGCGAAATAGTTCTAGTATTGAGCGAATATTTGATCAGTATCAATAATAAACTTGTGATGAAATGTCTTTTTTCGAACGCGAAAATAGTGTGTGCAACTTGTAAAAACCTCTTCGTTCAAAATTAAAGGCGATATCAAAGAACTAAACCTTACTTATTTAGGTTTTTAGTCTAACTTGGTCGTGAGATTAAAATTCAATTCTATACCCCGATTCCTTCATTTCAAACTTTTCTACTATGTTAGGTTCTACGAATACTGATAATAAATGTCTAATCTATTGATAACCTAAAATAATTATCACCATACGAAAGCCACCGGCTTTAAGTTGTATGCATCCAACCTTTATCGAATATATTACTAGAAACACAGCCAAGATGCTTTAGAAACAGCCCGTCTGCAACTCCTCGTCCACTCGTAAGACTAGCTGGCCACACCGCAAAGTTCCAACCGAAACTTTTTAAATATCATTCGCTGTAAGTCTTCAGTTCAACTCCAGCGCACTCCGCTCGTTCAAGTGGCCTCAATGCCGTCGGAAAACTAAAACTTTCTCGAAGTGGACTTGCCTCCTCCGCGACGGGAGGCTTATTTAATTAATTCACTAGCTAGTTAATTTTCGTGCTGGGAATGGAAAGATAATAGTGTATAACTTGTTTTAAGTTGTAGAAGTCTTGACGAAACAAATTTGTGTTAAGGTTTTAAAGAGAAATTGAGTAGACAGTAGTGAATGTAGGTACTTAGATATTTTAGTGAGAGATATCTTTAATTTATTTGGGTTCAGAACTCTATGAAGATCTTTTGCATGGAAGTTAGAAGATAAATTAGATGTCATCGATTTATGAAGAAATACTTCCACGTAGCTAATCATTATACTATTCGTGTCTACTATACTTTCTTCGAAAAAAGGAAACTTCTAGGCAAAAATAACAATAATAGAAAAAGAGTTAAAAAAGATAAGCGCATTGACTTTCTCGCCGGATCTACTCGGAAGAGCCCAAGTTTCGATCCCATAGTAAATTAGTAGGTTGGTTAACTTAAACTACTTCGAGTTTTAATTTTTAATATCAATGCAGTTAAACCTAGTTTAGCAATAACATATCCTGTGTTTTATCCCTCTGCCTTAAAGTAACAAGCATAAGCAGCAATAGACCTAAAATCGGCCACTATCCTATATCTAACTAATCCACCCAGTCAGGTTACAGTTGTGTGTAAGCTAAGCCCCGCAAAGACTGCGTCCGGTAACTTAGTGGCGGCTTACTGCTAACTCCGTGGTTCAGATAAACTCTCACTGGGTACGACGCAACTTCTTGGATCTATTTTATTAGAACTAGCTTCATGCGTTAAGTTTGTGAGCCTTAATCCTGATAATATTCTAAATGTGCAAGTTTGTTTTAGTTTTGGGAAGTTTTCGGTGGAGGTCGCTGATTCGTAGGTGATTTTACTTTAGAGATAGACGTATAACCTCATCAACATGGTTCTCTGGATAGTTGTTTTCAGATTATTTACTAAACACAGCTTACTTGTGCAGTATTGTGTGATTTCTGTTAGTAAATGCTACGATATTTACTGATATTTTGTTCTTCCACGCCTCTGTGTTTATACGAGGTGTATAGTATATAACGCAAGGCCTTAGACACCTCGATTAGATAATTGCTTGCAATCGGGGTGTCTGAGGTCTTGCGTTTATTATGTTACACCTTGTATATAATTCGGGTGTGTCTTTGTAATTCTTCCCCTCCTAAACGGCTAGACCGATTTTGATGATTTTTTTACCCATCTAGAGATCTTAACAATTGTTGAAAGTTTTAAAGCAGAAAACCGCTATTTATATAAAAGAATGTCAAGATTGTCATATGGCAAATATTACATCTGCTACCATATAAACGGGATTGCCAAAGGCGACAATCAAATTTTTCACGGGAGAGTTACCGTAAATTACTTTCATCAACCATTCCCATTCATATATTTCTATATTGGAAATTGTTCAATACACACGTCCCCAATATTCGGGTGCGTCCCCAAACGCCGCACTATGAGCATTCTGCCTATTTTTTGCATCGCTCCAAATAAACTCGCCGTCCGTAATTTAGGAAGTTTTTTTTTAATTGACGTGATGACGCGGCGACACGAAAACAATTTCGTTCGGCCTTTGTATCGGCAAATTGACTCCGTTATTTATGGACAAACGATCGGTATCACTGAGAGCGATGGTCTCTTTACTCGTCCCATGAATGTGTATGAACCTTCAGTGGAGTGTTCTGAACGATCAGCGCCGTTTAGCTTTGAATACGCCTTTTTGATATTGTTTTAAATATCGAAGTATGGCATTTATGAGCGCGTTTTTAGGATATCAAATTTGGTGGGTACATTTTGAGGCTATGTTGCGCGTAATTGTGACGTAGCTTTACTCTTTTCAGCGACTATTTTTGTCGTATGTATTGTAATTTGGTGAAGTAATCTAACGGGACTCGAACGGTCGCAGAATAACTTGGAGGTTTTATTCTGCACTTTATTATAGAAATTAAAGACTCCTTTCATTGTAAAAGGACTGAAGAGCATTTATCATTGGTCAAACGGCCTACCACGCCAAAAGGGTTAACTTTGTAAAAAACTGGAATATACTTAAAGACATACTGCTGAATATAAATTATGTGTAAATAATACAATATTTGTTGGTGGGTACTCTCTGCCTACCTCGCAAGAGATCGGGCGTGATGATATAGATAAATAGATTAATAGATTGAAAAGTACAGGATATGTTTATAGAAATACTAGTTTCTGCCCGCGACTTCGTTTGCGTTGAGTTTAGAAAGGAAATTAACATTTTCCGGGACAAATAGTATCCTATGTGTTAAACCAGGTATCTGTGTGCCAAATTTCATACAAATCCGCTTAGCTGTGTGTCAAATAGACTAATCTGTGTGCCAAAATTCATCCAAATCAAATTCCCTTGCCCGCCGGCCGGTGCAGAGCACCACGGCGAGACACCTAGTATACGCCCTCACCCATAGCGCCTGCCCAAACCGAGGCCGTTCCTGCTTGAGGCGCCCTTGAGCTAGTTGTCCCCTTGCCGTTCTGGCTCGAGCGTAGTGGTTGCACGCTCGCCCTCTTGTCTGGTCAAGCTGTAAAGTAACACACACGAGTAACAAACATCCATCTAAACATAAAAACTTTCACTTTTCTATAATGAGTAGGATGGCGTCAATATGTCTTGTTCTTCCCAATACCCACAGGATTGTCCCATTTCATACACAACAATATCTCAAAAGCCGCATTACTTTCCTAACTCCATAGAGCAGCTCATTTGCCAAGAGTATGTACCGTGGATTTTTTTCCGCCATGATAAATGTGCGCCCATCGTGTTTGTGATAGGCACGCCTTCTGCCGCTTACTACACGCCTTTACTGAGCCTTGACCTGAAAAGGATATTGTGTTCAGTACATGGTTATATTTTTATCTACTTGTATCGTACCGTCACGCCTATATTCCCCAAGCGGGGGTGGCAGAGGTGTACTGAGTACACCCACATTTCGCCGACGATGTTAGGTCCCATGTAAAAGGGGGCGAGCCTATTGCAATATACTGGGCACAATTCCAGACTCCGGACTTTCTCCGGGAAGTTTTTCGTTAGAAAAACTACACTTGTCCGACCTAGGATTTGAACCCAGGACCTCGTGATCACAAAGCGATGCGCTTTGCCACTACACCAACGAGGCAGTCATAACCAAAACCTTAGACACCCCAAATAGATAATTACTTTACAAATGCAATACATAAACCAAATTTCTATTTTTTTTTTATACTCTTAAGCACTTTATACCCCAATAAAGAATGAAACGTGTTCATTTATGTGGGCGTATTGAAAAATATGTTTCAGAAATGCATTTGAAATCTCCGTATTGCTTTGAATCAAGAATGTATTTCGTTTGTTATAGCGCACTATAGAAGTAACAGCATTTTTTGCAAATTTAAAACAATATGTAAGAGACATTAAAAATAGTTGGAATCAATTCAGTTGCCGATTTAGAACAAACTAATTTCAGGTCTTGAGTTAATTATGTTATGTTATCGGATCAGTAGTACCGGAGATTACCCCGAACATCCAAACACACAAACTTTGCCTCTTTATAATATCAGTATAGATGATCGTTGATGTCAAAAAGTAAGATTAATGGCATCTGTGAGGTCGTCGTCCATGTTTTTTACTGTCCCCGTGGGGTGTAACCAAAACGCCGCATCTTTCTATCTAAAATCAAACCACGCGTGAAAAGTATATAGAAACTTCAAAATATATTGACTTATTTACACCGTCACGCCTATATTCCCCAGAGGGGGTGGCAGATGTGTACTGAGTACACCCACGTTTCGCTGACGATGTTAGGTCCCATGATATAGGGGGCGAGCCTATTGCCATATACCGGGCAAAATTCCAGACTCCGGACTCAGACTGGGAATTTTTCGTTAGAAAAACTACATTTGTCCGACCTAGGATTTGAACCCAGGACCTCGTGATCACAAAGCGATGCGCTTTGCCACCAGACCAACGAGGCAGTCTTATTTATCTTACTAATATTATGAATTTGAAAGTTTGTATGTTTGTAACTCAAACACGTAAAAACGGCTGAACGAATTTACATAAAATTTGGCACACAGTTTATTGCCTCGATTAACACATGAGATATTTTTTATCCCGGAAAATGTTAGGTTCCTGTCTAAGGTCGACGCATACGAAGTCACGAGCAGAAACTAGTACACAATAAAAGTAAAAACGTTTTATGTTGGAAACGTCTTATATTAATAAAGCGTTACTTTAGGCTGGTCGCCGAATTTTTCGTTTTGATGGAAGTTGTTTAGTGAAAGAATTTGTTTGAATACACGTTATCGTAAATGAAAAATAAGTACCGATATTTAAAAAGATATGTTGACCTAGAGCGCGACCAGCTGTGGTAATAAACTAAGATGGAAGCCCTATAAGTTCCATTAGCCAAAAACCTTTCTTCACATATTCGTACTTGGTTTCCGTGTTGAATTATGACCTATTTATTCTCTCTTACATCAAAATCGGATGGGATATCGTAATCTTGACCGCCTCGTTGCTCTAGTGGCAAATTCGCATCGCTTTGTGATCACGAGATCTTGGGTTCAAGTCCTAGGTCTGACAAATGTAGTTTTTATAACGAAAAGTTCCCAGTATGAGTCCGGAGTTTGGAATTGTACCCGGTATATGGCAATGGGCTCGCCCACTATTACATTCGACCTAACATCGTCGGCGAAAAGCGGGTGCACTCAGTACACTTCTGCCACTCGCGTTGGGGAATATAAGCGTGATGGTGTGCGCAACAAAGATTGGTTCACGATGTGGTTAAGTCGGCTCAGGATAGGGTTATGTGGGATAAGAAGTGATGATAACCTCCACATCGTATCAGGGCAGCATGGCTGCTATAATTTTTATAACATTTACATATTTAATCCAAACCACTGCGTCTAATCTGCGTCCATGTTGGAGTGCAAAGTGGCAATCAGATACTTACGGCAATTGTATGACTTGTAGAAATATCTCCACACTCAATACTCTTATTACATCCTCATCCTTACTGTGAACAACCTCGAAACGTAAATAAAATTGTGAACCTTTGATAGGACTCCGGAACTCCACTCGACGTCAGAACTCATTACTCTTTAGTCAAAACAAAATTTTTCAGGCCGGAACAAACGACCAGATATCTTTTCCAATAAGACTAATCGCTTATATTTGTCAATGTTTCACGCGTTTTACGTTTTCTGCTGTTATTTGAGATGGGAATGTATTTATCACCCATAGTTTGGACAGTTTTAATCTGGTAACCATCAATCATGGGCTATACAAAAAGTTGTCGAAAGTTGCACTTTGTATAAGTTAGTTTGTAATTTATGTTAGGAAATGTTGGAAGCCTCCAAAGTTAAAGTTAATTTGATTAGCTGGTAAAAATAAGTTTATTTACTTTTCATTACTTTTCTGTTGTACAATAGTTCTTGTAGTAACGATACGGCCAAGCCACATATTTTGAGTAAGGTGTAGAGTTTGTGAAGTTAGGGCTAGTAGAGTTAGGGCATGTATAGAAGCTTGGCTCTACATGAGATCTAATAAATTTTTGATATTGCGGTCTGGTCTCATCTTGGCAACATTTTACATGAAAATATTTTTGGTGGGATAACTGATTTTCGATAGCTAATCAGAAGATATATTTCGCAGACTTAATTCAATTCGAACCACAACAACTCTCTATTAAACGGAATTCTAGAAAAAAACTTGAAATGGGTTAGGGGTGTAGTTATAAATAAGTTCTTTTTTAGCAGAAATTGCATATCGGTACATTCAATTCATCCGTCCATATCATCATGCCTGGCGAATAAGCATATTGTTGTATATAAAAGTTGCCTAGAAAATTCTATCAGCAGAATTGGTCCCGATTATTTTTATATCATTTTGCAGCAAATCGAATCTATAAAAACTCAACCAGAATATCTCATCATCATACCCTATCTTCGAGAAAACCCGCCTTTGTGTCCGGATTATCTGAGTCATCACACGTTCTCGTGTTGTGTGTCCGCCCAGTTATAAATCGATTCTGGTTGCGTGAGGGGACTCTTTGGAATATTTAGCGCCTGACCAACAGCGGACGTGGCACCGAGAAATACGACTTACGAGGACGTTGGACGACGTGACTTAGAAATGTTACTGAACTGGGTGTAAAATATATCTTTAAGGTTTTCATAAAAAGGACGGACGATTTAGCGCAGTGGTTAAGAGCTTAAGCCGTTCTGCCCACTGCGTCTAATAGTCGCGGGTTCGAGTCCCGCACGGGACAAATCTTTGTGTGATCCACAATTATTTGTTCCGGTCTGGGTATTTGTGTATGTGAATTTTCATGTTTGTAAACGCACCCACGACACAGGAATAAATCCTAGTGTGGGGCTACGTTTTAAAAAAAAAAAAAAAAAAAAAAAAAAGAATTTATTTCAATCTTCAACCTACAGATATCAAATGGTTGTTGCACTAATTATGTAGTTTTCAAATGGTACTTAAGTTCTGAAAGATAAACTGGCTGTGCAGTTTTCGCCAAATTACCAAAAGGTCATTAAATATATACAAGTTCAACAGCAACCTATCCCTTGGATATATTATACGTGACCTTAAGGAATCCGCCAGGTTGGGTTGAAATCCTTACCACTAAGCTACCGAAACGTTTTCTTTATCTATCTATCTCATCACGCCAGATCTGATGAGAGAGATGAGACTAACGTCAAGAAAGAAGATTCATAGCATCTTTGCGACAGTGAAGGTGAAGACAATATTGCCCCGCAAAAAAATACCTTTCACAAAACTGAACTAAATCCATCATTGTGAGCGTACTCACACAAATTAACTCAGTACAGCGCCCACGGGTCATTTTGCCAGCTCGACCTGTGCTAGCCACTCGTCAGGGGCACGGCGTGGCTAATCATCACACGCCCACAGGCCTGATGTTTGCTCATTAGCGAACACGTAGCCTAAAGCCCGCCTCGGTTAATGCTACTTATTACTTGGAGTAAGAAGCGCACGCTATTCGTCAGTTCGGTGCTGTTACTTTAACCACTGTGCTACCGACACAGGTACCTGATGCAGAAAATAATCTCTCTCTTTTTAGCAGTGCCAAACATTACCTCAAAAAGCAAGTTTCTTAACATCTTTTTCGATAACAATATGAAGAAGTCGATATTGCTCCGCAAAAAATACTTAGCGCCAAACTGCACTAAATCCATCATCGCGAGGGTGCTCCACACACATTTCACGCAGTACAGTGCCTAAGTCAGTTCGCCAGCTCGATCTGCGCTGGCTACTCGTCAGGGCCACGGCATGGCTAATCATCACACACCCGCAGGCTTAATGTTACCTCATTATCACTTGTCCACGTTTCTAAGGAGAAAGCTAGCGACCCTTGATAAGGATCAAGGGTCTAGATCTTAAATTCATTACCACTTAATTTTTCAAACATATTTTATTGTGTAATTAAAATGCTATTTTAGCAAATAAGGATTTATCAAACTTCTTAATGCAAAACATCGACGTCAAGAAGCAAAATTCTATGAAGATAAATATAATATGGACGATTTTGCCCCCCAAACAATACCTTACCCCGAACTCTAAATCCATCATTATGAGCGCACACTACACACAGTAAGTATAGCGCCCACGGGTCAGATTGCCAGCTCGACCTACGCTAGCCACTCGTCAGGGGCATGGCGTGGCTAATCATCACACGCCCGCAGGCTTGATGTTTGCTCATTAGCGAACACGTGCTCTGTAAAGTTTCTGAAGCCCGTCTCGTTTCGCCGGCAATGCACACAGTTTTCTCCTGCCGCATCATGTTGAATTACAAACCATAATTTGAAAGTTGCGAGTTTGGATGCCGGCGAAACATTTGTAATATTAATATCAAAGGCCATGTTGCAGTTTGTGTCGACATTTTAAGAAAGATGTAGCTTCTAACTCTATCTATATTATCTCGCCATATCCCTTGCGAGGTTGGCAAAGAGTACATAACAGAATGGTTTCTATCTCATCATCACTGCAGATCCCTTGTAAAGTAGGCATAGAACACAGAGTTCCAACAGGTTCTTTCTTTACAGACTGATGAAAATAATAGGTAAAACAACGATTTGCACAAACGGAGTTTTATATTTATTAAGCGTACACGCACAGTATTACAGTACAGACAAAAGGTAATGGCGGTAGAAGACGTGTTGCCAACCTAACATAATTTTTGATATAAGTACCAACATAACAATATTACAACACAGACCTCTCTGGTTTTCCAGAAAGGTAAGTGTGGTTTCTTAAATGGTGGTAAATAGTTTAATCTATCTTCAAATTTCGATGCTTTCGGCCTGGTTGCTCAATGCCATAGCTAAAAAGATAAACGAGTATCTTCTAACACCGCTTTTACTCAATTTAGGGTATTCTCCCCTCCAAAATAGAACCACCACTGATAAAAAAATTATGTTATTGACGATACTTAGGAATAAATTTCCTACCATTCTTTGCCTCTTCCGAGTTGTTACTTCGGACTTAACAAAAAGCAACGGGCCGAGCAATTCCAATAACCTAAATGTCCATTTGATGGCAACATGTCTGAACAGCCGATGTTACTGCTAATCACCTCTCGCTCGCGTTATTTGCTCGTCAGGAGCACTGGGTTACAGTTACTATAAAGACTTGTAATAGTTTCTTTGGTTTTACATTTAGAATGTTGTATAGAAATTAGCAGGTAGGTTTGTATTTTGTATTTATATGGGAGATCATCTTACTCATGCTTGACATTTTCGGACAATTAGTAAATGGCGAAGGAGCTTGTAGTCTAAATAAGTATTGGCACGCATAAATTACCTGCAACACTTACTACTTAAGAGGACGATAAATCGGTGCGCAAGCACTCTGCGCTCCCTGCGTATGTTAAAAAAGGCGTATTTTTTAATAACACGTCGTATTTTGTATTTTACATAACCAAAATGTGCTATTAAAAATTACATTAGTGTGCTATCGTTATTTTGAATACTTCTACATCATTTGACTGCCCCGTTGGTCTAATGACAAAAACGCATCGCTTTGTGATCACGAGGAGGCACGAGGGTTAAATCTTAGGTCGGTCAAATTTAGTTTTCCTAACGAAAACTTCCCAGTATGAGTCCGAAGTCTTGAGTTGTGCCCGGTATATGGCAGTAGGCTTGTCCCTTATTACATGGGACTTAACAGCGTCGGCGAAAAGAAGGTGTACTCAGCACACCTCTGGACCCCCCGCTTGGGGAATATAGGTGTGACGGTGTATATTATTTGTGAAAAGATTTTTAAAACAGTTTGTTTTCAACATTTTCTTTATAAAACATTTTGCCCGCAGCTAAATTGTGGATTCTGTTCTATTTCCCTATACAAACAGAAACGAACCAATTACCACACATAAGCCACGTGACAGTGGATTCGGGTCAACAAAAAGCGTGAGCCATGACAAAGGTCCCGTAACAAATGATCTCGTCCTCAGATCCCTGTTTGTCGAACTGCGCTTTGTTACTGTAAATTCAAATCCTTTATCCCTAGCACAGACCACTTTAAATAACTAGACTTAGCGTTAGAACAAATCATAATTCATTTTTATCATCTCACTAGATCCGGCAGGCATAGAGTACAGACATCCAACAGTTTCTTTCTTTACAGACATCTGGCTTCCTTCACTCTCTCAGTTCGTCTCATACACGCTCGCCAGTAACGAAGACTCTTGACTTGCTTTCAGATAAGACACGGTCTATTTGGTCGTGATTGCTCACCTATATTAACATTTTAGAAATGCAATTTATAAGGAATGCTAGCTAAATTGATTAAAACAGTAAATTAGCGAGTGGCCTTATTATAAATATACAATTATGCATAAATGGCGTCAAAATTTTATATCACAGATGGCACTATCTTTAGTAACTTTCATACCATCCATTGAAACCAAGCAAATGAAGATATTTCTTAAATGAAATATTATTTAATTTTAGAATATTTTCTGGACTTGTCCTTCAGATAAGACTTGGTCTATTTGGCCATAGTAAGATAGTCTAGGTCTTCCCCGGTACCTACATCCTTCCACTTTCGCAATGTATCTCCGTAAACGGCGAGCGTGTATGAGACGAACTATTAGAGTGGAGGAAGCCAGAGAGGTATGTAAGGAAAGAACCTGTTGGAGCTCTGTACTCTCTGCCTACCCCTCAAGGGATCTGGCGTAAAGATATAGATACAATATTTTCATAAAATTATATTAATAAATTTCCTTTCACGCTGGCATTATCTACGTTGATGTGTTTATACAAATAGAGGAATAGACTTGCATAGGACTGGAACGAATGACGAAGTAGACGACGGCTGATAGATGAAAATGATATTGTGTGAAAGCCAGTTTCGATATTTTGTAGGGCATTGTAAGTCTATCTATTAAAACTGGTCTGTATCTGTAGGATCGATCGAGCTATCGTATTAAACCCTTGTCCTTAGACATATTGGCTTTGAACTCGAAAGAAAAGTCGCTGGAAGAATAATGACACAATTCAGAAATCGTGTTATTTGAATAAGCACCCTAACTTCAATAATGAAATGCTTTTTTTCTATTGTTCTTGCTTTTTAGTTGTGTCTATTAAGTTCTGGTAGCGAAGTGTATTTTCTTTTGCAAGGTGAATAGAAAATATCTTATTTAAAAAATCAATCACAGGTGCATATATACAATAAATAGTAATCAATCTGCCGTGCTGTCCCATTGCTGAGAAAAGACATCGAACAAAGCAAGGTAAGAGGGAATAGGTCATACCTCGCCGACCTATTGGAGGAGTACGCCGACGGAGTAGGGGAAGGGTCAAATAAACGGATTTATTTATTTTAATTAATGGTTTCTGTTATTTTATTCATCGCTATTCTATCATAAGCAGGGCATGCACTTATTATTTTGTAACTAATCTCCATGAAGAAAACTATCTTTAACGCAGATTTTAATGATGTTTCGATATCTACACCTAGGATTACTGTGACTGGATTTTCTGAAATATCTATCCATCTATCTATCTATAACCTCACGCCAGATCCCTTGCGGGGTAGGCAGAGAGTACAGAGTTCCAACAGGTTCTTTCCTTACATACCTCTCTGGCTTCCTCGACTCTCATAGTTCGTCTCATACACGCTCGCCGGTTACGGAGACTCTTGACTTATATAAAAAGAAATATGAAATGTGTTTCTAAAATACATTGTAAACGTGCATACATTGTACAAAAATATCAAGATCATTTCTATACCCATCTAGAATCAATTTAAAAGATAAACCGGTATCATATATACTGTTACGTATGTACGTAACAGTATATATGTACATACGCGAAGTTCATCTAACAGCCGGCGAGTGGTCACGCTCGAATAGATTTCTCAAGCTAAAGGCGCCACACAAGTGATCCATTAACTTGCTGCCTTAAGTTCTTCCACGATGGTGACATACTGACGTAGAGAATGTAGAGCTTGTTGACGTACTTGCTTGTATGAAAAATTTCGTTTATAGTAAAAAAGATATGATAGCATTTTCATGTGCAATGAAAATATGATTAAATGATAGATACAATATAATGGTAAGTGTACCTTGCAACTACGTGTTATAATGTCATAATTATTTTAAAAAAGCGTGTACCATACGAATTATACTTATTATAATAAGACACCATCTACGTGACGACCTACTATTTTTCATTTTTTTTATAAAAAAACGTAGCCCCGCTCTTGTATTTATTCCTGTGTCGTGGGTGTGTTTATAAAAATAAAAATTCACATACACAAATATCCAAACCGAAACAAGTATTGTGGGTCACACAAAGATTTGTCCCGTGCGGGAATCAACCCGCGACTATTCGACCCAGTGGGCGGAGCGGCTTAAGCTTGCTTAAGCTTAACCACTGCGCAAGATCGTCCGTCAATCAATTATTAATTGGTGTGTTGAATTATTAATATAAAATGTTTAGAATGCCCATCATAATCTTCACTAATACAAATCCTTATTTTAACTATGAATGAAAATAATTCCGCAAATGTCAGACTAAAAAATCTTTTGTTCTTCTTCGAAAGAAGTATTTACAAAGTTCAAAATTATTACATTTGTATTTACCAGCGTATGGGAACGCGATATTCGCTGAGAAGATCAGATAAGTAAGTCAGTGGCTCTAGTGTACTAATGTTGATGGATTTATTCGATTGGCCGATACTTCGATTAGCTTGTGATAAAATCCCAACATTTTACCGAAGAAATATTACACAAACTTAAACGTCTGTACGTCCCGAGCACCATCGCTCAAGTCAATGCGGCCCAGTTACATGTACCCCGAGCCGTGGGATTAATAAGTTAGTGTTTAAGTCTAAAGTTAGACGAGTAAGTTGGCCATCCTCTACGACGCTGTGTATACGCGCGCCGTACCACTTAAATTGTGTCGGGGAATTTCCAATAGAAACGTTGGTTATGGGGGCGTGGGGCTATTTCAAACTGGGTGTGCAGTCATGAGCGATATGTAACCAATTTAGAACATTGTTATAGTAAGTTGTCTTTATTTAATACTGCAGTTATTTATGAACTTGATGTCCCTATATAACGCAGTACTAGAAAACACTATTAACTCGTTAAATGATAAAGTTTATTTATTCTGTTTTGATCAAGCGATGTATACTGAGCCATATACGTTTATTTATTTATTTATACCTTCTTACAAATATTATTACAGGACTATCCCAATACAATAGTGTAATTATATCTTAAGATTACCTATTAGAGTAACATAATGGGTACAGTGTGACCCGTTAAAATTCATCTATAGAACAATCACAAATTTTGACTGCCTTGTTGGTCTAGTGGCAAAGCGCATCGCTTTGTGATCACGAGGTCCTGGGTTCAAATCTTAGGTCGGACAAGTTTAGTAGTTTTTCTAACGAAAACTTTCCAGTACAAGTCCGGAGTCTGGAATTGTGCCCGCTATATGGCAATAGGCTCACTCCCTATTACATGTGACCTAACATCGTCGGCGAAACGTGGGTGTACTCAGTACACGTCTGCCACCCCCGCTTAGGGAATATAGGCGTGACGGTGTCTTCAGAACAACAAAATCAATCAATACTATCGGCAATTACATTTAGCGTGTGCATGATACGCGTTAAGGGCATTTTGTTCAGTAGGTGCGTTCGCTCTCGGAGTACCCAAAAGCCGTGGTTTCCTCCTACGGTGCATATACTCATCGGGCACACACAATTCAATCGATTCCAGTATGCTCAGGTTGGATATCTTCCTTCGAAGTAAGCTCAGCACATACTGCGCGAGGTTAAGGTCCCTCCTGACTTCCAACTTGTCATATGCACGTGACATGACTTAGTATAGGGATTAATTGTAGCTATTCTATCAATTATTACATTAGTTGACTTTTTTCTCAGACTAAAAGTAATAAAAAAAATCAAATAGTAGCATTATCTTTAAGACTCCCACACTGCTTCGCCTCAGTAGAGGACATGGTCATCTATGTCCAGATATGTGGGTAGTTTTATAATTCTTTTGAACATTAACACAGTCTACTTGATGATGTGGTAGCAATAACAACAAGTATCAAAATATGCAGCTCTTATACAAAGCCTTTATAGACCTCAATTAAATGTGGACCACACAATTTATTTGGTCATCGGTTAGCTGCGAAATAGCCAGTTGCAATATAAATAACGTATTGATCCCACGGGGCGACGCCACTGTGCGCTAGCCTCTCCCGCGGGGCCGCTCGCTCATCTACTGTTTTAGTCAATTTAGCTAGCAACTTTTATAAATTGCATTTGTATGTATACATTGTGAATAAAGGTGAGTGACCACGAGCAAATAGACCGTGTCATCTGAAGGGCAAGTCAAGAGTCTCCGTTACCAGCGAGCGTGTATAAGACGAACTATGAGAGTGGAGGAATTCAGAGAGGTCTGAAAGAAAGAACCTGTTGTAACTCTGTAATCTCTGCCTACCCTGTAAGGGATCTGGTGCATCACACCAGATAGAATATATAAATAGAAGTTAGATAGCATAGATAAGACACACAAGTTTACACATTTTATACAGATACAAAATATTATTGTTTTACAATATATAGGAACACCTGCATTCGAACTAGGTGAGAACCTGTATCTCGAAATGCAGCTCTTCCCTCAGTAAAATTGGGCGGTCTATTTGCCATTTTACAATATCAAAGAGGTACAAACATAAAACTGTACTGTGACTGTGTGTGTAAGTAGTGTGTGTGCGTGTGTCAGTGTGTGCGTGTGTGTGTGTGTGTGTGTGTGTGTGTGTGTGTGTGTGTGTGTGTGTGTGTATGTATGCGTGTGTGTGTGTAAGTGTGTGTGCGTGTGTGTGTGGTGAGGTGTACATTTGGATATGTAAATATGAGATATCTATATCAGACGAAAGACTGCATGATATAGACGTCCCCAAAGATCGTGACCCGAAAGATGTCCGGTTTTGTGCTCTTCGCATTCAGCTGTGTCCCGCGACCTTTGTCAGGTTATCGGTCTAACTAGTGGAGAGCCTACCACTTCTTCCAATACTTGGTCGCCACTCCAGAACGTTTTTGCCCCAACGGCTACGTTAGTTTTGCAAGTGCTGTGCCCCGAACACTGCCACTTAAGTTTGGCAATTCAGAGAGCTATGTAACTTTGGTTCTTCTGCGAATGTTTTCATTTCCTTTTCGATTTGACACGATCCAGCAGAGAGATTCCATACATCGCCATCTCCATTGCCCTTCGGATGTTCTTGAGCCTTCCTATAAGCGGCAAATAGCTCTTCGTAGGCGGCAAATATGGGTTAACATATTATAAATTCGGGAGAAAATGAGAAAAACAAAAGGATGAATGGAATTGGAGTCAACGGAAGGATGCGGTCGAAGTAAGCATCTTTAACTATTTAAGTCTTACAACTTCAATTTCACCAGAGACAAGCTTCTGTGCTGCCATAGGGCTCAACCACCATGCCGGTGATAATACGCGGTTCTTCTTGCGACTTACGTTGATTTTCAGTGTCGAAACACAGCCTGCTGGTGACCTAAGCGACCTATGTACGAGGAGGGATCAAAAGGTAGTGAGAATGAGATAGAATATAATGACTATTGGTAACTTAATAATTTTTTTTTTTTACATAGTTTCCGAGTCTCTTTACACACCGAGTCCAGCGCTTTTCCAAGGCTTCAATCCCTTTCACAAAAAAGTTTTGTCTTGGTCCTGCAAAAAGCTCTCCACGGCATCCATCACCTCGTTATCGTCTTCGTACCTGTTTCCCCTTAAGTATTTTTTCAATTTGGGGAATAGATAAAAATCGCTAGCCGCTAGTTCTGGTGATTAAGGGGGGTGGTCAACCAATTCGAAGCCAGCAGCCATCGCAACTGCCGACCTGTGCGCGGGCGCGTTGTCGTGATGAAACAGCACGCCTCTTTGAAGTTTCCCTCTCCTTTTCTCTTTAATGGCATTCCTCAACTTGGGAATTAAAGCTGCATAATATTGGCCTGTAATAGTGGTTCCACACTCCAGGTAATCAATCAACAATATTTCTTCTGAGTCCCAAAATATTGAGGCCATAACCTTGCCAGCCGATGCCACGACACGAAACTTCTTCGGGGTCGGTGATGATGGCCGTTTCCATTGCGAAGATTGCTGTTTTGTCTCGGGATCAAAATGATGGACCCATGTTTCGTCCATTGTTACGAAACGAGACAAAAAGTTTTCAGAATCTTCTTGAAACTTGTCCAACAATATCTTCTAAATCTTTCTTTCTTTTCTTTTTTTCAAAAACGTTGCCCCACACTAGGATTAATTCCTGTGTCGTGGGTGCGTTTACAAACATGAAAATTCACATACACAAATACCCAGACCGGAACAAATAATTGTGGATCACACAAAGATTTGTCCCGTGCGGGATTCGAACCCGCGACTATTAGACACAATGGGCGGAGCGAGTTAAGCTATTAACCACTGCGCTGAATCTCAAGTCGATTTTGTTTCTGACTGTCGGTTAACATTCTCGGCACCCATTTTGCGGAGACTTTTCTCATATTCAAAGATTGTTTCAATATGGATTGAATACTTCCATATGAAATGCCCGTTTCTTGAATTAAGTATCAGATGGTAATTCTTCGATCGCTCAATACAATTTTCTCGACTTTCGCAACATTTTCTTGGGTGACTGACGTCGATGGACGGCCGCAACGATGTTCGTCTTCCGTGCTCGTTCTCCCTACTCGAAATTGAGAAGCCCACCTTGCGAAGTGGAATACGGCGGAGCAGACTCTCCTAATGTTGCCTCCAAATTGCAATGAATCTCTTGCGTCGTTAACTTTTTTAAACAAAGGTATTTAATAACGGGTCGCACTTCGTTTTTCTCCATTTTCGAGAACACGTTCCTACACGAAGCAAACAAATGACTACATTCAGAAAAAACAAAAGAGAATCGAAGACTTTTTTTTATTAATATAACAAATATGTATCTGAGCTATGCCTGCCAGTATTTTTTTTTTTACCAAGGAGTATGTCGTTCTCACTACTTTTTGATCTCTCCTAGTAGTTATATAACCATGTTGCCGACATACAGCATACAACCCGGCTTAAAGCCACGCCAACTGTACCAGCGGCCTATAGCAATTGAATGCAGCGCATCGCGCAATCGATGGTCATAAGTAACAAGCATATTTATCCCGATGTGAATAATTTAACCCGCAGCAAAGACACACTGGTCGCGTCGACTAAAATCGCACAACGTCGCCGACACGGTCTTCGAGGCCTTACGAAAATCTCACGTTGCGATAGCATTTACATAATACCCAGTGGGGCGCCGTGAATTAAAACCATAAAGCCACGTAAATCACCACCACGCCGTGCCATGGCGATGGCAATAACCGTTTATTGGCCCACCCGTTGTTTACACCGGCTGATTGTTCCATGTTTGTTATATTAAAATCTTTAGGGCTCATGTCAACTGGCTACTTTTTTGCGAAGACATTTCTCTGACCGTAACAATGATATATCTTAAAAAATGATTATTTGAATAAGGACTTAATGTTGAACTTGCTGGAACTCTGTACTCTCTGCCTATTATTCTGGCTTTTGTTGTTATGTCGGTCAACGATTTGACGATTATATTGAGGATTTTGCACTTTAAACATAAATTTAAACAGGACGTTATAATTGGTTGCTATGAATGCTAAAATATAAATATTTAACAGAAATGTTGAAACATTATTATTTAATAATAATCGTAGATCAAAATAATAAACGTTATTTTGGCAAGGTTTTTGCACGGCACCGTTTGTTCGAGTTTTGATAACCCATCTTTTGGTCTGATCCAAATAAGTGGTCTGCACGAAAAGAGTATTTTAGTGCTCTTCCCTCTGCCTACTCCGCAAGGGTTTGCATATCGATATGGTTAGATTTACACAGAATAGACAGTTGAAGACCAAAATAACTTTTGGCATCTAAGTGTTATATCAGTACTTTACGATCACCGTGCGATCTTTAATATAATCGCCATACAATATGTATCCATTCAACTCAAGCCCTTATTGTTTATAGCTGTCGTAATCTTTCAGGTTTTGAATAGGAATGGCGCGAAATACGCGTATTGTGAGAGCTTCGGATGACAAAAAGTTGTATCCGACTGATCTCGGCTAATCCTCTCTTTTAGGAGAGTGAAATGAGGTATGTCGACGGGATTAGTGAGGACTGTCTTCACAATATGAAGATTAGTGTAATGAAACACCGTCACGCCTATATATATTCATCAAATGAGGGTGACAGAGGTGTACTGTGTACACCCATATTTGTTGAAAGGTGTTTTGTCCAAGTATAAAACAGGTGAGTCACAGCGTAGTGTGCGAGCTCATTACCATTATACTAAACAAAATACCAAACTCCGGACTGCAACTAATTTTTTTAGGGAATCGAATGGAACCACCGGTCCACCAGCCGCACCATAAGTCACTAGACTAACGAGGCAGTACCATGACGAATAGACAGGTAGTAGGCCATATTAACTTACTCCGACCTCAAGTGAATCTTGACCTCCGAAACGAGATTCTACCCCTTCTCACGATTCGATAGTAGACAATACGATGAACAAATCGCAAATGCACACTATATCTATCATCAAAAAACACCGTCACGCCTATTTCCCCAAGCGGGGGTGGTAGAGGTGTACTGTGTACACCCACTTTTCACCGATTACGTTAGGTCCCATGTAATAGAGGGCGAGCCTATAGCCATATACCAAGTCCGGACTGATACTAGGATTTTTGATAGAAAAACTACATTTGTCCGACCTAGGATTAAAATACAGAACCTCGTGATGGCACACCTCATTAGTCGCCAATAGACCAACAAGGCAGTCAGATTTTTTTAAATCAGCCGAAAGACTTTCACTGCAAGACAAAGCCCTCCCAGGTAAAAAAAGCTGGTAAAAGCCAAAGGTCTGTGGTAAAATCTCAGCGACCCTAAGCCTCTAATCTTGGCCTCCAAAACCTGATTCCACCACATCTCACGGTTCGATAGTAGACCATATGAACCAAGCCGAGGCCGACTGCCCAAGCCGAGGCCGTTCCTCCTTGAGGCGCCCTTGAGCTAGCTGCCCCTGGCCCTTCTGGCTCGAGCGTAGTGGTTGCACGCTCGCCCTCTTGTCCAGTGAATCTGTAAAGGCCCCGCGGCCAACAGCGTAAATCATTCACACACAAAAAGACCATATCATGGACTAATCGCAAATGAACACCATATCTATCATCAGCCGCTGGTAAAAGCCAAAGGTCGCAGCTAAACGCTGCATACGTTCAGCACACTTCCGGTCGTCGTGACTATCTTTGATAAAGGTCTTTGTCATGCGCACTATATAAGAATTTTAAGCAACCCCCTTCCAACCAAACAGAGAAAGGTCCAAATTTATTGCATAGAAGTACAACCAGATGTAATCGCAGCTTACCGCAGCGCGTATCGGCGTGGCTATTGATCGGCCACTATCGATTGCCACTAAACTTCCGCGCCGATACGCCGTGTAACAAATCGCCAAATAAAGAATCGCCAACTTAGATCCGGCGACAATAATCTGGGGCAGCGATAGGGCTGTAGCGTTCCGGACTTTTAAGACAATCGATATTTTATTTTCTTGTTCTGCAGTGGACATCTTCGGCTAAAGATAGAAAATCCTGATAGGATCGCTCCTGTGTGTGTGTGGGTTGATTGTGTATTGTATGACTTTAGCACCACACCAACACACAGATGGCTGGCTGAGTAAGTTCAAGGGCTAGATAGGACCAATTTATATTAGAGGTCCCAGGTTGAACAAAATGGCATTATAGTCTTTCTATCGAGTCCGGAGCATGATATTGCTCCAGATATAATGGGATGTAATTCACCCCCTTATACGTCGGGATCTGTTATCGTCGGCAAAGTGGGTATAAACACCACACTTAGGCTTCCTCTTCTTTGCAATATAGACTTGACGGTGTTAATTTAATAGATTCACCCCTCATTAAGTTGGGACCCACCATCGTCGGCGAAATATAAGCACTTATGCAATATGCATATCACACTTCTGCTTCTTTCACTTTGAAAATATGAGCACTATGTTGTTTATTACATTTTTACATGTACAAAAGGTATGGTCTCGTTAGTCTAGTAGCGCATAATGCGCATAGCAATCACGAGGTCCTAGATCCGAATAAAGTCAAACAAAGTGTTATTGAGGATTTTTGTCTAAAAATTCTCAGTAGCCCTTAGTTTGTGGCCTTTGTTTTTAACTTTATAACAAAGAGCACAGTTTTTAACTTTATAATGCCGTTGCATAGCTTCGCCCCCCTATACTTTGGAACCTATCGTCTTCGGCAAATACGGATATACATATCACCCTTCTCCTTCTCCCATTCTCACTTAGGATATATAGGCGTGACGGTGTTTATTTTTAATACGCATTCTTTTTTATATACCTATACTAAAACATCTCCAAAAGCGTCAGCCCTACTTCCCCCGTCCTTTCCGGCCAGGCTGCCGCCGGCGCAGGTGAGATAAAGAAGCGAAGTTCACTAGAGCGAATCTCTCAAACGGTTTTCTGGGCAATAAATTACTGTTGAGTTTAGATAGAGAAAAGTATTTTCTTTATGCCTGTTAACGAGGGAAAATTTGCCTGCTTTAAAAACGGGCAGCTTTGAACTAATCGACGACTGTGTCGGCACGTAGCATCTTCGGCCTTATCGTCACTTTCCATCAGGTGAGATGGGGGTCAGCTGACCAGTCCTCATTAAAAAAAAATATAGTTTCTACACACAACAAAACTCAACTGATATATTTTGTGTAAACCCTCCGGGGGTATTTACAAATAGTCATATTTACATTGTATTTTAACTTACAAATCTATCACCGGATCGGAACGTGGCCTCCACTGAGCAAATCCAGCGAGGAACTCTGCGGGCTTGTTTTCTTTGTCTAATTCTCCATTTTATGCGATCCAGCTCTAGTGCCTTACGACTTAAGACATAAGACTAATAATAATGTTTTTAAATATATGTAATAATGATAAGCTAAAGGATTCTGGGTGGACAGTCTCCACAAGCAGCACCCGTTCACGAGTTTGACTACTTAAGCAGCCATCACCTCCCTCGACCATATTAATAGACCATAGTAATGTTTCATAATCAAGCGTCACTTCTATTTCCCAAGCGCGTGTGGCAGAGGTGTGCGAGCTATCGAGCGAGCCTATTACTATCATATCGGATAGAATTCGAGAGGGGTACTATCACCATCACACCGGACAAAATTCTAGACTCCAGACTGTTACTCAGAGTTTTTCGATCGATAAACCCCAATAACATTATAGGACCTACTCATGCCCAAAAACTCGCCAGTCGTACCATATGCCATCAGACCAACAAGGCATATTATACATTAACTATAATCTAGTTGACTAAATCTGGTGTAAAACTGAACAATTCGATAGCGGTGTCCACGACGGTCAGATTACACGGTTGATTAAACTTCTCACCTTGTCTGAATCACGTGTGGCTGGGCAGAGATATTTGACATATATTGATATTGCCATAATGCATATGATGGAATGTGTAACTCGTATTTAGAGTAGGTAGTCTCTGTACAAATGCTAGGGTAATGTTGTTAAATGAATTGTTTTTTGGTATTATATTTAAAAAAGGCTTCGGATATAGGCAAAGACGACTGTATTATCTCTACTCTCCTGATGCCACAATAAATAGATTTCGCCAGAAGTTGTTTAAGATGATGCGAAAATACCAGCGCTGACCCATATAAACACGTTATTTTGCACCAGTATGCTGAGGAAGTATCCTTTCATACGCCTTTTATACACCTTTCGGTACACCCTCTTTTCTTACGTGTTGTTTGACAATACTACAATTATATAAATTGGATTACTGACTGTTTGGAACTTATCTAATTGTCCGTTGTCGGATTTCCCTTGCAGATTTTTAGTTGAAAAATAAACCTGACGCTCTCTCTCTCGTCAATAGCTATGCCAGACATATCCCCCACTTTGCTAACGGACTCCGCCATGGCCTTGGAAAGATAGGAAAGTAGGCCATCTCATGCAAACTCATCACATAGACCCTGATGAGTCCACTTGAAATGTTTCACTACCAGCTTTTCACCTCTGTTGAAACGAGATGGCCAGTAGATTCAGATTGTCGGTAGCCAACTATGTTAAACAACCTCTTTACCTCTATCGAGCTTCATCTTGGCAAGATATAGACCGGCTGATGCATACCTCAAATCATCAATGAATCCCCTTAAAAATTTACCACTAATTAACAAGTAACTTTCCCCTTGTTCGCTTGAGACACGCAAGAGGCGCTCGTAGTTGAAACTATTCTCTTAGCAAACCAGCGTTCGGCGCAGTCGGGTCGAGATGGATGACCATTTATAGCAATGAAGGCTCCTCTAGTCGTTATTCCCGGTTGCCACTTAATCTGGTTGTGGTGTAGCCGAGTTGGATATAGGCAGCTTGATAAGTTCCAACAACACCAAACCTGACGCCACCAATCCGCAATAATTCCGCGTGGTGGAGTGTGACCTAATCATTCTCATGTCAATTAGTGATGGGGAGGCGTTTCCCAGAAGTGGAAGAGTTCACGCTGGTTTATTTTTATTATTGTTTAATGAGATTCTTCAATGAAAATTGCAAGTGTCAAGTTGTCGATAACTGTTTGACAAGTTCAACAGCAGGTGGCCACAAACCTGCCTCCACCAAGGTCCGCGTGGTGAAGTAATCTCTCTCACATCGATATTCAATCCTACTAATATTATAAACTAGTTTCTGCCTGCGATTTCACCCGCGTTAAGTTTATGGTTCCTGACCATACATTTTTCCGGAATAAAAAGTTTGGATGTTTCTTACTCATTGACGCAATACGGCTGAAAGCATTTAGATGAAAGGACATTTTTGAAAATTGCCCCAGAACCAACAAACATTTGATCATTATTTATCTATTTTATTAAAATAATAGTAAATATCCGTATCTAACGGACAATTTACAATCTAAAACGAATATTTCAAAGTATTGTAATTACTTATATCGAAGTCGTCGACATCTTTACTGAATGTCAACACACAATATAACCACATTTGTATTAATGGCTACTGAATTATAACCTCAAAATCTAATACTTTTTGTGCGATATTGCAATTCCCCCGCTTGTCTGTTTAATAACAAATGCCTTAAGAGAATTAATGGGTGATTTGAAATCATACAAATATTTTTCATTGCTGTTGGTTTTGGGGCAAATAATAGATGGCCGCAGAATGTCCTTTGGCACACAGATCGTCTATTATTTTTTTTTTTTTTTTTTTTTTTTTTTTTTTTTTTTTTTTTTTTTTTTTTTTTTTTTTTTTTTTTTTTTTTACGGGGGGAAATGCCTAGCGCATACCCCCGGGCCGAGGACACGGCCCGGGTGGTTATGTGGGGCTCGCACCCACTAAAACCCCCCGGCGTCCTACTGCCCTTTTGCCGGGCCACAGGAATCGTCACTGGCATGACCTCTGTGGCACCGGCGGGCTCGGTCCGCAGTTACGCGTGGACCTCGACAAATGTAGGGGGGAGTTCGGTCTCCCCCTACCGCCTGTTGGAGGCTGCGTGGACGCAGCGCTATAACGACGCGGGCCTGCTATGTGCTAGGGCACCGGGGTGCCCCCCCCGACGCCTGCAGGCCGAGATTACGGTGGGCGAAGGTCGTTCCGGGCGTAGTCCCTGCGCCTTCGCCCAACGCGCCGTCTGCGAGCGGGATTGGAGGACGTCTCCTCCTTCACCCGCTCTGCCTCCTCCTTCGCGGACATGACGGCCTCGCAAAAGGCCGCCATTGCCGCCCAGGCGCTCTCGCTCCCAACCATGGATGATATCACGGTCGGGAGCGACAGCGCCTGTACCCCTGCACCGAGCGCTCCGGCGAGCCGGCGCCGCTCGGCATCCCATGCCGGGCACACCAGCATCGTGTGCGCCGCCGAGTCTTCTGGGGCTGCACAATGGTGGCAGCGCTCCGCCTCCTCACGACCGATCCGCCACAGATACCGCCCGAAGCAACCGTGCCCGGACAGTACCTGCGTCAGACGGTACGTGAGGACGCCGTGTCGTCGCCCCAGCCACTCCCAGAAGACCGGCAGCAGCGCAGCGATGACGGCGTGACCGGCAGTGGGATGGGCGAGCTTGCACCGCCAGCTCTCCAGCGCAGCTCGGTGCAGCTCTGTCCGCCTCGCTCTCGGGGCGCCGGGATCCCGGATGTTGTTGGGATCCCTACGCCAGGCATAAAGCTCGGAGAGCGCCTGGGCCTCCAGCTCCCACGGAGGCGTTCCGGCGAGGATCGTAGCCGCCTCAAATCCGATGGTGCGGTACCCTCGGATGACCCTGACGGCCATGACTCGCTGCGCGCGGTGCAGCAGCACCACGTTTCGGGCCGTCAGAGCACCCGCCCAGATTGGGGACCCATACAAGGCCTGGGACCGCACCACCCCCGCATACAGCCTCCTCGCCGAGGCCTCTGGCCCGCCCAAGTTCGGCAGGAGTCTCGACAGCGCTCCAGCCGTCGCCATCAGCTTGGGCATTAGGGCGACAAGATGGGGCCTAAAAGTCAAGCGCCCGTCCAGAATGAGGCCCAGGTAGCGTATTTGGGTCTGGACGTTGATGCGCTGTCCCCCGACAATGATGTGAGCGTCAGGGGGAGGCCGGTTTCTGGGGCCGTGAAAAAACATGGCCTCGGTCTTATTGAGGGCCACCTCCAGGCCAAGCCGCCTAATGCGCCCCACCACCTGGGCCACGCCAGCTGTGGCCAGCAGCGCCGCCTCCCTGTGACTCCGGGCCCTCGCGGTGACCAGAGTATCGTCCGCGTAGCACGTTACCGCCAGACCTGGTAGCAACGCGCCACGCAGGACCCAATCGTAGGCGATGTTCCACAGGAGCGGTCCGAGGACAGACCCCTGTGGAACCCCGCGCCCGACGTTACGCTCCTGCCACCGCGACGGCCCGGGGTGAACTACCCGCCTGTTCTCGAGGTAGTCCCGTATGGTCAAGTGGAGGTAATTAGGGACGCCATGGTATCCCAGTGCCGCCATTATAGAGGAGTAGGGCACTGAGTTGAAAGCATTGGCGATGTCCAAAGACACCGCCAACACGACCTCCTTCCGCCCGACAGCTTCCCCCGCCATCAGTTGGACGCGCCTTATCGCGTCCACCGTGGATCTGCCCCGCCTGAAGCCGAACTGGCAGTCCTGCAGGTCCGGCCCCGTCTGCGAAAGGTGCTCGACGAGTCTGTCCACAATCACTCTTTCGAAGAGCTTGCAGACCTCGTCGAGCAACACAATGGGGCGGTAGGCGGACGGCGAGTCTGCCGGGCGCCCCTCCTTCCTGATCAGGACCAGTTTCCCCAACTTCCAAAGCTGGGGAAACCGGCCCTGCCTGAAGCACTCGGTCCAGAGAGCCCTGAGACGGTGGCCGAGCGGACCGTGGGACAGAACCCACACTCGGCCGGGGACTCCATCTGGTCCGGGTGCCACCTTCTTCGCCCGCATTCTGCGGACGGCGGCGTTCAGCTCCTCCTCCGTGACTTCAGGAGCGGCTTCACTCGACGGCATGTTGGTTCCGAGTGTCCGGAACATTGCCGGAGCACTGGGAGCCGCTCCTTCTGGGAAAAGGGCCGACAGCACGACATCCGCAAACGCCGGCGGCATGGTCTGCGTAAGAGGGGGCGTCCAGGGGCGGAGCTTGTTCCGCACCATGCGGTACGGGCGTCCCCAGGGGTCGGCGTCTATACTCGCCAGGAGCTCCTCGCGGGCACGCGTCTTTGCGTCCGCGATCGCCACCTGCAATGCCGCCTTTGCCGCCCGGTAGACGGCATACAGCTCCTCCTCCCTGGCCGTCAGACCCGGTAAGAGCGGTGGGTTCTGACGCCTTCTTCTCCGCTGTCTGGTGTACTGGCGGCGCGCAGCGACGCAGGCGCGTCGAAGTTGCGCAATTTCGCGCGACCACCAGTACACCTGTCGTCTGCGAGGAGCTGCATGCCGCACACGGGGCATGGCGGCATCGCAGATCGCCGTGGCTGCGGCTCTACACCACTCGGCCTCCCCTTGGATGTCGAACGGGGAGACCGGCGCCGGTGTCCAGGCCTGGATCTCTGCTGCCTCAACTGCTGCCTCCACATCCAGGCGCGCCAAGGCCCACCTCGGCCTACCCCCAACTACGTCAGCCGGCGCGGCGGCCTGAGACTCGGCGGAGACAACAAATCTGACATACACATGGTCAGACAGGGTCTCCACCGAGTCGACGACTCTCCAACCTCGTATCCGGTTCGCCAGTGTCGAGGTGGCGAAGGATACGTCCACCACCGAGCCGCCGCCCCGTCTGACGCATGTATAGGCAGTGCCTCTGTTGAGGACCGCCAGTCCCTGCCCATGCGCCCATTCTTCAAGGGCTTCCCCCCTCGCGTTGTCGACGCGGGAACCCCAGGCCGAGGACTTGGCGTTGAAGTCCCCCGCAACGAGAACGGGACGCGGCCGACACCGCACAATGAAGTCGCCGAGTCGCGACAGGAGGGCCTCGAAATCGGGTAGTGGTCGGTTTGGCGAAAAATACACCCCGACCACCACTATGGCCCCCACACGAGCGGCGACAAAGCCCCTCTGCCTCTCGACGTCTTCGAGAGACAGAGAGCCTCCACTCCCTGGCAGCAGTATGGCCACCGTGCCGTCCGCGTCGCCAGCCCAGTTGCTGGCGGGCAGCACGAAGTACGGCTCTGCCGCCACTGCCACGTCGATCGACCACTCTGCCATGCTCTGGAGTAGAAGGTCCTGAGCCCTGGCAGAGTGGTTGAGGTTCGCCTGCAGGAAGCTGATTGCGGGGGGACGACTACCCATTGGCGGCGTCCATGGGTTCTACCACCCGGGTCTCTCGCGGCCTGGACGGCACTGGCCGCTCGGAGGTGCGCTTCGGGGCCCCCTTGCCTGTGGGACGCGACCCACAGGTCTTTGAGCCCGCCCGGTGCTCGGCGGGCTTGCCTGCCTTGTTACAGCTCAGGCAGTGTGCGGGCTCCGTACAGTTCCGCGCCTGGTGCCCCGGCTGCCCGCAGTTGTAGCAGCGCTCCCTGTGGTCCGCGATGTTTGCCGGACAGAGAGCGCCGACATGCCCCTCCACCTGGCAGCGAAAGCAGCGCAGCGGCCTCGCCCGCAACAGGGCCACGTCCGCGGACACCCAGCCCACGAGCAGCCGCCTCGCATCGGCCAGCTTTTTGGCGGCCTCCACAGGGCAGGTCACAACGGCCGAGAACAGGCCTCCGTAACCCGCCCGTATTTCGCCGCACTTTATCCGCTGCAGGTCGCAGCCTCCCACCTTGGCCACCGCGGCGATGAGCTCGTCCGACTGAGCTGAGTCGTCGAGCCCACTGATGCGGAGGCTCGCCGACTTAAAGGGCCGCGAGATTATGACGTCCTCTGAGGACAGCCCTTGGCGGAGCTTCTCCGCCAGCGCGTCCGCCTTTGGGGAGCTGGTCGCACCCGGGATTTCGAGCAGGCGCGCACCTGTTACGGTGCGCTTGACCCTGACTCCCTCGATCCCGAGCTCCCCGATGTCAACCGTCGACCTGGCGAGATGTAAAATCGTCGCGTATGTGACATCGTGCTTCTCTGCCCCAGGCGTCAGGGTCAGTACGACCGCCGCCGAGTTTGGAGCGCGGAGTCTCCGGCGTTCGCGCGCTCTCGCCTTTTTGGCCCTTCTGGCCGCCTTCTTTCGGGCGCCTTTGGCTCCCGCAACCTCCCACTGGCTCCCCTCTCTGGCATTGGGAGGTGCTGGCTGTCGTTGCGGTGGCTTCGTTTTCTGCCCGGCAGCCGTACCCTTTTTGGCCTTAGCTTTTTGAGCCGCGGGAGTTTTGGGGGCGGCAGGTGCAGCTGGGGTCGGCACGGGTTTGGAAGTCCGCGCTGACGTCGACGGCACGGCGTCCCGCCCCGAGAGGCGACTCGGGGTTTTCGGCGGCGCCTTCTGCGCGGCCTTCTGCGCGTATGTCGTCGCAGGAACGGGCACCGCCGACGTCTTTGAGGCCAAGGGAGGGCGCAATACTTTGCCCTCCAGAAACGAGAGTCTCTGGAGGACTTTGCCCATCTCCTCCCTGATTAGCGTTGCCAGGTCGGCGTCTGGCGCTTTGGGAGCCGCCTTGGGAGCTGGATCTTGTAACTGGTCCTCGTCGCCAAGGAGCATTGCCTTGACCACGTCCAGCTCCTTTTTCATCTCCGCCATCTGCTTGCGGAGGCGGATGTTCTCCACCTGCAGACGGCGGACCTCGTCCGAGGCGGTGCGGGAAAACGCCTCCTCCACCACTTCAGCGATGGAGTTGGCCGCCAACTTAAGGGTCTTTTGGGACGTACCCTTGAGCCCCTTCGATATACGGGCGACGTCCCTTATGTTTTCGAGGGACTCGGCCGCTCTGCCTTTAAGTCCCTCGAGGAGCAACTCGTCCGGGTCGGGATTTGACGAGGCTCGCGACGCCGCACGGGAACTACTCTCGGCGGCCAGTGCGGCCTCGGCACTCGTCTGGTTGGTCAGCTTCCTTCGATCCAACTTCTTTTTTGCCTCCCAATATCCCACGTACTGTCCAGTGGTGGGAGGTCGTCCCCTACCGCGTTTGGGCAGGGGTTTCGGCGGGTCGTCAGGGTCCGAGCCCTCGCCTGAGCCCGAACGACTGCCTTCCGGCCTTCTGGGTCGCTTTTTGCCCCACATTGTGGTGCTTCGAGCGAAGCTGCAGTCCGAGGTGGACATTTCGCTCACTTCCAGCTCCTCCTTTTCTGTCGCAGAAGCGACCTGCTCTAACCGTTGCATGACAACAACCGGTTCGTTGGGTCTCATCACCTGCAACTTGATGTCCTTTGTTCCTTTAGGAACCTTCTCCTTCTTTTCATCATTATTATTTTTATTTAGGTTTTCCATATTAGTCCCACGAGTATGGGGGAAATAAAACGTCGACCCGGGCGGAGCCCCCTGCACCCGGGCAAGCCTATATACACCGAGGGGTCGGCCGGTACCTCGGGTTGCCGCACCTGCAGCTGGTAATTTTTTAAAGTGGTTTTCTTCCACGTGGCCCAGCCGGCGAAGGCAAGGCCCCCGTCCCAGCGTAGAGCCGAAGCTCATCGTTGCCGGTTACGGGTTCGCCATCGGTGGTCAAGACCGTGTCTGGAGGCGGGTAAGCGCACCCCAGACCCGACGACTAGGAGGGGAAGGGAGAGGATTGGGAAGGAAGTTAGGGATGGGGATAGAGATGGGGAGGGAAGGGAGATCGTCTATTACCTGGGTTAACATATACTTTTATCCCGGAAAAATTTAAGGTTGCTGTCTAAACTCAACGCGGACGAAGTAGCGGGCAGAAACTAGTTGTAAATATTCCAGTAGCAAGCAGAATTCCATAATAACCATTACGAAGCTATCGTAACAAACCAGGTTTGGGCTTACACAACAAGGGCCCTGGTATATTTTTATTATTGTTTCCCTTGTTGAATGCAGATGGCAGGTGTCAAGTTATCGCTAAAAACATACGGCAGACATCCCCCCTTCCTCTATCAGGTCGCCGTGGCCTTGGCAAGATATCGCCAGGAAACTAGGTCGCCTGATACGAGTCCCGATATTCGCGATCGACGTTCATAACGATTTTTATTTTTGTTACGCCAAGTTGTTATTGATAAGTGTGTGTATTGGCTGTGGACTTTGTGAGTTTTTATATAGTATACAGTGGAAGAATATTTATTTGTTCGTTTTTAAGACTGTTTTTGTCATTCTATTTATTTTTTCTGTTAATACAGTATTATATCTTTCGTTTCGAGGTGCTCGTAGCTCTGTGCGAAGCCTTAAAGGCGGCTTGATAAGTTCCGACAGCAGGTGGTCTCAAACCTGCCTCCATCAATCCGCACTGGGTCCGCGTGGTGGAGTATGACCTAATCTCTCTCACCTCTATTTGTGAGAGAAGGCCTTTACCCAGCAGTGGGCAGTATAGGCTGATATTATTATTATATATAATGGGACATGGGACTGGGCCGGCCATATCTGCCGCATGAAAAATAACCAATGGGCCAAAATAATAAGTGGCTGGTCCCCACGAAATACAAAAAGACAACGCAGTAGTAGACCCAAGGGGAGATGGCGGGACGAACTGGACAACTTTTTGAAAGACTGGCCTGACATGGCAACGAACAGAGAGAAGTGAAAAAAGTGGCGGGAGGCCTTTGCCCAGCAGTAAGACACAAATGGCTCATAATAATAAATAATAATACACGTTTAGTATTAATAACCTATTTAATCGTCTAGCTAAATATAAACCCACCTTTCACGCACTTAAATATAGCATAAGTAAACCAACCACCCGTAAAACAAAAACCAAACATCTACAATTGCACTTAGTTACAAAAGAAACCCCATAACTTTCAACTGAAAACGCAAACAACCCGTTCCTAATAAAGAAAAACTTTAGCTACTAAATTTTTATCACGTGCCCGAACTAAACCTTCGTCAAGAGTACAGAAACAACGGTTCGCTTCAGGGTTCCGCAGTAAAATAGATAAGCCCTGAAGGCAGGTGTGACGGTGGCGCTATCTGCAGGATGTCGTCCGGAACCGCGTCCCATCCGTTTCTACACTGCTAATGTTATTTTAGTTCGGGTACACTTAGTGTCTAATGGTAGTCTCTAGTAATAATATGAAAGCATTTTATACTACGGGTTTGTGTAAATTGACTGAAATGGTAACCTGTTGTATTCTCTATTATTTGGTTTAAAACCATAAATATGGATTAATTTTAGACAAGAAAATCATTCGGATCTTCCTTTCAATGTAGACTTTCAGGCTAAAATCAAAATGATTAAGTTGTCCATCCGCGTCCACTTTTCTAATAGAATGATAAAATTAGGCACAAAATTCGTAGCCTAATAAAGACATCTCAAAAAAATAAGATCTCTTTTAGGTAGACAGAAAGATAAGAGAAGAACTTGGGAGCCGGCACTTAAGCCAAAAGGCGCAGCTGGCCATACCTAACGGAGTGCTTGTCCCAACGCTGTTATATGGCAGCGAGAGCTGGGTATGTGAGAAGGAGAATGAAAGTAGGGTAAATCCGGTCGAAATGCAACAGTTTAGTAAGAAAGCGAGTAGGTATCAAAGATAGTATCTGTGTAAAGATGAGAAAGAGTATGCTCCGTTGGTACGACATTTTAGGAAGAATGTCAGAAGAAAGAACACATATACAATGCGAATGTGGAAAGATGAAGGTACCGGGGAAGACCTAGACTATCTTACCATGACCAAAAAGACGGAATCTTATCTGAAGGACAAGTCAAGAGTCTCCGTAACCGGCGAGCGTATATGAGACGAACTATGAGAGTGGAGGAAGCCAGAGAGGTATCTAAGTAAAGAACCTGTTGGAACTTAGTACTCTTTGCCTACCCCGCAAGGGACCTGGCGTGATGATATAGATAAAGTTTCATTTCTCCTATTCTGCTTTAATAGTTATGTCGCTTTTTCATTCAGCCAACGATGAATAATAAAAACTATGTACAGGTGCCAAATACAATACCAAACAGTGCGGCTAATGGAACTTAAGAAAATATGGTGCATCGTAAAGACGAAGATTGCTTCTTAGAACTTTTTGGTTTGTTGTGTGAACAGAAATATACTGCGAATCGGAAGAAAATTAAAAAAGGTAAGAAATATCAAAGCCTTCTATTTATAATAGGCCTATAGTGTTGTCAGTAAATTATATGTTATTATTAGTGACCGCTTCTAAATAAATTCAATATATATGCGCTGTCGAAACTAGAAGAAGAAGAGTAAATTATCCCGTTAAATCTTCTTACAAAAGTAATGCGTTGGAAGCTATTATTTCCATTAAACGTATAATTCTTAAATGGCAGCAAAAAAGCATTGATGGCTTGTGTTTTTGTTTAATTATTTTTTTATGTTTATGGCATCACGACGACGCTTATTTTGCTAATGTCAAGTATTACGAATATTCACGTCAAAATTAATTCAACTCCCCGATGAACTTGATGACAAGGATGATTATGAAATTGATGAATTGCCCCGCCCTGGATAGTAAAGCGATGGATACTTTACATACCAATTGCGGCGGCCGTTTTAAGGGAAGTCGAAAAGGCACGTTTTATCACTTTGTTACAATTACCTTCACTCGCGCACATATAAGAATGCATAATGGTTAATATTCTACCAACATTACACATTAGATTTTAAAAATAACACTAGGGTTGGAAATTAAATCAAATTGACGACATTTTCTCGATTTTCATGGTTTGTGTTCTCATTTTAAATTTAAGTAGTAAGGAAGTGTATTAGGAATAAAACTATTTTACGGATTTTATTTCGGTTTATTATTGATTTTTAGTTCCCAACGACCACAAATTCTCGTAAAAGAACACCGATTCCTACCAAGGATGGTTCGCGAGGCTATTGAAATTAAAAAACATCCTAATTTCAATAGAGAAGATGGCTGGGTGCTTCCATCGACTTGGGATCCGGTAATTAATATAATCAAATCCAAAACCAAGCATAACACTGCAAGGCCTCAAGATACTGTGAGCTCATTCTGCGTAGATCGGACCAACAAAAATAATTAAGAAGTTTGAGGGTACCCCGGAACAACTATGCCTTTTGGACGTCTAACACCTCAGTCCCTCCCGTGACCATGGGTGCTGCAAAGCACTCGAAACGTCGGGAACTAAAAATCAATAATAAACCGCGATAAAATCCGTAAAATAGTTTTATTTCATGTGTAATATTCGCGTAAATCTAAGAACTCAGTAAGTGTATTAGGGTTGTACAATTTGGCATAATCAAATATCGATAAACACAACCTGTCAGTTTATTGCAGAGCGTATGACATGTCATATGCCAAACGGTTTTGACGTTAGAAATCCGACGTGCAAGTTAATTAAAGCTACACTCGCGCGGGTTGCTCTCGTAGGCTTACTAGTCATGTAACGTTCAAATTGGGAGTGACAACTAGAGCCAAGGTAGTGTTGTAGTGATATAACAATCAGCCTGTTTTGGCTACGAGTTTTGCAGTTTGTAACAAGCAAAATATCACTTTTGTAAAAACAAAGTACGAGTACATGCGATAGAGAATGTGGAATATTCCCCATTAGACCTTTTTATGACACACATTTTTGTATACTACTTAGGTTTTTTTCTTTAATAGAATTTTTTATATATTTTTAAATATAGATCTACGCGGTCATCCCATATAATCTTTAATGGGGAGACCTTTGCCCAGAAGAGCGATAACGTAGGTTAACAAAAAAAAAAAAAATCACTGTCTGCCTCGTTGGTCTGGTGGCAAAGCACATCGCTTTGTGGTCACGAGGTCCTGGGTTCAAATCCTAGGTCGGACAAATGTAGTTTTTTTAACGAAAAATTCCCAATATGAGTCCGGAGTCTGGAATTGTACCCGGTATATGGCAATAGGCTCGCCCCCTAAGACATGACACCTAACGTCGTCGGCGAAACGTGGGTGTACTCAGTACACCTCTGCCACCCCCGCTTGAGGAATATAGGCGTGACGGTGTTCTTTTTTATTTTTTATCACGCCTTTATAACCTTATAAACTGACAAAAGGCATGACATGAGGCACTATTCGGCAATATATCACGTATGACCCACTTTCCTGAAGTCGCGTAAATAGCTTATCAGTGTATTTACGCGCAAATTCATAATTCTACAGTTGCCCGTGAGCTACTCAATCATTCAGCGGAATGCGCATCCGGTATGAATTATTTCGCATTCACGTAGGGTTGTAACCTTTTATTGGTTTTTAAAGGTAGGCACTAAGGCACATTGTATCAAAATAAAGTATCATATTTTATATTACTTTTAGAAATTTTCTATCACTGATATCACTGCTAATCAGCTTCACAGCATATTAACAGTCTATGATCAGCATATTAACAGTCTATGATTTATTTGCTCAGCAAAATAGGTCTGCGTTGTCGAAGGCCGACTTCCCGCTGTAAAGAGGTTTTACATGTTCCATTTGCCAGGACCGTCCATACAAAGAATAAATTTATAATACGCAGTGCCAGCTGCTATAACAACAAATTCAATGATATCGATACCTTTCATTTGTCACTTTCTAGGTTTAAGAAAGAACTTAGAATAAGGCAACAAATTTGTTAAACTACATTTTTATAAGTTTTATTTTTCAATTCTACCGGCCGTACATAGTTGTTTATTTTCATTATTGGAAACTTTATTGGTGAATGTGTTATAATTTATGTGTACCTTATTAATTTCTGCATTTTTTGTAATGTTTGTTTCCTTTACCTTAATAAATAAATAAAATAAAAAACTTAGCCTCTGTAACTTAAAGAAAATAGTAAATACTATAAACAAATCCAAATTGCTTCTATCTTTCTCTAATGTATTACAGCTACAGCTGGCACAGCTGGCAGCTAGAAAAAATCATTGTTAGATCTAAATGTAACAATGATTTTTTCTAGCTTATCATAGATTCGGATTTTAACACCAGACATTATCCACTATGCTTTTAATTGCGAATACTCCAGTTAAGTCACTCGGCCTTTATACATAAACTTGCGATCAATAATTTTCTTTTTAATACACACACACACCGTCACGCCTATATTCCCCAGAGGGGGTGGCAGAGGTGTACTGAGTACACCCACGTTTCGCCCACGATGTTAGGTCCCATGTAATAGGGGGCGAGCCTATTGCCATATACCGGGCACAATTCCAGACTCCGGACTCGTACTGGGAATTTTTCGTTACAAAAACTACATTTGTCCGACCTAGGATTTGAACCCAGGACCTCGTGATCACAAAGCGATGCGCTTTGCCACCAGACCAACGAGGCAGTCAAGTTTAATGATTTATGTAAAATGAAACGAAATAAAGTATTTTCGCGTACTTTACAGTTCTCATAAAGTATACTTACCCTAAATAACGTACAATACTTAAAATAAAGTACGGGTGGAAACCCTATTCACGACCCTTATTATGACCAAACACTAAACTTCGTGAAAAGATCTTGTAATGATATTTTGTTTAGTGTCATGGGCAAACATGCCAAGCATTGGCATACGAGTATACAAGGTGTAACATAATAAACGCAAGACCTGAAAGTAATTTGTTTAAATCGATATTTGAAATGATTCCACCTATTTTTAATGTATCTTATTTTTTTTTTAATTTGCAAAAAATCCTGTTACTCCTTCAGTGCGCTATGAAAAACTAAATTTATTCTTGATTCATAGAAATCCGGAGATTTCAAATGCATTCCTAAAACGTATTTCTCAAAACGCACACATACATGTACAAGTTTTATTGTTAATTGGGGTTTATACCCCAAAAAAAAAGTGCTTAAAAAAGGGTGAAAACCTTATAATAATAATATAAGCCCTGTTAAGAAACTGTCCCACTGTTGGGCACGGGCCTCCTCTCAAACTGAGAGGGTGGGGTGAAAACCTTTAAATTGGCAAATTTGGTTTTCGTTTTAAATTTATGAAGCAATTCTCTAATCGGGGTGTCTGAGGTGTTGCGTTTATTATGTTACATCTTGTATAGTAAAATTAAAATGTACTATACGGAAACCCATTAATCTGATATTTCGGTCGTCACAGTGATGGTAACACGCCACGTTTGGTCACCCTACTAATGTAAATGTGAAAGTTTGTATGTTTACATATTTGGTTGTTTGTTACTCAATCAGGCAAAAACGGCTGAACGGATTTAGATAAAATTTGGCACACAGTCTAGTACCTAAATTAACACATAGGATAGTTTTGATCCCGGAAAAATGTAGTGTTCCTGTCTAAAGTCAACGCGGACGAAGTCGCGCGCAGAAACTAGTAGTGGATAAAGGAGGGATAAAGAAGGGCGCTGGTGCCAGTTTTTTGGGAGTGGCTGGGGCGACGACACGGCGTCCTCACGTACTGTCTGACGCAGGTACTGTCCGGGCATGGTTGCTTCGAGTGGTATCTGTGGCGGATCGGGCGTGAGGAGGTGGAGCGCTGCCACCATTGTGCGGCCCCGGAAGACACGGCGGCGCTCACTTTGCTGGTGTGCCCGGCATGGGATGACGAGCGGCGCCGGCTCGCCGGAGCGCTCGGTGCAGGGGGACAGACGCTATCGCTCCCGACCGTGATATCATGCATGGTTGGGAACAAGAGCACCTGGGCGGCCTTTTGCGAGGCCGTCATGTCCGCAAAGGCGGAGGCAGAGCGGGTGAGGGAGGAGACGTCCTCCAATCCCGCTCGCAGACGGCGCGTTGGGCGAAGGCGCAGGGACTACGCCCGAAACGACCTTCGCCCACCGTAATCTCAGCCTGCAGGCGTCGGAGAGGGCACCCCGGCGCCCTAGCACTTAGCAGGTCCGCGCCGGAAAAGCGCTGCGTCCTCGCAGCCTCCAAAAGATGATAGTGGAAGACCGAACTCCCCTACACGTGTCGAGGTCCGCGCCAAACTGCGGACCGAGCCCGCCGGTGCCACAGAGGTCATGGTCAGATGTTAAAAATTATGTTTTTTTATGAAAATATACAACTGTGATTTGTTGAATTACTTATGAAAATAGTTGAATATTTTATTCGCCATATTAACACACCGTCAGTACACCTCTGCAACCCCCGACAATGTTAGGTCTCATGTAATAAGGGGCGAGCCTATTGCCATACACCGGGCACAATTTCAGACTCAGGACGCATACTGGGAATTTTTCGTTAAAAAAAAATACATTTGCCCGATCTAGGATTTGAACCCAGGACTCGTGATCACAAAGCGATGCGCTTTGCTACTAGACTAACGAGGAAGTCAAGCCATATTAACGTGTTAACTATTGAGCTTTTAATAAGGCACAATACATGATGATTTAAGTTATTAAAAAAAAAAGTAGAATGTGTTTTTCTGACATGAAAAATTTTATAATCTTCTTAATTCCTAACTAATAAGTTATACATATGTTTCTTGTTTAAAATAAAGCAGTTTCTAATGGCACGATAATTTCGATACCTGTAGAACAATCAAGTGCACTATCAGCTGTTTCACCTAATTGTTGTGGGCGAGGCTTATCAGCGCGATATCACCTCGAGGCGACGCTTATGATAACACAGACAGTCGCCGGCCGTGCGTCCGCGGGTATATTTACCCGCCAGTGCGAAAAAAAGTAAACCAACCAGCTTGTCATACAACAACATTTGCCCGCGCAAATACACAACGGCTAGGCACAGACTAATATTTAAATTTCGAACGCTAGTGATGTCGACGTAGGCGATTCAAGTTATCGATACTACTTAAGGTGAAGTGTCAGTATGTCGTTTTGGACAGACTTCTTGGATGCGGCTGCGAATCATCCTTTTACATCGATACCTATTGATTTGTTGTCACCTTTCGATGTTTCTAGAAATGAAAGTTAGTATTTTTTAATTTAATAATTATGTGCGGGCATAGACATTTTCATCTCGATTTGTGAACGGAAGGACTTTGCCCATCACAATAGGGCAATGTAGGTTAATTTACTTTATATTTCTTAAATGTTCCAACAGAATAAGACTACTTGATACACAAAATATCAATTTAAGCGTCTTACGGCATGTTTTTGAGTTAATGATTCTCTAATTACGTATAAATTGATTTCTGCAACAAAATAATATACCTTATAAAGTGCATCAAAATTCGTAACAAATTGTCATCTATTTCGTACAACGTGTATGTATTACAATGCATCCATCCTATTTAAATGCTGCTCGTGTTGCCCAATGAGATTTTAGTATTATTTGTTTGTTTGTGTCGTTCGACCGAACGATGATTTGTGAATATGGTACATCGAATTTTATCATCACTATTAACTTAATACACTTCATGTATGCGTGCAGTCGTTCGGGATATGGAATTACTTATTATAGTTACTATGTTTATATTTATGGGACATAAATATACTATGTTTATATTTATGGGACATAAATATACTATGTTTATATTTATGGGACATAAATATAAACATAGTATCGAACCCTTTTAAATGGTTTTTTCTTTGGTTTATCTGTATGTTTGTCCGTCTCTCCAATTCAAAATTTGTAATTAAGAACTTGATGGCATTTGATTGAAAGAAAATTTGGCATACTCACTTTCAGCTATATAACTTCGAACATAATACAATAATATGGTACCATCGAGCTGATACTAATGATGGAGCGAGAAAGTGGCCATAGGAACTCCTTAACTACACAAGATAACGAGACCAGACAAGACTGCCGTCAGATTTGTGTTGATAAGTGCTATATGCCTATGTGATGCCCAGGGTCTAATAACGGAGCCGAAAAGTGGCAACACGAACTCGGCAATAAGTTATCTTTGTCGTATTTTCGCTATAAAACTTGTTTTAAAAAGATTTTTTTTTAATTGGACAAAATGATTATTCAAGTTTTCGTCTGTCATGGTTAATTCATATTAGTTTCACAAAGCCTGGCTCGTATAGTGCGAGTTGTTGACTAGCAAATCGACAATTGCTTACACGCTAATATCTGTTCGATTCCTACATGATAGTAATGATCTCATGTCAGTGACAGCGCATTTCAAATTCGTACGCCAGTTCATACTATGTAAATCAGGCATTATACATGCATAACGTGAGCTGGCTTAGAAATAAACAGGAGTATACAAATTGCAACGAAGATTACATATAATATCATTCCTTTTCATCCTGTTTTGATTATATATTTGCAAAAATAGAAGTCTTTGTTACTAAAGGACGTTACTAACGAGTAAAATATCTGTTAGTTTTTTATTATTGTAGAAAAATACTATAATATTGGACTAAGTTATTGAACTTTTAAGAATACGTTTATTTTTATTTATTTATTTATTATTAAGGTTTACCAGCGCTTATACACACTAATACTTACAACTAGGTTTGACAGTATTATAGGTAGAACATAAGTGTGACAAACTATTACAGGTAAACACCACATGCAATTTGTAAAGACGACAAAAATAATTACTTTATAAATTAAAATTGTTAAACCAAAAAAAATAAAAAGTAAATAAAATATGATCATAAAATAAAGATAAATATAAAAAAATATCAAAATTACTTACTTATGTGGTATTAATAATTAAAGAAAACAGAAAAACCAATAACTTTGAAAGACGTTTTTTACGTTGCAGGATTAACCAGCTTTGATTATCAAAAATTGTACTCTATACATTAACGTACTTGTAATCACAACTAACACTACATAAGATAAGTGAAAATGAAATCTAAATCCTTATGCTTAAAATCCATATAAAAATTTAGCACCAGCATACTTTTTGCACTCCAAAATATTAACAACTTATAGATTAGCCGATAACATGCTGACACGAGCTGGCTTATCATTTTGATTCATCTTTCGTTCGATATGTTTGCTCAACTACCGATTACAAAGAATTGCAACAACGATTTTTTTTTATCTAAAAATCAATATAAAGAAAATAAATGATTCATAGTAGACTTAATCAGCCACACTCATAAATACCCAAAAACTCATATAACGTCTCTAAGACTTGTCAAGATAAGCCTGGGACTGAAATTAAAATACTTTCTAAATTAACTACGTCCAGTCTATTTATATTAGAACTTCACAAGGATGTTAAAGGGAAACAGAAAGTTTCCAAGTTCTGTTGTGTATGTTTGGGACAGCACTCGGACAGATGCTGCGGACAAGAGCCAACCATCCTAAATAAACTCACAAATACAAAAGACAAGTCTTAATTACAGTATACAGAAGCAATTCTGTAGTGCCACCTAAAAAATACAATTGAAGATTGTAATTTAATACAATAAAATCTACAAATTCGACTAACCCTTATTGGATTCTATTTTATTTTTAAAATGGAATCGACAAATATTAGTCGATTTTTACAATTTTAAATGTAGTAACTTTTACTGTTTTGTTGTTGACATAGTATACGATAGTGACGTTTCCTACTTAAATTTCCTTATTATTAAACATTAAGTTTTAATCAACAAAAAACCTTCTTTAATCCCTTTCACAATTAGTACTTCCTTCTGATCGCTGAACCTTTGAATTCTATAAATAAAACAAAATTTCTCAAAAAAGGAGCCCCACTCCATATACTAAAATGGTATGTACGAATGAGTTCATTGTTGTTTATTAATACCCCAACAATAGCGTACGACCTTCGTAAGGGTAACTTGAAAATATTCTTTGATATTTTTTTCATATCGCGATAAATAAACCGTTGCGCAAACTCGACGACTTATCTCGGACGCTATCTATTCGATTACCGTTATCTCCGAATGCGAGATAATAGACGCTTCGACACCTACGCAACGCACCTGATCTTGGAAAGAGTAACCCCATATATCAGTGCCGTTTTCCACATAGATGAGCGCTCTCGCCTCGAGCCATCTGTACTATCTTATCGATACAAGAAATATCGATACCTCGATGAAATCACGCGCACCAGACTGGTGCACATATTTCATTGGCTAGTGCTGTTCTTTATCTAATCTTTGTGTAGTTAAACTTGTAATATCAGTACGAATCGAACGTGTTTAGTGTGTAATTTAAATTTTATAATTAATGATGTGAAAATGAAACGCGATGTTTTGCGCGCCTTGACCCGGTTTTTGAATAGTGTTGTGGTGGTGACATAGTTAGTCGATATGAGGGCGCCTGTGTTTTGGTCTCAGGCGGCTGAGTGCGTGCGTGAATGCGCATGGCGGACTATTGACTGTGGGCTGTCTGTTTGTGAGAAAATTGCTGCGGCACATCATCTGTTTCAGCCGTATCCGTCTTTAGACGTCGTGATTGCGGCTCCCTCTTACGCTAGGCAGAGTTAGTATCTTTTATCCTTATTTCTAATAATTAGTATTTCCGTCATGTTGCACGTGACTTTATTTATTTACGCAATCAATAACTTCGCACAGTGGGATTCCCTAATTGCAATGAATAAATACCTAATAGTTGGTATCTATTAAATTTACTGAATAAAAGACACCTTGAAAATTTATTATTACGTTTGTGATAATAACTTTTTTTCTTTTGTTGTCCATCTATTAATTTTTTATTTACAGCTTTCTAGAATTTAAATTTGACTATTTGAGATAGGACACCTTTCCACCACAGATAGCATTGACTACTTTTTTGTTCCCAAGAGAATCGACTTGAATTTTTGCATTAACGATCGCTTATTTACCTTCCAAAAGCCAATTTCATAAATTTCATGGACTCACGAATGGTTCACCTATAGGTATCATAGCTTTAAAAAGTAGTCTAGTAGGTACTTTAAATATGAATAAACAATACGTCTGATATTAATCAGAAATTCCATCAGAGAGATGGCATTTTGAACGCAGGTATCGATTTAACTCGACTATTGTGTTGTGATAAATGTCGCGCTCGGGAATATTGTAAATATTAATGCGGCCGTCAACATCGACAGGTTGTTACGCGGCACTGTGACGGTTGACACGGTTCGAATTATGACAGTTTCATGAAGAACCCTTAACCCATATATATTATTTTCGATAGATAAATTTCCAGTATCAAACCGGAGTCTGGAATTGTGCCCGGTATATGTCTGGCCTCTTATTACATGAGATCTAACATCGTCGTGTACACAACACATATCTGCCGCCACCACTTAGGTAAATAGACATGACGTAGTTTGTTTTTTTTTATTAAACACCCCGTCACGCCTATATTCCCAAGCGGGGAGAGGTGTACTAAGTACACCCACTTTTCGCCGACAATGTTACGTCCCATGTAATAGGGGGCGAGCCTATTGCCATATACCAGACTCAACCCCAGATTTCGGACTTATACTGGGAAGTTTTCGTTAGAAAAACTTCATTTGTCCGACCTAGGATTTGAATCATTGTGATCACCAAGTGTTTGCGCTTTGCCACTAGCCAATGAGGCAGTCCGTTTGTTATTAAATCCTTAAAAACATTATCATTTTTATACATTTAAATTTCATACCGATAAAATTACCATCAATAAATAAGTAAATAAATACTATGGAGAAAACAGTTTTCATATTTAACCAAATTATTGATTTCAGTTTTAGTAAAATCGATATTTTTGTGTGTGTTTGTGTGTGTGTGTGTGTGTGTGTGCGCGCCTACGTGCGTGCGTGTGCGTATGCGTGTGCGAGCGCGTGCGTGTGTGCGTAACAGTAAACAACACACACACACACACAAGTAAAAGTCGATAACTTGATGCATGATTGGTCGTAATTTGTATAACGTGTATTCTTGCAGGTGTGCCTAAAGAGTATAGGTTTCAAATCTTTGCGAATGGTGTCTCTTTGACTAAGTACACACAATATACCATATTTATTGAAACTACCTTATTTGTCTACTCCTGTAACTGGATTAGTTCCAATAAATTGCAGATTTTGTTGGCTAAAAAGAAAGGTGAGATTTCAATTTTAGCTCGTTCTGCACTGTTCTCCCATACCCCATGAATGTAATGTATACATAAATAATGGTAAAGCTCTCATTTTTAAAAAGAGTAACCGTGGAGTTACTTGCCCTTCTTCTCTACGGAAATGAATTTCCGAACGGATGGTAAGTAGTCTTAAGTAATCAATAATTTTCTATTTTTGACTATTCATAAGTGCCTTTTGGTCTACATGAATTAAAAACTTTTGATTTTGATAATGTGTAATCTACGTAGCTTTTGTACGTCTGAACCAACTAATCGAAACTGGTTAACTAGCCATTTTATAATTATTCAATCAATCAATCAGCCTATCGCAGTCCACTGCTGGACATAGGCCTCTCCTAACACGCGCCATTGCACACGTCCTCCGCCTTCCGCATCCAGTTTGTCCCAGCGACCTTTTTGAGGTCGTCGGTCCATCTAGCTGGGGGCCGTCCTACCTTACGCATACCAAGTCGCGGTTATAATTATTCCCACTATCAATTAGTTGTTGACAATAAACAAACAATTTTATTCACCTTAATCTTATCATCATAACCCAATTTTTCAACTTTTCCACCCCAATTATAACTCTTTTCACAAAAAAAGGAATAAACTTGACATGAGAACCCTTTGTTTACTCTCCAATGGCAAGTGTGGAGTTTGCAAATTAATTGCCGAAGTTTGTGTTGCGTCGAGAACTTGCCTTAATCAACCCCACCTGCTAGTGTTTACAACTTACTTTGCTAGTACTGAGAAATTTATTTCGGGTTTTGTTTAATTTTTTGCGTGCTTTCCACCCCCTCATTTGAAGCACCTGGATCCAGTAATGCTCAGTATTGGTGTCTAGCTTCGATTAAGTACACACAATTTACAATATTCATTGTAACTAAATTTGTCTACTTCTGTAACTAAGTCATTTCAAATAAATTTGCTGTTTTTTTTGGCAAATAAGAGAGGAGAAAAATATCGCATTAATGTTTATTTTACATGCCTTTTGAATAGGGACTCTTTAACAATCCATTTTTATAATTATTTCCACAATGAATATTAAGTTATTTACAATAAACAAACAACTCTTTTCGCCTTAATCTTATCACCGTAACCCAATTTTTCAACTGTTTCACCCAAATTATAACTTTTTTCACAAAAAAAGAAATAAACTTGACAAGAACACCCTTTGTTTACTCTCTAATGGCAAGTGTGGAGTTTGCAAATTAATTGCCGAAGTTTGAGTCTCGTCGAGAACTTGCTTTAATCAACCCCACCTGCTGTTATTAACTTGTAAATAGCTGTGCTTGTATTGGGAGGTTTATTTCGGAATTTGTGCGTGCTTTCCACTTAACCCCCCGCATTTCAACCCCCTGGGGGTTTCCACGGACGATCACTATTACATTTGGACCCCCAACTGGGGGGTTTATCTGCTTCCTTTATAACCTAAATTACGAAATTCTGGATTTTTGTTTAGAGTTTAAAATGAACGCTGTCTAAGGAGACGTTTCAGATAAAAGATCTACTTACTGTATACTCAAACGCCACTTAAGCATATAAAAAATCGTCGGACGATTTAGCGCAGTGGTTAAGAGCTTAAGCCGCTCCACCCACTAGGTCTAATAGTCGTGGGTTCGATTTCCAACGCGACAGATCTTTGAGTGATCCATAATTATTTTTCAAACTCAAACTCAAATCGCTTATTTTGCATAAACCCTGCGGGGGTGTTTACAAAGTGTCATATTTACATATTTTTAACTTACTAATCTACCACGGAATCGAAACGCGGCCTCCACTGAGAATATCCGGCGAGAAACTCAGCGGGCTTGTCTTTTTTGTTTAATTCTTCCCTTACTTTTTATCATTTTTTGTATAGATACATACATTTTTATAGTATACAAAATCATTAATGCGATTCAGCTCCAGTGTGATGCCTTACGACTGAGATATAAGACTATTTTTAAATATATGCTATAATGAAAAGCTAGAGGATTCTGGGTGGACCAGTCTCCACAAGCAGCACCCGCTCACGAGTACGACTTCTTGAGCAGCCATCACCTCCATTCATCCATTTGTTTCGGTCTGGGTATTTGTGTATGTGACTTTTCATGTTTGTAAACGCACCGACGATACAGGAATAAATCCTAGTGTAGGGCTACGTTTTTTTTTAAAGTATATAAATACAATACCATTACACCTGTATTCTAAAAGTAGGGATGGGAGAGATGTAATACGCCCTTTATTCACTGAAAGACTGCTAATTCTGAAAACAAAGTTAATTATATTTGTTGTGTACATACAAAAAAATGTGCAAAGTATACAATACTTTCCACCGTGTGGTGAGTCTTCATTTTGGCTAGAGTTATTCAGGTTTACTGTCTTATGAGTATTAATATAAATATGGGCTAAAAACGAAGTAATGTAGAATAATTAGGCACTCAAACTGCGTTTATTACGTATTCCCTAAGGGTGAAAATAATAATCCACAGCCACTACACTGCTCATTAATTTATCCATTATCGATAATATAAAATTATACACGCATTAACTGTAAATCCGTTGAATAAATTTATAATTAAATCGGCACAACGAACAACGGAAATTCATTGGATAATATCTGCTGGCATCGTTAGTTTGAACAACAATGCACTGCGACGCGAGACCCGGGCCGGCTCATTTGTTAACCGGATCGGACCGGACTAAGGGTAGAGGCACACCGGTATTATAAAATAACTACTTATGAACGTCTCTGATTTAGTGACGCAAAATGAGGCTCGCGAGCATCGGGTCCTGAGTTTTCCTATTGAAAAAATCTCGTAGCCGCAGTATTCCGGAGTGCCAAACGCTCGTCCTCTATTAAATTCGTGGGAAAGTGTGAATGTATCCAATTGCCACCCTTATTTAGGATATATAATCGTGACAGTGTTCATTTTTTTGGTTTATTTAAAACACTAGGATAAAAGTAACACAACCAGTTCACGTTTCTTCATAACATCATGACTATTATTCCTGAAGGATTAGTTTAAGACTTTCGAAATACTAATGCCCCAAAGTGATTTCAATCAACATCCTATATTTTTTTTAGAAATAATGAGTAATGTAATTTAATAAATCAGCGTATGCTATTCCACTGCATTGCTGCAAACACATCGAATGATTATTTACCGAGACGTCCACTGCAGGACAAAAGCCTCCTAAAGATTCCCTAAAGATTGCTGTATGCATCCAGCAAATCAAATACTAGTCCAAAAGTAAGGTTGAAGTAATAATATTTTAGTCGCGTCCGGTACACCCCAACCCTAATTTATCAGTGTTTGTGCATATACTCAGAATTAAAATGGACGATAATGCGGGTGTTTAAATTTTCAGCGCAATAATTGCATTTCAATGCTTCATTAAACTTTAAATATATTTTATGATATAAGACAACAATGGCGTGAAACGTTAACGGCTTTATTGGAGTGTTGAATGGAACACAGACTAGTTAGTTAAGCAGTAAGACCATGAGAGTAATTACGACAAATATACTTGTACTAATAATCCTCCCCGGCTGCGCATGAGTATCACTAGTGATACCCATGATACCCATACCTAAGTATCTACGAACGACTTTTCTTTAGTTAAAGTCAAAGTCAAAAATCATTTATTTGCATAGGCCAACACAATAGCACTCACAAACGTCAAAAATTTTACATTTTTTACATCTACCACCGGATCGGAACGCGGCCTCCACTGAGAAGATCCGGCGAGAAACTCAGCGGGCTAGTCTTTTAATTTAATTTATTTGGCCTTTCTGATAACCATTTTTTTGATTTTCATGATTAATGTTGCTGATTGAGGAGCTGCTTTAGAATTGTTTGAGAAAAACAATTCCACTATACATCATTTTCATAGAACTTATCGATTACGAGCAGCGCGCGCCATGGAAGCTCTCAGGAGGCATAATTTTGTCAGACTACCGACATAAATCATCATAATTGGATCAATTCGCAAAAATAATCATAACTTAAGTAAAGATTTCTCGTGAATCAGTATAACTTATTGATAGAAACTAGTGTCCGACCAAAGGTCGTTTTTTGGCCGACGCTTAAGCAGAAGCCGATTAATAGGCCATCGCCAAAACTTCGGCTCATTTTTGCCAAAGCCGAAGCTTCGGTAGGACACTAATAAAAACCGAAAGAAATCCTGTGTGGTAGTTTCGTAGATTAGCCCATACATACATAGGAAAGAGGCGGCGGGCGACTTGAATTTATAATATGTTGTAAACATTTGTTGGGTCTTCGACTAAGAGGACTATATCTTTAAGTATGAATGAAACTACGTAGAACTAAGTAGAAGTTGAATTGTTTAATATTAAAAGGTTTATACCTTTGCGAGGCGCGCGTGTGGTCTGCAAGGAAGCAATTTGCAAGTGTGCCGATGTCGCTAAACCCCGCCTCCCGCGGGTTGCAGTGAAGGCGAACACGTAACACATTAATGACTATTGTACAAGTATACCAGGCATGGGGAGTTCCATTTTTTCAGAAGTAATGTTCGCAAGCGTATTGAAATATTCAGAACTCTCGAAAAGGCTCGCCAAGGGGTGCATATTACAGGGTACAGCTCGACACACCAGGGCCGCGGCCGCTTGCCAAATTGCCGGGACCCGGTACACGGAGCCAACTTCTCGTGTTATGATATAAACGAAGCGAATTTATTTGGAAGATCTTTAACATATATTTTTCATAGGAAGTTGTGTTTAAAAAGTTTTTTATTTTGTGTCTATGTCGTTAAAGTCAGGCCCATAAGATTTAAGTGTAGGAAACAGATCACTTCAGAGTGGTTACAATCAAATCAAAGAGTGTTGATCTCTCTTTGGTATTCACAGCCTAGACAATTCAACTCCGGCTGTACCCGGAGAAAGACTAACGCCTGTTAGGCAGTTCCTTTTTAAAAACAGTGCTAAATTACTAATATTTCTTACCTTTGCCGATATGTCTTGCATTCAACTATTTATTGCTAATATGTCTTACATTTACCCCTTTCGCGCGATCGTGTGCAGGGAAATTTATATGAAAATTAGCAGTTCGGGCATGTAAAGTTACTACTCATTGCTACGGTTTACATTCTCCCACAAGTACGAGTATGGAACATTATATGCCTATTATATGCATCAATCAAAATCTGCTATATATGCATACGACCTATGCAAACAAAATACGAACATCTGCTATGTAGCACATGTCTGCCTGAACACGTTATATAAATCCAAAAAAGACAATGTTGCCTCAATTCTACCACATAATCAATCAATCAATCAGCCTATCGCAGTCCACTGCTGGGCATAGGCCTCTCCTAACACGCGCCATTGCACACGGTCCTCCGCCTTCCGCATCCAGTCTGTCCCAGCGACCTTTTTGAGGTCGTCGGTCCATCTAGCTGGGGGCCGTCCTACCCTACGCTTACCAAGTCGCGGTCTCCACTCTAGGACACGCTTGCTCCACCGGCCGTCGGTTCTTCTGCAGATGCGACTATCATATAAATAAATTGATAATACAAGGCAAAACAAAACGAAGTTACGCAAGAGAAATCGAGTACAAGCGGCCCGAAAACAATAACGTTCAGTTAATCCAAAGAAAGAGCATAGGAAACCCGAGTCATGTCTCATTACGGAGTCGCGAAGTTTCACTTGTTTGCCGAAGCGATAATACACGGAAGAGAAAAATGTACGGCACGAGCTAAGGTTCGGCTCAAGATAGCAAACGCCCTCCCAGAATTTAAGACTACGGTTGCGTGTTATTTTAAACCTGCTGCCTTTCCAGTCTGTAGTTTGCGCTGTAGCGAGGAAATACGAGTATTTTTTTATATTGTATTCTTTATATTGAGTTCTTAGATTTACGCGAATATTACACATGAAATAAAACTATTTTACGGATTTTATCGCGGTTTATTTTTTTTTATTTTTAGTTCCCGACGTTTCGAGTGCTTTGCAGCACCCATGGTCACGGGATGGACTGAGGTGTTAGACGTCCAATAGGCATAGTTGTTCCGGGGTACCCTCAAACTTCTTAATTATTTTTGTTGTTGTTGGTCCGATCTACGCAGAATGAGCTCACGGTGTCTTGAGGTCTTGCAGTGTTATGCTTGGTTTTGGATTTGATTATATTAATTACCGGATCCCAAGACGATGGAAGCACCCAGCCATCTTCTCTATTGAAATTAGGATGTTTTTTAATTTCAATAGCCTCGCGAACCATTCTTGGTAGGAATCGGTGTTCTTTCACGAGGATTTGTGGTCTATCAAATCTGATGTTATGGCGGGTGCGGTCAAGGACATGTTCACAGACTGCAGACTTTTTTTCGCGACGGTGTTTTAGGTGTTCGCTCAAAGAAGTCTGCAGTACATCACTATTCGATTTCCCGCCAAAAACTCACATATTACTTTAAATATAAACCTATTGCTTTTTGATAGTCTGTGGTTTGGGTAGTATAGGAGGAGATATGAGATTTTTTTTATAATATTTTTTTTCTTATAACCTCGCAAGGGATCTGGCGGGATGATATTGAATATAATATTTATTGAATTACTTGTAAACAATTACTTTTTAATAGTCTTTTGTTTGCGTTATACCAGAGTTACATGATATTTTTATAAACTGATATTTATATATTTTATATTTATAAAAAAAAGATATTTTAAAACTTAAAACGTTCGTATTTTCCTCTAACTAATTAAAACTTACATTGAAAACAAAAAAGACTTATCTACTTGTAGGCCCCGGCGAGATTCGAACTCGCGATCTCCTGTTTACTAGACAGGCGCTTTAACCAACTAAGCCACGGCGCCGACGGACTTGGTCGCGAATATACGGATTGTAACATACATACCAAAGTTAATTCAAGTGTAATAATCATAATTTATTCAATCAAAGAGATAAGCCAGTTCTTTTAATACCTCTTGCTTGGACATACGAATCTGAATTGTTAAAAATGTACGTCACAGCTAAAGATATGGATTTTTGTGGAAATACCAAGCCTTAATCACAATATTGCCTATTATCAGTAGATAGAAATCGTTCAACGAAACATTCGCTTCCGTAATTGTATTAATAAGATGAAACATTATTATGATAAGTGAGAATGCTAAAGAAGTATCCGCACCCCAAACCCATACAACCCCAACCCAGCAAAACCCATTCAATAGAAACTAAGGGACACCTATCAAAAGTCCAATCCATCCAAGTCAAACTAAAATCATTTACTTTGTATAAACCCTATTTCATCATCATCATCATGTCAACCCGTGGTCACCCATTGCTGAGTGTAAAGACACTTTGTAAAACCCTATTTACAAAGTGTCAGCTTACATTTTTTTTTATCTAATCTACCACCGGATCGGGGCGCGGCCTTCACTAAAAAGATCCGGTGAAGAAACTCAACGGGTTTGTCTTTCTTATTTAATTCTCTACTTTTTTCCTTTCTATTTTTTTTTTTAAATTTAAGGGTACAATGTTTGGGTTTCAATTTAGAAGTTTACGATCTAGCTCCAGAGTGATGCCTAACGACCGAGATGTGAGACTAATGATGTTATTTATAAAGAGTGTCTATAGGATTCAAGATGGACCAGTCCCCACAAGCAGCACCCGTTCACGAGTATGACTACTGTAACAGCCATCTCTAAGATGATGAAAATATCAGTGCCTGTAGGCAACTGATATTTTTTAAGTTACACTTATGTCGCCATCGAAAGAAAATCGCATTGATAAGTTTTATCCCTAGCACCGAGAATGTAAGGGCATTCTGTTCGTCTCTTCCCTTTTAATCCAATCACTCCCACCCCTATCTATAAACATGTATAAGTTACTTTTACTATTATTTTTTTTTTACCGTAGCTCCACTCTAGGATTTGTTCCTGTGCGTTTACAAACATGAAAATTCACATACACGAATACCCTGACCGGAACAAATAATTTTGGATCACAGAAAGATTTGTCCCGTGCGGGAATCGAACCTGCGACTTTTAGACATAGTGGTAGGAGCGGCATGAGTTCTTAACCACTGCTCTAAATCGTCCGTCAATCGTCGTCATTTACTTAGTACATCATTTTTATTCTATAGTTGAGAAACTGTCAAAAGTAAGAAATGTCGAACGTTATAGTCTTTTTTACGAGACATGAGTAGGGTGACGTTTGATCATGTTCCATTTCACGCATAATGTATTTAATTTAATTTTGAAAATACAGAATCCAAAAAATTAATAGAAATATAAAAATACATCAAAAATCTACTTTACTTTTCATTTAAATCATAAACAGTTTATAAATTTGCGTAATTAAGAAAAAAAATCTTAAAATTTAATAAAACTCTATTACTCAATTATATAAATTGTAATGGTTTGCGTCTTAGGGACTGACACAATGAAATCGTTATAATCGATATGTGTTTTCTTAAAATGTATAAAATCGATTGCCGTTTTTTTACGAATATATTATTTTATCTATCTGACTAAAATATTTAGTATTCTCATGGTCGTCAAATAAACGTGGATGCGCTGTCATGAAATATTAAAACGCGACGTAAGCGACGAATCAAGCGACCTGTCAGACGATTTTTCTAATCGATGGCTTGATTCGTAAATACATAATGAGATTATTTTATTTTGTTCCTAAATTATTTTTATTAATATCGATTCATTATTCGTTATAAATTATACTACTATTTCACACTCACCACATTTCTAGAAACGTCAAATTCTAAACGTCACCGTACCCATGACTGTTGAAAAGGACTAAAGTTTTCTTAGCCAAGTATTGAATTTTAAACACATGATATTGCTCGGCTAAGTAACTTCTAAAGACTTAATAATTAAACATCTATATCTTAAGACAAGTCTTGTGTAAACAAAGTAACATAGGGATACGATAGCGTTTCTACGACTTAACCGTGCGACTTAACTGTAAGTTAGAAAGAAAACTTGTTAAAAGTTAATCTATTAGACGGTCGCATCGCTATTCAGACTGTTTAAGTACTGTGATACACGAACCACTTCCGTTATGTGGTTTTAGGTTTATTTGAAAGCACTTTTAGGGGCTGCAGGAAGCATTGACACTTTACGCCTTAAAAATAACTTATTAGGAATACCTGCCCCAGAGTGTCTGTTTACTCAGGCAACTAGTTAGGGGACCTGGCACAACCTTCCCCCTACTTTAACAGAGGACGCAATTTTAAAGAAGCATTACTTGGAGAATACATGCCCCAGACGGCGTAATATATAGAACCACCGTCACGCTTACGAGTCTATTGTATCTGTCTATATTATCACGCCAGATCCCTTGCGGGGTAGGCAGAGAGTACAGACTTGGAACAGGTTCTTTCCTTACATACCTCTCTGGCTTCCTCCACTCTCATAGTTGCGAGTCTATTGACATCATATATTATCATTATATTATACAACATTTGAAAATTACTGTTTAAACATTAAAGAAATGCTTTTTTGACTTAGTATAGTGTTTAAAGTATCTGGATTTTATTTTTGTAAACGCACCCGTGACGCTCCTGCGTCATATTTAGTGTGAGGCGAGTTTATTTTTCCGAAAAAATGAAACGAAACGCGCTAATTTTATATGAAATAATTATATCATCTATAATGATTATACATACATACATCTTCTGAAAATGCATTCATTCAATTCATAAATTGCGACACCACCCCAAAAGCTTTTTCCCTTCAAATTACTTTATTCCGATCTTTCGTTCCAAAACATGTCCATTCAAAACAGAGCGATCGCAGCTCGTTATTCGGAATCGGCTAGGTTCTCGAGAACTAATCGATTCATCCGCGCCCTCCTTATTTGAGATGTTATCGCTGTCGGCAATATGTTCTCTGCCGGTGTGAGCTGGCCTTTATATAATTTTCTTTATAGTTCAAGTGAACAACAGAAGGTTAACTGAGTGTTTTTTCTACGTTGATGTTGTTAGCATTACAGAGCAAAGCATCAGCAGGATGTAATTGAGTGCTATTTTTGTTGCCTTCTGTTTTCACACAGCTTTCTTGGTATTTTGTGTAGATTAAATTATAATATTTCACTGGACGAACACACACACTTAAATTAAACTACACTTTATAAGCAAACTTCCTTACGGAAGGCTTGAGCCAGTGGTTAAGAGCTTAAGTTTCTCCGCCACTGGATCTCGTAGATGGGGTTCAATTACCACACGAGACAAATCCTTGTGTGATCTACTAATGTTTGTTTCGGTCTTGGTTTTGTGTATGTGAATTTTATGTTTATAAACGCACCTACAACATAGGATAATATCAAAGCGTGAACTACGATTTAAAAAAAAAAGGTGTTACTTCAAAGACACAAAAGCTTGGTAGGTGCGTGGTGTAGTATGTGCAATTATCTCTCAGGCCTTTTTCCAGCAGTGGAATGGTATAGACTAATTTGTATTTATTTTTAAAGATACCAAGACCGTCTTTAGTTTTATCTGCAATAGGACAAGCTTGATACGAGTAATCGATTCATTCGAAAACTCGTTTCCATTACTCTAGATGTTATCGCCACGCCCCGCTGTATGTTGTCTGCTAATGTGAGCACCGTTTGTGCTGAGCTTTATTTTTTAACACAATACCACGTGTGTTTTTTAAAAAAGAAGAACTGCAAAATTCAATAAAGTATGATTGCAATCAATTTTTTTTTAAGAATAATGCAATAGAACAATAGACATACTTTATACCGTAGTAAGAGAGTGTGAATACCTAATGCGAGGAAGTATCTGTTAAGTGAACATAGATACTTCGTCGCATTAGGTATGCACACTTGGTCTTCAGACCACAGGAAAGCTCCAGTATGGAAATAATGACGAAATCTATTATATACGATATGAAAATAGAAGAATGTAAATACAGGAGTCTTTGATAAACGATAAGCGTGTACGAGACGAAACATGAGAATAGAAAACGCAACAGAAGTTTGTTGAGAAAGAATCTGATGGAAATCTATACCTTCTGCCTTACCGGCATCTTGCGTGATGATATAGATGGATGGAATACCTAAATATGCATAGTGCAATTTAATGTGGCAACATTTGACAAAATGAATATGAACCTTTCAGAAGAATCGATTCAAACTAAAAATATTCGTTTGAAACTTCTGTTTTATGTCTGTGTCGTGTCACATTCTGCCTCTCGCAATACGTTACGAGAGCTTTCCATGTTGAAAGTATATTAGATTTTATTGAAAACGTTAAAAACTTTCTAAGGGCTTCGCGACTGTAAACAAAATAGTTCCGGCATAATAAACTTTGTTATTAGCTATATAAAACCTATTATCTTATAACAATCAATAGTTTTATATTCCCGCGGGGTGATTAAAGTAATCCGGAATCAGTCAGCACTTTATCGAAATGACTTAATCATTATCGAGAGTATCGGTGTAAAGATGAGAAAGGGTATGCTCCGTTGGTTCGGGCATATAGAAAGAATGTCCGAAGAAAGAATGACAAAACTGATATACAATGCGAAAGTGGAAGGATGTAGGAACCGGGGAAGACCTAGACTAGCTTACCATGACCAAATAGACCGGGTCTTATCTGAAGGACAAGTCAGGAGTCTCCGTAACCGGCGAGCGTGTATGAGACGAACTATGAGAGTAGAGGAAGCCAGAGAGGTATGTAAGGAACGAGCCTGTTGGAACTCTGTACTCTCTGCCTGCCCCGTAAGGGATCTGGCGTGATGATATAAATATATAGATAGATACTTAATCATTTTTAGTAACATGTACTTGTGTAACGACCAGATATTGGAAGAAGTGGAGTTTGTAGGCCCACCACCACGACCAACCTGGTGGAGGTTGCAGGTAAAACCGAATGCGTAAATGACAAAACCAGTCGCTGTGATGATCTTTAGGGGTCTATAGGGGATCGGTAGGGGGCTTTGTCCTGAAGTGAACATCTTTAAGCTGATAATGATGATAATGCGGCAAATTCGCAGCAAGATTTTGATAGAACAAGCTATATTTTTTTTATTGGGACTAACCCCGTCACACGTTGCCACAATTGTAAGTCTTGTAAGCCAGGATCCACAATAGTCTTCTTAGATGACACCAAGGTTTGAACCTTGGTGTCCCGGCACTTTAATTGTCTTGGAAACCGCAACATATTTAATTAGAAAGAAAACAAATTACCACTTTCCTCCTTTTCAAAGCGGGCGACACAAAAAAATGGCACGCTAGCCTTATAACAAAAAAGAGACTTCAGCTAGGATAAATTCAGTCATAAAGCACCATAGATACGATAAAAACCTTAACAAGGCCTATTTGATTCCAGTAGTCTAATACTAATATTATGCTCGCTAACATAATGTTATGCTCCCTGTGCCCGACACTGCACTCCCAAAGAACGTGGTGCGCTGATTCATACTCGCAGTTAAAAGTGGAACAGTGTGTCCTTCAGCTAGACAAAGATCCCTCAAATCGAGGTGAGACTAAATGGGTCTTTACCACGGTCCCAGTGCAGATGGAGCAGTGCGAGCAACAAACCTACTTGTTTAAAAAAACCAAATTATTTTACTAAGGGCTGCTTTTAAAATTATCAGATAAAAATTATTCATAGTATATATTAGAACGTAATCAAATTAAACATCAATAAAATAAATAAACACTCTCTATTATTTCTCCAAGCGGAAATGGCAGAGGTGTACGTACATGTAATAGGGAGCGAGCCTATTGCCATATACCGGGCACAATTTCAGACTCAACAGACAGAAAAATTATTCAGGTTAAAATTCATTTATACAGCTCATTCCACCCACTGCACATCATCAGCGTCCTCCCTCTTACTTATTTCTATCAGTCCTAAGAAAAACATTACATAATAACTAAGTGACAGGGACTGTGATAAGGGACCGAACCAGTGTGTGAATCGGAGCGCATCGGCCGCGGAAGTGGACAGGAAACGAGCCACGCCAGCCTGTATACCACATAAATACTGCGGCTTTATGTAGCCCGCTGTGTCAGAGAAACAACTTACTCCAAGTAATATTAAAAGTCCACGCTAACTGTTTGTTAGCGGTCCATGGAGTGTAGTATTCTGAATATCTGGCTAAAGCCGCTCCTCTCCAGGACAGAGTAGATCGATACCCGCATGGGACAAATCTGTGTGACCCATAACTTAATGTTTTTTTTCTCTTTTTCAAAACGCAGCCGCACACTAGGATTTTCTCCTGGGTTGTGGGTACGTTTACAAACATGAAGATTTACATACACAAATACCCAGACCGAACCAAATAATTGTGGGTAACGCAAAGATTTGTCCCGTGCGGGAATCGAACCCGCGACTATTAAACAGAGTGCGCGGAGTGGCTTAAGCTCTTAACCACTGAGCTAAATCGTCCGTTCGTTTTTTCTCTGTGTGTTAGTGTTTGTCAGAAGTTATGATTGTGAATACAATCCAGGATTTATTCTCAGTACGGTGCTTATTAACTGAAAAAAGAGGAATTAAGAATCACAGATTAAATCAATGAATATCTATATGACGAAAATATTAGGTAATGACGGACGGAGGAATTGACGGACGATTTAGCGCTGTGGTGAGCTTAAGCCGCTCCGCCCGCTGCGTCGCGGGTTCAATTCCCGCACGGGACAAATCTTTGTGTGACCCACAATTATTTGTTTTGGTCTGGGTATTTGTGTTTGTGAATTTTCATGTTTGTAAACGCACCCACGACACAGGGATCAATCCTAGTGTGGGGCTACGTTTTTTAAAGAAACAAAAAAAAATATGACAATTTATATTTTTTTTATTAATTACAAGAGTATGTAATTATTCTGGTGGTGGCGACATGAAAAATATAATTTGTGAATTAATTAATAATATGACAATTGTTTTAAAATACATTTAACATCTAAATGTTTTATAAAAGAATGACAAAACACATATACAAAGTGAAAGTGGAAGCATGTAGGTACCGGGGAAGACCTAGACTATCTTACCATGACCAAATAGACAGAGTCTTACCTGTAGGAAAAGTCAAGTCTCCGTAACCGGCGAGCATGTATGAGACGAACTATGAGAGTGGAGGAAGCCAGAGAGGTATGTAAGGAAAGAACCTGTTGGAACTCTGTACTCTCTGCCTACCTCGCAAGGGATCTGGCGTAATGATATAGATAGATAGATAGATAAGACTTGTGTACGCCTGATGCATGGCAAGATATAGTGAAACTTATGATTATATACATGTATAATCCTTTACCTATCATCCACAAATCAATCAATCAATCAATTAGCCTATCGTAGTCCACTGCTGGACATAGGCCTCTCCTAACACGCGCCATTGCACACGGTCCTCCGCCTTCCGCATCCAGTCTGTCCCAGCGACCTTTTTGAGGTCGTCGGTCCATCTAGCTGGGGGCCGTCCTACCTTACGCTTACCAAGTCGCGGTCTCCACTCTAGGACACGCTTGCTCCATCGGCCGTCGGTCCTTCTGCAGATGTGACCAGCCCATTGCCACTTTAGCTTACTGAGTCTGCGAGCTATGTCGGTAACTTTGGTTCTTTGTCGGATTACCTCGTTACGAATTTTATCCTTCAAAGAGACGCCGAGCATAGCTCGCTCCATAGCCCGCTGTGCGACTTTGAATTTGTGGACTAGTCCCACTGTGAGTGTCCACGTCTCGGCCCCGTAAGTCATAACAGGTAGGACGCATTGGTTAAAGACTTTAGTCTTCAGGCATTGTGGTATAGGCGAAGCGAAAACGTGACGTAGTTTGCCAAATGCTGCCCAACCCAATTGGATCCTGCGGTTGATTTCTTTCTCGAAGTTGTTTCTACCAAATTGGACAACTTGTCCAAGGTAGACATACTCCCGAACAACTTCGAGCATCGAACCATGGATGTAGATCGGTGTAGATCCACAAATAAATGATTTGAAATATACATACAGGCAGTGCTTATAGCAGAAACGGGTAGTGAAAATTATGTACATAGAAACTAGAAGTTATCGACCCAAACAGAAAAATATTTTCATCTCTGAAATCGATTGGTAAAACCCATTAAATCATTAATTATTTACATAAAAGATTACGTTTGAACACTAAAAAGCTATTTCCTGTCACACCTACTATAAAATCAAACAACTACCCACATATAATTTGTCCATATTCCTTATAGAGTAAACTTTGTGAGTCCAAAATGTTAGCGAAATAATTTATATGGAAAATGTATTGACGCAAGTGAATATAATAGCAAATAGTCTATATTTACTTTAAGACCTTGATTGTCGAGGTCACTCGAGGCTTGAGTTATTTCAAGTTATAAGTGAATTGAATCATCTATATATCTATCGACGGACTATTTAGCGCAGTGGTTAAAAGCTTAAACCAATCCGCCTACTGAGTCGAATAGTTGATTCGATTCCCGCACGGGACAAATCTGTGTGTGTCCCACAATTATTTGTTTTGGTCTGGGTATTTGTGTATGTGAATTTTAATGTTTGTAAAGGCACCCACGACACATGTATAAATCCTAGTGTTGGGCTACGGTTTTTTTTTTCAAGAGAAAAAATGGTATATATCATCATCGCAGATCCCTTACGGGGTAGGCAGAGAGTACAAGGTTCCTACACGTTCTTTTCTTACAGACCTCTCTGGCTTCCCCCACCCTCATAGTTCGTCGCATACACGCTCGCAGGTTACGGAGACGTGACTTGCCCTATTGAATCATCAATATATTATATGTATTAGTTTAAAGGTGACTGCCTCGTTGGTCTATTGGCAAAGCGCATCGCTTCGTGATCATGAGATCCTGGATTCAAATCCTAGGTCGGACAGATGTAGTTTTTCTAACGAAAAATTCCCAGTATCAGTCTGGAGTCTGGAAATGTGCCCGATAGATGGCAATAGGCTCGCTCCCTCTTACATGGAACGTAACATCGTAGGTGAAAAATGGGTGCACTCAATACATCTCTGCCACCCCCATTTAGGGAATATAGGCGTGACGGTGTTTATTATATGTACCTGTTGGTGTCAGTTTATTTTAGCTTTGTGAACCGCTTAAATATTATTTGTAAGACGAAATCCGTTAATAAGGTATACTTAACAACTTATGTTTTAGAAGTGTTAATTTATCACAATTTTCAGTTCCTGGAAGCAAAAGAAGGGTAAATTGAGTTATTTGTTCATAGCAGTCGTGGCCGAGTGGTTAAGGCGTCTGACTCGAAATCAAATTCCCTCTGGGAGCGTAGGTTCGAATCCTGCCGGCTGCGAATATTTTTAGATAAGGAATAGAAATAACTTTTGTGACAATTTTATCGTATTTTCCTGGTTTTTAGAAAATAAATGCCACAAATTTTCGCGCATTTTATCCATAGCGAAAGATGGCGGATATTAAAATGGAGAAATACACAACAGAAAATTCGAATAAAATGTGAGTATTGAATAAGCATTGGTTAGAGGTCGATCAACAATACAAAACAATCGGGACCCTTTGCTAGGGTTGGCGAATACCAAAAAATATACTTCAATTCATTTCGGCATCTTTTGAAAATAATCAAAAGATGCCGAAATGAAATCAGTAAGCGGAACTGTCAAGATGCGCTCTGCATTTTGTTATGATTTAAATTCAGTTAATTGAACGGAACTCTTATAAATCTGGGAGACTACCAAAATCTCTTCAGCAGTATTATTTTAATCTTATTGTGCCATGAGAAAGAGTCGGAGCTAATACCTCGGCAAATAATGTAAGTACCTCCATTTATCCCCTTTGCTAAATACCCCTATTTTTTTATTTTTTTTTGCTTAAAAAACGTTGCCCCACACTAGGATTAATTCCTGTGTCGTGGGTGCGTTTACAAACATGAAAATTCACATACACAAATACCCAGACCGGAACAAATAATTGTGGATCACACAAAGATTTGTCCCGTGCGGGAATCGAACCCGCGACTATTAGTCACAGTGGGCGGGGCGGACTAAGCCCTTAACCACTGCGCAAAATTTTGAATATTATATAGAAAATGTTATATTTAATTTCAACATTTTAATGTAGCTAATATAAGATATATTTTATTCAGTAGTCGGTGATACTCGTGTGCGGTAAAACGCGACTGAGTTTATGTCACATCTTTATTGTATATTTAACATATATTAAACAAATAGTAATAATAGCCCTCTTAAGAAACTATCTCCGTTGGGCACGGGGCACCTCTCAAACTGAGAGGGTTTAGGCCATAGTCCACCACACTGGCCCAGTGCGAGTTGGCGAACTTCACTGACCTTCGAGAAACTCTTAGGCATGCAGGTTTCCTCACGATGATTTCCTTCACTGTTAAAGCAAGATAAAGTGTTTTTTTAATTAAACAAATTAAAAAATATCTACTTTTCTCCCTTACTAAAAGATGCGATACGCGCCCTATCTAGTAACACAAATAAAATATTTTGTACATATCATATTTCCAGATCGCAAATATAAATCTCAACACTCGAAGTTATGAAATCTGAATTTCATAATATCTAATGTTCGTCACAACCCTATGCCGCCCTACATATTCCGGGTATTTGTTTTGAATACATACTTTCCGACTTATTTTTTCCATAAAAAATGTGTATCAAAGCCGTTTTCAGGAGAGGAATCGGGTGGAAAACATTTCATAAATATAGTAATTTTAGAAGTTAACTGGCATATTTACTAGTTAACTTTAAATGTACCTAAATTAAAATAATGTACTTTACCTAATTTTAAGATAGACTAATATACTAAATACGCCAGTTAACTTCTGTCAATTTCCTTGCCAAACCCTGTATATAAGTAGCCCCATACATAAAGTAAGGACATAAAATATCTAAATATAGCGAAACGTACATAGTACATGAGAATATAAATTAATAATATTACTATTATTGACAGACGATTTAGCGCAGTGGTTAAGAGCTTTAGCTGTTCCGGTCACTGTGTCTAATAGTCGCGGGTTCGATTCCCGCACGGGACAAATCTTTGTGTGATCTACAGTTATTTGTTCCAGTCTAGATATTTGTGTATGTGTTTTTTCATGGTTGTAAACGCACCCACAACACAGGATTAAAACCTAGCGGGGGGCTACATTTATTAAAGAAAGTACTGTCAATTTGTAAGTATTAAAAAGTAAATTATTCGAGTTTAAGATTAAATGTCGTACACACATTTGTTCTTAATTATATTCGAATAGACTTCTCTTCCAGTAGGGCCTTACACATATTTAGTGTCCCCTCCCATAGCCGGCGGTTGACCCGGTGCACTTAGTAGTGCACCCGTCCCCCTACAGCGACTGTCCCAACCGAGGCGCCCTCGAGTATGTCGCCTCTTGCCCTTCTGGCTGGCTAGAGCGTAGTGGTTGCACGCTCGCCTTTAAGTCCGGTGAAGCTGTAAAGGCCTCGCGGCCAACAGCGTACATCATTCACACACACACACACACACACACACATATTTAGTTTAATTTTCCAGTCTTTTAATTACTTATTACCCTAAAAAACCACCTGGAAATAAACATATTGTATTTTGTTGTGGCTATTAATAATAATTAATAATTATGGACATCATTATTACTATTTATCTATCTATCTATATCATCACGCCAGATTCCTTGCGGGGTCGTCTACCCCGCAAGGATACACAGACAGATAGATAGTACAGAGTTCCAACAAGTTCTTTCCTTACAGACCTCTCTGGCATCCTCCGCTCACATAGTTCGTTTCATACACGCCCGCTGGTTACGGAGTCTCTTTTGTGTGTGTGTGTGTGTGTGAATGATCTACGCTGTTGGCCGCGGGGCTTTACAGCTTCACTGGACAAGTACAGAGTCTCTTGACTTGCCCTTCGGATAAGGCATGGTCTATTTGGTCATGGTAAGATAGTTTAGGTCTTCCCCGGAACCTACATCCTTCCAATTTCTCATTGTATACCGGTTTTGACATTCTTTCATTTCAGCTTTTGTCATTATTATTGCTGAAATAAAAAAAACTTACTGCCTCGGTGGTCATTTTAATCATGGTTTTTTTATCGAAAATATATCGCAGTCGTAGCTAATTGAACGGTATTATAGCAATAGCTACAACCCTCCCCTTATTACGTTGATACCTAACAACGTCAGCGAACCCACCCACCACCACACCCGTTTTGTAGAACCCGTTTTGTACAATACACGCGTAACGATATATTTGGAAATAACACATCGCACTAGTTCGTAATTGAAAAAAAAAACCAAACAATCATTAAATATATTTATTTACTGGCAATCACTAAAATAAAAAAGTAATAAATAAGTATCGTCGGTTCATTTCGAAACAATAATAGTCAGTGTGGGTGGGGCCGCCAAGTGGTCCGCACTTCTCTCTCGCGCCGCGAGCTCTCAATTCGATTTGACGCCGCCCGTCCTGCCCTTTGTCTGTCTTTGTTTTGTTCGCTTCCTTTTTATTCCGGTCAGCGTTTTTATTCCGAGTTACCAGCGTTATTTAGTAAATTAAATTGCATTTCATTTTGTCGACGACGCTACGCGACGTTGGGATTTTGTAAATAATGTCAAGGTTCATAAAAGTGCAGGTTCTCATTTCTACGCGACCGCTTTTAGTGTTGTATCTACGGGTAAGTAGGTACATACGTATTAAAAAAATTAGACTTATCGTGTCTGATTTTTTCGACATGAACGGCCGTGGAATTTAGGTATCTCATATAGGTAGATGATTTTTTAATTCGCATAAATTGTGACTTACGTCGTTTGTAAGCGCACGCTGTTTGTTCATTTTATGGGTAAAGTCGTGATGGCAATTACGCAATATGCATGTATGTAGATAAGTATTACTTAATTTTCCTAGATACATTTTTTTATTAGACTCTAACTAATCACAGTACCAATTGTCTATATGCTACTGAGGAGAAAACTACCCTCCATTTCTTCCATTGTTCGGTGAACCAGTGCCAGTTCTTCAGCAAGATTAAGACGCTTAACACAGGTGACACAGAATTGGGGTAAAATGCCAAAACTTGTTTTAACCATTTATAGGTTACTACTACTAGCTTTTGCCCACGACTTCGTCCGCGTTAACATTAGACAAGAACCTAACATTTTCCAGGATAAAAAAATATCCTGGGTGTTAATCCAGGTAATAAACGGTGTGCCAAATTTCATCCCAATCTGTTTAGTCGTTTTTGCATAATTGAGTAACAAACATCCAAACATCTAAATATACAAACTTTCACAATTATAATATTAGGTAGTAGGATTCTAATCTGCAACATCACAATTAACGAATTTTATACTTCAATCAATCAATCAATCAATCAGCCTATCGTAGTCCACTGCTGGACATAGGCCTCTCCTAACACGCGCCATTGCACACGGTCCTCAGTCTGTCCCAGCGACCTTTTTGAGGTCGTCGGTCCATCTAGCTTGGGGCCGTCCTACCTTACGCTTACCAAGTCGCGGTCTCCACTCTAGGACACGCTTGCTCCATCGGCCGTCGGTCCTTCTGCAGATGTGACCAGCCCATTGCCACTTTAGCTTACTGAGTCTGCGAGCTATGTCGGTAACTTTGGTTCTTTGTCGGATTACCTCGTTACGAATTTATACTTACCTTAATATAATAATACATTACATTTTTAAAACATCGTTAAGACAACAACAACATTTTATTTTTCGCGGATTGTTTTTTTAGTTTCCAATACAAATTGATCAAGGGATTTTGCACGTAAATGAAAAAAACCCCAAACAATAAATAACTGTATAACAAAATATACTAAGACTGTCGATGCAACACTTTCAGCACTATAACCCGATTCTGAATTCACCCATTATATTATCTACTTCACTTGCTCCTGTCTCGGCCAACTGAACTTGAGAAAAGAATGGGCATAAGCTTTAAAAGATCCAATTCACAAAGTAAATCGGTCGGAACTGAACCGAGCGTCCGCATTGCCTCATTTTGTCACCTTGCGCACTTCCCCGCTACAAAATTCACTGAGAGAAAATGAAAGAGTGGAGCTAAATGGAACTTGAAAGTATTGAAGTGTTTTACTGTGAGAGAAAAAATAAATAAAAATAAACACCGTCACGCTAAATCCCCCAAGCGAGGGTGGCAGAGGTGCACTGTAAACCTACTGTTCGCCAACGATGTTAGGTCCCATGTAATAGAAGGCGAGCCTATTGCCTTATACGGGGCACACAATTGCAGACTCTTGACTGATACTGGGAGTTTTTTGATAGAAAAACTACATTTGTCCGACCTAGGATTTGAACTCAAAATGTCGTGATCGCGAAGCACATTATTCGCGACTAGACCAACGAGGTAGGCAAAGAAAAAATAATGACATTATATTTTTATTCCCGAAGAATAGCAACAATAGCAAATAGAATGACAAAACAGATATACAATGCGAAAGTGGAAGGATGTTGGTTCCTAAGACCTAGACTATCTTAACACGGCCAAATAGACCGAGTCTTATCTGAAGGACAAGTCAAGACCCTAACCGGCGAGAGTGTATGAGACGAACTATGAGAGTGGAGGAAGCCAGAGAGGTATGTAAGGGAAAAACCTGTTAGAACTCTGTACTCTCTGCCTACCCCACAAGGGATCTGGCGTGATGATATAGATAGATATAAAAATAGCGATGGGCATTATCACCGCGATAAAATCCGAAAAATAGTTCTATTTCATCTGCCACTCTTGTTTGGGGAATATAAACAATACACCTCTGGCACCTTTGCTTAGAAAATTTAAGCGTGATACGAGTATTATTTTAAGAATAGTAACATTCAACAATCCTGGAGTGTGGCTTGATAATCACACATCAAATGTCTCACTAATCGACAAATAAAACCTACAACATTAATTTCCCACGAAAGCTCTTCAGTCAACCTCTATAGTCATTTAACCCTAGACTTCTGAGAGAAAAATTCTAGGCTACTAAGAGGAAAGTACATTTAAACTGGAAATAAATTGCACCATCCATCCCCTGTACGGTAGAAAATGTCAGGCTATTGCGAAGACTGGGGCGGCTAGGTCTCGGGGTAAATGTCTTCCGTTTAGTCTTAATTAGGGTCTGTATTAACTGGGTACTGGACTTTAGTGTCGTAGAAGCTAATGCTGGGTATCCACATGACATTTAGTGAGGGTTAGCAATGGTGGGTACATGCGGCTAGTCTTTATTAATGTTAAAAAGCACATAATGTAATTAAGGTAAGGTCAAAATATTGTCCTTACCTTAATTATATTGACGGACATGACGGAATTGTTAGACGATTTAGCGCAGTGGTTAAGAGCTTAAGCCGCTCTGCCCACTGCGTCTACTAGTCGCCGGTTCGAGTCCCGCACGGGACAAATCATTGTGTGATCCACAATTAATTGTTCCGGTCTGGGTATTTGTGTATGTGAATTTTCATGTTTGTAAACGCACCCACGACACAGGAATAAATCATAGTGTGGGGCGACGTTTAAAAAAAATAGATAATGTAAATAAGGTATTTTACATAATAGTTTGCTATTATAGAGGATATTGTCGAAAATTACCCCAGAACCAACAAAAATTTGTTCTATGCCATACTTATCTATTTTATTAAAATAATGGCAAATATCCGTATCTAACGGACAATTTGCAATCTAAAATAAATATTTCAAAGGTTTGTTAATACTTATATCGTAGTCGTCAACATTTTTGTCTATGTCAACGCATAATATAACCTCATATGTACTGTATTATAACCTCAAAATCTAATACTTATTGTACATTACTGCGATTCCCCGGCTTGTCCATTTAATAATAAATGCCTTAGGAGAATTTATGGGTGATTTGAAATCATACAAGTATTTTTTTCATTGCTGTTGGTTCTGGGGCGAATAATGTATGGGCGCAGAACAATATCCTTTGTGTCTTGTTACCCCGCCTGTGTGGCGGCCCGCCCGCGAAGTCGGGTCAAGCGAAGCACACACTATTAACATATCTACCCCATGGGGTATCCTTTTCAGTTCGACTAAGGTTATTCTGATTTACTATATAATGAGTATTATGAAAAATGTGATCTAAAATCAAACATTTCGTGCTTTAAGTTATGTAACAGCTAGACCTAGAGTATGTAAGTACTCTAGATCAAAACGCATGCCACTTCTTAAGGGGCTGATTAGGTATATGGTAATTATACCACATTCCTCACCATGTCCTTAAGACAACTAAGATACCTGATATTTACTATACTATATGGGTATGCTCCTTGGTTCGGGCATATAGAATGAATGTCAGAAGAAAGTTTGACAAAACAGATATACAATGCGAAAGTGGAAGTATGTAGGTACCGGGGAAGACCTAGGCTATCTTACCACGACCAAATAGACCGAGTCTTATCTGAAGGAAAAGTCAAGAGTCTCCGTAACCGGCGAGCGTGTATGAGACGAACTATGAGAGTGGAGGAAGTCAGAGAGGTCTGTAAGGAAAGAACCTGTTGGAACTCTGTACTCTCTGCCTACCCCGCAAGCGATCTGGCGTGATGATATAGATGGATAGATATTTACTAACAAACAATTATAACTACTCCGCATCATCTTACATAAGACATTATAAGTTGAGTCCAGCGTGACGTCAGATCCGGGCGACGCGGCGGCCGCGCCGGACGCGGGCGACACTAACTTTGCTCTTAGCTGATTTCCTCCCCCAACGATGAACAAACGTAATATCCGGATTACGTAAACACTACTCAGACGGAATAACTTACAGGCAATGGAGTCAAGCAAGACATTTAAAACTTATAAGGAAATATGTATGTTTAAAGGTGGTATCATATATATATATTTTCAAAAAAAAAGTAAACACCATGACGCCTATATACCCTAAGTGGGGCTGGCAGAGGTGTACTATGTACACCCACTTCGCCGAAGTTGTCTGGTCCCATGCAATAGGGGGCGAGCTAGTTGTCATATACCGGCATCGATATATCATAACAAGATACACAGTCCCGTTCAAAAGTTACACTAAAAACATCCCCAAATCTACGTGAGTAGTTTTACTTATGATATAAACATAAATTAGGGCATACTGTACCTTATTCGTATCACTTAAAGTTGTATTTGCATAGCAATGAACAAAAAGCGAACACAAAGTGAGTTGTCCGCACGCAAGAGAGAAAGAGACAGTTGCGGACTTCATACGATTTGATGAAAGAACAAAATAATTGAAAAAATCGTTCTTTTTAATGAAAGAAAGAAAGAAAAATAATTTATTTTGTGCTCACACAACTAAACACAAAAGAATGAAATACATAACAAATGTAATTAAAATGACAAAAGAGTAACAATAAAAATGGTAGAAATGCAAAGCAGTGATTGTGTGAGACCCAAAATTGGTCCCTGCCTCAGCTAATGCCGCAGCTGTATTATGCTGCAGCGCTGATCTTCCGGCAGCGCCATATTTTGGTAACATCACGGGCGGTCTCACTTAGATATATTTATTAAAGTCTAAAACTACTAAGGCATATATATATAAAAAGCGCTCGAGCAACCGAGGGGTTAACAAACTAGAATGAAAATAAGAAAAATTGCCCTGTGTAAACCTAATCTTCCAAAAGATCTTTTCAAAAAAAAATATATTTATTGTCTGTGGACATTTTGTAGTTTTTTGTGGTTTTTTTTTTATTTGGTAATTGGCAGCACTGTTTCGTTTTGCTGTCAATCAATGTCAATCCAAGGTGTGCCCAAGCAAAATGGCGCATACGACGTGGCAAATCGATAAATCGATAAATCGTGGCATCTGCAATCGTTTGGAGGCGCCGAATAAAGTGAAGAATATCATTTATATATTTCGACACAGATTTAAAAAGTATATTAAATCTTCACTAATGAGTAAAGGATATTATACACTAAATGATTTTTTAAATGATAAAAATGCCTTTACACAAATTAACTGAAATCTAGAAGAATTTAATGTTAAGTGCAGCGTGTCCTGCCTAGCGAGCGTTCATTGATTTTAAATATTATTCTCGAACGATGTTGACAGGGTCGTGGATTGGTCATGCTCACTAAAATGTCTTTGCTAGTGGCGGCTCTGTGGAGCGGGTCATTCTTTTCCCTCTAAAATGGTTGAGGAGAGTGATGGCTGCTTCTCAGGTCATACTCGTGAACGGGTGCTGCTGGTGGGGACTGGTCCGTCCCCTGCCCTTTGTCTGACTGAACGTGTACCATAATGCTGTTAAATTTGTCTCGTTCGGCATCACACTGGAGCTATGACCAGTTGTTTTGTACGCGCTCTTTACATATTTTATAGTAACACTTTCTCTTACTATTATTATTATGCTTTTTATTATATACCTCTACAACATCTCTATTTTGTAAATGAGAGGACTATGTAGACACTGACCAATATCATGAATCTAAGTACACTTATGATTAATCTATACTTAAGCACATCTATTTAGCTCGTTCTGCATTGTTCTCCCATACTCCATAAATGCAATGTATACAAAAAGAATTGTAAACCTCATTTTTTAAAAAAGAGTAACCGTGGAGTTTCTTGCCCTTCTTCTCCACAGGAATGACTTTCCGAACGGGTGGTAGAGTCTTAAGTAATAATAATTTTCTCTTTTTGACTATTCATAAGTGCCTTTTGGTCTACATGAATAAAAAAATTTTGATTTTGATTTTGATTCATGTGAACTGATAGTTTCTTAAAATAATAAACCCCATCATTTTCTGTGACTTTTTTTGTATAATTCTCACAGTTTTTAATTGCCCAGTACGGCATGTTCGTCGCGCGGTAAACAAGCTATTAAAGGCGAAACACTGCTAGTTTCTTAGTACCGCCTACTTTTATTTGCCTTCAAGTGGTGCCACTTTTCGTGCGGCGAGCGTGTACCTACCTATATTTAATCGATATATACCGGGCACAATTCCAGACTTCGGACTAACACCGGGAATTTTTTGATAGAAAAAATTAATTTGCCCGACCAAGGATTTGAAACCAGGACCTCGTGATCGCTACGCGCAATATCTGCCACTAGAACAAAGAGGCACTCCTCTTTAGGTATAATTTATAACACAACATTCCTCACCATATTCTTAAGACAAATAAGGACGGACAAATAAGGAAGAATTTTGACGGACGATTTAGCGCAGTGGTTAAGAGCTTAAGCCGCTCTGCCCACTGCGTCTAATAGTCGCGGGTTCGAGTCCCGCACGGGACAAATCTTTGTGTGATCCACAATTATTTGTTCCGGTCTGGGTATTTGTGTATGTGAATTTTCATGTTTGTAAACGCACCCACGACACAGGAATAAATCCTAGTGTGGGGCTACGTTTAAAAAAAAAAAAAAAAAAAAAAAATACCAGATATTTACTAACAAACTCATTGCGTCAACTTACATAAGACATTATAAGTTGAATTTAGCGTGACGGCACATCCGGGCGACGCGGCGGCCGCGAAGGACGCAGACGACACTAACTTTGCTCTTAGCTGATTACCTCCCCCAACAATGAACAAACGTAATATCCGGATTACTTAAATACTACTCAGACTTAATAACTTACTCCAACCGTTTCAGAGTTATGAAAAAATATATATGCTTAAAGGTCATACATAGATATATATTTTGAGCAAAGAAAATGTATCAATCTATTGATTGATAGCCTTTGCCCGCAACTTCGTCCGCATTGACTTTAAAAGTATCCTATATGTTAATCCAGGTAATAAACTATTTGTGTTCTCCAAACTTCCTCTAAATCCGTTCAACCGTTTTTGCGTGATTGAGTAACAAACATCCAAAACTTCTATAGTATAGAGGCGCTCGTAGCGCTGTGCGACCGCGCTGTTCTTACCGATCACCAAGGTTAAGCAGCGTTCGACTCGGTCAGCCTGAGATGGGTGACCGTTGGTGGCATTTTCATATTCGAGCGTCTCCGTGCTTCGGAAGGCAAGTTAAGCCGTTGGTCCCGGCTACCACTTAATGTGGTAGTCGTTAAGCCGAGTTGGGAGCCTTAAAGGCGGCTTGATAAGTCCAACAGCGGGTGGCCACAAGCCTGCCTCCACCAATCCGCACTGGGTCCGCGTGGTGGAGTATGACCTAATCTCTCTCACCTCGATTTATGAAAGAAGGCCTTCGCCCAGGAAGTGGGTAGTATAGGCTGATATTATTATTATAGATTCTATACAGACAAACTTTCACATTTATAGTATTAGTAGGGTATCACTGTCGCAGTATTCTTGGCAATCACTAAAGTTAATTAGCGTTCGGCTCGGGCGGTCTGAGATGGATGACCATTTCTGGCATTTTCATATTCGAGCGACTCCGTGCTCCGGAAGGCAGATTAAGTTGTTGGTCCCCGTTACCACTTAATAAGGCTACCGGTTAGCTAATTTGGAAGTCTAATAAGCGGCTGGATAAGTTCCACCAACAACATCACGTTCCATCCACAACAACAGGCGGTCACAAATTTGCCCACACTTACGACACCCACCCCGCCGGCGAGATCGAAAAATCCCTTGCCCGCCGCCTATAGCGACTGCCCAAGCCGAAGCCGTTCCTCCTTGAGGAGACCTTGAACTAGTTGCCCCCTTGCCCTTCTGCCCCGTCTCGCTCTTGTCTGGTGAAGCTGTAAACCGCAGCCAACATCGTACATCATTCACACACACACACACACACACACACACTTGTCTCCACTAATCCGCACTGGTTTCGCATGTTGGAGTATGATCTAATTTCTCACACCCCGACTTTTGAGAGGTATTTGCCGAGCAGATAGTATAGATCTCATTATTGTAGATGAAACAATCGATCGATGTAGCTAAAATCTTTTTAGTGTTGTAAAAACGCTCGAATCGGCGCTTAAAACGCTCGCGTCTTCTGCGTGTTTTAACGCTCGTGAGCGCCGACTCAGCGCTAAACGCTCGACTTCAGCGCTCATCTTTACAACACTAAATCTCTTCCATTTTTGAAATCGGTTAAAGAGTATTCTCAAACTTCTGAATAGCTCTTTGATAACCATTGAAGTACAAACATCACACACGGACAAAAGAGTTCGAACGTGCAACTTTAGGCGTCAGGTTTTCAGACGGGACGCTCAGAATTCGGATAATAGTTGGAATTTTCATGCTATGTGGTGTTTCAATAGAAGAGTTCGTATAGATTTAGCTCGGATGGAATTTGATCTCGGTCTTATTTGAATAGAGACAATGCGGTATTGATTTCGGAGACAATTCGGTACGCTCGATGACGTCATTGATTTTTTTCTAACGGACTTTAAAATTCAAGTTACATGACAAGATAGGAATGTTTCCAGATAAAGAGATAAAATTCTTTCTAAGATAAATTAATTAATTCTTATTTTGTTTGCCATTATTTATATAAATTAACAAACAATTGTTCAACTTTTTGTACTCTCTACCTCAACCTACCCCGCAAGGGATCTGGCGTGAAGATATAGATAGAGAGATAGATTCTCTGACTTTTATAATAAAACTTAACCTATGAAATATGCAGATGTTTTAATAGTTACTATCTCCAGGCTAATAACAATCAAGAAGGATCTGTATTCTTAAAAATATCACAAGTGTTGGTACCATTTCATCCCCGAGCTAACAGTTTTCAGTTTACTGAATAATAAGGCCATTTTTATAGAAAGACGACCTAATTCCAAACTTCTCAAAGATCATTTCCGTAATGGATCTCATCAATGGATCTCCGTTAAAAACTATTTTAGCTTGAACTTTGGGCAAAAATATTACATTAAGCAAATGTTTCTTTACTAAGATACAAAGACAAGCAGAGTAGGGATTTGATTCATATGAATAGTAAAAAATTGCAAAATATTTTTTTTTTTTTTTTTTAAACGTAGCCCCACACTAGGATTTATTCCTGTGTCGTGGGTGCGTTTACAAACATGAAAATTCATATACACAAATACCCAGACCGGAAGAAATAATTGTGGATCACACAAAGATTTGTCCCGTGCGGGACTCGAACCCGCGACTATTAGACGCAGTGGGCAGAGCGGCTTAAGCTCTTAACCACTGCGCTAAATCGTCCGTCAATTCAATTTGGATTCTGGGCCCTGAATTGAATGCATTTGCAGATAGATATTTGCGTGATGTTAATTATCAATTGTTTGGGCTAAAAGCCTTTCTTTTTGTCATTTTGTTGTCGTTGCATTGCGCTGCCCATGTTAACCTCATCCCCCGAATGTGGCTGAAAATGTTAGCGGATTGACTAACATCTGACTAACATATTTAAATGCTCAAAAGGCGTAGAATTCCCTACCACGCATTCAAAATCAAAATCAAAAGTTTTTTATTCATATAGACCAAAAGGCACTTATGAATAGTCAAAAAGAGAAAATTATTAATTACTTAAGACTCTACCACCCGTTCGGAAAGTCATTCCTGTGGAGAAGAAGGGCAAGAAACTCCACGATTACTCTTTTTTAAAAATGAGTTTAACAATTCTTTTTGTATACATTGCATTTATGGAGTATGGGAGAACAATGTAGAACGAGCTAAATAGATGTGCTTAAGTATAGATTAATCATAAGTGTACTTAGATTCATAATATTGGTCAGTGTCTACATAGTCCTCTCATTTACAAAATAGAGATGTTGTAGAGGTATATAATAAAAAGCATAATAATAATAGTAAGAGAAAGTGTTACTATAAAATATGTAAAGAGCGCGTACAAAACAACTGGTCATAGCTCCAGTGTGATGAATTTAATAATTTGTAATTAATTGCGTTTTCTACTCGAAAGACAAAATGATAACATTGAAGACCAAAGTTGTTGCCAACAAGCTGAAAACACAATCGCAGCAGAAAAGTGCGGTAAAATAGCTTCGTGTCGAGCACAAAACCACTTCCCCCCCACAATGAGTGTAACGGACGTTTGTGCCGGCATTCCGTCGTACACGGCTTATTTTCGCTCTCCAAAGGCAGAATGCAATTTCGAAATAAATAAACGAAACGGCCCTTGTTCGCTCTCGTTTTATTTCGTACACTCGGATTTTGTCTGTTCGTGCTGTGTAGTGCTTGACGGCTTTCGCAGTCCGCCGACTATTTTGCGGGTAGCCTGAGACTAATATCCGCTGGTGGTAAAAAGCTTTTTTTATTTTAAGAAATAACTGACATGGTTGTCATAAAAATTTTCACATCACATATACATTAAATATCGTCGTTGACATATCTTCTCAACAATCCTTTGCCCATGTGGTCCGACAGCGTAGAATACCCAAAACTTTGACGTGCCACTATATTAATTCATTATTTGGTTTCTACAAAAGCAAATGTTACTATTAGGTATTATGATAATCTGGCTTCCTCCACTATGATAGTGGGGGAAGCCAGAGAGGTACGTAAGGAAAGAACCTACCCCGCAAGGGATCTGGCGTGATGATGTGTTGTTGTTGTTGTTGTATGATAATCAAATATGTCCACAGTTTGAAAAGTTACATAATGCCAACTGTAATATAATGGATGGCATTAGAGGAGTGATTGCCTCTGGATAGCTGTCAAATTAGTAATCGTTAGCCGAAAACGTTTTACAGATAATATTAGGTTTACAAATAATTAACCCGTCTTTATAGCACATAGGGTGGCCCATCCTCATCCGTTGCCAAATAATTTACTATCTACTAGAGTAAGGATAAGGAACATAATATAATAAAGACTTTAACTGGACATCGGTATGTTTCACCGGGTGTCCGTACGACTAAACCCGTTTTTAAGTAACGCGACAAAAAGTTGCCCAATTGCAACCACGCCGGCGAGGTCGAAGAATCCCTTGCCCGCCGGCTGGTGCAGAGCACCACGGCGAGACACCTAGTATACGCCCTCCCCCATAGCGACTGCCCAAGCCGAGGCCGTCCCTCCTTGAGCTAGTTACACCCTTCTGGCTCGAGCGTAGTGGTTGCACGCTCGCCCTCTTGTCCTGTAAAGCTGTAAAGGCCCCGCGGCCAACAGCGTAGATCATTCACACATACACACACAAAATGTATTCTCGAGTCGTCGGTCTATGTACCCCTGAAGTGTAATTCAGAACTAATGATATTGTTTCGTTGTTGCAGTGTTCCCCAACGTGCCGGCGGCGCCGGGCATGCCCTGTGCTGGTGAAGACAGTAAGTACTCATTTTTAATGTAAACCAGCGTTCGGAACCGTACGATAATTATCGTACACATACGATAATTATGTGCCTACGTACGATGTACGATAGCATATTATTATCGTACGCAGATTGTACGATAATTTCTATCATGATGCAAAATTTGAGAATTTATATTATTCCACTCATGCGCTGATAGTCTAAATCACAGTAGCATGATTTTATTTTGTCCAATAAACTCTACCCATTCATATCCATTTCTTCTTTATAAATACAAAATTTTGGCGTGTTTCATACCCAACTTGCATGGGAACAGTGAAATTTTGTCTGAGTAAATTTTAAGCTTGGCACGTTTATTGAACTTAAAGTGGAAAGGGAATCAGTTCAGGTCTGTACCACGTGTAAAACATTTGGGTTTCAGTGTTCTGTTGATTTGACAGCGGTGGTTTAAAAAAGATAAACTATAGAGTACTTGCATGCATATCAATATTACAATTTATATGATTTATTTATCTATAATAGACATTATCCTAAAAAATACGATAATTTTGATCCATGTACGATAATTTTACGCCCCTGGTACGATAGTCAGTCCATTTCAAGTTGCTAACGCTGATGTAAACTGCGATTGTGGGCGTGGCTTATGTACAGTCGCGTACTAAGTACTAAGTAAGTACTAGTCGACGGCAAATTTAAGCCGTAGTTATTTGAAAATGCACCGAAATTTATCTAATGGTATTTGGTAATTAGTTTAACGTTAGAAGCAAGCCTTGGAAGCTATCATGTTGACTCCGTGTGAATGAGTAGTAGAAGTTAAATATCATACTAAGTATCGTATACTAAGTATCTAATGTCCGAAGAAAGAATGACAAAACTAATATACAATGCGAAAGTGGAAGGATGTAGGTACCGGGGAAGACCTAGACTATCTTACCATGACCAAATAGACCGGGTCTTATATGAAGGACAAGTCAGGTGTCTCCGTAACCGGCGAGCGTGTATGAGACCAACTATGAGAGTAGAGGAAGCCAGAGAGGTATGTAACGAAAGAGCTTGTTGGAACTCTGTACTCTCTGCCTACTCCGTAAGGGATCTGGCGTGATGATATAGATAGAGATAGATAGATAGAGGTATGAATTTGATTATTGGTAGAAGTAAATTGAATTCACTTTTTTCCGTCGCAAGTAAGTAGATTATATTTATTTTTTACACCGTCACGCCTATATTCCTCAAGCGGGGGTGGCAGAGGTGTACTGAGTACACCCACGTTTCACCCACGATGTTAGGTCCCATGTAATAGGGGGCGAGCCTATTGCCATATACCGGGCACAATTCCAGACCCCGGACTCGTACTGGGAAGTTTTCGTTAGAAAAGCTACTCTTGTCCGACCTAGGATTTGAACTAAGGACCTCGGGATCACAAAGCGATGCGCTTTGGCACTAGACCAACGAGGCAGCAAGTAAGTAGATCCTATTTAAATAGGGGACAAGCCTATTGCCGATTTACCTTAGTTACATTCCATGGTATTTAGTTATCAGCTATAGCTGATTGTGTGTAGATGTGTAGTCGTGGCTATAGCCATGACTACACATAATCTATTTATTTCACACAAACGAACCACTGTAATCACTTAAATTAAAATTATATTAAAGTTACGTAAATATAAATAAAGTGGACAAAATTTAATTTATATGCAAAATGTCTGTAAGGATGAACCTATTGGAACTGTGTACTATCTGCCTACCCTGCAAGAGATCTGACGTAATAATAGATGAAACTGTAAAATTAAAAAAAAAACATACTAAATGGTACTTACTGGTACTTCTAGTGTACATGGCACGTGGCTTGGAGAGAGCAATATTTTGTGGAGCCACATCGCCACACGCTTCCACCAAAATTATTATTTGAACACACCCTGGGTTTTAGGGCTGTCACTGTTCCAGTCTACTACAATTTTTACCGTAAATTATAGCTGTGTGATGACTATAACCCTCTCAGTTTGAGAGGAGGCCCGTGCCCAACGGTGGGACTGTTTTTTAATAGGGCTAATATTATATTATATAAATTACAGCTGCCTCGTTGGTCTTTAGCGTATTATACTTGTAGCGAGGTTTTAAATTCGGACGAAGCTATATATAGGTATTTTTCTATCGAAAAATCTCCAGTATCAGTCCGGAGTCTGACATTGTGCTCAGTGAAATGGCAATAACCTCGCTCTTTATTACATGGGACCTATCATCGTCGGCGAAATTTGGGTGCACAAAGATCTGCTACTTCCGATTGCGGAATATAGGCGTGATGGTGTTTATTTTTTTATTTATTATAAAGATCATTGAAAATGAAATTCTACTAATGAAAAGGATCCATGACCTGGCAAAGGTTTCGTGTAAAAACTAGTCATCGTGGTAATCTTTGAAGAGGATTTTATCCTGCGATTGACGTTATTTAGTTCATGATTCAATTAAAATTTGATATTATTTGGATCGTTTTATTTTATGCAAGATTTTCGTAAATGTAGGGATGAGGAGATTATGGTGATAGACCGTTAAAATAATGTTAAATTGTATTGAATCATTCAGATGCCTTTTGCGACATTAGCTAGGCGCAGAAGAAGCGTTTTCTCTTCTCTAATCTATCCGATACCACAACATATGTATCACTGTACGGTTTACATATAGACAATATTATGGTTAGGTTTAGTGATAATAAATGAATTAATAATATTTTGTAATCTTTGTGGGAAACATTGTTACTGAGTTAAATTCGCCCTTGTATATCATATTTTTATTATTTATTTATTTGGGAAATTACGTCGAGTATTTACATCGCCCATTCCATAAAGCCTAAAGACAAAAGTCTTCAATCAATGCGTCCTGCCCGTTATAACACATGGAGCCGAAACATGGACACTCACGGTTGGAATGGTCCATAAATTTAAAGTCACTCAGCGAGCTATGGAAAGGGCTATGCTCTGCTATGAAGTCATTCGACAGAGAACCAAAGTAATCGACATAGCCCACCGGATTAGTAAGCTGAAGTGGCAATGGGCCGGTCACATTAGCCAAAAAACCGATAACCGCTGGGATAAACGAGTTCTTGAGTGGAGACCACGGACTGGCAAACGTAATGCAGGACGCCCTCAGGCTAGGTGGAGCGATGACCTTCGTAGGGTGGCTGGTAGAAACTGGATGCGAATAGCCGAGGATCGTACCCAGTGGCGTGCACTTGGAGAGGCCTATGTCCAGCAGTGGACTGCTATAGGCTGATGATGATGATGATATCATATTTGTCAATTAACTTTATGATATTTTGAACAATAAAAATAAATAAATAAATCTTAAAACCTTACGTGCTAATAAATTAATTTGAAATATAATTGCGGAGTGACAGCCCTACACCCTACTACAGACGTAGTCAGTTCCCGCCGCTCAATTTGAGTTTGTCCGCGTTTGGTGGTTTCCTGTTGGCTAGTGCCGCACCGTACCGAACGGACGTCTAAACTACCTAGTTCTGTTGTAAAACGAACTAGTTCTATATTTATTTTTGTTCTAGAAAACAGATTACAATCAATTTCTTAACAAGATTAAAGGAATGTCGTACTTCATCCTACTTCTTTTATAGATCTGTAAATATTTTCATAATTCATTGATAACAGCTTGATGTGGTGTTTAGAGCGTAGGTAGCCGTATTTAATACTATTCATTCAAACGTATAAAAATATATTGTATCTCCTTTAAAATCGTCAAAAACCAACACTGTGTCATATATATTCCCCAAGCGGTTGTGGCAGAGGTATACCGTATATGTGAGTGTATTTTTGTTGACGATGTTGGTTCCTGTTGCTGTTATACTGTGGGCAATTCTAGACTCCGGATTTCTATTGAGATCGTTAGAAAAACAGCATTGTCTGACTGGGACTCGAACCCAGGACCGCGTAATCATTACTCACATTTACTATCATCATCTCAGCCTAATACTTGTCCACTGCTGAACTTAGGCCTCCCCAATCGATCTCCAGCGCAGCCGGTCCGATGCCACCTGCATCCAACGGCTTCCTACGATCCTTACGAGATCGTCTGTCCATCCACTCACATTACGCACCGGTAAATTGATGATGCAGTTCCAAGTCTTTACTTATAGAATCTATCTATCTATAACGTCACGCCAGATCCCTTGCGGGGTAGGCAGAGAGTACAGAGTTCCAACAGGTTCTTTCCTTACATACCTCTCTGGCTTCCTCGACTCTCATAGTTCGTCTCATACACGCTCGCCGGTTACGGAGACTCTTGACTTTTCCATCAGATAAGACTCGGTTTATTTGGTCGTGGTAAGATAGTTTAGGTCTTCCCCGGTAAGTGGAAGGATGCAGTCCTTCCACTTTCACATTGTATATCTGTTTTGTCATTCTTTCCTCTGGCATTCTTTCTATATGCCCGAACCAACGGAGCATGCCCTTTCTCATCTTTACACCGATACTATCTTTCATACCTACTCGCTGTCTTACTATGCTGTTGCTAATGCGGTCGGTCAGCTTCACTCCGCACATCTTCCGCAGAGCTCGCATTTCTACCGCATTTATCCTACTTTCATTCTCCTTCTTACATACCCAGCTCTCGCTACCATATAACAGCGTTGGGACAAGAACTCCGTTATGTGTGGCCAGCTGCGCCTTATGGCTTAAGTGCCGGCTCCCGAGTAGCTTTCCCATCGCACCATTCACTCTGTTCCCTGCACTCACTCTTCTCTCTATGTCAGCGGTGTATTTCCCATCCTTACGCCTTCAGCATCCAAGATATACAAACTCATTCACTTGCTCCAGCACATCGTTACCAACCACAATCCTTACATTCGTTCTGGTTTCTTCCCTTTCAAAAACCATAATCTTGGTTTTATTCACATTCAAGTGTAAGCCATTGATCATGCAGTCGTCTTTCATAACAGTGACTAGTGTTTGCAGATCAGTGGCTGTTGGCGCTATTAAAACCGCGTCATCTGCATAAAGTAGATGGTTTACCACCTCCATCACCCATTTGTACACCTTCATTCATCGCTTTCAGTCTTTGAAGACTTTTGTCCAGATATATTATAAAGTCTAACGGACAACACGCAACCCTGCTTGACGCCGAATTTAACGTCAAACCAGGGTGACCTGTTACCACCCACCCGTACGCATGCCTTGCAGTCCACATAAGTGGACTGGACGGCTCGCAACAGAGTGCCATCTATACCATACTCTGGCAAAATGTCCCAAAGTCTCTTTCGCACAACTCTGTCAAATGCCTTCTCCAGATCTACAAAACCGCAGAAAACCTTCCGGCCCACTGCCAGATGCTTCTCTACGATGTTGCGAAGTGAGAAGACTTGATCCGAACATCCTCTTCCAGACCTGAAACCCCCTTGTGCCTCGCACAACATTTCATCGGACTTTACTTATAGAAATAAACACAAAATAGGAAGTTTGTTTGTATAGAAATTGTGTTGTCAAAACATAAACAAAATCATATTTATAGGTTAAAGTAAGACTTTGACAGCTGTCATTTAAATCTTGACTTAAACCAAAAGTAAATCGACGCTCTAAAGAACAAACACACTCAAAAGTCCACATTTAAAAATATGTGTGGAATCTTTAGCAGTACGGTTTAATAAAATTCGCTTTAAATCGATAAGATAGTGGCGATAAACAGCTAGTATCGCAGGAACCACCGCACGAGTAGTTTGTACCGCGCGATATCATGACCTACTCGTCAAATGTCCTGCTCCCTACAAATCGCCAAGTATTTGACAGGTACTGATAATAGATGTGTGGTTTATCGGACGATAATTGAGTCGCTTACCTTACAGTAGAGATGTGAAAAATAGTAGATAAGTGCTGTCAAGTGTGTCGTTTACCTTACAATAGGGATGTACAGTGACAAAAGCGGACTAGTGTTGTTGTCAAGGAAACAGTTCTTAAATTAGTTTAGTTCAAACGAATTATGTTCACAGGTATTTAGAAATATTTTATAATCTGTAAATACTTTTTTAATCGGTTAATCGGTAAGAGTATAGTTACAAATGTCATGATCCCTACAAATGGCCAAATATTTGACAAATACTGACAATACGATAAGGGTCTATCGGACTAAAATTGGGGCGCTTACCTTACAGTAGAAGTAGTAGTTGTAGACTCGCCCCTATTACATGGGGCCTAACATCGTCGCCGAAACGTGGGTGTCCTCAGTACACCTCTGCCACCCCCTCTGGGGAATATAGGCGTACTATTTTTTTTTTTTATATTCTGTCGATAATTGGTTAATATCGGTAAGAATAAGGCTACAAGTGTCCTGCTCCGTATCGCCTAGTATTTGACAGATGCTGACCAATAAATGGTTTATTGGATGATAATTGGGTCGCTTACCTTACAATAGGGGTGTGACATGACGATGGCATGATGAGAGCATGTGTTGTTGTTGTCAAAAAAACAGTTGAATTTATCAGTCGGTTCAGTAGTTCGAACGAGTTATGTTCACAGGGATTTAAAAATAAAACACACCGTCACGCCTACTCGTATATTCCCCAAGCGGGGGTGGCAGAGGTATACTGAGTACACCCACGTTTCGCCGCCGCCGTTAGGTTCCATGTAAAAGGGCGCGAGCCTATTGCCATATAACGGGCACAATTCCAGACTCCGGACTCGTACTGGGAAGTTTTCGTGAGAAAAACTATACTTGTCCGGCCTAGGATTTGAACCCAGGACCTCGTGATCACAAAGCGATGCGCTTTGCCACTAGACGAACGAAGCAGTCGGATTTAGAAATGGTTTTTAATATGTCGGTAATTCGTTAATAATTGTATTAGATTCATATTGACGCATTAAGAGGAAACCTGGCTGGTGTAGTAATATCCTGGGTTATAAATACTCGTCTTAAAATTTTAAAATTAAAGCCCAAAAGTACATTGCAATACCTTGCCATGTCCATAAAGGTTAATATTTACTATATATATTAGATCGTCACGTGGTTCGACTATAAGATTAATTAAAAAATAAATTAAAAGAGTATATAGAATTATAAACTAAGTCAGAACCAAAGACATTTGAACTTCTTTTCTTTTATTTTTAAATAAAAACGTAGCCCCACACTAGGATCTGTGTGTCGTGGGTGCGTTTACAAACACGAAAATCACACACAAATACCCAGACCGAATCAAATAATTGTGGATCACACAAAGATTTGTCCCGTGCGGGAATCAAACCCGCGACTATTAGACACCGTGGGCGGAACGGCTTAAGCTCTTAACCAATGCGCTAAATTGTCCGTCGTAAATTGGTCTGTATTCCCGTAGGACTTCGAAATCATACGGAAGTGGAAACCTATAACAAAATCGTATTTTCGGAAATGCTATTTTACGTTTTTATTATACGTTTTATAGATAATAATAATCTGTACTCTCTGCCTACCCCGCAAGGGATCTGGCGTGATGATATAGATAAATAATAATTCTTAATTCATATACCCTCACAATCTCTTGATTAGATATCGGCAATTCAGCGTGAAGATAGATACAGTTTCAATAATGTTACAATTGGATCAAAGTGTTCAGAAGTAGAGAATGCTGTTATCGTTAATATTACAAAACTCGACAGGTATTTTTATACCTGTACCTTTTCTTCCTTTCTTTTGAAAGGAAGAAAAGCATTTATTGTCACAGGTATAGGAGTGAGAAAGAAGGAAGCGGCCACAGAAGGTGGTTGGTTATACAAGGTGTAACATAATAAACGCAAGAACTCAGACACCCCGATTAGACAATTGCTTCATAAATTCAAAACGAAAACCAAATTTTCAAATTTTTAACAATGAAGCAACCAATTAACAATGAAACTTGTACGTGTATGTGTGCGTTTTGAGAAATACGTTTTAGAAATGCATTTGGAATCTTCTTCTTGCTATGAATCAAGAATAAATTTATTTTTTTATAGCGCGCTGAAAGAGTAAGAGCATTTTTTGCAAATTTAAATTTTTTTTTAGATATAATAAAATTTGTTGGAATCAATTCAGTTACCGATATAGAACAAACTACTTTCAGGTCTTGCGTTTATTATGTTACACCTTGTATACATGCTTAAAAAGTCATACCCTTGCAATTGACGACAATGCATAAGCAAAGCTTATTTTTGTGATGTGTACATGACCTACGCTGTTGGACGCGGGGACTTTATATCTTCACCGGATAAGAGGGCGGGCGTGCAACCACTACGCTCAAACCAGAAGGGCAAGAGGACAACTAGCTCAAGGGCGCCTCAAGAAGGAATGGCCTCGGCTTGGGCAGTCGCTATGGGGGATACTAAGTGTCTCGCAGTGGTCCTCTGCACCGACCGGCGGGCAAGGGATTCTTCGACCTCGCCGGTCAGGTCGATGTCTAATCCTGTGTGTCGTATCTGTATTCGAAAGAAGGGAAGTAAGGGCATCGGGAGGGTCGGTGAGAACATGCCTCGGACGGCGGTAGCGGCTGATAGAAGGGGGCAAGTCTGAATCTAATACCTTCTTCACCAATCCGCACTGGGTCCGCGTCGTAGAGTATAACGTAATCTCTCTCACCTCGATTTGTAAAGGTCTTGGCCCAGCAGTAGGATACTAAAAGCACAGTATCTTAAATAAAAAATAAAATCAATGTACATTTGAAATAAAACTATTTTACGGATTTTATCGCGGTTTATTTTTGATTTTTAGTTCCCGACGTTTCGAGTGCTTTGCAGCACCCATGGTCACGGGATGTCGAAATGTCGATTCCATATCACCTAGTTATGCTTAAACGACTGAAGTCAAGTATCATGTTTTTTCCTAATAAGCACGTTTCTGTTTCAGGAAGCATATATCGAAGAGGCGCGAGACGGTGGCGGAAGTTGTACCGCGTCAATGGACACATTTTCCAGGCTAAGAGATTTAATAGAGTGAGTATTCGCACAGACAAACCAATCTATTTAAGAGATCCTACCTAATATATTTAGCGCTGTGATTAAAGAAGTAAGAAATCTGTATCTATATAACTTCTGAGCACTCTGTGCTGTCTCTGTACTAAAATTAGTGTGTGACGGCCGTTGCCCACTAGTGAGCCTAGAGCGAAGGGTACCAGATCAGATGTACTGAAGATTCAGACTAGAATCTACCACGACAGCTTGGTACTGGCGATTATGAATTTCCTCTTAAATTGACTAAATACCAGAAGAAATTGGCATTTTGCTTAAGCAACTCAAAATCGTTTAAATTGGAATTGTGTAACATTTGAGCAAAGTTCTATCTATCTCTATCTTTATCATCGCGCCAGCTCCCTCGCAGGGTAGGCAGAGGGTATAGAGTTGTTGGAACTCTGTAAGTAGCCAGAGAGGTATGTAAGGAAAGAACTTCCCTTACATACCTCTCTGGCTTCCTCCACTCTCATAGTTCGTCTCATACTCATTCGCCGGTTACTGAGACTCTTGATTTGCCCTTCAGATAAGACACGATCTATTTGGTCATGGTAAGATAGTCTAGATCTTCCCCGGTACCTGCATCCTTCCACTTTCGCATTGTATATCTGTATTGTCATTCTTTCTTCTGACATTCTTTCTAAATACCCAAACCAACAGAGCATACCCTTTCTCATCTTTACACCGATATTATCTTTCATACCTACTCGCTTTCTTACTACACTGTTGCGAATACGGTCGGTCAGCGTGACTCCGCAGATCTTCCGCAAAGATCGCATTTATTCTCTTCTTACATACCCAACTCTCACTGCCATATAACAGCGTTGGGACAAGCACTCCGTTATGCATGGCCAGCTGCGCCTTTTTGCTAAAGTGCCGGCTCCAAAGTAGCCTTCCCATTCACTCTTCTCTCTATATCAGCGAGATTTGGTTTTCGTATTGAATTTGTGAAGTAATTATCTAATCGGGGTGTCTGAGGTCTTGTGTTATTTACGATACACCTTGTATAAAAGCCACTTCTGAAAAATATTCCATTATGCATATTATGACAACTATACTATTATTTCCAGCGCGCCTTCTGTGCCTTCTGCCAAGACCGCATCTGGGGTCTCGGCCGACAGGGCTTCAAGTGCATCCAGTGCAAGCTCCTGGTGCATAAGAAGTGCCACAAGCTGGTACAGAAGCCTTGCTCCAACGAGCACGTCGACCCTATCGAAGTCAAGGAGGACGCCAATGGAGAGGGTACGCTGGGCAGAGCGTCCTCTGTCAGGTAAAACGCTAAAATAGTAAGCTTATTGGAAAGAAGTTTTGGTAAACCGAAAAGAAAATTCTATGGAGCTGTGGAAAGACTGGCCGATTCTCTTAGGAGTAAAGTCAATGGGTTCTAATGTCTAGTATGCGTCTCTGGTTTAGGAAAGCTGTACCTGCTTATTGTTTTCCTTTAAGAAAGTACAGCTTTCCTTTAACCAACAATAATAATAATACATTTATTTCGGACAACAGAAATCCATACAGTGGTTAGTAACAATTAAAACTTAAAAATATTGTCAGTGACATTTTAAAATTATACATTTGTTTAGACCAGTGGTCCCCAACGACGCCAGTAAAAAAATAAATAAAACCAGTTACTTGACTGCATGCAGTCGAAGCCAGTGGGCTAGCATCGGTGACTCCGTGCTAGTAGTGTCCGTGTAGTTACAATACATAGTTTCTTGACGTTAAAGCTCGGCTCAATTTTAAACTCTCAGCGACATCTCTGCGCTTATTCATGTGTATCCAACACATGAATGAGCGCCGTTATAAGTAATTTTACAAATAGGAAAAGAGGAACCTATGCAGAAAATATGTCATAGTATACCTCACCTGTGCCTTTACCGATTACCAAGGTTAAGCAGCGTTCGACTCGGTCGGCCTGAGATGGGTGACCGTTTGTAGCATATTCATATTTGAGGATCTCCGTGCTTCGGAAGGCACGCTAAGCCGTTAGTCCCAGTTACCACTTAATGTGGTAGTCGTTAAGCCGAGTTGGAAGCCTTAAAGGCGGGTTGATAAGTTCCAATAGCAGGTGGCCACAAACCTGCCTCCACCAATCCGCACTGGGTCCGCGTGGTGGAGTATGACCTAATCTCTCTCACCTTGATTTGTGAGAGAAGGCCTTTGCCCAGCAGTGGGCAGTATAGGCTGATATTATTATTATTATACCTCACCTGGGAGTGATAATCACCGTCCCCCATAAGCTAGACCTGACCTAAACTGGTAAAAGTTGCGGGAAAAAACTGGATGCAGAAAGCATCTTTGTTTGGTTTTTGTTAAAAAAAATACCTATCCTCACAGGATTTATTTTTATATCGTGGGTGCGTTTCCAAACATCAGATTTAAGCCGTCGTCAGTCTATGGGGATGCCTATCCTGCAGTAAATATCTTTCTTCTGATACCTTGTCTGTTGTAATTTCGAATAACTGCCTCATTGATCTGATGGCGTATAATACGCGTAGCGATATAGCGAGATACTTTTCCTGTAGAAAAAAATCTGGCATCATTCCGGGTTTTAGAATTGTGCCAGATATAATTGCAATTGCCTCGCCCCTGTTACATTGCAGTCTAACATCGTCGATGATAAGTGGATGTGCGCAGTACACCTACATGATATAACAGTTAAAAGTGCACCGTTCTTATAAGTGGAGTTGTTTACGGCAGGTCCCGCGCGGAGGTTGAACCCCCATTACCAGAGACGCCACCAGCGCCAGCGGGTGCGCCTCCTGTCCGTGCTGAAGACTTGGAACCGGGCTCGCAGCGCCAGTACTCGCTTGAGGACTTCGAGCTTATTCGGGTCATCGGACGTGGTTCTTATGCCAAGGTTGGTATTTGACTTCTTACGAGATAGTTCTTATTTTTTTTTCAAGCATAGCCACACGCTTCTTCCTCTTTATGTTATGGCTTCACACTAATTTTAAGTGTATTTTGCCAGTGTCCAGTGAGATATATAATCGTGTTTATTTAAATTAATTTAACTCGCCGATGAACTTGATGACAACTATGATTAAAATTAATGAAGTACCCCACCCTGGATAGTAAAGCGTTGGATACTTTACATACCAATTTCGACGGCCGTTTTGAGGGAAGTCAAAAAGGCACGTTTTATCACTTTGTTACAATTACCTTCACTCATGCACGAATAAGAACACATAATGGTTAATATTCCACCAACATTACACATTATTAATCGATATAACACAAGTTTTGGAAATTAAAAGAAATTGACAACATCACTCTTCGACTTCCCGCCAAAACTAGCCACACGCTATTATTATGTGTATAATGGATGCGTTTACAAACACGAAATTCACACACGGAAACACCCAGATCGAAACAAATATTTGTGATTCACACAAAGATTTATCTATCTATCTATATCATCACGCCAGATCTCTTGCGGGGTGGACAGAGATTACAGAGTTCCAACAGGCTCTTTCCTTACATGAACCACAAAGATAACCTTCCATACAAAGATTTATCCCGTGCGTGAATCGAATCTGCGACCATAGGATCCAGTGGGCAGAGCGGTCAGATATTAATTTTGGTATATATTTTTTAGTAATTTATAAGATTCTTGGGACTGATGCATAGCTAGAATGATTGCATATTAAATCTAGTAATAGAAAAGTATATTTCAGAAAAGTTGCCACCAATGAATATTTCGTCCAGCTCCAGATTAACAATTCTAGTTCCATTAGAATTTTCTACCTGACATTATGTAGCTACAAATGCACACTACTATGCTTTATAATCAATATAGGTATATTGATGGTGATTCTATTTTGCCTTGGGTGTGCGCTCCACTAACACACTAGCAAAGTTTCCAAATTCATTTTCTGAATAGATTGTGACAAGAATCTTTTGGCTCATGGATAACATCGACAGGGAAACGGTGGTGTGAAATAAGTGAACATTAGTAAAAATTTCCTACTATAAATACACCTTACACCTACCCAACTAGTGATATTTCAAAGTTCCGATTTTGGCCGCGGGCCAAATGATCGTTGTGGGACTGTACTTCCCCCTTTGACCAACCAACATCTTGACAATCGAGAAATTTGACATATCAATTCTCGGCAAACATCTCTTGAGTGCATTAACACGTTTTTACGAAAATCAATTTTATGGAAAGCTGCCACGCAGAAAGTCTCTATCATCACGCCAGATCCCTTCCTTACCTCTTTCCTTACATACCTCTCTGGCTTCCTCTACTCTCATAGTTCGTCTCATACACGCTCGCCGGTTACGGAGACTCCTGACTTGTCCTTCAGATAAAACCCGGTCTATTTGGTCATGGTAAGATAGTCTAGGTCTTCCCCGGTACCTACATCCTTCCGCTTTCGCATTGTATATCAGTTTTGTCATTCTTTCTTCGAACATTCTTTCTATATGCCCGAACCAACGGAGCATACCCTTTCTCATCTTCACACCGATACTCTCTTTCATACCTATTTGCTTTCTTACTACGCTGTTGCGAATACGGTCGGTCAGCTTCACTCCGCACATCTTCCGCAGAGCTCGCATTTCCACCGCATTTATTCTACTTTCATTCTCCTTCTGTATGTAACCCAGCTCTCGCTGCCATATAACAGCGTTGGGACAAGCACTCCATTATGTATGGCCAGCTGCGCCTTTCGGCTTAAGTGCCGGCTCCCAAATAGCTTTCCCATCGCACCATTCACTCTGTTTCCTGCACTCACTCTTCTCTCTATGTCAGCGGTGTATTTTCCATCCTTACTGAATGCGCATCCAAGATATACAAACTCATTCACTTGCTCCAGCACATCGTTCCCAACCACAATCCTTCGCAGAAAGTATAAAATTTATTATAATAAAATGACACAAGATATTGGCAGTTCACGACCCACATTTACTTCTTAAATGAGTTAATATATTTGTGCGAAAATCCATGTTATATCAAGTACAATTAAAGTATAGAGTCGATTACGATAAAAATGTCACTAAAAAGGGTTTTTTTTCCTCAGGTCCTGATGGTGGAACTAAAGCGTACAAAACGCGTATACGCTATGAAGGTGATAAAGAAGGCGTTGGTGACGGACGACGAGGATATCGACTGGGTTCAGACGGAGAAGCACGTGTTTGAGACCGCCTCCAACCACCCATTCCTTGTAGGTCTGCACTCCTGCTTCCAGACGCCTAGCCGGCTGTTCTTCGTCATAGAGTTCGTTAGAGGAGGAGATCTAATGTGAGTACATTACTGTATATGTAGATGCCAGGGTCAATTCCAACTTCATGAATTACACGGAATCAAAATAATTCGAGCTGCCAAATTTCAGTGTTTCCGTAAATTCCTAAAAAAATATACTGTGATGATGTGTTCCAGATAACATTTAAAACTGACTAGTAAGAATTTTTCCCCAATAAGAGCAAACGAAACATACGTTTTAGTAAATAAACATGTGACGTGAAACTATAGTGTCCAGATTCATGCTTTTCCAAAATGCGTTTTTAAATTATAGCTTTCGATTTCAGTGTGTCTTTTTGTCGATCCTTCACGGAAACTTGTAATGAAAATAATGTAGATAATTCTATGTAACATTATTATTAGTGTCTGACCGACCATAGGGCCGAAATTTTGGCCAAAGCCGGAGGTTTCTAGCAGGCACCGAAATTGAACGATCTATTATGATTTACGACTTGCGAATGCGCGAGAGAAGAGAGAAGGCAGAAGAGTCGACACGTGGGGGGCAGGGGTCACATTACGTTGCACCGGCCGGCCGCCATTGCCGGAAAATAACCAAAACAAAACAAGTTCGTTAATACAGTAAACATAACTTTTTAAAAATTTAGCTATACCAATTTTTTTAGAGTTATTAAACCTTCGGCTTTGGCCAAAAATCGACTTTCAGTCGGACACTAATTGTTATTTGCAATAAAAAGGCCCATAACGATGAGGATACTCATTTAACCTTGTGTCAAAAGTTCAGATGTGGCGCTTATAATTTATATCCTCAATAAATAAAACATTGTATTAAGAAGTAACAAAAACCCGCAATTCGCCGGATATTAAGCAGCGACCTATGGGCATCATCATAATTAAAAGTCCCTCCCTCCAGGTTCCACATGCAGAGGCAGCGGCGGTTGCCAGAGGAGCACGCGCGATTCTACGCGGCGGAGATCTCCCTCGCGCTGCACTTCCTGCACGAGCGCGGCGTCATCTACCGTGACCTTAAACTGGACAACGTCTTACTGGATCATGAAGGGCACATCAAGCTCACGGACTACGGCATGTGCAAGGTACGTGACGCTGATGTCTGGGGCTTACTAAAACGTCTTCAGCAGTATCATTGTAAAATTTGCTTTGCAGTAAGATGGAGATATGGATATACGCAGCTTATAGTCCTGCCTCTTTTTCACGGCAAAGTCAGGTTACAATACAAAAGCTAGGGAGGTTATGTGTAATTGTGGAGCAATCTTAAACAGGCCATACATGTAACAATAAACTAGTGCAAATCTGTACACAGTATCAAAATAAGCAACAAAAAGCAATAATTTTCACAGAACAACACAACAGCCTACAGACACATACACAGAGTAACACGGCCATTATAAAGTTTAGTAATAAAGAATGTTTTTCGACCTATATCAATGCTTAATTACTTTTAGTCGATATTTACATTATTACTGCTTAATGTGCTGTCACCAGCCTGAGATTTATTAAGGTAATTTTGCTGCAAGATCTTTAGAACATCTTTACATTGTCGCGCTACCTAATTACATGTCCACTTATCAGCTTACTATCACATAAGAAAACCAAATATTAAATATGGTAATTAAGCTAGTATCCGCCCAGGAGTTATAACAAATGGAGTACCTCCACAGGAGGGCGTCCGGCCCGGCGACACGACGTCGACGTTCTGCGGCACGCCCAATTACATCGCGCCCGAGATACTGCGCGGCGAGGAGTACGGCTTCTCCGTAGACTGGTGGGCGCTGGGCGTGCTCACCTACGAGATGCTGGCTGGAAGATCGCCCTTCGACATCGCACAGGCCGCAGACAACCCTGATCAGAACACTGAGGACTATCTCTTCCAGGTAAATAACGTTATATTTTGAGGTTACGTCGAAAACTACTTGACGTCAGCTTGGTCTAGTTGTTCAAGCTGCTCGACTCAGTTAATCAATTAGTCACGGGTTTATTGCCTAGCTGGACTTTTGTCCAGCTAGGCAATAAACCCGTGACTAATTGACTGTGCGATCAATAGTTACAATACTGGAAGTCCAGTAGGCAGGCCGAGTTACAAGATAGATAGATAACCTGGTAAAGGTTGCGGTTAAAAGTTAAATTTGTACAACACAAACAAAAAACGTCGTGGTCATGTTTGGGGAGACAAGTGTCTTTCAGTGGACGTTTTTCCGTTGACGATAGATTTTTTTTGGTTTATGTGTAAGTATGCATACAAATGTGTGAACGAAATTACAATAGTGACACAATTCATGATTGAACAGAAACATTTCCTTAAAATCATTGAAGTTAAACCTTAAAAAACATGACCCTATGTTGAGTTACACATAAATCATTCCTTTTTTATTAAGGAATTTAGGAACGCACTAGGAATTATACTTGTGTCGTGACGTTTACAAACATATAATTCACATACAGACATCTAGACCAAAACAAAAGTGCGGTCACACAAGGAGTTGTCCCATGCGGGAATCGAAACCGCGACTACTTGATCCAGTGGGCGGGGCGACTTAAGCTCTTAACCACTGGACTAAGTCATCCGTGATGAGCCACACGGAAGTTACTCCGTTAAGTCCCTAACTTTCCATTCCCACATAGGACAAATCTCTGTCCTATATGCATATGTGCATGGTAACGCCGTTCAAAGTGTGACAACTAGTGTCCAGCAGAAGCTAGCTTTGGCCACCTTCGGCTAAAATTACTACTTTCGGCCAAATTTCGGCCCATTTTGGACAAAGCCGTAGGTTTGCAGCAAGCACCAAAATTAAACGATCCATTAAGATTTACGACTTACGAATGCTTTAAAGTAAATGAATATTATAAATAAAATGATTTTAGTGTTATTATTTGTAACCAGTTTTAGGTAATTTTAATCATCTCGTTAAGTTTATACAGTCAACATAACTTTTTAAAAGTTTTGCCATCATGATCCAAACTTGATTAGATCACACTTAGAGTTGGCTACCCCTGTCTGGAACGCTTTCTACGGTTAATACACAGATCAGATAGAACCAGTTTAATAAAAGTTTTTGCGCACTTTAAATTACCATTGCTATCGCTGTAAGTCTTCTTACAATGAATGCTCTTTTGGTAAAATATTTCTTGCCTAAACTCGAGGTCCAAATATACATACATATACCTCATCGATCAAATTTCATTCGTAATACGCGCAAGAGATGTTTATTTGCCCCATCATGCTGTAAAACGAATGCAGGTGAACGCTGCGCCCTTCGAAGATTAATGAAATTTTACAATAGTCACTTCACAGATATCGATATATTTGCTTGTTAACCTGCGTCGATCAAGAAAAATGTTACTGTAATTATTCAACAATTATCGTGACACCTACAATTTCATATCACTCGATACCTATGTTTCGGTAAATTATTACATTTTTAAATATATACAAGATGTAACATAATAAACGCAAGACCTCAGACACCCCGATCAGAGAATTGCTTCATAAATTCAAAACGAAAACCAAATTTCCAAATTTAAAGGTTTATACCCTTTTTTAAGCACTTTTATACCCCAATTAACAATGAAATTTGTGCGTTTTGAGAAATACGTTTGAGGAATGCATTTGGAATCTTCTTATTGCTATGAATCAAGAACTAATTTAATTTTTTATAGCGCACTAAAGGAGTAAAAGCATAATTTGCAAATTTAAAAAAAAATTTAAGATACATTAAAAATTGTTGGAATCAATTCAGTTGCCGATTTAGAACACACTACTTTCAGGTCTTGCGTTTATTATGTTACACCTTGTATATTAACTATAAAAACGTACTTATATCGCAAGAAGTACAAATGTGATGGGTATAAAGTGTAAAAGTATACTCCGTAAATTATTGGTGTAATTGTTTCATTATGTCATTACAAATAAAGAGAAAAAAAACAACTTCATAGAGTTATTAAACCTTCGGCTTTGGCTTTAGCCGACGGTTTTGATGATGGCCTATTAATCGGTTATCGGCTTCGGCATAAAATCAATCTTCGGTCGGTCACTAGACAACTCAATTTTTAAAAACTTCTAAAATACACAATATGTCGTCTATTTCGTTGATTTCCGATATATGAGCTTTCTGTACTGTATTTGTCGAACTGTGCAACAGGTGATCCTAGAGAAGACGATCCGCATCCCGCGCTCGCTGTCGGTGAAGGCGGCGTCGGTGCTGAAGGGCTTCCTCAACAAGAACCCGGCCGAGCGGCTCGGCTGCGGCGAGAACGGCTTCCTCGACATCGTCAACCACCCGTTCTTCAAGAGCATCGAGTGGGAGATGGTATGTTGCGTTCGCATATGAACTAAAAATAACAATGATCAATCAATCAGCCTATCGCAGTCCACTGCTGGACATATAATATATAATATAAGCCCTGTTAAGAAACTGTCCCACTGTTGGGCACGGGCCTCCTCTCAAACTGAGAGGGTTTAGGCCATTGTCCACCACGCTGGCCCAGTGCGGGTTGGCGAACTTCACACACCTTAGGCACGCAGGTTTCCTCACGATGTTTTCCAAGTGATAATTAATTTTTAATACGCACATGCTTTCGAAAAGACACAGGTGCGTGCCTGGGTTTGAACCCGAGACCTTTGACTTTGCAGTCCAATGGTCTAACCACTAGGCTATCACTGCTTGCTGCTGGACATAGGCCTCTCCTAACACGCGCCATTGCACACGGTCCTCCGCCTTCCGCATCCAGTCTGTCCCAGCGACCTTTTTGAGGTCGTCGGTCCATCTAGCTGGGGGCCGTCCTACCTTACGCTTACCAAGTCGCGGTCTCCACTCTAGGACACGCTTGCTCCATCGGCCGTCGGTCCTTCTGCAGATGTGACCAGCCCATTGCCACTTTAGCTTAGTGAGTCTGAGAGCTATGTCGGTAACTTTGGTTCTTTGTTGGATTACCTCGTTACGAATTTTATCCTTCAAAGAGACGCCGAGCATAGCTCGCTCCATAGCCCACTGTGCGACTTTGTATTTGTGGACTAGTCCCACTGTGAGTGGCCACGTCTCGGCCCCGTAAGTCATAAGAATGATGGTTGCAAAACAATGATGGTGATGATGAATTATATTCTTCATTGCTATAATCAGCTACAATACACAACAATGGTTTACATTTAAATGTAAAGAAAACCAAGATTATGGTTTTTGAACGAGGAGAAACCAGAACGAATGCAAGCATTGTGGTCGGTTACGATGTGCTGGAGCAAGTAAATGAATTTGTATATCTAGATGCGCATTCAGTAAAGATGGAAAATACACCGCTGACAAAGAGAGAAGAGTGAGTGCAAGGAACAGAGTGAATGGGGCGATGGGAATGCTACTTGGGAGCCGGCACTTAAGCCAAAAGGCGAAGCTGGCCATGCATAACGGAGTTCTTGTCCCAACGCTGTTATATGGCAGCGAGAGCTGAGTATGTAAGAAAAAGAATGAAAGTAGAATAAATGCGGTGGAAATGCGAGCTCTGCGGAAGATGTGCGGAGTGAAGCTGTCCTAAGAAAACGAGTAGGTATGAAAAATAGTATCGGTGTAAAGATGAGAACGGGTATGCTCCGTTGGTTCGGACATATAGAAAAAATGTTAGAAGAAAGAATGACAAAATAGATATACAATGCGAAAGTGGAAGGATGTAGGTACCGGGGAAGACCTAGACTATCTTACCACGACCAAATAGACCGATTATCTGAAGCACAAGTCAAGAGTCTCCGTAACCGGCGAGCGTATATGAGACGAACTATGAGAGTAGAGGAAGCCAGAGAGGTATGTAAGGAAATAATTTGTTGGAACTCTGTTTAACCTCACGCCAGATCCCTTGCGGGCTAGGCAGAGAGTACAGAGTTCCAACAGGTTCTTTCCTTATTATATGTACTGTGTTAAACGACTTTGTAAGCAAGCTTATTATTCAATAGAAGATTATTTAAAAGATAAAAATGCTTGGATAGATGCTATTCCAGCTCCACTTGAGTCATGACAACCTATTCAACTGTTGTTAGTTAACATTTCCTCTCTTCCTTCTATTAATTTAACACAATATGTACTTTTTTTTGTAAATGAGGAACCATATAGCCATTCTCATAAATAGTATTATTCGCTTTTTTAACTTAAGACTCACCTGATGACCAACCTACATTGTTCTCCCATACCCCACAACAGAATGTAGATGAAAAAGTTTGTAATTTCTTATTTTAAAAGAGTAACCGTGGAGTTTCTTGCCTTTCTTCTCCACAGGAATGACATTCCGAAGTGGCGGTAGAGTCTTTGTTACTTTTCTGACGATTCATAAATACTGTAATGGTTTACATGAATAAAAAATATTCTGGTTCTGATTCTGACTTTTTGAACTGACAGAGACGATATACCTCGCTATGTCTGTAACCAGCTTTACTTAAACATGTACGTTTGTATCTTCCTTTGATCTGATTGTTCTGTACCTACATATCAACATAAATGCATGCAGAGAGGTAGATCACTCTTTAGGTAAGAGTGATCTACCTCTCTTCTCGAAGGTCGAGAATCAATTAGTGTAAAAAGCTCGAGTCGACGCTTAAACGGTTCAGTTTTCAACGCGCTTCAACGCTCGTAAGCGTCGACTCAGCGTTAAATGCTAAAGTTCAGGACTCATTTTTACAACACTAGAATCAATTCGCACTGGTCAATCGTGGAAATGAGTCGTAATATGCTAGTCCTCTCGTATTTACAAAGCTGGTTTTTGCTCAACTACTTGGCCTACTAAAAAAAGCAGTGATAGCCTAGAAGTTAGACCGTTCGACTGCAAAGTCAGAGATCTCAGGTTCAAACTCAGGCACGCACCTCTGTCTTTTCGAAAACATGTGCGCATTATAAATTAACTATCACTTGCTTTAACCTTGAAGGAAAACATTGTGAGAAAACCTGCATGCCTAAGAGTTTTTCGAAAGTATGTGAAGTTCGCCACCCCACACTGGGCCAGCGTGGTGGACTATGACCTAAACCCTCTCAGTTGGAAAGGAGGCCCCCTGCCCAACGGTGGGACAGTTTCTTAACAGGGCTAATATTATTATTATACTTGGCCTACTATTTCATAATGGTTGCTATCTTCGTTTGCAGCTGGAACAGAAGCAGGTGGTGCCGCCGTTCAAGCCGCGTTTGGAGGGCGAGCGCGACCTGGCCAACTTCCCGCCCGAGTTCACCGACGAGCCCGTGCACCTCACGCCCGATAACGAGTCAGTACACTACACCCGGCACGATTCGGGAATACCATTCGTACATTCAAAATAGTCGGCCTGAGTCGCAAATACGACTCGTACAAAACATTTCCGTTTTTTTACGTTTACAAACATGAAAATTCACATGCCCAAATACCCAGACCGAAACAAATAATTGTAGGATTTGTAGGTCATACAAATATTTGTCCATTGCGGGATTCGGACCTGCGACTATTCGACCCAGTAAGCGGAGCAGTTTAACCCCTGCGCCAAATCGTCCGTCAATAATTATTTCTTATATATTGTATAGCTTTAAAAAATACCGTTCATATTTATTTAAAGCCGTCTACACATTCGTATTGATAATAATGATACTGTACAAATTATAATGAGAAGATAAAATATTTTTTTCATCATCCTTATCAAATTACTGAGGGGATGAAAATATTAGGCCGTCGATGTCAGAGGTACGAGTCGTGAATACGACTCGCCCCTAGCATATATATATTATTCAACGTGAATCGTAAATACCGCTACGAGTCATGAATACAACTCGCCCAAGGCATTTATAATAGCCGGTACGAGCCGTGAATGCGACTCGCCCATGGCATTTACATAAGAAATATAAATCTGCTACTGTCCTACTGAACACCGTCACGCCTTATTCCCCAAGCGGGGGTGGCAGAGGTGTACTGAGTACACTCACGTTTCGCCGACGATGTTAGGTCCCATGTAATAGGGGGCGAGCCTATTGCCACAATACAGACCGGGCACAATACCGGGCACAATTCCAGACTCCAGACTCGTACTGGGAAGTTTTCGTTAGGATAACTACACTTGTCCGACCTAGGATTTGAACCCAGAACCTCGTCATCACAAAGTGATGCGCTTTGCCACTAGACCAACGAGACAGTCGCCACTGTCCTACTAATGGACAAATACATATTACAAGGTATAGGACAAAATTTTACCACGCGATACGGATTGGCGGTAAATAAGCGCCCCTCTTCCTCACTAAGGGAACCCCATGTAAGTCTAGTATGAAAACCAAAGCTCATTTTGACAAGTAATGTAATAAATATTCCAGCACGGTGATCGCGGACATTGACCAGTCGGAGTTCGAGGGCTTCGAGTACGTGAACCCGCTGCTGATGTCGCTGGAGGACTGCGTGTGACAGCACGCCTGCCTGCTGCACCCCTACCACGAGCCTGTGCAGGTAACCATACTCAGTAGAATTCCCATTTTCGTGTTTCGAGGTAAAAATCGTCATAACATCCCCAACTTTTCCATGAGCCCGCACAGGACGCAGGTAACCATACTCGGTAATTTCCATATTTTCGTTTAGCTGAGGGGAAATCGTCATAAGATCCCTCAGTTTTGCCTTAAGTCCGTGGAGGTAAATAAATGTACTCAGATTCTTGGGTTTAACGAGGGGGGGTAGGGATTAGATCCTCTATTTTTTCTACGAGTCCGTACAGGACGCAGGTATCCATACTCAATAACTTCCCCACTTTGATATACCGCAGGGGAAATCGTCATAAGATCCTCCAAGTTTTCACCAATTATGGATTCGTGCAAAATTGAATTGGGGAAGTTACTTAGTACGGTTATCTGCGTCTTGCATGGGCAGGACGCAGATAACCGTACTCGGTAACTTCCCCATTTTCGTTTAGCAGAGGGAAAATCTTCATAAGATCTCTCAATTTTGCCACAAGACCGTGGTGCTAAATGTACTCGGAAACTAAACTCTTTCGTTTTGCGAGGGAAAAATTGTCACAAACCTCCCCAATCTTGTGAGGTAGATAGAGTTATGAATCAATCGCTGATAATGTTTTAACCTAATGTAATCAATCCCTCGCCTATTGTATTATGCCGGGGTACAGTACAAGATTGCGGACAACGAATCTGAATTTTTCGAGAGAAAACTACACTTTGTCGTCCTTCGGCCCGCACATCAAGCGGGTCCGTCACCGAGCATCATTTGTGCTCGGTCGTCTCCATTCGTTAATCTGCAAGCGGAGTAAAATGTCCCTTAGAAATAAGGTGACACTTTACAAAACTTGCGTTCGACCCATCATGACTTATGCGTGTGTTGTGTTCGGGCATTCGGCCCCCTCTCACATCGATAAACTCCAAGTGGTTCAAAACCGCTTCCTCCGTAAAGCCGTAGGAGCCCCCTGGTTCGTACGGAACGTCGACCTCCACTCCGATCTAGGTCTCGAACCTATTCGCGCCTTTATTAAAAAGGCGTCAACACGTCACTTCGCGAACGCATCTACCCATGCGAATCCGTTAATCGTAGCCACCGCCGACTACGATCTCCCCCCCGACCCCTGCCGCCACCGCCGGCCGCGACATGTTCTCACCGACCCCCCCGATGCTTTGTCATCCCTTCTTTCCGCTCAGAATACGGGCGACGACGATGACGTAGTAGTAGTAGATCCCCTCCCATAGCCGGCGGTTGACCGGTGCACTTAGAAGTGCACCCGTCCCCCTACAGCGACTGTCCCAACCGAGGGCGCCTCGAAGAGGCGCCCTCGAGTATGTCGCCTCTTGCCCTTCTGGCTGGCTAGAGCGTAGTGGTTGCACGCTCGCCTTTAAGTCCGGTGAAGCTGTAAAGGCCTCGCGGCCAACAGCGTACATCATTCACACACACACACACCGACCTAGGAATTGAACCCTCCTTCGAAGTCAAGGATCCTCCTTTGTGGTGATCACGACCGCCACGCGCACTATGGCAATTTATACCAATGTTGGCGATATGAGGTTGAACATAGTACAACTCTGCCACCCTGCATGGGTAATATAGTAGTTTTTAACAATCCCATTGTATCCCATTGTTAGAAGAAGTCCTTTCTAAATCCCTGTCCTTGACCAATAATGACCATTCAAGTTTATATGCGTCGAGGTCATCAATAGTCTGACGGTGTGTTTATTATTTTATACGGTATTCCGACGTAGTGTCATAAAGTAAAACTATTTTTTGTTTTTTTTTGTTATTTTAAAAAACGTAGCCCCTAACTAGGATTTATTCCTGTGTCGTGGGTGCGTTTACAAACGTGAAAACCAAATACCCAGACCGGAGCGAATAAATGTGGATCACACAAAGATTTGTCCCGTGCGGGAATCGAACCCGCGACTATTAGACGCAGTGAGGGGAGCGGCTTAAGCTCTTAACCACTGCGCTAAATCGACCGTAAATTTTTTTAGAATGTATCGCGGTGTATTTTTGATTTTCTATTCTCAATGTTTCGAGGGCCTTACAGCACTTATGGTCACGGGAAAGACAGTCTTTACATGTACTCAAATTGAATTGAATTGAATAAGGCGCGATAAAATGATGAAAAAATTATTTTATTTCATGTGTAAAAGTGCCTTCAAATTTGCTGCAAAGTAACGCGCTGAGGCGCGATACTTTGCGGCCGCGCTGCTGGCGCTGGGTTCAAGAGTTCGATAGATGAACAGATTTAAAGGCGCCTTAACTTTCGCGTTAATCTAATACCCGGTTTTTACACTGCTGCTGCCGACAATTTCCGCCTAAAGTAATGAGCAGGACCGTGGCAGCACTGACTGTTTACATACTCCTTTCGCATTTCAAGCATCGCTCTGTGTTTCTCTTATGTTTGCAAAAACTCCCGACGTTAGATTTTCTTTTCTCTGAAATGATTGTTTTCGTAAAATTTCCCTAAGATAATTTTCATACTCATTTCCTCATGGTGTTCCTGATACACCACTCTCATATATTAATTTTTTGTATTTTACATTTTTATCCTTAACATTTTTTTCGAAATTATTTTTTCCCATAACACCAAAAATATTTTTAAACCAGCCACACTGAGTGGGCGTGGCCTGTCAGTCGTTCAACTCCCTCTGCAAAAACCGCCAACGAGGGAGCGCCCGGCAGTAATAATGTGGGAAGGGAAGTAGAGCGTAAGTGGCTCGTTTATATGACTGACCTTCTCTCACTTCACGCGGAAGTTAGCAGTATGTAAATTGGGTATAAGAATTTAGTGGTAATACCACGGAAGAAAAAATGTTTTTACCCATGGTATTTATATTGACACCGTCACGCCCATATTCCCCAAGCGGGGGTGGCAGAGGTGTACTGAGTACACCCACGTTTCGCCGACTATGTTAGGCCCCATGTAATAGGGTGCGAGCCTATTGCCATATACCGGGCACAATTCCAGGCTCCGGGCACATACTCGGAATTTTTCGTAGAAAAACTACATTTGTCCGACCTAGGATTTGAAAGATGTGCGATGTGCTTTGCCACCAGACCAACGAGGCAGTCATATTTATATTGGCGTATTTATAATGATTTTTTTATTGTATGGGTGATACGATAATGATGTGTTGGGCAGGCATACGGGTACGGCGCGGAGTCGTCGTCGTCGGACTACGACTCCGTGTGCTCGGAGCTGCCGGCGCGCAAGCCCACGCTGCTGCAGCACATGTTCTGCTTGCCGCTCAACTGACGCGCTCGCGACACCACGCACCGCGCACGCACCACGCACGCAACACCCGGCCCTAACCCCGGTGAACCGTGTTCCTTACATTCTAAAATAAAATAATTATCTTACATTCCATTGATCAGTCCAGACTAGACAGTCTGATTGTCAGAGTGACTGTCAATCTGATTGTCAGTCTGATTGTCAGTCTGATTGTCAGAGTGATTGTCAGTCTGATTGTCAGTCTGATTGTCAGAGTGATTGTCAGTCTGATTGACAGTCTGATTGTCAGTCTGATTGACAGTCTGATTTTGAGTCTGATTGTCAGAGTGATTGTCAGTCTGTTTATCAGAGTGATTGTCAGTGTGATTTTCAATCTGACTGTCAGTCTGAGAGCGACGCTGTTATGTGATAAAGTGGTAAGTTTAATTACTTATCTTTTTAACATCACAGTATCTCTCCTTAACTGACATTCGGACTGACCACTCAACTTTATCTTACATTCTACCATTGCCTTACTTTCTATAGAAAAATATGATACATTTCAAAATCGTTGAAAAGTTAAATTGGGTTCAACTTAATTTTTTGAATTTGTAAATCAGTAGAAAAATATGTTAATTAAATTTGAAAAATCTTTTTTTAAGAGAAATAGATTTACCCCCTTACAATTCGTAGTTAACCAGAAATACCAATTATTTTTTGTGAAATTTGAAATGTTGTTTAATATTTAATTAATGTGGATAAAATAGGAGTGCGTGAAATTATTGCAAAATAATTTTAATAATCTCCATACAACTGATTAAATATTGAGTGATTATAGATAACAGATTATTATGATTTCGTGATTACCGAAAATAAAATACATTTTTGAGAAAACATTACCCTTCTGGGGCAGTCGGGAAAAAAGAACAAATTACCCTAATAATATTTTAAAGCAAAAACTATGTAAATATTGATTTTAAACGTAAAGGTATAGGCTTTTACAGACTAAAGCGTATCAACGATTTTCGCTTCTCCCCAGCGCCTATATTCAATGACCAACTAAACACAACGCGGCACGTTACGATAACTTAGTGAAATTAACATATCATCATCATCATCATCTCAGCCTATACTTGTCCACTGCTGAACATAGGCCTCCCCAATCGCTTTCCAGCGTAACCGGTGCGATGCCACCTGCATCCAACGACTTCCTGCGATTTTCACAAGATCGTCGGTCCATCTGGCAGGCGGTCGTCCCACACTGCGCTTGCCAATACGTGGTCTCCACTCTAGAATCTTTCTGCCCCAACGCCCGTCCGATCTACGCGCTATGTGGCCCGCCCATTGCCACTTCAGCTTGCTAATCTTAACGGCTATGTCGGTGACCTTGGTTCTTCTACGAATCTCCTCATTCCTGATTCGATCGCGTAGAGAAACGCCGAGCATAGCTCTCTCCATAGCTCGCTGAGCAACTCTGAGCTTTTTTATGAGACCTATTGTAAGAGACCACGTCTCTGATCCATATATCATCACTGGTAACACACACTGACTAAAAACTTTAGTCTTAAGGCACTGAGGTATTTTGGATGAGAAGATGTTGCGCAGTTTCCCGAACGCTGCCCAGCCGAGTTGGATTCGTCGATTGACCTCTCTCTCAAAGTTGGACCTACCTAACCGGACTACCTGTCCCAGGTAAATGTATTCGTCGACAACTTCAAGAGTAGAGTTCCCAACGGTGAGTGCGGTGGGTACGACATGGTTAACATATATTACAATGAAATTACTATATACTAGCAGTTTCCCGCGATTTCATACCCAGTCGACAACAGCGCCACCTACCGGGTCTATGTAGCCTATGTTACTTCTGGATAAGTTAGATTTTTAATGGTGCAAACATTTTTGAAATCGGTCCAGTAGTTTTTGCGTTTATTCGTTACAAACGTACAAAAATACAAATCTTTACAATATTATTAGTATAGATTATATACAATATTTTAATTCCGTAAAAACTGATGTTTTGTTACTTAAACACAAGCTTAGTACTATCGTTACACACAACGTTACATATAGTTACACGTGTACTGTAAGACACTTATTTCCTAGGAGAACATTTCACATTTAGACGCTTAGCAGATAATATGATGGGGTGAGTTTCGCAATTAATGCAAACCATCTAAAAGCGGAAAAACAGATATCTCGGACACGTGCTGCGCCACGATAAATATCAACTACATCAATAGGGAATATGCGTGTAATTCAAATAAGGGTCAAATATTTTTTTACAAACTATCGCATTAGAATAATGTCTATACCAATATTTTTTAATAACATTACTTTTTTATTAATAAAATAATTATTAAAAGTACAAAAAATGAGTAGGAAATTCAAAGCAGCTGGAACGCCACGCTATTGGTCAGATCGAATATGACGTCAAAGTCTACAATACAAATGTCAACAAGTGCATATTTGTTGGCTGTTTGCTATTAAGTTAGTTTTATTGTTATTTTTTGTTATCGATTTACACAAAGATAAAATTTTAGTTTCAATTATTTAAGTGAATACTTACGTTAAAGTGATCTTCACAGCAATATAAACATGATACCATGTCTTTTTTTTGATTTTACACCACTTTCTCCTTATGTCCGCACCTATCGGGTGCATTTCTTATTGTATTTTTACATCTAGGCACAACACAGTGTTGTTCCATTGTATAATAGTCGCAAAATACAAAATAAAATTAAATTACAGAATAAAATACTTCCACCGCTGTTCACTAATTGATTGTTATTATAGACTTTGACGTCACGCCAAGCGCGCCAAAATGGCGGGCGTTTAAAGTGCTTTTATCTGTTTGCTATCTTCAACATTTTTTTTACCCTTTACATATTGTTTTTGACGCTTAATTTTTTTTTGCAATTATGCAAGCTGAAGTGGCAGTGGGCAGGTCACATATGCCGCAGAACCGATGGCCGTTAGGGCAGACTGGTTCTTGAGTGGAGACCGCGTGTCGGCAAACGTAGTATAGGGCGCCCTGTAGCTAGGTGGGGCGACGATATTCGTAAGGAAGCGGGCAGGGATTGGAGGAGAGCTGAAGATCGAGCTCAGTGGCGTGCCATGGGAGAGGCCTACGTCCAGCAGTGGACTGACACGGGCTGATGATGATGATGATGATGTAATCTATCGCATAAAAATATAAAAAAAATACACGCATATTCCCTATTGGTTATGATGGGCATATTGAGGGCAAAAGACGCGTTAGACGACAGAAGATCTCATGGCTGCGGAACATTACGGTGTGGAACGGAATTGCCAGCGTTCAGCAGTTGTTCCGTATGGCTCAAGAAAGAAGCACATACGCAACGCTGATGGCCAACCTCCAGTAACGAAGAGGCACTTTTAGAAGAAGAATTTGTAAATTAAACCATCTATGATCGTTTAATGGTTCTCCCGTGGTATACGGAACGATCATGTCACGAAGTTATCTTAACGCGCCACGTTTTGTTGGATAAGGGCCCAGAGTTTAAAAATATATACTTACATCTTGCAGTTTGATCGACAAGCTGTGTACATCCACCGTTCTATTTAACATATTTATTATAATAGAAATACCATTTATTGTTCAACGTGAAACAGTTATCATTGTAATTAAAAGTTAAGTATTTTCAACTTTTTGTTTATGTCAGTATTGTTCGTGCTACCAAAAAAATCATGGTTACTGGAATGAATGCGTATATAGCTCGTAAATTACTTACTATATGTTTGTAGATTGTGTACATATATATTTTCTGGAGTTTATCGCCCTTTTTTCAAACCGTTATTTCAAATACACAGTTTGTGTACCTAATCGCATTTTCGTCACCAACGCAGACCGCTAATTAGAAGGCCAACAAACAATCTATTTGACTACTCCATATATTATCTATATCATCACGTCATATCCCTTGCGGGGTAGGCAGCGAGTACAGAGTTCCAACAGGTTCTTTCCTTACATACCTCTCTGGCTTCCTCCACTCTCATAGTTCGTCTCATACACGCTCGCCGGTTACGGAGACTCTTGACTTGTCCTTCAGATAAGACTCGGTTTATTTGATCGTGGTAAGATAGTCTAGGTCTTCCCCGGTACCTCCAACCTTCCACTTTCGCATTGTATATCTGTTTTGTCATAAATTATGTGAACAAAAAAATGTTAAAAATTGCTTTCTCGGTTAAGAAAGGCATAGGCCAAAATTGCGCTGCAGCCTACCAAAGTCATCCAATATCATACTTTATTATATACATTTCAATACCACAAATTCCAATTGCCAGCAGAGGTCTTAAGCAAGGATTGCTCATTTTTAAACCAATGACCAACCAATAGGCGACAACTATCGACTGAACGGTCAAATCATGTGTAAGAATTCCTGCAGTCGCCACGAACTCACATTCTACAGAAAAAATACCGCGAATCGACAAATATCCAGGTTGAGTTTGTGCCCACACGACTTCTGCCGGCTATTATAATAGTAGATCTGAATTTACTTAAAGCAGTCATGGAATTGAACACACGTTATACGAATCCGAAAATATATATGACATTATATTTCAAATCTAAATCATAGTTCATCTTTACAATCCGTAAAAATGAACCATGTTTTATTGTTTGATCCGAGTCTGGGCTGAGAGTGTATTTAAGAAGCCTGAATCTTTTGATTAAATATACCTAACATTCCGTTCAATACAGCATTCAATTCTGTTTTTCTCTTCGTTCACATTTTTCTTGCTTAAAAACAAACTTAGTACTATAGTTACACGCCTCGTTAAGCACGATCCACACCTTTCTTTCCTAACTTTCCATCACTTTCCAACTTCAGGCTTAAGACAAGGACAATAGGATGTCACAGCTCCAATAATAATCTTATTATACTTGTCTTAAGCCCAAAGTTAGAAAGTGATGGAGAGAGAAATCAGTCGTCCGACAAAAAGTTAGGAATGGTATGCATCGTGTTTTAGATATCGTTACACGTGTAATGTAACGGTAGAACTAATATCCTCGGAGAACATTTCACACTTTAAAGGCTTAGAATATATGATAGGGCGCATTTTGCAGGTTAAACCATGTATAAAGGATATTGTTTTGGTGCTCATAACATACCTACAACGGGTCAATGGACGCGTAACGCTTGAATGTTTAGGTAGGGGGCAGTGAGTGTTCCATATTCTTCCTATTATTGTGATTTGAAGCCATCTATTTAATAGACGACAAAGCTTAAAATGTCTGGTTCAATTAAACAACATCAATATTTTAAACTTAACTAAATATTACCCATTGATTAAAGACACTTTAATTTGCGTCTGATAATAGTAGACATCTATTTTGTTTTTTTTTTTATAAATTCACCTATTTTATATAATTAAAAAAAGAATGTAAATTACCTCTAATTGATGATTTGTAGAGGCATTCATTTTTTATTTCTTAAAAAGAGGTATCTCGAAAAATGTAACTAAAACAAATACATTTTACTTAAATGTATGTTATACAATAATCCTCGCCTATTAAAAACATGGCTTCAGGATAATCTAATCATACCCAAAGCTAGTTTTGGACATAAAAACGCTTCTGTACATAAATGATATATAATATACGAGAAAAAAAATATTATAAGACTTAATATTTTTGAAACTATTGTAGTAGTTCTATAATTCTTTCTGTGAGGAAGATCGAGATAAGTATATTGAGACTTCGAGACCGCTGTAGGCTCTTCCATTAAACATCTCAGACATTAATAATCAAAAACCTATGCTGTCTCGCTCACATGCACACACACACACATTCTTTCGGATGAAAGAAACAGTATGATTTTAGATGGTACATTCGATAATTCATGTCTCGAGTCTCGTTCATTTCTCGTTCTCGCAGATCGTTATGTTTTTTCGAGCAATAAACATTATATTGTAGTAATATGTATTGTAATTATTCGAGACAGGTGAACTGCTCATTTGAAGGCACGTAAGGAATTAAACGTAGTTGAAATTCGGCCGCGAGGCCGCGAGGAGCGTATTGTATAGCTCTTATCAAATATTAGTGTATTCCCTAGAAGCTTAGAGATAAGCTAGTTTCGTAGTGAACATACCAAAATTGAGATGGCGTATCTCCGGCCATTGACATATTGATTATTAAATTATGCATCAAGTTTTCAATGTCTTGTTCGTCTAGTGAATGGAATGATATGGCTGATGGTCATGGGATTCTGCATTCAAATGCTAAGTCGGACAGTGTTGTTAGGGTTTTTCTATCGAAAAAGCTCAGTGAAAGTCCGCAGTCTGGAATTATTCGCAATATAATGACTCACCCACTTTAACAGTGCGAGCTAACATTTGTAAAATGTTATGTCTCTGCTGTATAAATATAAGCCTGACCGTGAACAAGTATTCATAAAATTTTTCCAGTTTTAAAAGTCTTATTATTAATTTTTCTTTTTGATTCACTAATGATTTATGTAGAAAAATAAACAGCGAGATACGCCATTCCAAAGCTAAATTAATGCAATTAGTGGCACGGGAAGTCTGCTGATTTTTAGTCTCTGCATTTTTCAATGTTATAATTAAAAGTTCATTATAACTGTACTGACTACCTGCGTCACTACGTGTACATTATATTCCATTCCCTAATGTAGATTATGTTCTCCTTCATAGCTAAACACAACTCGTTTAGGTAGCCAACGAATTTTATATATAAAAGAAATACATTATAATATAATATGGAGCACTGAACAAATTTAAAATCGTGTATATTATAAACATATTGACATGAGAATTAATAAATAACTCGTAAAATACATCGGTTATATTATAACAAATTATTGTTAATGTAGAAGAAAAGACTTATTAAATAAAAAAATATATATAGTATCTTAACAGATTCGGGTGGCGGTGCACGCCTGCGAGCTCAAATGTCCACAACTATCATAAATAGCGCGTAGAACCTATCTATTAGATATTTTGCACCGATATTATAGTTGGTAATCACGCGAGACGATCTTCCGCTCGATTCCTTCCCGCAAACTATTTTCTATTACGGCTTCAGAGATCACCCAGGTACAAACTCTGTAATGTGTGATGTATTTTGTAACATAACGCCATTTGACGTGTGGGCGGCATTACAACCAAAAGCTTTTTGATTGCCAAGAATACGGTAGCAATTACTTAAGACTAAATCGTTCGGAATGTCATTTTCGTGGAGAAGAAGAGCAAGAAACTCCACGGTTATCATTTTAAAAATGTTATAATTATTTTTGAGAACATTGTTATCCATAAAAAGGGGTAAAGGAAAATAATATGAAAGGAAATAGATATATACTGTAATATTCGTAATACCGTCTAAACAAATAATTCAGTTTCATTACACGATACATTACGCGTCACACGCGTTTGGACCCGGCTTCATCGGTAAAACATTTCAAAACATAGTCGCCAGAAACATCACAACAATATGAACAGATTGCGTTTTGAAATGTATCCGATACTCTATGGCCGATGTCGTGTTGTCGTTGCAAATAATATTATTGTAATATTGTATTTTATCAGTGTGTTGCCGTTATAAGGAGTATTATTGCGTTGCGCTGTTTGTGTCGGCGGCGGAGGCGAGCCTGCCTGTATAGGTTTCATTTGTATAATTTATAATTAAGTATTTAATTATTGATAAGCGACAGTATTGTGGTACTATTAACGCTTTAGGTGTAATTAGTTTACATTCCCAGGTATCCGGCGGTTCGAAGGTCGGTTGCGTCGTTAAACATTCGTTCTCAATATTTTAAATATTATCATTGTAATGGCACGATGTATCAAACGTTAAGTTTGAACTTTATATTATACTTAAATATTTTATTACCAAAAATGTTGTAATATGTATAAAAAAAAGTCTTACTAACTGCATGACAAGTGACATTTTAACAATTATAATTAGTTAATAGGAGGAATTGTTAAACAGTTACATTTCGGGATTTAGAACAAAACCATGTATCTTTAGTTTTTAAGTATTTTAAGTTAATCGCATGTAATATTCCTTGTAAGGAATAATAAGTGATAGATTTTTACATAAACGTTGGTTTGTATTTAATTTTCTGCCGTGTACTAGTGTCGCGGAACACCAATTATAAATGTTACTTAAAGGATTTAATTGTGAACGACTTGGTGCGTGATTGAGACATACTGTCAAATTAGACTGGAGAAATTGGGATACTGTAACTATTCTATGCTTAACTGAAAATAAAGAAGAATAATCAGATTCACGTGTTTTATTATATTTTCAAGGATCCTGCTATTTCCCATATAAATCATAACCTAGGTGACTGTTTTCGTATGGTTTTCGAGCGCTCGATAGATATGCAAGCGAAAAAGCTATAAATTCGTACTAGCGCAACAATGGGCAAAATAGGTATTTTTCCTAATTATCATAGCAACTGGCCACATCTAACTAAATGTGTTGTGCTATCCTAATACTTTTCTTAAAGTCAAAACTGACATTTATTGCAAGGTACGGTCGTACAAAGTTGGTCTTTCAGGAGAAAGGAGCTGTTGCAGTGGGACTGGTCAATTAGTATTCCGAACCAACGAACAGACCAACTAAAATGGATCAACTTATTTTCTTACTCAACGGATCAACTGGTTCTATTTCCTTGTGGTAATATAGGTCGTTGATCAAATGCGAACGTGCGTTACATTCAGACAGAATTACAGCTGTGTAAATTATATTTAGCTTAAATCGGGTCAAAGACGAAATGAGGTACTAGGAGAACAGAAGTTTATAGAAGATTTCCTTTCTTAGTTGTGGGTATTTTTTTCGGTTGTAGTAGGTCTGAAGTTGTAGTTATCGTTGAGAAGAAAAAAGATTTGTGCGTCTAGGGACGCCCGACAGAAGTGATAACTTAAACTAGCGCTGTGGTTAGAGTGAGAGAGGAAGAGCCTGCCTACCGCTGCCGTATGCGTGAGAGAAAGGGAAGAGCGCTGTGGGTTAGAGTGAGAGAGGAAGAGCATGCCTACCGCTGCCGTATGCGTGAGAGAAAGGAAAGCCAGACAAACTGGCGCCGTTACGCGTTACGTTACGAAGCGGTTTACCCTCCCATAAGAAGTTATCACTTCAAAAATAGTTAATGTGTTTACTTTATTCGAGTGGAAGGATAGCTTTTAAGTAACTTATATTACAGAACACCATTTCATGCGGAGCACATTTTGATGCCCTCGACATCGGTCGGCAAAAGTTTATATGTATCCATAAACAAGATAGCAATAGGGTACCTAAATTTTCCTTAGTTTCGATTCACACGTACGTAGCATTTTCATATTCACAGGATAAATAGATAAATCCACGGCCACGGCCAAAGTACCAGGACATCATAGCAGACTAGGAGATCTTAGCTCAAACGATATAGGTAACTAAAAAGATGGATGCGTAAAAGTAAATGAAATCCTATTTGAAGTACCAGGATGTGATAAAAGTACAAACGTTCATATACCTACCTACTCACATGGCGGCAGACAGTAGAGGCAGAATGTCCTGTCTGCCACTAGCTAAGATCTCCTAGTCTGTTATAATGTCCTGGTACTTTGACCAAGATTTTGGCATAGAAACTAATATTATAATACTACATTGGTTGGCTGAAGTGACAAATCCCCAGTTATATTCGTTCACTATTTAAGATTTTACCTGTTTTATACTCTGACCAACTGGAACCGATCAACTAAAACGGACCTTCGTAAGTACGTGGTGCGTGAATGATCTACGCTGTTGACCGCGGGACCTTTACACCTTCAACGTACAAGAAAACAGGCCAAGTTCACCGGTTGCTCCGATGGGAAAGAAAAATACTTTTAAATTATACATATTTTACCCTTTCTCCCAAGCTCTTCACCAATACCTTAGAGGACATAATGAAGACTTTAGACTGGGGTAAAACAGGCGTCAATATCAATGGTAAATTTATGTCGCATTTCCGTTGTGCCGACGACCTGGTCCTCTTAGCAGAGAACGATGCAGATCTCAAGACCATGCTTTTTGAATTGCAAGAAGCATCTCTAAGGGTGAGCCTCAGAATGAACTTGTCCAAGACAAAAATAATGTCAAATCGCCACACCAGTCAAGGTAACATAGGTAACTCCCAAATAGAGGTAGTAGACGATTACATTTATCTTGGGCACTGTTTATCCTTTGGCTCGGAGTCTATTAGCAAAGAGATTGGTAGACGTATCCAATTTGGTTAGGCTGCATATGGAAAACTTGCTTGTATATTTGACGCTGACATCCCACAGTGCCTGAAAACCAAGGCATTCAATCAATGTGTCTTGCCCATCCTTACTTACGGTGCTGAGACCTGGTCGCTTACAAAAGGTAGCCTTTATAAAATCAAAGTGGCACAAAGAGCGATGGAGCGAGCTATGTTAGGCATCTCCCTTGTCGACCGAATACCAAACATAGAAATCCGAAGGCGGACTAAAGTTGAAGATGTTGGTAAACGGATTACAAGGTTAAAGTGGAGATGGGCACGACACTTGATGAGGCGTGAAGATGGCAGTTGGACCAAGGCCGTTACAGAGTGGTGGCCCAGAACAGGACGCCGAACCATAGGCAGACCATCGGCTAGATGGAGCGATGACATCGTAAGAGTGGCTGGCAAATTGTGGAATATATTAGCACAGGATCGGAACGAATGGCAGGATAGAGAAGAGGCCTACACTTAGCAGTGAGTAGATCTGCAGGCTGATTGATAATGATGATGACATTTAAAAAAAATTAACCAGTTGTTCCGCTACGAATAAAATTTACCAGACTGGAACAAATTGCTTCATCAAGTTCCGTTCTGCACAACTAGTTGGTCCGCTTGGAATACCCGAAAAAAGGGGATTATTACTATACACAACATGAAGAAAGGGTACCATAAAGAGAGATCCTATCGACATTATTGCGTGCGTTAACGAATCTGGGTTATTCCGTGGGCTCTGGAGGCGGTTTCATTTTTTAAAATTTACTCCAAGCATGAAAACCTGCATAACATTTGACATAAGACTGAAAATATAGCCTGGTAACAGAATGCTGGTGTTATAGTCACAAGATTTCGGGTTCACGTCCCATGTCGGACCTGGGTTTATCGAAGCCTAAGTGCCATACTGACGTGCAAATTTCAATTATAAAAACTGGCATCTATATTACTTACAAGGATCTTTTTCTATAAATAAAACAATAATACAATTACAAAATAATTTTATTCCAACATAAACACATACAGTATATTAAATTCAAATTAAGTTTTCTCCTTTTAAAACACAAAATTCCAAAGTGAAAAATCAAAATATTGAAGTCGACATCGCGCGTAGTACAATGAAACATTACACAGCACATTGTGATAACGTAACATTTCGTTTCAACCCACTAATAATATTCTATGTGCATAAAATTCTGAATAAATAACCTATTAAATGCAACCTCCGTGGTGCACCTCTAATACCACAATAAATACTGAGATAAGATTATGAAATTTAAATAAATAATCAAGATTACTGCATAAAAATAAATTATAATTTCCACATAACTAGAGTGGAATGTCTATAATAATAGCAAGTCATTCGAGAAAACGGCAAACACCAAGCATGGAACTATAAACTTAATAAGATCTCCTATATCACCTCCGCTTAAATAGTGTCACAATGGATCAGACAACGACCTCGCCGGCGAGGTCGAAGAATCCCTTGCCCGCCGGCCGAGCACCACGGCGAGACACCTAGTATACGCCCTCCCCCATAGCGACTGCCCAAGCGGAGGCCGTTCCTCCTTGAGGCGCCCTTGAGCTAGTTGCCCCCTTGCCCTTCTGGCTCGAGTGTAGTGATTGCACGCTCGCCCTCTTGTCCGGCGAAGCTGTAAAGGCCCCGCGACCAACAGCGCAGATCATTCACACACACAAAATATGTCAAATAGTATGACAACTAAAAATTTAAACGTATTTTACTCATCATTTCACTTTACCCAATTTAGCATTTAATAGATCTTCAAAAACAATAACCACCCACCAAATTATACAATATTTAGTCGTATTTATTAAAAGTCTAATACTGAAAATGAGAATAATTAGAATACATTTCAACCGCTTTTTATCGATTTTTTTACTTATGACACTATTTGAGCGGAAGTATGAGTAAAAAAATATGGACAAAATTTAGGAGCTATTCAAAAACAATTTTCAACTCTTCAAAATCTCATAGGGCGACGACACCTTTCATAGCGGAAAACATATCTTCTAAGATGTACTTAATGGAGCGATTCACAAAAAGGGTCACTAGTGCTGCTTGGAGATTCCGGAACCCCTCTACCATGTTGGGGGCGATATACCTAGTGGTACAGTGGTTAATAAGTTCGATGTATCATATACACCGCGAAAACGAACAAATAATAAACAACGCAATATTATCTTATCACAGAACTTAACCGATAAATTATTGTATATCAACTTGACTTTGTTAAAAAAGGTTTTGGACTGGCCCAATACTTCTACTTTTTTTTAGCCATGTCTCGAGGCTTAGCAGCGACTCCATAGAGCGTCTGGTTGTGCAGGGGAAAGTAGAAGGAACTAGACCACGTGGGACGTCACCAATGCGGTGGACATACCAAATTAAGTCCGTAGTGGGAGATGCTTTGATCGAGTGCACCAGAATCTTAAATGATCGATCTAAGTGGAGAGATATCGTAAAGCGAGCTACATCAGCCTCCAGTGACTAAACCTCATCGTGACCACGACCACTCTGTCAAGAGTGAAGCGAATAAGAAGAAAGAATTCTTCAAGTTCATTAGTTATCAAATTTAATCAGTTTTGTCTCAACTCATATAGAATGAAGGGAAGACATGGCTTACGTTGTTGGAATATAGATAGATGCGGCATCAAAACCATTGTGATATTTGATATATACATACTGAGTTCTTAGATTTACGCGAATATTACACATGAAATAAAACTATTTTACGGATTTTATCGCGGTTTATTTTTGCAGCACCCATGGTCACGGGAGGGGTCCCTCCCGTGCTGCAAAGCACTCGGAACGTCGGGAACTAAAAATCAAAAATAAACCGCGATAAAATCCGTAAAATAGTTTTATTTCATGATATATACTTTTTATGTACACTAATATTATAAGAGAAAAGATTTGTATATTTGTAACGAATAAACTCAAATACTACTGGACCGATTTCAAAAATTCTTTCACCATTAGAAAGCTACCTTATTCAGAAGTAACATAGGCTATCTACCATAGAGCCGGTAGGTGGCGCTGTTGTCGACCGGGTACGAAGTCGCGGGAAACTGCTAGTATATAATAAACTGAGAGGTATGTAAGGAAAGAACCTGTTGGAACTCTGTACTTTCTGCCTACCCCGCAAGGAATCTGGCGTAATAATATAGGTAGATAGATAGATATCAGCCTATACTGCCCACTGCTGGGCAAAGGCCTTCTCTCACAAATTGAGGTGAGAGAGATTTGGTCATACTCCACCACACGGACAGAGTGCGGGTTGCTGGAGGCAGGTTTGTGGTTACCTGCTGTTGGAACTTATCAATCTTATAAAGCCTTCCAACTCGGTGGAACCACCACATTAGGTGGTAGCTGGGACCAACAGCTTAACGTGCCCTCCGAAGCACTAAAACGCTCGAATATGAAAATACCACAAACGGTCACCCATCTCAGGCCGACCGCGTCGAACACTGCTTAACCGTGGTAATCGATAAGAACACCACGGTCGCATAGATCTACGAGCGCTACATATATATATACTTTACATTTTAGAACAAAAAACCTGCCAATCCAATAGAATTATCCTCGTATTTTACAAAACCAATTTTAGACTCACAGACGCCCGTCCAACCTTTTAAATACTGATCACACAATACTAGTCTCGTGCGGCGTCCGAACGCATGACTATTCGATGCAGTCAAAAAAAACCAATAGGGGGAGAGCCTATTGCCATATACCGGGCACTATTCCAGACTACGGACTCATACTAGGCAGATAAATATAGTTTTTCTAACGAAAAATTCCTAAAAAAAATTTTTCTTTAGAAATACTACATTTGTCCAACCTGGGATTTGAACCCAGGACCTCGTGATCACCAAGCGCTTTGCCACCAGACCAACAAGGCAGTCATCACTCAATTATCAAATATCACAAAGACATAACTACCGCATATGCAGTGCCTCAATATCATACGTTCTTTAAATCGCTTGCATACTCTTTCATCCATTTTAAATAAGTTGCTATCATTTAATTTTGAGAATTGTTAACATTGTTAAAATTAAATAATAATGTTTTTAAAATATAGGCTGCGCTCCGTATGACGCTAATGTCGATATTAGCGTTTACAAATACTTGGCGAAACGCCTTATGTGGCACAACGACTTGGCACGCTTGCGCTGTTTTAGAATGCATATACTATAAGCGCTAATATCGATTATAGCACTAGAGTATTACCAATTTGAAGAATTGAGAATATTCGGTGCCTTGTGTCGCTAAGCCAGAATTATCTAAATGGAACAATCCTATTATATTAGTCAGACCCGTCAAAACATTATCTCATAATCACACAAGTCGTGTCAAAAAACGAGCGAACCTTACAGTAGTCGTATATGATGTGTGACATCTGACATGTTATCCTACTATGAAATTGAGATGACTCATTAGTCAAATCAAATAGCGCGCGCTCATTGATCAAATCAAATAGCGCGCGCTTCCCCGGATTCCTGTAACACATTTCCGTCCCAAATAGCGCGCGCTTTTCCGATTCCACCGCGCGCGCTTCCCCGGTTCCACTGTGCGCGCTCATTGGTCAAATCAAATAGCGCGCGCTTCCCCGGTTCCACCGCGCGCGCTCATTGGTCAAATCAAATAGCGCGCGCTTCCCCGGTTTCCTGTAAAACATTTCCGTACCTTTTCCAAAATCACTCCCACAAAAAATATCCAGCAACCAAGAGGAAAGATGTTACACATCAAAAATCGGTAAAATGTTACTACGCTGAAAAATAATACTGAGAAAAAAATAAATACTATTCAAGATCAATAGAAGCAATAACCAAGAAAAATATTAAATATAGTACAAGCACCAGTAATGTGTCGCGTGCACTCTCTAACTATAGAATAAATACTCTTTATCATCTATTTATAATATTAGTATGTTCTAAAATACCGATCATAATAATCTGCTAGTATTCTCTACATAACCGAAGAAAAACTAAATAACATCTAGATAATATAATTTAGAATAACACAGGCCATTTTAAAAATGTGTTTAAAACATAAAAAATCTTTAAAAGTAATTTTAGTTCTTAATGGTAAGCAAGGACAAAAAAACACCTACCTACCAGTGGTAACGTAGTCGATGTAAGATATGATTTTTCCCAATCTATACGTAAATAAAAAAGCGTAAAAAAGAGTTTCTCAGCGAGCTATGGAAAGAGCTATGCTCGGCGTTTCTCTACGTGATCAAATCAGGAATGAGGAGATCCGCAGGAGAACCAAAGTCGCCGATATAGCTCTCAGAATTGCAAAACTTAAGTGGCAGTGGGCGGGGCACATCGCTCGTAGAACTGACGGCCGTTGGGGCAGAAAGGTTCTCGAGTGGCGACCACGTACCGGAAGACGTGGAGTGGGCAGATCACCTACAAGATGGACCGATGACCTGGTGAAGGTCGCGGGTAGAAGTTGGATGCGTACAGCACAAAGCCGGTCGTTGTGGCGGTCTTTAGGGGAGGCCTTTGTCCTGCAGTGGACGTCTTTCAGCTGAAGAAGAAGCTATGTATTGTGTTCTTTTTAAAAAACGTAGCCCCACACTAGGATTTAATCCTGTGGCGTGGGTGCGTTTACAAACATGAAAAGTCATACACACAAATACCCAGACCGAAACAAATAATTGTGGGCCACACAAAGATTTGTCCCGTGCGGGAATCGAACCCGCGACTATTAGACCAAGTGGGTGGAGCGGCTTAAGCTCTTAACCACTGCGCTAAATCGCCCGTCATATTATTATATAAATTGAAGTGGCCCACCCGCCTTCCTATTCATTTATTAAATCGTAGCCCCTCACTAGGATTGGTTCCTGTGTCCTGGGTGCATTTACAAACATTCACATATGTATGTATCTAAACACAAATGTATGTATCTATGTATCTACAGTGCGACAAAAATATTTTGGCGCTTACGTGACATTGAGTTGGTGTGAAATTAGGTTTACAATTTAGTATACAATGGGACGGTTAGGGTTACAATGAGACGCAACTATGAGAGTGGAGGAAGCCAGAGGTCTGTAAGGAACGAACCTGTTGGAACTGTTTACTCTCTGCCTACCCCGCGAGAGAGCTGGCGCGATGATATAGATAGACAGTTTGACTGCCTCGTTGGTCTGGTGGCAAAGCCATGGCTTTGTGATCACGAGGTCCTGGGTTCAAATCCTAGGTCGGACAAATGTAGTTTTTCTAACGAAAAATTCCCAGTACGAGTCCGGAGTCTGGAATTGTGCCCGGTATATGGCAATAGGCTCGCCCCCTATTACATGGGACCTAACATCGTCGGCGAAACGTGGGTGTACTCAGTACACCTCTGCCACCCCCTCTGGGGAATATACGCGTGACAGTTTAGTAAAATTTTCCTATTTTTCAGGAAAATATTTCTACAGGTGGATCCGCACGCAACATCCTCGAGAGTTGATGCACTTATTCAACAAACATGATCAAGCTACACTATGTGAACGCAGTGAACAGAATTGAATCATAGAATATAATAAAAAAACATATATAACAAATTGTTTTTAATAATTTTTTATAATACTACTTTACTTCGGTAAAGGACATCGTCAGACATGGCCTCAGAACCAACAAACATGTGACCGATACCATAATGATTTATATCTGTTTTATTATAGTAATTGCAAACATCCATATCTAGCCGGACAATTTGCAATCAAAAACGAATATTTTAAAGTACTGTCAGTACTTAAACCAAAGTCGCCAACGTCTTTTCCGATGTCGATATGAAGTCTTTTTCGAATGTCAACGTTGTTATCCAATTACGGTTGGAGACGTCAATCCTATCAATCGATTATATTCAATCGATAACATTCAACAATGATTGATTTGATTAGTGCTAGTGTATTTTGACATAACGTTTTCACAAATGTATTGTTAGCTACTGAATTATAACCTCAAAATCTTATACTTTTTTTTAAATAATGCGATTCCCCCGCTTGTCCGTTTAATAATAAATGCATGAAGACAATTTGTAGGTAGGTAACTTGAATTCATAAACGCATTTTTTCATTGTTGTTGGTTCTGGGGCAAATCATGTATGGACGCAGAACATTTTCCTTTCATAGCAAACGGGAACTCCAGCGAACTATCATGATGTGACATTTCACTCGATGACAGCGTTAGTTCGTTTTTTAATAGTAGCGATTTCTGGCCACGGCTCAAAAGATCCTTGTCGGGCTATCCGAGTAATAATTAATTATCACCTAACACGGCCAAGTATCAAGTGCCGAAATTTGGAATGAAAATATATCCGATCGTTTTAAAATTTGTGTTGTTTATTCCGAAATTTTTGGAACCGGTATTCAATCTTTCTATGTTTGTGCCGGCAAGCCGAGAATTTTTTTCTGTTTCACTGCTCCATGGCAATCTGTTAAAGAAACAATAAGCCACCTCTTTGTTGGATTAGATCTGTTCCCATATCTTGAGTTCAGAGTTTTTAAATTGGATAATTCTAATCACTCCCTTGGACTCTGTGTCTAAATCCGGGAATATCACTTCTCTTTAGTCTGATGTAGGCCACCCTCTTCACTTAGTGCTAGTGCAAGTTCATTCATATAGGAATATTTTTTTATTGAGATCTATCTATCTATCTACATCATCACGTCAGATCCCTTGCGGGGTAGGCAGAGAGTACAGAGTTCCAACAGGCTCTTTCCTTACATACCTCTCTGGCTTAAGATCTAGATCTTATTTATTACTAATACATTGTGGGATATTAAACAGTTCCAAGTGTTTTGCTCTGAAATCTCTCCAATATTTCTATGTTTCTATTAGTAGCTCAACCCCATTGTATACCACATGTCCAAATTGGCTTCAGAATGGCCTTATACACCATCATTTTACTGTTGTTGTTTAACTGGGAATGGCGTCCGATGAACCACTAGCAGACAAATGCGGGAAAGTTGGGGGGGATAAGGTTATAGTGAAAGGGTGTATAGTGGGACATCCTGAGTTCACTGTTCTCCGTTCTCATGCGCCAACTTCAGCTTCTTGCTGGGCGGCGCTCCGGCTGCAAACAGGCTGCCGTTGTGGAGCGCGTTCATTAGAAATGGCACCTGGAATGTAATGGAGATTTAGTTGTAATAATTATTTAGACGTTGCCAGATCCTCGCTAGGAACTATAACTGTGAAATCTATATAATTTTTACATATAAAAGTGATAAAAGTTCAGTTGTTGTTATCCTCTGTAATCATCTGACTGCCTCGTTGGTCTGGTGGCAAAGCGCATCGCTTTGTGATCACGAGGTCCTAGGTTCAAATCCTAGGTCGGACAAATGTAGTTTTTCTAACAAAAAATTCCCAGTATGAGTCCGGAGTCTGGAATTATGCCCGGTATATGACAATAGGCTCGCCCCTCATTACATGGGGCCTAACATCGTCGGCGAAACGTGGGTGTACTCAGTACACCTCTGCCACCCCCGCTGGGGAATATAGGCGTGACGGTGTTTTTTTTTGTTATCCCATTCAATATCCATTCTTGGTACTGACAAGTACTATACAACCAGATAAGGTTCAGGGTCTGATGATGAAGCCGAAAGGTGGCCAATGGAACCACCCAACTACTCAATACAACCCCGCCGTGTTTGGGCTCGTTGGATTTGTCTTCACAAGTACTTTAGACCCGGATGGTTTTCAGGGTCTGATGATAGAGCCGGTAAAAAGCCATAGGAACCACTCAACTAAGCACGATATCTTTTTCGTGTTTTTGCTATAAAAGGTAGGTTAGAAGGTTCATTCTTTTAAAATTAAAATTATTAAAAAGTGCTTCAGAACATACAAGTTAACATATATAAGCTGTAACATAATTAACGCAAGACCTGAAAGTAGTTTGTTCTAAATGGGTAACTGAATTGATTCCAACAATTTTTAATGTATTTTACAATTTATTTAAATTTGCAAAACATGCTTTTACTCCTTCAGTTCGCTATAAAAAACTAAATGTATTCTTGATTCATAGCAATAAGGAGATTTCAAATGCATCCCTAAAACGTATTTCTCAAAACGCACACATATACATACAATTTCATTGTTAATTAGGGTATAAGTGCTTGAAAAAGGGGTAAAAACCTTTAAATTTGAAAATTTGGTTTTCGTTTTGAATATATGAAGCAATTATCTAATCGGGGTGTCTGAGGTCTTGCGTTTATTATGTTACACCTTGTATAACGCAAGACCTTAGACACCCCAATTAGATTATTGCTTTACGAATTCAATACAAAAATCAAATTTGAGGAGTTTTCTACATTTTTTAAACTCTCTGGTACCCAAATTAACCACGAAATTTATTAAATAATTAACTTTTGTGTGCATATTGATGTGTGTGTGTGTGTAATATGAATGCATTTAGAATAGCCGTATTGTTTTTAATACTTATTATACACAGTATAGTTTATACAGACACTGCCACATTTGTTATTGTTTATTATTATTTTTATAAATATGGTGTTTCGATGTACTTTATAAACCTTTGTGGTTATTCAATGCTATGTGACCGACCTGCTGTAACAATTTTTTAAGTTATAAATTAATTTTGAAAAAAAAAATACAGCGAACTGACTGAATGATAGCATGGCTTTTTGGTGGGAAATCGAAGAGTGATGTTGTCAATTTGTTTTAATTTCCAAAACTTATGTTATTTCGACTAATAATGTGTAATGTTGGTGGAATATTAACCATTATGTGTTCTGTTTTATATGTGCATGAGTAAAGGTAATTGTAACATAGTGATAAAACGTGCCTTTTTGACTTCCCTCAAAACGGCCGTTGCAATTGGTATGTAGAGTAACCACCGCTTTACTATCCAGGGTGGGGTACTTCATTAATATCATTATCATCGTCGTCATCAAATTCATCGGGAGTCGAATTAATTTAAACAAACACGATTATATATCTCACTGGACACTGGCAAAATACACTTATAATTAGTGTGAAGCCAAAACTTGAAGAAGAAAAAGAAGAATGATGTCATTTTTTGACAATTAAAAAAAAATGTAACATACTTTTTAAATAGTTGAAATCGATTTAGAACAAACTGCTTTCAGGTTTTGCATTAATTATGTTATACTTTGTATAAATGTAAATAAATGTAAATATGTTTTAATTTCTGGCCGCAAGTACTATCCCGACCTTGTGCTCGAGCTGCAGGTGGTGGTTAGGTTGCAGCGCCAGGCAGGCCCGCAGCAGGTTCTCGATAGCGGCGCGCTGCCTGAACAGCGCGTTGACCACGGGCGCGCCGCCCGGCACCAGCGGCGCCTTCAGCAGGTACGCCAGCGGGGACATCACGGCGTGCAGCCCCGACCACTCTGCGAGCGACACTACGTTATAGCGGCGACGCCAGCTCACACCAAGGTTCTGAATTACTACTAGTGTCCGAGGCAGTGATAGCCTAGTGATTAGACCGTTGCACTGCAAAGTCAGAGGTCTCGGGTTCAAACCCAGGAACGCACCTCTTTTCAAAAGCATGAGCGTATTAACTGCCTCGTTGGTCTAGTGGCAAAGTGCATCGCTTTATGATCATGAGGTCCTGGGTTCAAATCCTAAGTCGGACAAGTGTAATTTTTCTAGCGAAAATTTCCCAGTACGAGTCCGGAGTCTGGAATTGTGCCCTGTACATGGCAATAGGCTTGCCCCGTATTACATGGGACCTAACGTCGTCGGCGAAACGTGGGTGTACTCAGTATACCTCTGCCACCCCCGCTTGGGGAATATAGGCGCGACGTTTTTTTTTTATGAGCCTATTAAAAATTATCGCTATCACTTGCTTTAACGGTGAAGGAAAACCTGCATGCCTAAGAGTTTCTCGAAAGTGTGTGAAGTTCGCCACCCCGCACTGGGCCAGCGTGGACTATGGCCTAAACCCTCTCAGTTTGAGAGGAGGCCCGTGCCCAATAGTGGGACAGTTTCTTAACAGGGCTAATATTATAGTAGTGTCCGACCAATCCTTCGGCTTCGGTCAAAATGGGCCGAAGTTTTGACCGAAGCGGCAGGTTTCCAGCAAGCACCGAAAATGAACGATTACGACTTACGAATGCTTTGAAGTGAATAAATATTATAAATAATATTATTCCAGTGTTATTATTTTTAACCAGTAGTAAGTTATTATAATCATCTCACTAAGTTAACACGGTCAACATAACTTTTTAGAAATTTAGCCTATCATGAACCAAATTTTTTGGGTTCTTAAACCTTCAGCATCGGCTTGCGCCAAAGCTATTGGCAATGGCGTATTAATCGGCTTCGGCCGAAAATCGACCTTCGGTCGAACACTAATTACTACTGAGTTCTTAGATTTACGCGAATATTACACATGAAATAAAACTAATTTTCGGATTTTATCGCGGTTTATTTTGATTTTTAAGTTCCCGACGTTTCGAGTGCTTTGCAGCACCCATGATCACAGGAGGGACTGGGGTGTTAGACGTCCAAAAGGGATAGTTGTTCCGGAGTACCCTCAAACTTCTTAATTATTTTTGTTGGCTCGATCTATGCAGAACCGTGAGCTCATTCTGCGTAGATCGGACCAATAATTACATAAATACACTAATTACTAGTTTCTGCCCGCGTCTTCGTCTTTGTCCGCGTTGACTTTATGACCGTCACGCCTATATTCCCCAGAGGGGATGGCAGAGGTGTACTGAGTACACCCATGTTTCGCCAACGATGTTAGGTCCCATGTAATAGGGGGCGAGCCTATTGCCATATACCGGGCACAATTCTAGACTCGGGACTCATACTGGGAATTTTTCGTTAGAAAAACTACATTTGTCCGACATAGGATTTGAACCCAGGACCTCGTGTTCACAAAGCGATGCGCTTTGCCACCAGACCAACGAGGTAGTCTGTCTGATAAATATATCCTATGTGTTAATCTGAGCAATAAACTATCTGTATGCCAAATTTCGTCCGAATCCGTTCAGCCGTTTTTGCGTCATTAAGTTACAAATCATCCACACTTCTAAACATCCAAACATACAAACTTTAACATAATATTAGTAGAAAGTTTCATCAAAATCTGTGCAATAGTTTTTGTGTGAAAGAGTAACAAGCATCCATACATCCATCCTCATAAACTTTCACGCTTATAATATTAGTAGCAAATCGAACTTGACAAACGAATTAAACCAAACCCGAAAAGAATATTCGAACCACATGATAAACGTGTAAAGCGGTATATATTCGATATAGGCAACTTGATTAGTAAAAGCCCCCGACAACAACCCTTGGGGCGAGTGACAAGCCCCGCCAGACAACACCCGTCTGGCTGGAAGACCTTCCCTTTGACAAAACCTGTCACAACGTTCCTGCCACATTGGGGTGGTCACCACATACATATTATGTATTATCACTACATGACTGCCTCGTTGGTCTGGTGGCAAAGCGCATCGCTTTGTGATCACGAAGTCCTGGGTTCAAATCCTAGGTCGGACAAATGTAGTTTTTCTAACGAAAAATTCCCAGTATGAGTCGGGAGTCTGGAATTGTGGCCATTATATGGCAATAGGCTCGCCCCCTATTATATGGGACCTAACATCGTCGGCGAAACGTGGGTGTACTCAGTACACCTCTGCCACCCCCTCTGGGGAATATAGGCGTGACGGTGTTTTTTTTTTTTATCGTACATATTATAAAACAAAGTCCCCCCGCCGCGTCTATCTGTCTGTCTTGTACTTTATGTAGGCATGTAAAGTACGATATATATGTACATCTTTGTATTGTTAGGTATAACTGCAAATATTAAGAGCTGATTGTAAGATGCGCATTGATACTTGGACCAGTATGTAATAAAGACGAGTTAGTACTAGTCAGTGTTTAATATCAAACTTTACAAATCCGTACAGTCTGAGAGTGATAAACTTAATAACTACCGACCAGTTTTTATACGGTATTCACCAATGGACAGAGTGATTTAAGAGGAACGGTTATGTGTATAATTCACCTGTGCAAAGCTGAGCGGGTCGCTAGTATTAAATAATGTCAATCATAATATTTACTTAAGTATAATAATTAATGCGACCGCGGTATTTTTACCGATCACCAAGGTTAAGCAGCGTTCGACTCGGTCGGCCTGAGATGGGTGACCGTTTGTGGCATTTTCATATTCGAGCGTCTCCGTGTTTCAGAAGGCACGTTAAGCGGTTGGTCCCGGCTACCACTTAATCTGGTAGTCGATAAGCCGAGTTGGAAGCCTTAATGGCGGCCTGATAAGTTCCAACAGCAGGTGGCCACAAACCTGCCTCCACCAATCCGCACTGGGTCCGCGTGGTGGAGTATGACCTAATCTCTCTCACCTCGATTTGTAAGAGAAGGCCTTTGCCCAGCAGTGGGCAGTATTTTTTTTTTATATTTTTTTTATTATTAGGAAAACAAACAGTGATATGAAACAGAAAAATATAGAGTATAGGCTGATATTATACGTATATTCTAGGAATCTTGCCTGATCTGGCCCCATAGTAAGATTTATTCCTATATCGTGGGTGCGTTTACAAACATGACATTTCGTATACACAAATATCCAGACCAGAAAAAATTATTGTGAGTCACACAAAGATTTGTCACGTGCTGTAATTGAACCCGCGACTACTAAACACAGTGGGCGAAGCGGCTTAAGCTCTTAACCACTGCGCTAAATCGTACCTATGTTCGGTACATTATACCGAAGTAGGCACTGATCCTATGCAATTCACGCAATGATTGAGGTTGTGGCGGCTCACCGGCTCCGTCGTGTTCCCGGAAGCTGACCCTGGCGAAGAGCTCGCACAGCAGCAGCAGGTCCAGGATGAGCGGCACGGCCAGCAGCGAGTCCTCGCAGGTGTTGTGCACCACCAGCGTGTTGGTGCCGTGCAGCAGGATCTCCGACGTGTACTCGTCCATCGCGCGCTTCGAGTCGCCTGCACAAGATTACCACATAATAATAATAATGATAAGGCCGCAGGGCAGCTTATGGCGAGCTGTTGGTGAGTAAGGACACCACGGACCCGACTGCTCCAGAAAGTCGGCCAGGGCCTCCACCTCGGCATGTCTTCGTCGGTCGAGTGGAAATGGAAGGGTGCCCGCAGGTCTCTCGGCTCTGGCTTGCCTTAATTGGCCGTCCAGAATGGAGCCATGAGAGCTATATTGATGTAGGAAGTTAAGGCATTCCTACGTCGATGTACTCTAAGGGTCAAAGTGTTAAAGCGCATAACGTCGTGAGTAACTTCGGAGAAAGCACAGCAAATAAAATAGGTATAAAATTATTATACTAGTAACACTAACAAATTCGACGTGTCTTTTACTATGTCAATTATAGACAGAAGAATTGATTCAAAATCTATATATTAATACGTGAAGCAAAAACTTTGTACACATTTTAACGATAATTGCGCGGACGGAGGAGTATGAAATTTCCCACACTTATAGTTTATATAGAGAAGGAGTGCAGAATGCTAATATTTTTTTTAAATTATTCATAAAACATACATTAAATCAATGAAAAAAACATTACACACACTACCATGCATTTGACACAATACACGTCAAATTGATGTTTGTCTTTAATATTATTTGTCTATAGTCTTACTGAATGTCAAACATAACCAGCAAACGATGAAAGAGTAGGTCGAATATCGACCAATGGGCGACCACTAGTTTAAATATTACGTCACCTGAATACGCTAGTTATTCATTATGTTGGCAAGAACGACACAAGACGGCATATTCAATTTAATTTGCCACGTGCAGAGCACCTCATTTCGCACGACGGACACAGAGCGACTACTCGCGTAAACGTGAAAGTCACCCCATTGGAAGTAGTTAATGTTGCTTCAATTTGATTATCTTTATTCTAAGGCTAAATTCTGTTACAAATTATCTGGCGCGTAATTGGTCAATGAGCATTTTTGTCAGGTGTGGTGGGGGTCACTGACCTACGTATGGCACGTATTTGATGACGACCACGTGGTCGGGCTTCTCCCCCGGCTTGTACAGGATCTGGTTGGACTCCACCATGTCGTCGACAACGTTGCTCTTTGTGATCTAAAAATATAATTTCGTATTACTTATTAGTCAAATTATATTTTATACCGGATTTTGATTCGAATTCTCGCGGAAGTTATAAATTTTTTTATGACATATGTGGTATATAGATTTGTAATTATTTATATTATAATACAAGGGATCTAGCTAGATGATATACATAGATATCTATCTATCTATATCATCACGCCAGATCCCTTGTATTATAGTCAATAAAGATACTTTTTATTAGATAATAAAGAGTAACTGTATTGACTACGCCCAAAGCTCATATGGCGAGCGGTGGCGATATGACTAGGCATGTCGATTAGATATAAAAATCATCGATCTTTGGATCGATTCGAATCCAACGTAGTAGAATCGATTCTCGAATAAATGGTGCATCTAAAGATCGATTCTCAATTAATCGATTCGAATTCGATTTTAATGAATGTGCTGATAAAATGAAAATACTTTTTTAAATCCTTTTGTTGACACTATTTTTGGATGCATTGAATTTGAAAAAAAAATTAAAGTCTGTTGTCTATTTGATATCCTCTATATCAAATAGACAACAGACTTTAAATTATTTTATAGTTTAGCTATCTATCTCTATCTATCTATAACCTCACGCCAGATCCCTTGCGGGGTAGGCAGAGAGTACAGAGTTCCAACAGGTTCTTTCCTTACATACCTCTCTGGCTTCCTCGACTCTCATAGTTCGTCTCATACACGCTCGCCGGTTACGGAGACTCTTGACTTTTCCATCAGATAAGACTCAGTTTATTTGGTCGTGGTAAGATAGTCTAGGTCTTCCCCGGTACCTGCATCCTTCCACTTTCACATTGTATATCTGTTTTGTCATTCTTTCCTCTGGCATTCTTTCTATATGCCCGAACCAACGGAGCATGCCCTTTCTCATCTTTACACCGATACTATCTTTCATACCTACTCGCTGTCTTACTATGCTGTTGCTAATGCGGTCGGTCAGCTTCACTCCGCACATCTTCCGCAGAGCTCGCATTTCTACCGCATTTATCCTACTTTCATTCTCCTTCTTACATACCCAGCTCTCGCTACCATATAACAAGTTTAGCACCTAGTATTTTAACAATACAAGTGCTTTTCGATATTCTAAATACTTGATATACACTACTTGAATAAGTCATATTGTCGATTACCATTTTTTTTTTATTATTGAAACGTGAATCGATCTGATTCAAGGGCTTTCAAAATCGATTCAAAGAATCGATTCAGTGCCGCAGATCGATCTCAAAAATCGATTGTTTGACCCGAAAGAATCGATTTTTCAATTAATTAATTTTTAATCTACATGCCTAGATACGACATTCACTTGTTGGCTGCCGCCATGAGCGGTCGTCTGTGCATTCAGTGTATTTATGGTGATAACCAAAGAAGCATCTCATTTGAGCCCTCCAAAACATACAGGTGGAATAATGAACTTCTACATTATTAAAACTACTGATTGAGTACTATTAGACAGTAAAGTATTGAAATATAATAAAAAGGAGATTACAGTACGCTGACCTATGGATGGGTCAGCGAAAATTTTTGACGGACGATTTAGCGCAGTGGTTAAGAGCTTAAGCCGCTCCGCCCACTGTGTCTAATAGTCGCGGGTTCGATTCCCGCACGGGACAAGTCTTTGTGTGACCCACAATTATTTTTTTCGGTCTGGGTATGTGTGTTTATTTTCATGTTTGTAAACGCACCCACGACACAAATAAATCAAAGCACAAAAAAACTTTAAAAAATAAATTAAGTTAGTCTTCTGTTGACCATGCATCAGCCATCGGGACGTCAAAAGTTATAGCTTTTATAGTATTTTTCACATAGGATGGGTAGAGTCAGTTCTAATTATTATTGCCAAACGAAATTAGACTTTATTCAATGGCAATCAGAGGCATGGCCCGTTTCTATACTTATCGTTTTATGCCTTAACAATATTGAATTAAATATTGATTTCGTTTGGCTATTAGAACTGTCACTACCCATCCTATGTAAAAAAATACTATAGTCCATCTTACTAATATTATAAATGTGAAAGTTTGTATGTTTGTGACTCAATCACGCAAAAACAGCTCAACGGATTTGGACGACATTTGGCACACAGATAGTTTATTACCTGGATTGTGTGTGTGTGTGTGAGTGATGTACGCTGTTGGTCGCGAGGCCTTTACAGCTTCACCGGAATTAAGGGCGAGCGTGCAACCACTACGCTCGAGCCAGAAGGGCAAGGGGCGACATACTCGAGGCGCCCTCGGTTGGGACAGTCGCTGTGGGGGGACGAGGTGCACTACTAAGTGCATCGGTCAACCGCCGGCTATGGGATGGGATCTACGACTACGTCGTCGTCGCCCGTATTCTGAGCGGAAAGAATGGATGACAAAGCATCGGGGGGATCGGAGAGAACATGTCGCGGCCAGCGGTGGCGGCAGGGGTCGGAAGTAGATGCGTTCGCGAAGTGTCGTGTTGTCGCCTTTCTAATATAGGCGCGAATAGGTTCGAGACCTAGATCGGATTCGTACGGAACGTCGATCTCCACGATCGACGTTCCGTACGAACCAGGGGGCTCCTACGGCTTTACGGAGGAAGCGGTTTTGAACCACTTGGAGTTTATAGATGTGAGAGGGGGCCGAATGCCCGAACACAACACACGCATAAGTCATGATGGGTCGAACGCAAGTTTTGTAAAGCGTCACCTTATTTCTAAGGGACATTTTACTCCGCTTGCAAATTAACGAATGGAGATTATCACCTGGATTAACACATAGGACACTTTTAATCCCGGAAAAATGTAATGTTCCTGTCTGTAATTCCTAGCGGACGAAGTCGCGGGCAGAAATTAGTATAATCCTCATAATACCAATAATTGCATTATAAAATGAAAATAACTTCGAAGTAAACTACGTACCTCTTTTGAGCGGAACTGTTTCGGCGCCGATAGGTTCTTGCCGTCGTTGTTGCCCAGATGGTTGTAACTGACGATGGACACCGGCTTCAGACCTATGTAAACACGATCGACATTATACATAATGTATCAAACACTTAGATACATATTAACAACCAGCTCCACTTGATTGAATATGGAAAACTTGTTTAGCTATTATTATTTAATATTCCCTCTCTTCCTTCTATTAATTTAGTCAAATGTTTCTTTTTTTTCTCATTTCTTTCTCTGTAAATGAGGGAACCATGTACCCATTCACATGAATAGTATACCTAGTAATAGTAGACCTACCTGATAGACCAGCCTTCGTTCTTCCGTATCCCACAACAAAATGTAGATGGAAAAAGAAAATGTAAAAATACTATTTTAAAAGAGTAACCGTGGAGTTTCTTGCCCTTCTTCTCCATGACATTCCGAAGTGGTGGTAGAGTCTTTGTTACTTTTCTAACGATTCATAAATACTGTAATGGTTTACATGAATAAAAAATATTCTGATTCAACTCAGCCGCTTTGTTATGGTGATTTGATGCGATTACCCTTGTTCTACAAGCCACCCGTGAACAATAAAGCGTCTATTGGTAATACAAAAATGTCTTAAAAAACTATATCTATCTATCTATCTATATCATCACGCCAGATGCCTTGCGGGGTAGGCAGAGAGTACAGAGTTCCAACAGGTTTTTTCCTTACATACCTCTCTGGCTTCCTCCACTCTCATAGTTCGACTTAAACACGCTCGCCGGTTACAAAGACTTTTGATTTGTCGTTCAGATAAGACTCGGTCTATTTGGTCGTGGTAAGATAGCCTATGTCTACCCCAGTACCTACATCCTTCCACTTTCGCATTGTGTTTCTGTTTTGTCATTCTTTCTTCTGACATTCTTTCTATAGGTCCGAACGAACGGAGCATACCCTTTCTCATCTTTACACCGATACTATCTTTCATACCTACTCGCGTTCTTACTACGCTATTGCGAATACGATCAGTCAGCTTCACTTCGCACATCTTCCGCAGAGCTCGCATTTCCACCGCAATTATCCTACTTTCGTTCTCCTAAAAATAAGTATAGATTTTTATAAAAAGTTTAGGTAGGTATGAAAGATAGTATCTGTGTAAAGATGTGAAAGGGTCCGTTGGTTCGGGCATATAAAAGAATGTCAGAAGCAAGAATGACAAAACAGATACACAATGTGAAAGTGGAAGAATGTAGGTACCGAGGTAGACCTAGATTTTCTTACTATGACCAAATAGACCTCTTCTTATCTGATAAGCTAGAGTCTCCGTTACCGGCGAGCGTGTATGAGGCGAACTATGAGAGTGGAGAAAGCCAGAGAGGTCTGTAAGGTAAAAACCTGTTGGAACTCTGTACTCTCTGCCTACCCCGCAAGGTAGAGATGGGTCGTATTAGGTAAATCAGGTACTAAGTACACCTGTTCCTAGTCTGCATAAATACCTAATCCAAATACCTATTCCACCTAATCTCAATGATCTCATACCCATACCGTTCCTTAGTGATCTCAATCCGCCTATTCTATATCAAATCCTGATATCGAATTATCGATATTTGAATTAATTGGATGTTAAATTGTTTTGTTAGTTAAGAACGGGTACAGTCATAATAACACTTTTAAGAATATGGAAGTTTCAAAATGGAATCAATTTTTTTTTATTAGATACGATATTTCTGCACGAAATTGGTTGAATAAATAAACTAATAAGTGTTTTCTATTTTATCATTTAATGATATATTAGTGATGAATTGGTATCTTCCCTTCAAAATTTTTACAGGCTAAGGACTGTTAACTTACGAATGTATGAAGTTTTGAGTCTTGTGATATTAAATGTTCCGCAAACGTTTAGCGTTCGCAAGATGGCGTATTTAAAAGATTTCAATTCATTATATTTACATTTGTTTTATATCAATACGCGTTGTATAACGCTGTCTCGCTCCCTCCACCCTTTCACGTAAGCGGGATAGCAAAGCGATAAGCATATGAGTGACTGAGAGAGCGCGGGAACAGGTGTGAGTGAGCGCGCTAAACGGCTAAACATTAGTTTTTATTGAATATGAATATTAAGTGGATTAGGTATTGCCAGAATTGGATTAGGTGCCGCCTATTCTCGTAAAATACCTGTTCTTTGGATCTGTTCTAATAAATACGACTCACTTCTGCCGCAAGGCATCTGGCGTAATGATATAGATAGAAGATATTTAAGAATAAAGTATATTGAATGTACTTGAAAACGGCAATTTAACAAAATATTGCAGGGGAATATCTACTTGAAGTAGTGAGCGGATGCGGGCTACGCTCAACCCACTAGACCGAACCGTTGGAAAACTGCCATCAAACCAAACGAAAAGAGCACAAAAAATGACAAAGCTCATAATGCCAACAGGTTCCATCCTTCAGACCTCCGGTGATTCATGCAAGATGCTAGGAAATCGACGTGAAAAAGTCGCAATTAAGCAAATAATAAAAGAACTATCGACCGGCCCGGCTTCGCACGGGTGAATTATACTCATAAAATTTCCTCTTGAATCACTCCGTCCATTGGTGAATACCGTATGAAAATCCGTTCGGTAGTTATTGAGTTTATCGCGTTCATACAGACAGACAGATGCAGTAGGGGGACTAGGTATTATAATATGACGGACGATTCAGCGCAGTGGTTAAGCCGGTTAAGCTTAAGCCACTCCGCCCACTGTGTCTAATAGTCGCAGATTCGATTCCCGCATGGAACAAATGTTTGTGTGATCCACAATTATTTGTTTCGGTCTGGGTATTTGTGAATGTGAATTTTCATGTTTGTAAACGCACCCACGACAGGAATAAATCCGTTTAAAAAAAAAAGAATATGTAGTGATCATACCCCAGATCCCTGGCGAGCACAACTCCAGAGTGCGAACAGGATTTATCCTTCAGGCTTTAGCCGTAATCGATCAAATAGAAAAAGAAAAAAGGCCAAGACCAACAAGTTTTATCCTTCTGACCAGCCGACACAAAAGATGCCTTCAACCAAATAAAAAAATACATCAGATCAGGCAGAATAGTTAAGTATTAATACGTTGTTCAGCAGTGATAGCCTAGTGGTTAGACCGTTGGTCTGCAATGTCAGAGGTCCCGGGTTCAAACCCAGACACGCACCTCTTGTCTTTTCAAAAGCATGTGCGTATTAAAAATTAATTATAACTTGCTTTAACGGTGAAGGAAAACATCGCGAGGAAACCTGCATGCCTAAGAGTTTTTCGAAGCTGTGTGAAGTTCGCCAACCCGCACTGGGCCAGCGTGGTGGACTATGGCCTAAGCCCTCTCAGTTTGAGAGGAGGCCCGTGCCCTACGGTGGGACAGTTTAACAGGGCTAATATTATAATACGTTGTTCAGATCTTCATGCAAGATACTTACCAGCCGACACCAAAAAGTCGACGAGCACAGATTTAAGCTTGGTCTGGCCAGATTTGAAGTCATCGCCCGCTACAAACACGCCCTTCCTTTCCGCTCGCTCCACCACGCCCGGAACTAACGTGTTTTGTGGCGAACCGTTGATGTAGCAACACTAGAAGAAAAAAATATTATTAAATTGGCATCATAAAGATGATTTCGTATTGGGCACCTTAGCAATAACCTGACCTACTAGCAAATCGTTCTATTAGCAACTTGCCCTCGTAGCAAATGGTACTAATATAAAAAGAACATTCTGTTAAAATTGATTTCAAGTTTATCTACCCATATCATCACGCCCGATCCCTTGCGGAATAGGCAGAATGTACAGAGTTACAACAGGTTCTTTCCCTACAGAGCACTCTGGCTTCCTGCACTCTCATAGTTCGTCTCATACACGCTCGCCGGTTACGGAGACACTTGACTTGTCCTTCAGATAAAACACGGTCTATCTGGTCATGGGAAGATAGTCTAGGTCTTTTCCGGTACCTAATCCTTCCACTTTAGCATTGTATATCTGTTTTGTCATTGATTATAAGTACAATCGCAATAGTCAATGTTATAACAAATGAAATGATATCTGCCTAGTCTGTGAGATGACGACGTTCAGTAAGAAAAGGACGGAATGCCATAATAGCGGCAAGACGTAACTTAGCACAAGATTTACAAATTATGAAAAATAATAATATCTTACATGCCGGACAAACAGAGCGTAAATTAAAAATAATATTAATTTAAAAGACATTTTAAAAACTAAAGTGAAAGTGGAAGGATGCAGGTACCGGGGAAGACCTAGACTATCTTACCACGACCAAATAAACCGAGTCTTATCTGATGGAAAAGTCAAGAGTCTCCGTAACCGGCGAGCGTGTATGAGACGAACTATGAGAGTCGAGGAAGCCAGAGAGGTATGTAAGGAAAGAACCTGTTGGAACTCTGTACTCTCTGCCTACCCCGCAAGGGATCTGGCGTGAGGTTATAGATAGATATAGATAGATAGATTTAAAAACTAACTTTTACAGCAAAACACAAGGAAGATATCTTGCTGAGGAGTTCCTATTGCTTCCTTCCGGCTCCATCATCAGACCTTGGATATCATCCGGGTCTTAAGCACTCGTCAAGACAAATCCAACGAGCCCGAACACGGCCGTGTTATATTGAGCAGTTGGGTGGTTCCATTGGCCACCTTTCGGCTTCATCATCAGACCCTGAACACTATCTGGTGTATGTATAATACTCACCAATACCAATCTTACAAGTCTAAACACGATAGGGTTTCGTTGTATATTTCATATGTTCAAATAGCCACCTTCCGACTCCATCATTAGACCAGCCCCCATATGATTCGTCATATTATTGCATTATCACCGTCAAGCTGTAAAGGCCCCGCCGCCAACAGCGGAGATCATTCACACAGACACAAAAGCATGTCACCAAACTTACGTATGCCAAATTTCAGCTTAATCGGCTACTGGCAAGTGCTTGAAAAGTGGATCACAAGATTTGAACCGGGAAACAGACAGACAGACAGACATACGAACATTACAAGTAGTATAAGTAGAAATAAAAGGTTGTAATTTTTTTTTAAACGTAGCCCCACACTAGGATTTATTCCTGTGTCGTGGGTGCATTTACAAACATGAAAATTCACATACACAAATACCCAGACAGACCGAAACAAATATTTGTGGGTCACACAAAGATTTGTCCCGGGCGGGAATCGAACCCGCAACTATTAGATACAGTGGCCGAATAGGCTTAAGCTCTTAACCACTGCGCTAAATCGTCCGTCACAGCGCTATATCACAACAGTATGGCTTTCTCTATTAATATGTTTTTGTTTCCGGTAGCTTATCATGTCAACTTACCCCTTCATCGATGGCAGCCATCGCAAAGATGGTGGAGGGAGATATTTCAGGCTCATTGTCTCGGAGGGCCCGTTCCAGGTTGTCCGAAGTATTGTGTACGCCCTCTCGCACCTCGCAGAACCTGCGAAGTCAATACATACATGAGCCTATACCAGTCCACTGCGGAACATATGCGACTCCAATTGAACGCCAATAAGTACCATCCATCCTCGGATACCCTAATCCAAATACAGATATACCATATCACAAAGCCTGTTGTCATGACAACAGGCTTTTACTGTTGTGATATAGCGCTGTGACGGCCAGAGATGGGCAAAATGTAATCAGATTAATGATTCCGATTACATTTTGTAACACTTTTAATCATTATTATCATACAAGGTTCTGCCCGCTACTTCGTCCGCGTTAAATTTAGACATGAACATAACATTTTTGGGGATAAAAAGTATCCTATATGTTAATCTAGGTTATAAACTATCTGTGTGACAAATTTTATCGAAATCCGTTGAGCCGGTTTTGCGTGAATGAGTAACAAACATCCAAATATCCAAAAATACAAACTCTCACACCGTCACGCCTATATTCCCCAAGCGGGGGTGGCAGAGGTGTACTGAGTACACCCACGTTTCGCCGACGATGTGAGGTCCCATGTAATAGGGGGCGAGCCTATTGCCATATACCGGGCACAATTCCAGACTCCGGACTCATACTGGGAATTTTTCATTAGAAAAACTACATTTGTCCGACCTAGGATTTGAACCCAGGACCTCGTGATCACAAAGCGATGTGCTTTGCCACCAGACCAACGAGTCAGTACAAACTCTCACATTTATAATATTATAGTAGGATTACATTTAATCCTACTAAGTCCGAGACCGAGTCTTATCTGAAGGACAAGTCAAGAGTCTCCGTAACCGGCGAGCGTGTATAAGACGAACTATGAGAGTGGAGAAAGCCATAGAGGTATGAAAGGAAAGAGCCTGTTGGAACTCTGCAATCTCTGCCTACCACACAAGGGATCTAACATGTGTGTTGTAGTTGTATTACATTTAATTTTCAGTCATGATTTAAGATTACAAAATATAATTGTAATCATTAATCTGATTACATTTAGCCCATCTCTGGTGTGGCCATCTTTGGAGGAGGTCTTCACCATGGGACGTCTCTCGGCTGATGATGTAAATGTGAAGTGTACGTCACGCATTCTACTAATCCTGCTTCCAACTAATATTATAAACTATTTTCTGCCTGCGACTTGGTCCGCTTTCACTTTAGGAACCTAAGATATTTCTAGGATAAAAAGTATCCTATGTGTTAATCTAGGTTATAAACTACCTGCGTGCCAAATTTCATTGAAATCCGTTTGGCCGTTTTTGCGTGCTTGAGTAAAAGACATCAAACATACAAATTTTCACATTTCAATACTCAATCACGCCAAAACGGCTGTTCGGATTTGGCACACAGGAGTTTATTAAATTAACACAGGATTTTTTTTACCCGAAAAAATGTTAGGCTCCTATCTAAAGTCAACGCGAAAGAAATCGCGGGCAGGCGCTAGTCTTCTAAGGTTCATCAGAGACGCTTGAAACATCATTTCTAAGAAGATATTAAAATATGTAAGTCTATACGGATATTTATATAAGTATATTGTTATTTATTCCCCTTATTTCCAGGTTGGCATCTCTGACGTCACCGTTATTGGTGCTGCCAGAATACCAGCGCTGCACCATAATCCATCGTTATGGTGTAGCAATATGCTAAGGCAGTATCCTATTGAACCCCACACAACCTCTGGTGTCTGTGAATGTTTTGGCTAGTTTTTTTTTCCTTTTTTGTTTTTTTTTTTCTCTTTGTTATTATTTTTAGTTATTATATTCGTGAGAGTGGAGGAAGCCAGAGAGGTATGAAAGAAAAGAACCTGTTGGAACTCTCTACTCTCTGCCTACGCCGCAAGGGATCTGGCGTGAGGTTATAGATAGATAGATAGATATTCGTTATTAATTTTATATCTCAATTACTATGTGAGTGTGGTTGACTAAATGTCTTTCTTTCTTTCATTTCTCATCAAAATATTTTAAATTCGTGTAAATGATTAGTGCATACTAATGCATCTAATGCATGAACAATTGCCTCGTTGGTTTAGTGACAAAGCGCATCACTTTGTGATCACTAGATCAAATCCTAGTATGAGTCCGGAGTCTGGAATTGTGCCCGTTATTTGGCAATAGGCTCGCCCCCTTTTACATGGGACCTAACATCGTCGGCGAAAAGTGGGTGTACTCAGTACACCTCTGCCACCCCGTTTGGGGAATATAAGCGTGACGGTGTTTATTTGTTTATTTTTATTTTATTATGTATGAATCTCATCAGATTGTACCACCACTTTGAATTATCATTCCCATCAATTTTTGATTAAACCAAAATTTTTGTTCTACACATAGATTCACTGTCCTACATGGAAAAATCTATTTCAATCGTGTCGTAGCGCCGCCCTACAACGCTACTGCGGGTCGAGCACCACACGTGAAGTAGAGTCGCGGAGATTCAAATCAACAAAACGTTTAATTATACCTCGTAAGAACACTAGAACAAGCTATAATCAACCTTGAGCGCGATATACAATTGGAATGTTTGATGATACCTCTCAGTGTTGGCCGTCCACAGCACGATTAGCTTGTCCAGCTTGTTCTTGTCGCGGCAGTCCTTGATGTCGGCGCGCAGCTGAAGGTACTGCTCGTATTTGGTGCCGCGGATCAGATGGGTAGCGCGATCAGCCTAAAACAATAATAACTGAACTGGAATCATTTGGAATGTGTAACATCTGACATGTTATCCTACTTTGAAATTGAGATGACTCATTGGTCAAATCAAATAGCGCGCGCTCATTAGTCAAATCAAATAGCGCGCATCGCCGGTTCCACCGCGCGCGCTCATTGGTCAATCAAATAGCGCGCGCTTCCCTGGTTCCACCGCGCGCGCTCATTGGTCAATCAAATGCGCGCTTCCCTGGTTCCACCGCGCGCGCACGTCGCAGCGAGACGGGAGCGCGACTGTGGCGCGCCTTGGGGTATTGTCATGTACTAAAATGTACCGGAAACGCCACACACACAGGGCAGTCCCGCTCGGCGCGACGGTGGCACAGCATGTGGTGTTGTTATGTACTGAAATGTACGGGAGACGCCACACAGCGCAGACCCGCCCTGCGCGACGGTGGCGCGGCTTGGGGAGTTGTAATGTACGGAAATGTACAGGAGACACTACACAGCGCAGCCCCGCTCGGCGCGACGGTGGCGCGGCTTGGGGAGTTGTAATGTACGGAAATGTACAGGAGACACTACACAGCGCAGCCCCGCTCGGCGCGACGGTGGCGCGGCTTGGGGAGTTGTAATGTACGGAAATGTACAGGAGACACTACACAGCGCAGGCCCGCTCGGCGCGACGGTGGCGCGGCTTGGGGAGTTGTAATGTACGGAAATGTACAGGAGACACTACACAGCGCAGCCCCGCTCGGCGCGACGGTGGCGCGGCTTGGGGAGTTGTAATGTACGGAAATGTACAGGAGACACTACACAGCGCAGCCCCGCTCGGCGCGACGGTGGCACGGCTTGGGGAGTTGTAATGTACGGAAATGTACGGGAGACGCTACACAGCGCAGCCCCGCTCGGCGCGACGGTGGCCCGGCTTGGGGAGTTGTAATGTACGGAAATGTACAGGAGACGCTACACAGCGCAGCCCCGCTCGGCGCGACGGTGGCCCGGCTTGGGGAGTTGTAATGTACGGAAATGTACGGGAGACGCCACACAGCGCAGCCCCGCTCGGCGCGACGGTAGTGCGGCTTGGGGAGTTGTAATGTACGGAAATGTACAGGAGACGCTACACAGAGCAGCCCCGCTCGGCGCGACGGTAGTGCGGCTTGGGGAGTTGTAATGTACGGAAATGTACAGGAGACGCTACACAGAGCAGCCCCGCTCCGCGCAATGGCAAACGTCACAACCGAACGTAGCCGAGCGCTTCTGTCGCGCTCCCGTCACGCTCCGCCGGCTGTTTGTAACTTATACATCGCATCCGATGTATAAGTTACATTTACAGCAATGTAACTTATTATTCGGAATAACACATATGCCCGGAATTGTGGTCGGTATATAGAAATAGCCTCACCTCCTGTTACATGGGACTTAACATCGCCGGCGAAAAGTGGATGTACACAGTACACCTCTGTCACCCCCGCTTGGGAATATAGGCGTCATGGTGTTTATTTATTTAACACATAGGGTATATATTTTATAACGTAAATAACAAAGCCATGTACATCATATTTTCCCCGTACTACGTACAATATTCTTTTGATAAGAATATAACTCCATTCTCAATAACAGTATATTACGATTACTGATAAGTGAAAATTAATGGTTTAACAAAAACAGCTGTGTACGACAGGTTATGACAGATCTTTGGCAATGGTTTACTGTGTTAACGCCAAGGAAATTCTAAATATGTTCCGTGTATACTTACACTACCGGGAAATGTTATTAAATGAATCTTTAAATAACGTTTCTTAACGGTGAGCGTGTATGAGACGAACTATGAGAGTGGCGGAGGAGAGAGAGGTCTGTAAGGAAAGAACCTGTTGGAACTCTGTACTCTCTGCCTACCCCGCAAGGGAACTGGCGTGATGATATAGATAGATAGATTTAAATAACGTGTAATTTAAATAACGAAAGACCTCAGAGATACCAATAAGATTGTTTTACAAATTCAATACGTAGACCAAACTACGGCTTAAACCTGTGGTTAAGAGCTTAAACCGCTCCGCGCACTGGATCGAGGGAGTGGCTGGTTCGATTCCCGCACGGGACAAATCTGTGTGACCCACAAATATATGTTTCGGTCTGGGTGTTTGGGTATATGAATTTTATGTTTGTAAACGCACCCACGACACGGACATAATTTATACGGGGTAATGTTTTAAAAAAAAAAGTAAGTAAAAGTAAACTTCCACTTTTGAAGAGTTTATTACCATTTTTTTAGGAACTTTGATATCCAAACTACGAAATCGATGTTCATAATTAATTTTATAAATTAACTATCAATTGCTTAAACGGTGAAAGAAAACGTTGTGACGAAACCTGCATGCCGGAGTTGACGTTCTTGAAGGTGGGTAAAGTTCGCCAACCCGCACTGGGCCAGCGTGGTGGACTGTGGCCTAAACCCTCTCAGTTTGAGAGGAGGCCCGTGCCCAACTGTGGGACAGTTTCTTAACAGGGCTAATATAATAATTATTATTATATACTAATATAGTCATGGTATGGTACGAGATAATGGGCAGACGCCTTTATACATGTGTGCGTGTTTCCTTTTTTCAACGAAATGAAAGAGAACGGCAGTTTGGCGGAATAGGTATCATTTGTATTTAATGTCTTTTTTCATCTGAGAACTTCTGTCAGAGATTTTAGGTTTTGCACTTGTCCATCGATGACTTGACATCTCACTCTTGTGTACAGAGAATTTATAACCTTGTTTAAATTCTTTGAATCCTAAGTATTCTCATACTCTATGTATAGTGTATTTTAAATAATGGAACGCATAACTGTAACAATACCGTGTTTTATAAATACTGTCCCATAGTGGCAATGGAAAGTTTTATTCTTCCTCTGTGCCCCAGTCATAGACAATGTTCTTTGTAAACACTGGCAGGTTATATTCAACACATGTTTTGTAAAAAAGAAAAAGGAAATCATAATGGCGAACATAGTACTTAGTTTGTTAAGTAAAACATGTGTGTCTACTGCCCTTTATAACATGGCGATAAATCTGTAATAGACACGGCCCCAACATTGTTTAAAAAAATTATTTTATAGTCCAATCAAACTTTAAAACTTTTTTCACTCGGCATAAAAACGTCGATTTCTTGCTAACACCATTTTCATTTCGGATATACTGTCACCTTCATATTACACTTGTTCAACTGATATCAACTAATATGATGGTATGTTCACAAAACTTTACATTTTGATTGGATTTGCTCTCTACACCATAAATTATTCCTGTGCCGTGGGTGCATTTTACTATAGTATTTTTCATGTAAGATGGGTACTGTGACAATTGTAAGTGTCAAAGAAAATTATACTTTATTAAATGGCAATAAAAGACATGACCCGTTTTTATAATTATGGTTTTATGCCTTAATAGCATAGTATGAAATAATAATTTCGTTTGGCCCTTAGAACTGTCACTACCCATCTTATGTGAAAAATATATAAACATAAATTTCACGTAAACCTAGACCAAAAATAAGCATTTTTTTAAACGTAGCCCCACTCTAGGATTCCTGCGTCGTGGGTGCATTTACAAGAATGAAAATTCACATACACAAATACTCAGACCGAAACAAATAATTGTGGGTCACACAAATCTTTGTTCTGTACGGGGATCATACCCGGCTACTCGAACCCGTAAACGTTTAAAAATCGCTCACTTTAAAAAAGGTTCTCAATTCAATTTTTTTAGGCATTATTGTCCTATTGTTGGGCAAAAGCCTGGTGCTGTAAACACGCTTGAGTCGGCGCTTTAAACGCTCGCGTCTTCTACGTGCTTCAACGCTCGTAAGCGTCGACTCAGAGCTAAACGCTCGACTTCAGCGCTCATTTCTACAACACTACAAATCGCTTCTCCACTGTTTACATTCGGTTCTGTTTTCGGCTTTTAAACGCAGTGTAAGTAAAAAAAAAACAGTTATTCAACACAACAGACATGAAGAACAAAACACATTTCTACAGCTTATCCAGACTTTAAACATGGCTTAGTAGATGGTACAAGTAAATGTAATCTGACTAGAGGCATAGTAATTACCTGGGTATTAATAAACAAGAGCAACTAACAATACCCTTAGTATTTGTTTTTTTTTTTAATGTAGCCCCACACTAGGATTAATTCCTGTGTCGTGGGTGCGTTTACAAACATGAAAATTCACATACACAAATACCCAGACCGGAAAAAATAATTGTAGTTCATACAAAGATTTGTCCCGTGCGGGAATCTAACCCGCGACTATTAGACACAGTGGGCGGAGCGGGTTAAGCACTTAACCACTGCGCTAAATCGTCGTCTAAATGTTGTTTAAAGCTTTAACAGCTAAAGCTTTAACACTGTCACCAGTTAGTCTACCGACAGTGTTTAAGATACTGCGGCATTATAGGCATGACGATATTCCGTTGTAATTTAAAAAATGCTGAAATTTTAACCTCTTCCCGCACACTAAGCTTATATGGCTGTATAAGTTTTTTTTAAACATTTGAATGCATGGGATGTTGGTTGTTTTGCACTTTTCTTGCGTTTTTATTGGATTTCTAAACATTTTTTTCCAAAATCCGTATATGGCTACGTATACGTTTCCGTCCATAATACAATGCATCATAGGTTTTTGGCGGGAAGTCGAAGAGTGATGTTGTCAATTTGTTTAATTTTCCAAGACTTGTGTTATTTTGACTAATAATGTGTAATGTTGGTGGAGTATTAACCATTATGTGTTCTTATATGTGCATGAGTGAAGGTAATCGTAACAAAGTGATAAAACGTGCCTTTTCGACTTCCCTCAAAACGGCCGTCGCAATTGGTATGTAAAGTATCCACCGCTTTATTATCCAGGGTGGGGTACTTCATAAATTTCATTATCATCGTTGTCATCAAATTCATTGGGGAGTTGAATTAATTTAAGCAAACACGATTATATATTTCACTATACACTGGCAAAATACACGTATAATTAGTGTGAAGCCATAACTTGAAGAAGAAGAAGAAGAAGAATGCATCATAGGATTCGTATAGTCTCCCATCCATTCTGTTTATTTGTCTCTACTACTCAAATGCTTTCAAGCATATAAATTCCTTAACCGGTAGGATTTTTTGAAGTAATTATGATATTGACTGAAGCCGAATTTGAATATTTCTAACTTCAACTCAGAATAAAGCCCACTTACACGAATCAGGGTTAGTGTTACCTATTGACTACGAGGTTTTAATGTTAAATTACCTTCAACTTAATGTTATAACATCGAGTTAGTCAATACCAAACGTGGGTGTACCAATACATGGGAGATTATGTATTACAGAGTATATTTGGATTCTTGGTATCTATCTATCTATATGACGGACGATTTAGCGCAGTGGTTAAGAGCTTAAGCTTAAGCCCACTGCGTCTAATAGTCGCGGGTTCGAGTCCCGCACGGGACAAATCTTTGTGTGATCCACAATTATTTGTTCCGGTCTGGGTATTTGTGTTTGTGTATTTTCATGTTTGTAAAGGCACCCACGACACAGGAATAAATCCTAGTGTGGGGCTACGATTAAAAAACAAAAATATGAAATAAAAAGTAAAAAAAAATATGAAATAAATAAATTATATCATCACGCCAGATCCCTTGCGGGATAGGCAGAGAGAACAGAGTTCCAACAGGTTCTTTCCTTACATACCTCTCAGGCTTCCTCCACTCTCATAGTTCGTCGTATACACGGTCGCCGGTTACGGAGACTCTTGAATTTTCCTTCAGATAAGACTCGGTCTATTTGGTCGTGGTAAGATAGTCTAGGTCTTCCCCGGTACCAACATCCTTCCACTTTCACATTGTATATCTGTTTTGTCATTCTTTCTTCTGACATTGACATTCCCGAACCAACGGAGCATGCCCTTTCTCATCTTTACACCGATACTATCTTTCATACCTACTCGCTTTCTTACTACACTGTAGCGAATGCGGTCGGTCAGCTTCACTCCGCACATCTTCCGCAGAGGTCACATTCTTGAGATTCTTGGCAACGGTGCTAAATATTATTTCCATATACTAAGAGTGAACCTAATGCCACAGAGTATCAGTAAACGCGTCAAAGCAATGAATAACAGTAAATGCTACTGAGTGCAAACTGGCAGTGTGTGATCAAATTCTGTCTATATCCTAAAATCGTGATCGGAGATGCTAGCTGGTCGATCATGTAATCCAAACTATGAAAAATATACGATTTTCGATCTAGGTGAAGTCTATAAGTCAATGTTTGCTATAATAAGAAATGAAACTACTGCAGAGATTTTTAAAAACTAGAATGTATGCTCAGCCATTTATGGTTTCGTATTAAAGTCTTTAAAATAATACTCGTAAATATTTCATGCCAATTATAATTTTGGACCTCATATTTTATCTCCATAAAACATATTTGTGCAAAAAAATTTTTTTTTTCGAGTCTTCTTAATAATTCCGACGGTAAGGGGTTAAGTTCTATTCATAAGATACATTCTATTATTGGGTGATATATATGCACATACACAGGCAAACCGTGGTATATTAGGGTAATTGCTTAATTATGATTGGTACAAACGCAGTGGAAACCTTGGTCTTCAATTACTTGATCGTTATATAATAGAACCCGTTTCGTTATTTGAATAATTTTCGTCGCAAATTTATTTTAAATTCTTCAGATGTGTTGTTCTTGTAAGCAGGGCACCAGGGACAAGAAAATCAAACAGTATTTACGTAATGAACGGAGAAGCGTTGATAAGTGCAATCGGCTAACTAACATACACATCAAAGGATGGCTGCGCGGACGCATCTTACCTACGAAGCTATAGATACACGATTAGCAAGGTATAATATCGGTATAGCCACACGCTCTACCCTTCGTATATTATAACAGATCTGATACTATTTTAAATCAGTCCGAAAAGCCAGACGAACCCAGCAAAGGGTTTTAAGTATATTTTACTAGAACTGTAAAATATACGTATATATATGAACTGTTTAAACCTATTGGAACTCTGTACTCTCTGCCTACCCCGTAAGGGATCTGGCGTGATGATATAGATAGCTATTACTAGCAACCCACCCCGGCTTCGCACGAGTAGCACGGACAAATATCATCATCTTCAGTCACCCCTTCCTCGTGATTCAGTCTATCTATTAATAAAAACCATATGGAAATTCGTGTAAAAGTTTCTGAGATGAGCGCGTACATCCGGACAACAAGCTTTATTTAAGTACGTCAAACCTGAGTAAGTGATAACTTGAGTAAGCGAGAAAACTCTTTAGTTGAGAGTAATTGCCTAGTCCCGTAACTTTTAGCCTCTAAAACCTCTATGTATGAGAAATATAAGCCGCTATAAGAAATTAATCCGTAGATAGGTCGCTCGCTGGTGTAATTTTAGATTCGGAGAAACAACTCGTATATTATCTGTTCTTATAATGCAACAAAAAACTTTATGTTAGTACAGACGCCATCTAACGGCAAGTAGTTTGAAATATTCGTTTTGGATCACAATTTGTCCGTTAGTGCGGATATTAGCAACTACTAGAATAAAATAGATAAACGCCATCTATCGTCACTGCGGTGAAGATATTGACCAATAAGAGAGAGTCATGGACCCTCAGATATTTGTGCGTACTGAGACTGCTACTTATCTATAACTTTATAAGCGACAGTCGAGCATGTACGCACACTTGCGGTTGCTATACACAAGATGTAACATAATAAACGCAAGACCTGAAAGTAGTTAGTTTCGAAATCGGTAACTGAATTGATTCCAATAATTCTTAATGTATATTACACTTTTATTAAATTTGCAAAAAATGCTTTTACTCCTTCAGTGCGCTACAAAACACTTAAATTATTCTTGGTTCATAGCAAGAAGAAGATTCTAAACGCATTCCGAAAACGTATTTCTCAAAACGCCCACATACACGTACAAGTTTCATTGTTAATTGGGGTATAAAAGTTCTTAAAACATGGGTAAAAACCTTTAAGTTTGAATATTTGGTTTTCGTTTTGACTTTATGAAGCAATTCTCTAATCGGGGTGTCTGAGGTCTTGCGTTTATAATGTTACACCTTGTATTTATGTTTATGACACATTGGTAAATTTCTCTGAATTTCACAGTGAGTCATAAATAGCAGCTGTACTGTTTACGTTTTCTAAAATTTCTGGGAACTCTGGTACTTACATTGCCTTTGTGCACTTACTGTACTTTTATCAATGTTACTACTACCTTACTGCAGTTGCCTAATATCGATAGCGTATAAAGGTTCGTTCCTACGTCATGTCTAAAAGAAAACTCCAAGTGTTATCTCTAAGTAAAAAACTTAAAATCGTGAATGCGTTTGAGTGTGGAATGTCGCGTAATACGCCGTAATGAAATTCAGAGTGAGTTTGGTCTACCAGAATCCACCTATTATAAAATTATCAAATCAAAACACTATAAAGTGTCATTGCTCTGAAGGACACGGAAATATTAAGAGTCATATAATACATTTATTCACTGCATAATTACTGTATCATTTATTCAACCTCTATAAGTGATAATTGCCATTTCTGTACATCTATAAGCTAGAAACTCGGGTTAGTGAGAATCTTTCATAAGCGAGAAATAACGGTCCCTTGAACTCTCACTTATCCAGGTTCCACTATACGTTGTTATTATTTACATTTCAATCTTACTGAAGTATGAAAAGATTAAAAATTGTTAAAAGCTGATTATACGCGCAATAAATATCAATGAAATAATAATTGATACCTACTTAAGTAATTGAAAATTGGAAGATGTAGTAACAAAATTAACATTTTTCCTACCTGTGGTATAAAACGGAAATAAGAAAGGGTAACAACTACGTATTAATAAAAAATCTTCAATCAGTGCGTCCTGCCCGTTATGACTACGGAGCCGAAACGTGGATACTCACGGTTGGACTGATCTATAAATTTAAAGTCACTCAGGGAGCTATGGAAACGACTATGCTCAGACTTTCTCTGAAGGATAGAATCCGGAACGAAGTCATTCGACAGAGAACGGAACGAAGTCATTCGACAAGGAACCAAAGTTATCGACATATCCACCGGATTAGTAAGCTGAAGTGGCAATGGGCCGGTCACATTAGCCGAAAAACCGATGACCGCTAGGACAAACTAGTTCTTGAGTGGAGACCACGGTCGCCCTCAGGATAGGTGGAGCGATGACTTTCGTAGGGCGGCTGGCAGAAACTGGATGCGAGTAGCCAAGGATCGTACCCAGTGGCGGGCACTTGGAGAGGCCTATGTCCAGCAGTGGACAGTGCAGAGATGATAGGTCATAACTCCACCTCGCGGACCGAGTGCGGGTTGGTGGAAGGAGAATTATATGATCATGCCAGGTCCTTTGCGGGGTATGTAAAGAGAGTTCAGTTCCAACAGGTTATTTCCTTACAGACCTTTGAGACCTATCAACCACAATAAATGGTAACGGGAACCAACAGTTCAACATACCTTCCGAAGCACGGCGACCGGCGGTTTGTCCCGTGCAGGGATCGAACCCGCGACTTCTTGATCCATTGGAAAGAGCGGCTTAAGTTTTAATCTTTGAACCAAGCCTTCGTCGTCCAAAATTACCACTAAACTTTACAGTAGCACATGATTTCGATCGAGACTTGGGCGGTTCTTAGTTCTCTCCAGCGATGCCGCATTGACTATCGGTACATCGAAGTGTTGAAGTGCTTGTATAATAACGCCACCATGTCAGTCCGAGTACAAGGGCAGTGCACGAAGGCGATCTCCATAAAAAGAGGAGTAAGACAGGGAGACGTCATTTCTCCGAAACTGTTTACGACCACCATAGAGGACGCCTTCAAGCTCTTGGAATGGCGAGGACTTGGCATCAACATCAATGGCGAATACATCACTCACCTTCGATTTGCCGACGACATTGTGGTCATGGCGGAGTCGCTGGAAGATCTAGGACGAATGCTGGGCGACCTCAACAGAGTATCTCAACAAGTGGGTCTTAAAATGAACATGGACAAAACGAAAATAATGTTTAACGTCCATGTCGTACCCACCGCACTCACCGTTGGGAACTCTACTCTTGAAGTTGTCGACGAATACATTTACCTGGGACAGGTAGTCCGGTTAGGTAGGTCCAACTTTGAGTGAGAGGTCAATTGACGAATCCAACTCGGCTGGGCAGCGTTCGGGAAACTGCGCAACATCTTCTCATCCAAAATACCTCAGTGCCTAAAGACTAAAGTTTTTAGTCAATGTGTGTTACCAGTGATGATATATGGATCAGAGACGTGGTCTCTTACTATAGGTCTCATAAAAAAGCTCAGAGTTGCTCAGCGAGCTATGGAGAGAGCTATGCTCGGCGTTTCTCTACGTGATCGAATCAGGAATGAGGAGATTCGTAGAAGAACCAAGGTCACCGACATAGCCCTTAAGATTAGCAAGCTGAAGTGGCAATGGGCGGGCCACATAGCGCGAGACCACGTATTGGCAAGCGCAGCGTGGGACGACCACCTGCCAGATGGACCGACGATCTTGTGAAAATCGCAGGAAGTCGTTGGATGCAGGTGGCATCGGACCGGTTGCGCTGGAAAGCGATTGGGGAGGCCTATGTTCAGCAGTGGACGAGTATAGGCTGAGATGATGATGATGATGATGACATGCTTTCCCATCGAAAATCTGGCTAATTAAGCTCATTACTATAATTTGAAGCTGCTTCATCATGTCAGATTGTTTCGATTTCATTGCTTGCATTTTCGTGCATCACAATTAATAAAAAAACATACGAGGAAGAATCCAAAGACTAATTCGATAACAGTAACTTGGAAATGCCTATGACAAAAGTTTTTATATGGACACTAATAAGGATATAAGTCGTTTTACACCTTTGATGTCGATTTTGTTAATGGGAATTAGCCAATTTGAACACACCTGAGATAGCATTAGGCCGAAATAACGTGTTAGGAACGAATGACAAAATATTTTTGAAAAATAGCATATATATAGTGCTACAAGGATGTTTTGGCCCGTGGATAACATGGTGATGACGTTGGTGTGAAAGTAGGGGTTATGCTTTAGAAAAAAATGTTCGTACTTTCTGGGAAATATTTCAACAGGTGGTCCCCACGGTTACCAATTTAAAAAAGAACTATCATGAAATGTCATTTCACTCGATGACAGCGTTAGTTCCAAATTTTGCCGCTTCGGCAAATTGTACTTGTTAGACTGTAAATTCTTATGACAAGCCAGATTTTAATTAAAATACAATCTTAGAAAATTTAAGTTTTAAATTTAACTTAAATTCGCCTAGTAATTTTATTTCATTACCGTTATCGAATTAGTCGCTTCGTTGCCACTCCCTCATCCATATTAACCCTAAACGTCGCTGAAAATTCGTATGTAAAAAAAGGTTTTATCAACAAATATATAATAAAAAGTTTTTTAATCTCTTTAAACGGCTTTTTAAACTGTACATTTTATTTAAAAGCGCTTACAGCGCTCCAAACACGCGCGTTAAATAAGCGCTCGTTCGAATACGGGCTACGTGTATAAGAATATTAAAATATGTTAGTGACACAATTTGGACTTTATTAAATCTGATAGCCAAGATATGTTGTTAAAATATTTTAAAATTGTGCACGCTTAAATAACAGTTTTGTGTCTCCCTAAAAAAACCTTTTTAAATACGTATTTTAAAGCTGACGGGGACGTCATTCTTGTGTCCCGATTACTACAAGACTTCCAAAATAACACGGGTAAATTTCAAACCGCGCAGTAATACTCGTATGACAGAGTCACAAAATTCGTTCTATGGCGCCTCTAATGCACCTGCGTCGCATGGCGTGTTCAAGCACGTGATAGATACGACACACGTACGTCATTCCTACTCAACTCTCGTAAATCACACGGGAAAATTTCACACCGCGTATTAAAAACATAAATCGGCGAAAAAATTAATTGTAAAAAAATAAAATATAATTAGAATATTTTGGATTTTATTGCAGTTTATTGATGGTTCCCGATATTTCAAGTGCTCTACTGCGTTCATGGTCACGGAATGGACTTAGAAATTTAACGCCCAAAAAGTCCTTGTTGTTCTGGAGTACATTAGGGGAATTAATATAATTGCAATTAAAATTTGAGTTGATTGACCCTACAATTAAAAAAATCTTTAAATTATGGCCAACACTGCGCGCAGTAATATGGCCCGGTCACATAACTCGTCCCGTGTTCGAGCCACGCCTCCAATACACGTGCGTCATATGGCGTGTTCGATCTCGTGACGCATACATCACATGCGCGTCATTCTTACGTACGTACGTAGAACCAACGCACAAACCGGTCAGCCATTTCGTCCGTATGTTTATGCAAATTACAGCGTGAAGATATTTTCGTGAACGCATAGGTTGGTCGATAAAAAACTAGCTGATATAGAAATATGCATAGGAAAAAGGTTAGCGGTGTGTTAAAAAAAAATATTGAAAATGAGTCGATTCATCAAAGATATCCACTGATATTACAGACAATGATACTTCCTCGATTATAAATACACACTGCCACACCTATGTTTACCCACATATCACCCACAAGGTCAGGTGAAGGTCGCAATGTACTAGGGGGCGAATCTATTGCCATTATACTGGCCACAATTCCAGACGATAGCTCAGCATCAAAGACAAGTATAACTAAAATTACTTAAGGAAATCACCCACTTTGTAAACTAGATTCTGAAACTAGGAACATCAACCCAGGCAGTAAACTAATGAGACATATTTTTTATGTAATATTATTTATACAGATGTACAGTGCGAAAGTCGAAGGATGCAGTCACCGGGAAACTTGACTATCTTACCATGACCAAATAAATCTATCTATCTATCTATATCATCACGCCAGCTCCCTCGCGGGGTAGGCAGAGAGTACAGAGTTCCAACAGGTTCTTTCCTAACATACCTCTCTGGCTTCCTCCACTCTCATAGTTCGTCTCATACACACTCGCCGGTTACGGAGACTCTTGACTTGCCCTTCAGCTAAGACACGGTCTATTTGGTCATGGTAAGATAGTCTAGGTCTTCCCCGGCACCTACATCCTTCCACTTTCGCATTGTATAATGACCAAATAAATAGTGTCTTATTTGACGGACAAGTCAAGAGTCTCCGTAACAGGCGGGTGTGTATGAGACGAACTTTGAGAGTGTAGGAAGCGAGATGCCTCAAAGGAGAAAGTCTATTGGGACTCTGATGACTCTGTACCCAGCCGGAATCTGGTTCTGTAGTCAAGTTCACTTTCCATAGTTGTTGGATTTCGACATGAGAGTAGAAACAAAACTCTTGCCACTTGTCTTGGCCGTGGTCAGAACAAGGCGCTATCGATTGTGAAAAGAGAATAAATACGGAATACTTGCAACATGGCTAAGTACTGACGTGATGATATATAAATAATTATAGTTTTAGGCACATACCTGATTAGCAGCAATGAAGTCTGGGTCGTAAATAGCTGGTCGTGGCTTCATCGCGGACATTTCCTTCCTGAGCTTCTGTTGCAGGTCGTAGTCTATAACTTTGGCGCGGACCATCGACTCGGCGAGGTTCAGCGGGCTTATGTCCCACCCGTCGATAACTGTAGCAAAATTATTTTATTTTTAACTAGCGACCCGCTCCGGCTTTGCAAATGAATTAGACACATAAACCTTGCTCTTGAATCACTCCGTTCATTGGTGAAAACCGTATGAAATTGCGTTCGGTAGTTATTGAGTTTATCGCGTTCAAACGGACAGACAAACACGGCGCGGAAACTTTGTTTTATAATATCTAGTGATCTGCTTGTTTATTTAATACGTGATACTGTCAATCCGCCTGCAGTACTGTGAGATAAAGGCGTGATGTATGCTGAAATATTTTTTTTTTAATTTTATAATTACCTTTTTTTACTATGATATTCTTTGTGGCCAATTTATTTATTTTGTAGATAAGTTTGTATTCAATTAATATTAACAGTATTAATCTTTGGACGGATTAGTGTAATTGGTTAATCCGATCTAATATGTAAAATGAATAAATAAATTGATACAACTTTTGCAATGGATTTTAAACTATACTAAACTGCTACCTGATGAGATAAAGCTCCTACCAATCTTTATGGCCGCTCTGAATGTAGCCGCATACTGGTACCATTATCGATATGCAGCTGCATCAGCTACATTCAGGGCCCTTACTATAACAAAACGCAACGCGTTTCTGTAACTTCATGAAACGTTTTGAGATGAAAATGCAAATTGACACACATAAAAGTATTTTATTTCACTTGCAATGTTCGTATGTCTGTCTGACTGTCTTTCCGTTTCAAATCTTGTAATAGATTTTTCAAGCACTTGCAGGTATCCGATTGAACTGAAAGGACATTGCCCTCCGCCCATACATGATTTGCATCAGAACCAACAGCATAGAAAAAATACTTGTATTATTTCAAATCACCCATAAATTCTCTTAAGGCATTTATTATTTAACGGACAAGCGGGGAATCACAATATTGCACAAAAAGTATTAGATTTTGAGCTTATAATTCAATAGTCATTAATACATATGAGGTTATATTGTGTGTCGTCATTCAGTAAAGATGTCGGCGACTTCGATATAAGTACTTACAATACTTTGAAATATTCGTTTAAGATTGCAAATTGTCCGTTAGATACGGATATTTGCCATTATTTTAATAAAATAGATAAATAATAATGGCATGGGTCAAATGTTTGTTGGTCCTGCGGCAGTTTTCGATAATGTCCTTTAGCATAAGTTCGGTGACAATGCCATAATATGGTACAATGGAGCTGGTCTGATGATGGAATCGGAAGGTGGCTATAGGAATCTATGAAATATACAACATAAACCCCTCGGGTTAAGGGTTGTTAGATGTGTATTGACAAGTACTATATATACAACTAGAGAGTGTTCAGGGCCTGATGATGAAGCTGAAAGGTGGGAAATGGAACCACCTAACTACTTAATATAACCCCGCCATGTTTGGGCTCGTTGGATTCGTCTTGAAGAGTACTTTAGACCCGGATAGTGTCCAGGGTCTGATGATGTAGCCGGAAAGAAGCCATAGAACTCCTCCATTAAGCGCGATATCTTCTTCGTGTTTTTGCTATTAAATCTTATTTTTAAAAAGATCTTTTTAAAAATAAAATTTTTAGGCACTGGACTAGAAAAAACTACTGCTCTAAAACCTCAACTGCAAGACCGTAAGGTAATGGTGAATAAAACCTTAATATCGAGATTTTGGTTTGTGTGTGAATGATCTACGCTGTTAGCCGCGGGGCCGTTACAGCTTCACCGGACAAGAGGGCGAGCGTGCAACCACTACGCTGGAGCCAGAAGGGCAAGGGGGCAACTAGCTCAAGGGCGCCTCAAGGAGGAACGGCCTCGGCTTGGGCAGTCGCTATGGGGGAGGGCGTATACTAGGTGTCTTGCCGTGGTACTGTGCACCTGCCGGCGGGCAAAGGAGTCTTCGACCTCGCCGGCGAGGTCGGTGTCTGATCCTGTGTCATATCGAGATAGTACCCTACATTTGCACGAGTGCATTTTTAACGCGCCTTAATAAAACGCTGGAATAAAACAAACGGCTAACAGCACATTTTTTTAAAAAGCGCTTTCAACTCTTCGAAGAAGAACGCGTTGAAACAGCGCCCGTAAAAACGGGGCCTCACTAATCAACTTACCAAGGTCGTCAGGGTGCACCATCGGGAGTAGATTGCACATGGGTATGTGAACGTCATTTCCTTTTTCGTCTATCCCCAGCCGAACTGTTGACGCCTGTGTAATGGATCCGAACCTGTGAAAATTGAATTATGAGCTTTCTTACCCTTTAAAAAAAGGACTATATCTCGATTGGCTAGTTACAAACCTGGTGACAGACAGGAAGACCTTCAACCTTAATGACTGCAGCCTACTAATTGCAGTCAAGATTGGCCATTTAATGTGTTCCAAGCATGGAGATGCTATAATCATATGGTCCCACTAGCAATCAATGCTCTTAAGTATAATCAAGTTGGACGTCATTTGATATCAGCGAACATAATTGTATTTTTCTATCTATATCATCACGCCAGATCCCTTGCGGGGGAGACAGAGAGTGCAGTCCAAACAAATTATCCCCTTAGAGACCTCTCTGGCTTTCTTCACTCTCATAGTTCGTCTCATACACGCTCGTCGGTTACGGAGACTTGACCTTTAAATAAGACACGACCGCATTTTTTAAAAAAAGCATGTCCCACACTATAAATTATCCTGTGTCCCAAGTGCTCACGAACACAAACACAGACCAAAACAAATATTCCTATGCAGAGTCCCAGTGATCTGTGGCCTATGTTCTAACGACAACATTATGTTATCATGACATTATTATGTTTTTGATGTTTGTTATTATTATTGCTTTACATTGTATATCATCATACAATTAACCATAGAATTAGCAGAGAAACCTTATTGTAACACACTCAAGATTCATTTTTATTTGACACCTCACGCATTTCTTATAAAGTTCAGACTTTAGAACTAGGCTATTTCTTTCTTACCAATTACAATCCTGTGTCCCATTTTTAGTGTTCCAGGATAGCTGGTGTCTGTTGGCGAGGACTGCCGCAGTAAATGTAGACCCATTGTTGCCTCCCCATCCCACCAGCATCACTCCTACCTTCCCCACTCGTCGCTCCGTTCGAATGCACAAGGATTTGGTGTATGGTCTTGCCTGGTGAAATATGTTTGTAGCATCAATAATGTCCAGCCAAAAAATTAGAAGAGATAGTTCAGTCTATGTAGACATGCCACAGAAGCAAATATAAAGAGAAGTCGACCTAAGCAAGTGTGCACTGTCTTCTAACTAGGCCTCCACATCACCACGGTCGGTGTGGTTTACATCAGTATCATTCTCACCTATAATCATGGGCACGAATCCAACGACAAATGTTTATAGTGTTGTCAGAATGGGTTAGTCACTATCTCCAAATCTCGTCCCACGCGGGTCAACTGGTTAAACTTCATATTAATACATCAGTTCTTTCCTCAACTGAAACTGCGAAGGTTTTTTTTGAAAATTTACGCGGGCGAGATGTTGAAATTTAAAACAAATTACTTTTGCTTTCATCAACTCATTCCACTCTTAGTTTTCGTCTAAAAATTACAATCAGATGAAAACACTTCAAGCGATTAAATGTCAGTCGAATGTGTCCGCTTAATTATTTGACGATTTCAGACATAGGGCGTCTAATTTTTTAATCTTTATTAACAATACAGATATTGATTTTGTAGAAAATAACTTTAAAAAAATATTAATTTTACTGTATATAGTAAAAGATAAAATATACAAATTTTAGCTTTTTTTATGCAGATGAAATCTCGACCAGATTGCCTGATGTTATGTGACCTGACTGAAGAAAGAACACAGTAAAATGTTTAATCCTAAAACGGTAATAATAACTACTTTTCATACTCATATGAACTGCTCGCTCAATATATTCTGATATAGGATAACTTTAGCATTAATCATAATAAGGCACTATTCCATTGAGCGCGCCAAACAAAACGCACCAGGCGGTATTTTAAATTGCGACCCACGTTAATGCATTAAATAATATATATTATTATATAAAGTTGGTTTCAATTTAAACCAGCAGGTTCCTCTCTGGCTGCCGGTATTGTTGCGTTAAAACTAATCCGAATGGAAGCTGTGGAAGGAGGTCTTTGCAATGGTGCGCCGATAATGGTTGATTAGAAGAAAATGTTTTGTTGTACAGGACCAACTTTGTAACTATCTATAATTTCTTTTTCATTTTTAATATTTCAGTTTTGTTCAAATTTTCTTACCATAAGTACAACCTTTTTACAGTGTTTTCACCTGACTGTACTTTTTGGAAAACTAAGAGTAGGATGAGTCGATGGAAGCAAAAAGTCATTTATTTTAAATTTAACCATCTGGACCCGCGTAGGCTTTCACAAAAGACCTTAACGGGTTCAGTTGAAACAAGAATTAATTTAATAATATGAAGTTTAGCTAACTGACCGGCGTGGTACGAGTTTTGTCGGGTGAGATAGTGATTAACCAGTCAGAATTTGACACTTTTTAAATAGTAGGTAGAGAACTCGACTTTGAGTTAAGCTCGCGTTTGTACATTCCTTCATTCTGTAATTTTAATTTTATTATTTGTAACAATTTGTCACATGTGCCACAATTTACTTTTTTATTGATAGTAGAAATAAAATAAAAATATAATCTTATATAATTATATATATACTCTTATATAATTAAATTAATAACTTAATTTTTATTAATTAGTTTTTAATGTAAAGACTGTAAATGATATAAACAATATTTATTTCACAATCTGTATTGCTTAAAAAATCTTAATTAAAATCATTATTAAAGTGCAAAATTGCATCATAGTTTGTTAGAGGAGTAAATTTATTTCTAATATTCAATATCTAGCAGATTACTATACTCCTTGCTATCAGCTGTGGAAGGCCTTTTTTATTAATTTCAGAGCGAATTTCTGCAAATCATCTTCTTCTTCAGCCGAAAGACGTCCACTGCAGGACATAGGCCTCCCCTAAAGACCGCCACAACGACCGGCTTTGTGCTGTACGCATCCAACTTCTACCCGCGACCTTCACCAGGTCATCGGTCCATCTTGTAGGGGGCCTACCCACTCCACGTCTTCCGGTACGTGGTCGCCATTCGAGAACCTTTCTGCCCCAACGGCCGTCAGTTCTACGAGCGATGTGCCCCGCCCACTGCCACTTAAGTTTAGCAATTCTGAGTGCTATGTAAATGACTTTCGTCCTCCTGCGGATCTCCTCGTTTCTGATTCGATCCCGCAGGGTAACTCCGAGCATAGCTCTATCCATCGCCCTTTGGGTGACCTTGAGCCTTCTTATGAGGCCCATCGTAAGCGACCATGTCTCAGTGCCGTAAGTCATCACTGGCAACACACACTGGTCCAAGACTTTTGTCTTGAGACACTGCAAATCTACCGTAAGATAATGTCAATACAGTTGAGTTTTATTGGGGAAAAGAACTAACATACATTACCACACAACAGTCCTTTAACCGGCCCACTTGGATCTACTAAATCGAATTTTGTTTTATACTCTGAATTTTAGGGTTTCCTCGTTCATCCTACTAATATTATAAATTGAAGGTTTGTATGTTTGTTACTCAATCATGCAAAAACAGCTGAATAGATTTGGATGAAATTTGGCACACATTACATTACCTGAATTAACACATAGGGTACGTTTTTATTATTATTATAATAGGTAATAATAAAAAGTACCCTATTAAAAAAGGAAGCAAATTAGAACCCTCAAACTATAGACCTATTAGCTTAATCAGTTCTGTATGCAAAGCCTTGGAAAAAGTCAAAGTAAAACATATCAGAGACTTCTTTATGAAACACACAGTAATTCCAGAACAACAACATGGTTTTTGCCCGCATTGTTCCACGTTATCTAACCTGCTGTCATATTTGTCGACTTGGACTACACTGTTTAATAAGAGATATCCTATTGATATAATTTATCTTGATTATCAAAAAGCCTTTGACAAAGTTCCAACAAAAAGACTTCTACATAAACTAAATTACGTAGGAATACGTGGAAAACTATTACATTGGATTAAGGCATTTCTTCGGTAAATTTGGAAAGTTCTTTACTTTCCAAGTTAGAGTTGGCGACGCATTTTCGGACCAACGGGAGATATACAGCGTCGTTCCCCAGGGCTCGGTACTGGGGCCGTTGCTCTATGTAATGTACACATTTGACCTTCCTCATTGCCTTAAATATAATGTTAGCATTTTATGCTGACGACATTAATTGCGAACCCACTAATAATCTTCAGGCTGATATCAACAAAATAGCAAACTGGTCTAAGGATTGGTTGATAAATCTAAATTTCTCAAAGTGTACTGTCCTGCACATAGGAAAGAGCCATCTTCGTTTGACGTCCAACCTAGCCGATGTCAAGCTGACAGAGGTTAAAGGACAAACAGATCTGGGAGTAAGAATCACAGAGGACCTGAAGTGTGAAGAACATATAAACATGATAACTAAGAAAACTAAAACTTATCTACCTTACCAGGAAAGCCTTTGTGATCCTAACGCCAGAGATAATGCTGAAAATCTACAGAGCCTTTATTAGAACAATCCCCGAGTATGCATTCCAAGTCTGGAGCCCTTATTTTACAAGGATATTTAACTTCTAGAAAATGTTCCAAAAGCTTTAAAACGGCTGTCATATGAAAGCCAATTGGATGTACTAAAACTTAAAATATTTCTTAACTAATAGAGTGGTAAGAGCGTGTAATAAGCTACCAGATGACATAATTTCTGCGCAGAATGTTAACCAATTCAAAAACCGACGCAAGAAATATCTTCTTAACAACAAACAATAAATTTGAGTAGGAACAGCAGGATACAGGCATCTACCAGTTGTTTTAACTGCTGCAATAGATGATAGCCTCTTAAGTATTGTAATCACATTTATAAAATTTATGGAAATCCTGTTGGTTATAATGTCTATTCAGTATTTTATGTCTCTATTAGGTCCCTGCGGTCCCTTATGGTTGTGAGCTTTAGTACATGAAGTCTTTCATATGACAGCCGTTTTAAAGCTTTTGCATTGTTTGTAAATCTGCACTAAACATTTTCCAAAAGTTTGATTTCCTTGTTAAAATAAGGGCTCCAGACTTGGAATTTATAGGATTGGTTAAACAAAGGTATTGTAGGTGTCTTTATCATCATCTCTGGCGTTAGGACACAAAGGCTTTCCTGGTGAGGTAGATACTCTTCTCTCGATCTACCTTCTATCTATATATCTTAGCTTTCTTAGTTATCATGTTTACATGTTCTTCCCATTTCAGGTCCTCTGTGATTCTTACTCCCAGATCTGTTTGCCCTTAACCGCTGTCAGCATACAACCTAGGCGATGTCAAATCGCCTAAGTTGTATGTCAGACGAGGATTGCGTTTTTCAGAACAGTACACTTTGCGAAATTTAGATTTATTAACCAATCCTTAGACCAGTTTGCTATTTTGTTGATATCAACCTGAAGATGGTTGTAGTCTATTAGTGGGTTCGCAAATAGTTTAGTGTCGTCAGCAAAAATGCTAACATTACATTCAAGGCAATAAAGAAGTTCAAATGTGTAGATTATATAGAGCACCAGTCCCAGTACCGAGTCCTGGGGAACGCCGCTGTATGCCTCCCGCTGATCCGGAAATGCATCACCAACTAACTTGGAAGGTTTTTTAGCAAAGAAATGCCTCAATCCAATGTAATAGTTTTTCATGTATTCCCACGAAATTCTAGTTTTTTTTAACCCTTATTGTCCAACCGCTGGGCAAAAGTCTCCGCCATAACCTTCCAGACCGATCTGTTTCGATCCATATCCGGCCCATCCTTCTGAAATGCATCCAAGTCGTCACGCCAACACTTCCTGGGCTTTCCCCTGATGTTGATGCCCATCTGCAGGCCAGCCCATCTCTTAAGTTGCATTTGACAAACATACCCTGCCCATTCTCATTTGAACTTTGCAAACTTATTACCCACATCAGCAATTCCTGTTTTTAAACATATTGTGGTGTTATGAACTATGTCTAGTAACTTAACACCCAACATACTATGTTCCATTGCTCTTTGGCAAACCTTGAGTTTAGACTTTTGAGAATTGGTCAATGACCACTTCTGTGCACCATAAGTTAGGATGGGCAGAATATACATATCTAGTTTATGCAGAAGTTTTTTTGTAGGAACTTTATTAAAAGCTTTTTCATAAGCAAGATAAACTATATCAATAGGATATTATTTTTACCTCAGAAAAATGTTAGGTTCCTGTCTAAAGTTAACGCAGACCGAAAATGAAAAAAAATGTTTTGTAAAAATTTGCCAATTTATGAAACATGCAGTTCAACGGACGGAGTTAAGGACTTCAGTCACTTCATGGCTTTAGACAGGAGGAGTCTACTGTACAGATGTGGTAGTTGCCAGTATACTAGGGTTTTAAGTTACAGTTACATTGTTCATTATATCTATCTATAACCTCACGCCAGATCCCTTGCGGGGTAGGCAGAGAGTACAGAGTTCCAACAGGTTCTTTCCTTACATACCTCTCTGGCTTCCTCGACTCTCATAGTTTGTCTCATACACGCTCGCCGGTTACGGAGACTCTTGACTTTTCCATCAGATAAGACTCGGTTTATTTGGTCGTGGTAAGATAGTCTAGGTCTTCCCCGGTACCTGCATCCTTCCACTTTCACATTGTATATCTGTTTTGTCATTCTTTCCTCTGGCATTCTTTCTATATGCCCGAACCAACGGAGCATGCCCTTTCTCATCTTTACACCGATACTATCTTTCATACCTATTGTTCATTATAACTTTATGATACAATTACTTGCAATAATGAAACTGACTCAATCAACAGAAAAGACTCAAAACGATTTGGCACAGTGGTTCAGAGCCTTAGTCATTTCGCCTTCTGGTTCAAATAGTCGCAGGTTCAATCAATTCAGGTATTTGTGTATGTGAATTTTCACATTTGTAAAACACACCCACAACACAGGAATTAGCTAGGATCTATTCCGCTAAGTATTTTTTTTGTTAACCTGTTCTATCCCACTGTTGGGCAAAGGTCTCCCCCATAATCTAAGACATAGATCTGTGATTGGCCATCACTGGCCACCACATAAGCTTAGCAGATTTAATGCCCACATATTTTTTTTAATAAAACAGTAACAAAATGTTGATTATGATTTAAGGGTGAGGAGTCAACAATGCCAACATAGTTGATGTAGAACTAGAAATTTTGAAAACAAACATGCCATGTAAAATGTATTATTCATAACCATATGCTTAACTTTAAACAAGACTTAGACGATATGGAGTATATAACATATTTCCTGCTACAAGCACCATTTTATAGGTTACATTTAGGCAGAAAACATGTGTCAAAATTTTGAGATCCTGAATTAAATTCCAATTGGAACCTGAAAATATATATAGGACACATATGCAAGTTAACTTATGATAAAAAGGTACAAAGCAACTTGTTCAATGTTTCTGGAACATACAAAACAGATCGATACTTTGACTTCGAAGGTAACTTAGGTAACCGCGTAAGCTAACTTCCAGTTTAAAAATTATAAAAAGATAAATAACTCACCACAACCTCATCGCCGTTCTTAGTCACTAATGTTTCTTCGTATTCATAGTCCGAATAGATATAATCATCAGTGTATTTTATCTTAGGACTGTTTATAACCAAAGATGAAGATTTTTCCATTTTTTCAAGGTTTTATAGTAGGATAGCTATGTTTGAACAGTATATGTTGTTTATAAAAAATGAATAGTTTATACAATTAAGTCTAGTTATCTATAAAACACTTCAGTAATAAGTTATTTTAATAATTTATATTTTGCCGACACATAACATCAATCCGGCAGACAGAACGTGAGTGAATGAAGTGAAATGAGGAAAATAATAGGAGTGTTCGCAACGGCTATATATTAACAACGCGTTATAACGATTCGCTACTTTTAAAACGCCTATTATTTTTTACGCTATTTATAATAGTTATTACTTCGCTTCGTTGAACGACGCCTTTTGATTATTGTCGCAAAACACGCCGCGCCGCTGCCGTGAGCTGTTAAACGATAAAAAATGAAATATATATTTAATAAATTAATTATTTACACGTAACTAAAACTAACTTTTATTTACAGTTATTACAATAAACAAACCAATGATTTATTTGCAAACAATTTGACACGCGACGTCGCAATCCCTCACAAACCCACGATAAATGCATAAGTACGTCATCCAAGATCACGCCAGTGATCCCCACTGATTTTATTAAAAAAATAATCTAACGTAACCAACACGTTATAAATAACGTATAATACGAACAAATATATTGGCGCGGATCATAATAAATAACCTAATAATATATTACTATCATTACTGGACACTCATTTAAAAATAGATCATATGTAGTTGTCTTAGAGCATAATATAACACGTGACTTTTGACAAAAATATTATACGTCTAAGTGAAATTGACCTTAAGTCCAGTCAGTCAGTGTCGCTGTGTCGCGTGGCAGGCTGGTAGGCGGTTTTGGTCGGACAATATCTAATATAAGTAACGCTTAAAAAATAACGCTTGCCTGAGGTAATAAATAATAGGTGATTTGATTATTTATTAATAATAGAATATTTTTTCAGTTATGTAATATAACGATCACTCCTAGAAAATAAGAATGGCCGTAGAATGAATGAAAGGAATCATAATAACCAAAGACAACAATGGCATTTTTTAACAGAACAAATAGAGTTACCCATAGCTGACCAAATGTCACGTAATTAGTTTTTAGTAACTTATACTCTATATACTGTAAAGTATTGTGTTGTTATTTCCAATCATATTTTAGTGTCTCATCAGGCTTTTGTCACCTTCTTGTTCCCAATCCTCCTGATTTTTTCTTCTTTCTAAAATATGTTGCGGGTACCAAAACAATTAAAGTGCTTCCTGGGCCACCCCAAGGCTCAAACCTTGGTGTCATCTAATGGGAACGTTGTAGATCCAGGTTTATAGGAAGTACAGTTGTATGAATGTGGGCGAGCTAAGTACCAAAAAAAATAGAATAGCGCCACTCCTTGCTCTAGGTGTATATAATTCATTGGGAATGTTAAATGACTGTACTCAAAGAATTTTAATCTCTTACGGCCTTTTAGGGATGTTATAGTGACACTGCATCCACAACTTGGGTTTAACTAATACTTAACTATCCATGAAAATTGGTATCACCATAAGCAATAGCTCATGTATATGAGAATTGCGAACCCTTAATTTTTCCTCGTAAGTAAATGAGGAACCCCTCTCACGACTGAGCGAGAGGAGATGAAAAAGGAAATCACCACGAGTGGCGCGAAGGCTCGAAGCTACAGTCTTTCTCGTTTGTCTTGACAATCTGAAATTCAGACCCGAAAAATGTAACTGCCAACTTACTGAACGTTGAAATTCTCTCCTTCCCTCATTTTTTAATATTAGGGAAATCAAATAAAAGAACTTATGACTGTGAGACTTAATACTATTAATTTTATTTACAGTATTGTCACCCCGATTTCTAACAGTATTGTTTTAACATTTTATGTCCTTTTCTAACGTTAAAATAATATTACAATAATATTGCTCTATTGATTAAGGTAATTTACACTTAGCTCATTCGCAAGCACCTTATGGCAAGGCGATATTTTAAACAGGGACATTGTGCAGGAAAGTAAATGTGAAAATGAAGTTCAAGACTACTTCTACTGTGCGAGTGGTACGAATGTAAACCAGTAACCAGTAAAAAATAGTATTTTTTTGTATAAGACGATAGGTAGAATAAGAGCTCCTCAATTAAATGTTGCATAATAAATATAATTGAGACTGGTTTTTAAAAAAAAATACTTTATAGGTAGCCAGCACCATTTCAAAACAAACCCATATTTTGTTCATATGGCGTTAAAAAAATTAAACCTACGATAAGTACCTACATAAGCTATATACCTTATTTATTTGGATACCTCGCCCACGCTCGTTTCTATGATATATCTACCTCGGTGGTGCGAAAGGTACAATAACCGTAGAATCTCACCTATCCCTATACCTGTATATAAGTACATATTACATACATACACACACACACACATTAGAAATACCTATTCATACTAACTAGGTACCACATATGTATAATTTATTCCGACAATACACTTCATGCTATCTCTTTTTAACAATCTGTTTCATCATAATTTTATACAGTATGATAAATACATTACTCATTCCAAAGTATAGACGGTGGATGGAATCTAATAAAAACAAAACTATCAGAATCCGTCAGCCTATTCTCCCTTTTGCATTTGTGTGAGTCCATGAATGTGTATGGCAAATGTGAAATGAGATTGAAGTACTTCACGCACACATTTATAGCACAACTAACAATGTACTACCTACCTACCGTACCTACCTATAATAAAATTTATTTAAAGGAAGGGGCCCAAAGTGGGTTGAAATTTGAAATCGTTACAAAATATGAAAATAAATACATGAAAATATTTTTGAAATACGTCATATCGCGATCAAGAAGACAAATTAAATGTTTGTGTCAGTAAAAAAAACACGGTACGTGCATGTGTATCTACGATTTCTTCCTACATTTTATTTAAGCTTATTCCTGTGTAAGTATACACGGATATGCATTAATTTGAAAAGAAGTTATAAAATAAACATACACGAACATTGTCGGTATGCCGCTAGACTATAATACAATTTATAAAGTTGTATATTAATTACGGTATAATAAAGCATGCGGGGGGCGAGGGGGCGCGCCGCGCTCTCATATTCCGTATATTGATTGTGTGCGAGGGGGCCGGGGCAAGGAGGGGGCCACGGCGTGCCCCACTCTGTTTTTTACGACACGGCTTTCTGTGTAACATAATTATTGTATTAATTTTGTGAAATGTTTCGGTGTTATTTGTGAAAAATCGGGAAGTCGGTTACGCGATATACGAGGTAAGGAATTTTCGCCGGTGTGATTTTTGACGAAAAATCCGTTTCGCCAAATAAAATATAAATAAAATTTTATAGCTCTAAATTCCGTCGGCGGCGCGTACCTACGGTATATTACACTGTCATACCGCGTACGTATAGTGTTTTTTACGGGCATCGTTCTAAAAATAAGTTGTAATAATTATAATTTTATGTAGCGGTCGCAGCAGAGTCGGTTTGCTGTCGATTATCCATCAGACGTGAAGTAGTGTGATTCGTGATTTAGAAGTGTTTGTGGTGGTGCAGATGCAGGGGCTGGTGAGCGACAAGACGTTCCACTTGAAGTGGAACAACCACCTGCAGAACTTGAGCCAGCTGTTCACGACTATCTACTCGTCGTCGGCGCTCGCGGACGTGACGCTCTCCTGCCGCGATGGGACCCTCAAGGCACACAAGCTCGTGCTGTCCGCATGCAGTCCATATTTCGAACAGATATTCAAGTGAGTACTCATTCTTTATACAAAAATCGATCGCCAGTAAACTTCCATTTATAAAATTATATATTTAATACACATCAGTTTTAAATCTGGTCCATTTGGTCATTATGACATCATTATTTTTTCTAGTGAAGTTATTTATAATACCATGTAATGTGTACAGACAGACAAGAGCATAGTATACTTTGCATTGGTGTAGATTTAAATGAGCAATTTTTTGTATATATCCCTATAGAAGTATGTACACAGCTAATGTTACATAAATGTCACACAAGTCGAATAAAATAATATTATCAGGTGATAACAGAAAAAAATATGGCTTGTTAATAAATAATGAGATAATTTATTTTGTGTATATTACTGTAGATTCTTGATAAAAATGTTCTTGTATATGTTTTCTTTAATAGGGACAACCCATGTCAACACCCCATCGTGATACTAAAGGGGATACCGTTCTCAGAGATAAATCTCCTTGTAGAGTTTATGTATAAAGGATCTGTGGATGTCCAAGAGTTGGATTTGCAGTCGCTCATGCATACAGCATCAGAGCTTGAAATCAGGGGCCTGGCTTATGAGGCCAGGGACAATGCCGCTCAGCTGTTAAATGTTAACCTGGAGTATCCATCATACACACAGACCTCGGTGACTTCACAGCCAGCATATTCACAAGCGAGGGCTACAGATGTCGAGAGGTTGAAACAGGTGAGTTTTGTATAATCAATATGTGAATGACTAGTGAGATAAGAATGCTCATAAGATGTGTTCATACATAAATTCATATCTTAAAAGTACAAAAATAAATGTTTTTTCAAATTTCTGGTGGAATGTTTTTGATGATTTGGACATTTTAAGCCTCTCATAAACAATGAATATATAAACATAAACATAGTAAGCAGAATTTGAAACTGTGAATTTCATAGCTTGTTCTCAATTTATTTATTAGTAATGTAAAGAGAACTTTAGATGGTGGAAGGATATACTCTACCTAATTACATACTTATACATTCACAGAAAAATTTCCAATGTTCGCTACCTAATAAAAATTGTGCAGTCCAAAGTCGACTGCCCTCAACTCACTTCGGAAATATATTTAACTATTCCCCCGCGACATTTCCACCCTAAACACTTAATCCACACTCCATTTTCACACACCTTGTATCGCCGTAATTCATTCTTCCATGCACATGTCATATGTTTAATGACTTAATGACATCCAAACACCTTATGTTAGATCTATTTACTAGTTGCCCCACCTCTATTAATGCTGTTCTCACCAAACACTTCACCACCTTCTAACTGTCTGTTATATCTTTCTTTTTGTATGTTTATTTACTGTTTCCTTAAACTTTTTCATGTTTTAGTTTGTGTCATCTTGTTTGTTATTAGCGATTAAGCAAATTATCTATATCTTAAGCCTATATGCATGGGCTTGTAAATTGCTAAATGTTACCATTTTATATAACTCTGTTATGCTAACTGTAAGCCCCCCAAATAATTAAAAATAAAATAAAATAAACCTTTCATAACCTTTTTGGGATTATTTATATAGTAATTTTTAATGGGTTTTTGGATGCTAAGCCAGATAGATCCTGGTAACACAGAGTATGGAGAGCTGCATAGTAAAAGATTCAAAATTTTAAATGATACATTTTAGTGTCAAACCTACTTTATTCTGAGATAAACACGCACCATTACTCCTATATTCCCCAAGTGGGGTGGCAGAGGTGCATGGATCCTTATGTAAGGGTGAGCTTATTGACATTATACTGGGGATAATCTGACATACCTCTTCAATTTAATGTATTTTACATCAGTCACAATGAAAAGTATGGAAAATATTTTTGTTGTATCTACCAATTAGCACCAAGACAATTAACAATGTCATGAGAAAATATTTCATTTGGAAAACTAAATGCAAAATATTTAAATAACTTTCTCATACTTTCTACTAGGATTAAGAGAATGAGGTTTCTTTTTTGGGGCGAAAATTTTTACATTAAATTTCTTTCATGCCATGATATTAAAATTTCCTGCGCACCCAGTTTATACATGGTGTAACATAATAAACGCAAGACCTCGGACACCCCGATTAGAGAATTGCTTCATAATTTCAAAACGAAAACCAAATATCCAAATTTAAAGGTTTTTTTACCCCTTTTTTTAACACTTATACCCCAATTAACAATGAAACTTGTATGTGTATGTGTGCATTTTGAGAAATGCGTGTCGGGAATGCATTTGTAATGTCCTTATTGCTATGAATCAAGAATAAATTTAGTTTTTTATAGCGCATTGAAGGAGTAAAAGCATATCTTTTAATTTAAAAAAAAATAATATACGTTCAAAATAGTTGGAATCAATTCAGTTATCGATTTAGAACAAACTACTTTCAGGTCTTGCGTTTATTATGCTACACCTTGTATGTTGGAATGAATATGAAAATTGGTACCAGGGCTCCATAAATTGGTATTTTCCAAAATCAACCTCTAAGATTTGGCATTGCTATTTATCACCAATATTTTAGTATCTTGTTTGTTTTTGAAAAATAACCATCCATTAATTTAATTTTAGGAATTCCATCTCTTGGGTGTTGAGTAAAGGGGGTGAAGAATGTATGGAAATTCATTAAATGTGTGTTACCCTACTAATTAGAGATGGGTTTGTTATCCTGGTTATCCTTTAACTCTATTTAGTAAATGTGTTTGACAGGTTTAAAAAATATTTTCTCATTGCATCTTTTGAATGGTGTGGAAAAACAAATACCTTCAAGTTTTGGATTAATGCCCTTTTACTTATTAATTTTAAAAATATAACCTTACAGGGCTAAAAGTGGTAAATTTATGTTGCACGCGTTTTTATTATTTCTAAAAAACTATTTATTAAAATTGAGGGTTTGGATTGTCATTATGGGAGTATAAATAGATTCAATATTTACAATATAGAGTATTAAATGTGGGGAATTATTTTTTTTCTAATTATTGCAATCAATTTTAGTAATTAGAAAAATTGCGTGTAATATTATGCTGCAAGAGCAAAATGCACATACTTTTTGCGCTTTTGACAGCTAGTTTAAATAAAACAAAATATTAGGAGAAAATCTTATGATGTAAATCAACTTGTTATGTTACATGAGCATGTAATCATCATTGGCAAAATGTGTGGATGTACTTGTGTGCAACTTTACTTTTATTTTATGTTATAACCATATGACACCATAGGCTGACTAAATCTGTATTATATCTGACTAAATGTATATTATGTAACCAAGTCAGTCTGGAAGCGAGAGTTTTGTAAAGAAACATTTTTTTGAAATTACTCTTGTGACAACTTGATACATGATTTTAATGGACTTCTTTATTAGTTTCTTTTGTTGAAACCATGGGCGGTCCCCCACAAGGTGGACCAATGACCTGCTGAAGGTCTCAGGCAAAATCTGGATGCAGACAGCAAAAAGCTGGTTATCGTAGCGATCTTTGGGGAGGCCTATGACCTGCAGTGGAAGCCTTTTTGATGATGATGATGTAGAAATCATAGCTTTAATAAAAATAAATTATTATTTATTATTATTAACTTCATCGGGGAATATAGGCGTGACGGTGTATTGTGTGCCAATATTCCTTAAGTAGGGGTTGAAAGAGGTGTACTACCTTATTATACCCACTTTTCGCCGACGAAGTTAAGTCCCATGTTATAGGGTCGAGCCTTCTGCCGTACACCGGGCACAATTCCAGACTCTGGACTCATACTGGGAAGTTTTTCGTTAGAAAAACTACATTTGTCCGATTTAGGATTTGAATCCATCTCGTTAACACAAAGCGATGCGCTTTGCCACTAGACCGACGAGGCCGCTTGAAGATATTTTGAATTTTTTCTGTGTTATAGTAAAACAGACATCGGCTTCCATTTTTGTGTTGTTGCATCATAACTTGTGCCAATTTTGCGTATGCTTTTTTTAAGGAGGATGACTCCTTAAACGGATGTTTAAAATTACAAGAATATAGGTATGAGTAAATAAATTGTGTACATAATACATTTTAAAGAAATACATACTCATTACGTCAATACAAAGGTAACTATTGTTAATCAGATATATTTATCATTATATAAACATTATGACGTCACCATTTTCGAGGTACTGAGTCATGACAATCAACAGTTTTTATTAGTATTAAAATACGTAGGTGTGGTTTTTCCCCATAAATACGTAGGTAATATAATTCTAAAAATTCGTCAAATTTTCCGTGCACAGTATTCCATTAATTAAATTTATAAGAATATTAAATATTTTTAAAACTTTACGCAGTATTACTTTTAAAAATGTAATAAATTATGTCGTTAAATAAAATAGAAAAAATACCACTGGTCGTATTAAATATAAATTACCTGTAGAGTGATTTAAAAAAATATTGTTACGAAAAAAACTTTGGCATTAGCCAGTGTTTTCGCGAAAATAAAAAAATATCTCGTAATTAAGAAACTTCATGGTCGAGGAAATATTGTGTAATTATTATCTTTGTTATGAAATTAAAAATGAGCACCACAATGATATTTATTTTTTTAATATCCAGTCTCCCGTACATCCGGGTTTTCGTTTAAAAGCAATTTCGCTATAATTCATAATCAATATGTGAATAAAATGAAAAAAATAAAATATCATATTGAAAGATTGGGGAAAAAGAAAAATCGAGTATGTATGAGTATGTATGTATGAGTTTCTTGCTGTTTAAGATCTGAAGTAAGCCCAATTAAATAATTTGTGGGACCAAGCATCCTCTCATAATTATGAGGAATCCCATCGATTATTATTGGCGCCATCTAATTAGTGTCCTGCAGAAACTAGTTTTAACAACCGGAAACGAAACCAAATTTTGGTTTAGTTTAAATTTCGGTCGAAACCGAATATTTATTTTAAGGCACTTTTTTATATTACTTAAATTTTAAGAAAATCTATCATATAATAAGATAAGTAGTAGTCGTGCGTAGTAGTAGTAAAGCGTAGTCTGGTCGCCTTGAACTCCTCACGAAGTCGATTGCTCTCGAATGTCGGTATCTGTCTTAGTTTCGGCAGTTTTTCTACCGAAACTTTCATTTAGAGCGCCGAAACCGAAAGTTCTGACGGATACTAAATGTAATATATATATTTTTTTAAAATAACACTTGATTTAGTTTATGAATTTACGTGAATTACAAACTATTTTTCGGATTCTATTGCGAATTTTTTATACTAACATTTCATCGTTTGGGGTGTTTGCAGCACCCATGGTAAGATCCTTGCCATGACCTTTAGTGATAATCCAAAAATAGTTTGATCTTTTGAGTTTAGATCTTCTCCAGTCTCGGCATTCAATTAAGAAATGAAAATCAAATTGGCCAGTGCGAGAATGCGAACAGCGGCAATGAGCAGAAAAGTGGTCTTTTTATTTTGATTGCGAATTGGTCCGCGATTTGCCCCTATCTCTCCTGATGGAAATTGACGATGGGGCCGAAGATGTTGCTTTCTGGCTCAGTAATAGTCGATTCACTCTGAATTAGGCTGATGAGACGAAAGTTATACCGGCTTCTGAATCGGTTTAATGGGAAGACCCTTTTTTACCTGGGGAAAATCCTGCGATTTCCGCGAGCCTCGAACGCTCGCGGGGCGTGTCGGATTCCTATCGACTACGAACCCCAGGATGACCGACATCGACATTTTGGAGGGGCTCTGGGATCTCCGTACGGAACGAACCGGTGCCCCTTTTGTGCCGCGCTCTTAAGAGCCCGTAATCGGGACACTTGAAAACACCCTCCCCCCCGCACCGAGGATGCACCGTGCTCACGGCGACGCGGTCCACATCATGCTGCCGTTCTCTTCGGGGTCGCTCGTGAAGGACGCTCAAGGCCCCCGCGTCTTGCGTTCACGACCTCGACCCCGGCCCCCCTCCTGACGTTGGTGCAGGGGGGTCCCCCGCCAGATATTACGGCCGGGGACGTGAGTTAGCCCATATTCTTAAGCCCCAGGCTATTGGCCTAGGGGACCTGAGTGGGCTGTGCCTCCGCCCCGGCGCTGTCGGCTTCGTCGAGTAGGATCGGCCCTCTTCCGATCCCGTTCGGCCTCCTCCTACTGGGATATCACAGTCTCACAAAAAGAGGATACGCCCCCCCACGCTGATTCCCTTGCCAGCATAGCCGCTACTACTGTCAGCAGGGAGAGGTCCGGTCCGATCTGGTCGAACAGGATCCGCCGCTCGGGGGCCCACGCTGGGCACTCATCGAGCGTGTGCTGGGTGGAGTCCTGGTCCTTAACGCTGTGGTGACAGGTCGTCGTCGCCTTGCGTGATGATCGGAATAGCCACCTTATCGTAAGGCAACTCCGGGCAACATGCCGGATGATCAGCCATGGCAGTAGCCCACTACCGGTGAAGGTGCTGCTCGTTTAGCATTGCAGGGACCACGTTTAGGGAATCGAGAGCAAATCCTAAAGACGCGAGCAATTTCGACCTCCAAGTGTGTATAGAGAAAATGTAAACTTTATTTTCCTGCACTTCTGACTGTCATGTCCACATCCTGTCACACCACCTCGCGAATGTAAATTAATAAGTGTAGAAGATAATACATCTAGATCGCAATAAAATTATTATACTAGGTAGTATACAAAAAGAATATTATACTTGTATTAAATTAGCATTTAGAGTACAATTATACATCCATTATATTTACATTATTACTTTAATTAGAGCTCTATGCATAAACGCTATATAATTCAATTTAAAAATTAAATTAACATGCTGTAGTCATAACAAGAAATGTTATTCATATTTTATTATACTCTGGAGTCATTGTAAGACTACGTTAAATATACGAGGATTGTTATGTAATAATGTTTCAATAATACGGTTGAAATTCGAGGCAAATTGAACTTTATGTCTCTGTTGTTAAAGTACAATTTCTCTGAAATAACAACTATATCATTGAAAGATTATTGTATAACAACGTCTTTCTTCAAGTGTTAGTTACTCACATTTTGCTGCTTCGCGCGACAATATTAAATTATTAATATTACTTATTTACATGAAGGTCACATTACCTAGTTGGTTTTTATGGTGATTAAGAAAAACATTAGTCGCTTTGCATTTGTTTTTGAGTTATAACTAATGAAATGTTTATTGTAGGCATTTTCGATATTTGTACGATTTTTCTTAGAATGAATCGATCATTCTAAGAAAAATCGATCTTTGGATCGATTCGAAACGCACGCGCAAGGATCGATTCTCCAATTAATCGAGGATAAAAGATTTTTTTTTCTTTTCTTTAAAAACGTAGCCCCACACTAGGATTTATTCCTGTGTCGTGGGTGCGTTTACAAACATGAAAATTCACAAACAAATACCCAGACCGGGACAAATAATGGTGGATCACACAAAGATTTGTCCCGTGCGGGAATCGAACCCGCGACTATTAGACACAATGGGCGGAGCAGCTCAAGCTCTTAACAACTGCGCTAAATCGTCGTCTTGATTGATTCTCAGTTAATCGATTCGAAGCTTTGATTTGTCGATTGAACACTTTTTCTAGATGCGTCCAATTTAGAGATTATCATAAACACAACTGACTTAAAATAAACTTATGTTTGGTATGCTGTAACTATTCTTAACGATAAATGTGTTTTGCTATTATTTATATTTTGTGTCATCACGCCAGATCCCTTGCGGGGTAGGCAGAGTGTACAGAGTTCCAACAGCTTCTTTCTTTACTCTTTGGCTTCCTCCACTCTCAAAGTTCGACTCATACACGCTCGCCAGTTACAGAGACCCTCAGCTAAGACACAATCTATATGCGTGGCTGATATAGTATATATTAGTTATGGTATATCCCGGATGTGAACAACTTTTAAGTCATATTTTCGGTTACCATAAATCGATCGGATTCGACGGCTTTCGAAATTGATTTACTGAAACGATTCTGTGGTTCAGATCGATCTAAGATATCGATTATATGGCTCAAAAAAATTGATTGTTCAATTAACAGATTTAAATCGACATGCCTAGTTTATTGGTGGGTTGCCAATCTGATGTTTTTATACGTCGTAACACCAACTAACGCTCTAGTTGGCTCACTCTCTTCGAAGTTTATAATATGAGGAAAGAAGATATCATCAGCTAAAGTAGAATTCTGAATCATCATCAACCGAAAGATGTCCCACTGCAGAGCGTAGGCCTTTCCCAAAGATCGTCACAACGACCAGCTTTGAGCTATAGGCATCCTGGTTTACCCGTGACCTTTAGCAGGTCATCGGTCAACCTTCTGGGGAAACAGAATAAATATAAGATTATTAATTATATAGAACTAGCATCTGCCCTGGCTTCGCATGGGTGAATTATACACATAAACCGTCCTCTTGAATCACTCCGTGAATTGGCGACACCCTTATGAATATCCGTTCGGTAGTTATTGAGTTTATCGCGTTCAGACAGAGAGACAGACGCGGCGGGGAAACGTTGTTGTATAATATGTAGTGATTTTGAATATGCCAGTCTAGTTGCTTCATAATTATTAAAGTTTTATGAAATGTCGTTGATCTGTAAAGCGGCTGATTCTGTGCCGCCGTTAGAAAAAATATCAGAGGGTGGCTACAATTAGAAACTAATGGTTTTATATAATTAGTTAAATTTATTTAAACAATTTTGTGTCCATTTCACTATAGGTATTATGTAATCAAATACACATTATCAGCCACGAATATTATTAAACAATTGTATTTAATTTCAAGATAAATATTGTATTATGATAACTTTAGCTGTAAATACAAAAATATAATTTTAATTACATGATAATTCTGTCCTATCTCTATTTAGAATGATGGATATTTTCAAGTGGAATACAATAAAAAAAATACACTTATTATGTTCTATGTATTAATACAGTTCTTAAGTCATTGGAAAATATCACGGAGGTTGAACACACACCGTGACTCTTATATTTCCCAAGCAAGGGGTAGGCAGAGGTGTACTGAGTACACCCACTTTTCACCGACGATGTAAGGTCCCATTGAATAGAGTGCGAGTAATTTATAATATATTTTTTGGTATGAATAATGAACCTTAAGAAAGGAATAATGTGTTGCTGGGGTTTTACTGAATATTGGTACAGGTATGCGACGTGTGTAAATAAGTCATATAAGAAACTTTTGTTTATTTATCAAAATGATAAAAAATAACCATGTTATGAGCGATGATAATAGTTCAAAGATAAATATTGAATATTATAATTATGATAAACAATACGAAATATTTTCGGTTACGTAATTGATATATTTTTGTGAATGCTGAAGACGATTAAATTAAGAGATTTACAATTCGCCCAAGCCCTTTATAAAACATTTATATCGCGACTTTGTATGTTTTAAATATATACAATATCGATCTAGTTTAGGTCATATACCTGACTCAGGCGCGCACTAGAACCTCTTTAACATAACTGTTATAATCTTATTTTACTGTAAGAAAGAGATGTTGATATACGCAGTTTATAGCTTTGTCTCTTTTCACACCATAAGACAAAAATAGGTTTGCTGAAGAGGTGGTTAAGCGGTTTTATAAAGCAACTAGGCGCATTATAAAATAGCGGGTTTTAGCTTAGGCATTAAAGGCTCGTAGCGCTGTGCGGCCGCGGTGTTCTTACCGATTACCAAGGTTAAGCAGCGTTCGACCCGGTTGGCTCGAGCTGGGTGACCGTTTGTGGCATTTTCATATTCGAGCGTCTCCGTGCTTTGGAAGGCACGTTAAGCCGTTGGTCCCGGCTACCACTTAATGTGGTAGTCGTTAAGCCGAGTTGGAAGCCTTAAAGGCGGCTTGATAAGTTCCAGCAGCAGGTGGCTACAAACCTGCCTCTACCAATCCGCACTGGGTCCGCGTGGTGGAGTATGACCTAATCTCTCACCTCGATTACTGAGAGAAGGCCTTTGTCCAGCAGTGGGCAGTATGGGCTGACATTATTATTATTATTATTAACGGCTACTTATACTTCCGTTCCTAGATACATATGTACCAACAGTCCATGATGCGTGCTGAAGAGATACGCAGGCGGCGTCGTGAAGACCCACCCGGGACACACACGGCCGTGAACAACATCCTTGCAGCCGCAGCGAGGGAAATGGAGGAGGCGATGCACGCCTCTCGTGGGGTAGATAGAGGGGAGAAGGTTGTCGCCAGTATACAGACGGAACACGACCAGGGTGAGTTTGTATCAGTGCCTTTTATATATCTTTCTAGTTTAGGTACTTTATTTAAGATCGATCTAAAACACGATCGCTTCAAAAATACCCCTTGAATGGGGCTGGTTCGCGTTACAATAATAAACAATCGCTCGTCGATCGTTGCCGAATGACACCCAACAGCCTATTATCGTAGTATCGGTTTCGGTTTTAGTTTCGGCAGCTTTTCTGCCGAAACCGAATCTCCAATTTTGCGCCGAAACTGAAACTGAAAGTTCGTTCGGATATAATTTAAATAAGTGCATATATATAGCGATAGCCTAGTGGTTAGACCGTTGGACTGCAAAGTCAGAGGTCTCGGGTTCAAACCCAGGCACGCACATATGTCTTTTCGAAAACATGTGCGTATTAAAAATTAATTATCACTTGCTTTAACAGTGAAGGAAAACATCGTGAGGAAACCTGCATGCCTAAGAGTTTCTCGATGGTGTGTGACGTCCGCCAACCTAACCTGGGCCAGCGTGGTAGACTATGGCCTAAACCCTCTCAGTTTGAGAGGAGGCCCGTGCCCACCAGTGGGACAGTTTCTTAACAGGGCTAATATTATAATATGTATCTAAAATATGGGTTTCGGCTCGCTTTGCCGGTTGGCTCGTCCTACAATCTAATCGGCCAAGCTGAGTGGCCCTGCTGTTCAATTAAGCTGTAATATAATATAAAAAATACAATCATTGAATTTTGTGTAATGTATATCTAGGAAGTTATTGCTTAACACTGTTCTAATATTAATATTTAGTTTTTGTAATTGTATATAGTGCTTCAAACACCGGGATATTTTTTTGTAATACCTATCAAATTTCGTTTATAATTTTGAAATATTGACCGTTGCACTTACGTGACAGTTAAGATATAAAATAATATTTTATAAATTATACTTTAGTGTCTCATTGTTGGGCAAAGGGGCCTTTTCATAAATCGAGGCCAGACTCAATGCGGATTGGTGGAGGCAGGATTATTGCAACCTGCTGTTGGAACTTATCAAGCCTCCTATAAGGCATCCAACTAAGCTATCTAAGTTAAGCTGTCGGTCCCTCCAATTTTAGTTAGTTGTTGTTAAGTAAAATTTAAGGGTTGGGGTGGCTTAAACAATTTTATTATTAACCTTACCAAGTTAAACAAAGTAAAAGCACCGGTTCTTCTTATAACCGACTTCAAAAAGAAGGAAGTTCTGTGTTCTTCTGTATGTATTTTCATTCCTTTCAGTTGTCCAATTCTATTTACTATAGAAACTTTAAGATACTTAACAGGAGGACTGAATCTCTAAATAGTTACTGAACAAACAGTCTTACCTGTTAAAGAGACTCACATCTCAACCTAAGACATTTTTCAGCTCCACCACCAACCTCCTCCACGACGGTGGAGAAGCGTGAGCCTGAAGAGGAACGGCCCAAGAAACGCACCTCCATCCTCTCGCCAGAGGACGACAAACTCAGAACTAAGAAGAAACCGATGACAGTACGGTTCCAAGACGACAGTAAGACTGAAGAACGCACGAACAAAGTCACATCGCCGGGTGAGTCTATTTAGAACTTCACTTCCATTACGTCTTATCAATCAATCAATCAGCCTATCGTAGTCCACTGCTGGACATAGGCCTCTCCTAACACGCGCCATTGCAAACGGTCCTCCGCCTTCCGCATCCAGTCTGTCCCAGCGACCTTTTTGAGGTCGTCGGTCTATCTAGCTGGGGGCCGTCCTACCTTACGCTTACCAAGTCGCGGTCTCCACTCTAGGACACGCTTGCTCCATCGGCCGTCGGTCCTTCTGCAGATGTGACCAGCCCATTGCCACTTTAGCTTACTAACGTCTTATACCCGATTTATATTATACTGGTAGTTTTCCGCGACTTCGCACCCGGTCGACAACAGCGTCACCTACCAGGTCTATGTTATATAGCCTATGTTCCTTGTAGATAAGGTAGCTTTCTAATGGTGAAAGAATTTTTTATATCGGTCCAGTAGTTTTTGGGTGTATTCGTTACAAACATACAAAAATACAAATCATTCCTCTTTATAATATTAGTATAGATAGTATGGATTGATTCGCACAGGAAGTGAGGCAAACTTACTTGTATAATGGCGTCACTTACGCTTTACTTCCATTCTTCACTTGAAACTGTCTGGCGCTCCCTTCGTTGGCGGGTTTTTTTTAGCGGGAGTCAAAGGATTTACAGCACTTGCTTGGTATGTGTAACCGGTTTGGATTGTTTTTTGCGATAATAGGGAATTTCGAAAAAAACTTGAGGATAAGAATTTAACTAAATTTTATTAAATACAAAAAAGAATTGAGGATGATGCTGTTGATGTGCTCCAGACCGATTTCAGCTATGGTAACGGCATCTACTTCGTTATTGCTGACTTTCTTACGCTCGCACGTGGTAGCCAACCTCCTTGGTAAAGATCCTCGCACATTGCGGGCATGTGAGCACCCCATTTATGTTAGAATAATTGAGGCAACGCATTAGAAAAAACAAGGGAAAGCTGGTGCATTAATTGTGTTAGGTATATTATTATGTAAACCATTACTGAGAAAAAGTAAACAATGTGGGGAACTTTCCTAAACATAAAGAGAAACACAGAAGGTTACTTTAAGTAAGACGTGAGTATGTGAACAGTCGGCAGTGACTTGGTACTGCACACTATGCAGGAAGTGGCGGCAGTGGCATAATTGAAACGAGGTATTAGAGTGAATGCTTTTGAAGCGCGAAAGAGGTAACTTTACAAAGTTAGTCTCTTAAATTGGATAAAATGACAATTTTTACTTTGCATTTCATAGACCAAGGTGATTCAGAGTGTCAGATGCACACGCGCTATGCTCGCTTACATTATAATTCCCAATCCCTCCGATTCTCCGCCAACTGTCCCATGCCGCATCATGTCATGGATGGGAATCTATACTTCAAATAGTCCGATAGCTGCTTGAAGTTTGCTGCGGAAGGTTCCACATTTTCTTTCACTTTATATTATAATTTGAATAAAATATAGATGAAGCCATAACTGAAAATCAAGTTAGTCATTAACAGGAAAAAGAATTTTTTAACACTAACTTAATAATATCAGCCTATACTGCCCGCTGCTGGGCAAAGGCCTTCTCACAAATCGAGGTAAGAGAGATTAGGTCATACTCCACCACGCGGACCCAGTGCGCATTGGTGGAGGCAGGTTTGTGGCCACCAACTCGGCTTAACGACTACCACATTGGTAACCGGGACCAACGGCTTAACGTGCCTTCCGAAGCACGGAGACGCTCGAATATGAAAATGCCATAAACGGTCACCCATCTCAGGCCGACCGAGTCGAACGCCGCTTAACCTTGATGATTGGTAAGAACACCGCGGAACAGCGCTACGAGCGACTCTAACTTACATGCTTTTAGTAATTTTTGAATTTGAAATCTTCTTGTGTTGATATTTTATTTTGTTTTACATTTTAGTGTATTTTAGTGTAGTGTCAAGCTCTAAACCGATCTATTTTTTATAATTCAGTTTAAATTGATTCTACGCTATTTGTCTAATATTAAATGAATAAAATAATAATACAGCTGAATCCACAATACATAAATTCCAGAACGGTGTACTAAAGGTTGTACCAATCAACGTTTACGGCGCGTAACCGACGTACAGCGTCTTATTAAACAAAGCAATTTGTTTTTACATAACGTATAAAAAGTACTTAAATGTAATGGAACTCCCGGCGAGCCACACGGAGACGCGACAAATTTCCATTATGCCAGCCAGTTGTGTTATTTTGCTGTGTTCAATTTATGTAGGAAGGGAGACATGTTTAGTAGGAGTATTATATATACGGTCTAGTGGCCAAAAATGCTCATTCCGATCACGGGGTTCTGGGTTCAAATCCTAGGTTGGACAAATATAATTTTTTCTATTGAAAAATTTCCAGTATCAGCCCGCAGTCTGGCATTGTTCCCGGTATATGGCAATAGGCTCTACCCCTTGGGACCTAACATAGTCGACAAAATATGGGTGTATATAGTACACCTCTGCCACCCTCGCTTGGGGAAGGCGTGACGGTGTTGATTTTATTTAAAAGAATGCAGCGCAAGTTTTACAAGTGGGCAATGATTTGAATCTAACTTATGTTAGCGAAATACTTTCACTCCGGGGTAAAGGCCCCCCCCCCCCCAAAGATCAGCACGACAACTCGTGACCTTCATCAGGTCATCGGTCATCTTCTAGTAGGCCTGCCCACTCGACATCTTACGGTACCTGGTCGCCATTTTACAACCCTTCTGACCCAACGGCTGTCAGTTCAGCTATGGGTCCTCCTGCATATCTTCTCGTTTCTCATTCGAGCTTGCAGGGAAACGCTGAGTGTAGCTCTCTCCGTTTGCCCTTTGGGTGACCTGGAGCCATCGTAAGCGACCATGATTCATTATTAGAATAGATACTAAAAAAAATAGATACCTTTATTTAAGAATTTTGTTGTATTTTAAATTTAAGTACCCTTACAAGCTAGCGTTTTGTCAACGATAATAGAGAATAGATGGTGCGCGGTCGTAATGTGGACGCGTCGACGTCGTGAACTCTGGGTGCTAGATACGATTTTTCTAAACAAAGGCGCGCTGCGTTTTTGCTGTGCAGAAAAAACGCTAGTGTGTAAGGGCACGCGAGTCCTCTGGATAACACATAACAATTCGTATAATTCTGTTAATACTGGAACCAGATAGAAACAGGCTCTCGTAGCGCTGTGCGATCGCGGTATTCTTACCGATTACCAAGGTTAAGCAGCGTTCGACTCGGTCGGCCCGAGATGGGTAACCGTTAGTGGCATTTTCATATTCTAGTGTCTCCGTGCTTCGGAAGACACGTTAAGCCGTTAGTCCCGGCTACCAAGGCGGCTTGATAAGTTCCAACAGTAGGTGGCCATAAACCTGCCTCCATCAATCCGCATTAGGTCCGTGGTGGAGTATGACCTAATCTCTCTCACCTGGATTCGTGAGATGGCTTTTGCCCAGCAGTGGGCAGTTTAGGCGGATATTATTATATTAAAGAACCAAAGCCAATAACGAAAATGGTTTTCTAAGTTTGACTATCGCTTTATTGAGTGACATTCAATTTTAGATCCATACTGCAACGATATTTCAACATGATATATTTATTTAACGGCAATTAAAAATAATTATTTAACAATTAAATCAATCTGAACTGTCCCGTGCCGCTACTTCTTTCATAAATCGAGGTGAGGGAGATTCGGTCATACACTACCATGTAAACCTTTTTTTACCTGGGAAAAATCCTGCATAAGAGTTCTGTGAGCCTAGCTCGCGGGCCGTGTGGGATTCTTACCGGGGCTCCGTGATCTCCGTATAGAATGCACCGGTGCCCCTCTTGTGCCCACAATCGGGGAGGAGACTTAATAACACGCTCCCCCCCGCACTGACGCGGTGCTCACGGCGACGTGGGCCACACCATGCTGCCATCCTCCTCGGAGACGCTCATAAGGGACGCTCAGGACCCCCTTCTCCCGCGTCCGCGACCCCGAAGCCAGCTGATGTTAGTGCAGTGCCCCGCCAGATATTACGGCAAGGGACACCATATGAACCTAGTCCTAATGCGGATTGGCAGAGTTACCTATGTGGCAACTTGCTTGATGACTTCCAGATTAAGTTGCAACGGGACCAAATGCTTGACGTGCTATTTGAAGCATGAATACACTCGAATATAGAAATCCCGCAAACAGTTACCTATCTCAGACTGATCGAAACGAAAACTGCATAGAGGTCAGCGGTTGCGCCATTTTACGACAGTGTATCTTAACCTTGGTGTTCGCCACACCGAAAAACACCGCGGCACTGCAGTGCGATGAACGCCTTTTATAGATTACTAGCAGTTTTCCTCGGTCGATAACAGCCCCACCTATATTATGTAGCCTATGTTACTTCTGGATAAGGTAGCTTTCTAATGGTGAAAGAATTTTTGAAATCGGTCCATTAGTTTTTGAGTTTATTCGTTACAAACATACAAATCTTTCCTCTGTATGATATTAGTATAGATTTAACAAAAATTTTGGAAATACATTTTTATATTACGACGACGATCTTTTGACCCATGTGTAAGACAACATCAGAATTCAAACTCTCGCAGCACGTGGTAGGTAAAAATCAAACGTCTTTAAACGTAAATTGCAATATATTTTTGCACTCGATCGCAATCAAACGACCGTCTTCGACCGCTGTCGCCAACAGAATGTCACTGCCCGCTCCCCGCTACTCGATATCGAGTTGATTTATCTATAGACAATCTATAACAAATTAATAATGCTTTCTATCAAAGCCTATAAACCCTAATACATGCATGACATTGACAAGACTGCTTTGATCTGAAATTAGGAATAACATTTAGTTAAATTGTCCTACATTTCCTACCGCACGGATACTAATTAAGAAAAGAACTTGAGTAAATTTCATTGCAAACGGCAACTCTTCGACTGTCATGAAGTGTCATTTCACTTGATGACAGCGTTAGTTCCGATTTTGGTCGCGAGCCAAAAAATCCGTGTACAACAGTACTTTTAATAATTTTATCTATCTATCTATCTATCTATCTATAACCTCACGCCAGATCCCTTGCGGGGTAGGCAGAGAGTACAGAGTTCCAACAGGTTCTTTCCTTACATACCTCTCTGGCTTCCTCGACTCTCATAGTTCGTCTCATACACGCTCGCCGGTTACGGAGATTCTTGACTCTAATTTTATAGTTCTTATAAATCATTATGTCGTAACAACAAAACGACTGCTTCGTTGGTCTAGTGGCAAAGTGCATCGCTTTGTGATCACGAGTGCCTGGGTTCAAATGCAGTTTTTCTAACGAAAACTTCCCACTATGAGTCCGGAGTCTGGTATTGTGCCCGGTTTATGGCAATAGGCTCGCCCCTATTACATGGGACATAACATCGTCGGTGAAAAGTGGGTGTACTCAGTACACCTCAGCGACCCGCGCTTGGGGAATATAGGCGTGACGGTGTTACAAAATATTATCTCTGTCTAACGTAATATTATTTAGTGCTTACTATCTAGAACAGAAGTAAGTGAATCAACAATTCACAATTATTAATTTTGAACTAACGCAAACACAATACATAAACTACCAAAGTTGCGCTAATTTTTTGTTCGAAACATACTTTATTTAATTATTTAATATTAATTGCAGACTATTCACATGTAATTATATGATTTAGGTGATTATTCAGCCTTGGGTATATCCGTTGTGTTGGATTACGTTATTTTGTAAAAATACTATAGCATTTTTAACCCACCACTCATAATTTATATCTTGATAAAATATTTTATAATAATAATATCAGCCCTGTTAAGAAACTGTCCCACCGATGGGCACGGGCCTCCTCTCAAACTGAGAGGGTTAGGCCATAGTCCACCACGCTGGCCCTGTGCGAGTTGGCGAACTTCACACACCTTCGAGAAACTCTTAGGCATGCAGGTTTCCTCACGATGTTATCCTTCGCAGTTAAAGCAAGTGATATTTAATGTTTAATACGCACCTGCTTTCGAAAAGACTGAGGTGCGTGCCTGGGTTCGAACTCGAAACCTCTGACTGCAGTCCAACGGTCTAATCACTAGGCTATCGCTGCTATTAATAAATTATTTTTTAAATGAGATATATTAATAAAATATTTTTGAAATGAGGATTGGATGTATTTACGTTATAATTGCGTCATCAGTATATTTTCCAAATGAATTAATTTTAAATGTCATGACCAAAAGCAAGCACAAACTCGACCCGGCATCGTAATAAAAAACCATGATATATATTTCCCTTCACCAAAAATAAAAAAGGTAAAGCATAATTCCCGGTATATGGTTCATTATTTTATGGCCCGACGCGATGCTGTTTTTGGCAAAAAAAAAAAACATTAATTTTATCGTTGGGAATTATTTTTGCTCAAGATTTTTCGAAAGATTGAGTGTTTAGTGTGAACCGTTTTTCGTGTTCATAATTTTATTCTTAGATTATCGTTTAAAATAAATTAAAATAAATGTCAAAAAGTTATTACAGTTTTCATGTCAGCTTCGTGATTGGTGAATACTATATCGCTTGTAATAATGGCTAATGGAATGGAACCCTAAATTATAATAATTATTAAAATAATAAAATCGATCTACAGCTTGTGGTCATAAATATTCATGAGTAGATCTTATTATTGAATTTAAATGTTATTTTCTTGTTATTGTTATTAAAATTCCAAACTTGTATTACTATTTTTTTTGTATAACTATTTTTTTTTCGTCCTGTCGAGATTTATACCTTCTGCCATTTTGTGTTTTAATATTAATTTTAAATAATTTTTATTCATTGTATAAAAATAAAACATGTTGGGATTTAATGATTTTCGGTAATTACGTATCCTTGAGCTAATAAAAAGTAAATTGGTGTATCATAAAAGCCGAAGCATGTACGAGTATTTTTTATTAATTATAAAGGAGTTTGCGCTTTAGACATAAATTCGCAATATTTTTACTTCTAATTCCGCACATGAAATTTGGTTTGTCTCTCAAACAACTTTCGCAATAAGTATAAAGCCTAAAGGATGCTTCACACAAACGTTACGCTTGTTCACGATCAGCTCCCCCCCCCCCCTGCCGCCACCGCCGGCCGCGACATTTTCTCACCGATCCCCCGATGCTTTGTCATCCATTCTTTCCGCTCAGAATACGGGTGACGACGTCGTAGTCGTAGATCCCCTCCCATAGCCGGCGGTTGACCGATGCACTTAGTTGTGCACCCCGTCCCCCCACAGGCCTCTTCAAGGCGCCCTCGGTTGGGACAGTCGCCCTTGCCCTTCTGGCTCGAGCTTACTGGTTGCACGCTCGCCCTTAAGTCCGGTGAAGCTGTAAAGGCCTCGCGGCCAACTTCGTACATCACTCACACACACATTCACGATCAGCCGAATGTGAGCTAAAACTATACGGTTTGTTAATTTTTCAGTCAACTTTGGCTGTTTAAGAACTATCTCAAAATCCATGGTCCCCAAAAGTAGATACTATATTATAGTCTATATATGTTCTCGGATATGTAATTTCCATTTTTTGAGCAAGAGACAATCATTATACCCTGTTTATATTATGCCACTGCCGCCACTTCCCGCATAGTATAAAGGTTTTTCATGACAGCAGCGTCGTCTCGCACAGTTTGATGACAGCGTCGACTAAATACATTGTCAGTTCATACTGACTTTGATTCTAATGGAGGGCGTAGAACTTCAGGCTGTGTTTATTTATTAACTTTTCTGCTATTAGAACTTACGACGCAGCTCCAAGGCTTTCAACTTTAAAACTACCATATTAAGTGCTACCTGGGAAAGGTTTATCGTGTTTCGAAAACGACGCTCGAAATGCTAATGCTACAAACACTCACCCATCAGAATCAGAATATTTTTACAAGCTTTTATATAACTTGCAATTTTCGTACGCCTTTCGTCGGTTCAAATATTGTGATCCATTTTTTGAGTACTTGCGGGTACCCGATTGAGCTGAAACTTGGCATATGTATGTAAGTTCGGTGACAATGCAATAATATGGTACTATGAAGCTGGTCTGATGATGGAGTCGGAAAGCTTGTTTTTAGAAAGGTCTCTTTAAATTAATATTATTATTCGTCTAAATCATTATGGTAGGTCTTTATGAATAATGAAAATAATAAAGTATGTATATGAATAATATTTCTGTAGAGAAGACGGGCAACTTATACAGACCCACTCAAATGCTACTCAACATTGTTGATCGCTAGAAAACTCACGAGCGCTTCAACGAGTCAACGGTATTTGTCTCAAACATAATAGGTTATTTTTTTATTTTCTTTAATTAATTAACGTCTGAACGTACCCGTCCAGAGCCAAAAGTTAATGTTTTAGATTGGATCGGCAATACCTATATCCGTCGAATAACAATACGATTTATAATATGATGTTTATTAATTCCACGGCCGTGTGATGAAAACATAATTATATAGCGGCGTACACCTGCTTGCAAAATCCAAGTTTTTATAAACATGGGTTTTTCTTTTTTTTATTCGTTGTCACTTGGTGATATTCATAATAAATGCAATAACAAGGACGGTAGTATACGGTAAATGAACTCATAATTCAATACTTGACGTTGTCACACAATTGGAAGTTCGTCTAGAAATTAAACGAATGTGATCAGAACTGACATGCATAACCAACATTTTGTGTTACGGAACCGTCATTGAACGCGGCTAACTCGCTCTTGCCCTATTATTATTTAGTTTGAGCAATAAATAACCCAAATATTAAAGCCGTCTATCTGTGCCGAGTAGTTATTTTATTTATTTTTTAAACAGGATAAAGAGTGGGGCCGAAATTATAATTAGCATTTTTGTGAATCCAAAAACTTGTTTATAGGTAGATATAACAACATACCGCCGCCCTTAGTCATTCGATTTCTTTTATGTTGGCATTTAAAATGTAAAAGTGTATATCCATACTGTTATTTTTTTATTCTTAAACGTGGAATTTAATTTGACTCTTGAAATTAAAGCCTTGTCCTTATAAAATAAAAGTTTAAAAAATATAAAACGATTTCATCGCAAATGTCGTGTTCGAAACATTTTGTATATTTTTTTATTTATTTTTTTATCGAGTTCAATGAAAAGTAGAATTCATATTTTTGATTTGTTATCCCAATTATGCTAATGCACCATATTTCTTGTTCTAAATTATCTGTCGTTTGATTGATCTCGTTTGATTGTCAATATATATATATATATTAATTTCATTTCATTAAAATAACCGGTCGAGTATAGTAGGTACTTAATAATTTATTACACATTTTATAGCCATATAAAATATAACTGCGGATATTCCGTTCCATTACTCGGTGTTCTTATGTCCTTAATTCTGTTATTAAAATTTTATCAGTCATGTTAAATAAAATATATTTGACAATAATATAAGAGATATATAGGACCTCACAAAATGGTAATTAATTATTCCTGTTTACAAATAATGCGAATACAAGCAAATTAGCCCTGACAAGAAACCTGTCCCACTGTTGGGCACGGGTCTCCTCTCAAACTGAGAGGGTTTAGGCCATAGTCCACATCGCTTGCCCATTGCGGGTTGGCGAACTTCACACACCTTTTAGAAACTTAGGCATGCAGGTTTCCTCACGATGTTTTCCTTCACCGTTAAAGCATGTGATAGTTAATTTTTAATACGCACATATAATATATTTTACACCGTCACGCCTATATTCCCCAAGCGGGGGTGGCAGAGGTGTACTTAGTACACCCACGTTTCGCCGACGATGTTAGGTCCCATGTAATAGGGGGCGAGCCTATTGCCATATACCGGGCACAATTCCAGACTCCGGACTCATACTGGGAATTTTTCGTTAGAAAAACTACATTTGTCCGACCTAGGATTTGAACCAAGGACCTCGTGATCACAAAGCGACGTGCTTTGCCACCAGACCAACGAGGCAGTCAATATATTATATATTATTATTATTATTAAGCAAATTAGACCGAGCCAAAGTGCACCAATGACCTGGTGCAGGTCACAAGTAAAAATCGTGGCAAACATTTTTTTTAAATGAGGCCCCACTGGATTTATTCCTGTTTCGTGAGCGCGTTTACAAATATGAAAGTTTACATACACAGATACCCGCGACTATTCGACCCAGTGGCCGGAGCAGCTTATCCTCTAGATAGAATATAATAATGTATAATTCTGAGACGCTCGTAGCGCTGTTGTTCTTACCGATCACCAAGATTAAGCAGCGCACTGCTCGGTCTGTTGGAGATGGGTGACCGTTTGTGTAATTTCCAGTAACGAGCGTCTCTGTACTTGCATCTAACATTAAGCCCTGAGGCCCAAATAGCCGCTTAATAAGTTAGACGTTAAGGCAAGTAGAAAGTCCTGCTCGATAGGTTTTAACACCACTTCGCCATAAACCTTCCTCTATCAATCTATGACGACTGTGATCTTTCTAGGCATGCCTTTTAAGTTTTGTCGTTTGAAGAAAAAAACACAACTAGAACCTTATAGTACTTTATATTGTTTTTCAAAGTATTCACCACGTAGCTTAATACACTTTTCCATTCGTTCAAACCAGTTATTATAACATTTATACATTTATTTCACTCTAAAGTGGGGGTGTTCAAAATGGCTGACTTGAAAGCGTCAACTGCTTCTTCACCGGACTGGAACCTTTGACCACGAAGACTTTTCTTAATTTTAGGTAATATAAAGAAATCGTTAGGGCTTAGGTCAGGACTGTATGGAGGATGGTCAAGAATTTCTACTTTTCCTGCTTCAAATACTCAATCGTTTGACGAGCGCTGTGTGAGCTTGCGTTGTCGTGGTGCAGGATGATGCGTCGCTTTGAGTTAGATTTTCGAAGTTCGGCGATGACTTGTGGTAAACAAACTGTGGTATACCACTCTGCGTTAACCGTTCTACGATCTTCAAGTGCAATAGTCGCAACATGGCCGGTTTTTCCAACGAACGTGGCCCCCATCTTCTTTGAAGTGCTTCGATAACGAACAACTTTAGTCGGCTTTGGCTCGTCTTGAAAGACCCAGATTGTAGATTGTTGTTTGGAATCAGGATCGTAGGCATAGATCCAAGATTCGTCACCACTGATGATGTCGTAGACGTGATTTGACTCTCCTCGGTTGAACCTTTGCAGAGTTTTCTTACACCATCTGACGCGGGCCGCCTTGTGATCGTCGGAAAGCAGATGCGGTATCCAATGGCAAACTAGCTTTCTCACACCAAGCGCTTCATACAAGATCTTCTGAATGGTTGTCCCTGAGATGCCTAATAGAGCCTCTATCTCTCGATACGTCACATGACGATCTTTGAGAATTAGTTGTCTCACAGCAATGATGTTATCTTCAGTGAAGGCGGATTTTGGGCGTCCTTCGCGAGATTTGTAACTAACACTAGTATGTCCACGCTGGAATTCTAAATACCAGCGTTCGACAGTCCGCAGACATGAGGCTTCATCACTGAACACAGATGTTAGCTCTTCAAAACACTGAAGCCGTGTCAGGCCTCTTCTAAAGTTGTAGAAAATTATTGCACGAACATTTTCCTTAGAAAGATTCATTTTCGTACGTAACCTGACAGATTCCAATCGACGCTGTGACTAAACAATAGCATTAATCCTAATACTTTCAACTGTTTTGAGATTCAAAATTTAAAAACATTCGAATAAAGAACAGTTCCAAATTCGAAATTGCCGGGAAATATGCAAACGACAGAACTTAAAAGGCATGCCTCGTATTCTTGATTATGATCGATTTCCCTATGACTGGTCTATTTTTCCTCGCATTGATTTGTAAAAGAAGGCAAAGGGCTTATACGTATATAGGTCATCATTGCGGACTCCGGACTGTTACCGGAATTTTTTCTATAGAAAAACATCCCAATAATACTTTTTCGGACTAAAGATTTCACTGCTACTCTGTACTTGAATAATGAGGCAACCTTGTATATATACAAGGTGTAACATAAATAATGCAAGACCTGAAAGCAGTTTGTTCTATATCGGTAACTGACTTAATTTCAACAATTTTTAAAGTATCTATCATTTTTTTAATTTGTATAACATGCTGTCACTCCTTCAGTGCGCTAATAAACTAAATTTATTTTTAATTCAAAGCAACACGGATATTTAAAATGCATTTTAATACACGCGTCCACGCGTCCATATTTTTGTTAATTGGGATCATGATGTTGGTCTCAAGACACAGTCTTACGCCTAGTTTGAGTTTCATAAGTAATTATGTACTGTAAAGGAATAAGTAAAAAAAAAAAATATTTTTTTTTTTTCCAAAACATATTTCCCATTTCGTACACATGCATGCATAAGTTTCATTATTAATTGGGGTATAAGTGCTTAAAAAGGGGTAAATACTTTAAATTTGGAAGTTTCGTTTTCGTATTGAATTTGCTGTCTCGTATTATCTAATCGGGGTGTCTGAGGTCTTGCGTTATTTACGATACACCTTGTATAATATATCCTACTTATGTACGATCTATAACAAAGGTTTATTTCAAAATAGAACCATCAGCCTATACAAGAAACCCGACAATGGATCTCGCCACAAGACGATAATTTAGTATAATTTCCTTTCACAACAGTTTTGCACAATCATTCAGGCCTACGCCGCTGCTGGGTGTTATTTCTTTAAACTTTACATTGTGTTTATATACTTGCTGTGTTGTTTTTATTATCTTGATATTAAACCTGCAGGTTCATTTGTGTTACGATAACTATTTCCTATTGTGTGACTTAGAGAAGACACATTTTATTGGTTGTATTTATTGTTTTTATTTTGTGTAAGCTGTTTTTTATTGATTTTGGACTTTAAGGGCCTATAGCGATCGACCATTTATCGACCAGGAGAGAGACAATGATGCAATTACTTTACAAATGAATAATAAGGGCGCGCTCGTAACAAAATAACGTGCAATAAAAAATTTTAACATTTTCTAAAAAATTGCACTATGAAATAAAAAAACTGCTTGATAAGAACCTTGCTATAGTTATTCACCATGTTTTTAAGTAAAATCTATTGATTAGTTCTTAAACGTTTCGCATTGCAATCAGAAACTGAGATTAATAGCGATGACTTAAGACTTTTTTTCTATCGAGAAAATTTCGTTTTATCGTGTTTTTTAACCGACTTGTAAAACCGACTTTGTTTTTTTTGTATGTATGTATGTTACGCAATTATTCCGCCAATTATAAATCGATTTTGAAAATTTCGTTTTGCATTGGGTTCAGTATAGCTCCAAGGTGGTACTTTTTTAATTTTATCGGTATTGGATCTTGGATTTGGAAGATACACCAGGGAACTCCTTAACGACAAACAATACGAATGCGTAGATTGACATATTATGGGTATTACGTCAATCCTATAGGTACCCTGCCATAGAACTGATCAGAATATTAACCGACTTCAAAAAAGGAGGAGGTCGACAATTCGTCTGTGTTTTTTTATAACGTCTTTATTTATGAACTGGTTTTAATGATTCTTTTTGCGTACGGTTTAGTTCGAGGTGGTCCCATTTTAATGAAATCGGTATTGAACTTTGGACTTTGAAGATACACCAGGGGACTCCTTAACGGCGAACAGCACGAATGTATAGATTCCGTTATTATGGTTATTATATCACTCCTGTAGGTACCTTGCAGTACAACTTAGCAAAATATTTTATTCTCCTGATTTTATTTTAATGTTCTCTAACTCTACTGCTATGCAATTTTCTGAGGATCTCCGAAATGTTCTATGAGGAGTTCCTTTAGGCTATCCCAAGAATTGATATTATTTCTTTCACTCACTAGTTTCGCGGCTTTATCGGTTAGTTTACTCGTTAGACTATGGTAAATGTACATTTGTTGTGCGGCATTATTTTCGCGACTAAAACTTCTACTAAAAAATTTAGTAATTGATCGTTACCGTCGGTAACGCGGAGTTATGTCGAGAATTTCTTTTGGAATAATCTGAATTTGATTCATTTTGAATATCTTGAACACTTATTACTCAATTTTACAAATTTGAAAAACACAATAAGATAAAAATTAACACAAACAAAAAAAAATACAATTTAAAATTAACACACAAAAAAAAAATACAATTTAAAAAGTTCACATAAAAATACAATAATAAAATGTATATTAATATTGTTAAAAGAAATTAATATTGTTTACAATATTAATTTCTTTTACCTTTTTAGGCTGAATAACGTTTACTATTTTCTTTTAATATATTACTTTCTCAAGTAGACCTTGTGATCGACCCACTGGGAGTAATTTTCTTTTTCAATAAAAAAAAATACGACAATGTTTTACGTAAGTTCAGCGATGCTTGTCTGATTCTTACGGCCCTAACTGCGTGATCTACGGCTTAGCGATGCTTGTCTAAATCCCGTGAGATCCTAGTTCTAATCACAAATTAGCGATGCTTGTCTAAGTATGTGATATCCTTTTATCCAAATAATTCCCGTGATTTTTGACCGGAATTACAGGCTCGGGGTCTGAATGAAATTAGCGATGCGTGTCCAATTAAATTCAGAATAGACAGAAAAATAGGAACATGTGGGAAAGGTCAGAACTCACACAATGCTGCAATTGTTCATGCCGACTATCCGCTCTTTGAGTATCTACAGGCACTTCTTGACAAATTTCTTTGTTCGAAGGTAGGTCCTTTTCTAGGATTCAGCCAGGCGATTGTGGTTGGGAATCGATGCTTGTACTCCTACACGGCGCTGAGCTTGTCAGATAAGACCGCTCCAGCACTTATCGCGACTGAAATCCTACCGTTCGGCTGCGCCAGTCAAATATAAAGGCCGGCGTGACTTTATAAAAATATATTTATTTAACAATATAAAATTATTAATGAATACTCAAAATACTAATGCAGTCAATTAGTATTGCTTAACGTTAGTGCGAACGGTAAGAGAGGTAAGTCGATATTAATTGAACTTTGCTTGGCGGTGGCTATTTATAGGCATCGTCAAGTAAACAACTCTTTCTAGAACACACCCACGCAGTGTGCGTCTTATTAATTAATATCTGCTTATTAAGCATAACAGTTATTAGAATTGGACTGAGACTAAACAAGTAACCTGATATCTGTTTACATGATAAATACGCAGCTGAGGCAAGTTAAGCTGATTCAGCAAAACAGTACTTGGAATTATATTGTATGAGCAATAGTCTGTTATTATTGCATCATATTTTAAAGTACTTGCACTGAGCTGTGAACTGGTCTAGTATACATAACTAGGTATATAAATATTAGTAAATAATATATTTGTAACTTAAAATTGTAAAACAAAAAACTTTTAAAAAATTTAAACCGACTTCAAAAAGCAAGAAATCGTAGTCGGCGGCGGCTACGATTAACGGATTCGCATGGGTAGATGCGTTCGCGAAGTGTCCTGTTGTCGCCTTTTTAATATAGGCGCGAATAGGTTCGAGACCTAGATCGGAGTGGAGATCGACATTCCGTACGAACCAGGGGGCTCCTACGGCTTTACGGAAGAAGTTTTTGAACCACTTGGAGTTTATCGATGTGAGAGGGGGCCGAATGCCCGAACACGACACATGCATAAGTCATGATGGGTCGAACGCAAGTTTTGTAAAGCGTCACCTTATTTCTAAGGGACATTTTACTCCGCTTGCAGTTTAACGAATGGAGACGACCGAGCACAAAGGATGCTCGGCGACGGACCCGCTTGATGTGCGGGCCGAAGGCCATGGTACTGTTTAGGATGACCCCTAGATATTTGACCTCTTTGACCCAGGGAATGGGTCGGTCGAACATCGTCACTTGGCCGAGATTACTTCTAGGGCGGCGCAGGGAGTGGCGCGGGGTGGCACCTCTGGAGAAGAACACCGCAGCGCTCTTGTCCGGGTTCACCTCAATACGCCACTTCCTGCACCAATTCCCTAGGAAATTGGCGGTTGCCTGAAGGTTTCTGGTAATGAAACCCTTATTCCTATGCGAGACGTAGAGAGCTGTATCATCCGCGAATAGGGCTAGATGCGCCTTACTCGAACGAGGAACTCCAGCACTGATGGAGTGGGAAGTGGAGCGCGTCATTTCGACGCGATAACGGAAGGCGCGATTCGACAAGAAGTCTCGTAAGATGAGCACGAGTCTGTCCGGCACACCCATTCGGTAGAGCTTGTAGATCAAGCTGTAGTGCCAGACTTTGGTTTTGAGACCCCTACTGAGATCTTCGACCTCCGTTTGGGTGATAGGAGGTAAGGAATCGGCGGGGGAGGGATGCCCTGCGCTCGACTTCCCTGACGACCGCGTCAACGTGGGACTGGTCAACGGACTGAGAGCTGGGGGTGCCGAGCTTCTTGCCAACTCCCTCGAGAGTCGGCGAGAAGCTCGGCCTTTTCGTCGTCGTCGAAGGCTGGGGGTGCGCCTGAAGGGCGGGATAGCGGGGGCATGCCAGTCGTGGAGTCGGATTTGAGGCTACGCGTCAGCTGCCAGTAGGCCAGGTGCGATGGCGCGATGCCCTCTAGGAAGTCACCCCACCGTTCCTCCCGGACCTCCGCGACACGACGCTTTTTCTCACGTTGTAAAGCGCGCATCCGGGCCCGATTGGCTTCGGTGGGGTAAGAGTCGTGCGTTCGGATTGGGGCATTCTTGGAACGAATGAGATCCCTAACATCGTCCGGCAGTCGAAAGCGGTTGAGGTTGAAATCTTCCGCCTCGACTTGCTTAGACGATCGACTGCCGACGGCCTGATCGATGTCCTGAGGGGACGGGATGGAGTCCGAGCTGAGGGGGAGGGGGGGGGGGTCGGCATCCGCCAAGGCCGTGCTTAGCGCATGCCAATCCACCACCGTCTTTTTGGGTCGCTGAGGGGCGGAAGGGGGGGAACCGAGTCTCATGACTACAGGTTGATGGTCAGAGTCGAGCTCCTGGAGTACTTCCAAGGAGTGCAGCCGTAAGGTAACACCCTTCAGAAGCGCCATGTCCAGGACGTCGGATCCTGGACGGTGAAGTGGTGAGACCATTCCAAGCCAGGTGCTTACTGTTGAAGTCACCCGCCAGAATGACGGCGCTTCCCAGATTGAGGAGTGCTTCAAAGTCACTCCTGAGGACGAGCTTAGTGGGGGAAAGGTATACGGAGGCGATGAAGATGCCCATTGAGAGAGATACGACAGACCGAGGCTTCGATGTTGGTGAGCGCAGGGGGATCGAGGGGGATGCAGTGAAGGGACCTCCTGTAGTAAATGAGAGTACCGCCTCCACGGGAGCCGATCCTGTCATTACGCACGAGGTTGTAGTTTGCGATCCTACGGTCGCGTTGTGCGGGCTTGAGGAATGTTTCCTGCACTAAGAGGATATCCAGCTGGTGATCTCGGAGGAAATCAGCAACCTGATCTCGCTGGGAGCGAAGGCCATCGGCGTTAAAAAACGCCAGCGATAGGTTGTGGGGCTTAAGACGGGATAAACCCCTCGTTGGTCTACTGGTTAGCGATTTAATCGAATCCGAGGTCGGAAAGTATTTATGGGATTTTTTTTAATGAAAACATTCAGTAACAGTCTAGACTCTGGAATAGCTTAACCCGATAACATGACAACAAGCTCGCTGTCCCTATTACTTGGGGAAATAACATGTTTGGCAAAATGGGGGTGTAGCTGTACTCAGTACACGAACATAAGGTACATTTAACATAAGGTTGAACTTAATTATGTTTCATCCTCATCTTTTCCGTGTTATGTTGCCGTGGGAATCCCTTAACTGTCATTACCTACGTCATGATTGACTATAGTGCCACAAGGCCCGTGGATGACATTTAAAGGAGGGGTTGGTGTTAAATTAGGGTTATCATTTAGTGAAATTTAGTGAGATAGGAGGGTCCGCACGGTTACTGATTAAAAAAGAACTTCGGTTAATTTCATAGCAAACGGCAACTTTGAACACTATCATGAAGTGATATTTCCCTTAATGATAGTGTTAGTACCGATTTTGGCCGCAGGCCAAAAGATCCTTTTCGGACTGTATAAATACCTTTTACTTGACAGACACTTATTTTCTTATATAAAGCAAAACTTTTTCTATACAAAATTACACAACAAAGAAACACCTAATTTCCTAAGCGGTGCTGGCAGAGGTATACAGTGCTCACCCACTTTTCGCCGACGATGTTAGGTCCATGTAATAGGGGGCGAGCCTATTGCCATTTTACCGGGCACAATGACTCCGGACAGGTACTAGAATTTTTGCTATAGAAAAACCGACCTGAGATGATTTTATTTTTTTAGAAAACGATACCCGTACTAGGAATTATTTCTGTGTCGTGGGTACGTTTACAAACAAATATATCACATACCAGAGATGGGCAATATGTAATCAGATTAATGATTAACCAACCCCCATTCGGGAATATAGGCGTGATGGTGTGTATTAATGATTAACGATTACAATTACATTTCGTAATCTTAAACGTACCATTACCATTTTAATCTTGACTCATCATTAATCTGATTACATTTTGCCCATCTCTGTCACATACACAAACACCCTGACCGAAACAAATATTGTGGGTCACACAGATTTGTCACGTGCGGCGATCGAACTAGTGGCTATTCAATTCAGTCGGCGGAGCGGCTTAAGTTGTTAATCACTGGACCAAACCGACCGTCAAAACTTGTAACTCCATTATGTAGCTTATGAAAGATTTACTGCCTCTTTACTTCGAACGCGTGACACCTTTAGCAAGTATGCCCATTTTGTTCCTTATTTTCCTGCAATAATATGACTAAGAAACCCACGTGGACCAAATGGCCATTGTTCTCTGAACTGCATAACGAATTTAAATAAACTAGTGTGATTGTCAAAAAATCCCCAATTGTTTCGGGTACCAAGTAATCCTTTGGTTTTTTCTTTCGGATGTCGCACGACGCTACTTGAAAAACTTGCAATACCTATGCTTTATAAGCTGTGCCTGCGGCATCGCCTGCTCAATATTCAATTAAACGCGTATCGTTTCATATAATTCTTTAAATAAAAATACCATATTCTTAAAGCGGATTAAAAAGTAAAAAAATAATTTAAATCAAGAAACGCGATGCGCATGAATCAGAATATTTTTTATTCATGTAAACCATTACAGTATTTATGAATCGTCAGAAAAGTAACAAAGACTCTACCGCCACTTTGGAATGTCATTCTTGTTGAGAAGAAGGGCAAGAAATTCCACGGTTACTCTTTTAAAATAAGAAATTACAAACTTTTTCATCTACATTCTGTTGTGGGGTATGGGAGAACAATGTAGGTTGGTCATCTGGTGAGTCTAAGTTAAAAAAGCGAATAATACTATTTATGAGAATGGCTACATGGTTCCCTCATTTACAAAATAAGTACATATTGTGTTAATTTAATAGAAGGAAGAGAGGTAATGTTAACTAACAACAGTTGAATAGGTTGTCATGACTCGAGTGGAGCTGGAATAGCATCTATCCAAGCATTTTTATCTTTTAAATAATCTTCTATTGAATAATAAGCTTGCTTACAAAGTGTTCGTTCTACACAAGCTTTGAACTTATTTTCACTAAGTTTAGTGACGTCAATGGGAATTTTGTTATAAAATCTAACACAGTGCCCCATGAAAGACGTGTGAATTTTTGACAGACGAAAACTGCGGTTGGTCTAATTTATTTCTATGTCGTGTGTTATAGCAATGCCTAGCTGATTAAAAAGATCTAATTTTTTTCTAGTATACATAATGTTTTCATAAATATATTGACATGGGACCGTCACGCATCCTTATACTACCATTCTACTTGGGATGTGCGAAAATGCCTTGCAAGGGATGTGTGTAAATCCGTTGATAGAACAGCTTAAATTCCATAGAGAGCTCAATTTAGCTTTAGTGAAGAAGCTAAGACAAGCTAAGCTGTGTAAATAAAGTAAACCTGTTGGAGGGTTTTCATTACATATCTATGCAACAGCTCCATTGACCAGCAACTAAATATACCCGTCCAGAAGAAATGTTAAAAATATGGAATAATTATTCCAAGTCATACTCTACCACTCTGGAAATTTAATCTCTCTTTCTCTCTCACCTTGGCAATGATTATTCCTATCTGATGGTGGGGTCTGCCTTCCTAATTTTCTTCTTCCACTTCGCTCTGTCGGACGTGTCGTGTTCGGAGGCATTGCAGATACACAGGTCCTTCTTGACCACATCTGCCCATCTTGTTTTTGGCCGCACTCTGGGTCTGGGCCCTGGTATGTATAGATTAAGTGCACTGCACTCTGCAAATTTACATTTTATCCAAATCCATTGAGCTGCTCAGCCGTTTTAATGTAATCGAAAAACGAACATACAAACTGTTACATCCCTTACTCCCACGGCTATATTGCTGAATTGCAGTTCCCACATTCTGCCATTACTGTTAAAGCAAATCAGCAATATATGCCTTTATAAACCTCGGGTTTTCAACAAAAGGCAGTCATTATTCATTTGGTAATTAGTCTAATTACTGCCTAACTACGGACCTGGTTTGTGCCTGCCGGCTGGCTCAGTAGTGAAAGCTAAGCTACCAAAGGGGTCTGAATTCGGCAAAGACCTTCAGGAGGTCCCGCGTGTGAGCGACAAAAGTACCGCGTTACAAGTGTAGTCGGTTATAATAATTGTGGAACAAAAATCAATAAGTGTCTAGTACTCTAGTTGTTTTTTTTTTTTTTATTACAACTAAGTGCCCGGACCTAAGAAAACGCATTTATTATATTGTTATTAAGATTTGCAACTTCTGAAATTTACAATTTCGATTAACGGTGGTCTTAGCAAGCTATTCATTAGTCGTTTTGACACAATCTCGTCTAGACTGGATAACGTTATGTGTATGTAATGACTAAGTGCAGTTACCAAAGTAATACATTATTTAGTGGTATTTAAGATCTGGGTTGGGTGCATGACATCAGACACGTAGGACTGAATGAGACGGCAATATTGCCTAGAATGGAAATAATTTTATATGAGTATTAAATTATTGAGGCGCTCGTAGCGCTGTGAGACCGCGGTGTTTTTATCGATTACCAAGGTTAAGCAGCGTTCGACTCGGTCGGCCTGAGATGGGTGACCGTTTGTGGCATTTTCATATTTGAGCGTCTCCGTGCTTCGGAAGGCACGTTAAGCCGTTGGTCCCGGTTACCACTTAATGTGGTAGTCGTTAAGCCGAGTTGGAAGCCTAAAGGCGGCTTGATAAGTTCCAACAGCAGGTGGCCACAAACCTGCCTCCACCAATGCGCACTGGGTCCGCGTGGTGGAGTATGACCTTATCTCTCTCACGTCGATTTGTGAGAGAAGGCCTTTGCCCAGCAGTGGGCAGTATAGGCTGATATTATATTAAATTATCAGTGTTTTAGAATTCACGTGGCATAAGAAAAATTGTGTGTACATTCATACAAGGATATTTTGACCCGCGGCCAAAATCGCACTAACGCTTCATCAAGTGAAATGTCAGTTCTTGAGATTCGCAAAGTTCCCGTTTTCTATGAAATTTCCCAAGTTCTTTTTTTATTAGTAGCCTTGCGGACCCACCTGTTGGAATATTTCCCTAGAAATAGGAAAAGTTTGACTATATGATAACCCTAATTTCACACCAACGCCCCCTGTTATCATTTCAGCCTATACTTGTCCACTGCTGAACATAGGCCTCCCCAATCGCTTTCCAGCGTAACCGGTCCGATGCCACCTGCATCCAACGATTTCCTGCGATTTTCACAAGATCGCCGGTCCATCTGGCAGGCGGTCGTCCTACGCTGCGCTTGCCAATACGTGGTCTCCACTCTAGAATCTTTCTGCCCCAACGCCCGTCCGATCTTCGCGCTATGTGGCCAGCCCATTGCCACTTCAGCATGCTAATCCTGAGGGCTATGTCGGTGACCTTGGTTCTTCTACGAATCTCAGCCCCCTGTTAATGTCGCACTAAATGTTATTTTTTTTCCTGACGGCAAAGAGGTTTATATTTTTAGCAGTCTTTGTATGTGTGTTTGTATTTACGTATGATCCACCTACTACACATCTCAACCGATTTTGATGAGTGAGGTATCAATGGATTCATTATTATGGTTGATTCGTTATTATAAGCTACATTTTATTCTAACAAAAGCAATATGATGAATGTTGCATCCAAGAAATTGTGGATCTCTGAATTTTCTTTGCTGTCGTATCGACTTATTAAACGATAGAAGAGAAAATTCTGTACAATATTAAATCTACACCAATAATATAAGCGTCTCCGTAACCGGCGAGCGTGTATGAGACGAACTATGAGAGTGGAGGAAACCAGAGAGGACTGTACGGAAAGAACCTGTTGGAACTCTGTACTCTTTGCCTACCCCGCGAGGGAGCTGGCGTAATGATATATATAGATAGAGATAGATAATAACATAATAAAGAGGAAAGATTTGTATTTTTGTATGTTTGTAACGAATAAAATCAAAAACTACTCTACCGATTTTAATGATTCTTTCACCACTATAAAGCTACATTATCCAGAAGTAACGTAGGTTATATATATAACATAGACCCGGTAGGTGGCGCTGATGTTGACCGGGTACGAAGTCGCGGGAAAATGCTAGTATAAAATATACCAAGCAATAGAAAATCAATTTTACTGTACGTAGTCGGTTACAGTTTTTTTATTAATCATCTTAATCAGGTGTGGACATGATTTTTAAGACTACTTTTGTCTAAAACAAACCTAAGCAAATAAGTTTAAGAAAATATATCAAAGACATTTTTTATTTTTAAGTATTTTAAGTTTTTTCGCATAAGCCAAAGCAAATGTTTGTGGGTTGTACAAAGATATGTCTTGGAGATTGAACTTCCGTCTATTAGATCCGGCGTGAAATACAGCTTTCGCGCTTACTACTAAACCAGTATTAATAAAAGTAACATTTTTCGCGGTAAAACTATGCCTAGGTCTTAAGGGTAGCGAACAAGAAAGATATTTATGTAAGCCTGTATAAGGTACCCACCGCTAAGTGTAGGTAGGTCTCTTTATTTATTTACACACATATTATTACGCAAAATTCTTCGCCAGGTAGGCAGAGAGCAAAGTTCCGATAGATTCTATCCTCCAAAAAATACATAAAAATTAAAGAGAAATAATTTTAACTCTTACCTTAAATTAATTAACTTAACTAATTAACACCGTCACGCCTATATTCCCCAAGCGGGGGTGGCAGAGATGTACTGAGTACACTCACGTTTCGCCGACAATGTTAGGTCCCATGTAATAGGGGGCGAGCCTATTGCCATATACCGGGCACAATTCCAGACTCCGGACTCGTACTGGGAAGTTTTCGTTATAAAAACTTCATTTGTCCGACCTAGGATTTGAACCCAGGTCTTCGTGATCACAAAGCGACGTGTTTGCCACCAGAGCAACAAGGCAGTCTCTTACCTTTTTGTTTTTTATCTAGCCTTTGTTGTAAATAATTATTTTGAAGTATTTTTTTAGCTATAGTCTGATTCTTTGTTCATAGCGTTTGGTCGTGTTTAAGTGGGGATATGTTTTATTTATATAAATTAATTTCACTTTCATTTACTAGACAGATTAAACTTGTAAATACGGTAACAAAACAGTAACTCAAAATAATATTAAAATGAAACAAATATAATATGAATGTTAAAATCTCTACCCTCAAACTAGGGTCCTCTGACCAAAAGAGAGGACAGACCGCTAGCAGCCATACATAATTCAAACACGACCGGTTCTAAAGTAAACCTGGTTAAACTATTGTAAAGTTCAACAATCTCGCTTCCACTTGCACCAGACAAAAATTGTAGCAAAATCCGCTTCGTTACCTATTTTTTTTTTATATATAATAAAGAATATGCACAATGTAATACCAGACGTTTCAACTGCTATTATAATAATACACGTTTAAAAAAAATAGACGTAAAAAAATCTGCTTACGATCCGTGTGAACAAGCCGAGACAAACAAAGGAGGTTTTTTGTGTTACAAAAATTATGATGACTTGAATAAAGTTCTGTTTGATTAATTTCATATGAAAATTACGTCTTCGGTCTAGTTAACACGGTCCAAAAAATGTACAGAGATAATGTTAGGCGTGAGCTATATAATGATTACACGTGTAGATCTGTGATAAGATCAGAGTAAAATTTATGTTTTTCCTTCATGTTGGTACGATAATTGTCTTATTGTTTTAGGTTATTGCTAGGTTCATTCTGAATGATGCCGATTGTAGGCTTGTATTGTACATGTACTAAGAACTAATAAGAATAGTTCAGAATTGTGAACTAGAACGAATTATTCCGCTTGCTTAATCGGTCATCGTTCATTTTGGATCTGAACGAGGTAAGGAACGAGTTTTCGGTGACATTTATAAATGTAGTGTGGAACAGAACTAGATCAGAGGTTCTTAATAGTTCCTATTAGTACACGGTCCTAGTTCATTCTCGTAATCGTCCATCACAATACGCCTTTTTGTGACTAAGAATACTCGAAATTTAGCAGACTGTTCTTTGACTGATTTGGTTTTAGATATTTGTTTTGTAAGACATTTGATAATTTATTTAGTTTCATCAAAAAAAAGAACATAATTTCTTAAAATGACAGTGCCTATAAAGTATTACAGAAAACGTATTAAGAATAATTGTGATATGTGGAAGCGGCGTAGGGAATCAGTGTACTATTGAACTAATAGTTCTAGAAGACCGAACTAGTTCACTTAAATTGAATGTACTAGATCGGAGCGCTCTCTTGAGTGACCGAGCAAACACAACCCTAGCCGATTGATGTAACTAATGTTCGAGAAATTGCGACTTTCGAGAATCATTACGAGTTTATAATCATAGGACCATCACGCCAATATTCCCTTATTAGAGGTGGCACAGGTTCACTCCATGTAGATTTCTCGGATGATTATAGTTCCCTATGGGGAATTTTATTACCAGTAATTTAGTAATACCCTCGGTATTACTAAAATACTGGTTATAATTCCGAATCCATACCGCTTCTGAGAACTTTTGATGAAATAAAATGAATTTATTATTTTTGTGTAACATGGCTACCTATAACATTCCTACTAATAATATAAATGTAAAAGTTTGTATGTTTGTAACTTAATCACGCAAAAACGGCTAAACGGATTTGGATGAAATTTGGCACTCATATAGTTTATTACCTGGATTAACACATAGGCTACTTTTCGTTCCTGAAAATGATTGGTTCCTATCTAAAATCAGCGCAGACGAAGCCGTGGGCAGAATCTAGTTGGTAATAAATAACATTAACAAAGCGAAAGGACCTGTTGGAACTCTATACTCTCTGCCTACCCCGCAAGGGATCTGGCGTGATGTTATAGATAGGTAGATAGATTAACAAAGCGCAGCCATATTTAATAACACTGTTCCAAATGTTAATACCATTATCCAAACTTAGGATTCGACCCGATCGCGTGGTCGAGTTCCCTTCCTATTTGTTTTTTTTTCGTCAATCGGCATAGCAGTTTGCAATTTATTAAAGAAACTAGTTTCTGCCCGTGACTTCATCCGCGTTGAATTTATATAGGAACCTAACATTTTCCGGGATAAAAAGTATCCTGTGTGAATCCGGGTAATACACTGTGTGTGCCAAATTTCATCCAAATCCGTTCAGCCGTTTTTGCGTGGTTAAGTAGTAGTAACATACAAACATTTGTATTTATAATATTATTAGGATAGTAGAACAAGAAACATTCGAAATGTTAAGTGTTTCGAGTGTAATATCTGACCATTAATTTTGTTACAAATACTAAATCATCAACTCAAAGTACCTACAAGTCTGCCCGGAATGACATTTAGAATTTATGCGAATTTGGTGTTTCCAAAATGATAATACGTGTTGTAGTTTGCACTTTATTTAAAATGGCTCTTTGTTACGTTCTAAAAAGAATTTTCTAAATTACAGTTCAGGCACTCATAGCGCTAATCGCGCGATTGCGGTGTTCTTAACGATCACTAAGGTTAAGCAGCTTTCGACTCGGTCGGCCTGAGATGGGTGACCGTTAGTGGCATTTTCATATTCGAGCGTCTCCGTGCTTCGGAAAGTACGTTAAGCCGTTGGTCCCGGTTACCTCATAATGTGGTAGTCGTTAAGCCGAGTTGGAAGCCTTATAGGCGGCTTTATAAGTTCCAACAGCAGGTGGCCACAAACCTGCCTCTACCGCACCGCACGCGTCCGCGTGGTGTGGAGTATGACCTAATCTCTCTCACTTCGATTTTTAGAGAAGGCCTTTGCCCAGCATTGGGCAGTATAGGCTGATATTATTATTTAAAATACAGTTTAAAAAAATCAGTTTAAATAATACTTATAAATATCATCAACCAAAAGACGACCCCCTGCAGGTCAAAGGCCGACATATTAACTGGCTTTGTGCTGTATGCATTCACGTTCAACCTGCCCCCTCCTATCAGCCACTACCGCCGTCCGCAGCATGTTCTCACAGACCCTCCCGATGCCCTTACTTCCCTTCTTTCGGATACAGATACCGCAAACAGAATCAGACACCGATTTCGCCGGCGAGGTCGAAGAATCCCTTGCCCGCCAGCCGGTGCAGGGCACCACGGCGAGACACCTAGAGTACGCCCTCCCCCATAGCCACTGCCCAAGCCGAGGCAGTTCCTCCTTGAGGCGCCCTTGAGCTAGTTGCCCCCTTGCCCTCTGGCTCGAGCGTAGTGGTGGCACGCTCTCGCCTTCTTATCCGGTGAAGCTGTAAAGACCCCGCGGCCCGCAGCGTAAATCATTCACACACCACCCACAAAACGTTCAACCCGCGACCTTTATCAGATCATCGGTCCATCTTGTAGAAGGCTTACTACTAACTACTAATACTTACGTATGTATTTAATTACATACACAGACACGGGTTACTGAGTCCAGTAGTTAAGAGCTTAAGCCGGTCCCCCCTCTAAACCGAGTGGTTGCGGATTCGGTCGCCGCACGGGTTAAATCTTTGTGCGACTCACAAATATTTGTGTTGGTCTGGGTATGTGTATGTGTATTTCATGTTTGTAAATGCACTCCCCGTACAGGATTTGTGTGTGTGTGTGTGTCAATGATCTGCGCTGTTGGCCGCGGGGCCTTTACAGCTTCACCGGCCAGAAGGGCAAGGGGGCAACTAGCTCAAGGGCGCCTCAAGGAAGAACGGCCTCGGCTTGGGCAGTCGCTATTGGGGAGAGCGTATACTAGGTGTCTCGCCTAGGTGCTCTGCACCGGCGGTCAGGGGATTCTTCGACCTCGTCGGCGCGGTCGGTGTCTGATCCTGTGTGCGGTATCTGTATCTGAAAGAAGAGATATCAGAGCATCGGGAGGGTCGGTCGGAAAACATGCCGCGGACGGCGGTAGCGTCTGATAGGAGGGGAGTTAGGTTCGTAGTCGGGGGCGGCTACGATTAGCGGATACCTATGATTGGACGCGTTCGCGAAATATCGGGTTGTCGCCTTTTTAATAAAGGGGCGACCCGGTACAGGAATAATACCAGGTGACAATGCAATAATATGGTACCATGGTGCTGGTATTATGATGGAGTCGGAAGGTGGCTATAGGAGCATGTGAAATATACAACATAACCCCCTCGTGTTTAGGCAGATGGTGATCCTTTATAATTAAAATTATTTAAATTACCATGTATGTGTTGGCAATATTTGAACATAGGCAGAACTGCCTCATTGATCAAGAGTCTCGTGGCGCTTGAGTCCTAAGTCTTATATGTTATTAATTTTTTTATGCCAAAAAACTCATTAGTCAGTCTATAACCTGGATTTGTGACAGTTTTAATTTAAAAAAAACTTCGCCCCATATTAGGAATTATTAAGACCAAAACAAATATCACAGTTCTACATTCTCTGATTAGATAACTAAACCCCCGGCTCCTTGAGAAATTACCTCCTATTCTGTACTCTGTGGAAATTACTGACTACAATAGAAACTTTACACAACTCATTAAAATAATTCGGTGCATGAAATGCTACTCATGGAACATTACTTTTGTAATTAACATTAAACCTCCAAAAAAATGTGTTTGCATCTTTGTTATTTTTTTTATTTGTTATGCCTCTCTTAATACAAATTGTGATATAGTGCTTAATGACTTATGTATTGTTAACTGTGTAAAAACTTAATTAGTGTACAATACATTTAAATGAATTAATTTGTCTGTTTTTATAGATTTAGGTGATAATGTATCTTTGTAGTGTTGACATTTTCTTTTATATTCGTAATTAGTCGCTGATAATGTACAATGAATATAGGGTAAAAAGATAAAATGAACGGAACCAAAATAAGTATTTAGAATTACTTCCTCAATTTTACATTGTGTGAAAAATATTAAAAAGAAAATCCTGCATCACGCCTCCATTCCCTAAGCATGGGTAGCAAAGGTGTAGGTTCTGTGTACATGTCCCTACGATTCTAGGTCCTTAAATCCCACTGTAATAAGGGGTCAGTCTTTAAAATATTAGCCTGTTAAGAAACTGTCCCACTATTGGGCACGAGCCTCCTCCCAAACTAAGAGGGTTAAGGCCATAGTCCACCACGCTGGCCTAGTGCGGGTTGGTGAACTTTACATACCCTCAAGAAACTCTTAGGCATGCAGGTTTCCTCACGTTTCTTTCACCGTTAACGCAAGTTATAATTAATTTTTTATAAGCACATGTTTTCGAAAAGACAGAGGAGCGTTCCTGGGTTTGTACTCGAGACCTACAACTTTGCAGTGCAACGGTCTAACCACTAGGCTATCACTTCCATCATCATCACCTAACTATGACTGAATTTTTTTCAAAAGAAAAAACACTTCGTCCGACTTAGATTCTATGCCAAGACCTTGTTATGATCACTCAAACTTTGGTTAGTTTAATGGCACCAATGAGGTCGCCCAATAAATATTGAATTATACATAAATGCGATGCTCCATTACGATGGGAATACTATGGTCATGAACATAGCTTTACTGTATTTAAATTCAGGTGGTATTTATTACCCACAGTAACACAGATAAAAAAATTACACACGGATACACGGTCTGATAACCGTGCTATACATATAGACAAAGAGACATTTGGATTATACTTTCTTAGGGACCCAAGACCTTCTGATCTTCATTCATACATTCATTCGAGGTTCATTTTTGATTTTGAAGCTTATTCTGCGTAGATCGAACCAACAAAAATAATTAAGAAATTGAACCCCGGAACAACTTTGCCTTTTGGACGTCTAACATCTCTGTTCTTCCCGTGACCTTCAGTGCTGCAAATCAAAACGTCGGAAACTTAGAAATAAAAATAAACTGCAATAAAATTAAAAAAATAGTTGTATTTCATGAGTAACTCCTCTATACATTGATATATTTTCTCTCCACAGCTGCGACACATAACGAGTCCGCGACGAAAGCCGACAGTGAGAGCAAGCATGGCGGCATTAAAGTAGTGCAATTGGCAGTCCTGCAGAAACCCACCAATAATGAACAGGAGGATTCCGATGGTAAGTAAAGAGTATATATACCCCATTCGGAGTACATAGGAAAATTTTCAGCGCCCTATATCGCTGAGAGAATGAATTATGATCGCAACTACAAAAGCAAGAATAGGCGAATTTCAGCTTTATCGTCTTAAAATTAGAGTACTAACTCAAATAATTTTAATTAGTACATCATGCCCGTACTGCTTATTTTCATATCCACTTCCCTGATCACTGTTACGGAATAAATTCCACTGTGACCAAGTTTTTGCCCTGGGCTGTATGCAAAATGTGCGAGGATGACATTTTACAACGAATAGTTACCTGGTCAGAACAAGGGTCCCCTCCCATAGCCGGCGGTTGACCGGTGCACTTAGTAGTGCACCCCGTCCCCACACAGCGACTGTCCCAACCGCCTTGAAGAGGCGCCCTCGAGTATGTCGCCCCTTGCCCTTCTGGTTCGAGCGTAGTGGTTGCACGCTCGCCCTTAAGTCCGGTGAAGCTGTAAAGGCCTCGCGGCCAACTGCGTACATCACACACACACGCACACGCACGCACACACACACACACACACACACACACACACACACACACACACACACACACACACACACACACACACACACATTGGATATATGAATAAGAACTGTAATTATAACAGCTGTAAAGTTTAAAGTCCCTTGCTTTTTCATTTGTGTCACTATTTCATCCAGCGATATGTTTTGTTACCGACAGAGAAGCCTTGCAAGCCCGGCGATGACGACGAGGAAACGGACTCGAGCGGGTCCATGTCGGACTCAGCAGCCAACGACACTCAAGAGGGACGCCCGCACGTCTGCGATGTGTGCGATCTCAGGTTACTTTCTTTCTTACTCTTAGGTCTAAATTTAATCCACATAGGTCATTAGTGTGGTGCTTAAAGCTACGTTGTGATAAGTCGGCGCTAACGACGAGGAGACGGACTCGAGCGGTTCCATATCTGTCTCGGCAGCCAACGACTCGCAGAAGGGACGCCCGCAAGTCTGCGATGTGTGCCATCACAGGTTTCCTTCTTTATTTCTGTTAGGTTATCTGTGTGTTGCTTAGAGCTACTTTATGAAAAGTGACATTTTACCTTTTTGTGTTCTGCTGGAAAAAAAACCTTTTTTTTCTGTTACGCCGAAGACTTTTTTTTGTGTGTTTTGACTTTTCATTATCATCATCATCTCAGCCTTTACCCAGCCACTGCTACAACATAGGCCTCCTCAATCGCTCTCCAGCGCAACCGGTCCTATGCCACCTGCATCCAACGACTGCCTGCGATCTTCACGAGATCGTCGGTCCATCTGGCAGGCGGCCGTCCCACGATGCAGTTGGCAATAGGTGGTCTCCACTATAGAATTTTTTGTGTTATGCTAGGGAAAAATCTTCTATGTGTGCTAAGTTTTCTACCAAAAAAGTGCCTTCGTGTGCATTGAGACACTACTACTCGAGACCCGTAAGATTATACTATTTTTTTTGGTCTGTTTAAAAAACATACCACTGAATATAGGACTGGAATGAATGAGCTTCCTTTATTTTACTTTAGCGGCGGAGGCGCTCGTAGCGCTGTGCCACCGCGGTGTTCTTACCGATCACCAAGGTTAAGCACCGTTCGACTTGGTCGGCCTGAGATGGGTGACCGTTTGTGGCATTTTCATATTTGAGCGTCTCCGTGCTTCGGAAGGCACGTTAAGCCGTTGGTCCCGGTTACAACTTAATGTGGTAGTCGTTAAGCCGAGTTGGAAGCTTTAAAGGCGGCTTGATAAGTTCCAACAGCAGGTGGCCACAAACCTGCCTCCACCAATCCGCACTGGGTCCGCGTGGTGGAGAATGACCTAATCTCTCTCACCTCGATTTGTGAGAGAAGGCCCTTGCCCAGCAGTGGGCAGTATAGGCTGATATTATATTTTACTTTTAATCATTCTTTTATACTAACTTAAATGGAGTACTTATCGTGTTAGTAGGTAAATAAACTTACTGGCTCATGGTTGGTAATGTGGTTTATTTGGTGTTCACATGGGCGAATATTTTTTGGCAAGTCTTGGACTTGTAAACCATCTCACCTGTTAGCCGCCTTGTTGCCATCTTTTGTTCCTGTACCTATAAGAACAAAATGTCAAACACTTTTTTTACTAGGAATTATTTCTGGTTATCAGTGCGTTTACAAACATGAAATACACATGCATCCAGGCCAAAATTAATATTTGTGGATCGCGTTGGTGTGAAATTAGTGTTACCATTTAGTACAATTTTCTTAATTCCAGGGAAAAATTAAACAAGGTAGGTACGCACGGTGTAAGTAAAAGAGAGTTGACGCACTTGCACAACGATCTTAATCAAGCTGCACCATTTAGACTCTATATCATCACGCCAGCTCCCTCGCGGGGTAGGTAGAGAGTACAGAGTTCCAACAGGTTCTTTCCTAACATACCTCTCTGGCTTCCTCCCCTCTCATAGTTCGTCTCATACACACTCGCCGGTTACGGAGACTCTTGACTTGCCCTTCAGATAAGACACGGTCGGTCATTTAGACTCACTAAACCAGATTGAATTATAGAACAAAATAAAAAGTCTTGTGTAAATTTTATAACAGTCGGCAACTCTAGCGAACTCTGCAAACTGTCATGACATTTCACTTGATGATAACATTCAAAAAGAATCTGTACCAAAAGATTCCTGGCACTATACTTCATCATCTCAGCCTATACTTGTCAACTGCTAAACATAGGCTTCCCCAATCGCTTTCCAGCGTAACCGGTCCAATGCCACCTGCAGCCAACGACTTCCTGCGATTTTCACAAGATCGTCAATCCATCTGACAGGCAGTCGTCCCACGCTGCGCTTGCCAATACGTAGTCTCTACTCTAGAATATTTCTGCCCCCACGCTAGCTCAATCTTCGCGCTATGTGGCCCGCCCATTGCTACTTTAGCTTGTTAATGCTGAGGGCTATGTCGGTGACCTTGGTTCTTCTACGAATCTCCTAATTCCTGATTCGATCACGTAGAAAAACGCTAAGCATAGCTCTTTCCATAGCTCGCTGAGCAACTCTCTCATAAAAAAGTTTATGAGACCACGTCTCTCTGATCCCTATGTCATCACTGGCAACACATATTGACTAAAAAGTAGAGTTTAGTCTTGAGGCACTGAGGTATTATTGATGAGAAGATGTTGCGCAGTTTTCCGAACGCTGCCCAGTCGAGTTGGATTTGGCACTATACTTAGTTCATAATAATTCAATTGATGTTATTGTCCAGGTTTCAGCGTTCCTCACACCTGACCCGGCATAAACTGACGCACACCGGCGAAAGGCCCTTTACGTGTGGCGGCTGTGGGCGTTCTTTCGCCCGCTCCGACAAGTTAAGGGTTCACACCAAGATCTGCGAGAGGGTAAGTAAACAACATCGAAGAAGCAACCACACCGTTTTTAGTAAATCAAAAATACGTTAATCTGCACTAGAAAATCATTCCTATTTCGTGTATAGGTCAAGTGTATAGCGGGTTCGCGTAATTATGGTTCCATACCAAAAGCTTCGAAGTTGATTGTCTTCTTGTTCGCCTTGTCTGTCTAAAATACGGCTGTGATGGCTAACGATCCTATTTTCTGGGTTCTGTTCTTCCTTTGGAAGTGCAGTTCCATCAAAATCACTGTAATTTCAATTTAAGAACTATTTCAATGGAAACAGTTTAATTACCAACCTCCCTAAAGTGACTTCTTCGATTTACGCGAATATAACACATGAAATAAAACTTTTTATTGTTGTTGCCAACGATCCGAGTGCATTACAGCACCCTTTATTTCCAGGAGGACCCAACAGTAGACATGGCAAACGAAACAACAAGCAATAAACGCGAGAACAACTCGGAAGTGATGTCGGGTATGGTACGAAGTACTCACCGAGAATCTGGGCACCTGGTGTTCACACCCAGCGGGGACGTGATGTTGCCTCCGCGAGGACCTGTAGTACTCAATTCTACTCTGGAGCCGGTTCGCAATGAAATCAACGCTGATTTGCTACTGGACCCGCCACGTAGAGGTCGCGGAAGACCCAGGAAGACTCCGCTGCCGCTAACGCCTAAGATCAAGAAGAAGAGGGGACGCCCGCCGAAGACGTCGCTTGGTAAGCTATCTATTCGCACCTTAAAAATCGCTTTAAACGATAGGCGGGCGGAGTGCACAGTTACAGAAGCATCTTGTCAGTTGCGTTTGACAAGACCTTAAAGCTAACTCAAACGCCTATTCCAGATGAAGTTTTTCAAATATCTTTTCTGAGTGAGCACCTGAAGGTCCTATTATACAGCATATATGAGACAATCCAAACCTGAAACCGGTCATGGTTCCCATCAAAGTGATCAACGACTACTATGACAACACTTATCTTCTGCTGCAAAACAAAAGTATGTACGCTAAACATGAAACAGGTGATAGGCTCATCAATATGATAATTGATTACTATGTCAAACTTCACCTGTTGTAGAACTTAAGTTGCTGACTGATGTATAAATTCAACAACATTCGGCATGATACCCTCTTTTCTTGTCACTTACATATGTACGAGTATACCACAGTTAACATCTGTAAACAGTTGAGCATCTTATTACTAGCGTCCGTAACGTCACCGTTTCAAATGACCAGGAGATCTGTGAACTTTTCTTCACTACGGGTCAGTCTTTGATAATGACAACTTGAATTGTTCAACAAAGACACTTACACTAGTCCACTATCGTCTATCACTTAACAGAGACGGATGTGTGTCTCATAATCAAAGCTTTTGACAAGAATAAACGTCGTGGACCTGATTTTCCTCCACCTTCTCTTATTAAGCATTGTTGAATGGGCTGCACCTCTCTGTATCATCTTTAATAAGTCAGTAAAGACTGGTGTCTTCCCTAAGTCCTGGAAACCAGCCCATATTATTCCCATTTACAAATATAATATCAGCCTATACTGCCCACTGCTGAGCAAAGGCCTTCTCTCACAAATCGAGGTGATAGAGATTAGGTCATACTCCACCACGCTGACCCAGTGCGGATTGGTGGAGGCAGGTTTGTGGCCACCTACTCTTGGAACTTGTCAAGCCGCCTTGAAAGCTTTTAACTCGACTTAACGACTACCACATTAAGTGGTAACCGGGACCAACGGCTAAACGTGCCTTCCGAAGCACGGAGACGCTCGAATATGAAAATGCCACAAACGGTCACCCATCTCAGGCCGACCGAGTCGAATAATGCTTAACCTTGGTGATCGGTAAAAACACCGCGGCCCGACAGCGGTATGAGCGCCTCTCCATTTACAAAAGCGGTGACAAGTCTAAATGTGAAAATTGTAGACCTACTACTATACTATCTTGTTTCCTGAACTGTGCGACTATCTCTATCGTCATTTTAGGACAGTAATGTCTGACCAGCAACATGGTCTCATAAAAATTAAATCAGCGGTCACTGATTTATTAGAGTATAGGAACTTTCTGTGTAAAACATTTTGCTGTTGGAGGTCAGGTTGACTCTGTATACAGATTTTTCGAAGGCATTTGACAAAGTTAATCATAACCTACTGTCATAAAATTGCGTCACATGGTATCAGTGGTAGCCTGTATCGCTAGATATGTTCTTATTTGAGCAATAGAAGTCAACAAGTAGCTTTAAAGGGTTTCTTATCGTAACCAATCAACGTTACATCTGGAGTTCCTTAAGGATCTCACTTAGGACCCCTCATTTTTAAATATTTATAAACGATTTTATAGAAAAAATATCATGCTCATATATCTTGTATGCTGACGATAGGAAAATCTTTAAAAATATTGCAATGGTCGAGGATTGTATTCTGTTGCAATATGACTTTTTGCAACACACTTTATCTAGTTGGTGCTAGCTCAACCATATGCACGTAAATATTAAAAAATGCACTGTAATCTTCTTTACAAATAGGCGATATAGGATTAATCATGATTATTTAATTGCTGGACGAGTATTACAACGTTCCAATATGGTAAAAGACTTGGGACTTCTTATGAGGAAGAAGTGTAATTGATTATATGCAATGCAAACCACCGCTCAGAAGTGTCCAGCGGGTAATACCCTCTGAGACCGGCCCAGAAAGCGCGTAGAGCGCGCGTTTGTGTCTACTAATCTTCAGCCGAAAGACGGCGTGTTTGATTCTTATTCAGACCGATAGTGCTAAGATGGCCAACTGTTTACGTATTACGTTAACTGTGTGTGGCGTCCCCGCAGACATGGAGGGCTGCGTGCTGACCGGGGGCGCAGTGTCGGCCGTGTCCGGCGCGGGCAGCTCCCCGCTGGGCGCTGCGGGCGCGCAACAGCTGCTACTGAAACGCAAGCGCGGCCGCCCGCCCAAGAACTACCCCTACTCTCGACAAGGTACGTACGCGCACACACACACACATAGTGTTGTAAAAGCGCTCAAGTCGGCGCTTAAACCCTCTAGTTCTCGACGTGCTCCAACGCTCGTAAGCGTCGACTCAGCGCTAATCGCTAGACGTTAAGCGCGCATTTTACAACACTATATATACACACACGCACAGACACACATACATTCACATTATACTAGCTAATCTATCGATACTTGACTTTGATAATTTGAGCACCTTCACACCCAACATCAGAGAGTGGTCGTGTACATTACAATATATAAAATATTAACAAATAAATTATATAAAAACACACTACAAACTACACAATCTTCAAATAGAATTCTCTCGAATCAATAGTATGACTGATCTGAAGGCCAATTCTCATATTCAATAATCACTGACGTTGAATATTGACTGAATTGAGACTTAATTATGAAATGACTCGCATATTTTATTCTGCACCGCTAAAATATCGATCCGATTTTATTATCATTTTAGTCTAATTTCGATATTTTGTCAAGTTATTTAATTTAAAATATATTGTTGATCACATGTTAATGTCAGCTATCACGGTCTAAATAAAATATCCAACTGAAATATTCAATTTGACGTTTGTTAAATTTTATCGGAATACCGTTTACATTTTGTTTAATTTTCAGTCGACGTCATTGAAGGTATTGATATTTTACGAGAATACCATTTGTGACATTTATGACATTGAAATTAGATCGTCAATATCCTTACTATTTTTCGAGGTCACGGTAACATCGATATACTATCGATTGTTTCACTACTGCTATTAAATATTCTACTCTAATTGACATTCGTATATACACTTGTTCTTATTTTATATTTTTATTTGTATGCATATACATTTTGTTTCGTTTTCTATGTTGTGTGTGTGTGTGTGTGATTCAGTTTGTATGTAATGCGTGTGGACATATTAATTACATTTATTATCACATGTATTCTACGTACATGTTCTAATAATATTTAAATTCTTAGTTTCCTAGTTTTAATAATTGATATCACTACGACGTAACCCGTATTAAAAGAGCAATCGTCTGACCTTTAAAAATTATTAACATATTACACAAAACTGATTTGGTCTACAACAAGATAGATAAATAGATAGATAAAAAGTTTATTTTTAACAAAAGGACAATTTAAGTTATATTATTATTGTAGTAAGTGTGTCACAGTGGTACAAAAGGGCAGCTTAGCGCGGCATTTGCTCGAGGAGCAAAACGCTGATTGTCAACTGCTACCACGATATGTGCGCGAGAAACTCGTGCAGCGTTACAGACAGGAACCCAAAAAATTGTGAATAAAATATATACATAAAAAGAAGAATACGTACAATATCATTTTTCGTGGCAAAAAAAAATATTGAGTTTATGTTAGGCCTATACGAGCACCGACGACAACTGAAGAACGCTACCAGGTCGATCAAAGCGTAAACCTAGTTTTTGAATTTAAAGCTTTTTTTAAAAGTAACCCTTGTAGTACCATTTCTTATAAGAGGTGGTATATTGTTCCAACACTTAGTCGCCTGGTAGCGAAAAATGCCATTAAATGCAACTGTTCTGTGCGTGTGAGTCGACAACGGCGGCCGCGCTGACCTGGTGGACGGCACAGTATTTTGAGTGAAACTGTTTCACTCAAAATACTTTGCGCGTGATTTAACTTTTCCAGATTGAAATTAGCGCTACGCAACACAGATAACTCACGCCCCTAGTAAATAGTATCCGCTACTACTCATTATCAAATGAAATAGACTAATTAAACTAAATACATGGCAACTTTAAGACATAGCAACTTTAAGAGTAAATTATTCTCTTTTAAACTGGTACCTTCACCGCTATGTCAGTGTTCCTCATCTCACTGCGAGTACGAACAATCAGCACACTATGTGCTTTGGGAGTGCACTTTCAGGCACAATGAGCGTACCATTATGTTAAACAGTCTGCGAAATACGTCTGGGGTAATCTACTAGCAGTCTATCAATCTAAAGCAGTGATAGCCTAGTGGTTAGACCGTTGGACTGCAAAGTCAGAGGTCTCGGGTTCAAACCCAGGCACGCACCTCTGTCTTTTCGAAAGCATGTGCGTATTTAAAATTAATTATCACTTGCTTTAACGGTGAAGGAAAACATCGTGAGGAAACCTGCACGCCTAAGAGTTTCTCGAAGGTGTGTGAAGTTCGCCAACCCGCACTGGGCCAGCGTGGTGGACTATGGCCTAAACCCTCTCAGTTGGAGAGGAGGCCCGTAGAGGACAGTTTCTTAACAGGGCTAATATTATATTATAATCTACTACATGGATCTCGTAGAAACTCGGGATAATTTCCAGCGTATTTGCCATACCTATGACTGGAATCAAACATGAGGCTCACAAATAGGCCCTGTTAATAATTTTTCGTATCTGTGGTACTTTACAACAGGTGTTATCCTAGTTGGAGTGTCCTTCTCTATGGCTGATGTACCAATTTTTTGTGTCTCCCGCTTAACAAAGGAGGGAAGTGAAATTTTATATTTCCTACTCCTGTTATTCTTTGTAATTAAATTTGTTGCGGATTCCAAGACAATTAAAGCTCTTCCCGGGACATCCCAAGGTTCGAACCTTGGTGTCATCTAAAGGGAACCTTTGTAGATACTGGCTTACAGGAGTTACAATGGTGGGAATGTGTGGCGGGCTTAGTCCCCAAAAAAAGACTAATTAAACTTTAATAGGTCAGATTTTTTTATAACTTTTCGATATTTTATTCGACTTAGTTAAATCGCGCATAATATACTTACTGACGATCATAGTATTTTATCGTTACAAATGAAATTTTTTCTATAAATATAAACAAAAAACTGCTATAGAACCCATATGAAAAAAAAATGGTCTGCGATAGTTTTCTCGAAAGGTTTTCCGCGGCGGGAAAACAGGGCGTGCATAGCATAGCATGAGCCATAAATATGTCCACACGATTTGGGCGTATAACGTCGAAAAAACAATGACAAACACCGCATAATTTCGGAAACGTAAAATGTCAATATCGCAAAATGACAGATTCGTAGAATGACAAGTTTTCGGTATGTGTCATTGTCATTTTGCATTTTTTGACGTTGTACGCCCAAAACGTCCACACGTGTGCCCACTGCATTGTGCTTATTTTTCGTTGCGTTGGACCTATTCTCTGCTTGGAATCTTACTTAAGGGTTTCGTTTGAATTTTATTTATTTCCCATTGCATGCTCTAAATATGTATGGGTTGGATATATGATTATTTTATACTACCCCTGAAATCCCTATGCATAATAAATGATTAGGGCTATACTATCAAGATCATATTCCACCTCTAAATAAATTTTAATTTCATGAGCGGCCATGATATTTTCGGTGAATTTTGTCATAATAATAGTTGATCTTACTGATGGGTACCATCACCTATTTCAGATTTTGTGTACACGTCGCTTACAGTCTCTATGGTACACACAGATAACATTTTAAAATAACTGACAAGTCCTCAAATATACAAAACATAGTTTGACGGACGATTTAGCGCAGTGGTTAAGAGCTTGAGCTGCTCCGCCCACTGTGTCGAATAGTCGCGGGTTCGATTCCCGCACGGGACAAATCTTTGTGTGATCCACAATTATTTGTTCCGGTCTGGGTATTTGTTTGTGAATTTTCATGTTTGTAAACGCACCCACGACACAGGAATAAATCCTAGTGTGGGGCTACATTTTTATTAAAAAAAAAATAAAAAAAATAATTTGTTTCGGTCTGGGTATACTTGTGTGTGAATTTTCATGTTTGTTAAACGCACCCACGACATAGGAATAAATCCTATTGTGAGGCTACGTTTTAATAAAAAAAATTAGTGAGAGATAAAATAGCAATTAACAGAAAAGGATGGAAAAAGTGGAGAAAGGCCTTTGCCCAACAGGAATATAACAATGGCTCATAATAATAGGAAGAATGAAAATATTACGCCGATGAAAATAAATATTTCCGACGGCTATGTATATATTTAGGCGAACAGAGATTGGGTTCAACGCACCGCGTGGTGTAGCTGCGCTAACAGCGAATCTTTCCTTAGGTTTGGATATGACAATACCGATGCAGTACGGGCTAGCCGCCGAATTGAGCAAGATTTGTTAGTATACCACCTCCTATGGCATGACTCGATTGTAACTAAATTTTAAACGAAAATGGACGTTAATGTCTGTACTAATCGGTATTTGTATGATTTGCATGGAAGCATGGAAATAAGACGGGCCGTTTTTGCACAGTCGATACAAGCGGACAATATACGCCATGTTTTGTTATATTTCTAGTGTCCGATCGAAGGTCGATATTTGCCCGCTTAGCCGATTAATAGGCTATCGCCAAAACCTTCGGCCGAAGCCGAAGTCAAAGTCAAAAATCATTTATTTGCATAGGCCAATACAATAGTACTCACAAACGTCAAAGTTATTACATTTATTACATCTACCACCGGATCGGAACGCGGCCTCCACTGAGGAGATTCGGCGAGAAACTCGGCGGGCTAGTCTTTTAATTTAATTTGTTTGGCCTATCTGATAACCATTTTTACTGATTGAGGATCTGCTGAAACCCAAGGTTTAATAACCATAAGAAATTTGGTTCATGAATAGCTAAATTTTTAAAAGTTATGTTGACTGTATTAAATTAACGAAATGATTGAAATAACCTAGAACTGGTTAAAATTAATAACACTGAAATAATTTAACTACGTTCGTACTTGCATTCGTAAGTCGTAAATCGCAATAGATTGTTCAATGTGACGGACGATTTAGCGCAGTGGTTAAGAGCTTAAGCCGCTCCGCCCGCTGTGTCTAATAGTCGCGGATTCGATTCCGGTACGGGACAAATCTTTGTGTGTCCCACTATTATTGGTCTCGGTCTGGGTATTTGTTTATTGAATTTTCATGTTTGTAAACGCACCCACTATACAAGAATAAATCCTAGTGAGGGGATACTTTTTTTTAAAAAGAAACAAAAAAGATCGCCATCTGGGCCCTAACTATTGTTAAGCAATTATTTCAAAAAAATAAAAGCACAGATGTTATTGTTTTGTTTGTCTCTCGATAAAACGCGACCCTTCTTCGAAGTTGTCACAATAAACGAACAATGCGTACTACTTTAGCGACCGTCTATATTCCACATCAAAAAGTTTTTGTTATTGTCATGCAGATTGCTTGATAGATTTTATATTGTTTCTACTCTGTGAGTTTTGTCAGCACTTCCAAAATATGCTTACTTTCTTTTAAAAAACGTAGCACCACACTAGGATATATGCCTGTGTCGTAAATGCGTTTACAAACATGAAAATATCACATACACTAATAATAATAATAGCCCTGTTAAGAAACTGTCCCACCGTTGGGCACGGGCCTCCTCTCAAACTGAGAGGGTTAAGGCATAGTCCACCACGCTGGCCCAGTGCGGGTTGGCGAACTTCACAAACCTTCGACAAACTCTTAGGCATGAAGGTTTCCTCACGATGTTTTCCTTCACCGTTAAAGCAAGTGATAGTTAATTTTTAATACGCACATGCTTTAGAAAAGGCAGAGGCGTGCCTGGGTTTAAACCCGAGACCTCGGACTTTGCAGTCCAACGGTCTAACCACTAGGCTATCACTGCTTATATACAACATACAAAAATACCTAGACCGAAACGAATAATTGTGCGTGCGGGAATCGAACCTGCGACCCAGTGGGCGGAGCTGCTTAAGTTCTTGAGCACTGCGCTAAATCGTCCGTCTGCTTTTATTTTAAGTACCAGTCAAATAAGCCATCAAATGTCTAATGACTACCATATTATGATACATATGTGGAGACTTAACATACTAATGAAGGTTATGGACGAAACTAAACGTTAATAATTATTTAATTTTAGGAAGCTAGTCCGAATGCTTTTTTTTTAAGTTACCTGTTTAGTCGCTTGCATGCATACGTATTCGCTTTGTGTTATTCGCTTTACAACCATTCTTGTATCGATACCTCTGACATCTGAAAATACTCTAACCTGACTGCTCAAAAATCAAATCACCAAATCGTTTCCAGACTGCCGGCCCAACGAGAACTACAATGCTATCAACCTACCATTCGGCGACTTCTCATATCTCACAGAAATGATATACAACCCGCTCGCGTACTCGTCCTACGGGGTCACCACTATAGACCCAGACCGCAACGTTGACACCGACCAGAGCATGACCACGGAGACTTCCCACGACAGAACCATCGACGTTTCCGACTCCTCGACGGACGACGACGACTCCCGAGTGGAACCCGAAGAGAACGTGCCTCCAGTCGCTATGGAAACCCAAATCATGACCGTAGGAGACTGCCAGATCGTCAAACTCCCACCCAACAACGACGATAAAGAAGATAAGATTGAGCAAGTCGTCGAAACCAACGCAGTGACGTCATCGACGCCCAGTTCGGTGACCATAACCCCAATAACCACGGTCGGTGACTGCACTATAAGACCGGTCGAGAACACATAAGGCATAACACCTGTCCTGCTCTACCCCATATACTTCGGTGAGTATTCGGAGCACTGTTGAGCGATAAAGACAGTTATATTTTGGTTAAGACCGACTATGAAGATGTTATAATTTAAGGTGCATCGATATAGAGATATTAACTGGATTAAGCGTCCTATGATTATATGATAGGGAAAACAATGTCATAATTCTTGGCTGACACGTTGTCTTGCCTGAGTGAAGCGTTTTAATGCGATTCGACGTAATGCGATGATATATAACACGAAATGTGTCCTATGTGACTGACGCGTCTACGCGAGCTAAAATGTAGGCATCTATCTGATATTTACGCATATCGAAACGCATAGAATTAGCGCATTTGACCCTTGCGTAGGACAATGGGTGACATTGTTTTTGTCAGTGGAATAAAAGCCTTAACATCTTATTATAATGTCGCGATTTCTTTGCGAGTAATTAGTCTTAATTATGCACCACATTGTGTGGGTTTATAGGCCTTTTTAGACACAAGTATAACCTTGTTAGTTCAATATCGATGTCTTGTAGCTACTAAATTGATGGATCGGTTTCGATTCGAAAACATTGGGCTGCTTTTGGAATATCGTGACACGCAGTCGGCATTTAGTTTGTACTATTGGAAAAATATTTTTATTCAACTTTTCGTGCCTGCAGGTTGGTTTAAAGTTGCAATCAAACTTTAAATTGAATCAGAAAGCTTTTCAATCGTCGTTTAAAATTAAGAAAGGGAACTGCAGGCGTTTAAAAATATAGTTTATTTAAGGCATGCTAGCGAAGGATTATCAAAACAATATGGGGTAGATATAATTACTAATATTATTGTGGTGGCATTCACTTTTAAATTTGATACCGAGTTTGATATTGGTAGATACCAAAGGGTGTTATTTTATACATGTTGATTGTGAAGACCTACACCCCATATGCTGCCCCCCAGGGCACCATCTTTAACTGTTGATTATTTTGCTATAAAAGATGTAGATATATAAATTAGCTTCCTCTCTTTCTTACAGCAAAGTAGGATTCCAATAATGCTAAAAAATGTGGTGACGCCAACGCCCCTGATGTGGAAACGAATAACGTCTGTACAACACCTATTTAAATGAAATATAGATTTACCTGCTATCCATAGAATATTGACATATATCATAATTATATGGAAAATCTATCAAATACTACTTACAGTAAGCAAATCTATATTTTTTTTCAATAAACTGTTTCGTCCCACTGCTGGGCAAAGGTCTCTCTTCACTTAGCCTGACCTTTGGCTACTTCCCGCCATTCCATTTCATAGCGTCCAGGTCATCGCGCCATCTTTGTCTTGGTCTCCCCCTGCGTCGTGTCCATCTGGTGATTCAGTGGTGATTTTGGCCCACCTGGCTCAATCTGCTGAAATCTATAAATTAATTATATATTAAACCCATCCGTTAATCGTCAATACTTATCGTATTTTTGAAAAAGACAAAAAATATTTGAAATAGGCCAGTAGTAAGTTACTCTCTGAATTCTTGACATTGAAAATAAAATTCGGCAAAATATACCTTAGCGGCCTCTCTCGTAGCAAGGCAGTAAAATTATTAGCGGCCTCTCTCGTAACAAGGCAGTAAATTATTAGCGGCCTCTCTCGTAGCAACGCAGTAAAATTATTAGCGGCCTCTCTTGTAGCAAGGCAGTATATTTGTGTATTGTTCAACAATTTTCATGTATAAAATAATAATTAACGTAATGTATGTATCTTCTCAATTTTCAACAATAATGTCTTCCTGAGTGACAACGCGGGCAGTGCTACTACAATGATGACGTCATCTATTTAAATATAAAAATACTTTCAAAAATATGGAAAAATCAAAGTGACTGTCGAAAAACTGCATTTAGAATTGGTGGTGAATAATTTATTATATTGGTGAAATAATTGTACCATAACACCATAAGCTTTACATAATTTTAACGTGATACTCAATTAGAGGACTTGTATACCTACTTATCGGAACAAAAAAAATAATTGTCACAATTTTAATGTTTCACGATGTACTGTGTGAATTGAGAATGGATGTATAGAACTGTATGTATATTTCTATTGCATATTTGAGGGCTTATGTTCACAAGAATGATAAGTATTGCTCTAAGATATGTGAAGAAATCAACTTATGTTACGCTAAAATCACGTCTAAATCACGTTAGATCTTCCACGTTAAGAAATAAAACAATGCGATGAAAACGCCGCCCACGCATTGCGGTACGGATTCATATTACCATATCCAATAAGCATATGACTTTGCTGCTCTTAAGTTTTATATTTAAGAATTCAAAATAAGCGCCAAAATTGTTCAGTTTGATTTTTAAATTTGTACCTAAGCATAAAATAAGCGGCAAACTAATTTTTTTTATATAGAAATATTTTACAGATAGCTACGCATACGGATGGCTTGGTCGAGTGGTTAAAAGCTTTACCCGTTTATCCCACTGAATCGAGTAGTCGCGAGTTCGATTCCCGCACGTGGCATATCTGTGACCCAGAAATATTTGTATCGGCCTGGGTGTTTGTGTATGTGAATTTCTTGTTTGTAAACACAGCCACGACACGAATTAGTGCTAGTGAGGTGGGGCTAAGTTTAAAAAAAAATTAACGATGATGCCTTGATCTAGTTCTCTGAGCGTACCTCCTCAATTCCCTTTATTGAGTACTCGCAATGTAAACCATGCAATTTGTGTGTGTGTGAATGATCTACGCTGTTGGCCGCGGGGCCTTTACAGCTTCACCAGACAAGAGGGCGGGCGTGTAACCACTACGCTCGAGCTAGAAGGGCAAGGGGGCAACTAGCTTAAGGGCGCCTCAAGAAGGAATGGCCTCGGCTTGTGTAGTCGCTATGGGGGAGGGCGTATACTAGGTGTCTCGCCGTGGTGCTTTGCACCGGCCGGCGGGCAAGGGATTCATCGACCTCGCCGGCGAGGTCGGTGTCCGATCTCCGCGATTTGCTAAATATTTTTACGTTTCCCTACAATCATCTTCACACAGTACACCGTGAAACGCAAGGTTATGTATAGATGTGTATTTTGCGAATATCTACATAGAGGCAGCATATTTACTGAGTAATTTAACGGTGACACACTATTTAGGTGCGCGGTGTTTATGAAAATGTGCACTTTAAGGTTGCCTTCACTATTTTAATAGTTTTAGGTGTGTACAACATTGTCGTGGTAGAAGTTTGCCTATAGAAGTGGCTATAATACACACACTAGGCTATCACTGCTTAATATACACTAAGCATTAATAGCCTAGTGGTTACACCGTTGGACTGCACACCGTCACGCCTATATTCCCCAGAGGGGGTGGCAGAGGTGTACTGAGTACACCCACGTTTCGCCGACGATGTTAGGTCCCATGTTATAGGGGGCGAGCCTATTGCCATATATCGGGCACAATTCCAGACTCCGGACACATACTGGGTTTTCGTTAGAAAAACTAGATTTGTCCGACCTAGGATTTGAACCCAGGACCTCGTGATCACAAAGCGATGCGCTTTGCCACCAGACCAACGAGGCAGTCTGCACCGTTGGACTACAAAGTCAGAAGTCTCGGGTTCAAACCCAGGCACTCACCTCTGTCTCTGCGCAAGCATGTGCGTATTAAAAATTAACTATCACTTGATTTAACGGTGAAGGAAAACATCTTGAGGAAACCTGCATGCCTAAAACTTTCTCGAAGGTGTGTGAAGTTCGCCAACCTGCACTGGGCCCGCACTGCCCAACGGTGGGGCAGTTTCTTAACAGGGCTAATATTAAGCCAATATAGTTAAGTGTAATGTGTTCTGAAGCACACCAGGGTGATATGTTGTACACATCGTTCATTGAACAGCACAACTCAAAAGTATTTCAAAAATAAATATTTTTCATTCGAAATCTCTCGATAATTGATCTGATTTTTAGTAATAAACGAGAGACTGACTTCCACTTGGTGAAATATTTTTGAGACGTGTTTTATTAGTGTCGGACGTAGCATCTGATTGGCTGTCTATTATTTTAATATTAATTTCTTTTAATTTTTAGTTTTTATTTTTTTAATCTTGTGTAGCTGAGCACACGCTGTTTCGCCTTTTCCATTGTCTTAACTGTATCATTCTCTGTGAATATTAGAAAGTAGATTGTAGTGTCTTAGATAAAATATAAAACTTAATATTCTAAATATTAACTTGGCAACACCACACGAACAAGTGATACGACTAAGCTACATATTTTTAGCAGAAAAAAAAACATATTGTATGAACATATTAACAATATATTTCTTTAATAGTTTTGTCAGTAAAAGCAATGGATATGTAATCGAATGTATAATATTATGCAATATATAACCCCAAGCGGCAATGAGAACGGTGAAGCGCTAACGGGTGGGGTCTGTGAAACAGTGCTCGCCGTTGGCCATATTTTAATTATTCATTTTATTTTTCGATCAAAAACGCATTTTTAGTTCCTCACGTTAAGTTGGGGGGCTATGTAGAAGCCCGCCATCATACGTTTATAATTATAATGAAAGTATTAACTCGCTACTATTGAGAAATCATAATCATTATTTTCTTTATAATCTGTACAGTAGTAGATATAGTTCCTAACTTGTAATCGATACAAAAATATAACCCATGAATTAATAATGTAGATGAGACGTAATTTTTCTTTAATCGTTTAGAATTAAGTTTATATTATGATCAAATTTTAATTGTATGTTTTTTTTAGTATTCACTATTAGTGATAGTCGGCGTCGAATCGTTTTAAGTATCTATTACGGTATATTTTTTACGTATTTAATGGAAGACTGCTCGGAATCGTTTTCTGTTATGTGTATCGTTTACTGCTACAGGCGATCGGATTGGCGCGATTTCGCTGGTCGAATGGAATAGTGACACAACTAAAAAACAAGGGAAATCAAGCCTTCTGGTTTGGGAATTGGAGTGCTAATTCAAGTAACCAAATTTTTCAGTTCGGTCATTATTACATTCGAGTAGCGATATGTCGTTTGGCACTGTTTGTGCATAAAGCAGCTGATGTGAGTGTTGCCCTATTCTATAGTGCGGACGACGCGAATGGCGCACGCACATTCGCGCCAGTGGGCATTGGTCTCTATAATTTGAACGACACTATGTAATTAAGCCCCGAAGAGGCATATAATCATGAGTCTCAGACGGCAAGCTAAGCTTATTGAGAATTATTTTAATATAGGAATCCGTATTTTTATATCGAAACTAAGATAAGTTAATACATACACGATAATCAGTTACTCCCACAATGTCACATGTAATAGAAGTAAGCTTGTAAAACGTGTTTTTTTTTCTAAGTTGATGTTTATCGTACGCCTATTGGCTCTGTGTTGTTCATGTTGTGTTTATTTTAAGATAACATTCGTCAATCTATCTACATAAAGTCGACTGAACGAAGTTTCTATCAACTAAGACATTACGCAATCGATTCCAATGAGTGTATACGAGTTTTTATAATTCTTTATATAATGAAATGTATAGGATGTAAAGGACAGGTAGGCAAAGTTTGTAACAAAACAATACTCGTCACGACCTGTTATAGTCGCGAAACTTATCGGAAATTAAAAATGAAACACCAATTTCGTATATACGGTCAATCGGGCTATCATTGGCCCACTTTTTGCAAAATAAATTAAACCAATTATTTAAATAATACGCTAGACGACAATATATCTATCCTCGTGGCTTTTGGGGTGCTTCTTTTAGAAAATATAATAATTTTGCTGATGATTCTTATGACAATAGAAGACTAATTCGTTAAACTTCCGGGCCAAAGTTACAATCTGACTTAGGCTTGGATTGACCCAGACCCCATTTGTAGGCTTTTTTTGCTTGCAATTCAAAGAGTAGGGCTAACATTCGCCTGCATATTTATAATGTTTTATACAGCTGAGAGCCATAGACAATAATTGCTTTTAATTTTTAGGTTCTTAGGGGTAAATAAAATGTCGCCATAGAAAAATGAACACCGCTCTTTATTGAATCTACTATAAGTGAATGTAAAGGGGGGGGGGGGGGGGGTTTAAAAATAGTTTTGCTAAAAAGGTGGTAGCTTTTTATCAAAACAATTTTAATATGAGAGTGGCAAAATAACTATGAGACTAGGAGGAAACCAGAGTGTCTGTAAGGGAAGAACCTGTTGGAACTCTGTACTCTCTGCCTACCCCGCGAGGGAGCTGGCGTGATGATGTAGATAGATAGATATTTTAATACGACTATGCTGCGTAAAAGAGACAGCTATAAACTGGTCTTAAAGTTGTGGTCTGTGGTACTATTTAATCATATTGATGGATACTATTAACTTATTTCAGGTTTTCCGGACCTGTCCTTTACACTCTTTATTTTTAGCTCTCAATCCTGGTAAGTCGATTGTCGAGACACGGTCAAATCAAAATTTTTCTACTTATCATCGTGAGACGATGGATTTATTACCCAAAATGGATTGAGCACTCTGCGAAAAAAACGTGCTGACAAAGATACTTACTACGTCTCCTTTTAAGTAAACATATCCATAATCGTACCAAACATTGGTACGATTATAGATTTATTGACATCTAACGTATAATTGTCGGCAACTGTTTATCGCTGTAATTCTTTCTTTCCACGCATATGCCACTACTTGATTGACCTAATGTTATATCTTTACTAAAACATTTTATTGTTTCTGGCAATGTTATGATGATATATATATATAGTTATAATGGAGGCTTGTAAACGTCTATTTGTTTTTATTTGAAATCAAATTAATACGCTAGCTGTTCGGCTACCAAATCAAAAATTAATACAGTAGGGTTATTAATTTTGTCTTTCCGTTTCAAATCTTGTGATCCAATTTTCAAGCACTTGCGGGTATCTGATTGAGCTGTAGGTACCATGGAGCTGAAGTAAGAAACAAGATCGATTGGAATCATGAACGATTTCGAGTAAATTTCCCATTCCCATCTGTAAATTCAGCTCCAAGTGTCGCAAAAATTAAGGATAGTCCCCTAAGGCCGTTTCAATACAGTTACTGACCCATCTTAAAAATCTATCCTATACAAACGAATTGAGAACCTTGTTCGTTTTGAACTCTGTTATAAATGGTTTACAGCGTATTTTAACAATATTATAAATAGGTAAAGACCGTATTAGTTCTACCGTATGGTTACCATACTGCATCGTATAGGGTGCGAGCGAGACACCGGGTTATCACTCATCATGGATTCTTTGTGTGTTGTGTCTGTGAGTAAGAGTTTGTTTCAAGCAATATTTTGATTCGTTTTGGGTAATAAATTCATGCGTGAAACTAATTTAACACAGTCTTAAGATAGATGAGAAGAATTGTATTCTTCTCTTAACTATTCTTTGAAAAGCTGTCTGCTGAGACAGCGTTACATATAAACGGATTGTAACGATTATTATAGTGAAAATTTACGATAGTCGGATGCTAGTTTATTGAATGGAAAAAGCGAGAAATTCCTCGTAAAACCATATTTTAATTTAACATCTAATAGTTGACTAAATTACAAACAATTTAATTGAAATTGTTCAAGAGGTAATCGACATTCTGTCTAGACAACCGGCTACAGGAATGAGCGGTTCGCAGCTTAAAGAATGAGCAGCTATCACTAATTTCGTTTAATATAACAGCAATACAATAATAATGCAATGTAAACTGTACTCAAAACACCGTTCTATAGACCGATCTTACAAATTTTAATGATTATTATTTAGGACATCTTTAGTAATAACATTGTTTCTTTAAACTTATTTTTATAATTATATGCAAAAAGTTGGTGTTACAACAGTGGCGTATAATTTTAAAGAGTAAAAGCGTTTTTTTATAAAACTTTTACATAAGTAACAAAAAGTTAATATTCTCGATTTCAATATCCATACATAGCTTTCGACCTAGAGGTATTGTACTATTTTTATTAGAGGATAATTTAATATTTCTAAAGAGCGAAAAATGAATACAACATAGCTTACAGAATTTTATATAACCTTTGATTACTATTTTGTACTGCAGGTAAATGGAAGGTTTGCCTTCAAATTTGTAAGACCACATGTAGGTAGGATTGATACGTGAAGTCTTATAGTTTGGCAATACAATGGTTCTTATTTATCGTATGTTGGACGCTTGATCGGCCATTGGATGCATTTATATTTATTTTTGTCATTATTCGTATGATTCGTTGCGAAATTTGTTTCAGTTACGAGGAATATATGCTAACTATTATTTTGTTAATGAGACAATCTGGAACTGTTTTAATCGACAAAAAATAAATGCAATATTTTAAAATTTCTATCTTAATGTTTGGATAAGTTATCTATAAAAAACAGTCTACGCTTGTTTTTAATGCCATAATAATTGGAAAACTTAGGGCATTAATTTGAAAAAGAGATTATTGTATTGATTTATTTTTACGAATTAAGAGGAACTTAAATATGTTGGGCCTAATCTGCAGTTCGATTTGTACACAAAATTGTTATGCGCGTAATTATGTAATTCTAGTGATACATTAATATCCTAATAGGAATGTGAATTATTCCAAAACAGGCGAATACTGATGATAAACATGTCAAGTATTTCACAGAGGGAAATTATTGCAGTCTTTTTTTACATACACAATGTAGTCGGAAAAAGAACAATTACTTTATGAAAGTTTGTGAGCTGTGTGTGTGTGTGTGTGTGAGTGAATGATGTTGATGATGACGCTGTTGGCCGCGGGACCTTTACAGCTTCACCGGACTAGAGGGCGAGCGTGCATCAACTCGAGCCAGCTTGTAAACTACATAATTAGGATCATAATGGCCCTAGAAGTAGATAATTACGTGCAAAATTCCCTTGAATATCATTTGGTAATTTTTTTCGATGAATATTAATAAGTTTGTCGTCCATGTATTGTGTAATTTACGTAACGAACGATTGTGCGGCCGGATAGTTGTATAAACTTTAAAGTGGTATATTTTAGTTGTAATGTAACGAACCTTTTATATTCCTTATTTGTGAAATGTTCGTCATTTTACTTTGTGATCATGTGAGTGCAAAATTTTTATTATTATATTAACCAGTTTTCGTTGACAATTCGTCAATTGTCGGGCAGCAGAAGTAAGACAGTGCGTTTATGTTCTGCATAGTCCATGAGCAGTATTTTAGATGTAATCTTTATTATTATAAACCTTTTTTTTATTATAACAATTATGAAATTCGATCGTTAGTTAATTTCTAACATGAAATATTTAATAAAGAAATCACAAAATTAATATTTGCCTTTTATTTGTGTAAGATTATTTCGTTCCTTTATGTAGGACTTACCTAAGTCAAGACCTGTTCTAGTCTTAATTTTTTTCACTCGACAAAACATTTACTAAACTTAAACCTACTCGATTTTTTAGTTAAGGGTAGCCGGAGCAATGTTTTCTCTATGCGAGATGTACATTGTTTTTCTTAACATTCCTGTGGTACATAGTTCAATAAGTGAAAAATATATATTCCTCAATGGTTTTGTATTTTATCGCAAGAAGGAGTCAATTTGTTATTATTAAATTTAATGTATTTTGATAAAATTTTATTCTTAACGAAATAATGGGCAACTGGGATTATTTAAAAAAAGAAAACAATCGGGTTCCACAGTTCTATACGTTTTCCGTCTCTTGGATTCCATCTTAACCTTGGATAGATAAATTATTTATTGAATACATGTAATCATTTAGGCCAAAGACATCAAGACAAACTAGGAGATCTTAGCTCATATGAACGAGGTACTTCGAAAAAGATAGGTAAGAAAATTTGAACGAAATCCTTATTCCAAGTACCAGAATGTCATAGCAGTACAGAGACGTTTAGATAATCACGTGACGAAAAAGATGTCCTAGTCTATTATGACGTCCTGGTTCTTTGACCACGATTTTGTAACATACATTGACTCCAATCTAATTAGAGTGGCGCTGAATTTGCCAGTGGGCATGATCTCATGATCATGCCCACTGGCAAATTGATTGAAATTGAGACAATAAATTTCCTGTAAAACTCATGTTTTACAGGAAATTTATTGTCTCAAGCAGATTATTTCATTTATATTTTTATCTTTAAAGTCGACTGTACCAATACAGCGAAATGTTAATAAGTCTTCTGTATGTTGGTAGATGTTAACCAGATTGATCCATAAAACCATTTTTAACAGAAAAAATACTATGAAAGTACTTACTCAGGCTTGCGTTACTTGTTATTTTATGTAGTCTTATCATTGTATTAATACGTGAAGCAAAGACTTGGTACCCCTTTTTACAAAAATATGTATAGAATATATAGTCTTTGACAATTGAACCTTAATAATATTCAAACTTAAAATTTAAATTAATTATGGTCGAATTTCGACCAATGGGCGACCACTAGTTATAATAAAAATATAATACCAGGGGCTCCATACACCTATATTCCCCAAGCGGAGGTGGCAGATTGTACTGAGTACACCCACTTTTCGCCGACGATATTAGGTCCCATGTAATAGGGGGCGAGCCAATTGCCGTATACCGGACACAATTCGAGACCCTGGACTTATACTGGGAATTTTTCGTTAGAAAAACTACATTTGTTTGACCTAGGATCCGTTCCGTTTCGGTCCGTTTGTAGGTTTGCAATTTTCAAACCAAATTACTTATTTGACGAGAAATAAAACAAAACCATTACTGTAATAATAATCATTTATTCCATATAAATATAAATTTATTTTTGGATAACCACACTAGTATTGTTAGACAAGTAACTGCACTAACTACGGACTAATTATTATGAGATAGAACTTATTTGACGTCGGTGTGCGCTCGATTAGGTCCCTGGCGGGGGTGGGGGTCCGTTATTGACCCACTGGGGGTGTGGGCCGGCCATGTTGCAAAAGTTGGACCCGAATATGGGCACATTGTGTCGGAACGGAGGAGGGACGCCCGGGGGAGGCGGGCCTTGCATCCTATTCCCTCCAAATTGGAACATGTTGCCCATGAAAGGTGGTGGAGTGTTGAGGTTGAATGGTGGTGGGAACATTGGAGGCCCGTTGAAGTTGGGTGGTGCGCTCCAGGGGCCTCCGGGGTCCCCGTTGGGGTGCGGCGGGGGTGTGCGTACGTCCATGTTGTTAGGCCACGGCCGCGTAAACCGAGGGAATGCGTTGGGGTTATTCCGTCTAGATCCAGCAGAGAACGGGTTGCGTCCTCTACTCGGGCCGCTTCCGAACCGGCTGCTGGACTCCGATGGTCTTTGGTTTCGTCTCTCCGGCACCTTTCTGAGGTTCTTGGAGGTTTCGCCGTCGTTCTCGGACTCCTCCTGCCGGTTTTGTCTCTGTTCCTTCCTAGCTTTGTTCGCTCTCCGCTCTTCTTCGTCGTCGGAGTATTCTATCTGGTGTGGTGGCGGTTCAATATCGTGCAACCAGGATGCATCCGAGCCTTTTATTCTGTAATAGACATATATTTGATAAAACAAATTTTCGTGTAATGGTGTATTATAAAAATGGAATTTTTCAGGCCCATGTAGTGTAAAAAGCATTTAAAATCGATCTAGCCATTAGATTCGAGTAGCTCATTTTCACCATGTGGATTTTCTACAAAGACCCGTCTCAATCTTTCTTCAAATTCTTACAGTGCTAGTTCTCAATGTTTCGGCAGTATGTTATTTCTAACGAATATACATATTGTGACAATAATGTTATTTTTGCGACAGTAGAAAAAACACGCACTGTAAGCGATTAGGAAAAAGAGTGGGGTGCATCTTCATAGATTGTATGATCTATAATAGCTCCCTCCCCAGTGTTTTTAAGAGCATTTCGGTTGCGTCTATTTTCTTAGAAAAAGAACGTAACCCCACACTAGGATTTATTCCTGTGTCGTAGGTGCGTTTACAAACATGAAAATTCACATACACAAATACTCAGACCGGAACAAATAATTGTGGAGCACATAGATTTGTCCCGTGTGGGAATCGAACCCGCGACTATTAGACACAGTGGGCGGAGCGGCTTAAGCTCTTAACCATTGCGCTAAATCGTTCGTCCTTCCAATTAATCTAGATTAAGACAGCATGATATAGGTTAGGCTCACTATGAACAGTTTCTCAAAATGACTATTTTACCATATTGTCCACTTCCCATATCATCCTCTTTCCCATAAGGTTAATACTAACTAAGGTTAATAATAACATTTACCATGATATATTTAATATGACTTATTCTTTCTTTAACTCAACTTGTGCTAGAAGGCTGCATGTATGTAACCACGAAGTAAATACGAAGAAATGCCGTAATAAGATGTTACTATATAGTAATTTAAGCGTGCCACTGCGCGGGGTGGCAAAGGGCGAGAGGGACGTTACGCTCAACCCACATGTGTATTTGCCATCTGGCGGAGAATGGTAAAAACTAAACGGTTTGTCCATATTAATGTTAATTGTAAGTTGGCATATGTAATAGAAGTATTTTAATAAATGAAGATAAAAATACTTGGACTGTGTTGTGCAGAAATGATCCAACCCACAAACAGGCCAAAATTAAGATATTGATGCTAAATTGTTGAAAATGATCTGTATTCTATTGAGTAAAATATTTATTTCATTCTGACAACTGATAATATACGAACCATGGTGGAAAATGGTTAATGTCACAAGAAAAAAAACTGCGTCTCGGGACGCCCGACAGAAGTGATAAATTAAACTAGCGCTGTGGGTTAGAGTAAGAGAGGAAGAACCTGCCTACCGCTGGCGTATGCGTGAGAGAAAGGGAAGAGCGCTGTGGGTTAGAGTGAGAGAGGAAGAGCATGCCTACCGCTGCCGTATGCGTGAGAGAAAGGGAAGCCAGACAGACTGGCGCCGTTATGCGTTACGTTACGAAGCGGTTTACCCTCCCATAAGAAGTTTTCACTTCAATACATTTATTTATCTTTAAAATGTGTGTTGCCAGTGATGACTTACATAAGCCTTGCACTGAGACATGGTCATTCACGATGGGCCTCATAAGGAGGCTCAGGGTCACCCAAAGGGCAATGGAAAGAGCTATGCTCGCAGTTTCTCTGCGAGATCGAATAAGAAATGAGGAGATCCGCAGGAGCACCAAAGTCACCGATATAACTCTCAGAATTGCCAAACAGTGGCAGTGGGCGGGGCACATCGCTCGTAGAACTAAAGGCCGTTAGAGCAGAAAATTTCTTGAGTGGCGACCTCGTACCGGAAGACGTGGGGTGGGCAGGCCCCCCACAAGGTGGAGCGATGACCTGGTTAAGGTCGCAGGTAGAAGCTGGATGCGTACAGCACTAAGCCGATCGTTCTGGCGATCTTTGGGGGAGGCCTTTGTCCTGCAGTGGACGTCTTCCGGCTAATGATGATGATAATGATCTTTAAAATTTGAATAATTCCTATAAATGTTTTTGTGGTTTGAAACATTTCTGCACAACACAGTCCACTTAAAAATGAAATTTGATGTTATTTGTGTGACCAGAATGTCGATCCACTTATTTTTAGCCTGTTAAGATACATCACTTCATTTTAAAATGGTTTTATTTTTAATAAAAATAGATAATATTTAATGTGTGAATAGAGCACGTAGCGAGGTAAGCCACGCCCACCACGATGACGTCAAGGCTTGGTGGAATTCAAAGGGCTCGCTAGGCCATCTCTTTTTCTTATTTGCATCGTGGATGTAACCCAAAAGGTTTTTAGTAGAAATGGGCAAAATGTAATCAGATTAATAATTTTACGATTCCATTTTGTAATCTTCAATCAGATTAAAAATGTAATCATTGTGGTTGTTAATTGTAATCGTTAATTAGTAATCTGAAGGCCTAGACAAGTTGCAAGCGTTTTGTTTCTATTCTCTCGTCGCAATCGATAGCGCATTGTTTTGACCACGTGACTTTTCGTTGCAAAATGTCAGTCCCATACATTTTTCCGCTTTCTATTAGCGTTAACGACTGTAGATTGTCAACTTGGATATAGGCGCTGAATACATTTTAGCCATCTCTAGTTGGTAGGCGACTCACTTCATGAGCTCGGAGAGGAAGACGTAGTTGGTGTGTTGTGTGCGCGGCGCGATGAACACGTCGGCGCCGGGCGAGGCGCCGCGCGCGCGCACGTGCTCCGCCGAGTTGAACCGCACGCAGTAGTGCGGCTCCGTCACCTGCCGCGCGAAACGAAACGTATATTTCTATCTTATCTTTATCATGGAGGTAGGATGTAGGTACCGGGAAAGACCTAGACTATCTTATCATGACCGAATAGACCGAGTCTTATCTGAAGGTCAAGTCAAGAGTGTCCGTAACCGGCGAGCGTGTATGAGACGAACTATGAGAGTGCTAACTCCACTCTCATAGTTCGTCTCATACACGCTCGCAGAGAGGTACGTAAGGAAAGAACCTGTTCGAACTCTGTACTGTCTGCCTACCCCGCAAGGGATCTGGCGTGATGATATAGATAGATATAAAATAAATAAACAGTGCCAAATCTATATTCCTGAAACGAGTGAGTGAGAGAGGTGTTCCGAGTTTACGCTTGCACCTAGATATTGCCAGCTATGTTAGGTACCAATGTCATGGGGCGAGTCTATTTCGCTATACCGGTCACAATATCAGGCTCCTGACTATATTGAGAATTACATAGAAAAATGACTTGTGGTCGACTCTAAGATTTGAAGAGTCTCGTAATTGCCAGCTAGGCGCCAGCGCCTCTAATCCAACGGGCCAGTCAAATAGGCAGTGAATGATTTGCTTACTGTCGGTAGTATTTTGACAGGTTCTCCATATTTAAAATGACAACATTTTACTGGTAGAAGACAAATATATCCTTGAATTAAATATAAAAACCAACCGTTAGCCAATAACTAGCATAATATTAGCATAAAAATCCACTCGTAAACAAATTATTATCCTAACTATATGCTATGTTCAAGGTTAAAATCTACATATTTGATGTTGAAAGTCAGGGCAAAGGACTCGAGCGCAATTTATTCATAGTTATGTGACATTTATTCCTACGACCATTTGTAGCTATTAAATACCGTTTATAGAAAGATTTATTTAAAGTAGTATCATTAAAGATGCATTCTATTTGGTTGGCGTCACTGACTTATTGAATTAAAAACTTAAAATAGCGTTAACGTAAAACGTTGCACGAACAAATTTTAGCGTTAGTTTTAAAGTAGCTCGAGGTTATGACGTAAAATTGCCTTCAACTTAACGTTATAACTTCGAGTTACTTAATAGGTAACGCTAACACTGATTAGTGCAAGTGGGCCCAAGAAAATAACGATTTCGATTCACCACTACTACGAGATGTTTTGATTTAACCGATTCATTTTTGATGACACACCAGGTGGGTCATGAAAAGGTGCCAGTATCTGTAGGAGGATACGCGAAACGTGTCTAAACATTCACAACATTTAAACTGGTCTCTGGTGGTGGTTCCAACAGGTTCTATCCGTACAGAACTATGTAATAATAGAATCTGTTGGAACTCTGTACTCTCTGCCTATCCCGCAAGGGGTCTGGCGTTATGATATAGATCGATAGAAAACTATAATAATAATAATAAAATAATTTATTTTCTCATCACAAATGTGCATCATTAGTACAGTACGAGCTTAATCTAATAGAATAATAGGACATTTGTGAGAGACTGGTGCCCGAGATAGGTATAGGAATACCTGTGTTACGGGTCACCAGGCCCCCGAAACTTAAAGTAACATTTAACATTAGATCAAGTATGAACTAGGTGTGTGATGAAAATATTAAACAACAAACCAAACAAGGTTACTATAAAAGAGAGGATATACAGTTTGTGTGTGTGTGTGTGTGTGTGTGTGTGTGAGTGTGTGTGTGTAAAAAAAATAGCTGCTTTTAAAGCTAAGGCTTATGTGCCAACTTTGGCGCTTAACGCTTTTGGCGTGCCAACGATCATTTTGTTATTAGCTAGATAATCTATTTGAGTAGAATATGACTCAATGAATCACTTAGGCCCATTTGCACGAAACAGAGTTTGTGTAACAAACGCAGAGTAATGGTGTAACTCAAGCTTATAACGTTAAATTGCCTTCAACTTAACTTGAGTTAGTCAATAGGTAACGCTATCCCTTGTTTGTGCAAGTGGGCCTTAACATGTCATGAGACACAAGTTATCGCAAGTTGTCTATGAAGGGATCTTAACTTTACATATTCAAGCAATAAACAAGGCACAATAAAGCTGGATTTCAGCCAAATGTACTTCAGTTTTAGTCATTATACTGCTCCCTAAAGTTTGTACGAATTTTTCTGTGGCGAAATTGGCTGTGTTCCTAATCAGTTTTTTGACCTCGCCGGTAAATCTTCACGCTTGACGTTTATGGGCGCGTTGTAAGCAGACAATGTGGGTCTACCGACCGTGTTTTCATTAAGCATTGAACTGCAGCCAAAAGATATTAAGTGTGTCGCCATTTCCCGTTTTTGGACTGCTCAGTAGTTATGACGCTGCATTTTAAAAGATATGAAATTTACGCGATTTTCTACGTCTTCAACAATTTTTATATTTAGAAGTTGGTTTATGAATACTATTTATGAATAACGTCACTTCCCAACAACCCATTTAAAAAATATAAAGCTTGCGTACGATTATAACATGGTAGGTAATTCCCATGATTATTTTTCATCTAATACGCTATGGGAAAGTTACCCATTCCCGATGGAGGGTCGTTTATTAACTCCACGTGCAACACGTCAAACAATGTTTAATTCCACCTCGTTTACTAAATAATTAGGAGTTTAAACCGCCTAAAACTTCGCGATAAGCGATTTTTAGATTATTTTTGAAGCAATTCTATCCGTTTTAGAAGAATTACATGGGTTTAAAACAAGTTATAAACATAGAACCAGCTGGTTCTCCGTCTTCTCTATCTACGTACTGTAGAAATATGAATCCTTACTTTGCGTGCATTCAAAGATTACATAACTACTCTGCTCTATTTCATATCCACTTCCCAGCATACTGCTGTTGCCACGCTGGTCAGCGTCATGTCCATGCGCTTTCCCTCGCTAGTGGGGTTAATGTAATCTATGGATGATAATGAGTTGCTTACCGGTCCGAAAACATCAAAGACTCGACCCAGCGCCTTCGCTCCATTATCTAAGAATAGAACACTGTCCAAGTCCACGGCTGGAGTCTCGGGCAGTGCACGGACTATCACTGAAAAAAAGAAACATTTCATATTATGCATACATCGCTTTTCCCATAAATTTATATTATATATCTCTATCTATCTATAATATCACGGTAAGCAGAGAGTACAGAGTTCCAACAGGTTCTTTCCTTACATACCTCTCTGGCTTCCTCCACTCTAATAGTTCGTCTCATACACGCTCACCGGTTACGGAGTCTCTTGACTTGTCCTTCAGATATGACTCGGTCTATTTGGTCATGGTAAGATAGTCCTTGTCTTCCCCGGAACCTACATCCTTCCACTTTCGCATTGTATATCTATTTTGTCGTTCTTTCTTTCTTCTATCCCGACCCAACGGAGCATACCCTTTCTCATCTTTACACCTATACTCTCTTTGTTTCCGATACTATTTGTTGCGAATACGAATACCTATTTTCATATTCAATTTCGTGCCATCTACACTATGACCCGAAACCAGTAGTAATTTTTTCATGACACTGTGTGTAAGTATTCTGGACATTTCACAGGCATACTCCCAAAACAGACAACACAGATTGCTCGATTAAAATCAAGTCAAGTCCGTGCAGAGTTCCAACAAGTTCTTTCTCTACAGACCTCTCGCCTCCTCCATTCCAGTTCAGTTTTATTTACGCTCGTCGGTTTACTAAAAAAATGGTAACATTATATGTAGTTTAGGTTTTTCCTAGTATCTACATCCATGTCCTTTCACATTGTGTATCTATTTCGCCATTCTTTCTTCGACAATTATTTAATATGTCTAAACGACGGGAGCATCTCCTTTCTTATCATTACACCGACTTTCTTATCCTACGCGGTGCAGAAGCGCTGTAAGCGCTTTTAAATTTTTTTTACGCACTTGCGATATTAAACGCGCCATTAACGCGCGTTTAAAATCGCTAGTGCGAAAGTAGGGTAACCCCACGCATTTTACGAAGGGCTCACTATTCGACCGCATTTGTCCCGCTTTCATTCTCTTTCCTGCATACCCAAATAACAATGCCGTATAACAACGCGTATATAACGTGTTGAAGTATTTTTAAGGGAAACCGACAGCTACGTATAAAATTATATGCAATACATGAATAGGTAGCACAAAGCCAAAACAAGAGCACAAAGGATTCCGCGTAAAGCAAAAAAAAAAAAAATCATATCGGGCTATGAGCCTATGCTGTCACAAATCGAGGTCATACTCCATCACGCGGACATAGTGTGAATTGGTAGAGGCAATTTTGTGGCTACCTGCTGTTAGAATTTATTGAGCCGCCTATAAAGCTTCCAATTTGGCTTAATGACTACTACATTAAATGGTAATCGAGAATGACGGCTTGCCGTACCTTCCGAAACACGAAGACGATCGTATATGAAAATGCCACAAACCAGCACCCATCTCTGACAAACCGAACGCTGCTTAAGCTTGCATTCGCTAAGAATAGCGCGGTCGCACAGCGCTACGAGCGCGTCAAAACATATATTGAATAGAAATACTATGAAAAAATTGAATATTCATGAATATCCATATATATCTGAGCAGACAAAGGCCGCAAGTGTATCGATTGCGAAAACCATACGGAAATTAATGGAGGTCATGGCGAAAAAACCCCGCGGCATGACGTGCCAAGGCCGCCCGTGGGCAGAGCCGCGCCACATTTTATGTAAATTAATTGTAATATGGTAATCTTGAGAGTACATTTTCTTGGTGTGTCATTTTGACGCTTTCCTCCCGGATCGTCGTTAGATGAATTGAGTAACCATTGAGTTGCTTGGTGTTTTTCTGTCATCATCAGCCCGTGTCAGTCCACTGCTGAACGTAGGCCTCTCCCATGGCACGCCACTGAGATCGATCTTCAGTTCTCCTCTAATCCCTGCCCGCTGCCTTACGAATATCGTCGCCCTCCTAGCTACTGGGCGCCCTACACTACGTTTGCCGACACGCGGTCTCCACTCAAGAACCAGTCTGCCCCAACGGCCATTGGTTCTGCGGCATATGTGACCTGCCCACTGCCACTTTAGCTTGCTAATTCGCTGAGCTATGTCGGTAACCTTGATTCTCTGACGAATAACTTCGTTCCGGATTCGATCCCTAAAAGAAACTCCGAGCATAGCTTTCCATAGCTCACTGACCGACCTTGAACTGGTGGACAAGCCGCACAGTGAGTTAACAACGCACTGATTAAAAACTTTCGTTTTTAGGCATTGGAGTATGGGCGATAAGAAGACTCGACAGAGATTTTTCTGTGATGGACATTATTCAATCAATTGTTTAATTGTAGGCTCAATAAGATAGATAAGATAAGAATGACTTTTGGATGTCAAACGCCTCAATCCGTTCCGTAACCATGAGTGCTGTAGAGCACTCAAAACGTCGGGAACTTAAAAACCAAAAATAAACCACGATACACAATCCGAAATACTTTAATTGTAATTTAATTTTTTCACAAGTAATTTTTTTCTAACTCTAGTAATAAGTATGAAGACCCGCCCTACCCTTTTGCCTAAAAACTTTCAGTGCAAGCATAAAGAAAGTGTGCAGAGTAGCAACGAGAAGACTGATCAATATAGTAGTAAGTACACAATGTCCTGAGTTGCGTTAGTGCCTAATGAAAGTGACTAACGACGGCTTAGTCCAGTAGTTAAGAGCTTAAGCCGCTTCGTCTACTAATATTTGTTTCGGTCTGAGCCCTTAATAATACCCGAATAACTTCGTGAATAACTCACGAAGTTATAGTAACATACCGCGTTTAGTCATAGCAAATGAGAGTCTTGGGCATCGATCAAATCTATTTGATCAATGGCTCAGGGTGTTTGTGTATGTGAATTTCGTGTTCGTAAACGCAAACGTCTATGGAAAGAGCTATGCTCGGCGTCTTTCTACGTGATCGGATCAAGAATGAAAAGATTCGTAGAGAAACCAAGATCACCGACATAGCCCATAGGATTAATAAGCCGAAGTGGCAATGGGCGGGCCACATATCGCGAAGATCGGACGAGCGTTGGGACAGAAAGATTCTAGAGTGGAGACTACGTATTGGTCAGCGCAGCGTGGAACAACCGCCTGCTAGATGGACCGAAGATCTTGTGAAGATCGCAGAAAGTCGTTGGATGCAGCTGGCATCGGACCGGTTGCGCTAGAGAGCGATTGGGGAGGACTATCTACAGCAGTGAACAAATATAGGCCAAGTAACAGCAACCACGGCGCATAAATAATTCCAAAAATAGCGTAGACCCACACGTCTACGCTATTTTTAACTCTGCAATAAAAAATATAATCGAATTAAATTGAAGTGCTATTGTTTAATTTTAATAGATTATATTTTTGACAGATGGTAAATGGAATCACAATATCATGGACGTTATATCGGTTGATTATGGCTGTTTGTTTTTCATTTATTTGTTTTACGTTTCTGTCGTGAATTTGCGTAGTCAAGGTCAAAGGCGCCCGCAACATTTTGTGTATTTCGAATATTTGCTTGCAACCACATTTTATAGTAAAAATATCTTCAACAGCCAAAGTAATATATAGCTTAACTTTGAACACCAATCCCATCAGAGACCTCTCTCTCTCTCTCTCTCTCTCTATCATTACACCAGACCCTTCACATCAGATCCGAACAAAAAAATCCTTTTCGACAAATCCATCTCGAAAAACTTACAAAATGAAAAAAAAATGATCGACGACTACGTATCTCTCGATCCATATTGTCATGCTCCATATCCTTTTCGGCTTGCGAGGTAAGCAGAGAGTCTACAGTTCCAACTCCTTACAGACCTTTCTGGTGGAGGTGTATGGAGATAGTACCCTTGAATATAATCAAATATTACGAAAATTCTCACCGGAATTAAAACATCGATTTTATACCAAACTAGCAGTTTCCCGCGACTTCGTACCTGGTCGACAACAGCGCCACCTACCGGGTCTATGTTATGCCTATGTTACTTCTGGATAAGGTCGCAAAGAATTTTTGATTCCACTCCAATCTAGGTCTCCACTCCGATCTAGGTCTCGAACCTATTCGCGCCTTTATTAAAAAGGCGTCAACACGTCACTTCGCGAACGCATCTACCCATGCGAATCCGTTAATCGTAGCCACCGCCGACTACGATCTCTCGACGTAGTAGTAGATCCCCTCCCATAGCCGGCGGTTGATCGGTGCACTTAGTAGTGCACCCGTCCCCCTACAGCGACTGTCCCAACCGAGGGCGACTCTTCGAGGCGCCCTCGAGTATGTCGCCTCTTGCCCTTCTGGCTGGCTAGAGCGTAGTGGTTGCACGCTCGCCTTTAAGTCCGGTGAAGCTGTAAAGGCCTCGCGGCCAACAGCGTACATCATTCACACACACACACATTTTTGCAATCGGTCCAGAAGTTTTTGAGTTTGTTCGTTACAAAAATACAAATCTTTCCTTTTTATAATATTAGTATAGAAGTATAGATGTACCTACTCCTGCAAAATGTATGGCCCTAAAAGGATTTTTGAATTTCCAGTATGTCATGGAAGACGTAGGGTGGACCTCTAAAAGCTGGACCGATAAAGGTCGCGAGCAAAAACCGGATGAGCACAGCACAACGCTGGTCCTTGTGGCGAGTTTTGGGAGAGGACTTTATTCTGTTGAAAGTCTTTCGATTAATAATAGATGTATAGCCATATTAAAAATTGTTCCCATTGACAAGTATTATCATCATATTACTTTCCTACAAAGATTCATCCCTGCTCCGGACCGGTCCAAACTGTTTGTCAATTATTTGCCCTACGCAAACAGTCGGTTTACATACTGAGTTCTTAGATTTACGCGAATATTACACATGAAATAAAATTATTTTTTGGATCGGATCGGGATTGCTTGGTTTTGGATTTGATTATATCGACTTGGGATCCGATAATTAATATAATCAAATCCAAAACTAAGCATAAGTGTTATGCTTAGCAGGGCTTCAAGACACGGTGAGCTCATTCTGCGTAGATCGGACCAATAAAAATAATTAAGAAGTTTGAGGGTACCCCAGAACAACTATGCCTTTTGGACGTTTCGCAAACGCAAAGCACTCGAAACGTCGGGAACATAAAAATCAAAATTAAACCGCGATAAAAATCTGAAAAATAATTTTATTTCACAGTCGGTTTAGCTAGAACTGGAAAAGCACTTACCTAATCTATCAACTACACTGGCAATGGTTCCAATCTTGGTGGTCTCCTGCGCGGGCAGGCTGATGGCAAGATCCTCGATCGGCGGCAAGTCGTCCAGCCCGAGCTCGCCGTTTACTTTGGGCTGTTCGGGCTTTCCTGTTTTGGGGCCTTCGAATTCATCACTGTAAAAAATATCATTATATTAATACGTGAAGCAAAAACTTTCTACTCTTTTTTACGAAAATTGCGCGGACGGAGGAGTATGAAATTTCCCACACCTATAGTTTATATCGAGAAGGACTGCAGAAAGCTAATATTTTTTTTAAATTATGCATAAAAAAACAGTAAATCAATATAAAACACATTACGTGTGTAATGTATTTGACACAATACAATTCAAACACATCACATTTTTACAAAAACATCGTTTACAGAGAAGTTTTGTATCATTAATTAAATTATCGAAGTATGTATGTTAACATATTGAGTTCTTAGATTTACGCGAATATATGTATGTTAAGTTCAATGGACAGCATTTACTCTGGTTTTTTGTTTTAATAAAAAAATAAATAAAAAAGGTATTCTTTATTTTAATCATTTTTTGTTTATTTTTTTAATTAAAATTTCATATAATTTGTTTGAAAAAAAATAGGCAAACTAACAGAACAGAACTTGGCGAAATCTGTGATTATAGAAGTATAGTCTTTGATAATAGAACCTTAATAATGTTCAAACTTAAAATTTAAATTAATTGTGGTCGAATTTCGACCAATGGACGACCACTAGTATTCATTAATTTACCATTATTGTCGAACTTAGTAGCAATATCCTAGCACATTGCTTGTAGAACTAGCCTTTGGAACAGAAAGGTAAGTGGCGATCATGTGCCGAAAGATGTGGGGAGTGGGCGAGTCCCACACAAGTTAGACCGATGAGCTGGAACCTGGTCGCGACTGGAAAAGTCGGATGCATACACCATAAAGCCGATCGTTACAGGGATCTTTGGGAAAGTTTTTGTCTTGCAAAGGAAGTCTTTATTTTGACGATGATCTTAATTTACCACTATTTGGGGACAGCGATGGGCAAAATGTAATCAGATTAATAATTACGATTAAATTTTGTAACACTTTTAATCACTATTATCATATTACATTTTAAATCTTCAGTCATAATTGAAAATTACAAAATGTAATCGTAATCATTAATGATCTATCTATCTATCTATCTATATCATCACGCCAGCTCCCTCGCGGGGTAGGCAGAGAGTACAGAGTTCCAACAGGTTCTTTCCTTACATACCTCTCTGGCTTCCTCCACTCTCATAGTTCGTCTCATACACACTCGTCGGTTACGGAGACTCTTGACTCTTGATCATTAATGATCGTGATTATATTTTGCCTATCTCTGTTTGGGGATTGAGTATGGAGGATTTATCGCTACATTGAGTCGCTAGTCTTAAGGTTATTTCAAAAATTGATGATTAATGTAAAAAATTGCCATGATATACATAGAAAATGACGATCTTAGTGGCGTGAGATAGAAAAGGCGTGAAAAGAAGTGGACCTTCATCATGATGATGACATAGGGATCAACTGAGAAAATCCTCACTTCTGTCAAGGTAGGGTGGGCCTTTAAAGCAGAGTCTCTCAAGCACTTAATTTTGTTAAGTTTTTTGGTTATTTTTTAGCTCATTTGTTTTGTTAGAATATCCTGCACTCAAACCATTAGACATAAGTCTTAGGCCCGTATTACAGAACGAAAATCAGTCGCAAATCTAGTTTTAACACGTTAACTGCCAATGAAAAAATGCCCCTTTTTCATTCGGGCCATGGGGGACAAGGCAATGTTGGGCGACACTAAAACTTTCCGTTCAGGCCGTGTCTGACAACGTTGACCGCGCGGCAGGCCCGTGTTACAAACTCTCTGCTGCGCCGACGGACACCGGCACCAAGATAATCACTTATAATCTGACCCGCGCGCCCCTCTAGTTTACCCTATATAGCTTGGTTCTTGATAGACTTTGACTTAGAAAAAAAAGATGATTTTTGAGACGCTACTATAAAAGTATGGAACGCCTATGGACGCCTGGAAGAGTATGGTCCTTGAGGGATATGATGAAGGGCGATCTTCCCTTGTCGCTCAAGCGTAAACTGATGGATGGTGTATTTTACCCGTCGTAACCTACGGTGCTCAAACTTGGTCGCTACCTGAACAACAGAAATCCAGACTTAAGGTTTACCAAAGAGCACTAAACGGATGGATTGCATCAGAAACACCAGGCTGCGTTTCACACTCAGGTTATGGATGTAGCCTTAAAGTCAGCAAAGCTGTAGTGGAATTGGACGGGGCATGTCTTACATACAAACTTGCAAAGTTAGTCAAATATCGTCAGGGCATGGATCCCTGAAGACAGACTGGAAAGTTGTCGTGGTCGACCGAGATGAAAATGGAGTGACAATTTGGATACTTTTTCGGGAAAGACATGGATACACTACTGGTCTAGGATCGATTTAACCAGCGCTTTGATAGGGTAATATTATAGCCTTATCACTGCATATAGCTGAATGAGGGTCCCTTTTGCTGGCGAGACTTGGGTATTATTATTGCTTTTATTATTAATAACATTTTGTAATCTTGTGTGTGGCCCTGGTTTCTCCAGAAAATAAAAATATTTTTCTTTCTTTCTTTTTATTTATGTTGAGTCATCAAGTGAGTCCTTTGCCCAGCCGTGGGACATAGGATAAGCCATTAAAAACAGCGCGAGGGTCTCGGGTGGGGGTGGCCGGCAGTGTGACCGCGCGGCCCTATGGAAGGGATTTTCGAGTTTTCGTCCGCTGAGGCCATGTGGGTCAATGTTGTCCGATGCTTAATAATTAATAAAAAAAGATCGAAAATCCTTTTGCGATAATTAAATACATTAATTATGCATATAATCTAACTGAATAGTAAAAAAAAAACCAGACCATTAAAATTAAAAGAATTTGGGATTTCTCTTGGCTTGGTAGCGTAATCAAGTGTCGCACAACATTGGTTGTTGGTTAAGAGCTTAAGCCGCTCCGCAGAATTGAGAAGTCGCAGGTTCGATACCCTTACAGGACAAATGTTTGTGTGATCAAAAAATATGCCTGCCCGCCCAACTCATCTGCCTCTTAGTGGCCATACTGAACGCCGCCATGACGAACTGCACCTTCCCCGCTAAGTGGAAGGAGGCGAACGTCATATGCATTCCCAAGCCCGGCAAACCTCGCAATCTCCCCGCGAGCTACCGCCCTATCAGTCTCCTCAACTTCCTGGCCAAGATCTACGAGCGCCTACTTCTGGCGCGGCTCAAAGACTTCATAACTACCAGGGGTATCCTTATCGACGAGCAGTTCGGCTTTCGAGCCAAACACTCTTGCGTCCACCAAGTGCACCGCATCACGGAGCTCCATCATCCTCTCCGGTCTCAATAGACCCAAACCCGTCTACACGGGCGCCCTCTTCCTAGATGTCGCGAAGGCATTCGACAAAGTCTGGCACAACGGCTTGATCTACAAGCTCTACCAATTGGGTGTGCCGGACAGACTCGTGCTCATCTTACGAGACTTCTTGTCTAATCGCGCCTTCCGTTATCGCGTCGAAATGACGCGCTCCACTTCCCACTCCATCAGTGCTGGAGTCCCACAGGGCTCAGTTCTCTCTCCGCTCCTGTTTAGCCTTTACACGAACGACATTCCTCGTTCGAGTAAGGCGCATCTAGCCCTATTCGCGGATGATACCGCTCTCTACGTCTCGCATAGCAATAGGGGTTTCATTACCAGAAACCTTCAGGCATCCGCCAATTCCCTAGGGGTTTAGTTCAGGAAGTGGCGTATTGAGGTGAACCCGGACAAGAGCGCTGCGGTGGTCTTCTCCAGAGGTGCCACTCCGCGCCACTCCCTGCGCCGCCCTAGAAGTAATCTCGGCCAAGCGACCATGTTCGACCGACCCATTCCCTGGGTCAAAGAGGTCAAATATCTAGGGGTCACCCTAAACAGTTCCATGTCCTTCGGCCCGCAAATCAAGCGGGTCCGTCACCGAGCATCCTTTGTGCTCGGTCGTCTCCATTCGTTAATCTGCAAGCGGAGTAAAATGTCCCTTAGAAATAAGGTGACACTTTACAAAACTTGCGTTCGACCCATCATGACTTATGCGTGTGTTTTGTTCGGGCATTCGGCCCCCTCTCACATCGATAAACTCCAAGTGGTTCAAAACCGCTTCCTCCGTAAAGCCCCCTGGTTCGTACGGAACGTCGACCTCCACTCTGATCTAGGTCTCAAACCTATTCGCGCCGTTATTAAAAAGGCGTCAACACGTCGCTTCGCGAACGCATCTACCCATGCGAATCCGTTAATCGTAGCCACCGCCGACTACGATCTCCCCCCTGACCCCTGCCGCCACCGCCGGCCGCGACATGTTCTCACCGACCCCCCCGATGCTTTGTCATCCCTTCTTTCCGCTCAGAATACGGGCGACGACGACGACGACGTAGTAGTAGATCCCCTCCCATAGCCGGCGGTTGACCGGTGCACTTAGTAGTGCACCCATCCCCCCTACAGCGACTGTCCCAACCGAGGCGCCCTCGAGTATGTCGCCTCTTGCCCTTCTGGCTGGCTAGAGCGTAGTGGTTGCACGCTCGCCTTTAAGTCCGGTGAAGCTGTAAAGGCCTCGCGGCCAACAGCGTACATCATTCACACACACACACACACACTCAAAAAATATTCGACGGACGATTTAGCGCTGCGGTTAAGAGCTTAAGCCGCTCCGCCAACTGTGTCTAATAGTCGCAGGTTCGATTCCCGCACGGAACAAATCTTTGTGTGATCCACAATTATTTGTTTCGGTCTGGGTATTTGTGTATAAGAAATTTCATTTTTGTAAATGCATCCACAACACAGGAATAATTTCTCGTCCGGTGAACAGCGTAGATCACTAAAACACACACACACACACACAGGAATAACTGCTAGTGTTGGGCTATGTTTTATATTAAAAAATAAAGTATCTTATTTTTGGTGCTTAGTGCTGATATCCACTTGGCTAGACATAACCAAGTCAGCGTCTTCAATAACTTATGGATTTAATAATATACAACAGTTATCTACAAGCTTTTAAAGGATATTATATGCTGCATTTTTCATTTGACATTGCAGATGTGATAATGTAATATGTAAACATGCAATTAACTTATCTCCAATTTTTATTGTGATTTCTGCACATTCACATTCGCATCTCTATCAAAGAAAATTAATGTTATTTACTATGTAAATGGCGTGACGACTAGGACACTTTTGCGGGCAAGACATTGATACTACAGGCCTAGGATCGACTCGTGTAGACTCTCCTATCAATCGTTACCGCCGTCCGCGGCATGGTTTCACTGACCCTCCCGATGCCTTTACATCCCTTCTTTCGGATACAGATACCGCACACAGGATCAGACACCGACCTCGCCGGCGAGGTCGAAGAATACCTTGCCCGCCAGCCGGTGCAGAGTACCACGGCGAGACACCTAGTATACGCCCTCCCCATAGCGACTGCCCAAGCCGAGGCCGTTCCTCCTTGAGGTGCACTTGAGCTAGTTGCCCCCTTGCTCTTCACACACACACGCGCGCACTCACACGCGTGCACGCACACACGCACGCGCACGCACACGCACACTAACACACAGACACACACACAAAAGACTTACAATGCAATGGCTCATGTTGTATGTATACTCAGCATCATCAATTCGAGTTTTTGTAATAAGTGGCTAAATAATGATAAATAGGCACTTATGTGTTTCTTATAACATATTCATGTATTAGAAGAAGAATTAGCGAATTAGCAAGTTGAAGTGGCAGTGGCCAGGACAGATATGTCGCAGAACCGATGGCCGTTGGACCGCGTGTCGGCAAACGTAGTGTAGGGCTCCCTGTAGCTAGGTGGGGCGACGATATTCGTAAGGCAGCGGGCAGGGATTGGAGGAGGAGGATTGAAGATCGAGCTCAGTGGAGTGCCATGGGAGAGGCCTATGTCCAGCAGTGGACTGACATGGGCTGATGATGAAGGTACTTATGTAAGCATATAATAATAATATCAGCCTATACTGCCCACTGGACAAAGGCCTTTACTCACAAATCGAGGTGAGAGAGATTAGGTCTTACTCCACCACGCGGACCCAGTACGGATTGGTGAAGGCAGGTGTGTGTGTGAGTGTGTGAGTGATGTACGCTCTTGGCCGCGAGACCTTTACAGCTTCACCGGACTTAAGAGCGAGCGTGCAACCACTACGCTCGAGCCAAAAGGGCAAGAGGCGACATACTCGAGGGCGCCTTGAAGATGCGGCTTCGGTTGGAACAGTCGCTGCGGGGTAAGGGGGGTGCACTACTAAGTGCACCGGTCAACCGCCGGCTAGGGGACGGGATCTACGACTTCGTCGTCGTCTTCGCCTGTATTCGGCGAAGAGCGTAAAGAAGGGATGACAAAGCATCGGGGGGATCGGTGAGAACATGTCGCGGCCGGCGGTGGCGGGGGCGGCAGGGGTCGGGAGGATCGTAGTCGGTTGCGGCCACGATTAATGTTTTCGCATGGGTAGATGCGTCCGCGAAGTGTCGAGTTGTCGCCTTTTTAATATAGGCGCGAATAGGTTCGAGACCGAGATCGGAGTGGAGGTCGACATTCCGTAAAAACCATGGGGCTCCCACGGCTTTACGGAGGAAGCGGTTTTGTACCGCTTGGAGTTTATCAATGTGAGAGGGGGCCGAGAGCCCGAACACCACACACGCATAAGTCATGATGGGTCATACGCAAGTTTTGTAAAGTGTCACCTTATTTCTAAGGGACATTTCACTCCGCTTGCAGATTAGCGGATAGAGACGACCGACCGAGCACAAAGGATGCTCGGTGACGGACTCGCTTCTTGCGGGCCGAAGGTCATGGTATTGTTTAGGGTGACCTCTAGATATTTGACCTCTTTGACCCAGGGAATGGGTCGGTCGAACATGGAATCCTTACTCCACCACGTGGACCCAGTACGGATTGGCGGAGGCAGGTTTGTGGCCACCTGCTGTTGGAACTTATCAAACCGCCTTTTAAGGCTTCCAACTCGGCTTAACGATTACCACATTAAGTGGTAGCCGGGACCAACGGCTTCACGTGCCTTCCGAAGCACGGAGACGCTCGAATATGAAAATGCCACAAACGGTCACCCATCTCGGGCCGACCGAGTCGAGCGGTGCTTAACCTTGGTAATCGGTAAGAACACCGCGATCGCTACGAGCGCCTCGCGCCTATGTAAGCATACAAGCTATTTAATATAGTTTTCCTATAATAACGATTTTAACCAATTCATTAACAAAGGACACCTTGGTACAGTGGTTAAGAGCTTGAGTCGCTCCACCCGAATGCGACAAGTCGTGTGATTCACAAATATTTGTTTTAGACCAGATGTTTGTGTATGTCAATTTTTTATATTTTTTTATTTGATACGTAGCCTACCTGTGTGTGTGCGTGAGTGATCTACGCCGTTGGCCATGGGGCCTTTACAGCTTCACTGGACGAGAAATAATTTCTGTGTTGTGGGTGCATTTACCAATGAAAATTTATCAAAAGTTATCTATCTATATCATCACGCCAGATCCCTTGCGGGGTAGACAGAGAGTACATAGTTTCAACAGGTTCTTTCCTTGCGGTCTCTGGCTTCCTCCACTCTCAAAAGATATGTTATCTTCATTTATTTATTTTTAAAAAACGTAGCCCCACACTTGGATTTATTCCGGTGACGTGGGTGCGTTTACAAACATGAAAATTCACATACACAAATACCCAGACCGGAACAAATTATTGTGGATCACACAAAGATTTGTCCCGTGCGGGAATCGAACCCGCGACTATTAAGCACAGTTGGCGGAGCGGCTTAAGCTCTTAAACACTGCGCTAAATCGTCCGTCATGTCACCCATGACACAGGAATTGTGTGGGGCTAAGTTATTTTTTTTAATCTTGGCTATGATTGGCATAGGATGGCGATATCATTTGGCATAAAAGGGAGGCAGTGCACTGCAGTGGGTGGAAAGAACTGGAAGTGATGCAAAGACAAAGCAATATCATGAAATAATACAAGAATTCTTCTTTCCCATTACAATAATTAGAAGGTTTTTGTGTTTACATTACTTAAATATAATGAAATTATTTAAATATAGAGATGGCATCTTTGACTGTATATCTCAGCAGATTAAATTTGACTAAGAATTTTATAGATATGTTCATGATTGTATTTCAGTTCATAGGAATACATTCATTTATTGTACAGTGTGACAAAGTTCTTTTGGCCCATAAATGACATTTTCAGGGGGCGTTGGTGTGAACTTAGGGTTAGCATTTAGTAAAATTTTCCTACTTACAAGAAAATATTTTAATACAAAATAACTTATAATATTAGCCTATATTGCCGAGTGCTGGACAAAGGCCTTTTTCTCACTAATTGAGGAGAAAGAGATTAGGACATACTCCACCACGCGGACCCAGTGCGGATTGGTGGAGGCAGGTTTGTGGCCACCTGCTGTTGGAACTTATGAAGTTACCTTTAAGGCTTTCAACTCGACTTAACGACTACCACATTAAGTGGTAGCCGGGACCAACGGTTTAACGTGCCTTCCGAAGCACGGAGACGCTCCAATATGAAAATGCCACAAACGGTCACCCATCTCGGGCCAACTGAGTCGAACGCTGCTTAACCTTGGTAATCGGTAAGAACACCGCAGTCCCACAGCGCTACGAGCGCCTCAAAAGAACTTGGGTAAATTTAATAGCAAATGGCAACTCTGTGACTGTCATGTATTGACATTTCATTTGATAACAGAGTTAGTAACGATTTTGGGCGCAGGCCTAAAGATCCAAAGAGAACATAATCATTATGTTTTACTAAAGATCTTTGACTGGCTGTATCCAACAACTAGTTGTCTCAGCTAAAACAAAGACATATTTTACCAATAAAATATGAATAAGCATAAATTAAAAGTCAGAAAGACATAAATAAGTTATCAGAAAGACAATTATAAGACATAAATAAGTTATCAGAAAGACTATTATTGACTGCCTCGTTGGTCTGGTGGCAAAGCGCATCGCTTTGTGATCCCGAGGTCTTGGGTTCAAATCCTAGGTCGGACAAATGTAGTTATGAGTCCGGAATCTGGAATTGTGCCCGGTATATGGCAATAGGCTCGCCCCCTATTACATGGGACCTAACATCGTCGGCGAAACGTGGGCGTACTCAGTACACCTCTGCCGCTGATTGATTTTGATTTTGGTACCGGGGAAGACCTAGACTATCTTACCATGACCAAATAGACCGGGTCTTATCTGAAGGACAAGTCAGGAGCCTCCGTAACCGGCGAGCGTGTATGAGACGAACTATGAGAGGAAGCCAGAGAGGTATGTAAGGAAAGAACCTGTTAGAACTCTGTACTACCTGCTTACCCCGTCAGGGATCTGGCGTGATGATATAGATAGATAGATATACAATTATAAGTGAATTCAAAAGAAAAATAATACATACAACTACACTAAAGCATCCAGTATCCTTGTACAATAAATCACTATATATGATCATGTTCATTAACTCTTTTGTGTCAACACTTCCTGTTGCTTTGTTCCATTACAGCTTCAATACTCTTTATTATATCATAGCCTTAACCATTCACAATCTTTGTCTTGTGCTTACTATATTGTTGCTTAGGTAACAATACCACAGTACTCAAAACTATAGTATTTTTCATGAAGGATGGGTACTGTTGACATTTGTAAGTATCAAAGAAAATCATACTTTATTCAATGGCAATACGAGGCATGACCAGTTTCTATACTTATGGTTGTATGCCCTAATCTCATTGAATTAAATATCAACTTTGTTTGGCACTACCCATCTTATGTGAAAAATACTATATCAACTATATTGTTATAAACCATATCAATCAAAAAATAAATATTTGAAGTCGCTACCCCTTAGTGCAGTCGGTTACTTGGCACAACTTTAAATATTTATTTTTTTCTTTTTGAAGTCGGTTTAACTTTTTTGTTAAAAAGATTTTATTTTACAATTTTGAGTGACATGTTAATTATTTACTAATATTTATATACCTATAAACTATACTAAACCCAAAGATGTTAGGTCCCATGTAATAAGGGGCCTATTGCTATACTGGGCACAATTCTAGAGCCTGAGAATCTTTTAATAGAAAATCTACACTTTGTCTAACCTAGGATTCAAACCCAGGACTTTGTGATTGCTGCATGCATAATATGGCACTATACTAACAAGGCAGTAACACACAATAAAGTATACTAATAAGCATTTTGTACACACACAAAATGTGTATTAGTATACTTTGATACATGAATGATCTACGTTGTTGGCCACTACGCTGTTGGCTGCAGGACTTTTACAGTCTCACCAGCCTAATAAACATTGTATAGAGGCAGAATAGTCATTAGTCATACAATGCTCATTGTCTTCTTTCGAATGTCAAATGACAGGTGCCAGAAACAGAGAAAACTATGTTTATTAGCATGGCCATATAAGTTTAATTTTTATTTATTGCTTAAACAAAATTGTTAATTAATGAAATGGAATTTACATATTCAATTAATTGAACAACCTATAAGCCAGATTGCATCACATTAAAATATTTCAATGTAATAACAACTAGATAAGCAAATTGATTGATAAGAAAATGAAAGAATGTATGTCAAAGGTGGAGTAAACAAGAAATCAATGTGGAAAAATTACTAATATGTCAATAGGAATGCAGACATCTGCATTGATTCCTACTAATATTATAAACTCAAAAGTAATTCTGTTTTTCGTCTGTTACCTTTTCAACCCATACCGCTCAACAGATTTTGATCAATTTCGGCAAGGCGGACATCGATTTCATCCAGGGGAGGCCATAAGCTACGCTTTGCCTCAAAAACCTTAAGGGTGTGAAATACACGCCTGAAAATAATGCGAACAAAGTTGTGGGTGAACCTGGGTGTTGTGGGTGTTCAAGGTGATCCCATTTTTAACCGACTTCAAAAAGGAGGAGGTTCTATGTTCGGTTGTATGTATGCTTTTTTTTTTATGTATGTTCAGCGATAATTCCGTCAATTGTGGACCGATTTTGATGATTTTTTTGCATAGGGTTCAGTATAGCTCCAAGTGGTCCCATTTTAATTTCATTGGCATTGGACCTTGGACTTAGAAGATACACCAGGGAACTCCTTAACGACAAACAATAGGCATGTGTAAATTGAGATATTATGGGTATTACGTCAATCCTATAGGTATCCTACTATAGAACTAAGCCGTATATTAGCCAACTTCAAAAAAGGAGGTTCATAATTCGTCCTTTTTTTATAACTCCTTTGCTTATGAACCGATTTTGATGATTCGTTTAGTTTTGAGGTGGTCCTATTTTAATGTTATTGGTATTGGACCTTGGACTTTGAAGATACAAGAGGGAACTCCTTAACGGCGAACAGCACGAATGTATAGATTCCGTTATTATAGTCATTATATTAATCCTGTAGGTACCTTACTGTACAACTCAGCAAAATAATATAATATCGGTATATAAATATTACTAAATAATTCACTCCTCACTTAAAATTGTAAAATAAAAACCTTTTAAAAAAAAAGTTTATTTATTTTATTTATTCAGAATGGTACACCAACAGCACACATATTATTACATTCGTACAATCATTTATCAGAATACAATCCTGATACGTGAGCCAATAACAGGTGTACACAACATTGGCTAGTTGCTTGCAGATCTTAAAACAATACATTAATCACGAGCACAATAAATATGAATAATATGTGGTTGGAAATATAATATACAAAATGCAGAATTAATTCAACACAATGGTGTCAAGTCATAATTATAAAAAAATTCGTTGAAATTAAAATTAAAATTGAATCCACTTAAATCATCATTATAATTCATAATATTCTTTCGTAAAAATTAAAATATCGATATTGAATCAAATTATATTATTTTAAATAAAAAAAAAAAAAATTCTACAAAAAAAAAACAAAAACGAAAGATATTATTAAAATGATAATATTGTATTGAAGTAAATTTATTTAAAATAATAATGTTGTGTATATAATAGCTCATATCGACAATAATAGTTTCAGCACTTTACGTTTTAGGTTGGGTAATGAATCATAAAAAATATCAATGTCTATTTTAGAATTTAAACGGTTGTATTCGTTGCACATTCTGGTTAAAGGGGCATTCAGTCCAAGGTTAGATTTTACAGCGCAAGTGTGGAAAAGTTTTTCTATAGGATGTCGTGGAAGTCTAGAGGGAACATTTAGGTGTATAAGTTTTAAGAGGTCGGCAGAATTATTCAATTTGTTGTTTAAGCAATTGTGCAACATACCCAAGTCACTCAACTTACGTCGATTGCGCAAAGATGTAAGTCCAAAAAATGACAGCCGAGTGTTATAGTAACTTCGATGACTGATGCCAGGCGAAATAAATGCTAAGTGTTTTGTAAAAATCCGTTGAACTTTTTCGATCCTCTGTGAATGCAGACTATAAAACGGGCTCCAAACACTGGATGCGTACTCCAGATGACTACGCACTAACGCGTTGTACAGAATTATTTTGGTCTTTGCGTGTTTGAACCCTCTTGTGTTTCTTTTCAAGAATCCTAACATTTTTGCGCCCTTCTGTACTACTGCATCAATGTGTGCCGTAAAACGAAGCTTACTATCCATCACCACCCCTAAGTCTTTTATGAGAGTAGTTTTCTGTAGCCCAACACTATCAATCGTGTACCCAGAATCAATTCGCTTTTTCCTCCTCGAGAATCTCATGTGATAGCATTTGGCAATATTAAGCTCCATTTGATTAATTTGACACCACTTTTCTATCCTTGCAAGATCGTCTTGAACTAATTTTATGTCATTGTATGAATGTAGTGTTTTGTATAATTTCAAGTCGTCCGCAAAAAGTAATGACTTGCAGTTAAGGATTTGATGCGTGATATCGTTTATAAATATGGAAAATAGGACAGGTCCAAGGTGAGATCCTTGTGGCACTCCAGAAATAGCTACATAGGGCAAGGATTCATATCCATTCAGTATAACTGATTGGAGTCTTTTTGCCAGATAAGATTGAAACCAATTTAACAAGGACCCCTGGATACCGAAATGTTCAAGTTTCTTCAACAGAATTTTGTGACTAACTTTATCGAAAGCGTTAGAAAAGTCCGCATAAATAACATCTACCTCACGGCCCTGATCTAACTCCCCCGACAAGTCAGAAGTGTTAAAAGTTAAACCGTAAAAAAAGTTAAACCGACTTCAAAAAGTATAAAATAAATATTTGAAGTTGGTGCCAAGTAACCGACTGCACCAACCAGCACCGACTTCAAATATTTATTTTTTGCTTTTTGAAGTTGGTTTAACTTTTTTTTAAAAGATTTTTATTTATAACTATACTAAACCCAATAAAAAAGAATATGAGAAAAATACATACAGAAGAACATAGACCTCCACCTTTTTAAAGTTGGTTAAAAATAAGTTGCTGCACTGGGGGCTCTGTGCAGTTTTAATATTGTCATCATCATCTCCTCCCCAATCGCTTTCCAGCATAACCGGTCCGATGCCACCTCCATCCAATGACTTCCTCAGATTTTCACAAGATTGTCGGTCCAATTTATTAATATTGTGCAAGAGCATTATGGCATACTAACAAAAAATTATATTAAAGCTGGGCCATACCTTTGCTATAGAAAATTTTATTTAACCCTTGAGAATCTGGAACTATTGATTTTATTATCTTTATTGCTATCTACCTGAAACTAAAAACTATGTAGAAAACATTTTCTTGACATGTTGGAATCCACCTAGTTGAGTTCCATGGTTATCCTCATCCATTAGAGTCTTAGTTCCCAAAGTGGTCCAGGTGGACCCCCAGGGGTCCAACGGAGACTTGAGGGGGGTTCACAATTCGTAAGCGGGTCTCTACGAAAATTTATTTGCTTTCGATAGTGAAGAACTAAAATGTTGGCTTTACTTCATCTATCAATGTAGGCAGATAATTTTTTTAGAAACTCAGCAACTGTTACTTGTAAAAACTTGCATATTCCATATTCAGTACAACGTGTCGAGACTAACAAAGCGCCGCTGCCGTGCGCAACGCTTGGTCAGACGTGCAAAGGGACGAAATACGACTTGTGGTATGTGTGCTTGCAATCTTGCATGAACGATGATGCCAAGGATAAACGTTACTCATTTATTTCCGGAATTTCGAAAATAAAAGTAAAATAAAGTGGATCGATGTTAGTGTTTGCCAGTATCAGAAAAAGTAAGTATTTACCTGCCTATTTGTTATTTGCCTAAGTAAGTATTTACCTGCCTTTTATTTTATGTTGTAATAAGTATATATGTAATGTTTGCTTGTGGTACACAGCACAATCAATTAATTAATTAACCAATCAATTCTAACTTTTTTTTCGAAAACTATTAATTCGTGGTTGGAACTCAGCCGCAACGCCGATTTCCATAGTTAGATCTAATCTTCACATTTTTTGTTTTGAGAATATAGCAGAAATGTTGTTGCAGGGGGTGCGCCAGAACCAGCTAAATTGTGAAAGTGGTCTATGAGAAAAAAAGTCTGGGAACCTCTGCATTAGAAGATGTGCTCCAATTCAATTATAGATAGAAAAACATATTCATTTTGACATTTGTGTTTTTTGCCTATAAAAATAAATGATCTTTCACTTCTAATTTAACCATTACAGCTAAACTAAGTGAACTTTACAATGGTATTTCTGATAGCTTAAATAGGCAATATTTACAGAACTTTAGAGTGCTAACTTCATGCTATCAATCAGCATTATAACAATTAATCTTTAAATATGAACATGCTCATGATATCCCATAAATAAGTTATAAGAAAAATCACATGGTATCACTAATTAAAAAATCAGCATAATAACCTTGATAACATTACAAGATTTAACTTGCGAAATACTGAAAAATACAGCATATAGAGATGACAAACTCACCCGCTCGAAACCTCCTCGATGTCCTTCACAGAATCAACATCACTATCACTGGAATCACTCGAGGAACTATCCGAGTCACTGTCCACATCTCTATACTCTGTCACCTCGTACTCGACCACCCCGCTCTCCGAACTGTCTATTATCATATGCCTGGTGATTTCAACGTCTTCCCGGGCGCTCGGCCGCGACAAAGGACCGTGAGCGCAAGCATTTATAATATTATTCTTCAACACCATCTCACTTAGTTCCGCACTATCCGAATCCTCATTGCCGGTATTCGAACGAGTCTCATCGGAATCAGAGTCCGAAGCACCGTATTCCGCGATCAAACTCAACGACACGTTTTTGTTATTGCTGTGATCAAGGTTCTCCATTGTTAACGTGTGCACGCTAACGATAAACTACACTAAGTAAAGTTGGTTTCGAATAGAAAATTAAATAACTAGCGCTCTAGTTTTTACGATTAGGAAACACGTGAACTGAAACGCGACTATTTTTGAGGCAAGAAGAAAACAAAAGTGCAAAAACTATTAGGTAGGTAAGTACCGCAGCAAAATGACAAATGAATGAATGACTGATATGACTATGACAATTCCGTTCGTAGTAGTGGCATAGACAAATTAGTTTTTTTTTTTAAATTGTGTTGAGAATGAGTCTATTGCATGACCTTCAAAAACAAAAGCGTTGGTAGAGGTTTTGGCGGGAAGCCGAAGAGTGATGTTGTAAATTTGTTTTAATTTCCAAAACTTGTGTTATTTCGAAATATAATGTGTTATGTAGGTGGAATATTAACCATTATGTGTTCTTATACGTGCATGTGTGAAGGTAATTGTAACAAAGTGATAAAACGTGCCTTTTTGACTTCCCTCAAAACGGCCGTCGCAATTGGTATGTAAAGTATCCACCGCTTTACTATCCAGGGTGGGGCACGTAGTGATTATATACTCTTTCGGGTGGGGTACTTCATTAATTTCATTATCATCGTTGTCAGCAAGTTCATCGGGGAGTTGAATTAATTTAAACAAACACGATTATATATCTCACTGGACACTGGCAAAATACTGTTAAAATTAGTGTGAAGCCATAACTTAAAGAAGAAGAGTCTATCGCATAGACGAAGAATGCCTAGACACCGCATATCACCGCGGTAGCGTGTCAATTTTATGTCGATATGAGTTTGTAAATCTGCGTAAGTGTGCGTGAATAGGCAAGTGATTACTAGTACAGGATTTACCGATAAGAAAATACAATTTATGTTTTAAAAATATTTACTTTATGCAAAATCGTAATTGACTCGTCTAAATTATGATTTCGAATTACTACGAGTAAATTATATAAGTTCACACATACGTATTATAATATAAATCTTAAAAACGAACGAATCTGTGAACATCGATATTAGTATGTACAATTTAATACAATAATAAAGCCTCATTGGTAATGCGCATAGCGATCACAAGGTCGTCGGTTCGAATCCTAAGTCCAAAAATAGGAATTATTCGATAAAAAAAAATCGACTCCGGAGTCTGGCACTGTGCACGGTATAATATCAATAGACTTATTCTCTACTACATGAGACCTTACATTGTTGAACGATAAGTGAGTGTACACAGTACACCACTCCCACTCCCGCTTGGGGAATATAGGCGTAGCGGTGGTTATAATTTTTACATCACATTTACTCAACGTTCGCACGAGCGCTGTTTCAATGCACGTTAGTCATGAACTTAGGATGTATGGTCAGCGCATATCGCTGAGGTAGCGTGTCAATTTTATGTGTAAGTTTGTGGATCTGCGTTAGTGTACTTTAATAGGGAAGTGATTACTAGGACAGGCCTTATCGAAGTAAAAGACAATTCATTATTAAAAAAATATTTATTTCACCGAACAGAAAATCTTAAGTTAGCTGAGAATCTATAGTAAATATGTTCATTTATTGAATAGGCACTCTACGCACAAAACAGTCAGTCGAATGCAAGTACATACAAGTAATAAATACACACTAGTAATACCCTCGCTAGTACCCAATTATTGCTATTAAGTCGATAAGTCAATCGTTGAATCCGTTGATCGCTGCTAAGGTCGCTGGTGTATTCCACTAAGATCGCTTGTTCTCGATTTGATAGCAATCGCTTCAAAAGAGAGACTGTGTCCATCTTCGCGCTGTTTCTTTTATACTCGTATGAAAGTTCTAGAACGGACGCGAACCCTCCAAATACATCGACAAAAAAGTCCAGGTTCATCAAACAATAGCCGGCGCATTCCACAAAGCGGTATTATTATTACGTACCTACTTCCTTACCGCGGCCGCGTGCCGGCGATAATAAAAAGGAAGGTACCTTCTAAACGTTTTAGCACTCAAACACGGATTCGAAATCACGAAAATCAACAGTTCCATCACACGGACATCAACATGCTTTTTAGGGTTCAGATTTATCTACATACGGGCATGGCATACAACACACCCTCGCGGGATGGAGGGCATAATTTTTTATTTCAGGTAAAACGCCATTATAGTTAAAAATTAAATAATCATAAATAGGTCTAGATATCCCACCCCCGATTGGGAAATATAGATGTGACGGTGTTTATCTAGATATCCTATCCTTACTAAATTTCGTCCAAATAAGTTTAGTCATTGTGACGTGAAATAGGAATGGTTAATGTTTCAGTATTAATTTAGTACTATCGACATTAAGCGATAGGCGCTGCAGGACATCACTAGTGGAGAAGCGTAAAATAATGCATATTTGAAATATAAATTAAAGCTTTAAACTCTTAGTTAATTATCACCGTATATTAATTATATGACGTCAGTGGTGTATACATCACTAACGTCATATAATTAATATACGGAGTATAAAATTATGGATTTAACAAGATATATCTTTAATGTTAAATGCATAATTTTGCTGTGAAACTTCCCAATAATATAATAAGAGGCAATAAATACGTACGTGTGAAATGATAATTCAGGATTTTTCAGTCCTCCCTTGGTTGTCCTTGATTGACAAAATACAGCACAACACGTCATAATTTCACTGTATTAAAGTATATTTAGTTATCACAATGACTTTCATTTATATTTTGACCGTTGAAACGGACCGGGCGAATTTGTTATGGCCTAAGCACAGGTCACAACAGGCAACCAAGCAGACGTACAGGGCGACGTTCCCAACCTTACAATAGCTTTTTCATTCACTTAAAATGGTGATCCGTGTAATTGAGAGAGAAAAAAGACAATATGTTGAACGATGACCGGCGGAGCGGCAACGTCGTATGACTCTTCAGGTAATTTTAGCTTCATGGTCTTCCTACAGGCTTCTTCCATCCCGATCTTGTAAATAACAATAATCCCCTAATTTGATATTCTATCATGTTACCTCCATGTTCCTCGTGGGGTAGGCAGAGAGTACAGATTTTTAACAGGTTCTATTCTTAAATTCTAAAATAAAAATAGGCTTTCTTAAAATATTATTTATTTTCAAAATGTTATATATCAGGAACATCATCAATGGCTTCCCTCACGGACCTGGTCCTCTTCTTCCTAGGCGGGTGCGACAGCTTGTAGTGGACGGTCCGAATATGTAGGTTCACGCTGGACGAGTGTTTGAACTTTTTATCGCACATTCTACATTCATAGGGTGTAGCATCTGTGTGTACCTATAACAACGAAAATAATTATAACATAAACTTGACCTCTTCAGCTATCACAACCTTACCTTATCTCAGGGTCTACAAACTTGGTTGTCAGATTTAAAATTGCCCACTATCAGGTCTTATGTAACTCATTTAAAAAACGCAGGTATCATGTATAATATAAAACCTGCAGAATAATGATTTAGATACAATAGACACAAAGGAATATCGCTTTAAATGGGAATCCAACCATGTAATCCGCTACGCCGGGCAGACGATTTTTTTTATCTATCTACATCACGCCATGGCTTGCAGCCAAGTGGACTTTCTACAGTCTCGTTAACGCTAATAGAAATTATAAATAATAATAAAGACGTCATTTTACGATGAAGAGTCACGTGGTCAGAATAATTATCCAAGCCAGCGTCCGCACGGGCGCTTTTTCTACGCGTAGCGCTAAAGCGCTGCAATCGATTTTTAAATTAACGCGATTAAGGGCCTACCTCGACCGACCATTCATCGATCAGAAGGGTGACAGTGACGTAATTACTTTACTAATGAATAGTAAGGGACGGATATATAGAGCGCGTGCTCGGAAAACAACGACATATGTACAAAAACAAATTTTAATCTATCTATCTATCTATAACCTCACGCCAGATCCCTTGCGGGGTAGGCAGAGAGTACAGAGTTCCAACAGGTTCTTTCCTTACATACCTCTCTGGCTTCCTCGACTCTCATAGTTCGTCTCATACACGCTCGCCGGTTACGGAGACTCTTGACTTTTCCATCAGATAAGACTCGGTTTATTTGGTCGTGGTAAGATAGTCTAGGTCTTCCCCGGTACCTGCATCCTTCCACTTTCACATTGTATATCTGTTTTGTCATTCTTTCCTCTGGCATTCTTTCTATATGCCCGAACCAACGGAGCATGCCCTTTCTCATCTTTACACCGATACTATCTTTCATACCTACTCGCTGTCTTACTACGCTGTTGCTAATGCGGTCGGTCAGCTTCGCTCCGCACATCTTCCGCAGAGCTCGCATTTCTACCGCATTTATCCTACTTTCATTCTCCTTCTTACATACCCCGCTCTCGCTACCATATAACAGCGTTGGGACAAGAACTCCGTTATGTATGGCCAGCTGCGCCTTATGGCTTAAGTGCCGGCTCCCGAGTAGCTTTCCCATCGCACCATTCACTCTGTTCCCTGCACTCACTCTTCTCTCTATGTCAGCGGTGTATTTCCCATCCTTACTGAAGGCGCATCCAAGATATACAAACTCATTCACTTGCTCCAGCACAAATTTTAATCATTTTCTAAAGACACTACACTATGAAATAAAAAGCTGTTTTACAAGAACATTGCTACAATTATTCGCTATGTTTTTTAAAAAAAGGTATTCACTATAGAGATGACTTTAGATATTTTCTATTGAAAAAATTTCGTTTAATCGTGTATTACTTTTGCCAGATTCTAAAATATATAGTCAAAAATCATATTTCTAAACATTAAGTCTCTAATCCATATACTTCTTGAAGTGCATGGAGTACGAAAACACGTTTTTATCGCGGTGGCATCTTAACAGGTTTATGTTTGTAGCGACCCCTATACATCGCTACATAGTTGCGACTACCAACCAACAGATGGTGCTGACGATTCGCCATACATGTCTAGAACGCGATATTAGAGTGCGCACGATGGGTAACATATATACAAGCCCCCGACACAACACCTCTCGGGAGGTCAAATATCTAGGAGTCTCCCTAAATAATACTATGTCCTTTGGCCCGCACATCAAGCGAGTCCGTCACCGAGCAGCCTTTGTACTCGTCCGTCTTTATCCCTTAATCTGCAAGCGGAGTAAAATGTCCCTTAGAAATAAGGTGACACTTTACAAAACTTGTGTAAGTCCCATCATGACGTACGCGTTTGAGGTGTTCGGGCACACAGCCCACTCTCACATCGATAGAATACAAGCGGTTCAGTCCCGCTTTCTTAGCAAAGCCGTAGGAGCCCCGTGGTTCTTACGGAATGTCGACCTCCACTCCGATCTGGGTTTCGAACCTATTCGCGCCTATCTTAAAAAGGCGGCAACCCGATACTTCGCGAACGCATCTAGCCATGCGAATCCGCTAATCGTAGCCACCGCCGACTACGAACCTAACCCCTCCCGCTACCGCCGCCCGCGACATGTTCTCACCGATGCTCTTACATCCCTTCTTTCCGCTCCGGATACAGACGACGACGAAGTCGTAGAATTCCTAGCCCGCCGACCGGTGCGCTTTGTACACCCCCTCCCCCCATAGCAACAGCCCAAGCCGAGGCCGTTCCTTCTTGAGGCGCCTCGAGTTAGTTGTCCCTCTGGCTCGAGCGTAGTCATTGCACACTCGCCCTTAAGTCCGGTGAAGCTGTAAAGGCCTCGCGGCCAACAGCGTATATCACTCAAACACACACACAACAACTCTCCGGGAGAATGACAGGCCCCGCCAGACACAACACCAGTCTGGCTGGGAGATCTTCCCTTTGACAAATCCTGCCATATGTTTTTCGGTATCACTTACTCTAGCATGTCTGTCGAGGTTGGTGCGTCGCTTGAAGGCACGCCCGCATATGCGGCAGTTGTGCGGCTTAGCCGCGGAGTGCGTGGCCGCGTGCCGCGCCAGCGCATGCTTGTCGTAGAACATGCGCGCGCAGCCCGCGCACCGCACCGTGGGGCTACCGTGCCGGAGCTGGTGCAGTTGCAGTTTCTTTGCATTCTGCAACAGGGATGTTGCGAATACAATATAATAACTTTATTTGTTCGTAGTGTGAGAGTTGGTTATGTAAGAAGGAGAATTAAACAGGATAAATGCGGTCGAAATGCGATATCTGAGGGAGTCAAGCGGACCGACCGTATTCGCAACAGCGTAGTAAGAAGCGTGTAGGTATTAAATATAGTATCGGTGTAAAGATGAGAAAAGGTATGCTCCGTTGATTCGGGCATATAGAAAGAATGTCGGGAGAGTGACAAAACAGATATACAATACGAAATCCTTAATAAATCGTCTGCCTTATCTACTTAACAGTCTACCAAATGAGATCAGACATGAAACTGATAAACTAACTTTTAAAAGAAAACTAAACAAGTTTTTGCTGAGTAAGTGCTAACAATATCAGATTGGTTAGAAGTAATCACAAGATATTGTTACAAAACAAATGTACATTGATACAACTCAAGTGATGAATTTTTAAAGAGGCTCAGTTGAACGATCCCACAGTCAAACTAGTAACATGGTTTTGTGGGGCAATATCCTATATGTTAGGTTAGGTTAGGTTAGTATTTTGTTATAGAAAGATATTAAATAAATAAATGAAAAAGTGGAAGGAGGTAGGTACCGGGGAATACCTAAACTATCTTATCATGACCAAATAGACCGTGTCTTATCTGAAGGGCAAGTCAAGAGTCTCCGTAACCGGCGAGTGTGTATGAGACCCACTATGAGAGTGGAGGAAGCCAGAGAGGTCTGTAAGGAAAGAACCGTACTCTCTGCCTACCCTGCAAGGGACTGACGTGACGACATTCATAGATGGATAACTATAGTTACATAAGGTGTTACAAACAAAAATAGTAGTGTAAAAAAAAAGAGGGCGCCTCTGTCCTAAGTAACATCGGCTATGTGCTATATTAAAGTAAAAAAAATATACTATCTTCACTTTTCTATGAAGTGAAGTTATATTAGAATAGTAAAAGTGTTAAATAATGTGTACAAGTGTTATCTTCAAGATCCAACAACAACAAAAATAAATACTTACGTTACATAGAAACTGCAGTGATACAGTGATAAATTTTAAAAAGCAATGCCAATTAGCGGCTAAAAAACACATTAACTCGTTCAAAAAGTGCAATAGTGATTATAAGTACCTGTTAAAATGCGAATAAAATATTGTATAGACAAATTTCACTAAATTATCTTTAAAGACAACAGTTACATTTTAAAAATAAAAATATTGACCACAGAATATAAATATGTTATGAGAACGGTAATAAACCCCATCTATGAACGACAATTGTGAAACAGTATATAAATCACTCATGACATCTACCGAACTTCGAACTAATTAATCAAGTAATGAGCAAGCATTTCGGAATACAATTGATATATTTGAATAAAGACGTAATGCGATAACAGCAGTTGCGGTTACGCGATCGGTTGAATGGGAAAGATCTTGAGTTCAAACCCCCAGATGGTCGGTCTTTTTGAATGTCAAGGAAGTTTATAAATACATTTTAACATTACAAAAACGAAATAAAACTTGCAGAGTAGGCAGAGAACTAGATAAAAATGGATATAGATAATATAACTCGACGAAAGACACACAAAAGGCTGAGTGGTTCCCTAACTGACTTAACAAGATCTTCATTATACGATATGTCTACTATAACAACTACAAGTGATACCCAATACCCAACTCACAATTCGAACGACAACATTATTAAGATAGATGTGTTGAAAAGTCAATTAAGATCTGCAAATGGCGAAATTGAAAATCTCAGTTTAGAAATCATTTCGCTAAGAAATGAAATAGAGAAATGCCACAAGGTAATAGATACGTATAAAACACTTGGATTTACAGATATTAACATGACTCCAATGACTATGAGGAAACGAAAGAGAGTAAAAACATGCATAGATGATAACCAAAATGAAAATAAAGAAATGGATTTGAAAATAATTGAAACTGACAGCTTACGTGACCATGATAATTCATATACTGATACTATTACACAAACGAAAACTGCAGGACTGGGAATAACGTCCTGTATAGACAATCTCCCTATGCATATAAACAACCTGAGTAATAATTTATACAGCTCCACGAACATTGAAAATAGTACACAAAATGTTATAAGGAAAGCTACCAAAAATTGTGACACATCAGCTCAGCAAGAATGTCAAAGTAAACTGAACAACATAAGCGCGAAGGAATATTTAGAACCCAAAACTAAAAAACATAGAATAATTATCTTCAGCAGTGAAATTATGAATGATATACACGCTGCAAGTAACGGAACATACCTTGACAAATATCATCTATGTCATTATAGAAAGCCGAAATGTGGAATAAAACACATACTAGATGGAATAGAAGGACAAATACAAGACTTCACAAAACAAGACTATTGTATAATTCTAATAGGAGAGCAAGACTTCAGAACAACAAATAACTACGTTGATTTAATCTTATACATGAGAAAAAAGCTTAAAAATATTAAGAACACCAACATAATAATTTGTTTACCTACTTTTAAAATAAGTAATTATAGCATGTTATACAATTCTAGAATTGAAACATTTAATAATCTTTTGTATTTAGATATAGAAACACACCAATATGCTTACATTCTAGATTCAAACCTCAATCTCTCATATGACTGTGAAATGTTTACTAAAAACTATGGAACTTTAAACTATAAAGGACTTAGTACTATATTGAATGACCTGACAAATTTAATCATAGAGTTTGACATGTACAATTGTAGTTATCTAAAAAATAGCGCTAACTGTGACAGTAACAATGAACATGACGTAATTTTTTTTCTCTAATAACTATATTCATATGCTACACCAAAACATAGCGGGTTTTATTAATAAACAAGACTTGCTTATGGTTCACCTGGAAGAACTTAAATGTAAAGGATTAGAGATAGATGTAATTTGTATAACGGAACATTTTATAAAATCAGGATATGAAAACTTATTAAATATTATAAATTATAAACAAGCGTCATTCTACTCCAGAAATGCGAAGAGAGGTGGTACATGTATTCTAGTAAAATCAGATATATTATATAAAGAATTACCAGAAGTAAAAAAACAGTCCGTATCTGGCGTTTTTGAATGCTGTGCCATTGAAATACCTAGTTATCAGATTATAATAATTTGCATTTACAGAGTCCCAAATCCTAAAAATCTAAATGTATTTTATGAGAAACTAGATATAATTTTAAAGAAAGCTGTGACATTGAGCAACGTAAGAATCATTCTATGTGGCGATTTTAATATAGATATATTAAAAAATAACAATATTTCATTAGAATTTGAATATTACCTCCTTAGTTATAATATGAAGCTTGCACTGAAACAACCGACTAGACTTGCCAGTAATACTTGCATAGACAACTTTGCACACAATGTCTCACACAAATGTAAAGCTGAAGTTATTGATCTTGCATAATCGGATCATACATCTCAAATAATAAAAGTGCCTGTAAGAAAAGAATGCAAACTAAAATCATGGAAAAGTAGGAAGAGAGATTATTCGATAGAAAATATGACAATGTTTAAGAACTACAGAAACAGCCTATCCTGTGTAGATGTTTATAATCAAAAAAATTCAAATGAAGCATACAATACGTTCATTCAATCATTTTCCTTGCTGTATAAACTATGCTTTCCCTATAAAATAGTAATGATTAACACGATAAAAAAGTGAAATGGATTTCACGAGGCTTAAAAAACTGCAGTAAAAAACAAAGACAGTTACTATGGTTATACAGGCTAAATCGTAATACAAACACAAAATCATACCTCAAAAAATATAGTAATATCTACAAAAAAGTTATACGACTAACTCAGAAAGCTCAAAATAACTACTACATACAAACTTCAAGAATTAAATCCAAAGCTACGTGGCAAGTCATAAATAGATATAAATATAATTTACCAAAGGAAAATCTATCTATCTATCTATCTATAACCTCACGCCAGATCCCTTGCGGGGTAGGCAGAGAGTACAGAGTTCCAACAGGTTCTTTCCTTACATACCTCTCTGGCTATAGACTATCTTACCACGACCAAATAAACCAAAGGAAAATATTATGAAAATTAAAACAGATACAAAGACAATGACGCGTCCATATGGCATAACAAATGCGTTTAATGATTATTTTATTGACGAGACGACTAAAAATGAACTATATAATAGTAATTTTAATAATGACATTCATAATGACATTCCTAATAATAATGGTAACTTACATAAACAGAAACCTGATAGGTATTGTAAATCAATGTTCATGTCGCCCGTTATAAATAGTGATATAAGTTTTGTAATTACGGTTATTAGTTAACTTACGGAACACAAATAGTGTAGGATATGACGCTATAACAACACAAGTCATAAAATATGTTGGGGATCTAATAACTCCTGTATTAACATATATAATAAATAGAAGTATATCAGAAGGAATATATCCTGAGGCATTGAAAATCTCGATTGTTAAACCCCTACACAAGAGGGAAAATAAAGAGTTTATGAAAAACTATAGACCAGTGGCCCTAACTTCTGTACTTTCTAAAATTTTTGAAAAAATACTATGTAAATCTATATACGGATATCTAAACAAATTTAATATATTATGTGACGAACAAAAGGGATTCCGACAAAATACGACAATTAATATGGCTATTTTTGACTTAGTGAACAAGGTAATGACCAATATGGATAAAAGAAATTCTATATGTGCAATATATACCGACATGACGAAAGCTTTTGACTTTGTAGACCACAACATATTATTAAATAAATTATATGATTATGGAATTAGAGGTAATATATATAAATTATTAAAATCATACCTAACAAACCGTAAACAACAAACTGAAATTACTCGAACATGCTGGAAAACTAGAAAAGAAGTAAAATATTATTCGAAACTGAGATACGTACGCAAGGGTGTCCCCCAAGGAACAGTATTAGGACCATTATTGTTTTTGATATATATTAACGACTTACCAAAATCTGTGCGCCACTCAAAGATTTTATTCGCTGATGATAGTACTGCTCTTGTACATCGCACTAATAAAAATGACTACGAGAAAGATATAAATGATACTCTTATAGATATTGTGACATGGCTAAACAAAAACGGTCTAAAAATTAATATGACGAAAACAAAAATAATGCAATTTTATCAAAGGACGCCGTCAAAAAAGTAAATATAAGTTATGAGGGAATAAATTTAGAAGAAGTAGAAACAACAAAACTCTTGGGTATCACTTTAGATAAAAAACTTACTTGGAGACCTCAGATAGATGAAACTTTCCAGAAGACTAAGCCAATCATCCTATGCACTATACAAATTTTCTAAAGTAGCAAATCGTGAAACGGTTCTAACAGCTTACCATGGTCTAGTAGCATCAGTCCTACGGTATGGTATCATTTTCTGGGGCTATTCGACGCATAAGGATTTAGTATTTAAAGCACAAAAGAGATGTATCAGAGCAATGTGTAACCTGAAAATAACAGATAGCTGTGTTCCGTTATTCAAATCGTTAAAAATACTAACAGTACCATCATTATATATATTAGAGGTGGCGATATTTGTCAAAAAAAAATCCGAAATTGTTCACACAAATATCAGAAATACGTAGAGATCCATTAAGAGCGCAATACCAAAGTGTTTTATGCAATAAAATATGTAAGACTGCTCTAGTAACAAAAAGTGTTTTGGGAATGGCGCCCAAAATATACAATAAACTACCAAAATATATAAAAGATATGCAAATTCACAAATTTAGAAAAACACTGTGCTCAATATTGATTGAAAAATGTTATTATTGTTGTTAATTCTGTCGAGACATTTCTTAATGACAATTTTGTGAAAATTAATAGGACATAATTTATTATCAATTATAATTTAATATTCAAATTTATAATGTTATTTTATATTTAATTTTATTGCATGATATTTTGATTTAATAATGTAAATCATGACCATTGAATTTGTACGCCTTTGGCAAAACATGGTGAAACTTATTTTTAATTTTTTTATCAACTTTGTACTACCCGTGTTTAACAAATAAAGGATTCTGATTCTGATTCTGTACCGTATATATGGCGTGCAATTTAAAATAACATTTGGGAATGTCAAGTTTACAATATAAAATGATGGGTATTAACGTAAATTTGAATGAAAATATTACTCGTTCTACTACTTGTGTTACTGCCTCGGTCTAGTGACCAATAATGTGCTTTGCGATCACGAGGTCCTGGGTGCAAATCCTAGGTCGGACAAACATAATTTTTCTATCAAAAAACTCGCCGTATGAGTCCGGAGTCTGGAATTGTGCCCAGTATATGGCAATAAACTCGCCCTCTATTACATGGGACCTAACATCGTCGGCGAAAAGTGGGTGCACACAGTACACCTCTGTCACTCGCATTTCGCTTTTTGGCGCCCCTTGCCACCTGGCGGCTAGTACGACCGCTCCTCTCGCTCTACCCCAGGGCCGGAGCTGAAAATGGCGTCGCGAATTAGCGATGACCACGGAAAAAAATTGTTCGTCTGTGGCAATGACGAAATAATAGTTTGTAGGTTCGGTGTTTGTAAGCAATAAAAGATGTTGCCTGATCAAAGTATAGGTTTATTCTAATCTTATCACATGGGTTACAAGGGTATGTATAGATCCGTAACTACTACACTACAAGTTGAACAATAAGACTAAACAATAGTTGGAACAGGAATCAGAGATGGGCAAAATGTAAACAGATTAATGATTAACCATCCCCGCTTGGGGAATATAGGTGTGATGGTGTATTAATGATTAACGATTACAATTACAATTTGTAATCTTCAACTATTTGAATATTACAAAATGCAATTGTAATCATTAATCTGATTAAATTTTACCCATCTCTGACAGGAATACATACCTGGAATCCTTTGCCACAAACATCGCAGATCGTGGTAATAACAGGCTGGTAGGCGTCGGTCTCCTTAGGATGGTGTCTGCGAACGTGCCACCAGTGCTTCTTACGACTGCTCACCGTCTCACCACACTAAACGATGACAGAAAGATGACCTCGGAATAACTTTTGTCGAAGGTACTTGAAATGATGAGGATTATCCTAAGGGTGTTTGTAGGAAATAAACGAAGACTGGATACTGAGCAATACGTATCATCCAAACATCTAAACATCCATACATACAAACTTTCACATTTACAATATTAGTAGGTTTTACATTTATAATATACTTTTTTTTTTTTTTTTTTTAAACGTAGCCCCACACTAGGATTTATTCCTGTGTCGTGGGTGCGTTTACAAACATGAAAACTCACAAACAAATACCCAGACCGGAACAAATAATTGTGGATCACACAAAGATTTGTCCCGTGCGGGAATCGAACCCGCGACTATTCGACACAGTGGGCGGAGCAGCTCAAGCTCTTAACCACTGCGCTAAATCGTCCGTCCATATTATAATAAATAAATTTTTTAACTAAAATAAAACCGACTTCAATAAGCAAAAAATAAATATTTGAAGTCGGTACCGGTTAGTGCAGTCGGTTACTTGGCACCGACTTCTAATAATAATTATTTAATTTTTGAAGTCGATTTTATTTTATTACAAAATACATTTGTGTGTTGAAATTTAAATCCAAATCTAAGTTAAAATCAATTATTAATTATCAAACATTATACCTCGTTGCCTGCTTCGTTGGTCTAGTGGCAAAGCGCATCGCTTTGTGATCACGAGGTCCTAGGTTCAAATCCTGGGTCGGACAAATGAAGTTTTTCTAACGAAAACTTTACAGTACGAGTCTGGAGTCTGGAATTGTGCCCGGTATATGGCAATAGGCTTGCCCCTATTACATGGGACCTAACATCGTTGGCGAAACGTGGGTGTACTCAGTACACCTCTGCCACCCCCGCTTGGGTAATATAGGCGTGACGGTAATAAATAACATTAATATAATAATTTACACACACGCACGTGTGTAAATTATTATGTTTTTTTAAGTCAAAGATAATATAAGTAATAATGTCTAAGAATAACAAAATAATATAAAATGTATATAAAAAAAACCTATGTATAATATAATCAAAAATATTATACTAAATAAGTTGAAGTGAGCACTTTATTTCATGTCGTTTACAAACTCATCTATACTATAATAGCTTTTCCTTAATAAGAGCGTCGTCAATTTGTTTTTAAAAATGCTAACACTATAAATGCCCTTAACTTCAATAGAGAGTTTGTTATGAATATGTACGGCCTGTACCTTCGAATAGTGTTGCACAATATTTAGCTTACTATTTAGTAATACCTACCGTATTACTCGTCAGATCTTTTCTACGACTTTTCTCTCAGGTTCCCCTTTCAAGCTTTGTCTCAAATTTATCTAACTGTTTAATTAGATTTGTCAGAAGGACCAGGATATAAAGACTTGGCACTGTCAAAATTTTTAACTCTGTGAAGTGATACCTACACGAATCCGTTTGTTTCAATCTTAGCATAATTCTGAGTGCTCTTTTCTGCATCGCAAGTGCTAAATAGCAGAATACAAAATAGCCGCAGGTAACAGCTAGTAAAACCTACTAATATTATAAAGGTGAAAGTTGTTACTCTATCTATCTATCTATCTATAACCTCACGCCAGATCCCTTGCGGGGTAGGCAGAGAGTACAGAGTTTCAACAGGTTCTTTCCTTACATACCTCTGGCTTCCTCGACTCTCATAGTTCGTCTCATACACGCTCGCCGGTTACGGAGACTCTTGACTTTTCCTTCAGATAAGACTCGGTTTATTTGGTCGTGGTAAGATAGTCTAGGTCTTCCCCGGTACCTGCATCCTTCCACTTTCACATTGTATATCTGTTTTGTCATTCTTTCCTCTGTCATTCTTTCTATATGCCCGAACCAACGGAGCATGCCCTTTCTCATCTTTACACCGATACTATCTTTCATACCTACTCGCTTTCTTACTACGCTGTTGCCAATGCGGTCGGTCAGCTTCACTACCGCATTTATCCTACTTTCATTCTCCTTCTTACATACCCAGCTCTCGCTACCATATAACAGCGTTGGGACAAGAACTCCGACTATATAGTATATACTAATACTATAAGAACTACTAATATTATAAATGTGAAAGTTTGGATGTTTGTTACTTTGGATGAAATTGGACACACAGATAGTTTACCTAGATTATCACATAGGATACTTTTCAACCCGGCAAAATATTAGGGTCCTCTTTAAAGTCAACGCGGTCGAAGTTACGGGCAGAAGCTAGCAATATCCTGTGTGTTAATCCAAGTAATAAACTATTTATATACCAAATTTCATACAATAGGGAATATGCGTGTAATTGAAATAAGGGTCAAATATTATTTTTTTTACAAACTTTATCGCATTAGAATTATGTCTATACCAATATTATTTTAATAACATTACTTTTTTATTAAGAAAATAATTATTGAAAGTACAAAAAATGAGTGGGAATTTCAAAGTAGCGGGAACGCCACGCTATTGGTCAGATCGAATATGACGTCCAAGTCTACAATACAAATGTCAACAAGTGCATATTTGTTGGATGTTTGCTATTGAGTTAGTTTTATTGTTATTTTTTGTTGTCTATTTACGCAAAGACAAAATTTTATTTTAAATTATTTAAGTTAATTCTTACGTTAAAGTGATCTTCGCAGCGATATAAACAAGTTGATGGAGATACCATGTCTCTTTTTCGGATTTTACACCGCTTTCTCCTTATGTCCGCACCTATCGGGTGCATTTTTTATTGTATTTTCACACCTAGGCACAACACAGTGTTGTTCCATTGTATAATAGTCGCAAAATACAAAATAAAAATAAATTACAGAATAAAATACTTTTACAGCTGTTCACTAATTGATTGTTATTATAAACTTTGACGTCACGCCAAGCGCGCCAAAATGGCGGGCGTTTAAAATGCTCTTATCTGTTTGCTATCTTCAAAATTTTTTTTTGCCCTTTACATTTTGTTTTTGATGCTTAATTTTTTTTGCACTTATATATTGATGTAATCTATCGTATAAAAATATAAAAAAAATACACGCATATTCCCTATTGCGTGCGTGCGTGCGTGCATGCGTGTGTGCGTGCGTGTGTGTGTGAATGATCTACGCTTTTAGCCGTGGGGCCTTTAAAGCTTCACCGGGCAATAGTAGCATACTCACAAGCTCACACTGCATAGGGTAAGAGCCGTTGGACAATAGTGAAGTACTCTTCTTCGTCGGCCTCGGGTGTTCAGTCCTCGTGTGCAATATCAGCTTGGTGAACGAAGAAAAATTGGCGCCGCATTTCCTGCACGCATTCTGCAGACTTGGATCCTGACCTGATGCATCGCTGAAGTGATATATGTATACTTAAAATACTATCTAATAATTATTTAGGTTTTGATTCAAAGGTAAAAGGTGAGCTTAACAATAGGTATTGTTTCTGTGTCATGGGTGCGTTTGCGAACATGAAATTGATAAATACTCAGACCGAAACCATTTTTGTGTCATATATAGATTTTATATTCTTTGGGTATACAATTTGATAAAAAACCCTTTGTTTTACCACGCTTTTTGTTTCGTTTTCAAAACGAACTAAAATGCAAACACAATGATTATTGGTTTATTTGAGATGTCCTTATAGCCACCTTCTGGCTCCATCATCAGACCAGCTCCATGGTGGTTCTGAGCTTCACAGTGTTTAAAGTTTCAAGTCTCTAGCCGATCAGGAAGTTAATTTAAAATCGTTTACAAAATTTATACCTAACAGGCAAACAGACACGAAAGCGAGTTAATAGAAACGTGGCTACTTTAGAAATTATTCGTGTGTCGTGGGTGCGTTTACAAATACGAAATTCACAAACACAACCACCCAGACCGAAACAAATATTTGTGGGTCGAACAAAGATTAGTACCGCGCGGGGATTGAACCCATGACTACTAGATCTATTGGGCGGAGCAGCTTAAGCTTTTATCTACCGAACAAAGCCGTCCGTCAGAGATAGTATTTATGATTCCCCTATTACTAATAGCTTACCACAAATCTGGATTATTTTTATGCTGACTGGATGTAAGTAAGTGAACACGTCGCGCGCCCTCGGAAGTAAAGTTGATATCGCACTCTTCACAACGGTAGGTACTGTCTGTTTCCTGTGGATTTTACCATAATTTAGGCATGTGGATTTCATCATCATCATCTCAGCCTATACTTGTCCACTGCTGAACATAGGCCTCCCCAATCGCTTTCCAGCGTAACCGGTCCGATGCCACCTGCATCCAACGACTTCCTGCGATTTTCACAAGATCGTCGGTCCATCTGGCAGGCGGTCGTCCCACGCTGCGCTTGCCAATACGTGGTCTCCACTCTAGAATCTTTCTGCCCCAACGCCCGTCCGATCTACGCCCGCCTATGTGGCCCGCCCATTGCCACTTCAGCTTGCTAATCTTAACGGCTATGTCGGTGACCTTGGTTCTTCTACGAATCTCCTCATTCCTGAGTCGATCGCGTAGAGAAACGCCGAGCATAGCTCTCTCCATAGCTCGCTGAGCAACTCTGAGCTTTTTTATGAGACCTTTTGTAAGAGACCACGTCTCTGATCCATATATCATCACTGGTAACACACATTGACTAAAAACTTTAGTCTTAAGGCACTGAGGTATTTTGGATGAGAAGATGTTGCGCAGTTTCCCGAACGCTGCCCAGCCGAGTTGGATTCGTCGATTGACCTCTCTCTCAAAGTTGGACCTACCTAACCGGACTACCTGTCCCAGGTAAATGTATTCGTCGACAACTTTAAGAGTAGAGTTCCCAACGGTGAGTGCGGTGGGTACGACATGGACGTTACACATTATTTTCGTTTTGTCCATGTTCATTTTAAGACCCACTTGTTGAGATACTCTGTTGAGGTCACCGAGCATTCGTCCTAAATCTTCCAGCGACTCCGCCACGACCACAATGTCGTCGGCAAATCGAAGGTGAGTGATGTATTCGCCATTGATGTTGATGCCAAGTCCTTGCCATTCCAAGAGCTTGAAGGCGTCCTCTAAGGTGGCCGTAAACAGTTTCGGAGAAATGACGTCTCCCTGCCTTACTCCTCTTTTTATGGGGATCGCCTTCGTGCGCTGCCCCTGTACTCGGACTGACATGGTGGCGTTATTATACAAGCACTTCAACACTTCAATGTACCGATAGTCAATGCGGCATCGCTGGAGAGATCTAAGAACCGCCCAAGTCTCGATCGAATCGAAGGCTTTCTCATAGTCCACAAACGCCAAGCATAGTGGCCGATTATACTCCTCGGTCTTCTGTATAATCTGCCGCAGCGTATGTATGTGGTCTATGGTACTAAAGCCTTTCAGGAAACCGGCTTGTTCGGAAGGCTGGAAGTCATCAAGCCTGCGTTCGAGACGATTCGTGATGACTCTCGAAAACAACTTATAAACATGGCTCAGCAGTGTGATGGGCCTATAATTCTTCAGCAAAGTGTTATCACCTTTCTTGAAAAAGAGTACCACCACACCCCTGTTCCACGCTTCCGGCGTTTTTCCTCCGAGCAAGACGGAATTAAACAGCCTCTGAAGGACTTTAAGTACCGGCGATCCGCCCGCTTTCAGAAGCTCTGCGGTAATTCCGTCTTCACCCGGCGCTTTGTTGTTTTTAAGGTGTTTGAGAGCCATCCCAATCTCGTACAGGCTAATGTCCGGGATATCTTCAGTGTAGTGTCGGGTTAGCTTGGCTCTTGGGTCTTTTACCAAGTCAACAACAGGTTCAGCTACTGAGGTATACAACTGCCCATAGAACCTCTCTATCTCCCTAAGCACCTCTGACCTATTCGACGTTACGTTTCCGTCCTCCGTCTTCAGCTTCGTCAACTGGCTTTGCCCAATAGACGCGTCTCTTGCAAACACTTTGGAGCCCTTGTTCTGCTCTATGGTCTCCTCAACACGGCTTGTATTGAAGGACCGTAAATCGTGTCGCAAGGACTTCAATTTCTGTCCATTGAGCTGCCTATAGGACTTAGCATCATCAGAGGTTTGGAGTGTCATGGTACGTCGCTCAGCCATAAGGTTTCGGGTGTAGTCAGATAGCTTTTGAGGCCTATTTTTACGGTGGGGCTTAAAATGCTTGGACCCGACCGTATGGACAGTCTCTACCAACCTATTGTTGATTTCGTCCACTGATGCGCTGCTGTCTAGCAATTCGAAGCGGTTTGACAATTCGAGTTGAAAGTTCTCGGGGTTTTGGATATGTGCATTAGAAGGTCGGAGCGTAGACTTCATCAGACGCGATCTTTCCATTTTGACATTAATATTTAATGTACCTCTGACCATTCGGTGATCACTGCCGGTTTTTACCCTGTGAATCACGGAGACATCATTAAATATTTGTCGCTTGGTGCTCATGATGAAGTCTATCTCATTTTTTGTGGAACCATCAGGGCTCATCCAGGTCCATTTCCTATGAGGCGGCTTCCGGAAGAAAGAGTTCATCATAAAGAGTCCCTCCTTCTCCAGATATTCGGCCAGCCTCTGACCCCTGGGGTTGCGTTGCCCATATCCAAATTGCCCCACTCTCAATTCATCATCGCTCCGTTTGCCCAGCCGCGCATTGAAGTCACCCATAACCACTGTAAAGTGTGCTTTGGAAGTATGTATGGCTCTACTAATGTCCTCATACATAACTTCGACGTCATCATCTGAGTATGCCGAGGTCGGTGCGTAGACCTGTATGACCTTCAGCGAATATCTTTTGGATATTCTGAGTATCAGGTACGCTACCCTGCTCGACACACTAGTGATGGACACAACGTTGTCTATGAGTGACTTGTGGACGATAAATCCGACACCACCTTGGGACTGCTGTTCGCCCTCCCGGTAGTAAAACAAGTTGCCGGATTTTAAGGTTATCGTGTCCTCGCCCTTTCTTCGGACCTCCGATAAACCAACAATATTCCACCGCAACTTGTTTATCTCTTCCTCCAGCTCAACAAACTTCTCATCTGTCCTTAACGTGCGTGCGTTGTATGTCACCAGGGCCAATTTTCGGTGTTGGTGGTAGCCGAATCTCTGCCGGAGATTCTTAGCACCCCTTGTCCTGTCGTTACCATGGCTGTTACCGTGGCCAGGACGAACAGGACCGCCGGGGACTAGGGGCCTGGTTTTCTTACATTCTTCCATAATTGGGGGTGTTTGCCATACTCGCCACGCTTGGCAGGCGGGTTGGCGAGCGCAGTTATTGGTCGTCGAAGTGCTAAGGGAACGCTGCTGCCCATTCCCTAGTTTTCCCTTAGTCGCCTTGTACGACACCCGATGGGATGAGATGGGTTGGTCCTATTCTAAGCCGGGAACCATGTGGATTTAAAATCAATTAATCGAACAATCTCAATCACGGTATCAATTTAGTGGATCGCTTCCGAAAACCGTCGAATCAGATCGATTCATGATTCAATAATAACAAAGTGGTAATCAAAAACTTGACTCAATTAAGTTGTCAAGGATTTAAATAATAGTACGATAGACAATGGTGATTATGTTACTTATTCATTTATTTATTAGATCACCAACATTGTATATATCCACTCTATTTATAAATTCTTCTGGTACTGGATGCATATTTCATTTTTCATATTTTTTTCACTAAATGTCACAATAATTAAAGGTGAAGACAGAATGCAATATACATAATTTCACTGAACAATTAAAAATAGTTTTTAGAGAAAATAAGAACAGAAAATAGAAAATGTCAAATTTAATGAAAAATTAGGTCGTAGTAATTATTATTGTTATCAAATATTTATATAAGTTAATTTAAAATGTTCTATGTATCTATACCATCACGCCAGATTCCTTGTGGGAAAGGCAGAGAGTACAGAGTTCCAACCTGTCGTTATTATGTATTGAATAAATATGTCAATTTAGCAAAATGTATAAAACCCAAAATATGCTAACTTAAAAATGTTTATTACACATGTTTATTAATAATTAAGAAATAATAATCACTTGTCTTCTGAATACCCTGTGCTTTTGAACAAATGACGTGCCAGTCTGGCCACTGGAGCATTATAACCAAGATTGGAATTGGAACCTAAGCCACAGAATAAATTAAATCTTGAACACCGCCACGCCTATATTTCCCAGAGGGGGTGGCAGAGGTGTACTGATTACACCCACGTTTCGCCGACGATGTTAGGTTCCATGTAATAGGGGGCGAACCTATTGCCATATACCGGGCACAATTCCAGACTCCGGACTCATACTGGGAATTGTTCGTTAGAAAAACTACATTTGTCCAATTTTAACCCAGGACCTCGTGACCACAAAGCTATGCGCTTTGCCATCAGACCAACGAGGCAGTCAAATCTTGAAGATATAGGCAATTCAATTTTTGTTGGTGTAGAGGTGTATCCATGTTTTCTTTTACAATCTCATAAAGAAACATGCTATCAAGAACCTGTCTGCGATGCGGAAGTGATGCTATTTGAAAATGAGCTAACCTGTCTTTGTACGTCAAAAATTGTTTGCTTAATTTGCCAGAGTAGGTTAAGTGCCGCAGAAATGCCTCTTATATGCGTTCAAGTCCCTTTCTGTAAACCTCGTAAAAGGGATTTTAGACTACACTACAGTACTTGAGACTACTGCGCACAAGTGACTTGAATAGTGCAATCTTAGTAAGAGATGAACCAAAGTGTCTACAGTTTCGCAATACAAACCCAAGGTTTCTGAACCCATTAGATGCTATGTTGTCTATGTGTATATTGAACCGTAATTGACTGTCAAATAAAACGCCAAGATCGCAAATTTGTTCGACATATCTAATCTTATGATTCCTTAAAAGTAACGTCGGTCAGTCGAATTGTTTTTATTTCTACTGCATGCAAAAGCATTTAGATACATTGAGTCTCTGTTCACCGCAACTTTACATTCCCGTTTCAGCAGGTACGACCGACACCAACTCAACAAGGGCTCAGCGATACCAAATTTGGGAATTTTTGAAAGAAGAATTTAGTTATGAATTTTGTCCAACGCCTTGCTGAAGTCGGTATATAACACACTCAACGACGAGTGCTGATCAAGAATATGGGATACGTCATTAACGTTCGTTCGTAGTTGTCGACCCAGGTTGCCTAATGCTTATAAGATGCTTGAAATGCCAAGAAAGTATAGGGCACAATAACTTTTCGAATACATTAGCAAATAGGGGCAAAATAGATATGGGCCTATAGTTATAGCCTAGACTATCTTACCACAACCAAATATACCGAGTCTTATCTGAAGGACAAGTCAAGAGTCTCCGTAACCGGCGAACGTGTATGAGACGAACTATGAGAGTGGAGGACGCCAGAGATGTGTAAGGAAAGAACCTGTTGGAACTCTGTACTCTCTGCCTACCCCGCAAGGGATCTGGCGTGATAATATAGATAGTTGGCAACAAGGTGCAGGCCACTATTTTTATGCAAAGGCACCATCAGAGCCATCTTCCAGGCTGGTGGAAAGATACCAGTGCTCAGAAACTTGATAAAAACAAGACGCACTGGCTGATGCACACTTGATCGATGATCAATGGGATGCCATCTGAATCTTTGCAAAGGTCTAGCCGTTTTAATATCTTTTTAAAATCTTGCGCCCTTGCGTCGACCGGCCTTGAACTTTATTGAAGAAAGAAAGTTACTAGCAAGGGTAGGTATACTATTTACATCGGTAAATCTTACTGGCTGGCTAATATTCGTATTATAAATAAAAGCAAAATTTTGAGCAAAAAAATTGCAAATACCTTTACTATTAATTACCGATCTATCTTTTGAATGCATTTGTACCGCATAGTGAATATGATTTTTACGATTATTTTTAATAAACAACCTAATAGCTTAGGGTTAGAGCGCAAATTTGCTCCTAACGTGTTATATGATTCTTGTAGCAAATATTCACGCGGCTTAACGAACTGGACTAGGCAAGGTCGAATGACAAGTTATCTCGTGAATTATTTTTAAATTTACGTAGTTTTTGGTGGTACTTGTACCCTATATTGTATTTGAGAATGGATATCATATTATGCTAGGTATTTTCGCGGCTTACAATTCCGCGTTTGCCAGTAGCCCGACGTAGTCGAGTTCCCAGCACACACTCGTGTGCAGAACTGAACGAGCACATACCTACTATATTATTAACTCGAAGTGGGAAGCAGGTGAATTGCTGAGCCATTTTTCCCTAAAAACTGGTGGTAGTAACCGCACATAAAATTTATTCTCAGTGCCCCACTCTAACAATAAAACCTCATACAATTACCCTATTGCTCGAATGTGTAGAGGGTATAATAATCACAGCAAAGAGTTAGACATATTTTATCAAAGACACCTAGAATATCTCTATCAGTGTAAAAGAATTCTTCAATCTGTTTTTTATTTGTATTTTGGAAATACTTTAATGTACTGTGTTGTCTTTATTATATTGTAATTACTTAATTTAATCCAATCCCTGTTGACATAATTAATTTTTGAATCTTTCACTTGACAAACTAATGTTTTTATTCAATCTTAGTCTAAGTTTACTTTTATTAGGTTATTAATTGATATTTCTATAGTTCTGTAATTTCTCATAACTTTATAGCCCTATCTTAACTAATATTTATCAATCTACGAAAGCTGTGCCTGACTATAATCGGATTTCAAATTGAAATGTATTATATTCCTCACTATATTACCTCTAAATGTCTAATTTGAAATCTATAGTCGTGCCTATAAATAAATAAATAAATAAAATAAATACCACACTCCAAGTACTATGCCCTTAATTCAACATGTTAGCGTTTTGCCCAATTTTATAAAGGTATTCACTTCGCCGCTCACTGCCACGCGAGGCAGCTGGATATAAGTAAGCTGTTAAAGTAGGAAGTAGGAAAGATTACCGTGATATTCCTATGCGCAGTAGCCCGATGCAGTTTGAGTCCGCGCGAGCTGACAAAGGCGCGGCCGCAGTGTACGCATGCGTGCGCGTGTGCGTGCCGCGTGCGCATATGCACGCCCAGCGCACACTCGTGCGCAGAGCTGAACGAGCACAAACTACACTTGTACGTGTAGCCCGAGTGCCAGCGCTGGTGCTTTTTCGCTACACTTCTGATGTTAATAAGAGATAATAATAAAATATAAGATGTGCAACCACTTTTGACGGACGATTTGGTGCAGTGGTTAACAGCTTAAACCGCTCCGCCCCTTGAATCGAAGAGTCGCGGGTTCGATTCCGCACGGGGACAAATCTTTGTGTGGCCCACAAATATTTGTTTCAGTCTGGGTATTTGTGTATGTGAATTTTTATGTCTGTAAACGTACCCACGACACAAGAATAAATCTTAGTGTGAGGCGCAAAACAAAAAAAAAACATTCTACTCATATCTTTATGTATAAAAATCAATTGCCGTGCGTTAATATCGCAAAAACTTGGAAATGGCTCGACCAATTTGAATTTATTTTTGTATTATTTGCCTCAATACTGGTGTGGTTAAGGAAAAAAGACAATTAGGAAAAACCCAAAGGCACTGCCGAAATATCGAAACATTCGAAAATGGTAATTTACAAGAGAGAGACAGAGGTACTGTTACAATTAAATGAGTTTTAAGTGGTACGAAGTTCACAAAGTCATATAGTATTATAATGAAACTGTAGAGGTCGTGTATGATATATGACTTCTTCACAGAATGGAACAAAAATATTTTCAAGTTATTTGCGAATTAATGTGGCCTACCCCAAGGTTGTTTTAGGGCTTATTTTATAAAAGTTATAAAACTAAGTTCTTAATTTCGTATGTACTATTTAAAAGACAAAATGCTACAATTTAGCAATCATAGGACACTTACACGTTATTAAAGATCTTAGGGCACGCTTTGCAAAAGAATTTCTTCTCGTGTGCTCGGTGTGAATGTGATTTCATAAGCACGTCATTTTTGAATCGCAATTTGCATACAGGACACTCTGATTTACCACGACTCTAGAAATGAATATTTGCTTTAAAAACACGATAAAAGTAACCGTTTCTTTCTCTTGATAAAACTGGAAATTTATTGCTTTGTTTATTTAAACGAGAAGCAAACCTAACATCATTCATTCACGTCCATTCAATATTCACCTCCATAAGTTCATGGATCTTTCTAAAAACATACAATATCTCCAGAATTAGCTTGCTGATATTTTCTGCCTTCGGCCCTGTTGAGATCAATCGGTCCTTATTCGCTATTACTTAACACATCTCGGTACGATAACTTCGTGAAATGATCGTTTAATGGGACTCCAGTGACATACGGCTATTGGAAGTCCGCGTTACCTATATACTTGGTCATAACGAATATGGACCTAGCCGGCCCCACGCAAGATTTCTGTAGCTTGAGACATATAAAGTTATCTATCTATTGCTTAGAATAAATATAATATGCTCTGCACGTCTCAAATTAAAATGAATTATGCCGTCTGGTGTCGTTCTTGCTCGTAAAATGCTGTTGAGCTCAAAGAGAAACATGATGGGGGTCACATTTCATACCTAACTAAAGTATTCAGGTGCCGTATTATTTAAATATCGAATTAATTCTTCCGTCTGTAATTGTCATAGTAAGAGCCGCGTCCATTTCGTTAGTGTAGCTAGTATTACAATTTTATTTACCCTAGTTTTAATTGCTGAGGACTTTATTAGTTCTAGTATTAAATTGTAATAATTTAGTAAGCAAAAACATCGTGATTTTAATATTTAATTACGATGATAAAAAAATATCATCTACTCTTCTTCTTCAAGTTATGGCTTCACACTAATTTTAAGTGTATTTTGCCAGTGTCCAGTAAGATATATAATCGTGTTTGTTTAAATTAATTCAACTCCCCGATGATCTTGATGACAACGTTGATAATTAAATTAATGAAATACCCCACCCTGGATAGTAAAGCGGTGGATACTTTACATACCAATTGCGACGGCCGTTTTGAGGGAAGTCATAAAGGCACGTTTTATCACTTTGTTACAATTACCATCACTCATGCACATATAAGAACACATAATGGTTAATAATCCACCAACATTACACATTATTAGTCGTAATAACACAAGTATTGGAAATTAAAACAAATTGACAACATCACTCTTCGACTTCCCGCCAAAAAACCATCATCTACTCTTAATGACATTAACATTTACCCCATGAAGTGGTAATCTCCCCGAGCGGCTAACATTACCCGGGTGGGAAGTGTGGTGAGTGCGGGGCGTTTCTAGACATTTTGGCTTCACCGAGCGGCGTGCAATTACGACTGAACGCGGCGTCTGGTTTTTATTTATTCTAAGATCTATTTGAGTTTGAGGCCCTCTCAGTTTGAGAGGAGGCCCGTGCCCAGCGGTGGGACAGTTTCTTAACAGGGCTACTATTATTATTAAGATCTATTGATACAACGTGCTCGATCGCCAATCCCGCACACCCTCACCGCAAGGAACGCTCTCCTTGACGGCAGTCCTGGTTGCGATCTGTATGCGGATGCATGAAATAATATTTTGTCTGAGTGTTTGAGGTATTGAGAGGGACTTGAATAAATGAGCTTCTAATCATACTTTTATACTAATTTATATGCAGCACCTACCGGGTTAGTAGGTAAATAAATAAATAAACTTACTGGCTCATGGTTGGTAATGTGGGTACTATAGGTGTTCTCATGGGCGAATATTTTATGGCAAGTCTTGCACTTATAAACCATCTCACCTGTTAGCCGCCTTGTTGCCATCTTTTGCCATTCTTCTATTTGTTCCTGTAACTGTAAGAACAAAGGGTCAAACACTTAGCTTCGAATTATTTAGGTGTCGTGGGTGAGTTATTTTTTTTTAAACGTAGCCCCGCGCTGGTGTTTATTTCTGTGTCGTGGATACGTTTACAAACATGAAAATTCTCATACACAAAATACCCAGACCGAAATAAATATTTATGGGTCACATAAAGATTTGTCCCGTGCGGGAATCGAACCCGCGACTATTGGACACAGTGGCCGGGGCGGATTAAGCTACCATTGCGCTAAATCGACAATCCAACAATAAATTAATATATACATTTATATAAACAATAAATTCATATATACACACACCCACACCGAAACAAATGTTTGTGGGTCACACAAAGATTGGACCCGTGCGGGAATCGAACCCGCGACTATTAGACACAGTGGCCGGAGCGGCTTAAGCTCTTAAGGATTGTGGTAAATCGTTCGTCAAACAATAAATTCATATATATATATATATATATATATATATATATATATATATACTTTCAACTCGAATTGGCAAACCGCTTCGAATTGCTAGACAGCAGCGCATCAGTGGACGAAATCAACAACAGGCTGGTAGAGACTGTCCATACGGTCGGGTCCAAGTATTTTAAGCCCCACCGTAAAAATAGACCTCAAAAACTATCCAACTACACCCGAAACCTCATGGCTGAGCGACGTTCCATGACGCTCCAAACCTCCGATGATGCTAAGTCCTATAGGCAGCTCAATGGACAGATACTGAAGTCCTTGCGACACGATTTACGGTCCTTCAATACAAGGCGTATTGAGGAGACCATAGCACAGAACAAGGGCTCCAAAGTGTTCGCAAGAGACGCGTCTATTGGGCAAAGCCAGTTGACGAAGCTGAAGACGGAGGACGGAAACGTAACGTCGAATAGGTCAGAGGTGCTCAGGGAGATAGAGAGGTTCTATGGGCAGTTGTACACCTCAGTAGCTGAACCTACTGTTGACTTGGTAAAAGACCCAAGAGCCAAGCTAACCCGACACTACACTGAAGATATCCCGGACATCAGCCTGTACGAGATTAGGATGGCTCTCAAACAACTCAGAAATAACAAAGCGCCAGGCGAAGACGGAATTACCGCAGAGCTTCTGAAAGCGGGCGGAACGCCGGTACTTAAAGTCCTTCAGAGGCTGTTTAATTCCGTCTTGCTCGAAGAGAAAACGCCGGAAGCATGGAACAGGGGTGTGGTGGTACTGTTTTTCAAGAAAGGTGATAACACTTTACTGAAGAATTATAGGCCCATCACACTGCTGAGCCATGTTTATAAGTTGTTTTCGAGAGTCATCACGAATCGTCTCGAACGCAGGCTTGATGACTTCCAGCCTCCCGAACAAGCCGGTTTCCGGAAAGGCTTTAGTACCATAGACCACATACATACGCTGCGGCAGATTATACAGAAGACCGAGGAGTATAATCTGCCACTATGCTTGGCGTTTGTGGACTATGAGAAAGCCTTCGATTCGATCGAGACTTGGGCGGTTCTTAGATCTCTCCAGCGATGCCGCATTGACTATCGGTACATTGAAGTGTTGAAGTGCTTGTATAATAACGCCACCATGTCAGTCCGAGTACAGGGGCAGTGCACGAAGGCGATCCCCATAAAAAGAGGAGTAAGGCAGGGAGACGTCATTTCTCCGAAACTGTTTACGGCCACCTTAGAGGACGCCTTCAAGCTCTTGGAATGGCAAGGAATTGGCATCAACATCAATGGCGAATACATCACTCACCTTCGATTTGCCGACGACATTGTGGTCGTGGCAGAGTCGCTGAAAGATCTAGGACGAATGCTCGGTGACCTCAACAGAGTATCTCAACAAGTGGGTCTTAAAATGAACATGGACAAAACGAAAATAATGTCTAACGTCCATGTCGTACCCACCGCACTCACCGTTGGGAACTCTACTCTTGAAGTTGTCGACGAATACATTTACCTGGGACAGGTAGTCCGGTTAGGTAGGTCCAACTTTGAGAGAGAGGTCAATCGACGAATCCAACTCGGCTGGGCAGCGTTCGGGAAACTGCGCAACATCTTCTCATCCAAAATACCTCAGTGCCTAAAGACTAAAGTTTTTAGTCAATGTGTGTTACCAGTGATGATATATGGATCAGAGACGTGGTCTCTTACAAAAGGTCTCATAAAAAAGCTCAGAGTTGCTCAGCGAGCTATGGAGAGAGCTATGCTCGGCGTTTCTCTACGCGATCGAATCAGGAATGAGGAGATTCGTAGAAGAACCAAGGTCACCGACATAGCCGTTAAGATTAGCAAGCTGAAGTGGCAATGGGCGGGCCACATAGCGCGTAGATCGGACGGGCGTTGGGGCAGAAAGATTCTAGAGTGGAGACCACGTATTGGCAAGCGCAGCGTGGGACGACCGCCTGCCAGATAGACCGACGATCTTGTGAAAATCGCAGGAAGTCGTTGGATGCAGGTGGCATCGGACCGGTTACGCTGGAAAGCGATTGGGGAGGCCTATGTTCAGCAGTGGACAAGTATAGGCTGAGATGATGATGATGATATATATATATATATATATTTATAAACAATAAATTCAAATGCACACACATCCAGTCCGAAACAAATGTTTGTGG